>CM030363.1:20930931-22188124 GCA_017893485.1 Hemerocallis citrina
CTAGAAAAATATTTTTTCATGAAGGACTTGGGTGAAGCTACCTATGTATTAGGCATCAAGATCTATAGAGATAGATCAAGGAGATTGCTTGGCCTGAGTGAGAGTACATACATAGAAAAATTATTGAAACGCTTCAATATGCAAGAGTCCAAGAAAGGATTCCTCCCTATGTCTCATGGTGTAAGCCTGTCTAAGGCTCAATGTCCTTCCACTCAAGATGAAAGAGACCGTATGACTAAGATTCCATATGCATCTGCAATTGGATCTATCAAGTATGTCATGTTACTCGTCTGGATGTCTCATATGCTTTGAGTATGATGAGCAGGTATCAGTCAGATCCCGATGAGAGTCACTGGACCGTTGTTGTAGCGCCCTGAATTTCCAATATAATAAACTCATAAATACGTAGCACAATTCCCAGCATCTACCTCAATGTAATAGTAAACATAGCCAAAACACAGAATAATTTTTTAACTATTATTACATCAATTCTTTGTTGGATCATGTAGGCAAGGCAAGAAACACTAGAGACGGGGTGAATAGTGTTGTATAAAAATAATAATGAAATTGAACTTTTTCTTACTGTCCAGTCGACTGGAAATGGAAATACAGTCGACTGGGACGTCAGAATAGAGGATTATTTTATACAAGTCTGACCAATCGACTTATAGCGGAACTTAATCGACTTGTCAGAAAAGTTTTCGAAGATTATGTCATACCAGTCTGATAAGTTGACTTATAGAAGAGGGACAGTCGACTTGCCAGACAAGTTTCACAGAGAAACTAAAATGCAAATAAAGAAAATACAATCACAGAGAGAATCAACCACAGAGTACACAGCGATGTATCTTGGTTCGGTCCTCCCGACCTACATCCAGTCCCCACGCAACCCACTTGAGATTTTCCACTATTCTTAGAAAAATACAAGAATACCCTACGGCATTTAGAACACAACCTTGTCCAACCCGTAGACCTCTCTCACCACTAGAGAGAGCAAACCCACTCTTCAACCAAGAGTGAAAACCCGACTCTCCAACCTAGAGCCCTACTCTCCAACCAAGAGGACCACTCTCACAACCCGACAGTGAAAGAAAAAAAAGAGTTACAACAACCTATAGCCTTGTTGTGATTGTGATTTTTATATGGAGGCTAATAGGTCAACTTCCGAAATTAGTCTAAAACGAATTCACTTTTATACTAGACTGATTTCAGAAAACCAAGACTTAGAAGATTGTGAATGCTTATTTGAATACTTGTTCTCTTTTTCAAAAGCAAATACTAACTTTTATGAAAATGCTTGGAACCTTTCCATGGTGATTCGTAGGCTCTATTTATAGAAAGGAATCACTAGGATGTTGTAAAACAGTTAATAAAACTGTTTTAAAACGAATATAAAACTTTTGAATTCGAAAAACAAGTTTTAAATTCTGAAATCTGTCGAAATGACTTGAACAGTCAACTGGGTTGCCATGATGAGTCGACTGGCCAGAGTTTGAAAAAATTCAGACTGTTTCGTACTAGTACAGTCGACTGGTGCCAAACGACAGTCGACCGGTACTTAACAGCTGATCT
Organism: Hemerocallis citrina; assembly: GCA_017893485.1. Lineage (NCBI taxonomy): Eukaryota > Viridiplantae > Streptophyta > Magnoliopsida > Asparagales > Asphodelaceae > Hemerocallis > Hemerocallis citrina. The sequence goes on from CM030363.1 coordinate 20,932,504, forward strand.
TAATCAAGCTTGTTTTGACCTTTAAACTGGTGAAAAACACTCAATTATAAAGATATGTGATGAACCCAATAATAGTCACATTTAGGAGCAATAATCTTAATGCAATTGGACATTTAAATGCTCTATATGTGGTATTTTACTCTTATTTTCTCTTTTCCATAGGAAATAGCCTAAAATAGCAAAACGAAGCAGATTCAGGATTTTGAGGATGACACACAGAAACTGCAGGGCATAAGTCGACTGTTTCTTCCAACAGGCGACTGGACAGAAAGGTTGACGGTGCTCGGCACAGTCGACTTACTCCAAAGACAGTCGGCTTGACTGATGATCATGAATCTACAGATGTCTCGACACAGTCGACTGATGACAAAACCAGTCGACTGGTATTCAGCCGAGTTAGAAGATAAGAACAGTTGAAGATGCGTCCTCATCCAAATACGAAGCAAGATTAAGTTATCCAAACTCAGGTCGTCTGCGAATAACAACTCTTCATTAATCAAGTTGGGTGACCAGGGTTGGCAAGTGAGAAGATCGATTCAGATCTATATTCAATGTGTAAAGAGATAGAATTGAAATCTGCAGATTTGGGCAAAAGAAGTTATAAAAAGGCTGGAATAAGAATTTGAGAGTATCACTTAATCTCTGAATCATCAATCATCAACCAAGAGGCATTGTTCTATCAGCATCGAAGAAAGAAGGAGATCAAGTACACTGAAAGGGACGAGCCAGTCGACTGAGTGACAGCAAGTCGACTTATCGGGCCGAACATCATCAGTTTATTTCTTCTCTTTCTAGTTTTTATTTTAATCATGTATTCGAAACTGTTAGTCAATAAAAGTCTTATTATGTGGAACTAATTTCATAGTTGGGTAGATTGAAACCGTAGTCATGTAATGCTATATTCTTCTGAATGCTACTCTATTACTTATTGATTAAACCTGATTGAATTGGTATAGATCTATAATAAGAATCAAACTTGTTCAGAAGTTCTAAGAGCAGTCGACTGAGAGTGACAGCAAGTCGACTGCCATGCAGAACCTGAGTTTATCAAGTTTGCGTATTATAAATCTGAATCTGTTATATGAGCATAGAGACGACCCGTATCTCGTGCTCATAGCTTGTAACACAGGAATCTTTAGGGGTTCTTGGTTTAATCAACTTGAAGGATCTAGATCTGATACCAATTTCTAGAACTTCGAGTGTTTGTTCGTTTCCATTGTTCCTATGTTTTCTTTAAGTGCAACTTAGTAGATACCATGCTAAATACTTAAGGAAAGAAACGAATTAGAGTAGATACCATGCCTAATTCTTGGCTTAGGGAAACAATAACTTTAAGGAGTAGATACCATGCCCTTAAAGGAACGAACATGAGTAATTAGAGTAGTGAAGAAGGTGACTTAGCATTATTGACTATAGGTGAAAATTAAAGCCCAACTACTTAATAGATATTTGTGATTCAGAACTACTAGATCTAGTTTTTAATCTTGTCATTTCTTTTAGAACAACACTTTAAGATTCTTATTTCTGTTTTATTGGTTAGTAAGTTAATTTCTACAATCTCTGTGGGATCGACCCTTGCTTGTCACTACGCTTCTATAAACGATTCGTACACTTGCGAGGTTTTAATTTGTGTCTAGTTTATCTATATATTTAGATCATCTAGATTGCACAACAATATGTGTGAGTGTGTGTGCATGACAAGGCTATTACATCATTCTACGACTCAAAAAAAATAAAATTACAATTGTTTACAAGACATTTAATAAAACATATTGAAGCACAAAATCTTGTCTCGATCTTGAGTCTTGAATTTGAGCATAAGCCATTGTCTTTAGTTGCTGAAGCTTGCTTGATCAATCTTGTCTTGATCTTAGAACTTTGCAGCTTGAAAATTCATTGGATCAACTTTGCCTTTGTGTATCACACATGGTATTGACATTGATACATCCTGCAATATAAGAAGTAGCACAACTTTGTATTGTGTCGTACTCATCAAAACCAAGAATCAACATTCTCCCCCTTTTTTATGATGACAATACAATAGCTTACAATAATAATAAAAATACAAATGCTCCCCTTAACTAATGTAAAATATGCATAAGTTAAAAAGAAATGCATTTGAACATGCACCTAATATACACATAACATATAACATACAGAAACTTTTCTCCCCCTTTGGCATCAACAAAAAATAGGAGAAAAATAAAGAGGAACATATTGCAAGAGAACAATCACAAGTCAAAACCAAAGCAAAGTAATACATATGAAATTTGAAGTACACTGTTCAAAAGACAACATAAAATAGAAAATACATAAAAAGTAAAAAAATATAGAAAAAAATATAGATAATCAATATTCGTCTTCATCATCGTCTGTGGCACTTTGAGAGGGAGGAGGTGGAGGTGGAAACTGGGAAGTGAACAAGTGAGTAAGATGGGAAATACAGGCTTCAAGGGTGTCCTGACGATCCATGAGATAATTTATAGAAGTGTAAAGACTCCTATGATCATCAAAATTAGCATGAGGACGAGATGAACTAGAAGTAGAAAACCGACGAGCTTAAGTGGCTAAGGGGATAGGAGGGGTATTTATTCGAGGAGGAGAGTGAAGAATCTTCATACGAGCTAAACTCGCACGTTTAAAAGACTCATAATGAGTAACAACAGTAGACTCAGAAGTAAGATCAACTTCATAGAAATTGAAAACATGAGTAAGTATTGCACAAAAAAGGAAGAAAAGAAGTATGAGCCTTATGAAGACGATTGAAAATGACTCGACTCCAATTGATTTGTATGTTGCCAAAAAATTGCATAGACAGCTTGTTGCAACTCGTGAGAAAATTGATCGTAACTCCCCATTTTAGGGATAATGTTATACGACAAAATTCTTGCAACTAGCTTAGCAAGCGGTGTAATTGTTTGGTTAGACATTGGGGGACCGCAATTTGGCAAACAGATTTTTGAATGGATAGAGTCGTCATCCATATCAATCTCCCCTAAATCTAATTCTTCAGAAGGAATACCAAAAATAATGCCCAATTTTGCAGGAGTCAACCTCATACGAATATTTTTTACCGTAGTAGTAATAAATATTTCGTTACCATCCTCGGAATTTACAACTCTCATATTCGTATAAAACAAATATATAAGTTGTGGATAGTAATACGGTTGATTAATAAGGGAAAGCAAGTTAAATAACCCACATTGTTTAAATAATGGGGCTAAAGGGAATCTTTCTAAATCAAGAAAATTTACAAATCTCCCTGAAAAGATAGCAATTTGACAAATGAGAAAAAAAAATTCAACAAGGTTTGGGTTCCTAAGATATTGAAGGTAATTGCTAGAAGATTGTCCTTCCTCAACATTAGAACTACGTGATCTTTTTAGGAGGCATGATTCAAACCCAAAACACTAAACAAGAAAAGAAATCAAGAAATTATACCAACAATGAGAGGCAAAGAGAAGCACAGGACTTCAAGAGATCTTGGGAAGAACTTCAGCAAGAGATTGACTCGAAATTTGAACGAAGACTTCAATTTGTGAGCTTCAAAAATATGAAATCGTCAGGATGAAGAGCAGCCGACTGTCTATGTCTTCAATGAGATAAAGAGAATGAAAAAGAGGGGAACTAGGATTTTTACTTTAGAATCAAAGGCTGAGATTGAGTCTAGGAGTAATCAAGGGATCAGATCGGTCAAATGGTAAGAAAGAGTAAAAGAAATTGCCTAAAAAAGTGTGTCGATTTCGAATCTAAAAGATAGACTGAAGCGCGACAATCGACTGGTTTTGAGGAACAGTCGACTTAGTCGAGAGCAAATAAAACAAACAAAAAAACTCAAGTAATACTTCTGGCAGTCGACTGATTACTGTTCACAGTCGACTATCCATAGCACAAAAAAAACTCAAAAAAAAAAATACATCTCGAAAATTACTTGGGAAGTCAACCGAAAATTATTGCTAAGTCAACTTACCTTATATAAAAAAATCAAGAAATATCATAAAAACTGCAAATTCCTAATTCTCTTCTGAAGGTGATAAATGTGTCTTCCTTAAGTGGTTTAGTAAAGATATCTGCTACTTGTTTATCAGTAGAAATAAAGTCTAAAGATATATCTCCCTTTAAAATATGATCACGTAGAAAATGATATCTAATATCAATGTGTTTTGTACGTGAATGTTGAACCGGATTTTTAGATAAATTAATGGCACTAGTATTATCATACATTATTGTAGATTTTGAAAATGAAATACCATAATCTAATAGGGTTTGTTTTATCCACAAAATTTGGGCACAAGCTAAACTTGCAGCAATATATTCAACTTCTGTAGTAGATAGAGATACCGAATTTTGTTTCTTACTGCACCAAGAGACTAGGGAGTGTCCCAAAGAGTGACATGTTCCACTAGTACTTTTGCGGTCAGTTTTACTGCCAGCAAAATCAGCATCACTATACGACAAAAGTTGAAAATTATCGGTGCGTGGATAAAATAGACCATACTCAGACGTGCCTTTAATGTATCTTAAAATACGTTTCATAGCTTTTAAGTGAGACTCTTTAGGAATTGACTCATATCTAGCACACAAACATATACTAAACATAATGTCTGGTCTACTAGCAGTTATATATAAGAGTGAGCCAATCATACCTCGACGACACTCTTACCTAATTCATCTTTGTCAAGGGTAATGGTAGTAGCCATAGGTGTGGTCTTACTACTCGTGCTATCCATGCCAAACCGTTTGAGTAAATCCTTAGCATATTTTCCTTGATTAATAAATATGCCATTTGGTGACTGCTTAATTTGTAGTCCAAAGAAATAATGGAGTTCACCCATGTGACTCATCTCAAACTCATTTTTCATGGTATTAGCAAACTCTTGACATAGATTACTATTAGTAGAACCATAGACTATGTCATCTACATATGTTCGTATGATCAAAATATCGGTCTCTTTTCTCCTAATAAACAAAATAGTATTTTAAAACCAGTTTCTAAAAGAAAAGTCTTCAATCGATCATACCAAGCACGAAGTGCTTGTTTAAGACCGTATAAAGCCTTTTTCAACTTAAAACATGGTTTGCGAATTGTTCATATTCGAAACCAGGTGGTTGCTTAACATAAACATCTTCCTTTATAAAACCATTAAGAAAAATACTTTTAACATCCATTTGGAAAAGTCTAACGTTCATAAAACAAGCAAAAGATAACAAGATCCTAATTGATTCTAGTCTAGCAACAGGAGCATATGGTTCATCGAAATCTATGCCTTCTTCTTGATTATACCATTGAGCAACTAATCTAGCTTTGTTCCTAACGACTTGTCCTAATTCATCAAATTTATTCTTGAATACCCATTTGGTACCAATTATAGTATGGTCAGGAGGTCGTGGAACTAAATACCAGACATCATTTCATATAAATTGGTTTAATTCATTTTGCATGGTATTCATCTAAAACTCATTCTCACAGGCTTCTAGTATATTTTTAGGTTCAAAATCCGACAAGAAAGTTATATGCAAAATCATGTTAACATGAGATCTAGTTTGAATACCATGTGAGATGTCAATAATTATTAAGTCATGAGGATGATCTCTAACTTCAACAAAAGATTTTGGTAAAGTTTGAGTCATCACAACAGGATCATTCGACTTGACTTTTCCATCAGTCGACTGATTCACATCAGTCGACTTGATTTCTTTATCGGTCGACTTATCCGCTAAGGTAGTCTGCGCTAAAGATTTTATGACGTTATTTAAAGGTGATGAATCACTTTCATCATCTTTAATAACAGTAGATGAAGTCAGAGGTTCATCAAATGAAACATGTATGGATTCTTTAGTAGTCAAAGTTGACTTATTGAAGATCCTATATGCCTTACTCCTATTTGAGTATCCAATGAAGATACCTTCATTAGATCTAGGATCAAACTTATCTAAATTATCTTTAGTGTTTAAAATGAAACACTTATATCCAAATATTTTAAAATAAGATACTTTAGGAATTTTATCAAAAAATAGTTCATAACATGTTTTCTTAAGCTTAGGACTAATCGAAATTCTATTTAAAACATAACAAGCTATAGCAACAGCTTCAGCCCAAAAATACTTAGGTAAATTGCTTTCAACTAGCATGGAACATGCACACTCTTACAAAGTCGTATTCTTTCTTTCGACCACTCCAATTTGTGGTGAAGCTCTAGGAAATGTAAATGAATGTGTTATACCATTTTTGTTGCAATATTCTGAAAACGTTTCATTTTCAAATTCTCCACTATGATCACTTCTAATAGTGACTATGGTTAGAGACTTTTGATTTTGAATCCATTTACAAAATTTTGCAAATTCATCAAAAGCATCATTCTTTTGTTTTGAAAAGAAAACCCAAGTGAATCGTGAAAAATCATATACTAAAACAAATACATACCCACTTTTTTTAAAAAAAGCAACTCTAGTAGGGCCAAATAAATCCATGTGGATTAATTTGAGAGGCCTACTAGTAGAAATTACTTCTTTTGTCTTAAAAGTAGATTTGATTTGTTTACCTAGTTGAAATGCATCACATAACTTATTCTTTTTATAGGATAGTCTTGGCAGCCCTTTAACTAGGTTATATTTAGACAATTTAGCAATATTTTTCATGTTCACAAGGCCAAATCGCTTATGCCAAAGCCAAGAATCATTATTAGAAACTACTAAGCAAAAATCATTTGAAAATTCAATTGATTTTAAACACAATTCATAAATATTATTCTTCCTAATTCCTTGAAAAATTATATTTTGCATGGTAGAGTCATAAATTAAGCATGCAACTTTTTCAAAAACAATTTTATATCCCTTATCACACAATTGGCTAATACTTAATAAATTATGCTTAAGACCATTAACAAGTAAAACATCTTCTATTGAAGGGTTAGTGTGCTTACCGACCATGCCTATTTCAATAACCTTCCCTTTGTTGTTGTCACCGAATGTTCCTCCATCAATCTCTTGAATGGAAGATAGGAGGTTGGCATGACCGGTCATGTGCTTTGAGCATCCGCTGTCAAGTATCCAACGTTCTTTTTTAGGTACCTATAAAATTTACAATGTGAATATGGTACCATTTTCATTAGGTCCAAAAGAGATTAGTTTTTTGGAAACTAAACCCAAAGTGAGTTTGATTTTCCACCAAATGCAGGAATATAATCTACAGAATTACATACAGTAAGAATATATGATTTTATATAAGTAACTCTATCTTTCTGACTCAGCTTGACTGGAACCCATATATTTTTGCTCTGTCCAGTCAACTTTATCGAACCTTTCATTCGACTGTTACTGAAATCTAGTCGACTGGGAGGTGTAATAAGTCGACTTATCTGATGTTTTCGTCTTATTGAATAAGACTCAGAACCTCTGGACAGGCGACTGAAATTTGGTTTCAGTCGACTAGTCTGAACTACAGAATTGCTCTTTTCATTAAAAACTACATTTATAGGTTTTTCAAAAAAATCATATAGTTTATTCTTAACACTAGAAATAGATTCAGGCTTATTTACACTAGTGTTTTTAGTAACATGAGGTTTTTCAAGAGACTTTTGAAAACCAAGTCCAAATCTCTTATTAGACTGAACTTGATTTTGGAAAATATCATTTAAATTCTCCTTCCCTTTATTAAATTTAGATACATTCTTGGATATCTCTTCATAATTTTTCTTAAGAGATACATGATGTATATCCAAACTAGAAAGTTGAGAATTTAAAGACTTGACTTCTTTATCTAAGTCAAGATTCTCTTGGGAAAGTGTTTGATTTACTTTCTCCAAGTTTTTATTTCTATTTTTTTCTTTTTTAAGCTCTTGAAAAATCTCATTGAACGCATCTAATAAATCATTCGAATCATAATCATCACTTACTTGATTTTGTGAAGCCATAAAGCATACATTAGCAACCTCGTTTGTCTCTTCACTTCCTTCTTCCGATGAAGAGTCGCTATCGTCCCAAGTTGCTTGATACGCCTTTTTGTTCTTCATATTCTTATTCTTGGTGTACTTCTCCTTCTTGAAGTTGAAAGCCTATCCTTTAGATTTCGCATTCTCTAGCGGGCAATCCATCTTCATATGTCCTGTCTTGTTACACTTGAAACAAGTTGGAAGTTCATTAGTATCCTTAGATTTTGAATTAAATTTACCTTTCCTTAGAAACTTTTTGAACTTTCTCGTGAACATGGCCATCTCTTCCTCATCTTCTTCTTCATCCTCGGAGTCAGACATGGCCTTGAATGCTAGAGTCTTTTTCTTTGATTATTGAGGTTCTAGATCCTTCTTGCATTCTTCAAGTTGTACCTCATACGCCATAAGATTTTCTACAAGATTCTCAAGAGAGAGTTGTGTTAAATCGTTGGTCTCTTCTATAGCGGTGGTCTTCTTTTCCCATTCGGGTGTTAGTGCATGAAGTACTTTCCTCACCATTTTGTTCCAAGTACCACAAGAGAGTTTGTAATATCCGTGACCTTGTGATCATTTCAGACACATTATCGTTCTCCTTCATGCGGAACATTTCAAACCTATGAACAAGAACAGATATTTTAGACTCTTTAACTTAGTTCCTTCATGGGTTACCTCGAGTGTGTGCCAAATTTGATGTGCCGTTGTTGCAATGGACACACGATTAAACTCCTTCTTGGTAAGGGCACAAAATAGAGAGTTCATCGCCTTTGCATTGTTCATTGTTTCGCTCTTCATGTCGTCATTTCATTGTGCATATGGAATGGTAGGAGTGGTGTACTCGGTGTCCGTCAAGTTCCATATCTCATAGTTGATGGACTGAAGGTAGATCTTCATTCTACACTTCCAATAGTTGTAACTGGTTCCATCGAATAGGGGTGGCTTTTGTGTCAATTGGCCTTCATGGTATTGGCTTGCATTAGAAGTAGTTGCCATTGCACTCAACCAGACTCTGATACCAAGTGTTGGATCCTGTAGGCAAGGCAAGAAACACTAGAGGGGGGTAAATAGTGTTGTATAAAAAATAATAATGAAATTGAACTTTTTTTTACTGTCCAGTCAACTTGAAACGGGAATACAGTTGACTAGGACGTCAAAATAGAGGAGTATTTTATACAAGTCTGACCAGTTGACTTATAGCAAAACTCAGTCGACTTGTCAGAAAAGTTTTCAAAGATTATGTTATACCAGCCTGATCAGTCGACTTATAGAAGAGGGACTGTCGACTTGCCAGACAAGTTTCACAGAGAAATTGAAATGCAAGTAAAGAAAATACAACCACAGAGAGAATCAACCACAGAGTACACAGGGATGTATCCTGGTTCGGTCCTCCCGACCTACATCCAGTCCCCAAACAACCCACTTGAGATTTTTTACTATTCTTGAAAAAATATAAGAATACCCTACGGCATTTACAACAACCTTCTTCAACCCGTAGACCTCTCTCACCACTAGAGAGAGCAAACTCACTCTTCAACCAAGAGTGAAAACCTGACTCTACAACCTAGATCCCTACTCTCCAATCGAGAGGACCACTCTCGCAACCCGAGAGTGAAAGAAAACAATAAAAGAGTTACAACAACCTATAGACTTGTTGTGATTGTGATTGTGATTTTTGTATGGAGGCTAATAGGTCAACTTCCGAAATCAGTCTAAAACGAATTCACTATTATACTAGACTGATTTCAGAGAACCAAGACTTAGAAGATTGTGAATGCTTGTTTGAATACTTGTTCTCTTTTTCAAAAGCAAAAACTTAAACTTTTATCAAAATACTTGGAACCATTCCATGGTGATTCCTAGGCTCTATTTATATAGAGGAATCACTAGGACATTGTAAAACAGTTAATAAAACTGTTTTAAAACGGATATAAAACTTTTGAATTTGAAAAAAACAAGTTTTAAATTCTGAAATCTGTCGAAACGACTTGAATAGTCGACTGGGTTACCATGATGAGTCGACTGGCCAGAGTTTGAAAAAGTTCAGACAGTTTCGTACTAGTACAGTCGACTGGTGCCAAATGGCAGTCGACTGGTACTTAACAGCTGATCTTAATCAAGCTTGTTTCGACCTTTAAACTGGTGAAAAATGCTCAATTATAAAGATATGTGTGAGTGTGTGACAAGGCTATTACATCATTCTACGACTCAAAGAAAATAAAATTACAATACTTTACAAGACATTTAATAAAACATACTGAAGCACAGAATCTTGTCTCGATCTTGAGTATTGAATTTGAGCTTAAGCCATTGCCTTTAGTTGTTGAAGCTTGCTTGATCAATCTTGTCTTGAACATAGAACTTTGTAGCTTGAAAATTCATTGGATCAACTTTGCCTCTGTGTATCACACATGGTATTGACTTCGATACATCCTGCAATATAAGAAGTAGCACAACTTTGCATTGTGTTGTAGTCATCAAAACCAAGAATCAACATTCTTTACATAGCACAACAGAAATTATACTCCTTGAACTACAATTTCTTTCTTTTACAATGCATTCCTTTACAATTTGCATAAGCCACATTATCATTTTACCACATGCATTCAAATCCCAAGCTATAAGTACCTACCTGTAAAACATGAGGCTAGAGATAACCCTAACCCCCAAAATAATAAGGGTCAGCCATAATGGTGTGAGTGACATCAAATGAAATACAACATAATTGAAACATAAAGAATAAATTCATAATCAACACATTCCAACAGTAGTACCAATGAAATATGAAGTGTCAATAAATAAAGCATGAAAACATCAAGTAAATTAGAAACTAAATTAAATGTCTGGTGTAGGAAAACAGAAAAACATCATGCAAAATACAAGTCAAGAAAACAAAAATACAGTATGATAACTCTCTAATGCATACTTGTCGGATTCTATGCATTCCATACTACAGAGGTCCGGTGCAAGCCCTTATCGTTCTCCACTTTATAGGGTTAAATCCCTCATTATGCAACTAATCGTACTACGGTGATAGAAACAAGATCTAGAATACTCCGCGAATAGACCTAACAACCCTCGACGCGCAAGAATCATGTAAGCACAGCTCAAAAATCGGAGAATCACCTCCCTGCTGTGTACCCCACGAATAGGCCTGCTGACCCTCGACATGCAGATACACAGTACATCCCGTGAATAGGCCCGCCGACCCTCGACACTCGAATGCACCGTATGTTCCATGAATAGGCCTGCCGACTCTCGACATGCGAACATACCAACTGTCCTCTCGGGACACAACAACACACAGTCCTGGAACGCATCCGTCGGACTAACAACAGAGCATATACTTACGTTTCCCAAGTTCTATCACATCTCCACTAGTGCCTGTCCTTAGGTTGATTATTATTAATTTAAAACACAATTTCACCCTCTCTAGAGTTGGTGTACCCTGCCGGACTTAATTCCATCAAAACAATCCCAAGACCCCAATTGGTCAAAATCCACAAAATCTCATCTGTCGGTTTATAGGAATCCCACTCAACATCTAGAGACTCACAAATCGAATATTAACACAAAACCTTTCATTAAACTCTTAATTCCATCATCAATTCGTTCATATTAAGAAAGCTCCTTTAAATCAACAAATCAAAATTTATCCAAATACTTACAAATTTTCAGAAGTAACAATCTGAGATTAAATCTCTTAAACAACTGAGTTTCACATTTTTGAAGCCATAGCAAAATCACAAAACATCCATTCCTCAAAATCCATATATAGTTCGCTTTCTAAAGTCATAGAAATACCAATTAAATCCCATTGTTAATCAAAATATAACCCTCTGTAAAATACAGTAATCTGTCGAAAAACATCATCTAAAACATTATATCAATAATCCATAAATTGGAAGAAATAATCGTTCAAGAAATCATCAAGAAAACTCAACAAAACAGCAACAACAACAGGTGTCGGTCGACTGTCAAAACAGTCAAAAAAATGGCAGTCGACCGCACAAGCCAAAAGTCCAAATATTCCCAAGTGACGGTCGACCGCACATCCTAGTTCAAAAGTAGGGCGATCGACTGTCAGCTGCTACTCAGTTAGTTTCAAAACTTGTGCACTTTTCATTGATACATTGGTTAAAATCTGTTAAAGCTTGAAATTGTGAAATAAAAACCCTGAGATGATCAAATACAACTTGTTTAATATACTGGAGTTCATAAATCAAATCAAACTTTCATTGGGAAAAGAGCAATTTTCAACAAAACTTCCTCAAATCAGGATACTTATGAATTTATATGTATATATGTATATATATGTATCAGTAAACCATCAAAATTCATTGTGTTTGAGCAGTAATGTTCAATTCAAATCTCAGTGAAAATATGAATCAAGATTCAATCAAAACTTCACAAAACACAAAATTTTCACTTTGGTCTGCACAATCAGACCCGAAGCCATCCCTAACTCAATTTCTTCAAAACTTGATTCTTTTGATTCAAATATCCTTCTTGCAACTTGATTAAACACAACTACAACTAGTTATATTAGTTTGTCCATGATTATAAGCATTTACGACATTCATTCATCAAGTTTTACTCATCAAAACTCTCAAACAGATCATATATATAAACATACATATAAAGACCCAATTTTGTTCACTTCTTATAGTATACATCATACAAACTCATTATGCATACTCAAATAAGTAAGAATATGAAATTAAACAACATGCCCATGATTCCTACTAAGTTCTTAATGATTTCAAGTCATATATATGAAAGGCTAATTTTTTTTTAAAAACCCCACTGAACTTTGTGCAATTTTAACAAAAACCGCACAAAGTTTTTTTGTATAAAAAAACTGAACAAAAGTTTAAAAAACACACACTGACAGAGTTAGGGTAAGTGTTAGGGTTAGGGTTAGTTCAGGGGGGTTTATTTAAACATCTGATTAGTTAAGTGATGTTTTTTTAAACACAAATGAAAGATGAATGTGGTTTTTTTAAACTTAGCCTAACGGAAACTGATGTGTCTAATTTTTATATAAATATCTGTACTCATTTACCCATAAAAATTGCTTGTATTCGTCTATCATGTTAATAATTTATCTTATTTTCATAGATTTGACTTAATTAATTATTTTTGAAGGAATAAGTTTTTTGATGCAAAAGGTGAAGATTTTCGGTAAAAATCAATAAACAAAACAAGGAGAGTAATTGATTTTTTGAATTTTAATTTTTACAATTTGGCCATATGAAAAGCAAAATAGAAATATTATTATCAATTAAGTGTTAGAATAAAAATTTTAAAATAATAATAATAATAATAATAATAATAATAATAATAATAATAATAATAATAATAATAATAATAATAATAATAATAATAAATTAAGAAAGGAAAGAATGCACCGGTTTTTATTAAATTGGTTATTAGTTTTAACATTAAGATTTTAATTAACTATTTAATAATAATTAATTACCCTAATTAACTACCTAACCATATTCTAATTTTATATATAAAGTGCAGTTGAACAGGAGGAAGGGGGGTGTGAATAGGTTGGTGACTACAGGACGGAAACCAAGGGGTAGGTGGCGGCTGGAATAGAAAAAAAGAAAAAAAAACACTAAAGAAAGATAGAGGACAGAGACGAGAGAGAAAGGGGCGTGACGTGGGGGTCTGTGCATGGCGTGCCGTTGAGGCAGAAAACGACAAAGAAATTTGTGTGGGTTTTGCGGTGACGTCAACAGGAGTAAGTGACAGAAGGAGAGAGAAAGATAGGGACTTGACTGTTCGGCACAAAAATCGAGACTTTGGTTTGATTTTTTTTAATACAAAAATAGAGTTCTTTCTGTCTCTCGTTTCTTCTTTTAAGTTTTATTATGCAATCAAAGACAGTATTTGTTAGTTGCAAATTTATTATGAACTAATTTTATTTTTCTAGGATTTTGATGTAGCCTAATTTTGAGAACACAAATTTAATTTCATTTTATTTTTCTATTTTTTCTTGGTTTGTGTGTTTGATTTTTGTTCTTAATGCTTACAATTTGTTGGCCAACTTTTATGTGATTTATTGGATCATGGAGAGACCGAAAGGTAATTTGTGAATTTGAATTATAGAATTAAACACCATTGATTGAGCGAAATTAGAAATGATTTACCAAGATTGATGTGACTATAAAGAAATCCACAGAACTTAATGAGTCTTCAATTAATTAAATTTGAATAGAGATATGACAAACTGTTAGTTGGAGATATTTTTGATATTGTTCGAGAAAAAACATTGAATAATTAGGGGATTTTGGTCTACAACTTGGAAAAATAATCTTTTTATTCACATGGAGTTATAAATTGTGTGGGATTAATTAGGTGAAATAAAAAACCCTAGAATTAGTTTTGCAATTAATAAACCACAAAATTTCAGATTCCTCTCTTTTTTAATTAATTTAGTTAGTTCTTTAGATTAATTTAATTCAGTTATTTTCTTTATTGAATTTCGATTTTCCAAATAGTAGTTAATCTAGTAATTTCAGTACTCAATAAAATAATTAGTCCTTGCAGGTTCGACATTTTTTTCACTTAACTATACTGCTTGTTGCGATTTTGTACACTTGCAAAAATTCACATCAAGTGTTTGGCGCCGTTGTCGGGGACTAGTTATTCTTTTATTGATATTGAAAATTGCTAGATTATTACTAGTTTGGATTTTTTTTTGTTTTATTATTATTTTACCTCTTTATTTTCTTTTGACTTACTTTTTTTTTTTATGTTTAGTTTTTCTATTTTTTTCAATTTTTATATTTCAGGACATACAGGTACATTATCAAGGCGAACAATAAGGAAAATAGGGCTTTGAGAGAATATGCTATGCCCTCAATTCATGGAGTAACATCAAGCATAAAGAGGCCTGCAATTGAAGCAAACAACTTTGAAATTAAACCTGCAATTATTCAGATGATTCAATAGAATGTTCAATTTTGGAGACTTTCGCACGAGGATCCTTATGTTCACATTGCAAACTTTCTGAAAATTTATCACTTTTAAGCACAATGGAGTATCAAATGATGCAATTCGATTGAGACTCTTTCTATTTTTACTAAGAGATAAGGCGATGGCTTGGTTACATTTTCTACCATCCGGTAGTATTATTACTTGGGACGGACTTGCACAAAAATTTCAGGCTAAGTTTTTTTCGCCGGTAAAGATAGCGAAGCTAAGGAATGATATTACCTCATTCATTCAATTTGAGACCGAGTATGTATAATGCATGGGAGAGGTACAAAGAGTTATTGAGAAAGTGTCCTTATCATGAACTACCGAAATGGCTGCAAATTCAAATATTCTATAATGGTTTGGGGGTTACAAATCGATCTATGGTTGGCGCAGCAGGTGGAGGTGCACTAATGAGCAAAACTCACAAAGCAGCCTATGAACTTTTAGAGGAAATGACATCTAATAGTTACCAGTGGTCTTCAGAGAGAACAATGCCAAGAAAAGTGGCTGGAGTTTTTTAACTTGATCCAATTACTACTTTAACTGCACAAATTGATATTTTATCTAAACAATTAGGTAATATGAATGTTAATTCTATTCAAACTAATATGATTTGTGATCTTTGTGCAGGAAATCACTCAACTACAGATTGCCAAGTGGGGAACCCATTTGCTCACCCACAGTCCTACAAGCAAGTTACATGTCCAATTTTTAACATCAAAACAATCCATATTCGAACACGTATAATCTAGGATGGAGAAACCACCATAACTTTTCAGGGAACAACAATCAAGGAGCAATTAGACCACCTCAAAATTTTTCACAGCGAGAAAAGAAGCCGAAACTTGAAAAGATGTTTATGCAATACATGCAGAAGACAAATTTGGCGATACAAAATAATACGGCTTCAATTCATAATCTTGAAGCTCAAATTGGTCAGGTTTCAAATATTCTTACAGAGAGAATAACAGGAATCTTACCCCGCAACACCGTGACTAACCCCACGGAGCATGTCAAAGTAATAACACTAAGAAGTGGGAGGACAATTGAGCAACCACAAGAAGAAAATGGCGAACAAAATGTGGTTGAAAAGGAAGAAGAGTACGAACCAATTATGGAGGAACAAACGCAGCATGAGCAAGTAACTTTTGATGTCTTTAAATCCATGAAGTTTCCTACCGGAGAACAATCATCTTTTCAAGTAAGTGAAACTGATTTAATTGTGGGCGAGAAACATAAGGCTGAAGTTGAAAAGTTACCAATCGAATTATGTCCAACAAATTTAGCAAGACTTGAATCTAAAAAAGAAAATATTTTTGAATATGTTATGTATTTTGATGCTGCACCATCTATTCACCCATTTTCTCAGCTGAAATTCAAAGAGATAGGGATATCAAAGACGTCATCTTCAAGAAAGAAACGACTCAAACTTGAGCTGGAACCTAATCCCCACCTGCAGAGAAGTATTAGAAAAGATGTTCTTATGTTGTTGGATCTTGACGTTACATAACCATCTCAGCTACAACGTCTGGCTGAAGACTAAAAACTTAGTGCTTTTTGGGAGGCATGTTTTCTTTTACTGCATTTAGGTTTAGTTTAATTTAATTTTAATTTTTTATTTTTATTTTTGTAGGATTGTATGAGTTTGGAAGTCGCCGAGCGGAGCTGTTTTCTACACCTGAATTGACGGCTGTTTTTGAGCAAGATGGAGTCAGAATCTGGAAATTTTTTTCAAAAAGAGATTGTAGGCAATTGTCTTAGCTTTCCAGAACAAAAAGAATCAGGCCATTTAGACACCTACAACTGTAGATATTGCTGAAACAATGAACGTTGCACGTGCAGAATTTTAACATGAATCAGGGGAGAAATTCTGACTTTTTGCATTTTTTTGTTTTTCTTTTTCATTTCCCATTGAGGACAATGTGATATTCAAGTTTGGGGGAAGGGGTATAAATATTTTTATTTATTTAATATATATTTGAAAAGCAAAAAAAAACAAAAAAAGGATTTCAATTGGGCTCACCATTACACTTTTGAGTTCTTTATTGTGCTAAAGCATTGAAATAATTTTTTTAGGATAGACAATATCTTATAAAGCAAGAGTAAGCATACTTATTTACTTTAGAATTATTGAATTTCAAAATTCCTTACACAATTGTGACAGTCATGTGATTTATACATAAAAGAAAAATGTGATGTTTTTTCTTGTAATTATACCCTTTGATCTAGTCCTAGACAGGGTTTAAGTAAATAGAGTGATAATGAAAAAAAAGAAATCAACTAATTGAATAAATAAATTCTATCTACTCCAATGTTTTGAGTTGCTTAGTAACTAGGGGTATTCATCACCAATCTTTACTTTTACGTCAAATGACAACTTGAAATATGAGTATGCAAAGAACTCTAAGTTTGTGACTTGTTGAGTAACCGGGTGAATTCATCACAAATATTTGCATTCACGTCAAAAGGCAAGTGACAACTTACAGAAGAGACAAAAAAAAACTCTAGTTTGCTAATCGGTTTGTAGTAGTGAGAAAGGGTAATCACAGATGGAGTTGTTACATACTATAATTACATTAATTGCATGAAAAATATGATTTAGTTTGGAATTATGAATGAATAATTGCACTGGAGAAAGTGAGTATGCTTGATTTTACTTTATTTGCTATTGTTTATATTTTAAATTTAAATTTTGATGCTTGCATGATGAAATCTCTTGGTGTGATGAGTTGAGCTTATTATTAATTATTATTCCTTTATTCATGGTTTTACTTTTTTGCTCGAGGACAAGCAAAATCTTAAGTTTGGGGGTATTTGATGTGTCTAAATTTTATATAAATATTTGTACTCATTTACCCATAAAAATTGCTTGTATTCGTCTATCATGTTAATAATTTATCTTATTTCCATAGATTTCAGTTAATTAATTATTTTTGAAGGAATAATTTTTTTTGATCCAAAAGGTGAAGATTTTCGGTAAAAAATCAACAAACAAAACAAGGAGAGTGATTGATTAATTTTTATTGATTTGTTGAATTTTAATTTTTACAATTTTGCCACGTGAAAAGCAAAATAGAAATATTATTATCAATTAAGTGTTGGAATAAAAATTTGTATAATAATAATAATAATAATAATAATAATAATAAATTAAGAAAGGAAAGAATGCACCGGTTTTTATTAAATTGGTTATTAGTTTTAACATTAAGATTTTAATTAACTATTTAATAAAATTTAATTACCCTAATTAACTACCTAACCCTAGTCTAATTTTATATATAAAGTGCAGGTGAATAGGAGGAAGAGGGGCATGAAATAGGTTGGTGGCGACAGGACGAAAACCAAGGGGTAGGAGGCAGCTGGAATAGGAAAAAAAATGAGAGAGAAGGGGGCATGACATGGGGGTTTTTGCTTGGCGCGCCGTTTGAGGCAGAAAACGACAACGAAATTTGTGTGGGCTTCGTGGTGATGTCAACAGGTGTAAGTGATAGAAGGAGAGAGAAAGACAAGGACTTGACTGTTCGGCACAAAAATCGAGACTTCGGTTTGAATTTTTTTAATACACAATCAGAGTTCTTTCTGTCTCTCATTTCTTCTTCTAATTTTTATTATGCAATCCAAGACAGTATTTGTTAGTTGCAAATTTATTATGAACTAATTTTATTTTTCTAGGGTTTTGATGTAGGCTAATTTTGAGAACACAATTATAATTTTATTTTATTATTCAATTTTTTCATGGTTGTGTGTGTTTGATTTTTGTTCTTAATGCTTACAATTGTTTGACTAACTTTTATATGATTTATTGGATTATGGAAAGACCAAGAGGTAATTTGTGATTTTGAATTATAGAATTAAACCCCATTGATTGAGCGAAATTAGAGATGATTTACCGTGATTGATGTGACTATAAAGAAATCCACAGAACTTAATGAGTCTTCAATTAATTAAATTTGCATAGAGATATGAAAAACCGTTAGTTGGAGATATTTTTGATGTTGTTCGCGAGAAAACATTGAATAATTAGAGGATTTTGGTCTACAACTTGGAAAAATAATCTTTTTATTCACATGTAGTTATAAATTGTGTGGGATTAATTAGGTGAAATAAAAAAACCTATAATTAATTTTGCAATTAATAAACAACAAAATTTTAGATTCCGCTCCTTTTTAATTAATTTAGTTAGTTCTTTAGATTAATTTAATTTAGTTGCTTTCTTTATTGAATTTCTATTTTTCAAATAGTATTTAATCTAGTAATTTCGGTACTCAATACAATAATTAGTCCATATAGGTTCGACACTCTTTTCACTTAACTATACTACTTGTTGCGATTTTGTACACTTGCAAAAATTCACATCAGAAACCTAACTCTGTTAAAGTGAGTTTTTTTAAACTATAGTTTTGTGCGGTTTTTTTAAAATGGCCCAAAGTTCAGTGGGGTTTTTTAAAATATAGCCTATATAAAATTGTATTCATCAATTGTATAGTTTTCATGAAAAGTTCTGTTTTTAATCGTCCATCCATCAATAATTTCATTATATCATCATACCATCATCTATCATGCAAACTACTAGACAAATCATCATACATAACATGCATAGAACAACAAGAAATCGAACATATGTCACTCACCTTATTGAAGAATCAACCGAAAAAATATGAGAATAAGAAAAAGTCATTCCTTTTGCAAAAATCCAAGATCCTCGCTTCGAAACTCCAAGAAAATCAATAATAAAATAGTCTTTTGTTTTTGCAGAGGAGGGGGACGGCTGTAGGGGTTTTAATATAGCCGAAATTATGGAGTTTTAGGGTTTTGAGAAGATTTTGCAAATTATTCCTTTAGAATATATCTTTACATATATAGATCCTTTATACTAGGTAATTAGATTAACCAATTTAATTGGGATTAAAATCAAAATTAACTCTCCAGATCAGGCCGACATCCATATCTAATCAGCAAAAATAAATTTTGTAACTTTTTGCCTCTAAGTGGCAATTTTGCAAAAAGACCCTTCTTTGATAAATTAGCGAAATAAACCAGATCTATTAGAAAAAAAAAATAAAATCTTTGCCTCTGAGTTGGCTAGCCATCATGCTCAGCCCAGAAAACTGAAACCTGGAGTTTTCACCCCCAAGTGGTAATTTTGCACAAAAGCGCGCCCATCTTTTTGTAATATTTGCAAATATGCCAAATAATAATATTTAAAAATCCAGAAAATTTATAAATAATACCTACTAATAAATATTAGATTTCCCTAAAATAATGTCTGACTTTGAACATCCCAAGAAAATATCTGCACGTGTTTTGCACGTGCAAAAAGATAAATTTTAGAAAAAAATGTTTATTAAATCACCAAAAATCACTTCGATTCATTTATAAATCTCAAAAAATTATTTTAAAAATCTAGGGTGTTACATCACTCCCTCCTTAGAATAATTTTGTCCTCGGAACTACTGCTAATAGGGACCAAACAATATGAGCAAAAGAAAAATGGAATCACATAAATGGAAATATAGTTCAAAGAATACTATCATACAAAAGGATACAATTTATCCAAAAGAATAGAATCATACAAAGAGTTCAGGAAAATCCTTCTGCAAGCGATCCTCCAGCTCCCAAGTAGCTTCTTCAAACTGCTGGTTCCTCCACAATACCTTGACCATAGGTATCACCTTATTCCTCAACACCTTCTCCTGAGGATCAACAATCTCTACAGGCTGCTCCTTGTAACTCAAGTTCAACTTAGAACTTCAGGCACTTCTGCCAAATGATGATTTTGATCCGGTACATACTTCCTCAACATCGACACATGGAACACATCATGCACCTGTGCCAATTCTTCTGGTAGTTCCAACTTATATGTTGTTTTACCAATCTGCCTCAAAATCCTGTATGGCCCAATGTACCTTGGCGTCAACTTGGCTCCCTTCCCAAACCTGATTACTCCTTTAGTCGGAGACACCTTGAGAAAAACTACATTCCCAATCTCAAACTCCAAGCCCCTTCGTCGAGTGTCTGCATAACTCTTCTGCCGACTCTGAACCTCGACCAATCTCTTATGAATCAGCTCGATCTTCTCTGATGTCTGCTGCACAATCTTCGACCCAAACATCTGCCCCTTACCAACTTCATACCAATAAACAGGTGTCGTGCACTTCCTCCCGTACAGTGCTTCATACGGTGCCATCCCGATACTTGCATGTAACTTTTGTTATAAGAAAACTCAACCAATGCCAAGTTCCTCTCCTAACTACCCCCAAAATCCATAACACAAGCCCTCATCATATTCTCCAGTACCCGATTCACCATTTCAGTCCGACCATTGGTCTGCGGATGAAAAGCAGTACTGAAGTCGGTTCTGGTACACAAAGATACTTGCAAACCCTTCCAAAATCTCGACATTAACCTCGCATCCCTGTCGGAAACAATCGACACAGGAACCCCATGAAGTCTCATAATATCATCAATGTACATTTCTTCCAGTTTCTCCAACGACCAAGTAATCTTCATGGACAGAAAGTGAGCAGACTTGGTCAAACGATCAATAATAATCCAAATTGAGTTGATGCCATTCAAACTCCTCGGCAACCCCGAGATGAAATCCATGTTGATGTTCTCTCACTTCCATTCCGGAATAAGAAATGGTTGTAACAAACCTCCAGGCCTCTGATTCTCTGCTTTGATCTGCTGGCGAGTCAAAAACCTTGCCACAAAGTCTGCCACATCTCTCTTCATACCCGACCACCAAAAGTGTTGTTTAATATCCTTGTACATCTTCGTGCCTCCTGGATGCACGACAACAAGGTACTGTGTGCCTTCTGCAAGATACTCTCCCTTAAATCTGCATTCTCCGGTACATAACCTCTCACCCATCCATAGAACTCCATTTTGGAAATGGAACTATTATAACTTGCCTTCGGAAACCTGCTGCAACATCCTCTGAATCTCTACATCTGATTTTCGACCTTCCATAATCTGCTCTCTTAAAGAAGGTTGTAACCTCAACTGAGCCAAAGATGTTCCCAAACCCTGCAGTACCACCTCGATACCTGCCTGATCAAACTCTGCTGCTAACTCTCTCTGAGTAGTGATCAAACTCGACAAACTGCTCTTCCGACTAAGCCCATCAGCCACCATATTTACCTTGCCTGGATGATACATGAACTTAGGACGAATGTCTTCCAACACTTCCAACCATCTTCTCTGCCAGAGACTCAGATCCCTCTGTTGATAAATATACTTCAGGCTCTTGTGGTCGGTATACATGTTGACATTCTCTCCATATACATAATGCATCCACTACTTCAAGGCAAAGATAATGACTGCCAATTCCAGATCGTGCATCGGATAGTTCTTCTCATGCGGACGCAGCTGCCTTGAACCATATGCAATAAACTTTCCTTCGTGCATCAAGACACACCCCAAATCCCTGAGTGACGCATCATGAAGATATCATAGTCCTTCCCAGCTTGTGGCAAAGCTAAGATAGGCGCAGTCGTCAACTTCTACTTTAGCTCAAGGAAACTCGCCTCACACTTATCAGTCCAAGTGAATGTCACATTCTTCCGAGTCAATCCTGTCAAAAGAACTGCGATCTATGCATAGCCCTGAATGAATCTCTTGTAGTACCCAGCCAATCCCAAGAAACTCTTGGCTTCCATCACTGTCATTGGCCTGGGCCAATTCTTCACTGCTTCAACCTTCTGATGATCGGTGGCCACTCCCTCCTTACAAAGGAATAACCAAGGAAAGGTACCTTAAAATTCCAAAACTCCCACTTCGACAGCTTGGCATACAAGTTATGCTCCAGCAACTTCTTTAACACCTTTGCCAAGTGCTTAGAGTGCTCTTCCTCTGACTTCGAATATACCAGAATATCATCAACGAATACCACCACGAAGGAACCAATAAATGGCTGCAAAATTCAATTCATCATATCCATAAACACTGCCAGCGCATTCGTCACTCCGAATGGAATCACCAAAAACTCATAGAGTCCTAAAAGCTGTCATGCTCACGTCTTCCTTCTTAACTCAGACCTGATGAAACCCTGACCGCAGATCAATCTTCGAAAATACACCTTATCCCCGAAGCCTATAAAACAGATCATCAATCTATGGAAGCAGTTACTTGTTCTAAATGGTCACCCTGTTCAACTCCCGATAGTCAATGCACATCCTCAGCCCACCTTTCTTCTTCACTAACAACACTAGTGCCCCCCACGGTGAAGTACTCGGCCTGATGAATCCCTTACTCAGTAATTCCTCAATCTGCTTCTTAACTTCATCCTTCTCTAAAGGTGCCATCCTGTACGGAGCCTTAGAAATTGGAGCACTTCTCGGATGAACATTAATACAGAACTCAACATCTCGCTACGGCGGCAACCCTGAAAAATCTTCCAAGAATACCGTAGAAAAATCCCAAACAACTTGAATGCTTCTGACTTCATCTGGAATCATCAACTTAGATACCATTGCAGCCACTTTCGGGTCCTTCTTCTTCCCCTGAAAAGTCACTGCGGGACCTCCTGGTGCTTTCACTAACACCTTTTTCTTCTTGCATTCAATTGTGGTATCATATATTTCCATCCAATCAATGCCCACTATTAAATCCACCCCCAAGACTTGCAGTTCAATGAGATCAATGCCGAATAATCTCCCACCAATCTCGATATCACAGCCCTCGTAATATTGATCAGCAATCAATTCTTCTCCTGATGGTGTTTCCACTAACAAAATTCTTCCTGGAAATACCTTAGATTCCACACCTAAAACTTTAGCAAAATCGGGCAACACAAATGTATGCGAAGAACCAGTATCAAATAAAACTTTTGCTTTTATTCCATTAATCAAGAAAAATACTGTTACATGAAGAATGATACTTAAATCTCCAATTTATTCTTAAACAAAGATTTACACAATACATCAAATAAATGAATTTAAAATTCTTGCATACTCTGGATCACATCCTCTGAGTTACCCGCATCCTCCTCAGTTAATGTAAACACTTGCCCCTGCCTGTGAAATTTTCCTCCACCCGCACCTTCCTTCTTCAACTGCGAACAGTTTGGTCTGATATGCCCTTCACGACCACACTGATAACAAGGCTGCACTTTAGGTGGCTTGGTGCATGCTTACTGATAGTGGCATGCCTCTCCACAGTTGAAACAATTCACGCCTAGAATTGTGGGCGCCTTCTGCTCTGGCCTACTGAACCTGCCCTACTTCACTGGTAACTTCTTCCCACTCTGACTTGTTGCTGGCCTCTTGTTCGTGTTCCAGGTCTCCTGCTTCTTCTGGAACTGATCCATATCTTCTTCTGTCATTGCTGCTATCCTGACCAGCTTATCAAACTTTTGATGCCCAACGGTGTCATCCGCGACCTCAAATTCGGCCTCAAACCCTGCTCGAATTTCTTGGCCTTCTTTGCTTCATCAATAATCAGCTCCGATGCATACCTTGACAGCTGGTCAAACTTAGTCTCATATTCACGTACTGACATGCTGCCTTGCTGCAGATTCAAGAATTCTGTTGCCTTCTTCTCTTGAATATCCACAGGAAAGAAACAATCCCTGAAATCCCCCAGAAAAGTCTCCAAAGTCACCTGTTGATCCCCAAAAGTCCTCTTCACTTACTGCCACCAGACACCAACATCCTTCTCTAACTGCATTGTAGTCAATTTCACCTTGTTGCCCGCTGGGGTTTCCAAAACTTTGAAGACTACCTCCATATGTCTAACCTAATCATTAGCCTCATTTGGATCAGACTGCCCTTCAAATACCGGCAGTTTCATCCGCTTGAAGGACTCCACCTGCTTAATTAGATCAGCATTAACAAGCACTGGTCCAGCCCCTTAATTCTGATTTCGATCCATGTTGGCTGCCATGAACATGTTCAAGGTCTGATACACCCTGCCAATTTCCGTCTCAAGATCAACTCCAGCCCCATGGGAACCTTCAGCCCCATAACCATTTCCACCATTCCTGGTCCTGGGTCCTGCCATTATACACACTGCAAAATGAGGGAAAAGTTAGAGCATCACAACATAATTCATATTCACATCAATACCTCATGGTAAAATCTCAATCGTACCCCAAACCTTTTCATCTTGTTTTAATTCTATATGATACTCACACTCTAATGTCCACACCTAGGTACTCAAGCTATAATGTACACCTAGGTTTATTCATATACCATGTTTATCATTACTATTGAAGCATGCTCTGATACCAATCTCTGTAACACCCCGAATTTTTAATATAATAAACTCAGAAATACGTGGCACAATTTCCAGCATCTACCTCAATGTAATAGTAAACATAGCTAAAACACCGAATAATTTTTTAACTTTTATTACATCAATTCTTTACATAGGACAGAGAAAATTAAACACCTTGAACTACAATTTATTTTTTTTACAATACATTCCTTTACAATTTGTATAAACCACATTATCATTCTACCACATGCATCCAAATCCCAAGCTATAGGTACCTATCTATGAAACATGAGGCTAGAGCTAACCCCAACCCCCATACTATAGGGGTCAGCCATAATGGTGTGAGTGACATCAAAAGAAATACAACATAAATGAAACATAAAGAATAAATTCATAATCAACACATTCCAACAGTAGCACCAATGAAGTATGAAGTGTCGATAAATAATGCATGAAAACATCAAGTGAAACTAAACTAAATGTCAAGTGTAGGAAAACAGAAAAACATCATGCATAATACAAGTCAAGAAAATACAAATGCAGTATGATGACTCTCTAATGCATACTTGTCGGATTCTATGCATTCCATACTACATAGGTCCGGTGCAAGCCCTTATCGTTCTCCACTTTATAGGGTTAAATCCCTCATTATGCAACCAATCCTACTACGGTGATAGAAACAATATCTAGAATACTCCGCGAATAGGCCTAACAACCCTCGACGCGCAAGGATCATGTAAGAAAGCTCCTTCAAATCAACAAATCCAAATTTATCCAAATACTTCCAAATTTTTAGAAGTAACATTCTGAGATTAAATCTCTTAAACAACTGTGTTTCACATTTTGAAGCCATAGAAAAATCACAAAACATTCATTCCTCAAAATCCATATATAGTTCGCTTTCTAAAGTCATAGAAATACCAATTAAATCACATTGGTAATCAAAACATAACCCTTTGTAAAATACGGTAATCTGTAGTAAAACTTCATTTAAAACAGTAGATCAATAATCTACAAGTTCGAAGAAATAATTGTTCAAGAAATCATCAAGAAAACTCAACAAAACAACAAGAACAGCAGGTCTCGGTCGACTGTCAAAATAGTAAAAAAAATGGCAGTCGACCGCACAAGTCAAAAGTCCAAAGATTCCCAAGTGACGGTCGACCACACATCCTAGTTCAAAAGTAGGGCGGTCGACTGTCAGCTGCTACTCAGTCAGTTTCAAAACTTGTGCACTTTTCACTGATACATTGATTAAAATCTTTAAAAGCTTGAATTTGTGAAATAAAAACCCTGAGATGATCAAATACAACTTGTTTAATATACTGGCATTTATAAATCAAATCAAACTTTCATCAAATTGGGAAAAGAGCAACTTTCAACAAAACTTCCTCAAATCAGGAAACTTATGAATTTATATGTATGTATGTATATATATGTATTAGTAAACCATCAAAATTCATTGTGTTTGAGTATTATAATGTTCAATTCAAATCTCAGTGAAAATATGAATCAAGATTCAAACAAAACTTCACAAAACGCCAAAAATTTCACTTCAGGCTGCATACCATCAGACCCAAAGCCATCCCAACTCAATTTCTTCAAAACTTGATTCTTTTGATACAAATATCCTTCTTGCAACTTGATTAAACACAACTACAACTAGTTGTATTAGTTTGTCCATAATTATAAGCATCTACGACATTCATTCATCAAGTTTTACTCATCAAAACTCTCAAACAGATCATATATATAAACATACACAGTAAAGACCCAATTTTTTTCACTTCTTACAGTATACATCATACAAACTCATTATGCATACTCAAATCAGTAAGAAGACGAAATTAAACAGCATGCCCAAGAGTTCTACTAAGTTCTTAATGATCTCAAGTCATCTATATAAAATTGTATTCATCAATTGCATAGTTTCCATGAAAAGTTCTATTTTTAATCATCCATCCCTCAATAATTTTATTATATCATCATACCATCATCTATCATGCATGCTACTAGACAAATCATCATATATAGCATGCATAGAACAACAAGAAATCGACATATGTCACTAACCGTATTGAAGAATCAACCGAAAAAATAAGAGAATAAGAAAAAAGTCATTCCTTTTGCAAAAATCCCAGATCCCCGCTTCGAAACACTAAGAAAATCAATAATTAAATAGTCTTTTGTTTTTGCAGAGGAGGGGGACCGCTGCAGGGGTTTTAATTGTAACACCCAGTAATTTCTAAAAAAGATATAGTATAATATATATATATATATATATATATATATATATATATATATATATATATATATATATAGTAAATTAGGAGAGAGAAAGGGGAGAGCTGACTTCATTGATGACGTCACCAAGGGGGCCCACCAGTGAATTATGAAGTGTAAAAAAAAGGGATGCTGCTGTTCTCTCTCCTTGATGACTTGGCACACGGGGATTTGTGTGTGCACGGGTTTGAGAAGAGGGTTGATTTGAGATAGTCCCATATCGGGAATTGAACTAGAATAATTGAATATAAATAATATAGCCTATGATCAAGAGTCACCAATTCGGTTAACCACCTTTTGAGAGACAGCCTGTGGTGGGCAGCTGTACTATAGTATAAATAATTTTTCTGATAAATTGTATAAATTATCTAAGCTAGGGGCAGGGGCGTTACATTAATATAGCCGAAATTCTGAAGTTTTAGGGTTTTGAGAAGATTTTGCAAATTATTCCTTTAGAATATATCTTTACACATATAGATCCTTTATACTAGATAATTAGATTAACCAATTTAATTGGGATTAAAATCAAAGTAACTCTCTAGATCTGGCTGGCATCCATATCTAATCAGCAAAAATAAATTTTGTAACTTTTTGCCTCTAAGTAACAATTTTGCAAAAAGACCCTTCTTTGATAAATTAGCGAAATAAACCAAATCTATTAGAAAAAAAAAATTAAAATCTTTACCTCTAAGTTGGCTAGCGCCATCATGCTCAGCCCAAAAACTCCGAAATTTGGAGTTTTCACCCCCCAAGTGGTAATTTTTCACAAAAGCCCCTCTTTTTATCATAGTTGCAAATATGCCAAATAAATATATAAAAAAATCCATAAAATTTATAAATAATACCTATTAATAAATATTAGCTTTTTCCAAAATAATTTTTGACTTTGAACTTCCCAAGAAAATATTTGCACGTGTTTTGCACGTGTAAAATGATAAATTCCAAAAAAAATGTTTATTAAATCACCAAAAATCACTTCAATTCATTTATAAATCTCAAAAACATTATTTAAAAAATGTAGGGTGTTACAGCTGTGAAGAACATCCTTAAGTATTTAAGGACTAAGGATTCGTTCTTGGTATATGGAGTAGAGGAAGAGCTTGTTGTAAAGGGTTACACTGATGCTAGCTTCCAGTCCGATAATGATGACTCCAAATCGCAATCGGGTTTGTTTTTTGCCTAAATGGTGGAGCTGTGAGCTGGAAGAGTTCGAAGCAAGAGACAGTAGCCGATTCTACCACAGTGGCTGGGTATATTGATGCCCATAATGTAGCAAAGGAGGCTGTTTGGATCAGAAAGTTTGTCACTGAACTTGGCATGGTTCCTAGCCTTGTGGACTTAGTGGACCTCTATTGTGATAAAAATGGGGCCATTGCACAAGCTAAGAAGCCTAGATCTCCCCAGCGATCCAAACATATACTGAAACGCTTCCATCCTATTCGAGAGATCATCGATAGAGGAGATGTAAAGATATGCAGAGTACCAATAGATGATAACATTGCTGACCCACTGACAAAGCCACTTGCACAGCAAAAGCATGAGGGTCACACTAGATCTATAAGAATTAGATGTATGTCTGATTGGCTCTAGTGCAAGTGGGAGATTGTTTGTGTATTCCCTAGAGGCCAGTTTTGTATTGACATTACTAGTTTGTATTGTATCATTATATTTATTTTATATATGAGGCATTTCATTTATTGTATTGTTTATTGTGATTAAATGAACATAATAAAGTTCTTAGAATAGTAGGTTCAATACCATGAGATGTCAAGTGCATGACTTGATTGTGAGATCCTATTGGTTGTAATCAGAACACTATTCTTAAATGTCCCTAGTCAAGTACTATTGTGAATTAGGACAACAATAATACATAGAAACTAGTTTGTACGTAAACTGATGACCATATCTCGCGGGTTATGGATATGAGTTATGAAGTCTTCACATGGGTACATATTAGAGTATTAATGTTCTGGACTGACGCACCATGAGAACGCTGCCTGGATCGTTACGTGATTGTCATAAGTGGTTTTCACAGTGACCATGATGTACGTAGTCCTTTTACTTGAAGTCACTACGGTTCCCTACATAAGAAGTTGTATGTTTTAATGTCGTCAAACGTTGCCTGTAATAAGGTAATTATAAAGTCAACTATTGGATATACTACAAATCATGCGGAGGGGTGTGAGTAACTTAGATATGATTTGTTCCTCTTACATAATATGGGCGATATCTACGAGCACCTTGATTGAGTGAGACTGTAAAATTCATGGTCATGCTCAAATGAGTCAATGTGAGATATTGAGCTTATTTGTTTTAGTAAGTCTACTCGGACATCAAGAAACCAAAAATTGAACTATATAAGGGTGACACGCTCTATGCCATGTGGTCAATTAGATATCTGGACAAAAGGACTAGACTAAATGGTAACATTGGTCACAGATAGGTTATTTCAAATCACTGGCATTCCCGTTACTTGAGTAGCAGTGACGTATTGCTAGATACCGCTCACTGTTTGTAATACTCGAATACGATTTTAGTGTTACTGTCAAAGTAATTGGAACCTACAAGTCACACACTTAGAATGGATCAAAATTGAGATTTAAATTCATAAGATGAATTTAATAAGGGATCCAAGTAAGATTTGGACTTCTGACATTATTTGGACATTTAATTAGATTAAACGGGTTGACGAAAATTCAAAGGCCCACACACGAATCTAAACCATGTCAGATTATGAGCCCAACATCCTCATTACTCTCTCAGGGTTGATTTTCTGCACCTATAAATATGATACATATCTGTAAAAAAGACACGCATGAGAAAACCCTAGCCATCACAGAAATTGTGAGAGAGAGAGGTCGTGAGGAACATCCCCTTCCCGTAGCTAGCACCACGGCGTGAGGGAATGCTTGATTTGATCCGTTTATGTGGATACCTTAGAGGCACCACAATATTGTAGTGCTGTGATCGGCATACTGTGGAGACAGCATATTCATCAAGGTATAACTCCTAAACACGATTTATGGTTTTCGCATGGACCCATGGCTATGTTTTGATAATTTTTTGGTAATTTTTCCACTGTGTTTTTAATCTGAGATTACTCTCGAAACCTAACAGTGGTTTCAGAGTCAAGACTATGACATTGCAGGATGAATAGCACCACATGCCTCCATGTATGTGGCATAAGCTGCACTGGGCTCAACTTATACCAATTCAGGACCTCTCTGACAAAGGGGTGAAGAGGCAGACGAAGCCCAACATGGAAGGCATCAAATGGGGAAAAAAACAATACTCATTAGACATCCTATGTCATGCCCTGACTGACCCCAGGACTAGGCAAAATGTAAACCATACTCAGCAAGAATCTTGAAAGCCTCCCTAATCGGGACAAGATCTACTCTCGTAAAAATCATGCTTATGAAATTTACCTCAGTGGTATGAACCAAATGTGGCTCAGGGTCATCCATATCATTCTGAATGAAATCCTGGTGTATTTTGGGGTACTTTCTAATTAACTCAGAAATAAGGAATAACGGTATCTCAAGTGTACTCCACAAATTTCTCACCGGCTTTACAATTATCTCTGCTATAGCAGAGTGACTAGCCACACCCTTTCCCTTCTCCTTTCTAGTACACCGGCTAAATTAGATCTAGTTCATCATCTACCCCTAAATCTACCAAAACAGAAGTAGAGTCGCTCAACAAAATGCTAGACATAACTTATGATAATTGCAATAAGTTACCTGGCCAAGTTCTCAAAAACTCCTAGAATGCAACGGCCGCAAGCAACACCATGGAACAACCAAGCAAACCATAGCACCGCCCAGAGAACCACCATAAGGGCTAGAGAGAGAAGCTCTCAAAGAAATTTCTAGAGAGAGAAAGTGGAAGAGATGATGTGAATTTTTGCAAGTCTACAAAATCACAACAAGTATTATAGTTAAGTGAAAAGAGTGTCGAACCCACAAGGATTAATTATTTTAATGAGTACCGAAATTTACTTGATGAATTACTATTTGGAAAACCGAATTTTTAATAAAGAAAGCAACTAATTTAAATTAATCTAAGGAACTAACTACATTAAATAAGTGGGGCAAAAATCTGAAAATTTGTTATTTATCAATTGTAAAATAAATTCTAGGGCTTTCGATTTCACCTAATTAATCCCACACAATTAATAATTCCAAGTGAATAAAAATATTATTTTTCCAAGTTGTAGACCAAAATCCCCTAAGTATTCAATGCTTTCTCGAACAACACCAAAAAAATCTCTAACTAACAGTTTGTGATTGTTCATGTACAAATTTAATTAATTGAAGACTCATTAAGTTCTGTGGAATTCTTAACGGTCACATTAACAGCAGTTCGCTCTTGTAACGGTGTTTAATTTTATTAATCACAAATTACCAGTTCATTTAATAGATCATACAAATGTCGGTCAACCAATTGCAAGTATTAAGATCAAAAATCAAACACACAATCATGGAAAAATAGAAAAATAATACGGAATTAAAATTGTGTTATCAAAACTAGGCTACATCGAAGCCCCGGAAAAATAAAATTTAGTTCATAATAAACTTGCAACTAACAAATACTATCTTGAATTGCATAGTAAAAAATTAGAGAAAGAAAAGAGATAGAGGAAGAACTGTTTTTGTAAATTAAAAAAAAAATGCAAACCGAACGCTCCGAAAAGCGAGCCAGCAAGCACGGTAGCGCTTTTCTCTCTCCTGCTCTATCCTGTCCCATCTTGATCTCCACAAAATCGCTGATGTCAGCATCATCCAGGAGCATGTGAGTTAGCAGCCACATTAGCATCTGCTGACGTCACGCAATGCTGCTGCCTCTGCTATCCTCTCTCCTCCTTTCTTCGCCTCGCGCCGCGCGCGCAAGGAATGCCACACGTCTTCATCTTGGAAATCGCGCTGAAACCACGAATGCCTCTCTCTGTCTCTCTCGTCCCTTTTTTTATTCTATTTTTTTTATTTTTATAATAGGGTTAGCTGTCGCTCTTCCCTTCGTTAAGCGTCCCTTGTAGCTTCTTTTTGAGTCATATTTATAGGAGCATGGAAGAGAGATTATGGTTTATTTTTGCAGAAAACCCCCAATTCTTTATTTATATGTTTCCATCTTTAATTTGATCTTTATTTCTTGCTCCTTTTTCTTCTCTTTCTTTTTCTTCAAACACGTGCTGCACACACAAGATAAAATCGAAAATTAGTATTTAAATATAAAAATAAAAATAAAATTAATTAGTTTAAAATTAATTAAACTAACTAAAAATCATATTACCTCATTTAAACCCTTTTAAAATTGTTTATTGCACTTTCAGCTCAATTGGCAAATTAAAATTTATATTTTATTTTTCTCATGGCCAAATTGTAAAATTTAAATTCAACAAATTAATACAAATAAATAAATTATTATGTTTGTTTTGTTTGTTGATTTTTACCAAAAATCTTCACTTTTTGCATCAAAAATCTTATTCTTTCAAAAATAATTAATTAATTGAAAAATATGGAAATAAGATGAATTATAAACAATATAGACGAATACAAGCAATTTTATGGGTAAATGAGTACAAATATTTGTATAAAAAATAGACACATCAAATACCCCCAAACTTAAGAGTTTGCTTGTCCTCGAGCAAAAAGTAAAATTATGAATAAAGAAATAATAATTAATAGGCTAAATATAAAAAAAGGACCCAAAGTTTTGGGCTAGTTTAAAAAAAGGACACTAAGGTTTTTTTGTTTAAAAAAAGGACACAAAGTTTCAAAAATCTCCACCGGGTTAGTTAGGGTAAGGGTTAGGGTAGGGTTTAGAAAAATCACTTTCATTTTTCATTTGTGTTTAAAAAAACCACATTCATCTTTTATTTGTATTTAAAAAAACATCACTTAACTAATCAGATGTTTAAATAACCCCCCCCCCCCCCTCCGAACTAACCCTAACTAACCCAGTGGAGTTTTTTGAAACTTTGTGTCCTTTTTTAAACAAAAAACCTTAGTGTCCTTTTTTTAAACTGGCCCAAAACTTTGTGTCTTTTTTTTATATTTAGCGTAATTAATAATAAGATCAACTCATCATGCAAGCATCAAAATTTCAATTAAAAATATAAACAATAGTAAATAAAGTAAAACCAAGCATACTCACTTTTTCCAGTGCAATTATTCATTCATAATTCCACACCCAATCATATTTATCATGCAATTAATGTAATTATAGTATG
This sequence comes from Hemerocallis citrina, assembly GCA_017893485.1. NCBI lineage: Eukaryota > Viridiplantae > Streptophyta > Magnoliopsida > Asparagales > Asphodelaceae > Hemerocallis > Hemerocallis citrina. The sequence goes on from CM030363.1 coordinate 20,966,155, forward strand.
AAACAACTTCATCTGTGATTTTCCCTTCTCACTACTACAAACCGAGTAGCAACTAGAGTTTTTTTTTGTCTCTTCTTTAAGTTGTCACTTTCCTTTTGACGCGAATGCAAACATTTGTGATGAATTCACCCGGTTACCCAACAAGTCACAAACTTAAAGTGCTTTGCATACTCATATTTCAAGTTGTCGTTTGACGTAAAAGTAAAATTTTGTGATGAATACCCCTAGTTACTAAGCAACTCAAAATATTGGAGTAGATAGAATTTATTCATATATATAATTTTTTTTCACTCTATTTGCTTAAACTCGGTTTAGGACTAGATCAAAGGGAATAATCACAAGAAAAAGCATCACATTTTTCTTTCATGTATAATCACATGACTCACACAATTTTGTAAGGAATTTTGAAATTCAATAATCCTAAAATAAATAAGTATGCTTAATCTTGCTTTATAAGATATTGTCTATCCCTAAAAATAATTCAATGCTTTAGCATAATAAAGAACTCAAAAGTGTAATGATAAGCCTAATTGAAATCTCTTTTATTTTGTTTTTCTTTTCAAATATATATATATAAAATGCATAAATTTGTACCCCTACCCTCAAACTTGAATATCACATTGTCCTCAATGGGAAAGGAAAAAATAAAAACAAAAAGAATGCATAAAGTTCAGAATTTCTCCCCTGGTTCGTCTTAAAATTCTGCACGGGCGATGTTCAGTATTTCAGCAAGATCTGGAGTTGTAGATGTCCAAATGGGCTGATTCTTTTTGTGCTGGAAAGCTAAGACAATTGGCTACAATCACTCTTTGAAGCATTTTTCCAGATCCTGACTCCATCCTGCTAAAAAACAACCATCAATGTAGGTGTAGAAAACAGCTCCTCCCGGCAACTTCCAAACTCATGCAATCCTACAAAATAAAATCAAAAATTAAAATTAAAATTAACTAAAAGAAAAATCAAATCTAATGCAGTAAAAAGAAAACAGGGGTTGCCTCCCAAGAAGCGCTAAGTTTTAAGTCTTCGGCCAGACTTGATAGTGAAATGGTTATGTGATGTCAAGATCCAACAACATCAAAACATCTTTCTAATACTTCTCTTAAGGTGTGGATCATGTTCAAGCTCTAGTTTGAGTCGTTTCTTACTTGATGATGACGTCTTCGATATCCCTACCTCTTTGAATTTCAGCTGAGAAAATGGATGAATAGATCGCGCAACATCTACATACATAACATGTTTCAAATTCTTTTCTTTCTCATATTCAAGAGTTGCTGAGTTTGTTGGACATACTTCGATTGGTAACTTTTCTAACTTTAGCCTTATATTTCTCGCCCACAATTAAATCAGTTTCACTTACTTGAAAAGATGACTGCTCTCCGGTAGAAAACTTCATGGTTTACAGACATCAAATGCTACTTGCTTATGCTGCATTTGTTCCTCCACAATTTGTTCGTACTATTGTTCTTTTTCAACCACATTTTCTTCTTGTGGTTGCTCAATTGTCTTCCCGCTTCTTAGTGTTATTGCTTTGACATGCTCTTCGGGATTTGTTACAGTGTTATTGGTTAAGGTTCCTGCTATTCTTTCGTTAAGGATATTTGAAATTTGACCAATTTGAACCTCAAGATTGCAAATTGAAGCTGAAGTTAAAATTGCAACATTTTGGATTGCCAAATCTGTCTTCTGCATGTATTGCTCTGTTTTCTGCAAGTGTTGCATGAACATCTCTTCAAGTGTCAGCTTCTTTTCTTGTTGTTGAAAATTTTGAGGTGGTCTAATTGATTCTTGATTGTTGTTCCAGGAAAAGTTGGGATGATTTCTCCATCCTGGATTGTATGTGTTTGCATAATGATTGTTTTGCCTTTGAAAGTTTGACACAAAATTTGCATGTTCGGCATTTGATGGAGCAAAAGGGTTCCCCACTTGGCAATCTAACTTGAATAATGTCATGCACAAAAATCACAAATACTATTAGATTGAATAGCATTAAAAATCATATTACCTATTTACTCAGATAAAATATCAATTTGTGCTGTTAAAATAGTAATAGGATCAAGTTCAAAAACTCCAGCCACTTTTCTTGGCATTGTACTCTCTGAAGACCAGTAGTAATTATTTGATGTCATCTCCTCTAAAAGTTCATAGGCTACGTTGTGAGTTTTGCTCATTAATGCACCTCCCGCTGCTGCGTCAACCATAGATCAATTTGTAACTCCCAAACCAGTATAGAATATTTGAATTTGTATCCATTTCGGTAGTTAATGATGAGGACACTTTCTTAATAACTCTTTGTACCTCTCTCATGCATCATACAAAGACTCACTCTCAAATTGAATGAATGTGGTAATATCATTTCTTAGCTTCGCTGTCTTTGCCGGCGGAAAATACTTAGCTAGAAATTTTTGTGCAAGTCCCTCCCAAGTAGTAATACTACCGAGTGGTAGAAAATATTTTCGCCTTATCTCTTAGGGAAAAAGGAAAGAGTCGCAATCTGATTGCATCATCTGATACTCCATTGTACTTAAAAGTGTCACAAATTTCCAGAAAGTTTGCAATGTGAACATAAGGATCCTCATGCGATAGTCCCCAAAATTGAACAGTTTGTTGAATCATTTGAATAATCACCGGTTTAATCTCAAAATCGTTAGCTTCAATAACCGGCCTCTTTATGCTTGATGTTGCTCCATTAATTGAGGGCATAGCATAGTCTATCAAAGCCTTGTTTTCATAGCTCGCCATGATAATCTACTTGTATGTACTGAAATATAAGTATTAAAAAAATAAAAAAAACTAAAAAATAATAATAAAAATAAATAAAATAAAGTGAGTCAAAAGAAAATAAAGAGGTAAAATAATAATAAAAAATAAAAAAAGAATCCAAACTAGTAATAATCTAGTAATTTTCAATATCAATAAAAGAATAACTAGTCCCCGGCAACGGCGCCAAAAACTTGATGTGAATTTTTGCAAGTGTACAAAATCGCAACAAGTAGTATAATTAAGTGAAAACAGTGTCGAACCCACAAGGACTAATTATTTTATTGAGTACCGATATTTCCTAGATGAATTACTATTTGGAAAACTGAATTTTTAATAAAGAAAACAACTAATTTAAATTAATCTAAGGAACTAACTAAATTAAATAAGAGAGGCAAAATCTGAAAATTTGTTATTTATCAATTGTAAAATAAATTCTAGGGCTTTCGATTTCACCTAATTAATCCCACACAATTAATAATTCCAAATGAATAAAAATATTATTTTTCCAATTTGTTGACCAAAATCCCCTAAGTATTCAATACTTTCTCTCGAACAACATCAAAAATATCTCCAACTAACAGTTTGTCATAGTTCATGAACAAATTTAATTAATTGAAGGCTCATTAAGTTCTGTGGATTTCTTAACGGTCACATTAACAGCAGTTCACTTTTGTAACAGTGTTTAATTTTATTAATCACAAATTACCAGTCCGATCTCTCTATGATTTAATAGATCATGCAAACGTCGGTCAACCAACTGTAAGCATTAAGATCAAAAATCAAATACACAACCATGGAAAAATAGAAAAATAATAGGGAATTAAAATTGTGTTCTCAAAACTAGGTTATATCGAAGCCCTAGAAAAATAAAATTTAGTTCATAATTAATTTTCAACTAACAAATACTGTCTTAAATTGCATAATAAAAAATTAGAGAAAGAAAAGTGATATAGGAAGAACTGTTTTTGTAAAAAGAAAAAAAAAATTGCAAACCGAACGCTCCGAAAAGCAAGCCAGCAAGCACAGTAGCGCTTTTCTCTCTCCTACACTGTCCTGTCCTGTCTTCATCTCCGCGAAACTGCTGATGTCAGCGTCATCCAGGAGCATGTTAGTCAGCAGCCACATCAGCATCTGCTGACGTCACGCAATGCTACTGCCTCTGCTGTCCTCTCTCCTCCTTTCTTCGTCTCGAGCCGCGCGCAAGGAACGCCATGCATCTTTGTCTTGGAAATCGCGCCGAAACCACGAACGCCTCTCTCTGTCTCTCTCCCAACACTGTCTCTTTCGTCCCTTTATTTTATTCTATTTTTTTTAATTTTTATAATAGGGTTAGCCGTCGCTCTTCCCTTCATTAAGCATCCCTTGTAGCTTCTCTTTAGTTGTATTTATAGGAGCACGGAAGAGAGATTAGGGTTTATTTTTGCAGAAAAACCCCAATTCTTTATTTATTAGTTTTCTTTTTTAATTTGCTCTTTATTTCTTGCTCCTTTTTCTTCTGTTTCTTTTTTTTCAAACACATGCTGCACACACAAAATAAAATCGGAAATTAGGATTTAAATATAAAAATAAAAATAAAATTAATTAGTTTAAAATTAATTAAACTAACTAAAAATTATTTTACCTCATTTAAACCCTTTTAAAATTGTTTATTGTACTTTCAACTCAATTGGCAAATTAAAATTTATATCATGGCCAAATTGTAAAATTCAAATTCAACAAATCAATAAAATAAATAATTATTTTGTTTGTTTTGTTTGTTGATTTTTACCAAAAATCTTCACTTTTTGCATCAAAAATCTTATTCTTTCAAAAATAATTAATTAACTGAAAATATGAAAATAAGATGAATTATAAACAATATAGACGAATACAAGCAATTTTTATGGGTAAATAAGTACAAATATTTGTATAAAAAATAGACACGTCAAGAAGAAAATGAGAAAATATGAGATAGAGGGGTGGGGTTGATTTGGGACCATCAAGACCAAGTCACCACGTGTCAGCATCAAATCCACACACAAGATCCAACGGTCAAAACACTAAGTACTCGAAACAACAACGCTCGACAAAATGCTTGATTGACAAAATAAGTGAATGACGCAATAGTGGGTCGACAAAAGAGCGGTTCGACAAAGCAAACGACAAAATGCTTGATCGACAAAACATGTAAATGATACAACACTTGATCGAAGAAAGAGCGGTTTGACGTAGCAGAAGAAAAAACTCTTGATCGACAAAGCACTTGATAATCGAAACAAGCGGTCGACGGAGTAGAAGAATTTGGTTGACCGAGTGCTTGGTCGCCGAACACTTGGTCGATGACAGCAAGAACTTGGTTGATGAATAGATGTTGGTCGACAAAGGAGTACGTCACTGAGAATTAACGTTGGTAAATGAAAACAAGATGCTCGACGAAGTGGCAGGTCGGCTAGGATTTGAAGTAAGTTAGCGACTAGAGTTAGTCGCTAGATCGAAATTAGGTTGGAATTGAAGTAAGTCGGCGATGAAGTAGGTCAGCTAGGAGTTGAAGAAGGTTGGAGACGTTGTATGTCAGCGAAAGTGGAAGTCGGTAAGGGATATATGTTGGCGACGTTGTATGTCGGCAAAAATGTAAGTCAGCTAGGTGGAAGGAAGTTGGCGAGAGTGGAAAAAGGTCGGCTAAATAGTCTGGCAACCTAGGGTTTGGTTGTGACGCATTCGCAACACTTCATTTTCTTCATGATGCGTGCAAATGGGTTTGGACGAAGCGGTCAACCCAAAAACCCGCTACCCACACCCAACAAAGAGTAATTCGGCAAAATGGGCATCCAACTTAACCCCTCCCACGCTCCGCTTCTCAGCCGTTCGATCACCCCAATATGCAAGCAAGCACGTAATCAAGGTTGGGGATTGTGCCATGTCAGTGCTTCATCTTGGCCCCTCAATCCACTCAGCGGACAAGCACAGGCGCGATGGACGATCCAGATAGCTCCAAAAATCGCACCAGCTCGATAAAACATAAAATAATTCCCAAAAATAATTTAAAATTCAGAAATTTAATTTAAAAATTCCAAAAGTTAATTATTAAATTCGAAAAAATAATTTAAAATTAAAAAAAATAATTAAAATTGGAGTAATTAATTAAAATTTTGAAAAAGTAATTATTAGTTCAGGAAAATTCATTAAAATTTCTAGTAATCCGAAAAATTTGGAAAACTCCAGAAAAAATTGGAAAAGTTCAAGAAAATATTCTTTTCCTCTAGAAGCTTAGAACAAGTTCCAGGCATCTTCAATCTCCTTTGAAAGTCAAGCTAGCACTCCAGAACATCAAAACATGGAAAACTACTCTTCGAAAGCCAAAAAAATCATCCTCTGGTAGTGAAGGGGCTTATGTTAATGGTAAACATCACAGCAAAACAGGATCGTACGATTCCAACACAAATCTTAAAGCTTCTAAAGGAAGATTAACAGTAATGAACCTCTTAACAAATCTAGGCATTCTCCATACTCACTAATAAGACATAGGCTACATTTAAGCCCATCAAAAGAAACTATGCCCACTAAGAGTGACATCCAGCCCATCAGGGTTGTAAGTCAAATCTCTTATCCCCAACAAGAGAGTAACCAATTCAATCTCTTAGGGGGGGATGCAAAAAAGATGTAGAAAAGATAATAGATTTATGTCAATCTTCTAATCCTCCTCCCATCCTTCAATCAAAAGGTAATCAATCTTGTCTACTCTCAAACTCTCTTCCTCACTTTGGTCTGACTTGAGCGTTAAAGGGTTTCTCGCCGGGACCAACCTTGGTGTTTCAAGATTATTTGTAGGTCCATCGGCCACACCGGCAACCATCAGATCCTGATTCAAGCACTCTTTCAACGATCCAGATTCTATCATAGGGAGATCCAACTACTTTTCACGACATCAATCAAAGGTCAGATTATTAGTAGTTTCCTTAAAATATAAACTCACTATTTGTTTGCTCGCACACCAAAATTAGCAACAACAAAGAGTGGATAGAATAGATTGAGTGGGTGCATTATATCACAAAAGCTGCAGCATGTGAGGTTAGGCTCTAGGCGTTGATGCATCTTTGTTCAGTTCACCAGAAAATTAACTGGCGGCTACCGGAATGACTGAAACTGTGATCATGTTTGTGCTCTTTGAGATCATGTTTAATCTCTTACATCTATTTTCTTATTTGAATGAGGACCCCTTTGCCTTTTTTGTTTCTGTTTTTTCTCATTGTAGATGATGCAGCTTATTTTTGTGTGGCAGCAAGAGTTTATATTTGGTAGAAACTACTAAAGATCTAATCTTTGACCGTCGTCATAAAAAGTAGTTAGAGTTCTCGAAAGTAGATCTGGATCATTGATTGAACACCATGATCTAAATCTGACGGTTGTTGATGCCACCGATAGACCTACAAAAATCCCGAAACACCGGGGTGGCCCCGATGACAGACCCTCCTATGCTCTAGTCAGAACCAGAGAGAGAAATGGAGTTTGAGAGAAAAATTGCCAATTGTTGATTACCATCTAACTGAGGAGGGGGGAGGGTATTTATAGGCCTGAGAAATGGTTAGGAGATTGATATGGATCTATTAGATTAATTTGAATTCTTTATCTTCTATTGATTCTCCCCCATAAGAGATAAGACTCTCTTGTCTTGGGATAAGAGATTTGACTTACAGTCCTCATGTGCTGGGTATCTCTCATAATGGGCCAGGTCGCTTTTTAATGGGCTTGAAATTTGCCAATGTCCTATAGATGAGCTTGGAGAAGGTCAGACCTTTTAAAGAGGTAAAGAAGTCCATTATGTTTAATCTGCATATAGAAGCTTTAGGATTTGTACCAAAATTGTATGGACCTCATCTGCTGCGATTTTTACCATTATCATAAGCCCTCCACTCCCAGAAGACAATTTCTTGGCTTTCGAGGAGTAGTTCGCCTTATTTCAATGTTCTGAAGTACAATCCTAATTTTCAGGGACGACTGGAGATATCTGGAACTGATCAGAAGCTTCTGGAGGTAGCAAATATTTTTCGGGACTTTCTTGAAATTTTCTGAAATTTTCTCTAACTTTTAAGATTTTAAATAAATTTTCCCTATTTTAAAATTGCTTTTTTCAAATTTGTAAATTAATTATTCCAATTTTTAATTATTTTTCCAAATTTAACAATTATTTTGGGCTTTTTTAATTAAAATTTTGATTTTTAATTGTTTATGTGTATTTTTAATAAATTATCATACTTAGTGCGAATTGTGAAGTGATCTGGCACGTCAACCGGGCCCAGTTCGCCTGCTGAGTGAGATTGAAAGGGCATGATGGCGTGTCATGATGAAGGGGATGTGGCACAATCTGGAGCGTCTATCAAGGTGGATCTCGCAATTAAGTGAGATCCAGAAGCCAAGAATTGAAGTGAAGCGTCAGATTTGGAGGGTGACATGGCTCGATCTCAAATATTCATCTCGAGGGGACTCTCTTTTCTGATAGATCCAACAATTCTCATTTGCTACGAGAACCCCTTAGCTCGGCCAATGATTTTGCCGAGATCCTCTTGCTATTTTCGGTGATGGAGCTCGGCGAGGCTACTATCGGTGAGCTACGAGCTTGGCAAGCCTCGTTCTGGCAGACTAGGAGCTCGATGAAGTTGCTATGAGCCCTCACAAGCCTGACGAAGTGCTTCGGCTACTCAGGAGCATGTAGTAGGAAGGAGCTTGGCAAACTTTTTGAGCTCGGCGGAGGAGTTCGGTGACTTGACAAAGTGCTTCGGCGACTTAGGAGCTTGGCAGCTAGGAAGGAGCTTGGCAAAGGTTGCTGAGCTCGGCAGAGAAGTTTGGCGGCGAAGGAGCTCTACGAAGTTGCTGAGCTCGGCGAAGTTTAAGCTTGGAGCTCGGCGGAGGAGTTCGGCGGCAAAGGAGTTCGATAAAGATTGTTCGTGCTTTGGAGTATGGTCTTCGAACTCAGGATTTGATGTTTGGGTTCTGGATAACGGGTTCGAGTTTGGAAGTCGGGTTTCAACCCATTTACAACCCGATTATTCTCGACTTGTATAAGTTTAGGGGTTTTCGAAGTCTTGAAGGTGGTGTTCTTTAATTTGCTGTTGGAGTTCGGGTGAGATCGAGTTTGGGTTATAGCTCGATCAGTCTTTGATGTTTTTCTCCATAGCCGAGGTAGGTGTGACTTTTCTTGGATGTGCTAGTGTTTGGACTTGATCAACTCTATTGAAACTTCGAGTTTATGTTTTGATCTTGACTTTGGTTGAGATTGCTTCTTAGGGTGAGATTTTTGAGAAGCTAGGGTTGTTGTAGAGTTTGGATTGGTGGAGCTTGGGTTGTATCGTGGTGGGCTTGATTAACTTGGAGCTTGGTTTGTATTGAGTTTCTTTTTTGTTGATGGAGATTTTTGTGCCCACCAAATGTTTGTTGGTTTGTTTACCCCACTGAACTCAAGCTATTTGGTTAGAGATTCCTTAAATTTTTGCCTACCAAGTGTTTTTCGAGTCGTCTATCCCATCAGATCATTTTCTTATCAACTAAGCGTTATGTCTGTAGAACCCCGTATTTTCAAATATTATTTTTATATTTGAAAATAAATTTAAATTAATTTTTGGATAATTAAATAAATATTTTTCAGAAAAATTTATCTTGTTACACGTGCAAAACACGTGCAAATACTTTTATGAGAAGTTTAAAAATTTAGTTTTCTTTATGAAAAATCATTATTTAATATTTGGGATTTATTTAGTATTTTTCCAGATTTTTTTGAAATTAATTGGAACTATTTGCAATTTTTGAGAAAAGAAGGACCTTTTTGCAAATTTGACATTTTTAAGGGTTAAAGTGCAAAATATATCTTCTGGACGTTTGGATCAGTATTGGTTGAGATTTGGAAGTATATTTTCCTTTAAATCCTAATTTAAATGAATTTTGATTAGATTTCCAAGACTATACCTATATATGTGAAATTGTATTTTGGAAAGGATTGTTTTGCAAAAGTATGGGTGAAAACCCTAAACCTATTCCCGGATATTTAAGGGATTTTTCCTAGCCGTCATTGTTGGAAAATATACAGATTTTGGGTGATTGGTTTGGAGGAGCAAAGAGGAGTATTTGGATCTAGCAAAAGGAAGACTTTTTCGTGGACTTTTTCTCAATCTAAAGGTGAGTGACTTTGTTTTGTTTTGTTTGTTTTGTGAGTGACATTGTGTGTTTTTGTTTTGTTTTGTGTATGATATGAATTTTTCTTGTTGTTTATCTATGAATGCGAGTGGCAATATTGTTTGATTTGATGTTGTGAATAATATAGATCTTGTATTGTGGTATGATTCATATGGAAAATGATTGTTGTTTATACCATGTTGTGAATCTAAGAATGATTAGTAGACCTTTGTTCATAAAACCGTATTATCAAGATTTGAGTATGTTATGATCGGATGATGAACAACTGGATCTTATATGTTGTAATCAGATTTTGATTTAGAGTTGTGAAAGATAACTAGTCTTGAGAAACCCTAATAAAAGAATTAGTGATCTAGAACATGAGAATTAGAGTTTTGATATATTTGATGTTTTGAGTAATATACCCATAATGAAGAATCTTTGAGATTTGTCACTTTGCCTGAATACAAACTATTTTCATAAACAATGAATCCTCAGAAAACCCCAGTTTTGATTTTGTGTTCAGACCTAAATTATGAAAACTGTAGGCCGACAGCCGACTGGTCCACCTATCGGTCGACTGGTACGGCCATACTGTTGCATCATTAGCCTTTTGATATTTCGTTCTGGACAGCCGACTGAGACCCTTGTCAGTCGACTGGTATACTTAGAATTTCTTTTGTAAAATTATGTCAGTTTCTTGTCTGTACAGTTGACCTATAACTCTTTTAAGTCGACTCATGTACTTAGAATATTTTGTGAAAATTATTGGAATTTATCTCGGGCAAGTCGACTGAAGCCATTTTAAGTCGATTGCTATGACTTAGTTTATTTTTGTTAAATTTTGGATATTTGTCCTTCTGGACAGTCGACTTACTACAGTATAAGTCGACTGGTACTGATGGACTTTTGTAACTTGAGTGTTCCTTGAGTGTTTGGTTCTCAGACAATTCAGTCTATTGTAAGATATTCAGTTAAGTATTTGATTTAAGACTTTCAGTTGAGCCACTTTGTTTAGTGGATCCTTGCTTTAGACTTTTGAGTTGAGTCTCTAGAGGTGTGTGACCCTAGTATACCGGTGTTGAGTTATTTTGTTGAGGCCCATTGAGGCATTTCAGTTATTCAGTTTGATTTTAGGCCGGTAGGGCACACCACTCTAGGAGATTCGTTGAGCAATTAAGTAACCCAAAAGATAATAAGGACAGACACTAGTGGTGATATGATGAACGGGAACATGAGCTATGCACCTCAGTATGGCTTTAGATGTGGAATTTAATCTCCGAAATTATCCAAGTAACTTTCTTGAGATGTGGGATGATCTCCGGAATTATCCAGGTAAATTACCTGAGATGTGGGATCTATCTCCGGAATTATCCAGGTAAATTACCTGAGATGTGGGATTGATCTCCGGAATTATCAAAGTCGAGGCGACGCACATGTGGTATTCATGTGATGATGTGTCAATGTTTAGATGTGGGATGATCTCCGGAATTATCCAGGTAAAATGCCTGAGATGTGGGATCTATCTCCGGAATTATCAAGCATGGGCTAATTCTCACAGTTTATCTTTATCTCGTAGTAGTCATCGTGATAGGATTAGTTGCATAGCGGGGGATTGAACCCTATGAAGTGAAAACGTTAAGGGCTTGCACCGAACCTATGTAGAATGGGATGCATAGACTTCGACAAGTACGCATTAGAGAGTCCACATATAGCATTTGTGTTTTCTTGACTTGGTTGTATGCATGTGGTTTTCCTGTTTTCTACACTTAACACTTGGTTGGTATCACTCGTTGTTACATTTCGTGCTATCTCATATTTTAAGTATTTTGATTCACTATATGTTACTTATGAATCCATACTTAAATTTTATTTATGTTGTTTGTAGTTGTCACTCACACCATTTATGGCTGACCCCTTTAGTTTGGGGGTTAGGGATCATCTCTAGCCTCATATGTTGCAGGTTGTTGCTTAGAGTGGAGGTTGGATGCTAGAGTTAATTTTTGAGAAAAGTGATTTAATAAGAGTTTTGTGTAAACTTGTAAAGGCAAATTGAGATATTTTGTGTTGTAAATAAAAGAAATTATGAGTTGAGTTTGTTTGAATTCCGCTGTGCTTTGTAAAAGTTGTTTTAATAAAAGTTGAAAATTTTAGTGGTGTTGGTTGTGTTTAATATTATATTGAAGTGGATCGCTGAGAATGTGCCACGTATTTTCTAAGATATCTTATTAGATATTCGGGGCACTACAGAGATTGGTATCAGAGCACGCTTCAATGGTAATACTAAACATGTCATAAAAATAACCTAGGTGTGGACACTAGAGTGTGAGTACCTAGGTGTGGACATTAAAGAGTGAGTATCACATAGAACTGAATATGATGTTTTACCTTTGGGATACAATTGCAGTTTTGCCAAAGGAAATTGATGTGAGTTTGAATTGTGTATGTGATGCTCTAACTTTTCCCTCGTTTTGCAGTATTCAGAATGGTTGCACCGAGGGGCAGGAATGGTGGCAATAATGAGGATGGATCTGGTAGTTCCCGAGGAAATGGGATCGATCTTGAGGCTGAATTCGCCAAGGTGTACCAGACGCTGAATGCGCTGATGGCATTTAATTTGGCGCAAACCCAGAATCAGCAGCAGAATCCGCAGCCAAATCATGGAGCTGGACAGGGATTGGTGAACGCTGATCCTATCAAGCAGATTGAATCCTTTAAAAGGATGAGGCCGCCAGTCTTTGAGGGGCAAGCTGATCCAACCGCAGCCGATGATTGGATTCGGAAGATGAAGACGATCTTCGAGGTATCGGAGACTCCGGCAGCCAGCAAGGTGAAGTTAGCTTCGATACAGCTTGAGAAGGACACTGGTGTCTGGTGGGAGTCGTTGAAGAGGACTTTGGGAGATCAGCCGATGACTTGGGAAGCTTTTCTGGAGGAGTTCAGAGATCGCTTCTTTCCCCTAGATGTTCAGGTGAAGAAGGCGACCGAGTTCTTAAACCTTCAACATGGTAGCATGACCGTGCGGGAGTATGAGACCAAGTTTGCTCAGCTTTCGAGGTATGCACCAGAGTTGGTCGTTGACAAGGCAAAGAAGGCCAAAAAGTTTGAGTAGGGCTTGAGGCCAAACTTGAGGTCGAGGATGATCCCGTTGGGTATCAGACGGTTCGACAAGCTGGTCAGGTGAGCAGCCATGACTGAGGAGGACATGGACCAGTTCCAGAAGAAGCAAGATACATGGAACCGGAACAAGAGGCCAGCATCAGGTCAAAGTGGAAAGGGATTCCCCGCGAAGCAGGCCAAGTTCAGTGATCCGGTGCAGAAGGTACCTGCAGCTCAAAGAGTGACCTGTTATTACAACAAGGAGGCAGGACATTACAGGTCAGCATGTCCGAAGTTGGCGAAGCATATTTGTTCCCAGTGTGGGCAGGCAGGACATTCTAAGCCCCATTGTCCACAATTGAGGAAGGATGGTTCTGGCGGAAGCAAATTTCAGAAGAGGCAAGGGCGAGTATTTGCATTAACCGAGGAGGACGCTAGTAACTCGGAAGATGTAATACAGGGTATGCAAGAATTCTGATTTTTATTTTAAATCAATGTAATAAGTAAAACCTTTATTTGAGAACAATTTAAGATTGAGTATCATTCTTATTGTAACAGGAGTTGTTTTAATTAATGGAATAAAGGCAAAGGTTTTATTTGACACTGGTTCATCGCATACTTTTGTATCGCCAAATTTTGCAAAGATCTTAGGTGTGGAACCTAAGTTATTTCCAGGCAGGGTTTTGTCGGTGGCAACACCGTCAGGTGAAGAGTTGATTGCGGATCGATATTACGAGGGCTGTGATATCGAGATTGGTGGGAGGTTGTTCGGCATTGATTTGATCGAGCTGAAAGTCTTGGGTGTGGATGTCATCGTGGGCATTGATTGGATGGCAATATATGATGCCACAATTGAATGCAAGCAGAAGGAGGTGTTGGTGAAAGCACCTGGTGGACCCACAGTGACTTTCCAAGGGAAGAAGAAGATTCCGAAGGTGACTGCAATGGTATCTAAGATGGCAATTCCAGATGAAGTCAAGGGCATTCCGGTTGTCAGAGATTTTCCTCAGGTGTTCTTGGATGATTTTCCAGGATTACCGCCACAGAGAGATGTGGAATTTTGTATTAATGTTCAGCCGGGGAGTGCGCCGATTTCCAAGGCTCCGTACAGGATGGCACCAGTAGAGCAGGATGAAGTGAAGAAGCAGATTGAGGAGCTGTTGAGCAAAGGGCTTATCAGGCCGAGTTCTTCTCCGTGGGGAGCGCCAGTGCTGTTAGTCAAGAAGAAGGATGGGTCAATGAGGATGTGCATTGACTATCGAGAGTTGAATAGGGTGACTATTCAGAACAAGTATCCACTGCCGCGGATTGATGATTTGTTCGACAGGCTTCGAGGAGCAGCGGTGTTTTCGAAGATTGATTTGAGATCAGGGTATCATCAGGTTCGAGTCAAGGAGAAAGATGTGAGTAAGACAGCTTTCAGGACTCGTCATGGAGTCTATGAATTTTTGGTAATGCCATTCGGGTCGACGAATGCGCCAGCAGTGTTCATGGATATGATGAATCGGGTTTTGAGGCCATTTATTGACTCCTTCGTGGTGGTTTTCATCGACGATATTTTGGTGTATTCGAAGTCGGAGGAGGAGCATTCTATGTACTTGACAGCGGTATTACAGAAATTACAGGAGCATAGCTTGTATGCCAAATTGTCGAAGTGTGAGTTTTGGAAGTCTGAGGTAGCTTTCCTTGATCATATCCTTTCTAAGGAGGGAGTAGCCACTGATCCTCAGAAAGTTGAAGCAGTGAAGGATTGGCCCAGGCCAACGCCTGTGAAGGAAGTCAGAAGTTTCTTGGGATTAGCTGGTTACTACATGAGATTTATTCAGGGTTATTCTCAGATTGCAATCCCTTTGACAGGTTTGACTCGGAAGAGTGTGGCATTTGTGTGGACTGATAAGTGTGAGGAGAGTTTCCTTGAGTTAAAGGAAAGGTTGACTACTGCACCTATCTTAGCTTTGCCGCAAGCTAGGAAGGATTATGATATCTACAGTGATGCGTCTCTCAGAGGTTTGGATTGTGTCTTGATGCAAGAAGGCAAGGTTATTGCTTATGGTTCGAGGCAATTGCGTCCGCATGAGAAGAATTATCCGACGCATGATTTGGAGCTAGCAGCTATCATTTATGCCTTGAAGCTGTGGAGGCATTATTTCTATGGGGAGAAGGTTAACATGTACACCGACCACAAGAGCCTGAAGTACATTTATCAACAGAAGGATCTTAATTTTCGGCAGAGAAGGTGGTTGGAAGTTTTGGAAGACATTCGTCCCGAGATCAAGTATCATCCGGGCAAGGCGAATGTGGTGGCTGATGGACTTAGCAGGAAGAGTAGTTTATCGAGTTTGATCACTACTTGCAGAGAGTTGGCAGCAGAGATTGATCAGGCAGGTATCGAGGTAGTGCTGCAAGGTTTAGGGGCATCTTTGGCTCAGTTGAGGCTGCAGCCGTCCTTGAGAGAGAGGATTGTGGAAGGTCAGAGATCAGACTCAGAGATTCAGAAGATGCTGCAACAGGTTTCAGAAGGCAAGCTATCAGAGTTTCGTGTTCAAGATGGAATTCTTTGGATGGGTGAGAGGTTGTGTGTTCCAGATAATGCAGATTTGAGAGAGAGTATCTTGCAGGAAGCACACAGTACCTTGTTGTCAGTTCATCCTGGAAGCACGAAGATGTACAGGGACATCAAACAGCATTTTTGGTGGTCTGGTATGAAGCGAGATGTAGCAGATTTCGTGGCAAGGTGTCTGACTTGTCAGCAGATCAAAGCAGAAAATCAGAGACCTGGAGGTTTGTTACAGCCGTTGCCCATTCCGGAGTGGAAGTGGGAGAATATCAGTATGGATTTCATCACGGGTTTGCCGAGAAGTTCGAAGGGCAATGACTCGATTTGGGTTGTTGTGGACCGTTTGACTAAGTCGGCTCACTTTCTAGCCATGAAGATTACTTGGTCGATGGAGAAATTGGCTGAGTTGTACATTGGTGAAATTGTGAGGCTACATGGAGTTCCTGTGTCGATTGTATCCGACAGAGATGCAAGGTTTACTTCAAGGTTTTGGAAGAGCCTACAAGCAGCTTTAGGCACCAGAACTGATTTCAGTACTGCTTTTCATCCACAGACCGATAGTCAGACGGAGAGGGTGAATCGAGTGCTGGAAGATATGTTGAGGGCTTGTGTTATGGATTTCGGTGGTAGTTGGGAGAGATACTTGGCATTGGTTGAGTTTGCTTATAACAACAGTTACCATGCGAGTATTGGGATGGCACCGTATGAGGCTTTGTATGGGCAGAGGTGCAGGACACCTGTTTGTTGGTATGAGGTTGGCGAGAGGCAGATGTATGGTCCTGAGATCGTACAACAGACGTCAGAGCAGATTAAGCTGATTCGCAAGAGATTGGTTGAGGCTCAGAGTCGGCAGAAGAGTTATGCTGATACTCGACGAAGAGACTTGGAGTTTGAAGTTGGGGATGCAGTTTTTCTCAAGGTTTCTCCGACCAAAGGAGTGATCAGGTTTGGTAAGGGAGGCAAGTTGGCGCCAAGGTATATTGGTCCGTACAGGATCATAGAGCGGATTGGCAAGACAGCTTATAGATTGAAGCTTCCAGAGGAGTTGGCACAAGTGCATGATGTATTCCATGTGTCATTGTTAAGGAAGTATGTGCCAGATCAGAATCATCAGTTGGTAGAAATTCCTGAAGATCTACAGGTGAACTTGAGTTACAAGGAACAGCCTGTTGAGATCGTTAACCGTAGAGAGAAAGTTCTCAGGCGCAAGGTGATACCTATGGTCAAGGTGTTGTGGAGGAATCAGCAGTTCGAGGAGGCTACTTGGGAGCTAGAGGATCGCATGCAGAAGAATTTTCCTGAGCTTTTTGTATGAGTGTATTTCTATTATGTCATTGTAATTCTTTTGAATGATAGTACCTTGAGTTGAGTTGTACTTCTTCTATTTTGATTGAGTTGTCTTATGCAATTGTTTGAGTTATGTTTCCATTTATGAGATATTGATTTCTTTGTTGGTATGTTGTTTGGACTCATTAGTAGTAGTTCTGAGGACAGAACTCTTCTAAGGAGGGAGTGATGTAGAACCCCGTATTTTCAAATATTATTTTTATATTTGAAAATGAATTTAAATTGATTTTTGGAGAATTAAATAAATATTTTTCAGAAAAATTTATCTTGGTACACGTGCAAAACACGTGCAAATACTTTTATGAGAAGTTTGAAAATTTAGTTTTCTTTATGAAAAATCATTATTTATTATTTGAGATTTATTTATTATTTTTCCAGATTTTTCTGAAATTAATTGGAACTATTTGCAATTTTTGAGAAAAGGACCTTTTTGCAAATTTGACATTTTTAGGGGTTAAAGTGCAAAATATATCTTCTGGACGTTTGGATCAATATTGGTTGAGATTTGGAAGTATATTTTCCTTTAAATCCTAATTTAAATGAATTTTGATTAGATTTCCAAGACTATACCTATATATGTGAAATTGTATTTTGGAAAGAATTGTTTTGCAAAAGTATGGGTGAAAACCCTAAACCTATTCCCGGATATTTAAGGGATTTTTCCTAGCCGTCATTGTTGGAAAATATACAGATTTTGGGTGATTCGTTTGGAGGAGCAAAGAGGAGTTTTTGGATCTAGCAAAAGGAAGACTTTTTCGTGGACTTTTTCTCAATCTAAAGGTGAGTGACTTTGTTTTGTTTTGTTTGTTTTGTGAGTGACATTGTGTGTTTTTGTTTTGTTTTGTGTATGATATGAATTTGTCTTGTTGTTGATCTATGAATGCGAGTGGCAATATTGTTTGATTTGATGTTGTGAATAATATAGATCTTGTATTGTGGTATGATTCATATGGAAAATGATTGTTGTTTATACCATGTTGTGAATCTAAGAATGATTAGTAGACCTTCGTTCATAAAACCGTATTATCAAGATTTGAGTATGTTATGATCGGATGATGAACAACTGGATCTTATATGTTGTAATCAGATTTTGATTTAGAGTTGTGAAAGATAACTAGTCTTGAGAAACCCTAATAAAAGAATTAGTGATCTAGAACATGAGAATTAGAGTTTTGATATATTTGATGTTTTGAGTAATATACCCATAATGAAGAATCTTTGAGATTTGTCACTTTGCCTGAATACAAACTATTTTCATAAACAATGAATCCTCAGAAAATCCCAGTTTTGATTTTGTGTTCAGACCTAAATTATGAATACTGTAGGCCGACAGCCGACTGGTCCACCTATCAGTCGACTGGTACGACCATACTGTTGCATCATTAGCCTTTTGATATTTCGTTCTGGACAGCCGACTGAGACCCTTGTCAGTCGACTGGTATACTTAGAATTTCTTTTATAAAATTATGCCAGTTTCTTGTCTGTACAGTCGACCTATAACTCTTTTAAGTCGACTCATGTACTTAGAATATTTTGTGAAAATTATTGGAATTTATCTCAGGCAAGTCGACTGAAGCCTTTTTAAGTCGACTGTTATGACTTAGTTCATTTTTGTTAAATTTTGGATATTTGTCCTTCTGGACAGTCGACTTACTACAGTATAAGTCGACTGGTACTGATGGACTTTTGTAACTTGAGTGTTCCTTGAGTGTTTGGTTCTCAGACAATTCAGTCTATTGTAAGATATTCAGTTAAGTATTTGATTTAAGACTTTCAGTTGAGCCACTTTGTTTAGTGGATCCTTGCTTTAGACTTTTGAGTTGAGTCTCTAGAGGTGCGTGACCCTAGTATACCGGTGTTGAGTTATTTTGTTGAGGCCCATTGAGGCATTTCAGTTATTCAGTTTGATTTTAGGCCGGTAGTGCACACTACTCTAGGAGATTCGTTGAGCAATTAAGTAACCCAAAAGATAATAAGGACAGGCACTAGTGGTGATATGATGAACGGGAACATGAGCTATGCACCTCAGTATGGCTTTAGATGTGGGATTTAATCTCCGGAATTATCCAAGTAACTTTCTTGAGATGTGGGATGATCTTCGGAATTATCCAGGTAAATTACCTGAGATGTGGGATCTATCTCCGGAATTATCCAAGTGGTTTGCTTGAGATGTGGGATTGATCTCCGGAATTATCAAAGTCGAGGCGACGCACATGTGGTATTCATGTGATGATGTGTCAATGTTTAGATATGGGATGATCTCTGGAATTATCCAGGTAAAATGCCTGAGATGTGGGATCTATCTCCGGAATTATCAAGCATGGGCTAATTCTCACATTTTATCTTTATCTCGTAGTAGTCATCGTGATAGGATTAGTTGCATAGCGGGGGATTGAACCCTATGAAGTGAAGATGTTAAGGGCTTGCACCGAACCTATGTAGAATGGGATGCATAGACTTCGACAAGTACGCATTAGAGAGTCCACATATAGCATTTGTGTTTTCTTGACTTGGTTGTATGCATGTGGTTTTCCTGTTTTCTACACTTAACACTTGGTTGGTATCACTCGTTGTTACATTTCGTGCTATCTCATATTTTAAGTATTTTGATTCACTATATGTTACTTATGAATTCATGCTTAAGCTTTATTTATGTTGTTTGTAGTTGTCACTCACACCATTTATGGCTGACCCCTTTAGTTTGGGGGTTAGGGATCATCTCTAGCCTCATATGTTGCAGGTTGTTGCTTAGAGTGGAGGTTGGATGCTATAGTTAATTTTTGAGAAAAGTGATTTAATAAGAGTTTTGTGTAAACTTGTAAAGGCAAATTGAGATATTTTGTGTTGTAAATAAAAGAAATTATGAGTTGAGTTTGTTTGAATTCCGCTGTGCTTTGTAAAAGTTGTTTTAATAAAAGTTGAAAATTTTAGTGGTGTTGGTTGTGTTTAATATTATATTGAAGTGGATCGTTGGGAATGTGCCACGTATTTTCTAAGATATCTTATTAGAAATTCGGGGCGCTACAATGTCGTTTGCTTATTTTCATGATCAAACATTTCATCGTTAAGATATTGCACTTGTTGGACGAGTGTTCTGTCGCTCGTTTTGTTGAACCATTCTTTCATCGACCAACCATTGTATTGCTCGCTTGTTTTGTCGATCGAGTGTTTCGTTGTTGGACGAGTGTTTCGATGGATCTCGTGTATGTAGTTGACCTAGAAGAGCTATTACAGGAATGAACTTCGAAAAGCGGTCGTGTAATACCCTGATTTTTCAATTAATGAAAAATTATTTTATTTTGCACGTAGTGTGCACGTGCAATATTTTGGTTGAATTAAATCTTATAATTATTTTATTATGATGTGTATAAATATTTAAATATGTGTTCTCAAATTATTTTGCACAAAAGCCTTTCTTTAAATGGATAGAAAGCCTTATTTTAATTTAATTAAAAGGCCCTTTTCTTAAAAGCCCAAAATGTAAATTAATTATTTTGTTTTTAAAAAAACTATTTTGGCCCAAAATAAAGCCCATGGATTAATCTATTTTTATTTAAACTTGTCATGTAAAAGACTATTTTATTATTATTTTATTTTTGTACTAATTAAAATGTACAATTTTGGTCTTAGTTGCATGCACGTGCACTACACGTACACGTGCAATGCACACTTCCCTAATGGCCGGATTGCTTCTTTTTTTTGGAGGGATTTTCAAATAGTTGAGTGGTGTTCATGGAGGTGGTTGTATAGTTGTGGGTAGTTTTTATAACTCCTACTCTAATCTTGGCCTTCCATCCTACAACCAACTAGTCAATCCTAGCCATCCATTTCACTTAATTTCTAGTATAAATACCCCCCCCCCCCCCCCCCCAATGGCTATATTCATATGCAATTATATCTTCCCAAACCTATAGTCTAATTTAGTAATAGTTGTGAGTTAAAAAAAAAGAGTGAGAGTTGTGTGGGATTGCTTGCATTTTCCAAGGAGGAGAGGCCGGCCATCACTAGGAGATGCATTCGGTTTGCTTGGTGTTCGTGGAGCTTGTGCGCGCATCGACTAGGAGGAGGTGCATCTTGTTGCAAGGATTTGTTGCTTTTGTGTTGTTTCTCTCCACACAAGGTGGGTAAACCTTTCATATTTCTAATATAGGGATCCATGCTAGATTTAACTATCAAAACGATGCATGAAAAATACTAATAAGAACACACTTTAATTGAGAAGTTAGTTTATGAGTTGATTGAAATGTTGTGATTAACTTGTATGTGATTCTAGTATTAAATTAAATTGTGTGTAGAATTTTCCATGATTATTAGCATGAATGAATGATGGTGGTTAAATTCCCTTAAGAATGTTGCTAGTATGATATTGAGACATGATGCATGAAAATTTCCAATAAGAACGCTTGTTAATTGTAAAATTGAAGCATGTAATTGATTAAGAAAGAGCACACTTTAATTTGAAAAGAGTGACTTTCTTGAATGATTGAGATGTGATTATGCAAATTGATAAGTGATTATATACATTGTGACGTAGATTGATTAATGAAACTACTTTGTTATCATCAAAAAACTACTCATAATGTTAGTAGTTTGAGTTTTACCTATTCATGTGCTAAATAGACCTTTATGTTGATATGGGTATGGATAAATTCAAAATATATGTGTATGTTGAATAAAAGGTTAATAACAGTAAATTAATATAAGAAAATTTTGAATAAAGAGATTAGAAGACCAATTGGTAAGCAATGTCGAAAATGAAAAGTATAATAGTTTTAATGAATAATTCATTGATTTGTGTGAAAAATATATTTTTATTAGTACAAAAATTATTTTAATCATACTGATATGAAAATCATGTGAAGGGAAGTTGATCTGGAGTTTTTCAGAAATTTCCACAAAAGCAATATGAAACAAAGTTTAGTTGAACATCGAGATGTTTTTATCAACAGTGGTAATTGACTTCAAAAGAATTTTTAAACTGTACTGTGACAACCTGAGCATATGGCTCAAGTGGTCACTGTGTGTGGCTGTGTTCTCTTGGATGACCGGTTCGAATCCCTGCGGCATACAACTGTTTTCATTTTCTTTTAAAACAGTGGAATCAGCGAACAGAGAGTAAAAAATACTCTTTATTTCCCTCTTATATCGCTAGCGGCATCCGGCCTAGTGGTCTGTGCCTTGGGCTGTGTCGGTGGGGTGCTGGGTTCGAATCTTGCTATCGGCAAGATTGAAAAAAAATATTTTTTGGGGTTTTTAAGTGTCCAAAAAATGTGAAAAAAATATGGTTATTTTCCTAAAAATGTAAGGGACTTTCTAAAAATGGTTTGGGGATTATTTGAATGAATTTAACTATGATTTGGAGTTAAAATGCATAAATAGACATATGGTTCTATATGGATTATTGATGTGAAATTATAACTTGAAGGAATAAGTGAAATAAAGGATTAGAAGTTGATTTGGCAAAAAGAAACTTGGTTGTGTGATATAATGCAATTATTTCTCATTTGTGGAACAATGTGAAGTGTGCATATTGTTTAGTAATGTGGAATTGATATGACGTGATAATTGATAAAGTATATGCAAATTCATGTTCAGTTATGGACTTGTGAACAAATTTGAAATCACGAATTGGAAAGAGAATATACATGTGAGTATGAGAACTCAACATGGAAAATTTATGAGTTGAAAATTGTGAAATGAAAATTGAAATAGAGTAGCTAAGTCTCCCCCGGCATTGAGAAATGAAATAAAATGAAATTAGACCAATGTTGGTCATGTTGAAATGAATGAATAAGTCCGGTCTAGTGGAGAGGCTAACTCTAGAGATTAAATTTTTGTTCATGATTTTTAATAAAACTAAGGATTAGTACATAGTGGAGACGTGATGAAAGTAGAAGAAAAATATGAGTATGGGGGCCATCGGATAGCGGTGTGAGAGCGATCCACAGGCTGCCTGCTTGATGCGTCAAGACATGGCGTGGGCGCTACTCCAGAATTATCATCCCGGTGGCGACGCTCGTGGGATGTTCGAGTGGCTATGGGTGGTGCCATTGTTCCATGGCGGAGGCTGAATTGTCCATAGGTTGCCTGCTCGATGCGTCGTGTCAGTGCGTGGGATTCCCCTCCAGGCTGCCTGGACATGGGCTCATAGATCATAGGACATCTAAGACACTACCGCAGTTACAGTAGTAGATTAAGTCATAACGGGGGATTGAACCCTACAAGGATGAAGAACGATTAAGGGCTTGCCCTCGGACCTATGTAGTATGGGATGCATAGAATCCGAACAAGTGCGCATTAGTGTCATGTAACATAAATAAATGCATTAAGGACTAAGTGCACAATCACAACACGACATCAATAGGGTAAACCCTTTAGTTTGAAATGTGACAAGTTTGTGTTTGTTAAATATGGAAAGTTGAGTTATACTATTTCCGGCATAGAGAGGATGGCCATGTATAATGTTCGTCGGTTGAATAAACTGACGTACCCACAGTCTTATATGCAGGTAAATGACATGTTAAAGATTAAAGAGGAATGGATGCTTAAAGATTATACCATGTTGTTTTACATTTATTTAATTGTTGTAAATTTTACTTCCGCCGTGCAAATGAAAAGTGTAATATTGATGTAAACTCTGATGTAAGTGAAAAGTTTAAATTTCCTTGTAAAATTATACTAAAGAAAGTGAAAAGATCCTGTAGAACATCTCGAATTCAGTGTATTTGGGATTCGGGGCGTTGCAGAGTGGTATCAGAGCCACGCTTTCTACGCTTTCCACACTGGTACAAATTTATAGGGAACGACACCCTAGATGTGGACATTAGAGTGTGTGTTTGATGTCTAGAGATTTAAATGTAAGTGACTTACATTTGTGTTGCTCTAAGATTTATGTTTCCTCCTCTCTATTTCTAAGATGGCCGATCACTTCGATCCTGCTGGAGGCGACGACTGGCATATCATTGAGGAAGAGTACCATCCTGGACAAGCTGATTCCGTGGATGAGTACTATCCAGGGCAAGCAGATTCTGACGGTGAAGAATGGCCTGAATCCCGAGAGATCACCCCACCTCCGGATTCATCTGATGACTCTTCTTCTGACGAAGAAGAAGAACCAGTTCCAAGTGGTCTTGTGACTTCTCTTCAGAGGCAGGTAGAGACACTGCGAGAGAGAGTCAGATTATTGGAGGCTCAGCTGGCGAAACGGAAGGACGACTTTTCTGTTCTCAGTCATCGGGTTTGGGAACTCGAGAAGAGGAAGAACCTGACTGATGTGCTGAAGGATGAAGTTGATGAACTACGGGAAGAACTTCGAGCAGCGAAGAGGACCCGTAGGAGTTAGACTATCTTAGCTTCTTTTTATCTTCCATTCTGATGTTAAGAAATGTTTTAATTCGAATGTATAAAGTTTGAAATTCAATGAAATGGAAATATTGACTTGAAAGATCATGTTTCATACTTCGAATTTGATGGACCTTTTGCATCAGAATATGGAATGAAAGCTGTTGTGTTGTTCGATACTGGATCCTCTCATACATTTGTGTTTCTAAAGTTTGCTAAAGTGGTGGGAGTTGAACCAAAGATTTTTTCCAGGCAAGATCTTAGCAGTAGCTACTCTGTCAGGGGAACTTTAACCACTGATCGGTATTATGCTGATTGCGAGATTGTGATTGGGGATCGAATCTTTGGCATTGATCTGATCGAGCTGACTATCTTGGGAGTCGATGTTATCATTGGCATTGATTGGATGTCGGTGTACAGTGCAAGCATCGAGTGTAAGACCAAGACAGTAACAGTGAAGGCTCCAGGTGGACCTGAAGTCACTTTCTAAGGGAAGCAGAAATGTTCTAAGCTGGTGGCAACTATTGATCAACTCAAGAATATTCACATTTAGGAGTAATAATCTTATTGCAATTAGACATTTAAATGCTTTATATGTGGTATTTTACTCTTCTTTTCTTCTTTTCCATAGGAAACAACCAAAAGCAGCAAAACGAAGCAGATTCCAGACTAATACAGACTGAGATGATGATATACAGGGAACAGCAGAGATCAGTCGACTGGTTCTTCAAACAGGCGACTGGACAGAGAGTTTGATGGGGCTCGGCACAGTCAACTGGTCGTCGGCGGAGTCAGAAGATAAGAACATATGAAGATGCATCCTCATCCAAGCCCAGGTCGTGTGCGTGTAACAACTCGTCATTAATTAAGAAGGTGGACTCAGTCTTATGCGTTAAAAGATAAGAAATCAGGAACTTTGCAAATAAGGAAGGAAAGAAGAAAAGAGAAAGAAATAAAAACGCAGACCAAATAAGGAAGGAAATAAATAAAAGAAGATGACTTTTCAGCAAAGTGCAAACCCTAATTCCCTTCCCGTGTTCTATAAATATCAACCAAGAGGCATAAAGAGAAGGAGGCCGGATCCATCAACAGGAAAAGCCATCGACAGCAAGCATCAAAGAAGGAGAACAAGTCGACTGCTGATTGGGCTCAATTTCCACATCATACAAATCAGTGTTCTTCTGTTCTTCCTTTGAATCTTATTTTTATTGTAGTCATGAACTCTATTTTGTCAATCAATAAAAGTTCAATTATGTGGAACTAACTTTTATAGTTGGGAAGATTGAAACCGTAGTTATGTAATGCTTATATTCTTCTGAATACTACTCTATTACTTATTGATTAAACCTGAGTGAATTGGAATAGATTTATAATAATCAAACTTGTTCAGAGTCCTAAGGGCAGTCGACTGAGGTGACAGCAAGTCGACTGGTCTGAATCTGAGATTATTAAGTTTGTGTAGTATAGATTTGAATCTGTTATATGAGCATATTGAGACGACCCGTATCTCGTGTTCATATCTTGTAACAAGGGAATCTTTCGGGGTTCTTGGTTTAATCAACTTGAAGGATCTAGATCTGATACCAATTTATAGAACTTCAAGTGGTTGTTCGTTTCCATTGTTCATATGCTTTCTTCAAGTGCAACTTAGTAGATACCATGCTAAATACTTAAGGAAAGAAACGAATTAGAGTAGATATCATGCCTGATTCTTGGCTTAGGGAAACATTACTTTAAGGAGTAGATACCATGCCCTTAAAGGAACAAACATGAGCAATTGGAGTAGTATACAACTTAGCATTATTGAATATACGTGGAAATCAATGCCCAACTACTTTAATAGACATTCGTGACTCAAATTGTGATGCTATTTAATTTAGATTTTTATCCTTTCATTTCCTTATACTTTTAGATCAACACTTTAAGATTCTATTTTCTATTTTATTGATTAGTGAGTTAAGTACTACAATCTCTGTGGGATCGACCCTTGCTTGCCACTACGCTTCTATAAAACGATTCGTACACTTGCGAGGTTTTTAATTTGTGTCTAGTTTAGATCATCTAGACAGCACAACAACTATCCGCAAGGAAGAGACTCCTGTGGAAATGCAAGGGATTCCTGTGGTTCGGGACTATCCGACTGTGTTCTTGGAAGATTTTCCTGGGTTACCCCCGCATCGTGATGTGGAGTTCAGCATCACTGTTCAACCGGGAAGTGCACCCATTTCTAAGGCACCGTATAGGATGGCTCCAGTGGAACAAGATGAGGTGAAACGGCAGATTGAGGAACTGTTGGAGAGAGGCTTTATTCAACCTAGTGCGTCACCTTGGGGAGCACCAGTGCTTTTGGTAAAGAAGAAGGATGGATCGATAAGAATGTGTATCGATTACTGAGAGCTGAATAAGGTCACTGTTCAGAATAAGTATCTGATTCCTCGAATTGATGACTTGTTCGATCGTCTACAAGGAGCAGCAGTTTTCTCCAAAATAGATCTTCGATCGGGTTACCACCAAGTTCGAGTGAAAGCTGAAGATGTGCACAAAACTGCATTTAGAACTCGACATGGGCATTACGAATTCTTAGTTATGCCGTTCGGAGTGACGAATGCACCCGCAATCTTCATGGATTTGATGAACAGAGTTCTGAGGTCGTTCATTGATTCTTTCGTCGTGGTGTTTATCGACGATATTCTCGTGTACTCCAAGTCAGAGGAGGAGCACACCGAGCATCTGGCAGCAGTTTTGAAGAAGCTGGAAGAGCAGAAGTTGTATGCCAAGTTATCCAAGTGTGATTTCTGGAAATCTGAAGCGGCATTCTGTTGTGCAATCTAGTCACCTAAATAAATAGACAAACTAGACACAAATTAAAAACCTCGCAAGTGCACGAATCGTTTATAGAAGCGTAGCAATAGCAAGGGTCGATCCCATAGAGATTGTAGACTTTAACTTACTAATCAATAAAAAGAATAAGAATCATAAAGGGTTGGTCTAAAAGTCTAAAAGAAGTAAAATGATCAAAACTAAATTAGAAAATGCTGAATCACAAATGTTTATGAAGTAGTTGGGTTTAGATCTCCACCAATAGTCAATAATGCTAAGTCACCTTCTGAACTTCTTCTTGTTACTCATGTTTGTTCCCTTCAAGGGCATGGTATCTACTCCTTAAAGTACTGTTTCCCCAAGCCAAGAATTAGGCATGGTATCTACTCTAATTCGTTTCTTTCATTAAGTGTTTAGCATGGTATCTACTAAATTGTACTTAAAGAAAACATAAGATCAGTGGAAACGAACAAACACTCAAGGTTCTAGAAATTGGTATCAGATCTAGATCCCTTAAGTTGATTGAACCAAGAACCCCTAGAGATTCCCTTGTTACAAATTATGAACACGAGATACGGGTCGTCTCAATATGCTCATATAACAGATTCAGATAAATGGTAATGCAAATTTGATATTCTCAAGCTCTGTATGTCAGTCGACTGGCTCTCACCTCAGTCGACTGCTCTCAGAGCTTCGAGAACAAGTTTGATTATCATCAATCTATATCACTTCATTCAGATTCAATCAATAAGTAAAATAGAAGATTTCAGAAGAACATAGCACTACATAACTACGGCTTCAATCTACCCAACTATGAAGTTTAGTTCCACATAATAATACTTTTATTAATCAACAAGTTCGAATACATGATCAACATAAAGAATAGAAGAAGAAGAAATAAACTAATGAAGTCCGGCAATGAGGTCGACTGGCTGTCACACAGTCGGCTGCCTTCGAATACTTGATCTCCTATCTCCTTCCTTGATGCCGATAAAAGTGCTTCTTGTTGATGACTTGAACGCTCAGAAACTCTTGTGATTCGGTGATTAGGAACGTGGAAGAAGATCGCCTTTTCATGCTTCTTGGTTGGTATTTATAGAACACGGCTGAGGAATTAGGGTTTCTCCTTTTTCAGGAAAGTCCTTCTTTAATTGATTTGATGATTTATTTCTTTCTCGTTTCTCCTTTCCTTCCTTATCTGTTAACCACGCCTTTTGCTAATTCCCAGTCTCTAGATTTGGTTTGTTGGAAAATTCGCATAAAAATCTGGATTCAAATAGATTTGGAATTAGATGCGGGTGTATCTTTGAATATCTTATCTGTTAACTCCGCCGCGTACCAGTCGACTACCTTGGGTGTAAGTCGACTGGTACTCAGACATCTGTAGCTTCACGATCTCTCGGTCAAGTCGACTGGTGTTTGGGGAAGTCGACTGTGCCGAGGCTTAGCAAACTCTCTGTCCAGTCGACTGGCTGAGACATTAGTCGACTGATCTCTGCTGTAGTCTGTATTGGTCTGGAATCTGCTTTGTTTTGCTTTTATCGGCTGTTTCCTATGGAAAAGAGAAAATAAGAGTTAAATACCACATATAGAACTTTTAAATGTGCATTTACAATAAGATTATTGCTTCTAAATGTGGATAATAATGTGTTCATCAAATACCCCCAAACTTAGATTTTTGCTTGTCCTCAAGCAAACTAGAATTATGAACAAGGGTATAATAATAATGACAGCCTCAACCACCAAGAGTTCTTATTATGTGGGTACCAACATAGAAAAGTATAAACAATTTCAGATAAAGTAAAATTAAACATACCCACTTTCTCTAGTGCAATTGTTTCTTCACAACTCCAAACTCAACCACACTTGTCATGCAATTAATTATAGTTATAGTATGCAATTACTCAATCTGTGATTATCCCCTTTTCTCTACTACAAACCGAGTAGCAAACTAGAGTTTATATATATATATATATATATATATATATATATATATATATATATATATATATATATATAGTCTCTTCTCTAAAGTTGTCACTTGCCTTTTTACGCGAATGCGAAACATTTGTGATGAATCCACCCGGTTAGTCAACAAGTCACAAACTTTAAAGTGCTTTGCATACTCATATTTCAAGTTGTCGTTTGACGTAAAGGTAAACATTGGTGATGAATACCCCTAGTTACTAAGCACCCAAAACATTGGAGTAGATTGACTTTATTCAGATATATATATATATATATATATATATATATATATATTTATCACTCTATTTACTTAAACTCAATTTAGGACTAGATTTAAAGGGAATGATCACTAGAAAAAGCATCACATTTGCTTATTATGTATAATTGCATGACTCATATAATTTTGTATGAAATTTATGAAACTCAACAATCCTAAAGTAAATAAGTATCCTTCTTCTTACTTTATAAGAAATTGTTTATCCTAAAGAAAAATTCAAAAAGATGATAAATTTAAATAACCCTAATACCCCCAAACTTAGATGGAACATTGTCCTCAATGTTCGAAAGAAAAAGTAAAAATAAGCATATGTCACATCTAGTAAGGAGAGACTGAAAATAAAAGATAAAATGAAAGAAAATAGAGGGAAAGTGTAAATACTCCCCTGAAAAATTGGGTTGCCTCCCAATAAGCGCTGTGTTTTCTGTCTTCAGCTAGACATGATGAGTTCATGCGATGTATTGAATGGTTTGAAGATTCACATCTTCCTCTTGCGGTTCTAGACTCATCTCTATGTATGGCTTCGCTCTATGCCCGTTCACCTTAAATGTTTGATTCTTTTCTTGGCTATGAACCTCCAATGCACCATGTGGAAAGACTCTTGTGACAATGTATGGCCCATACCATCGTGACATAAGCTTGCCTGGAAAAAGTCTCAATCTTGAGTTGTATATCAATACTTTTTGTCCTTCATAAAACTCCTTTCTCGCTAGCTGTTTGTCATGGTACAACTTGGTCCTTTCCTTGTACAATTTTGCATTCTCGTATGCGTCGTGCCTCAACTCTTCAAGCTCATTCAGTTGCAACCTTCTTTTGTCACCTGCTTGTTTCATATCAAAATTGAACCTTTTGATGGCCCAATATGCTTTGTGTTCCAACTCCACTGGTAGATGACAAGCTTTTCCAAAAACCAAACGGTATGGTGACATGCCGATGGGTGTTTTGTATGCGGTTCTATAGGCCCATAATGCATCGTTCAAGCGCAACGACCAATCCTTTCTCCTTGTGTTGACTGTCTTTTCCAAAATGCTCTTGATTTCTCTATTGCTGATCTCCACCTGTCCACTAGTTTGAGGATGATATGGGGTGCCTACTTTATGTGTGATACCATACTTCTTCATCAAAGAAGCAAACGGAAAGTTATTGAAGTGGCTCCCTCCATCACTAATTATTGCTCGTGGTGTCCCAAACCTAGTGAAAATATTTTCCTGCAAAAACTTGACAACAACTTTGTGATCATTAGTTCTTGAGGGGACAGCCTCGACCCATTTAGACACATAATCCACACCAACAAGTATATATAAATAACCAAATGAGTTAGGAAAGGGACCCATGAAGTCGATTCCCCAAGCATCAAAAAGCTCGATTACTTGGATGTTTTGCAGTGGCATTTGATTTCTAGAAGAGATGTTGCCTGTCCTTTGACATTTGTCACAAGACCTGCAAAAAGAAAAAGCATCTTTGAATACTTTAGGCCAATAAAATCCAGATTGCAATACTTTTTGGTCCAAAATGTCCTCCACATGCATATTGGTGGCAATGTTGTAGAATACTCAATTGCTCTTCTTCTGCCACACATCTTCTTATAATTTGATCAGGACAAAATTTGAACAAATAGGGATCATCCCAATAATAGTGCCTGCACATAGCCACCAGTCGCTTCCGTTCCTGACTTGTCATACCTGGAGGGAAAACACGAGCAGTGAGATAATTTACAATATCAGCAAACCATGGAAAATTGGAGCAGTGAGATACCAGTCGACTGGTCCTGTTACCAGTCGACTGCCCCGAGCATAAGTTTATTTCAAAGAGATGTTCATCTGGGAAAGTTTCATTAAGTGGGGGCACAATTCTCTCTTCCTCCTGCAGGAGCCTGGACATGTGATCTGCAACAACATTGTCGCTTCCTTTTTTATCTCTAATCTCAAGATCGAATTCTTGAAGCAACAACACCCATCTGATTAACCTAGGCTTAGCATCCTTTTTAGCAAACAAATATCTCAAGGCAGCATGGTCAGTAAAAACAATAACTTTAGAACCAATCAAATATGATCTAAACTTCTCTATAGCAAAAATAACAGCTAACATTTCTTTTTCAGTAGTGGAATAATTTAGCTGTGCATCGTTTAGAGTTCGAGAAGCATAGTAAATAACATGGGGTTTCTTATTGATTCTTTGACCTAAAACAGCCCCTAAAGCATAATCACTTGCATCATACATGAGCTCGAAAGGATGGTTCCAATCTGGTGCCATGACGATAGGTGCAGAAATGAGAAGATTTTTCAATGTAATAAAAGCATTTGTGCACTTTTCTGTCCATACAAACTCAACATCCTTAGCCAACAAGTCACAAAGGGGTTTGGAGATTTTTGAGAAATCTTTTATGAATCTTCTATAGAACCCTGCATGTCCAAGAAAACTCTTAACACCCTTAACTGTAGTGGGAGGGGGTAGTTTTGATATTATATCGATTTTTGCTTTGTCTACCTCTATGCCTCTTTTTGACACCACGTGTCCCAAGACAATACCTTGTTGTTCCATGAAATGGCACTTTTCCCAATTCAGCACTAAATTGCATTCTTCACATCTTTTAAGCACAAGCTGCAAATGGTTAAGGCATTCATCAAAACAAGATCCAAAAACACTAAAGTCATCCATAAATACCTCGATGAACCTTTCCACCATGTCTGAAAATATACTCATCATGCATCTTTGAAATGTAGCTGGAGCATTGTACAATCCAAAGGGCATCCTCCTGTATGCAAAAGTACCAAAAGGACATGTAAAGGTTGTTTTTTCTTGATCTTCTGGGGCAATAGCAATTTGATTATAGCCACTATAACCATCTAAAAAACAATAATGACTATATCCTGCTAATCTTTCTAACATTTGATCAATAAAGGGAAGAGGGAAGTGATCTTTCCTGGTTTCATTATTAAGTTTCCTGTAATCAATGCAAACCCTCCAACCTGTAGTCACTCTAGTAGGGATAAGCTCATTCTCTTCATTTGTCACCACTGTGACTCCACTCTTCTTAGGCACTACATGTATAGGACTTACCCATTTGCTATCTGAGATAGGGTAGATGATGCCAACATCTAGTAGCTTCAGAATCACTGCTCTTACCACTTCCTTCATGTTTGGGTTAAGCCTTCTCTGTGCCTCCCTGCTTGGTTTTGCGTTGTTTTCAAGGAGTATTCGATGCATGCATTTGGATGGACTTATTCCTTTGATATCTGCAATGGTCCATCCTATTGCACTCTTGTGTTCTCGTAGTACCCTCAGCAACTTCTCTTCTTCCTGTGCACTCAAATTTGCAGCAATTATCACTGGTAGTGTCTGGTTCTTACCCAAATATGCATGCTTCAAATGGTCGGGCAACTGCTTAAGCTCTATGTCTGGAAGTATCGGTGCAGTCGACTCACACTGTCCACCAGTCGACTTATCCCTTCCATCAGTCGACTTGTTTAATCCATCAGTCGACTTATCTCCAGAAACAAAAATGTCATCAGTCACCAATTTTTCAAACACAGGTGCAAACTTACCTGAGTGTGACTTTGGAGTTTCAAGGTGATGTACTGTCTCTGCAATTCCCCAGTCATCGTATTCCTGTTCCACATTAGATAAAGTTAGAGATTGTGTAATTGTGGCTTGTAATGGTTCAACGCTATGTACCTGAAACGTTTGGTCAACAATATCCTGCACCACATCAACATTATAGCATTCATGATCGTCATGTGGAAATTTCAGTGTATCAAACATTTTAAATTCAACCTTCTCTCCATTTATTTTCATGCTTATAGTACCCTTTTTAACACAAATTTTTATATCAGCTGTACTCATAAAGGGCCTACCTAAAATGATTGGTAGAGAAGATGGCATTGAAGAGTCCTCCATGTCTAACACAACAAAATCAGCAGGCAAAATAAAATCGTTTACCTGAACTAGGACATCTTCCAAAATACCTCTAGGTCTTTTGATACTGCGATCCGCCAGCTGCAATGTGATGGATGTTGGTTGGAGTACCCCCAATACTAGCTTTTCATAGATGGTGTATGGGAGAAGATTGATGCTTGCCCCCAAGTCTAATAGTGCTTTCTCAAAGAAGTGCTCACCAATCCTGCAAGGAATGGTAAAACTACCTGGGTCTTTTAGTTTGGGGGGTAATTTCCTTAATAAGACAGCACTCACTTCTTCTGTCAAGGCCACATCCTCCCTAACCTGAAATGTTCTTTTGTGAGTACAACATTCTTTCAAAAATTTAGCATAAGAGGGAATTTGTTTAATAGCATCAAGTAGAGGGATATTAATTTCTACCTTTCTGAGAGTTTCAAAGATGTCAAATAAATGTTGATCTTTCTTTTGTTTGACTAACCTTTGAGGGAATGGTGGCAGAATTGTTCCTTCTTTTTCACTTACCTTGTTGGAACCCACAATTTTTGATGGTTGTGTTTCTGCTTCTTCTGCATGTGTTCCAACTTTGTTGTCAATTATCTTACCACTTCTTAATGTTGTGACTGCCTTGAGCTGTTTTTGGCCTCCAGGGTTTGGTATGGTTTGTGAAGGAAGTTCCCCTGCCTTTCGTTCGCTTAATTCTTTAGCAATTTGGCCAATCTGTGTTTCCAACTTCTGAATTGCTTGCCCTTGTTGGTTGCTTGTTTGATGTTGTTGTTGGAGCAATTGAAGGACGGTGGATTCAAAATCCAATTTCTTCTGTTCTTGAACTGGCCTATCAATCCCACTTCCTACTTGAAAGTTCCGTGCATGTCCTTGTGTAAATTGAGTCCCTTGATTATTCTGATTATTGCTCCAGGAGAAGTTTGGATGGTTCCTCCACCCTGGGTTGTATGTGTTTGAGAATGGATTGTTCTTTGGTGGAAACACTCCTCGACCTACATAATTTGCATGCTCCTGATCTGTGAAAGAAGACATGGGACATGTATCAGTGGTATGATCTACATGAGAATAAATTGCACAAATTTCATTTGTTTGATTTTTAACTCCACCCATCATAGACATTGCATTAACAAGCATATCAATTTTCTTATTCATGTTTACCATTTCCAATTGAATGTTATTGTTATTAGAGATTTCGTAAACTCCCTATTTTTTCGAAGGGCCCCTCCTTGTTGAGAATTGTTGTGAATTCTCGCTGAGTTCTTCAAATAGTTCAATGGCCTCTTCACCGCTTTTCCTCATTAAGATCCCGTTGCAAGCTGAATCCACAATTGCCTTGTTAGTATCATTTAAACCTTCATAAAAAGCTTGTACCTGATCATCTTTAGGCATGTTGTGTGTAGGACACTTGAGAAGTTTGTTCTTGAAATCCTTCCATGCTTCGAAAAATAAATCTCCATCCTTTTGTTGAAAGAGTTGAATTTCCCTTTTCAGTTGTTTGGTCTTTTGGGCTGGAAAGAATTCTTTTAAGAACTTTGTCGCCAATTGCTCCCATGAATTGATTGATCCTGTATCCAAAGAATTATACCATAGTTTAGCATTAAGTTTTAAGGAAAAAGAAAACAAAATTAACCTGATTTGTTCTGGGGTAAGCCCTTGGACGCTTTGTGTCCTGCAAAGATCGAAAAAGTCTTGTAAATGGAGATGAGGCTCTTCATCTGGTCTGCCACTAAAGTGGGGAACCATACTAAGTAGCTGAGGCGATAGATGCATGTTCCCTGTGACATTAGGTTGATATGCAATGCAGGAAGGTTGCTCGATGTTCTTAGGCATGAACTTGTCCTGCATTGGCACTCGATTTGGCATTTCTTCAGCCATTGCTGTATGTGAACTGGGTCTCTGGACAGTCGACTGGTTCGTGTGGACAGTCGACTGGTGCGCTGCAAATAACTTACCTAGTTTGTGCAAAGTGCGTTCTGTTTCTGCGTCAATAGGTAGTAGCTCTGGACGAAGTGATCTCCTTCCGTGCATCCACCAAAATTCTGTAACCTAAAAGAAAAATACTTAATAATAAAATTAAAAGAAAGAAAGAAAAATAAAAATTTTCTACTGATCCGTAAGTTAAAATACTAGACAATCCCCGGCAACGGCGCCAAAAACTTGTTGTGCAATCTAGTCACCTAAATAAATAGACAAACTAGACACAAATTAAAAACCTCGCAAGTGCACGAATCGTTTATAGAAGCGTAGAAATAGCAAGGGTCGATCCCACAGAGATTGTAGACTTTAACTTACTAATCAATAAAAAGAATAAGAATCATAAAGGGTTGGTCTAAAAGTCTAAAAGAAGTAAAATGATCAAAACTAAATTAGAAAATGCTGAATCACAAATGTTTATGAAGTAGTTGGGTTTAGATCTCCACCAATAGTCAATAATGCTAAGTCACCTTCTGAACTTCTTCTTGTTACTCATGTTTGTTCCCTTCAAGGGCATGGTATCTACTCCTTAAAGTACTGTTTTCCCAAGCCAAGAATTAGGCATGGTATCTACTCTAATTCGTTTCTTTCATTAAGTGTTTAGCATGGTATCTACTAAGTTGTACTTAAAGAAAACATAAGATCAGTGGAAACGAACAAACACTCAAGGTTCTAGAAATTGGTATCAGATCTAGATCCCTTAAGTTGATTGAACCAAGAACCCCTAGAGATTCGCTTGTTACAAATTATGAACACGAGATACGGGTCGTCTCAATATGCTCATATAACAGATTCAGATAAATGGTAATGCAAACTTGATATTCTCAAGCTCTGTATGTCAGTCGACTGGCTCTCACCTCAGTCGACTGCTCTCAGAGCTTCGAGAACAAGTTTGATTATCATCAATCTATATCACTTCATTCAGATTCAATCAATAAGTAAAATAGAAGATTTCAGAAGAACATAGCACTACATAACTACGGCTTCAATCTACCCAACTATGAAGTTTAGTTCCACATAATAATACTTTTATTAATCAATAAGTTCGAATACATGATCAACATAAAGAATAGAAGAAGAAGAAATAAACTAATGAAGTCCGACAATGAGGTCGACTGGCTGTCACACAGTCGGCTGCCTTCGAATACTTGATCTCCTATCTCCTTCCTTGATGCCGATAAAAGTGCTTCTTGTTGATGACTTGAACGCTCAGAAACTCTTGTGATTCGGTGATTAGGAACGTGGAAGAAGATCGCCTTTTCATGCTTCTTGGTTGGTATTTATAGAACACGGCTGAGGAATTAGGGTTTCTCCTTTTTCAGGAAAGTCCTTCTTTAATTGATTTGATGATTTATTTCTTTCTCGTTTCTCCTTTCCTTCCTTATCTGTTAACCACGCCTTTTGCTAATTCCCAGTCTCTAGATTTGGTTTGTTGGAAAATTCGCATAAAAATCTGGATTCAAATAGATTTGGAATTAGATGCGGGTGTATCTTTGAATATCTTATCTGTTAACTCCGCCGCGTACCAGTCGACTGCCTTGGGTGTAAGTCGACTGGTACTCAGACATCTGTAGCTTCACGATCTCTCGGTCAAGTCGACTGGTGTTTGGGGAAGTCGACTGTGCCGAGGCTTAGCAAACTCTCTGTCCAGTCGACTGGCTGAGACATTAGTTGACTGATCTCTGCTGTAGTCTGTATTGGTCTGGAATCTGCTTTGTTTTGCTGTTATCGGCTGTTTCCTATGGAAAAGAGAAAATAAGAGTTAAATACCACATATAGAGCTTTTAAATGTGCATTTACAATAAGATTATTGCTTCTAAATGTGGATAATAATGTGTTCATCACATTCCTAGGTCACATCCTTTCTAAGGAGGGAGTGGCAACTGACCCTCAGAAGATAGAGGCAGTGAGAGATTGGGCTAGGCCTACTACAGTGAAGGAAGTCAGAAGTTTTCTTGGGATGACTGGATACTACAGGAGATTCATTCAAGGTTATGCCCAGATAGCTGTACCGCTTACTGGTCTGACCAAGAAGAATGTGAACTTCAAGTGGACTGACAATGTGAGGCGAGCTTTCAGGAGTTGAAAGAGAAGCTGACTACTGCACCTATTTTGGCTTTGCCTAGAGCAGGTGATGAGTATGATGTTTATAGCGATGGTTCACATCGGGAGCTTGGTTGTGTCTTAATGCAAGAGGGAAGAGTAATTGCTTATGGGTCTAGGCAACTATGACCGCATGAGAAGAACTACCCGACTCATGATCTAGAGTTGGCTGCGATTATCTTTGCCCTGAAGCAATGGAGGCACTACGTGTACGGCGAGAAATTGAACATGTACACGGATCACAAGAGCTTGAAGTATATATATCAGCAGAGGGATCTGAATTTGAGGCAGCGGAGATGGTTGGAAGTGCTCGAGGATATGCGACCTGAGATCAAGTATCATCCTGGAAAGGCTAATGTTGTTGCTGATGCACTTAGTCGCAAAAGCAGTCTGGCCAGTTTGATTACGACTCAGAAGCATCTGATTGAGGAGTTGGACCGAGCAGGTATTGAAGTTGTCTTGCAAGGATTGGGAGCATCTTTGGCTCAGTTGAGGCTTCAGCCTACTCTGAATACAAGGATCATTGCAAGTCAGGAGGTTGATGCTGATATCTTAGAGATGAAGGAGCAGGTTAGTGCTGGCAGGTTGCCCGGATTTCAAATCAGGGATGGAGTGCTGTGGTTCGGAGGGAGGCTGTGTGTTCCAAATCAGGCGGACCTGAAAGAGAGTATTCTTCAGGAGGTGCATGCTACTCTTCTGTCTGTACATCCTGGAAGTACTAAGATGTATAAAGACATCAAATAGCATTTCTGGTGGTCAGGTTTGAAGCGGGATGTGGCTGATTTTGTTGCGAAGTGTGAGGTTTGTCAGCAAGTCAAAGCCGAAAATCAGAGACCCAGAGGTCTATTACAGCCGTTACCTATTCCGGAATGGAAGTGGGATAACATCAGTATGGATTTCATCACGGGATTGCCTAAGAGTTCTAAAGGCAATGATGCGATTTGGGTCATAGTCGATCGACTAACCAAGTCCGCTCACTTTTTGGCGATGAAGCTCACTGCTTTGATGGACAAGTTAGCTGAGATGTATGTTGGTGAGATTGTCCGACTTCATGGTGTTCCTTCAACTATTGTGTCTGATCGAGATACGCGGTTTACTTCGCATTTCTGGAGGAGTCTTCAGACAGCTTTGGGTACCAAGACAGATTTCAGCACTGCTTTTCATCCGCAAACCGATGGGCAGACCGAGAGAGTCAACCGTATTCTTGAGGATATGCTTCGGTGTTGTATACTAGACTTTGGAGGCAGTTGGGAAAGGCATTTACCTTTGGTAAAGTTTGCCTACAACAACAGTTTTCAGGCTAGCATCGGGATGGCGCCGTACGAAGCTTTGTATGGCAGGAAGTGCAGGACTCCTGTTTGTTGGTTTGAAGTTGGAGAGCGTCAGTTGTTTGGTCCTGAGCTTGTGCAGCAAACTTCTGAGAAGATTGATCTGATCAGGAAAAGGTTGGTGGAAGCTCAGAGCAGGCAGAAAAGCTATGCAGACAACCGGAGAAGGGACCTTGAGTTTGAGGTTGGTGATTTCGTCTTTCTGAAGGTATCACCCAGTAAAGGTGTGGTTCGATTTGGCAAAGGTGGGAAGTTAGCCCCGAGGTTTATAGGCCCGTATAAGATATTGAAAAGGATCGGGAAAACTGCTTACCGGCTTGAATTACCGGAAGAGTTGTCTCAGGTGCACAATGTCTTTCATGTGTCTATGCTGAGAGGTTATATTCCAGACCCGAGTCATCATTTGCCTGAAGTGCCGGAAGGTTTGCAGTTAGACCTGAATTACATCGAGTCTCCTGTCGAGATTGTTGACCGTAGGGAGAAAGTCTTGAGGAATAAGACGATGCCGATGGTCAAAGTAGTCTGGAGAAACCACTTGGTTGAAGAGGCTACTTGGGAGTCTGAGGAGAGGATGTTGAAGGACTATCCTGAGCTTTTTGCTTAATTGTATTTTTGTATCCTTTTTGTTCTTGTGTGTGTTGTATTTTTGTTTTCTCGCTCTCGACTGTAGTTCCGGGGACGGAACTATTCTAAGGAGGCAGTGTTGTAATACCCTGATTTTTCAATTAATGAAAAATTATTTTATTTTGCACGTAGTGTGCACGTGCAATATTTTGGTTGAATTAAATCTTATAATTATTTTATTATGATGTATATAAATATTTAAATATGTGTTCTCAAATTATTTTGCACAAAAGCCTTTCTTTAAATGGATAGAAAGCCTTATTTTAATTTAATTAAAAGGCCCTTTTCTTAAAAGCCCAAAATGTAAATTAATTATTTTGTTTTTAAAAAAACTATTTTGGCCCAAAATAAAGCCCATGGATTAATCTATTTTTATTTAAACTTGTCATGTAAAAGACTATTTTATTATTATTTTATTTTTGTACTAATTAAAATGTACAATTTTGGTCTTAGTTGCATGCACGTGCACTACACGTACACGTGCAATGCACACTTCCCTAATGGCCGGATTGCTTCTTTTTTTTGGAGGGATTTTCAAATAGTTGAGTGGTGTTCATGGAGGTGGTTGTATAGTTGTGGGTAGTTTTTATAACTCCTACTCTAATCTTGGCCTTCCATCCTACAACCAACTAGTCAATCCTAGCCATCCATTTCACTTAATTTCTGGTATAAATACCCCCCCCCCCCCCCCCAATGGCTATATTCATATGCAATTATATCTTCCCAAACCTATAGTCTAATTTAGTAATAGTTGTGAGTTAAAAAAAAAGAGTGAGAGTTGTGTGGGATTGCTTGCATTTTCCAAGGAGGAGAGGCCGGCCATCACTAGGAGATGCATTCGGTTTGCTTGGTGTTCGTGGAGCTTGTGCGCGCATCGACTAGGAGGAGGTGCATCTTGTTGCAAGGATTTGTTGCTTTTGTGTTGTTTCTCTCCACACAAGGTGGGTAAACCTTTCATATTTCTAATATAGGGATCCATGCTAGATTTAACTATCAAAACGATGCATGAAAAATACTAATAAGAACACACTTTAATTGAGAAGTTAGTTTATGAGTTGATTGAAATGTTGTGATTAACTTGTATGTGATTCTAGTATTAAATTAAATTGTGTGTAGAATTTTCCATGATTATTAGCATGAATGAATGATGGTGGTTAAATTCCCTTAAGAATGTTGCTAGTATGATATTGAGACATGATGCATGAAAATTTTCAATAAGAACGCTTGTTAATTGTAAAATTGAAGCATGTAATTGATTAAGAAAGAGCACACTTTAATTTGAAAAGAGTGACTTTCTTGAATGATTGAGATGTGATTATGCAAATTGATAAGTGATTATATACATTGTGACGTAGATTGATTAATGAAACTACTTTGTTATCATCAAAAAACTACTCATAATGTTAGTAGTTTGAGTTTTACCTATTCATGTGCTAAATAGACCTTTATGTTGATATGGGTATGGATAAATTCAAAATATATGTGTATGTTGAATAAAAGGTTAATAACAGTAAATTAATATAAGAAAATTTTGAATAAAGAGATTAGAAGACCAATTGGTAAGCAATGTCGAAAATGAAAAGTATAATAGTTTTAATGAATAATTCATTGATTTGTGTGAAAAATATATTTTTATTAGTACAAAAATTATTTTAATCATACTGATATAAAAATCATGTGAAGGGAAGTTGATCTGGAGTTTTTCAGAAATTTCCACAAAAGCAATATGAAACAAAGTTTAGTTGAACATCGAGATGTTTTTATCAACAGTGGTAATTGACTTCAAAAGAATTTTTAAACTGTACTGTGACAACCTGAGCATATGGCTCAAGTGGTCACTGTGTGTGGCTGTGTTCTCTTGGATGACCGGTTCGAATCCCTGCGGCATACAACTGTTTTCATTTTCTTTTAAAACAGTGGAATCAGCGAACAGAGAGTAATAAATACTCTTTATTTCCCTCTTATATCGCTAGCGGCATCCGGCCTAGTGGTCTGTGCCTTGGGCTGTGTCGGTGGGGTGCTGGGTTCGAATCTTGCTATCGGCAAGATTGAAAAAAAATATTTTTTGGGGTTTTTAAGTGTCCAAAAAATGTGAAAAAAATATGGTTATTTTCCTAAAAATGTAAGGGACTTTCTAAAAATGGTTTGGGGATTATTTGAATGAATTTAACTATGATTTGGAGTTAAAATGCATAAATAGACATATGGTTCTATATGGATTATTGATGTGAAATTATAACTTGAAGGAATAAGTGAAATAAAGGATTAGAAGTTGATTTGGCAAAAAGAAACTTGGTTGTGTGATATAATGCAATTATTTCTCATTTGTGGAACAATGTGAAGTGTGCATATTGTTTAGTAATGTGGAATTGATATGACGTGATAATTGATAAAGTATATGCAAATTCATGTTCAGTTATGGACTTGTGAACAAATTTGAAATCACGAATTGGAAAGAGAATATACATGTGAGTATGAGAACTCAACATGGAAAATTTATGAGTTGAAAATTGTGAAATGAAAATTGAAATAGAGTAGCTAAGTCTCCCCCAGCATTGAGAAATGAAATAAAATGAAATTAGACCAAGGTTGGTCATGTTGAAATGAATGAATAAGTCCGGTCTAGTGGAGAGGCTAACTCTAGAGATTAAATTTTTGTTCATGATTTTTAATAAAACTAAGGATTAGTACATAGTGGAAACGTGATGAAAGTAGAAGAAAAACATGAGTATGGGGGCCATCGGATAGCGGTGTGAGAGCGATCCACAGGCTGCCTGCTTGATGCGTCAAGACATGGCGTGGGCGCTACTCCAGAATTATCGTCCCGGTGGCGACGCTCGTGGGATGTTCGAGTGGCTATGGGTGGTGCCATTGTTCCATGGCGGAGGCTGAATTGTCCATAGGTTGCCTGCTCGATGCGTCGTGTCAGTGCGTGGGATTCCCCTCCAGGCTGTCTGGACATGGGCTCATAGATCATAGGACATCTAAGACACTACCGTAGTTACAGTAGTAGATTAAGTCATAACGGGGGATTGAACCCTACAAGGATGAAGAACGATTAAGGGCTTGCCCTCGGACCTATGTAGTATGGGATGCATAGAATCCGAACAAGTGCGCATTAGTGTCATGTA
This sequence comes from Hemerocallis citrina, assembly GCA_017893485.1. Lineage (NCBI taxonomy): Eukaryota > Viridiplantae > Streptophyta > Magnoliopsida > Asparagales > Asphodelaceae > Hemerocallis > Hemerocallis citrina. Next base: position 21,008,527 of record CM030363.1, read on the forward strand.
ACATAAATAAATGCATTAAGGACTAAGTGCACAATCACAACACGACATCAATAGGGTTTATTACTCTCTGTCACTGATTCTCATGTTTTTAAAAAAAAATGAAAACAATTGTATGCTGTAGGGGTTCGAACCAGTCACCCAAGGGAACACAGCCGCACACAGTGACCACTTGAGCCATATGCTCAGGTTGTCACAGTACCATTTAAAAACCCTTTTGAAATCAATTGCCACTGTTGTCAAAAACATTTCGATGTTCAATCAATCTTTGTTTCATATTGCTTTTGTAGAAGTTACTGAAAAATTCCAGATTAACTTCCCCTCACATGACTTTCATATCAGTATGAATAAAATATTTTTTGTACTAATAAAAATATATTTTTTCACCCAATTCAATGAATTTTTCATTATAACTACTATATTTTTCATTTTCGACATTGCTTAACAATTGGTCTTCTAATTTTTTTTTTATCCACAATTTCTTATACTAATTTTCTGATATTAATTTTTTATTCAACATACAAATCTATTTTCTTTGAATTTATCCAACCCCAAAATAACTGAAAAAGATCTCTTCATAAATTAGCACTAGCTACAAAAGAAAGTAGCTTTCCCGGCGCTTTTTTACGTCTATACCGGCATTTTTTTACGCCGGTGAAACTTTCACCGGCGTTTACAATAGCGCCGGTCCAACTGCCGCCGAAGCGGGCGTCGCTGAAACGAAGGGGTCTACACCGGCGTTTTTGGTGGATGCCGGTAAATGTTAGGACTACACCGGCGGTCATAAAACACCGGTGTATATCGGTCTCTGGGTGCCGTTCTTGTGCACCTATATACATACAACGGCGTTCGTAAACCGCCGGTATTTATCCATTCACCGGCGTATATGAAAATGCAGGTGTAGATCGAAAGTATACCGGCGGTCAAGAAACGCCGGTGTATGTGCGTTTATGAGCGCCTGCTTTTTCCTGTTTACGAACACCGGCGCGACCAAAAAACGCCGGTGTAGTTATATACGCCGGCGTTTATAAAATGCCGGTGTACGCCTGTGCCGTAACAGCTGAAAACTTTCGCCGGCGTGCATTGAAACGCCGGTGTATCGCACACTCCAACAATTAAATTATATAGACCGCCGTTTTTTAAAACGCCGTTCTGGCTATGCTCGTTTATTTTCGATACTCCGCTTTTCCGTTCGATTTCAATTCACAGTTTCATTTACAAAACCTGTAAACTAATTCTCACAACTGATTCAATCAATTTCGTTGCATACTACTGCGCAAACCACAACCAAACACAAGAATAATTAAAGATAATCAAGTTTCACACGTGTCATATCAACGTCCAAATTCATTGATTAATTAACAGTGTCATAATTAACAAATTAATATAGAGACTAACATCCAAAATATCCAAACAAACCAGTCTGACAAATATCCAAAATATCCCAAATTCAAAGTATGACATAACTCTCATAAAAAAAACCAGTCTGACATAACAACAGCAAGGAGGAGGACATAAGAACAACAACCATACAGCAAGGAGGACATAAGAACAGCAAGGAGGACCGCAGATTCATACCCCTCGAGTAGCTTCAGCTCTGATCATCAGAATTTCCTTCATCTTGACGACCGCTCTGTGAAAAAAAAACAATAGTTTAATTGAACAGTAGATCACAATACAGAATATACATATTTTTTGAACTTGCAAAAAGAACTACCTGTATCTCGAATTATAAGATCAAAGTGCCAACTGCAAATGGAATTGTTAATGATATATACAGAGGTAAAATAATTACATTGCAATGCTAAAAATTCCGTACTTAATTTTGTTTTTAAATATATCTAAAATAACAAAACAAATGAAAATTCAGTATCTAACTTGAAACCTTTATATTCTCCTCTGATTGGGAATATCCACTATCTAAAACAATAAAACAAATGAAAATTCAGTATCTAAGCATGTCCTTCATGGATTGTTCAGACAATCCATGAAACTGTCATCGTGGACGGAAACCAAATATAAGAAAAATAAGAAAAATAAGATAGGGCTCATATCAAGTGTATTTTTAGGGAACTGTCATCGTGGAAGAAAACCAAATATATATAGAAGCCAGAAATGGAAACAGAAAGAAGAAAGGTAGAGACTTTGGATACACCAGGCTACCATAGCGGCATTTTCCTCATCTCTCTCTCATCCCTTATTTCCCTTCAGCACACGAACAGAAAGAGACATCAGCAACCACCTTAAGAGCGACAATAACAACAATAATAATAAATTATTATGAACAAGATGTCTCTATATGGGTTTCCAGATCTCCACTCGAGCCCACTCTTTCTAATCACAGCCCAATTAAGAACATAGACAACATCCACTAAACAATCCAATCATAGCCCAGTCAAAATTTGCCATCCTGGATCTCAATGAAATACGCTTCATTAACAGTGAAAGAAAATGAGGATGCTAGCAGCATACTTAGTTTGGAAGTGAACCCATTTTTTGTTAAAAAATCATGCCAAAGATGGCAATCAGCTTCATTAACAGTATCTGAAAATGAAAATTTCCATTAACTGAGCTTATATGTTGCTCTACTAATTCACTGTGCCCAACTAAATCTAAAACCCAATTGTTGTGCGTATCCGGAGGATTTTGGCATACGTACCTATAGCATCCTCAGTTCACTTAGTCTGGAAGTGAACCTATAGAAACTGGGGATGCTATGCAGCATACTTAGTTTGGAAGTGAACCCATTTTGTGTTAAAAAACCATGCCAAAGATTGCAATCAGGTTACTTTAACAGTATCTGAAAATGAAAATTTCCCATTATCTGAGCTTATATGTTGCTCTACTACTTCTTTAGCCCAACTAAATCTAAAATCCAATTGTTGTGCATATCCGGCCGGAGGATTTTGACATACGTACCTATAGCATCCTCAGTTCACAGTGAACCCATTTTGGGTAAAAAAACATGCATGCCAAGAAGACAATCAGATGCATGAAATCAGCTTCATTAACAGTGAAAGAAAACGGGTATGCTATGCAGCATACTTAGTTTGGAAGTGAACCCATTTTGTGTTAAAAAACCATGCCAAAGATTGCAATCAGGTTACTTTAACAGTATCTGAAAATGAAAATTTCCCATTAACTGAGCTTATATGTTGCTCTACTAATTCACTGTGCCCAACTAAATCTAAAATCCAATTGTTGTGCATATTCGGCCGGAGGATATTGGCATACGTACCTAGAGCATCCTCAGTTCACAGTGAACCCATTTTGGGTAAAAAAACAAACATGCCATGAAGACAATCGGATGCATGAAATCAGCTTCATTAACAGTAAAAGAAGATGAAAATTTCCATTATCTAAGCATATATTTTTCTATTAATTCTTCATCTCAACTAAACCGTTCATGCTAAGGAAATCGAAATGAATAAACTGAAAAAAGCTGCCTTTTTTGGAAAATAAGGGAAATCAAGAGATCATACCGAAGAGAGAGAGAGGGAGCGGGGCGACGAGGGCGGGGGCGTAGGAGAGAGAGAGAGAGAGGGGGCGACCGCCGATTCACCTCCAAATAGAGAGAGGGAAGAAGGAAATCGAAAAGGACGAAGGGAATAAGGGACGATTTCGAATGGTCGAAGGCCGTCGAAGAGGACGAAGCGGCGGAGGCAAACGCGCGGGAAGTAGAGCGAGGAAGGAGGGAAACGAAGCGCCTCTTTCCTTTTTTTTTTTTGGGTAATGGGAAAATGGCGAGCGAAAGATTAGGGTTCGCGGGTTTTATTCCCAGTTATTCACCGGCGTTTTAATTGGAAACGCCGGTGAATGTGTCCGTATATTCGCCGGCATTTATAATAAAAAACGCCGGTGAATAATAAACTTCACCGGCGTGTTTAGGTAAAACGCCGGTGAATACTAACATACGCCGGCGTTTTAAATCGACCGCCGGTGTATGACCATCCCATCTGGCGCCCAATTCCTACTCGCTCCCTACCCCGGCGCTACTAGTAAAACACCGGGGAATAATCGCCGGTAAAAGCAGTATCTTTTGTAGTGACTAACAAAGTACTAACTTTTACATATAATTTGTGATGGTAATAAATGTATTTTATTTAAACCAACATATGCCTCTAGTCAAATCATGTACATCACAAAATATATAACCACCTATCAATTAGCATGCTCACAACTCAAACATTCAAGAAAGTTACTCTTTTCAAGAGTGTGCTCTTTCTTAATCAATTTCATGCTTCCAATTTTCAATTAAACTAGCATTCTTATTAGTATTTTCATGCATCAAGTCTCAATATCATACTAGCATCATTCTTAAGGAAATTTAACCACTATCATTCATTCATTCTAACAAGCATGGAGAATTTTACCCACAACTTAATTTAACAATAGAACCACATGCAAGTTGTTCATTAACATTCCAATCAATTTATGAACTAACTTTCCATTAAAATGTATTCTTACTAATATTTTCCATGCATCATTTCTAATTAGAAATAAGGAAAATCAAACCCACCTTGTATGGAGAGAAAACAACACAATAGCAACAAAGTCCTTGCAACGAGATGCACCTCCTCCTAGACTATGCACGCACAAGCTCCACGAACACCAAAGCAACCGAAAGCTTCCTCCTTGAACTAGCCGGCCTCTCCTCCTTGGAAAAATGCAAGCAATCCCACACAATCTCTCAATCTTTTTAACTCACAACTATTACTAAATTAGACTATAGGTTTGGAAAGATATAATTGCATATGAATACTAGCCATGGGAGGGGGTATTTATACTAGAAAACAAGTAGAATGAAGGGCTAGGATTGACTAGTTGGTTGTAGGATGGAGGGCCAAGATTAGAGTAGGAGTTATAAAAACTACCCACACCCACATAACCACCTCCATGATCACCACTCAACTTTTTGAATCTCCCTCCAAAAAGAAGCAATCCCGGCCCCCATGGAGAAGTGTGCATTGCACGTGTACGTGTAGTGCACGTGCATGCAACTAGGCCTAAAAATTGTACATTTTAATTTTGTAAAGAAATAAAATAGTTTTTAAGTTGTCTTTTACATGACAAGTTAAACAAAAATAGGTTAATCCATGGGCTTTATTTTGGGCCAAAATAGTTTTTTTTTTTTAAATAAAATAAATAAAATACATTTTGGGCTTTAAGAAAAGGCTTTTAAAATAAGGCTTTCTATTTATTTAAAGAAAAAGGCTTTTGTATAAAATAACTTGAGAACACATATTTAAATATTTATACACATCTCAGTAAAATAATTCAACCAAAATATTGCACGTGCACACTACGTGCAAAATAAAATAATTTTTCATTAATTGAAAAATCAGGGTATTACAGAACTCTTATAAATCTCCTTGAACAAAGAGCGATCCTTCTCCTCCTAGATCGAGCCGCACTTTGCCTTCACCTCCTTGTGCTTGATGGAACTCGAGCACCCTCTTCTTCTTGTTGATTTGGTCGGCCTCCAAAATGCACACACACACACTAGCACACACTCAAACTCTCAATCTTTTACTTTCTAGTATAAGTCCCCCATATAATGAAAAATAGGTGCAATGGTAACTTAGGAAAAAGAGGGGGGGGGGGGGTATTTATACACGATTTTAGGTGGATTGAATGGCTAGGATTAGATCAACTAGTTGGAGATTAAGAGCTAGGATTAGTATGGAAGTTGCTATAACCACCCATGAATGAGTTAACCACCTCACCACTACTCCCATCTCTCCCTCACCCTTTATTCTAATCCGGCCTAGGGTGTAAGGTGTGCAATGCACACCCTATTGCATGCACGTGCAAGTGCTATGCAAACTAGTACCCCCACAAAATTTTGTTCATGTACTTATGGTTAATTGTTTATTAAATTAGTATACCACACAAGTTGGGTTAATTAAAGGAGAATTTAAAATAGGCTTACTATTGGGCCAAAAGTCCATGGGCTCAAATAATTAAATAATTTATTAATACAGTGGGCTAAGAAGACAATTTTGGGCTTTAGATTTCAATAGGCTTTAAAAGAAATTAATTTTTGGAAAATTAAGGGAGAACAAATAAAAATATTTTATACGAAAAATTATACAAATGAAATCATACGTGCAAAACACGTAAAATCACAAGAATATTTCATAAATGAAAACTAGGGTGTTATAATCTCATACTGACTCATTTGAGTATGACCATGCATTTTGTAGTCTCACTCAATCAAGGGGCTCATAGATATCGCTCCTGTTATGTAAGATGGACAAATCCTATCTAAGTCACTCACATCCCTCCGCATGATTTGTAGTATATCAATAGTTGACTTTATAATCACCTTATTACAGACAACGTTTGACGACTTTAACACATAACTTCTCATGTAGGAAACTATAGTGACTTCAAGTCAAAGTACTACATACACCATGGTCACTGTGAGAATCGCTTATGACACTCACGTAACGATCCATGCAGCGTTCTCATGTTGGGTCAGTCTAGTACATTATTACTCTAATATGTATGCATGTGAAGACTTGATACTCATATCCATGACCTGTGAGATATGGTCATCAGTCTACGCACATACTAGTCTTTATGCATTATTGTTGTCCTAATTCACAATAATACTTGACTATGAATATTTAAGAATAGTGTTCTGATTACAACCAATAGGATCTCACAATCAAGTCATGCACTTGATATCCCATGGTATTGAACCTACTATTCTAAGGACTTTATTATGCTCATTTAATTACAATAAACAACAAAATAAATGAAATGCCGCATATATGAAATAAATGTCATAATGCAATGTAAACTATCAATGTCAATACATACTTGGCCTCTAGGGCATACACCAACAGGAGCATTATTGTTGTTGCATGCGGACCCGCTTGTGAAGCTGAAAAGAAATTGAAGCTAAATGACTGCAATCTGAACTATTTGCTTGCATGATCCTTAAGGAAATGTAGACTTTGGTGCCTTTCTGTTTAGATTGAGTTATCTGATAGTTCTCTTTCCTTAGCAAAGTGGATAGGAAAGAGTGATCAATTCCACTAGCTAAGAATAAGGAGAGTGACTTTTCTTTTGATCCGAGCTCTCTCTTAAGCTAGCTTGAAAACGATGGAAATGGGGTGTGATATTAGTGCCAGAAAAGCATTAATATCACTTTGGAAAGTACCTACTGATTGTTACTGTAGCCGTAGGTCAAGGAAGAAGCAAGCTAACAAGTTCAACAACTACCAATAGTTCCAAAGACTAAATATAGGTACCAATCATTCTGCCATCCCAAATACCGCCTCGAGCTAACATGCATCACTTCAGACAGACAAAGGGAGTACCCGACCTACACTCACCTCTAGTTGCAATCACTGCCTCAAGAAAGTGTACTAGCATGCCTACAAACTAGAACGAGGACAACCAGACTAACTCGCTACAACCAATTAATCACTATCACTCGACAGGGCATGCAACCCTAGCTACTGACACACACAACAGTAATAGCATATGAAGAAGAGAAAAGGGCCTACCTTAGCACATTCACCTAAGGATGGAAGGGAAGAAGAGAGATGTGACCGCATAGACAGAACTGGTTGTGATTCCCGCCTTCGATGATTGAACAATAAGTCTAGCAGCTCCTTCCACTAATTTTATTTTAGGAAAAGACTGTTGTTGTTGATGGAGAGGTTTATGTTGTAGTTGCTTCAGTTGTAGCAACTTACGCATGCTACGATTTTGACGCTCTTGCTATAACCTTCGTTGATTAGCTTCCGTTTAGGTTCTATTCTGTTATGGGGCTATTGTTTTAGGTAAGCGACGAGCAGAAGGATTGAAGGAGGAAGGTTTCAACTACGAGCCACTTGCACTGAACTGCCTTACCCACTTTTGGCTTACCAACTTGACTTGCCTACCGACTGAGACATGACTAAAGCAAGATGTACGCCCTAAAGCAGTCTCTCTCCGCAACCCTATCTCAAAATCTTTCAAATGTCTAAAGGACACTTAAAGTTTCGAAAGACGTCAGTCGGGATGTCTACTATAACAGCAGTGTCCCTCAGTCCACAAAATGAAAGTCTTAGTTGAAAGTAGACTACAATAAATGGCTTTCTCGACATAAGGTGAGCGAGCGAAGCCTTCATGGTGTACTCAAGCTAGGAAATCTGACTGAGACCTTTGTTGTCTCTACCTTACGGTAACTTTGAGTGTAGGTTATGGAAATATACGCTCTAAGCCTCCGTTTGCTTCTAAAATAGTATCCGGCCTGTGACTACTCTCTATTTGAGGCACTCATTTAATCGATACAAATCCCTAAGCCAAGAATCTCTAAGTTATTGATGTTAGATTCGTGGCGTTTACATAAACTCGTAGTGGTAATATAGCCATTGGTCCACTCCCTCCCAGTGTGGAGCCTCTGCCTCAAGCTAATCAACTAATATAGTAGCAGCAGAAGAGAGCCATGCAAGCTAACATAGTGAGATGAGCTTTAGAAATGATAGTTCTCAATAAAAGTTTCCTCACGCATCCAATTTCTTGATGGATTTGTGATCACTAGTCTCTTAAATGAAAGTGGAATTGAATCGCCTTACTTAAGAAAGCAAGTTTGAAAAAGAGTGATTACTGATTGTTACTTACGCTTAAAGGCAAAGAATTAAAGAGAAAGGGTTTCAGAAATATGCATGCTTGACACATTCAATCAAGGGATTCGGGGGGGGGGGGGGGGGGGGGGTACCAGAGGCATTCTTTGATAGACCAAATGACAACAAAGCACATAAGGTTGTATGGGAATTCTCCTTATTTGAAGCTCCATAGAGAAGAAGCATGCTATGAAGAGGAAGAACTTGCCACGTACAGTATAAAAAGCATAGCTAGGCTACTAAGAATTTAGAATAGAATCTTTGGATAAAAGCAGTTTACAAATACTCGGGCTCGGATAAAAAAATGAGTGGTTCGAAGTACAAAACAGGTCTATAATGCCTGATCACATCATCAAAAGCATCATCAACTCTCGGTCACTTCCCCGTGCGGGAATAAGGTCCAACATCAATGATGGCATCATCAACATTAGCAATGCGATGTATACCCTTATCTACCTAAGGCAGTGTCTCAAGAAGCACCAGTGGAGTCATTGGACTGGTACCATCATGGTAGCAGCAGTACAGCTCAACTTGATCCAGGAGGAAGCATCAAGGCACCCGAGGAATCAATGACCTCTCCTCGACTCTCTTTCGGTCAGCCGCCATAGTTGCAATGAGTTGTGTCTGCAATAAGGCTCTGTAAAGCCCTTCTACTTATATATCATGGATGATATGGCCTGATTCTGTGACTTAATCTATATACTAGTGGATTGTTGAGATGCAAGTCACAATCGGGGTAATGACTCTTTTCCATAAGGACTGAAATAGGGCAACAGAATTCAAAGAGGATGAGTTAAGGTGGAGGAGCCCACATACCATAGGGGGTATAGTTAGATGAACGAGAGGGATCTACTGAGCAAATATTGAATTTGACGGGGAGGCAAAGACATGCTTTCCTTTCCCTCTTGTTGTATATCAGTTCTCGCTTATCCAGCCAAAAGAATGAACAATCTCTATGATCTACAAAGCCGAATTCCACTAGCGCCTCACACGAGAACACGCTCACCATACGTTAGAAAGATGAAAAGAGGAATATGCCAACAAGGAAATATTATGCCAACGGAGATGGAGAAGCCAATCCCGCATAATCAAGAAAGGATTCTCACACCGAATAGAGACAATACCCACCATAGGGAGAAGAAGAATATGCTAATCCAGCTAGCGCACACTAGAGCAAGAAAACGATTGCACTAACACCCGAACGTATATACCTGTGCTCGTCCATTGCTGGTCAAATTTTGAATTCTTCTACCAGATAGTGTCTACCACAAGCGCCTTTTGGTTGGCAACTTATTGGTGAGGTTAGGCTGCCACTGATGACTAATGAGTTGCAAGTCGAAACAACCTATATGGGCTTACTTCGAGTAGGAAATTCCTGGATTATAGGGTTAGTATTAGTACAGCTCCTTGGCAGCTTGCTAACCAAGAACTACATGTCCCATCCTATCCAAATACTCACTCAGAAATAAGGACATATAATTAATAGAGTAGTTTCCCATTGTCCCGACGTAGAATTACTTAAGTTCGTGCTTGTCATCTCGTTCTCCTATCTTTGAAACATACGTAACGATAACTAATAATGTAATTTAAAGGAAGCTAAACCTACTTCTTAGGTCTCTCCTCACATGATACGTATAACTAGGTATTTCCTTAAACTAAAAGTCACTTGTAGAATCTTACTCTGATCCACGAGCAATAAACTCTCCCATTTTGCCTAGGTACAGCAACCAACTACTCTAATTGTAAAGCAACACCAACTTAGTCGAGTTCCCGTCAACGGCTTGTTAGGTAGCGAAGCACATAACCGACTGATTGATTAGTTCTTTCTACCTAGGAACATAGCTTGCTTGCTTTCCTTCCATGGTGGCTTTAGTACAATCCCAAAAGAGCTACATATGGAGTGTTGGGTTTTGGAGTCTATCACAGAGTAAATAGGCAGGAGAAATAAATAAATATAAAAAATCGAAATCCATCCATGGATCCATGCGAAAACCATAAAATGTATTAGGAGTTTTTACCTTAATGATGGAACGATTGTCTCCACAATCTGCCAATCATGAGCACTGCAACGTTGCGGTGCCTCTACAGTTTCCACATAAACGAGCAACGAAATCGGGCTCTCCCTCACACTGCGGTGCTAGCTGCGGGAAGGAGATGTTACTCTTCCTCTCTTTCTCTCACTTTCTGTGACAGCTAGGATTTTCTTTTCTTGTTAATTTTCCCACATATATATATATATATATATATATATATATATATATATATATATATATATAGCAGGAAATCCACCCTAAGAGAGTAGTGAGGCTGCTGGGCTCACAATCTAATCTAGGTCAGTGTAACACCCCGAATTCCAATTAAGACTGAAGTCGAAGTTCCACAGGATCTTTACACTTCACTTCGTACAATTTTACAAGGAATTAAAAACTTTTATACAATAATGTTTACATTTTACACAGCAGAAGCAAATTACAAGATTAAACATGAATTGAATAACAACTTGAACATTCTTTAAGCAGCAATCTCTCTTTAGTCTTGTCAATCACTTTATCCAGCATAGAAACTGTGGGTACGTCAGTTGTATACAATTAATGCTAGGATATAATACATCAATTTCTCTTACTTAGAAAACACACACTTGTCACAAAACAAAGCTAAGGGGGACTTCCAATTGATGTCGTGTGTGAGTGCACTTAGTCCTTAATTCAGTTATTATTATGTACATGACAGTAATGCGCACTTGTTCGGATTCTATGCATCCCATACTACATAGGTCCGAGGGCAAGCCCTGAATCGTTCTTCATCTTGTAGGGTTCAATCCCTCGCTATGACTTTAACTACTACACTAACTACGGTAAGTATCCTAGATGTTCAATGAGTTACGAGCCCATGTGCAGACAACCTGAAAGGGAATCCCACGTCATGACATGACGCATCATGTAGACAACCTATGGACAATTCAGCCTCCATCATAGGACAATAGCACCACCTGTAATCACCAAACATCCCACAAGCATCGCCACGGTTTCGATAATTTCGGAGATGTGTTCACGTCATGACATGACGCATCATGTAGACAGCCTGTGAAACACTCTCACACCGTAGACCCGAGGTCCTCATACTTATATTTTTTTTTACTTTCATCACATCTTCACTATTGTATTGTCCTCAGTTATTTGAATCATGAATAAAAATCAACACCATAGAGTTAGCACTTCCTCTATACCGGTCTTAACCATCAATCAACAATATGACCCAAACTTGGTCTTTCATTTCAATATTTTATCTCGAAGGAATTTAAACAATGCCGGTATAAGGACTTAGCTACACTCTAGTCTTTAATCTCATTTCATGTTCATAAAAAAATTGAGTATTCACACTCACAAATTTTCCTCATAATTCATCATGATCTTTTATTTCATTTTTCATGCACAAATCTCATGTATAATACCACAATTCATTTTTCAAACTTACCACATTCATAAATAAATTTCACAAATTTCCTTTACTTTCATAATATCATTCTTCCACTTTATTAAGCCACATTTATCTTACTAAAATTTTCCATGTCACAATTCTTATTTTAAAAATAACTCTACTAAAAATTTCTTTCAATGAAAATATTTATTTTCTTTAATTAATCAAGAAATTGTATCAAGTTCTTTTTCTCAGATAGCCTCTAATTCTCATTATAATAGGTCAAAATGATAGAAATAATTTTCATGAAGTCTAGGAATCTTTAGAATAATTCTAATAATTTTTCTCAATTTTTTTTGGACAATTAAAGAAGTATATTTTTTTTTTTATAAGATGGAAATATTTCATCAGCCGAGATAGTGATAGTCGACTGTTGAGATAGCCAGTCGACTGTCCTGCGAGGATTTGAAACTCGAGAACCAACAGTCAGGACAGTGACAGTCGATTTTCGAAAAATATCCAGTCGACTGCTATTGCAAATTAAATCCGAAATTCAGTACTTGACAGTCGATTGTTGACTCTAATTCGGTCGACTGTCAATTGTACCAGGTTGCAGTTAAAGTGGATCATGAATATATTTTCGACATTGAAATGCAACAATAACTTCTTCACAATTTGGCACTACAATTATCACAAAAGATTGTTTTCTTACTTTCTTTTATTTCTACAACCAGTTCTCGAACATAATATCTTTTATCATACTAGTGTCACAATAATTAGTATAGCACAAATCAAATATTTCAATTAACCAACTAGCCATTTACAAGCATATTCTACATCTAGCATGGGTCAAAATTCACATTTTCATAGCAACATGATAATTCTATGTAATAATCACAATTTATAGCAACTATCAATTAATTCATCAAGCATTCACTTCATTTCTAACTAGTCTCTTTTAAAGCAACACATGGCAAAATTAACTAGTTTCTTCTTAGAAATTTCATCAATTTAATCCCTAGCATGATATCTACATTAGAAGCTTGAGAAATCACCCACCTTTTTGAAGAAAAACGAATAGAAAAAACTCCTAGAAATCTCCTTGAACACACGAACGGTTCCTTCTCCTCCTAGATTGTGCCACAAAAGCACCTTCTCCTCCTTGCTTGATGGAAACCCGAGCTCCCCTTGTCCTCTAGCTTGTAGGCCGGCCTCCAATGGATACAAGAACACACAACAAAATGCAACTCAATCTTTTCTCACAATTGCTCTCAATCTTTTCTCACACTTGTTTCTTTCTTTCCTTTTCTTTTACCAATTTTTCTAGTGTATTTCATGAAGAGAATTGGGTGGGGGGGGGGGGGGGGGGGGGTGTTATTTATACATTTTTCAAAGTGAAATGGAGGGCCAAGATTGAACTAGATGGATGTAGATTAAGGGCTATGATGAATTAGGGAATTAGAACAACTACCCATGAACTCAAAACCACCTCTCCACTACTCTATCACTCCCACTCTCTCTTGCACCATCCGGCCTACTCCTATGCATACACAGGACACGTGCTAGTGCAATGCACGTGTCACCCAATGCACCCCTAGTTACTAGTTGTACATGTTTAATTAATTAATTGGTTACAAAACTAGTCTACCTTATAAGTTGTGATAATTAAAAGAGAATTAAATTAGTGGGCTCAATCTAGTGGGTTAAAAGTCTATGGGTTTCTAATTCAATTAATTAAATTAATTAGTATGGGCTAGAGTTAGAAAATTAGGCCTAGTGTCTAAACAGGCTTTTAAAATTAAAAAGAGAAGAATTAAAATACTTGTTCATGATATGAAAATAAATAATCTTTAGGGAAAATATACATAAATTAGCATGTGCTAAATACGTAAAATCAAACAAACTCTTATTTAATTATAATAGAAAATTCAGGATGTTACAGTCAGATTCATGTGTGGGCCTACTAATTTTGGTTGGCCCATTTAATCTAATTAATTGTCCAACCAATATTGGGAGTCCAAGTCTTACTTAGATACCTAATTAAATTTATCTTATGAATATAAATCCTGATTTTGATCCATTCTAAATGTGTGACCCTGTAGGTTACCATTACGTTGACAGTAATACTAAAATCCTATTTTAGTATTACAAACAGGGAGCTGTATCTAGAAATACATCACTGCTACTCAAGTAACGGAAATGCCAGTGATTTGACATAACATATCTGTGATCAATGTTACCATGTAGTCTAGTCTTTTTATCTAGATATCTTAATTGACCACAAGGCATGGAGCGTGTCACCGTTGTATAGTTCAATCTTTGGTTTTTTTTATGTCTGAGTACACTTATTAAAATAAATGAGATCGATATCTCATATTGAATTATTTGAGCATGACCATGCATTTTGCAGTCTCACACAATCAAGGGGCCCGAAGACATCGCTTCTGTTATGTAAGAGGGACAAATCTTATCTAAGTCACTCACATCTCTTTGCATGATTCATAGTATGTCCAATAGCCAACTTTATAATCACCTTATCACAGACAATGTTTAACGGTATTAAAACCTATAAATTCTTATGTAAGAAACCGTAATGACTTCAAGTCAAAGGACCACGTACACCATGGTCACTGTGAGAATCGCTCATAAAAATCACATAACAATCCATGCAGCATTCTCATGGTGGGTCAATCCAGTACATTATTACTCTAATATGTACCCATGTACATACTTGATATTTCATATCCATGACCCGTGAGATATGGTCATCAGTCTACGCACATACTAATCTCTATGTATTATTGTTGACCTAATTCACAATAATACTTGACTAGGGATATTTAAGAATAGTGTTATGATTTTAACCAATAAGATCTCACATTCAAGTCATGCACTTGATGTCCCATGGTATTGAATTTACTATTCTAAAGACTTTATTAAGTTCATTTAAAAACAACATGATAAATAAAATATCTCATATATGAAATAAATGTCATGGTACAATGTAAACTAGTAAGGTCAATATAAGACTGGCCTCTAGGGCATATACCAACAATTAGCTAGGTATGCTTGCCAATTGATAGGAATATTGTATGAACTGGAACGCACCTCAACTACTGCTTTTCCCTCTTTCAATTACCTTTACCTCCTATGTCCCTAAACAGGCACTGGTGGAATTATAGAAAGCAAAGACTTCACCTGTAATTGGAACAACATGATTTGAGTGGTAAATATTTATGTTAACTCCTCCTCTGTCCCAAAGCCTTACTCGCTTGCCCCTCTTAGTTAAGCACAAGCTCATGACTCGGCTCCTTTCATGGGACATGAGGGCGGCTAGCCTGCCTACACCTATATGATTTTGTCTTCGCATTTCCTCTAAGTCAGGATCAGATCCAATATTGGCTATATAACGAAAAAGGTATTCCTTCACGATACTTCATTTTAGAGTTTCAAACAAATTCTCTGTATATTGCTAGGTGGATTTAACGAAAACGTCTTATGAAACCACCATGCTTGTGGTCCCATTTCCTGTTAAGGTCGTTAAAATGCTTGCTAGAGGTGCCTAAAATGAAATAGAAAGACAGAACACCTATAGTATACTGAATAAACAGAAAAAATGTTTATTTAATTGACCTTGACTTGCTTGGGAGGAAGATGACTATTCTGGTGAAATGAACAGCTTATCATCCGTTGATCAAATTGGGATCACCCACCCCTTTGATATTATTTACCAATGGAAGGAATGTGTATCCTCCAATGAGTGAAACTCCCAGGGCTTTTCTCACTGGGCGTGCTTGCATCCTAAAGAAGTATGAGCCTATATTGGTATTAACACAGATGAACCTCACTCTCCCTTTCTACGTGCACTGCTTCTTCATCAGCAGGTATGGAATTCGATCGAGACTTCAGCCTCACCCGACCACATATGATCACTGATTGGGAGATTTTCTCTTCATCTGAAAGTTCATTTCATTATGAACTCAAAAATGTAAGGGCAGACCTATAAGGAAGTGCATTTTCCACTCTACCTTTAGTGTTGGCCTAAACTCTATTACCTTGTGCTCAAAGCAAAAACTGGATCCTGATTCTTTATACAGCAAACTCCAGCTCGAAAACCGTAGTGCATTGCCTTAACTTCACTTATGTTTATAATGAAAGAAATTCTAGTTTTGTACGTTCAAGCTATGAAGACTCCCTGGTCAACATTTATTCTCTATCAGTTTTGTTTGACATCCAATGGGAAAAACTTAAAGACAGATCTCCCAAAGAGGCACTGATCAAATGACGACAACTTAAGGAAGTCAAATATAGGAAGATTCTTTATTTTGCTTGGCCAAAGGAGGAGTTCACATTTCTTCACTATCGTCTTATTGTCTCTACCTACTTTGATTCGAACCGAACAGTTTGATTCAGTTGTTCGTAAACCAGTGGAAGTTATGCCATGGCATGGTAAAGCTTCTTTAAAATTGTTTCATATCCCATAAGGTACTTTAGCTTTTTCGCGAACGCGTTCAAGTCAAGTTTTCTTCTTGCCTCAAATGTGTATCCCATTTTTACGAGCATCCTAATTCCAAAGGAAGAAAGAAACGTGAAAAGCTCACTTTCTACTTTTTCTTTCATTGGGAAAGGCCCTGCTTGTGGCTTAGGAGAAGGTGGAGAATTGATTGAGATTGATGTTAGAATATAAAAATTAAAACCCTCACCCTTACCACAACTTCGAAGTTTTGGTCCATTGGTAGGGTCTTTAATATGGTATCAGAGCAACCCAGGTTCGAATCTCACCGGCTGCGCTATTTAAATACGGATTGAAAAAAAAAAAAATACCGCTGCGTATAGTCCAGGTCTTGGCCCAAAAAGATGGCCCTCAACCTGCGGGGACGTGTTAGAATATAAATATTAAAACCCTCACCCTTACCACAACTTCGAAGTTTTGGTCCATTGGTAGGGTCTTTAATAATTGATAGGTGGCTTATTGGAAGAGCTGACCCATACAAGGGCATTTTGGTAGTTGGTCGATCAAGACCAGCTGGGGACTCGAGCAGGAGAATGCGTTCCAGTGTTTTCCACAAAAATAGATAGTCGAAGAAATAACAGCCGACGAACTGATTTCATCTCATCGCTACTATAAATAAGGTGGAAAAAAAAGAAGCTCTCCATCCATGTTTATGTCTTTCTTGTACCAACCCACAACAAAACTAATAACTAATGTCTAAGGCAAAGTCGAACATCAAACAAGAAACTAAGCTAATGTAATGACATTTGTGATAGATTCTTTCACCGAAGCAATTGATTGATACAGAACGCGGTTGATTTTATTCCACCGATTACCCTTGCTAGATGGCTACAAAATCATAGATCTTACAAAGAAGACCAAAGCGAATGAATTCATCTCTTCACATCCAATTCTCCATTGTTTCTCATAGACTGACGCAGAAAAGAAGTAACTTAAGGAAACATCCGCTAAATATGCGAGACTCTAGTACCAATGGGCGTACTGAAGCCAAGCCAATCATTCATCCAATTCCTGAGCAAAGACCATTCAAGGAAGTCTCGAATTCTTTCAGTTGGAAATAATAATGATAGAAGTTTCACTTCAGAGTTTGACAATGCGAAGAGGAGGTCGGTGATCCCGAACGAGATGAGCATTAGTGCTTAGCATTTTAGTTGGTTGGTTAAGACTTTGATTTACTCTCTCCTTTTCTACATACCTTCCTTATTTCCCTGTCTTCCCTTTGCTCTTGCTTTGGCCTAAAATTGTAAGCATTCTGTGCTTGTTCGTCACCTGGTATTTGTTCTTTTCTGCTTGAGAGCTAGTCTATTCCGCTTGCTGGATTCTCTGCTTCTTTCTGTTGGTCAGTAAGTCATTGTTGCTTTCTCCTTTTCCAGTTAACCGCTCTTTTGTTGTATGCCTGCTTTCGTAAGCATACCAATATTGGTATGACTTATTTGTGGTCACTAACTGTATTCAAACATAATGTATCAAATTACCTTTGATGGGGACTATCACGGCAATGAGATGTATCCATCAAGACATAGCATATCCATCAGGTATTGGCTATTAAGATTTAAGCACACTGATTGTACATGAGCGCATGTTGTAGTCAATATCTAAATTAAGATGCATGCGCCCAGTTACCAAACACTATAACCTAGATCACACCCAAATGCATTAGAGGATGCAACCTATGTTAAAATTTCCCCAAGGAAGATTGCTTGATCGATCATATTTCATGAAATGGGTTAAAGACTATATTTCATGCTTAAATGATAGAATTTACACAAAATAACTCTGAAATTACTTTTCATTAAAAATAGAAGTTGAGCAACAATGTCAGGCTTTGTTTGTAAGCAGGCAGAATGGATAGGGTGTGACATGCCAATTGCAAGGTAGAAGAGAACATTCAATTTCCATAAATTAGACATTCAATTAAAATCCATTAAATGATTTAAAACTAAGGTTCCCTATTGAACTATGTCATATCTCTTTCTAATCAGGCAAAGCAATCCCATGGAAGTCTAAATAGGAATTTGGGATGGTAATCCCAAATATTTGTGCATGAAGGTATATGGCCAGCCTCGAGAAAAGCCAAAATAATACAAATCAACTAAATAAAAGAACAAATTGACCAACATCAAGGAGAGATAACAATATATATGTAGGTAAAAATTATATACCAAAAGGTGAAGAGAAAAAGGCACATCTATAAGAATTTTTCCATACCTGACATGCTAATACAAGTATCATAAATAGAGATAGGAAAGATCTACGACCAATCCACCAAAGAAGA
This sequence comes from Hemerocallis citrina, assembly GCA_017893485.1. Taxonomy (NCBI): domain Eukaryota; kingdom Viridiplantae; phylum Streptophyta; class Magnoliopsida; order Asparagales; family Asphodelaceae; genus Hemerocallis; species Hemerocallis citrina. The sequence goes on from CM030363.1 coordinate 21,027,353, forward strand.
AAAGGACCCCCAAAATGACTTACATTGTCAATTCTAATTATTTTATGAGTAATGCTTTAGCCACTACCAATTTCACTACCATTTCCTTCACTACCTTAGGTGGCACACTCCTATTGGAGAGTTCTCCCACCTACTCTATCATCCCCTACCTATTGGAGTGTGCCACCTAAAGTAGTGAAGAGAAATGTAGTGAAATTGGTAGTGGCTCTAGCATTACTCTTATTTTATTATCTAGTTTGCCAAATGCAAAATGACCAATGCATACTCTACTCAATATAACATTGAGAACCATTCGCCTTAGATAAAACTAACTAAATCCCCATACCAAGTTAATAAAACCATCAAAAGAAAACCTAGTTAACAGAATGCTTCCAACCATCAGTATCCGGAATTTGACCCTCTATCACCTTCCCAGACTCTAAATCAACCACTCTCCTATGAGTCCAACTTTGGCGCCGTCCAGGTTCCTTAAGAAAATAAGCCCAAAGACCAGAGAAATATATGCAATGTTGGAAAATGGGTATCTTAACGCCATTTATGAATCGGTTTTAAAGCAATTTTTTGAGTAAGATCATCTATGAATTAGTGAGAGATCTTGATGGATTTGTGTTCTCCTTCGTGAGTAGATCAAAATTATATATTTACTTGTTCAAAATGGTTATCGGGAGAATGAGAAATTGTTTTCCAAAGTGAGGCAGTTGATTTCTGAAAAATGAGTTGATGGACTTTAGTCCCATATCGAAAAAATCAAAGGAAATAGAAGGGTATATATCATAACTCTTTTTTTTGTATTGTAAGATAGCAAGCCAAGAGGTTCTCTCTCGCACGCAGGGGTGGTGCAAATCTTGGACTGGCTTGTGTGCGCCTGCACGACGTCCTGCAGATACGAATGTCACTGGACCGACCAATTGAACCTTGCCCCGTGTAGAGTCCCCTTTTGCTTTTGTTATTCCGATCTGTAACAGCCAAAATAAATGTAGATATGGTTTTTGATGTGGGTATAGTTGACTTGGCCCAATCTGGACCGTCGGATCTCCTCAGATTTTGCTTATCCTAGATCATTAGTTCAACAGGTCCAACGGGCCTTCTACCACTTCAAGCCAACAGAAAAGCGGGTTTTACCCGGACCATTACCGTTACATACCCGCTTTGCCTCTGCCTATAAATACCAGACTCCCTCCTTACTTCTGAAGGTAATCAATATTTCTCCACCTGAACCCTATCTGCTTAGGCTCTTTTCTAGTGACTGACTAGATCGTCGGAGGGCGTGTTCCCAAAATTTGTCCCGGTGTTTCTAGGACTTTTGCAGGTATCCCGGCCGTTCGAGCTCTAGCAGCTCTTCCGAGCCGACCTCCAGGAACCAACCTAAGTCGAGGTCGATATCCGTCCCTTCCACTTTACAGATTACAAGAACTCACACCTGTTGCTCCCCTCACAAAAAACAAGCAGCATCTGGTTGGCACCATCTGTAGGAACTCGACTGACTCGATCTGATCTCTGTTGAAGCTGAGCCCTCCCATGGCTCCCAAAGCCGGAAGAGCCTTCACCGCTGGACGCCGTCTAGACCCTCCTCCCTTTCACAGCCACGTGAATACTCAGGGATCTAACCGACCGCCAGCCAATGCCATGGCAGGTTGCTTAGTTACCAGAGACTTACGGCATATCATCAACCACCGACAGCCCGTGAGCAACCTTCTTCTCCAGCTCAGCTGATCAAGGAGCAGGGCGGTTCCTTCCGACCCAGCTCCAACTCATAGCATTCTCCCATCCTGAAGTAGGGAGCACAACCGCAGCCATTCCCCTAGGGGTGGTTCACCTCCACCCGGTCAGGGTGAACAGGCTTCAGTCACGAGATCCGAGTTCCGAGATTTCAGAAACAGATCCTTCGAGCCCTCGAAGACGACCCCAGATTCGAACAGCAAAAGTCTAGCCCAAGGCGCGAAGAGGCTCGGAGTCCCGAGTCTCACGGTGCGTCCCAGCCACCGCAGTAGAACGAAGTCGTCCTCCACCGCCTCCAGGACCACAAACCGGCCGGGCCGGGCCCATCAACCAAGCCGACCCCCGTGCCCCCCTAAATTCTAAATGTTGAGATTCTCAGGAATTTCAGGCCACCTTAGTTCGAGACCTACAATGGCGAGAGTGATCCAGCTGATCACATGGAAGGGTTCAAAACCCTCATAATGATTCATAGCGCATCGGATCCTCTCCTATGCTGCGCCTTCCCTGCCACCCTGTGTGGCCCGGCGGGAATGGTTCTCGAAGCTCGCCCCCAGTTTGGTTTTCTCGTTCGACCAAATCGAGGAAAATTTTCTCGCCCACTTCGTGACCATTCGGAAAGTCGAGAAGACGAGCGCATCCCTCCTGGATCTCAAGCAGAAGGAAGAAGAGCCCCTCCGTGAATTTGTGCGAAGGTTCACAACCAAAACAAGGGCGGTCTCGTCCCTCGATGCCAGTGTCGCCTCGGTGGCCTTTCATCACAATGTTTGCCACGGCCAGTTGAAGGCCTCCTTGGCCAAGAAACCGCCCTTAGACTTTCCCGACCTCCTCAACCGGGTCGAGAAGTACATCCGTGCGGAGGAAGTCCTGCATCCCGAAGGCCTGAAAGAAACCCTAGCAAGGGAAAGAGAAAGACTGAAGAATCTGAGCCTATGAAGAAGGCCCAGAAAGATGTGTCTACCCAGAAACGCTCCCCGCTGGTCCCCCGTTTCAAGAGATACACTCCGCTGACCCAAAATGTGCCGTCCATCCTCCTGGAGATCGAGGATAAGGGTATCGTCCGCCTTCCTCCTCGACCTAACAGCAACAAGAAAAGGGACCGGAGGTTCTACTGTCGCTTCCATCACGACAATGGGCATGAGACCGATAATTGCCGCTCCCTCAAAGACGAAGTTGAAGCTCTCATCTAGAGGGGGGTACTTAAAGGAGTTCACTCGAACCAACCCCAGAGACCAAAGGGATGCGCGACAATCACCTCCACCTCGAATGACAAGCAAGCGACCCGATCCCGAGCCCGACCTCGAGGATGCTAGTGGGCCGGCCATCATTCACTGCATCCACGGCGGACCTATGGGGGAGAATCAAACAACTCCCGCAAAGCTTTCGTTCCAGAAGTGAACTCGGTCCATAAATATCCGCCCGCCGTAGACCAGAGGCTGGCAGTCTCATTCTCCAACGAAGATCTCGAAGGAGTCCGACTGCCCTATTGTGATGCTCTGGTGATCAGCCTCGGCATGGTGAACTATGAGGTCCGGCGTATCCTTGTGGACAACGGGAGTTCGGTCAATATTCTATTTCTAGCTGCGCTCGGAAAGCCTTAAGTTCTCTCGTGAAAGGTTGAAGCCGACGGGGTACACGCTTCATAGGTTCTCTAGTATCCTGTCCAAATTGAGGGAATTGTCACACTTGACGTGACCGCCGGTACGACCCCGACCCTTCGGATCGAAGCGATGGACTTCATGGTGGTCAATATCACGGCGGCCTATAATGCTATCCTTGGCAGACCCAGCCTTTGCACACTCCAGGCGGTTCCCTCCGCCTACCACTTGAAGCTGAAGTTTCCCACCGATCACGGGGTAGGTGTAGTCCGGGGCAATCAGGAATCGACACGTTCGTTCTACATGACCGCAATGGGGGGTAGAGTCTTTCCCCTCGATGCAGTAGAACTCCATTCCTAGCAAGGCTCGGAGCCCATAGACGTGCTGGAGGAGGACTCTTTCTATGAGGGATACGTGCAAATGGTTCCGAGTAAGGCAATCTCTGGCCCCGGACCTGAAGCTAGCAATCTTTGAATGCACCTGTCGAAATTCCGACCTCTTTGCCTGGACACCGTCTGACATGCCAGGGATTTCTGAAGACATCATAATGCACCGGTTGAGCGTCCACTCGGACTCGAAGCCGGTCCAACAGAAGCGACGTAAGTTTGCTCCTGACAGGTATAGAAAAAAGAGAGACGGGAGCACAGCAGCAAAAGGGGCCTAGAACTTGGGGACAACAAAAGAAAAAGAACGAAGGCACCTAACCTATAGTAGCTACTACTACTAGCTACTACTACTCAGGGTTTAGCCGGGAGGAACTGGAGCAGGAAGACGAGTTGGAATATTGTTGTATGAACAGGTCTTGGCACGGTTTATACAGGAAGTCAGCTACCCAGAGTGGTTGGCCAATGTAGTGATGGTGAAGAAGATGAGCGGGAAACAGAGAATCTGCATAGATTTCACAGACCTCAACAAGGCTTGTCCTAAAGATCCATTCCCTCTCCCGAACATCGACGCCTAGATAGATGCAACCTGAGGGCACGAGATGCTGAGCTTCATGGATGCCTTTTTAGGCTACAACCATATAAGAATGTTCTCTCCGGACATACCGAAGACAGCCTTCGTGACCGATCAAGGCATCTACTATTACCGGGTCATGCCCTTCGGGCTGAAGAACGCCGGCGCCACATGTCAAAGGCTCGTCAACCGGGTCTTCAAAGACCTAATTGGCCGTAACATGGAAGTGTATGCTGACGATATACTTATCAAAAGTCGCAGGGGCCAGGATCATGTCAGTGACCTCGAAGAGGCTTTCAGGGTCCTGCGATCTCACAAAATGAGACTCAACCCTTCTAAATGCATCTTCGGCATTTCCTCGGGAAGGTTTCTCGAATTTGTGGTGAGCTAGTGCGGCATCGAGGCAAACTTCGAAAAGATCCAAGCCATCATCGACATGGCCCCTCCGAGAAATGTCAAAGAAGTCCAAAGGCTTACGGGGCGATTGGCGGTCATCGGCCATTTTCTCTCCAAGTCAGGAGTGAAGTCGCTCCCATTCTTCAAGTCCCTCTGGGGGGCGAAAAGCTTCGAGTGGGAAACCACTCAACAAAAGGCGTTTGACAAGCTTAAAGCCTACCTTGTCAACCCACCGCTCCTTAGCAAGCAAGAACCGGGCGAACCCCTCTTCCTCTACTTGGCCGCCACGAAACACGCACTCAAAGCCGTGTTGGTTTGAGAGGAAGACGGGGTCTATTATGTTAGCAAGGTCTTGCACGATGCTGAGGTCTGATACCCCAGGACGGAAAAGATTGTCTACACCTTGGTGATGGCCGTGCGAAAACTTCGACCCAACTATCAGGCCCACTCCATCCGTGTCCTTACGGATCAGCCTCTGAAAGTGGTCCTCAACAAGGCCAAGAACTCTGGCTGCTTAATCAAGTGGTCAATCGAGCTCAGCCAGCACGACATAAGCTACCACCCTCGAACTACCATAAAAGGCCAGGCCCTCGAGGAATTTATCACGAAGTGTACCATACCCGAGTCCCCAGAAATTTGGGAAGACATCCCGACGTGGGACATTTACGTGGATGGTTCATCCTGCGAGGGCAGGAGCAGAGCTGGAGTCTTCATCAGGGGTCCAGACGACTTAGTCCTCCAGTATTCTCTTCGGCTCAAATTTTCGGCCTCCAACAACGAAGCGGAAAAGCCTTGATCGCCGGGCTCACACTGGCCTACTGGGTAGGGGCGAGACGAGTATAGGTCTTCAGTGATTCCCAGTTCGTGGTCAATCAGGTCATCAGGGAGTATGAATCTCGTGACACGAGGATGGCGCAGTACTTGTCATGTGCAAAGCAATTCCTGGCACTCTTCGAGCAGGAGACGATCTAACGAATCCTAAGAGAGCAGAACAGTCACCCCGACTCCTTGTCCAAACTCGCATCGTCATCTCTCGAAGGATTAGATCGCACTGTCCTAGTCGAGGTCCTCCTAAAAACCAATATCGAAAAATTTGAAGTCCTATGCCTCCTCCCTAGCGATCAAGCTGAGGTATGGATGGATCCTATCCGAAAGTTCTTGATCAACGGCAAGCTACCGCAGGATCATGCCACAGCACGGATTACAAGGATCCGGTCCGAAAGGTTCGCTTTGATTAGGGGTGGACAACTATTATCCAAACCAATCCAACCCGAACCGACCGGTTTTTAACCGAACCAATTGGTGGTTTAGGTTGGTTCGGTTCTTGATCTTCAGTAACCAACTGGACCGGATCGGTTGTTGGATGGAGCTTTCAAATAACCGATGAAACCGAACCGATCGTACCTCTATACATTAGTCCATAAAAAATCTAGTTCTTCTTTAATTTCTTGAATATACAAACAACCATTTCTCCTTTTCTTAGAGATACAAATGTCTCCAATTTCTTTAATACAAACCGAGCAGTTGTTATACCAATATTTTGATTCTCTATAATCATGTGTGTTATGTTATTGAGAAATGCTTGATTTACAGTGTGGCTCAGCTTAATAGAATAATGAAGTTGATGTAATATTTAGTAGTTACTTTAATCAAGCCAAGCATAAATTATTTTCTAAATCTTTTTTATTATACCTGAAATTTAATTAGCTATGGTTATTGATGTTTCTTTTATGAGAATAAACTAAGATTACAGAAGTATGTAGGTGAAAAAGCAATTTATCTCACCCATTTAAACATCATCATCTTAAACAATTAGTGTAAAATTCATTAGTAAATTGTGGTTTTATGAATCTTCATTTTAAATTTACTTATAAATAAAAAATAGCAGGATTTTTCTTAAGTTTGATTGAAGTTGATCTTTTAAATTTCAACGAAATTATGAATGATGTTGGAGTTGAAAAGTAGCATGCCAAACCGATCATCCAATTAATCCAAACCGAGCTTAATCGGCTTGGATGGAAACCAATCCAATTAAGGCTCGGATTGGTTGCGGATGAGAAAACTAAAAAATCGATTTTCTTTGGATCTGTGGTAGATGGTCCATATTAGGTCGGATACCGACCGATGCCCACCCCTAGTTATGATTGAGGACGTGCTCTTCAAGCGCTCTACACCAAGACTGACAGGAGACCTTATCTACGATGTCTGAACCCAGATGAAGCTAAATATGCTCTGGAGGAGCTACACGAAGGAATTGGGGGGTGCTACATGGGCAGTAGGTTGCTGGTAAGAAAAGTGCTCAATCACTGCTACTACTAGCCGACTATATTGCAAGACGTCCAAGACCTGGTAAAAAGGTGCGGTCCCTGCCAAATATTCTCTCCCATCAGGCGTTCGCCCCAAGCCAAACTAAAATCACTTGCCAGCCTTATCCCCTTTGCCATGTGGGGGATGGACCTCATTGGTCCCTTTCCAACGGCTCCAGGCCAAAGGCGATTCTTCATCGTGGCCATCGACTACTTCATCAAATGGATCGAGGCAGAACCCCTAGCCACGATCACAGAACATCAAGCCTAACAATTCCTCTGGAAACACATCATCTGGCGGTTCGGGATTCCGTGCGTGCCAGTTACCGATAAAAGAATCCAGTTTGCAGGCAAATTTTTTTGAAAGTTTTATGAAGACCTTGGAATTCATCCATGCTTCTCATCAATCTCCCACCCCCAATCGAACGGCCAAGTGAAAAATGCCTGTAACACCCCGTAATTTCTAATATAGTGTATATATATATATATACCCCGTAATTTCTAATATAGTGTATATATATATATATATATATATATATATATATATATATATAATATGGGTTGATGGCAAAGTTGTAATTAAAAAGGTGGAGGGGGCCCACCCGGTGTGAAGAAAGCAACACGACCAGCTGTTGTGCTGACGTCACATGGGTGATGTGGTGGGAGTTGAAGGGGGGACCCGAGGCTTTGTGAAGGCAGCAGGCACTGCCTTGCTGACGTAGGCATGGGGCCTCCCCTCTAGGGGGGGGGAGCTGCTGTGTGTCATGGGAATCGAGGAGGAGTGAGGATTTGATTAGTCCCATATCGGGAATTGCAAGAGATTAAATAATAATAAATAATAATGCCTATGATCAAGAGTCACCAATCCGGTTGACCACCTTTTGAGAGGCAGCCTGTGGTGGGCAGTTGTAGTAAATAATAAATAATTTGTCTGATAAATTGTATAAATTTTCTGAGTTTGGGATAGGGGCATTACAAATGGTATCAGATCCAACTTTCGACACCGAGTGCAGGTACAGAGTGGTGGTTATGCATGAGATGGAGCTAGCAGATGTACTGGTAAGTATGCTTGAGAGGGAGCATGGTTGGGTCAGGTTGCCCGGTAAATCCACTGAGGTGGGCTAGAATAATCGGGGTATTGTAAAGCTAGAAGAATCAGGGTACGCCATTCCACATCGTCTAGAAAAGAGATCCTACACTAGGTTGTGCATGCCCCGTACTCAGCGAGGACACTGATTTCGAAAGGGGGGTGTATGTAACACCCCGTAATTTCTATATAGTATACATATATATAATATGGATTGATGGCAAAGTTGTAATTAAAAAGGTGGTGGGGAGCCCACCCGGTGTGAAGAAAGCAGCACGAGCTGCTGTTGCACTGACGTCACATGGGTGACGTGGCGGGAGTTGAAGGGGGCCCACCTAGGGCTTTGTGAAGGCAGCAGGCGCTGCCTTGCTGACGTGGGCATGGGGCCCACCTTTGGGGGGGCTGCTGTGTGTCACAGGAATCAAGGAGGAGTGAGGATTTGATTAGTCCCATATCAGGAATTGCAAGAGATTAAATAATAATAAATAACAATGCCTATGATCAAGAGTCACCAATTCAGTTAACCACCTTTTGGGAGGTAGCCTGTGATGGACAGTTGTACTAAATAATAAATAATTTGTCTGATAAATTGTATAAATTGTCTGAGTTTGGGGTAGGGGCGTTACAACACCAACTGCCAAATTCTGGACGGTTTCAAAAAATGGTTGGACCAATCACCCAAGGGCCTGTAGATCGAGGAGCTATCAAGCGTCCTTTAGTCACACCGAGCTACTAAGAGAATCCCGACCGACGAGTCCCCATTCAACCTGGCATACGGAACCGAGGCGGTCATCCGTCTAGAGGCGAGTCTCCCCTCGCCTAGATACATGGGCTTCGACGAGGGATCGAACTCAAGCGACCTTATGGCAAACTTGGACCTCACTGGCGAAGTTCGAGAAAGATTCACCATCCGATGGGTCATATATCAGTAGCGCGTTGAGAAGTTCTACAACAAGAAGGTCCGTCCAACCGACATTAAGGAGGGTGACCTCGTACTCAGGAGGCTCGCTATTTTTGACCCCAGCAAAAAAGGCAACTCGCCCCGATCTGGGAGGGCCCGTATAAGGTCTCCCAAGTGGTGTGTCCGTGTACGTACCGACTCGAAGACCTGGGGGGAAGATAGTCAAGAAACCCTGTAATGCAGAGCATCTTATTCAGTTTTATGAGAGGCCATAAACATTGGCGGAGACGTCCGTGGCAGCAATAGGCGCCACGCCTCTTGTATTTTTGATAGGCTACACCTTTTTGTATTTTGTACCCAAGTATTGGATAAAAGCAATGAAATTTCTTTTCACAATGTTTACACGTTTCAAAAATCTAACATCGAGCAAGCTACAGGCTTTCTCTCAAGTTCTCGCCGCTCGGCAGGGACCTCTCCCCCTACGAGAGATTTCTCGATCTCTCGTGTTCTCTCTGCTCGGCTGGGACCTCACCCCCCACGAGAGATTTCTCAATCTCTCATGTCCTCACCGCTCGGATCTAACCTCGAGCAAGCCACATGCTTTCTCTCAAGTTCGCTCAAGTCCTCGGCACTCGGTTCTAACCTCGAGCAAGCCACAGACTTTCTCTCAAGTTCGCTCAAGTCCTTAGCACTCAGTTCTAACCTCAAGCAAGCCACGGGCTTTCAATCAAATTCGCTTAAGTTCTCGGTGCTCAGCCCAAACCTCGAGCAAGCCACAGGCTTTTGCTCAAGTTCGGTCAAGTCCTTAGCGCTCAATTCTAACCTCGAGCAAGCCACAGGCTTTCGCTCAAGTTCGCTCAAGTCCTTGGCGCTCGGTTCTAACCTCAAGCAAGCCGCAGACTTTCGCTCAAATTTGCTCAAGTTCTCGGTGCTTGGCCCTAACCCTGAGCAAGCCACAAGATTTCGCTTAAGTTTGCTCAAGTCCTCAGTGCTCGGTTCTAACCTCGAGCAAGCCACAGGCTTCCGCTCAAGTTCGCTCAAGTTCTCGGTGCTCGGCCTTAACCTCGAGCAAGCCACAGGCTTCCGCTCAAGTTCTCGCCGCTCGGCGTGGACCTCGCCCTATACGAGAGACCTCTCAATCTCTCGAGTCTTCGGCGCTCGGTTCTAACCTCGAGCAAGCCACGGACTTTCGCTTAAGCTCTACAGTTATCGCTGCTCGCTACCTGTAAAAGTTTTGATTTGAATTAGGGTCCTTGCCCTCGGTAAGGACCCCGAGCTCCCACGCACCGAGTTGGTCTTCCTTCCACCTACTGATAGTCAGGGAGAAAGCAGCCGTTATCGCCGCTACCCCTAACTGTCAGAGGGGAGCCCCACCAGCACTCAGATCTCACAACGAGGTGGAGAGAGACAAAGGGTGGGGGAGGGTTTATATAGCCCAGGAGGAGGCACATTTATGGCATGGGAAAACGGAGCATCTGTAATGCCTCGGACCCGGCTCAGCTTCACACACGCCTACGTGTGCGTGCACACAAAAGAACGGACACAAAACTCTAACCACGCCCACCACAGGCAGCATCAAAAGGTGGGTTAACCCTTAGGTGACTTTTATCATTTGGATTTCCTAATATATATACTCACTCTTCCTACCATTTTTCCGATATGGGAATTTATCCCCAAGCATGCCACGTCACTCCAATGCATGCATGCACTCTTCTCATTTTGATTTTTAATGCACATGTTAACATATGCCCCATGGACCATCTTATAGGCTTCATCATTAATCTTTTTTAATTCAAGCCCTATAGGATCCCTTGTGGGCCAACAATCAACCACTTTCTTCTCACTCTAATTATTTATTTATTATATATATATTATTATATATATTTCTATATATAATCTTATATATATACCTGCTTAAGTACGGGGTGTTACACACACCCCTCCTTAAGAACTCAGCGTCTTCGCTGAGCCCGGGACTTGCAACATGATCCAGAATTACTTTCTAGCCGATGTGGAGAGCATTACCCTGATTCTGCTAGTTGTACAGTCCCCTACCCGGGCAACCTGTACCAACCTCGCTCCCTCTCAGGCGTACATCTTGCACACACTCGGTGTCGAAAGTCGGCTTTGATACCATTTGTAATGCCCCGAACTCGGGTCAGCTGCGCACCCGCCTACGTGTGCGCACACGCGAATGAACGGACACAAAACTCTAACCACACCCACCACAGACACTATCAAAAGGTGGGTTAACCCTTAGGTGACCTTTATCAATTGGATTTCCTAATATATATACTCACTCTTCCTACCATTTTTCCGATATGGGATTTTATCCCCAAGCATGCCACGTCACGCCAATGCATGCATGCACTCTTCTCATTTTGATTTTTAATGCACATGTTAACATATGCCCCACAGACCATCCTATAGGCTTCATCATTAATCCTTTTTAATTCAAGCCCTATAGGATCCCTTGTGGGCCAACAACCAACCACTTTCTTCTCACTCTAATTATTTATTTATTATATATATATATTATTATATATATTTCTATATATAATCTTATATATATACCCTCTTAAGTATGGGGTGTTACAGCATCGCTCTACGCATTTATGGCATGGGAAAACGGAGCGTCGATCTACGCATTTATGGCATGAGAAAACGGAGCGTCGTCCTGCACATTTATGGCATGGGAATACGAAGCGTCACCATGCGCATTAATGACGGGAAAACAGAATGCCCCCCCATGCGTCCATGGAATGGGAAGACGAAACAGCTTCTCAATTTCTTACGTCCTCGCCACTCGGCTTGGGCTTCGAGCAGGCAGCCAGCTTTCTACAAGCTGCTCGATGCTCAGCACGACTGGTGCCCACCAAACTGTTTCTCAATCTCTTATGTCATTGCCACTCAGCTTGGACTTCGAGTTGGCAGCTAGCTTTTTACATGCTGCTCGACTCTCGGCACGACCTGTGCCCACCAAACGAGGGATTTCTCAATCTCTTACATCCTCGCCACTCAGATTGGACTTCGATCAAGCATCCAACTTTCTAGAAGATGCTTAACGCTCGGCACGACCTGTGCCCACGAAACAAGAGATTTCTCAATCTCTTACATCCTCACCACTCGGCTTGGACTTCGAGCAGGTAGCTAGCTTTCTACAAGCTGCTCTACGCTCGGTACGACCTGTGCCTACCAAACGAGGGATTTCTCAATCTCTTACGTCCTCGCCACTCGGCTTGGACTTCGAGCAGACAACCATCTTTCTACAAACCGCTCGACACCACGGCACAACCTGTGCCCACCAAACAAGGGATTTCTCAATCTCTTACGTCCTCGCCACTCGGCTTAGACTTTGAGCAGGCAGCCAGCTTTCTACAAGCTGCTCGACGCTCGGCACGACCTGTGCCCACCAAACGAGTTATAGGATCTCTACCTCTCAAAGTCCCCGCCACTCGGCTCGAACACCTATACTAACGAGGGATTTCTCTATCTCTCAAAGTCCATGCCACTCGGCTCGGACTCCTATACTAACGAGGGATTTCTCTATCTCTCAAAGTCCTTGCCACTCGGCTCAGACTCCTATATTAATAAGGAATTTCTCTCTCTCAAAGTCCATGCCACTCGGCTCAGACTCCTATTCTAACAAGGGATTTCTCTATCTCTTAAATTCCATGCCACTCAGGTCGGACTCCTATACTAACGAGGGACTTCTAAATCTCTTAAGTCCCCGGTACTCGGCGCGACAAAGATCCGCGCATTCCTCTGTTCATGGATCAACCAGCTAAGCTATGTGATTTCCTTTTATTAAAACATAAGAAAGTACTTCAGTACGGCATGCCAAACTGTATGAAGGGGAATACGTTGAAGTTACAAACTAATAAAAGCTCAGCCTACGCCTCGGTACGGGGGGCCGTCACATCAACCCAAACTAGATCAAGGCCAATCGAGCGCATTTGCTCGCCAGCAACATCAGGATCCTTGGGAGATGCTATGGTGGAGGCTTTGACAACCGAACTCTGGGCATCACCCGATCACGTCGGCTGCTCCAACCTTAGGGTCGGAGACGGACCACCTTCGGAAGGCCAACTGCCCCCAAAGGAACGAGTTTGGGATCCTCCCTTCCCGAGCGTCCCTCTCAACCGTTGGATTTCTAATTCCTTCTCCATTATCACTTCACAAAGGAACGGGTCCGAAGAAAGACGTTGAGTGGATACAAGAGACCTCGACCATCCGGACTCCGTGTCTGCCAGACATCGGTCGCAAATTGCCTTCTTCAGGCGAGCGGATTCCAAACCTAGCTCTTTGGACTTATTCATGAAATAAGTTAGGGCCGCCACACGGTCCCTAGCTTTTTTGCGATAGCGCGCCAGATCGGCTACCAGGGACTTCACATGGTCCCTAAGGCGATCGAGCTCGGCAATCTGCCACATGAAAATAAAATCATTCCGAACCTCATAGACTTGCCCAAAATCACAATAAAAAGGTTGACCCAAAAAAGATTTTTCATTCATTTCGAAAAACGGTACAAAAAGTAAGGTGACCAGTCTGCTTTCGGTGAGTACATAAAAATGGAAAAAAAAACAAGAAAGCTAGTGCTGAGAGGGATGGAGCACCTCTTCATTCCCCGTGGCTTCTTGTAATGCCCCGATTTCCGGTAACTGGAAAACTGTGACATAAGCCAGAATCTTTCCTTCAATTAGCCATAATACACAGAAAAATAGGAAAATTTAAAACTTTTTATTCAACACAAATGTATTACAAGTCTGAATGTTATAAAACTGTAATACATTACAACAGTGTTACAATAATACATTTAAAACCCAAGTGTTACAACTTTAATAAATTACATCAGAGTAATGAATAAAGAACAACACTTGGTATTTTACTTGAATGCATCCCAACAATAAAATAAATTACAATAATGAATAAAATACAGTAATTGTTACAAATGGAACAATAGTAAACAACATATAGCACGGCGGAAATAAAAACAACTCTTGCTTCTCTCGTCGTGAGTCCTCCTAAATCTTGTACCTGTACTTCTGCAATCCAGTACCTATTAAAATGGGGACGTCAGTACATATACTGACGCTATAAGGCTGATAACAAGCAGCGAATCTCAACTATAGCAAACAGATTGATGAAAAGAGAAACGTGTATATATATATGATGTGTTAGTGTATGTTATGACTTAGACTCTAATGCAAGACTGCTAATGCAAGGATTCTCTTATTCTAATGCAAGCAAGAATGTGGGACAGTATGCAGCCCATACTACATACGCCCCATATCAAGCCGTTTCTTCATATATATGGATTTGAACCTGCGCCATGAATTCTACTCTTGTACTCGACTTGTTTATGAAGATTAGACATGACTGATGATGTTGCTTTGAAACGATCTAATCCCGCCATCTGTAGTCCTATAGTGGTGTCCCCGTTTTCCACTATTGCCCGGCCGCACCGGACCCACTAAAATATCTGACGAATCCTTGGAGTTTCCGAGGACGCAGGTTAGCTCGAAGCATCCCCTGCCACCCCTAGCCAGACCGTAGTCTATGGCTTCTCGCCCTTAGATACAAGACAAGACGGAGTTCCGGGGGGTTCATCCCCCTAGCTACGATAGGAATCGCTCCCTCTTATCAAGGCACTCCAGAAATTATCAGACGAGATACGGATCCCGTGTTCCCAACTCGTGAGAAGGCACAGACCGTATCCTTTTGACAAGAAGGGTACAACCGAATAACACGGCCTAGTGCCGGCCTATAGGACAGGTCGGATCATAAGGTATCACCCTTATCACCAACCCTTTCCCTTTGGCGAAAATGATAAGAAGTAATGGTTAAGAAGTGATAGACATAAGTTACTACCCTAACAATATTACTAAGACTGAACAATCCTAGGGATGACAACAGTATTAGCACAACATGCTAGGTCTTAAGTTAGACTTCCCAAGATAACTCTACTAGGCTGCTCAACCTAGACTTACCAGAATTCCTAAGGATATGGTTCATGGTCTATCGATCCAAGACCCTGGCAATACGAACGTATTCGCATGCTACTACCCTGAACATGGATTTTGCCTGCGCTCCGGTCCGCGATCATCCTACACTAGTTAAGATTCGACGGTACACAAGGAGTGACTCATCCACAGTCCCTGAGGAGTAAGATAAACACACATCTTGATGGTTGATAGCCCTAGGGCAATAATATCGCCCTAGATGAGCACAACAAAACTGCTTACTAGCTAATAAGCTACATACGAGTAAACAGAACACAAACGAGCTAACAAGCTACGTATGAAACCAACAACTACATACGACCTAGGCGGGCTACGTATGAGACAACAACATACATACCAGCCAAATAAGTTACGTATGAGACCAACAGCTATATACGGGCCAGACGAGCCATGTATGAGACAACAACATTCATACGAGCCAAATGAGCTGCATATGAGACCATAGCTACATACGGACTGGGCGAGTCACGTATGAGACAACAACATACATATGAGCAAAATAAGCTACGTATGAGACCAACAGCTACATACGGGCCAGGCGAGCCACGTATAAGCAAGACTACATACAAAAATAACCATACAGGTAAACAACCTAGAAGCAACCAAACGTGCTTACTAGCAAAACTTGATCTTCTATAATTAGAAGCAACAGAAGAATCTTCTAACAGTCTAAAATAGACATACTACTAAAGAGAAGCCTAAAAGCAACATAAAAGCCTTCCGACAGCCTAGAGGGAACCAGTACTACGCTTATTGGAAATCTAACAAATTTATACTTTTTAGAAAGGTGAGAACATCTACCACAACTCTCTAGTTGAACACTTTTTTAGATTCCGTAAGGAATTCCAAATTCCTACCCATCGAACATACGCAAATAGTTACCAAACTACCGATTTTCAATAAAAGCTGAAACTTTTGTAGCTTGTAACTTTTGCTCTACTTGTCGGATTCTAACAAAACTGGACAATTTGGTAAGGTGGAAACATCTACTAAAATATCCTAGTTGACCACTTACTCAGATTCCAGAGGGAATTCCAAGTTCCTACCCGTCGAACACACACAAACGGTAAGAAAATAGCAGATTTAACAAAGGAAAACTGAAACTTTGGAAGCCTATAACTTTTGTTCCACTCATCGGAATCTAACCCAAAAGGGCAATTCGGAAAGGTGAGAATGTCTACTACAACTCCCTAGTTGGTCGGCTCCTCAGATTCAGCCAGTAAGACACTCAGAAACTATAAGGAATCAAGAATGATACAATTCCAACCCACCAATATACACAGCCAAGCTGAAAACTTTCTAAGATCATAACTTCTACTCCGCTTGTCATAATTTAACTCGAGAGGTCAATTCGGAAAGGGGAAAGTCTCTACTACAACTCCCTAGTTGGCCCGAACCTCAGATTCTATAGGTAAGACACTCTAAAACACCAAAGAAGTTAAACAACAAGCACACTTAGCTCAAAGCTGGCTGCTGCACCTTCCAAATACCATAACTCCTACCCCGCTTATCGGAATCTAGCCCGAGAGGCCAATTCGGAAAGGAGAAGATGTATACTACAACTCTCTAGTTGGTCCGAACCTCAGTTTCTACAAGTAAGACACTCTAAAACCTCAAAGAAGCAAAACAGCAAGAACCAAGTCAAGACAGATAGTTGATGTACCTTGCAAACGGCATAACTCCTACTTCGCTTATCGGAATTTAACCCGAGAGGTCAATTCGAAAAGGGGAGAGTCTCCATTACAACTCCCTAGTTGGTCAGAACCTCAGATTCATCAAGTAAAACCCTAAAAAATGACTAGGAATCAAAACAACAAGCATCCTGTCAATCAGCTAGTTGTTGAATTTTTCCAAGGCCATAACTCCTATTCCGCTTATCGGAATTTTTCCCGAGAAGTTAATTCGGAAAGGGAGAGACTCTACTACAACTTCCTAGTTGGTCCGAACCTCAAATTCAACCAGTAAAATCCTCAAAAATGACAAATAAGTGAAACAGTAAGCATTCAGTCAGACAGCTATTTGCTGTATTTTGCAAAGACCATAACTCCTACTCCGCTTATCGGAATTTGATCCGAGAGGTCAATTCGGGAAGGGGAGAGTCTCTACTACGAATGCCTAGTTGGTCCGAACCTCAGATTCATCCATTAAGAGGCTCAAAAATGACAACCAAACGGAACAGTGAGCTTCTTAGCCGGCTCGCTGTCCTGATTTTGTTACGGGCATAACTTTTGCGTCTCTCATCGGAATTTAACCCAAGAGGTCAATTCAGAAAGGGAAGAGTGTCTACTATAACTTCTCTACAGGGTCTCTACCTCTAATTCCGCAAAGAAACGCAAGTTTATCCACTTGAACCTACTGCGACACAATCCGAAAACACAGACTTCACTGTGTTTGGCGAAATCTCGCTGTTTTGGGGAAAACACTCGTTTCACCCATTAAAACTACTCCAAAAAATCTATAAAAATTAGAGAACACTAATGACCCCTAGGAGAACCTTCCACATAAATTTCGGGTCAAGATTCCACCTTTAGCATGGTTAATTAAATCTAACCCTAGAACTCAAAAAATCGTATCTTTCTCGTTCTAATTTGTGTTCTACCACTTGAACTTTGTGTGCTCTCTATTCTTGTCCACATGCACAAGAAATTAACTCAATAAAACAACATACAACAACAATAAAGCCCTAATAATAGCTAAACAACCATGAGATGAGAAACCCCCACCTTAAAACTTGTAGGAAGGACTAGCCTCTTCTTCCCCTTGCTTCTTGTTCTTGCTCCTCAAGAACACCTCATGAAAACAGAACCTATGAACGCCTCTTTTGATTTTGATTGTCTCTTTTCTTTTGATTCACTCTCTCTTTCTTTTCCTTTCTTTTCAATTTTTTTCTAAAATAAAACTAGTAAAGAAGGAGAGAATGAGAAGGAGAAGAGATGGAGAGACAAAAATGGAAGAGGGCTTTTTGCCCTCTTGAGAATGGCCGGACAATAAGTAGGAGAGGGAGAGAGAGAGAGATGTGGTGGAGAGAGTGCCACTTGTCTCTCTCTCTTGTGGCACAAATTAATTTTGGGTTTCATTTGCAAATTTAAATTGCAATGAAACCATAATTCATTCAATTTGCAAATTTTAAATTGCAATCAAACCCAATAATTTGCAATCAACACCCTACTCAATTTGTAACCATTCATCTCATCAAGATTGATCAAGAAATAAAAGATATTTTCCAAAAATCACATACTACATGATTTTGTAAAAACGTACGATATAGATACAATTCAACTACGTACGTATATCTGATTACACAGATAATTTTTATTAGTTAAAACGAATAATCTATACAAAAATCATTTAATTCCGAGAAAATAATTTTATTACCGGTTCGGAATATTCGAGTATCAGTTTGATACAAAACACTCATATATCGACTAGTTTATACATATAGATACTGTTTATTAATAAACCGGGTGATGTCCACAAAAAATATTTTAGTTCTGAAAATAATAATAAAATAATAATTTTTAATATCTGCCCGGGATTTTCCAGACATTTCTCAAAAATGCATTTTTCAAGATTTTGTGCAAGTGCACAAAACTGATACAATACCTATATATACTTAATAGTATATGTATCTAGATAACTTTTTATGAGTAAAACCGAGTAATTTCTATAAAAATATTTTAACTTTAAAAATAATAATTATATAAATATAATATCCGTCCAGGATATTACACTTCTACCTCGCGCTCGGTGGCCCGCTGCTCCTCCTCGTCGCCAAGGGGACGACCATCCTCCTCCTCCCCTTCGTTACCCCTGGGGGTCGATGGGGCCTCGTCAAACTTCATGGAGTAATGGAAGTCCTCCAGGTTGCACTGGGGTACCAGCGAAGCACGTGCTCGATGGCGCGGTTGTAGGCTGTGTTTTGCGACGTGATCACCTTGTCCATCGCGGCGACCCTAACCTCTTGGAGCTTCCTCTCGGTCTCCGCCTCCACCTTTTTCTTCCTCCGAGCCTGACGCTCGGGTCAATGAGGTTACTTCCGTGCGGAGGGCCCGTTCCTGAGCCGCGGAGGTGCGAGCTGCAACTTATGATCCTTCATTTCTCGCTCATCCGCTGAGCGTTCCTTACTTCATGCTGGAGCTCCTGAGCGTGAAGCCTCCTCAGCTCGGCTCCTGCGATCGTCGCTTGCAAATAGGGGTCAACACTTAAACGTTTTCAGGACAAATTATAATGAAATGCTTCGAATTTCCCTAAATACTTACCACTATGTCGGTCTGAGCCCATCGCATATAACATGATCGGTCGTCTCGGTGGAAAAGCTCTCCTGGTCGCATGGCGTGACAAGGTGCCCCACAATCTCTACTGCTATGGGCTCTTCGCTCAGGGAGTTAGCCACTTTCACTGATCAGTTGGGCGCCCACGGCAAGAGCCCCACCTCGCCAACCATCTCTTGCGCCGATGGCTTCATGAGCAGAATGCCCTTCGACAGCAACTCCACAA
Source organism: Hemerocallis citrina (assembly GCA_017893485.1). Taxonomy (NCBI): domain Eukaryota; kingdom Viridiplantae; phylum Streptophyta; class Magnoliopsida; order Asparagales; family Asphodelaceae; genus Hemerocallis; species Hemerocallis citrina. The sequence goes on from CM030363.1 coordinate 21,046,834, forward strand.
CCTTGAGGCTGCCAGAGCTCGGTACCGACTTCGCCGTAGAGGGGGTCTCCAGCACCTGGGGAGCTTTCGCCTTCTTGGATCTCGGGTCCGAAGTCCCCTCCGAGCTGTCGTGCGGCGGCTTCCTCCTGTGCTTGGACTGGCTGGCGGCCTTTTTCTCCAACTCGATCCTCCTCCTCTCGATTGCCTCGTCATCCATGGATGCGAAGAAAAATCTAAATCATGAGAACGAAGGAAAAAATACGCCAGGAAAAAGGAACAAAAGACATACAAGGATCCACAGGGCTCAGTCGGATCCGGGCTAGGTGCCTCCTTTGGACGGACGTCCACAGAATACTCTTGCCCCCAGCGACCCATTTCACGTCGGCCCACTCCTTCTCTGTTAACTCCTTCCCCCTCGGTGGCTTCAGGTTCGGTCGGTAGAACGCCCACGTGGTCGAGATATCCCAAGGAGTTGGACTCCTAATGATGAAATACTTGTTTTTCCACCCCTTAATAGAATCTGGGTGACCGTGAACGACCCTGTTATGAGGTTGGGGGGAGATGTAATAGATGCACTCGTAAGTAGATGCCAAGAGCAGCTCGAAAGTACTTCAGCTTCAGCGGCACCCCTCTCTTCTCACTGAGCAAAATATAACACACCAGTTTTTTCCAAGAGTTGGGCTCGAACTGCATAGGGCATAAACCGGCCCAGTTCAGGACCTCCTTCACGAACGAGTGAAGGGCAGATACGAGCAATACCATCACCTACTTAAAGTACGGTACCAGTATTTGCCCCAACCCTGAGTCGAAGGCATCCACCGGGAACATGCAGAACCATTCGGACAGAGTGTTTGGAGGTCGGATCTTGGGGTTCGGCACCATCAATTCATACTCTAAAGGAATGAAGTATCTCGCCCTTATCATGGGAAGGTCGGTGCTGTCCACCGAGCTCTTCTCCTCATCGATTTTCAGCTTCGATCGGCTCGGTAAGGAGGGTTGTACCCCATACCAAACGATGTCCTCCATATCATCTGGGTACGTCCTGATCGAAAGCGATTGTGAGAGATATGGAGTGTCTAACCCATGCTTCGGAAGGAATTCAAATGGTTCCTCTGGGCTAATTGGAAGGGCCCACTTCAAATTTTCCTTCCAAACGACCTTCGGGGCAAAAGGCTCAGTTTGAGGGCCCCGGTGAAGTACCGTCCTCCTCGGCATCTTTGCCCTCTTCCCCTTCTCCATTGCTCTCATCATCCACCTCCCCTCCACCAACTGCTTCCACCTCTTCTACAGTATCCTTGGAATCGCTCGACACCGCAACGGAAGGTGGGTGAATGCGGAAGTGGCACGAGGTTGTACACCCTTGTCCTATCTTCAAAGCCCTCCCAACTTGAAGAGTCACTAGCACGATCAGCACCACCTGAACTAGACGTAGAGGCCGAAGAGTTGGACTGAGCCATCGGCATAATAAAAAAGTTACTAACCTTTTTCGCCTGCCAGAGAGTATGCCAAAAAATCTACCGCCGGTTACTGGATAGTACCTAGAGAGAGAAGCTCTAGGAGTTAGAGAGAAAGAAGGCAAAGTGAGAAATGAGATGGGGGTGGAGGCAAATATAGGGAAGGGAAAACACCTCGAAATCCACAAAACCAACTCAACCCTCAAACCTTGATCCAACTGTGGATAACATCCAAACACCTCGATTCCACAACCAATGACGTCACAAGCTCACGTGATGGGCACGTGCCAACCATGGCCCACAACCGTGACGTCCGTTGGCTTTTTCTCTAACCACCTATTGGCTTTCTATCAAGTACAGTTTGCTAGACGCTCGACATGAACCTTGAGCCACCTACTGGCTTTCTCACATGAACAGCTCACTTGACGCTCGACATAAACCTTAAGCGACCTAATAGCTTTCTCTCAAGTTCAGCTCGCTCGATGCTCGACATGAACCTCGAGCGACCTGCTGGCTTTCTCACAAGAACAGCTCACTCGACGCTCAGTGTGAACTTTGAGCCACCTACTGGCTATCTCACAAGAACAGCTCGCTCGACGCTCGGCATGAACCTCGAGCCACCTACTGGCTTTCTCTCAAGTTTAGCTCGCTCGATGCTAGGCGTGAATCTAGAGCCACCTACTGGCTTTCTCTCAAGTCCAGCTCGCTTGAAGCTTGACATGAACCTCGAGCCACCTACTGGCTTTCTCACAAGAACAGCTCACTCGATGCTCGACATGAACCTTGAGCCACCAACTAGCTTACTCTCCAGTTCAGCTCGCTCGATGCTCGGCATGAACCTCGACCCACCTACTAGTTTTCTCTCAAGTTCAGCTTGCTCGATGCTTGGCGTGAACCTCGAGCCACTCACTGATTTTCTCTCAAGTTCACCATGCTCGACGCTCAGCATGGACCTCATACTGCCTACCATCTTTCCCTCAAAAAATGCCTCGCTCAGCGTGTTTGATGTTCGGCACCGACCCCTCAAGCTCGGTGCTCGGCACAGATTCGATCAGGCCGTATACGATGCTAGGCTAGGACTCCTATCCCAAACATCATTCCCAGGAGCCCACCATCTCATCTTCGCAAAAACCTCGCCTCCGCTCCTCTCACAAGAACAAACTACTCCTCAACGACTTTTACTTACAGCCCTTAGGGTGGAGGGCTTATTATATGGGTATAGTTGACGTTGCCCAATTAGGATCGTCAGATCTCCTATGATTTTGCTCATCCCAAATCATCAGGTTAACAAGTCCAATGGGCCTTCTACCACTTTAGGTCTACAGACAAGCGGGTCTAACCCGGCCCATTACAGTTACATACCCGCTTTGCCTCTGCCTATAATACCAGACTCCCTCCTCACTTTTGAAGGTAATCAATCTTTTTCCACCTGAACCCTAGCTGCTCAGTCTTTTTTCCAGTGACTGACTAGATCATCGGAGGGCCAGTCGCCGGGATATCTCCTAGTATTTCTAGGGCTTTTACAGGTACCTCAGCCGTCCGAACTCTAGCAGCTCTTCTGAGTCGACCTCCAGGAACCGACCCGAGCTGAGGCCGAGATCCATCCCTTCCACTTCACAAATTACAAGAACTTACATCTGTTGCTCCCCCTCAAAAAACAAGCAGCATCAGTTTTGTCTACCATTTATTCACGTTTTAAACTGCATAAACGGTTTTGTCTGCCGTTACAGTGGCTGCATTCAACTTTTTGTCCGCCGTTACAGTGTGTGCATTCAAGGATATGTCTGTCGTTACGTTTTTCACCTTGACTCTATAAATAGAGGCCTCTTCTCCCTTCATGAAATATACTAGAAACTCTTCTATGTCCCTTTTTCTGTTCTGTTCTTCTAGTTCGGTCGTTCGGTGGTAGAATTCAAACACTGCTTAGTTTGGGAGCGTGGCGTGGTGTTTACGTCAATACTCTACTATCATTGCATCCTGGGAGATGGACACATCTGCAAACTCTAGCACCTGGACAAGGCAAATCTGTTTTAAGGAGATTGTGTGATACATAAGCCTCGACACAAATCAGTTTGGTTTTGTAATTTTGTTATGCCCCTTTATTCTGTTATGTTCTTCTAGTTCGGTCGTTCGGTGGTAGAATTCAAACACTATTCAGTTTGAGAGCGTGATGTGGTGCCTACGTCAACACTATACTGTCGTTGCATCCTGGGAGACGGACGCCTCTGCAAACTCAAAGCACCCGGACGAGGCAAATATGTTTTAAGAAGATTGTGTGACACACAAGCCTCGACACAAATCAGTTTGGTTTTGTAATTTTTTTAATTTTTATTTTCTTTTTAATTTGTTCGTTTTTCTTCTTCTCCTCCTTCTTTGATTTTGTGCTTCTAGTTCAAACTTGGTTTTATTGTAAAGAATTTTGTAACAAAAAAATTGTAACAAACTTAAAACAGCTTTTCATTTCTTTGATTTTTTTTTTTTCTTGATTTTGAGGCACTCATTTTATTTTCTTTTTCATTCTAAAAATTTACACTCGTGTTGTGTGTTTTCAGATTCAGAATGACAACTTCATTGGAGAATGATGTTGTGGTTGAAATGGTCCAACTGTCAACTGCTGATGCGGCATAAGTGTTGACTGCTGATGTGGCACGAGTGCCAATGCCAACTGTTGTACCCATCTCATTCTCCCATGGGGAGAAACCATAGAAGTTCAATGGGCAGAATTTCAAGAGGTGGCAATAGAAAATGATGTTCTACTTGACCACTTTAAATCTCACAAGATTCTTGAACGAAGAAGCTCCAAATCATAAGAAAGATGAGCAAGATAACTAAGTCATCGCCGGTGTGGATGCTTAGAAAAATGCTGATTACCTATGTAGGAACTACATAAAGAACAGTTTAGCTGACTCGTTATATAATGTTTATACTGACAAAAGAACAACTAAAGAATTTTTGGAATCCGTAGACCATAAATACAAAACTGAGGATGTCGGCGCCAAGAAATTCAATGTGGGTTGCTTCCTAGACTATAAAATGCTATATTCCAAAAGAGTAATCAGCCAGGTTCAAGAAATTCAACTGATCTTGCATGAGATACATGCTGAATGTATGAACTTAAGTGAAAGTTTTCAAGTTTCTTGTATTATTGAAAAATTGCCAGCAGGTTGGAAAGACTTCAAAAAATACTTGAAACATAAGCGAAAGAAAATGAGCATTGAGGATCTCATTGTCAGGCTTCGTATTGAAGAAGACAATAGAGGATCTGAAAAATCGGAGCCATCAGTCATGCGACCAAGGCTAATGTAGTGGAACACAGTCAACGTTCCAAAAAGTACAACAACAAGGGGTCCAAGTTGGGACCTAATGGAGGAATCATCAAGAAGCTGAAGTTTCAGGGCAAGTGCTTCAATTGTGACAAGCTAGGTCACAAGTCTACTAATTGCAGACTACCCAAGAAGAACGGAACAAAGAAGCAAATATTTTGGAAAGCATTGCTCAAGACATTTCTAATATTAACCTCTCAGCTGTGGTCTCGGAGGTGAACATGATGGGTTCAAACCCCAAAGAATGGTGGATTGACACTGGAGCTACTCAACACGTATGCTTCAATAGAAATATGTTCTTCACTTTCGAACCATCAGAGAATGGGAAGAGTATGTTTATGGGGAACTTGGCTACTTCAGAAATCAAGGGCTAAGGCAATGTGATCTTGAAGATGACTTCTGGAAAGGAACTAACTCTGAATAATGTTGCATATGTTCATGAAATCTATAAGAACTTGGTATTTGGTTCATTGCTTAATAATCATGGATTTCGTTTAGTGTTTGAGTCGAACAAATTTATTTTATCGAAGAGTGGAATGTATGTTGGTAGAGGATACATGAGTGGTGGAATGTTTAAACTCAATATAATGACCATGATAAAAAATATCAATAAAGCTAGCTCTTCTACGTATATGCTTGAGTATTCCAATTTATGAGATGCTAGACTAGGATATGTTAATTATGATACTTTGCATAGACTAATTAACTTGAATCATATACCAAAATTTCAAATTGATTCCAAACATAAGTGTGAAACTTGTGTTGAAGCAAAACTAACAAGATCATCCTTTAAAAGTGTTGAAAGAAATATTGAACCTCTTGATTTAATTCACAGTGATATTTGTGATCTAAAACTGACACAAACAAGAGGTGGTAATAAGTATTTTATTACCTTTGTTTATGATAGCACAAAATATTGTTATGTGTATTTGTTTAAAAGTAAAGACGAAGCTATAGAGAAATTTGTTCTCTATAAAAATGAAGTTGAGAATCAACTCAACAAAAAAATTAATGCGCTAAGAAGTGACCGAGGTAGAGAGTATGAATCGCTATTTCATGACACTTGTGTTAAGCATGAGATTATACATGAAACTACATCACCTTATTCTCCTCAGTTCAACGGTGTTGCTGGACGAAAGAATCGTACATTGAAGAAAATGATGAATGCAATGTTAATAAGTTCTGGTTTGCCACCAAACTTGTGGGGAGAAGTTATTCTTTCAACAAATTACCTTTTGAATAAGGTACCCAAAAAAGAAAAAAGAGAAAACTTCATATGAACTATGAACAGAAAGAAAGTCATCCTACAATTACTTGCGAATGTGGGGATGTCTTGCCAATGTGGTAGTACCTCCACCTAAGAAAGTGAAAATAGGACCCAAAAAGGTTGATTGCATTTTCATTGGCTATGCACATAATAGTAGTGCTTATCGGTTATTGGTGTACAAATCCAATATTTCTGATATACCAAAGAACACGATAATTGAGTTAAGAAATGCATCATTCTTTGAAGATGTATTCCCATGTAAGTCCAAGGAAAATCCAAGTTCTACAAAACGAACATGTGAGACTATTAGTGAAGATAGTGAAAACCAAGATGAAGAAGTTGAGGAGAAACCTAGACGTAGTAAAAGAATAAGAAAAAAAATCTTTCGGTTCAGATTTCTTGGCTTTTATGCTTGAAGGTGAACCCCAAACTTTCTAAGAAGCAGTGAGCTTCAGTGATGATCCTCTAGGGAAAGAAGCCATTAAGAGCGAAATTGATTATATCTTGCAAAATTATACTTAGGAACTAGTGAATCTTCTACCATGTAGTAAACCTTTAGGTTCCAAGTGGATTTTCAAGATGAAAATGAAAGTTGATGGATCAATTGATAAATACAAGGCAAGACTTATTATCAAAGGATATAGACAAAAGGAAGGTCTGGATTACTTTGATACATATTCTCTGACGAGAATAAATTTCATTAGGATGGTACTTGTAATAGCAACCTTGCGCAATATTGAAGTACATCAAATAGATGTTAAAACAACTTTTCTTAATGGAGATTTACATGTAGAAATCTACATGGAATAACCTGAGGGTTTTTCAGCTTCAGAACAAAAAAAGAAAGTATGTAAACTGGTAAAGTCATTATATGGCTTAAAACAAGAATCAAAACAATTGCATGAGAAATTTGACAATGTCATCATGACAAATGGTTTCAGAATCAATGAATGTGATAAATACGTGTATGTCAAAGACACTGAAAATAGATATGTGATAATATACTTGTCTGTAGATGACATGCTTATGTCATAATATACTATATGTTTACACTAGGTGGTGCAGCAGTTTCTTAGAAATTCTCGAAACAAACAGTCATCTCTAAATCCACGATGGAATCTGAATTTATCGCACTTGACAAATGTGGAAAAGAAGCTGAATGGTTACGCAAATTCCTTGAGGATATTCCAAGGTGGACAAAGCTTGTGCCTCCAATCTGCATACATTCAGATAGTCAATCTACAATTTGTAGAGCACAGAGCAATATGTATAATGGTAAATCTAGGCATATTCGTTGATAACATAATACCAATAGACAACTACTCTCTACTGGGGTTATCTCTGTGGACTATGTAAAGTCAAAGGATAACATTGCGAATCCGCTAACTAAAGGATTAAACAGAGAGTTAGTTGATAAGTTATTGAGAGGAATGAGACTAAAGCCCATGAAAGATTAAGTCGATACAATAGACACCCAACCTAGTTGACTGGAGATCCTAAGATCTAGGTTCAAATGGACAACTGTAAAGACCATATTTGATCACTGTGAGGATTTCCCATGTCCATTCCTATGATAAAATAGTGATACCCTTAAGGTAAGAGGTTAAGCTAGGCTTTCAATGATTCTTATGCGTCAGAATCTGAGCATAATAATGCGGGTTACTCTAAACTAAGAAATCGCCTATGAGAGAGGGAAGAAGGGTCGCTTCAGAGGAAATTTGTTGGACAATATTCCTGTTAAACCCTTGCAGAACCGGACGTATGTTCATGGCCAAAACGAACAGAACAATGAGAACTGAAATGTGTTAGGAAGATTCCTCTATGAAATACATCATCTTTTACACAAATGACAGAGCAGTTTAAGGACATCGTGTCTATTGTTTAGTTAGTAAAGTAAAAATATTTTCATAAAGAAAAGTTCAAAGGGTAACACCTACCTATACTATGCAGGTTTCAACCGCTAAATTCTATACCAAGTCTGTCGTGTCGGTTTGTCGTGTATGTGGTCATCAATTTCATTCATGTGGGAAATGTTGGAAAATGAGTATCTTAATACCATTTATGAACCAGTTTTTGAGCAATTTTTGAGTTAGAACCTCTATGAATTAGTGAGATATCTTGATGGATTTGTGTTCTCCTTTGTGTGTAGATCAAAATCATATAATTACGTGCTCAAAATGGTTATCCGGTGAATGAGAAATTATCTCCCAAAGTAAGGCAGTTGATTTCAGAAAAAATGAGTTGAGAGACTTTAGTCCTACATCAGAAAAATCAAAGGAAATAGATGGGTATATATAATAAACCATTTCTTGATATTGTAACATAGCAAGCCAAGAGGCTCTCTCTCTCTCTCGCACGCGCGTGCACCAGGGGGGATTACATTCGACTTGTGTGCGCCTGCACGACGTCCTGCAGATACGAATACCGGACCAACTGAACCTTGCCCCGTGCAGAGCCACTTTTTGATTTTGTTTTTTCGATCTGTAACGACCGAAATAAATGCATAAATGGTTTTGTTTGCCATTTATTTACGTTTTAAACTGCAGAAACGATTTTGTCTGTCGTTACAGTAGCAGCATTCAACCTTTTGTCAGCCGTTACAGTATGTACATTCAAGGAGATGTTTACCCTTACATTTTTCACCCTGGCCCTATAAATAGAGGCCTCTTCTCCCCACATGAAAAACACAAAAAACTCTTCTCTCCCCCTCTTTTCCATTCTATTCTTCTAGTTCGGTCGTTCGATGGTAGAATTCAAACATTGTTCAGTTCGAGAGTATGACGTGGTGCCTACGCCAACACTCTACTGTTGTTGCATCCTGAAAGACGGACGCCTCTGCAAACTCCAACACCCGAACGAGGCGAATCTGTTTTGAGGAGATTGTGTGATACACAAGCCTCGACACAAATCAGTTTGGTTGTGTAATTTTGCAATTTTTATTTTTCTTTTAATTTGTTTGTTTTTCTTCTTGCCCTCATTCTCTAATGTAACTCCTATTTTTCATTTTTTGTATTTTTGTACTATATTTTTCTCCCCATTGTATTCTATCTGATTGTATTCCTTCATTTTTCTGAACCATGTATTTGTTCTTCATTCTCATTATAATTTCATCTATTCCTTGTCTTCGGTGATTTTTGATTCAATTTGTCTGCTAATTATTTTTGAATGACTTTTTTATTCTAATCTACTTCATTTCTTGGCCTAATTGCTTATTTATTTGTTTCTGCCTTATTGGATCTGGTTTTTACCCAGTCTACCCTATTTAAATCCTTCTATCCATCCTACTGGATCCTAACCTGCTACTCAATACCCTCTTCTTTTACCTAGTCTTCCCGAGATATTTCTTCACGTTCTCCATATCTGCCTAACAAGCAGATCATATTTTTCCCTATCTTCTCTTGATTCTCCAAAATTCTACTTGCCAAAAATCTCATTAAAACCCTAACAAAATTTGTTATACTCTTATCTCTAATCTATCTCCTAAATCCAACCCTAATCACCTCCTCCATCTCTCCCCGTGTACACTTGACCGCTGGCCTGCCCCCCTTCTCCGTCGCGCTGCCCTGCACCTTCGACTGTCGTGACCCCCCCTGTCGCTAGCGCCCTCGCGACCTCCCGTTGCTGCCCCGCCTTACACCTACGACAACCCTCTCCATTGGTCTCTCCCCTTCTTCTCCCGAGCGCAGCACACCCCCTCTCAGCCTTCCCTTTCCGATGTCAGCAGCCTCCCGATGTCGCCCCACTGTCTGCCATCGTCCTCCCGTTGCAGAGCACCCCCCAGCTGCCATTGCTTCATGTGCATTCGGTTGATCTTCATGCGCATCTAGCTGTCTGCTCGTGATCTTGATCATCTTCTTCTCGTCAAGATCCATTGTGTTGTGCTCGTTGCCCGGGATCCATTCCCGTTATTCTCTTCTTATCATCGGATTCGTCGGCTACCCTGAGGCAAGTAACTTGTATAATTTTGTTGTATATACAAGTACAAAATACCACCTATAGTCTCACTTTTTGTTTTTGGATTTATTCTCATGAAGATCTCTTGTTAAATCTTGATCCATTCATTGACCTATTCGTAGTCATGATCCATCATATTTTAGTTGTCACACACACGACATGAAAATAATCTAGATCTAACTAGACTCTTGATGCATGTATATATGTTGCTTCGTGATCCATGATATGTGGTGTATTTGTTGCATGCTTGGTGTATTAGTTGTGTTATCTTGTGGTAGACTTGTTGAATACCCATACCACGTTGTTTTGAATATCTAATATACCATATTTTGCATTATATTCTAATTTGGATTTATTGCATATGAGTTGTTTGATTAAATGCATGAGAAGAGTTTTCGTTTTGCTGCTACCTTGTTTTGGTTCAGTATTTTAGACCCTATTAAAATCAGTAAATTAAATTATTTTGTGAATATGATTTGTAGACCTTGTTGTGTAATACCCTGAATTTTTATTTATGAGAATTATTATTTTTGTATTATTAATTTGTACATATTGTGCACGTGCAATCTTGCGGTATAAATTTCTATAATTATTTTTCATAAACAAATGAGTATACATATATATATGTATTTCTATTATCTTTTATTAAAGCCTATTTTTAAACAAACATTTTGAGCCCAACTTAATTTATTTTTATATATAAACTAATTTGGCCCATTAAATAAAAGCCCATGAATTTATTCTCTCTTTTATTACAACTTGTAGTGTAGACAATTTTTATAGACTTTTTATAAAAATATATATGTACAACTTTCTAAAATAGGGAACTTTAGAAACACGTGCATTGCACTAGCACGTGTTTGTGCACCCTTTTGAGGCCGGATAGGATTAGGAGGGAAAAGAGATAGTGGAGTTGTGGGAGGTAGTTTTTGTGATCATGGTTGGTTACTACAACTTTCCATTGAATCCTAGCCCTTATTTCTTAACTCCTAGATCAATCCTAGCCTTCTATTTGTCTCAAATTTTTGTATAAATACCCCCCCTAGCCTAGTTATCCTTACACTTTTCATTCTCCAAACCTATAGTGAAAGAATACAATTGTTAGTAGTAGATGTTGTGGTAGTAGGAAGTGAGAGTAAAGATTGAGAGTTGAGTGTGTTGCATTCAAGAAGGCCGGCATCACCCTTGGAGGCTCGGGTTGCACTCAAACAAGGAGAAGAAGCATTCTTTTGGCAAGCTCAATCTAGGAGGAGAAGGGCTCTTTCGTTTAGGAGGAGTTGTGTGGTTTTTCTTTTCAATTTAGGTGGGTGATTTTCTTACTTCTAACTCTAGTTACCATGCTAGGAATGATAACAAATTTACATGAAAGAAACTAATAAGAGTATATTCCAATTTGAAAAAGGATTGCTAGATGATTAAATTAATATTGGTAGATTGTATGTTAAATTGTCATGATTCTTAATATTGTTATGCAAATTGCTTGTAGTTATGGAAGTGTTAAATTGGGATTGTGATAATGTAGAAATTGAGTATGAATTGCTAATAGATGAAATTATTGTTTTATGCACTAAATGAACTATTGTGGTATTGGTTCTAGTGAATTAAAATTTGTCCTATGCATTAAGTTAATGAAAGAGGGAAAAACAGGGAGTTATAATTTCTTTTGTGGTTTATAATATCAAAATGTTGTTTGAGAATTGTCAAGTTAAAATATGGTGAGAGTAGTATGAAATTTAAATTATTGTATGAAAAATATATATTAAATTACTGAAAAATTATTTTAAAAATAATGGGGTTTAATTTAAGTTAAAATATGTATTCTGGAGTTTTACATGGCTTTTGGTGCAAGCAAAATAAAGATAAGGACTTTTGAACATCGAAATGTTTTAATAAAACAGAGAACCGAGTTAATTAGACTTAAGTTGTGTTTGTGACAACTTGAGCTCATTGCTCAAGTGGTCGGTGAGCCTCTCTGGCGCTACTGTAGCGTGGCGTGTGGCTCTGTGGTCGCTGGTTCAATACCCTGTGTCAACCTTCTTTTGCGTGCTGGTTGAAAAATACCCCAAACCCGAACAGAGCGTATATAACTCTCTGTCTCCCCTTCTTGTTGCTAGCGCGCCTCGGTCTGGTGGTTGGCGTGTGCGGCTGTCTTCTCTGAGGTTGCGGGTTTGATTCTGGTTATGGCCATAATATATTTTTGACGAAAAATTATTTTTGGGACTTCTTTGATGTGTAAAAATTCTGAAAAAAATACCGTTATTATTCTAAAATCATGTACTATCTATGAAAATTTAATTGGAGTTATTGGACTAAAATAAAATGTATTTTTAGGTGAAATTGTACTTAAAACTATTGTTTCCTTATATTTATGATTTCGTTAAAGTGTGGATTTTTCATGAGGTGATTAATATAAATATTAAAAAGAAAAATTGATGAAAGGAAACTATAATTGTGAATTTTTATATGGGTTTATTTGTCAAAGAATAGTGTAACAAATGGTGATTTTGTGAAATATTCACTTGACTAAACATGTTCATAATATGAACTTAATGTGGAAATAAATGTTGGTTATGGAATGCATGATTATAATTGAACTCCATGTATGATAATTGATTTATGAAAAGATTGGAAATCGTTTAATTGAAAAAGAGAAATGTTCTTGAGTATGAAAACTCAAACATGTGAATTTGTGAATTGAAATTGAAAATTAGGGTGTAGCCAAGACTCACACCGGCAATTAAAAGTAATGAGATATGATAATTGAAATTGAAAAGACCAAATTTGGGTCATTGTAAAATGAAAGAAATAAGACCGGTATTAGTGAGAGGGCTGACCCTAAGAGATTGATTTTGTTCATGATTTCATTAAATTAAGGATTAGTACATAGTGAAGAGGTGATGAAAGTGAGAGAAAAACACAAGTATGAGGGCCTCGAGTCTACGATGTGGGTGTGATTCACAGTTTGTCTTCACGATGCGTCGTGACATGACGTGGGCACTACTTCGGAATTATCGGGATCTTGATGATGCTTGTGGGGTGTTTGGTGACTGCGAGAGGATCGTGTGCAATGAAGGAGACTGAATTGTCCATAGGTTGTCTTCACGATGCGTCGTGACATGACGTGGGATTTTCCTCCAGTTTTTCTGTACATGAGCTCGTTACTCATAGAACATCTAGGATACTTACCGTAGTTATAGTAGTAGATTAAGTCATGACGAGGAATTGAACCCTACAAGATGAAGAACGATTAAGAGGGTACGAAAGAAGTAAAAAGATCATGTGGAATCTCGAATTCAGCTGTATTTAGAATTCGGGGCGTTACATGTTGTCTATTTTTCAAAACTTTCGACAGATATCAGTTTCGATTTGTGATGTGTGAGTTATTGCTATTTTACTACAGCTGTGTTTTATGAGTTTGCTGTATGATTATTTATTTTAAAACTAGTGTTAAAAGTAAAATTTGGATCTAATATTTTTCTGGGTATGACTAAACATGACGGGGATCAACCCCTATTTTTTGTAGATTTATTTAATGACTTCTATAATTTATTCCATGCTTGTGAACAAACCAAAATACTTTCAAACTGCATACTGTTCAGTAAAGAACCATATTTTCAACCTGTTTACAGTCGTGGTCGGTCAAAACTTTATGAATAGAAAATGTAGCCTGCTGTGTCTATTTCACAAACCTTTTGACGGATTTGGATTTCGAGTTATACTTTGTGATGTATCACTGTTTTAGTACTGCTGTGTCTAAAATTTCAGATTCATAAACTTGCTGTATCTTTCTGTTTTCCGAATTTATTTGACTATGCTATCTGTAATGGAATATTATGAAAATTTATTTACTAATACTAGACATACTAGGAAATCTTCCAGTTTTTTAAAGATTTAATCAGTAAGTTTTTATGCTATTTTCATGCTTATAAATACAACTTTACGATTTCTGGCTGAATATGAATTCAGTATAAAACGCTGTTTTGAGCCCTGTTTCTATAGTTGTTGTATGACTTGTGTATATGTGCTGGATTCGGCCGAGAGTCTATTTTCTAGATTTTCTGACGGATCCAGGTTTGCATTCTTGTGGCAACGGGAATCTCAGATTTGGTGCAATACTGTCTTGCTGTCCAGAATTGAAAGTCTCGTTGTCCTAGCCTTTTATGAGTTGTTTGTCACCCGTGCATGTTTCTTTCCGACCTGAACCTGTCTCTTTTTCTTGACATGTTCTTCTTGCCCTGTTTTGTGCACGTATGTCTGTTTGATAATAATGACAAGTAACCAAGCCGGGGTTAAGGGAAAGATCTTAGTAGTAGACAATATAGGTATGTGTACTTAGAAGGGGGCCCGTGTTTCTCACTTTATGTTTGATTCATGAACCTGTTTTACTTTATGTTGTTTCATGAACCTGTTGTACTTTATGCTTTGATTCATGAACCCGTTGATTCATGAACCTGTTGATTCATAAACCTATTATGTTACTACCTGATTCATGAACCTGTTACCTATTACCTATGCATGACGCTTGAGTACACGACCCTATAAAAACCCACCATTAGATCTAAACATAACTTGCATATAAGTAGCAACCACGTGGAAAAATTTGGGATGCATGAAGTGCTACCTAGATAGGATTAAATACAAGACTTGAGAATAACATGATCACCTGCATATTCATGTTTACCTGTACATGCTACTTGACCCCTGTTACATGTTTACCTGCTTGCATGCTACCTGATACCTGTCACATGTTACATGCACTCTGTTATCTCATCATGTTATTTGATTATGTTTCTTGATGATGAATTAGATACTCTACTTTACTGTCACATCCATTCCATGCTTATTCAGTACTTGTTTCTTGCTGTTACTATATACTTGTTCCATATGTTTTCTGTACTTGTTGCCTGAACTACAAGCGGCCCGTAACTTGCATTGACGGGCGTTTTTTTTTTCTTTTTCATCAACCTGCAATTTGTTAAACTTGCAGACTTTGGTGACCAGCTACCCGATGGAGTAAGTGACCAAGTGTTCTAGGCTTGTCTAGCTTCTTGCTTGAGTTCATTCCTGTATTTGAATAAATTGTAATTGCTACATGGATTTTGTATTGAGCATTTTTGTCCCAGAATTTATGTCTTATTTCCAGACCTGATTATTTGAGATTAAGTATTCTTATTTTCAAGTAATCATGTTGGTTATGTTAATTTATTCATGCCTACATGGTTGGTTATTTCCTGTATATCTCTTGTTTATTCCTGTACATGTTGTAAAGACCCTTACAGCTTATGAATGTTGAAAACCATTTGCTGGACTTGTGTAGCGTATCTGTATTCCGTATTCCTTTTTTGGGAAGCGGGGCGTGACATCCAATTTTGTGCATCTAGATCAAACTTTGATTTTATTTTAAAGAATTTTGTAACAAAAAATAATAACGGAAACAACACCAATCTCCATGGCTCTCCACCTTCACCCACCTTATTCTTGACATATCTGCCTCCTATAAAAAACATCTCCAGAAAGTTGTTGGGGGTTCTCGTAAGCAATCGGATTAACCATTAAAACCTTCCCATTGCATTCGACCAGCCTCTCACTTCCATGGGAAGGGCAATTTGCCCACAGGGTGACGATAGCCAATTGCCGACGACGACTCCAAACAACTTTCAGGAAGAGCCTCTCTGTCCCCAAAACGGCAATGTGAACAAGATGAGAACCGGATGTGATCAGCGTAAGGGAGGCAGTATAAGATGAGCTCGGTGACAGGAATTAGGAGGTCTAGCCATGGCCGGAAGTTGGTCTCTTCTACTTTTAGTTTCTTCTTCATCTCCTCCTCCATGTCACTCTTTTTGCAAAACCTTTCTTTTGAGTTTTTGTTGTTTTCTCTGTTACTTTCCTTTCTCTGCTCAACTCGGGTCGGATTGGGTTCATCTGGTTTTCGGGTTACACTGCTATTCAAGTCTAATTTACCGACTTAGCTCGTAACATAATCCAGCGGAAAAAAATCTCTTACCTGCTCAGTTTTCAGTAGCCAGTCTACGTTTTCTATTCTGTGCCGCCGTAACAACATACTCAACAGCGTTAATCATGCTCGAAGGTTCCACAATAAAATAATAGGGCAAAAATCAAAATACCCCCCCCAACGTTTGGCCCGAGTACAAAATACCCATACAACGTTTGAAAAAGTACACTAAACCCATTTATCCGTTAACTTAACCACATCTGTTAAGTTATAATTATTAAATTACTTTTTTACCCTTACCCTTTTAAAATCAAACCTCTTCTTTCTTTTTCCTTTATCTTCATTATTTTTTTTTTCAAATTCCGATCGATCTGTCGATCGAATAAATCAGAGTTCTCTTTTAAATTTATGGATAAAAATGCAGAACCCATCCTTAAAAACCATCGTGCGTTTAATTTACATTTAATTACTGTAAAAACATGACTTTAAAATAACTTTAGATTGTTGCTAAGAATAATGTAACTATTAACGCCCATTGAACATGTATATTATACTGTACAAATAATGTATGTCTATTCTGTATTTTTTTTATTTATTTTAAGAAAGGTAGAGAAGCCCTACCTCAAAATATATTAAGCTAGTTAAATGCATGTTATTTTTCCAATATAATTGTAAAATGACTTGGCCCCTGCTCATAGCTAGTTAAATGTATTTCACTTCTTGATCATTACGTTTCCAATATAATTCTATTGTAAAATAACTTGTTATCCTCTATTACTACTATGAATTAACAGTGTTTGTGAGGATAGTTTAAAACTGAAGAGCAGACGGTGATAGAATAACTGGATATTATTGGATATTGCATGTGCAATCCTGCTTTGGTATTAATTTCACTTTTTATATTTATTTGCGGAGAATTTCTTAGGTCCAAGGGAGAGGGAAAGATGGTTTTAAAATTAGGGTGTATAGCAAATCTTAAGTTCACACATAGGCGACAGATCCCTTATCCTCTGCTTAAATTTATCAAACAAAAAAGATCAAAATAAAAAATTCATCAAATAAGTGAAAACGAGAACAAAAGAGAGGGAAGACGAAGAAAGAGAAAGGACCATCGATTGCAAAGAGAGAAGCGGCAGCACAAGTAGGAGAATAAGGAGCTTCATGGCCATGGCAAGGGTTTCTGAGAACTCTGATTTATTCAATCGACAGATCGATCGGGATTTGGAAAAAAAGGAATGAAGAAAAAGAAAAAAGAAGATGAGGTTTGATTATGAAATGGTAAGGGTAAAAAAGTAATTTAATAATTATAACTTAACGGATGAGGTTAAGTTAATGGAGAAATGAGTTTATTGTACTTTTTCAAACGTTGTACGAGTATTTTGTACTCGGACCAAACGTTAGGGGTACTCCTGCTTTTGCCCAAAATAATACAAAGAAATTAATTTCTCTGATAACAAATTAACAATTCAGTACCTTAAAAAAAACCCAATAGACACTACTCCCACCTTGTTGCCCACCACCGTTGATGGCCCCCGTCGAAGTTTGCGTTAAGGCCGCCGCCGGCTCCCCCGATGTCCTCGGAGACTGTGAGTCTCCTTCTCCATTTTTATTTTATTTTTGGGAAAATTCTATTAAAAACCTTTTTAAATCTAATTTTTGTTGGAAAAATAGGTCCATTTTGCAAGAGGGTTCTTCTGACTCTGGAAGAGAAGAAAGTTCCGTATGAATTGAAGCTGGTCGATCTCAGCAATAAGCCTGACTGGTTAGCATTTTTTTTAATTTATATTTTAGATCATTTAAAAAAAAATTATTATTTTGTGTTTAGAGTTTGAGATTGGGTTGATTGTAGGTTTTTGGAGATAAGCCCTGAGGGAAAAGTGCCGGTGTATAACTGTATAAGGGGATGATGGCATTACCCAAATCATTGAAGAGAAATGCCCGGATCCGTCGCTGGTCACTCCGCCGGAGTATGCTTCAGTGTGAGTAATTCTGACCGATTTATTTTGAAGCCAATGGTATAATTTGTTTTGTATATTTCTATTGATGGATTTTGTTGAATTAGCTTGATAGTGTGTCAATCCACTAATGTGTGCTTATGATTATATCCTGCTCTTTAAAGAGGAAGCACAATTTGCTAAACAATTAGATTTGAAAAATTCAGCGTAATGCCACCAGTTTACCCTTTTAAAAAAATGAAATAACTTGGTTGAAAGTATTATCGGTATCGTGAAGGTGAACGTTGGACCCGTTTTCTTGGTTAATACTTTTAGGGGTGGTTTGTCTGCACGTAAATGTGCCCCAAAAAATTGGGGAAGCACTGTAGCAGTGCTTTGGTTGGATGTAATTTTTTTTCTCCTTCCATTACTGTGGCTACAGTAATGCGCATGAAACACTGGGGGAACACTGTTCATGAGTATTTTAATATTTTATTTTCCTCAACTCTCTCTCTCCCTCCAATGCTGAATTGCATTATCTTCTGTTAAAGCATCAAAATGCTTTATAAGAGCATCTGTAGTCGTCGTGAGCTAAATTTTGGGTATTTGGCAAATGGAAATAGAAAAAATGCGTTGGTGTTGTAGTCGTCGAAAGCTAAAATTTAGGTCAGACGAAAGATTATCTATCGTCCAAGTGATATGTACAGGTAAATTAGAACGAATGGAGAATCATTTCCCGTCCGACGAAAGTTTTTGGTTTTTTTAATTTTTTTTTTGTACTGGACGAGACTTAATCTTTCGTCCCAACCATTTAAAAAAAAACAAAGTAAAGGGAATAGGATTTTAAAAAAACAAAGTAAAAACAAAGTACATGGTTTTAATTTTTTCAAAGTAAAAAAAAAATGGAGGGACGGTAGATTGTCTTTTGCTAAAATTGAAGGGACGGTAAATTATTTACCGTCCTTCAATTTTTTTTTGTTTCTTTTAATTAATTCAATAGACGATAAATTATTCTTCATCCGACGATGTCTCAGCTGCAATTGTGTAGAGACGATGTTTCATTTTCCGTCCCACGTCTCCGACGAAAGATAATCTGTCGTCCCATTAGATGGACGAAAGATAATCTTTTGTCTGCTATATTTTGGCAAAAGCCATGTTGTCTTCCAAATTTGGCCGACCACTGTTCATCGTATCACCAAAATTTGGGTAAATGGCCAATGACTACATCGATTTTATTTCCAAATTTCCCAAAATTTGGGTAAATGGACAACGACTACAGATGCTCTAAACCCACATGGAATCTAAGTCCTGGCAGATGTGGGACTATGTCCCCACTTTGAAAATTCTGTCTTCAGTTAATTTTTTGTTTTTTTTTTGTTTCGGGGTTTCCCCTTTTTTCTGTTTTTTTTAATATCTGAGTTTCAGTTTTATAGGTTTTTTTTTTCTTTTTTGGTTTTGTTTTTGTTTTTTTTGGGTTTAATTTAGTTAATTAAGTTTAATAATTGTGATTAATTTCAAGTCAAACAAAAAAATCAACAGCTGTTTTAAATTATTTTCGCTACAATATTAAAAAGCTAATATTAAAACTACATTCAATCAAAGCTATTTCAAGAAATCAAATCCAATGATTTATTTTCGCTACAGTGTTCCTCCCTCGCTACAGTACATCTACATTCAACCAAACCACCCCTTAGAGTACTAAGAGTAGATTGTTCGGTTCACTGAAATTGTTGTTCGGTGACCACTACCACAATGCATCTTTTGTCCTAGGCTAGTTGAATTGCATGCAACAATTGTTCCAGTTGCAACAGTTAAGCTGCAGCTACAAATGTGAGTTAATGAGAAGATGGTTGTGGCCGTCAATGTTGCTGATTATTGGAAGTGGTTTCCATTTTCCAACTGTCTGAGGGTGCTGGGTATCAGCAATGGTGGTTGCGGTATGGTTGGGGCTTGGATTGCGGGGAAGATAAGTGCATGTTTGAACGTGCAGCACTTAAGGCTATGGTTGCTTGGGTTCCAAGTTGCAACTTGCGACTAGTAAGTAATCGCTACCATATCTGACACTTGACGTCATGGAACTAGAGTTGCAATAGAAGATTAGTTGCAGGGAATGAATGGAACAAAGAAATAAATTTAAAATTTACAAAATGACTATTTACGAAAAGTTTTACAATGAAAAAAGAACATATGCCTCCATCATCTGGCCCTTTTTTTTGTAGTGCTTACAATAGTTTGAGAAGTTTGACTTTTGAAATTTAGCCATGTATGGCCATTGGGTACTGTATGCCCACCTTCCCTTTGATGACTTTTATTTTTCCACCCGAAAGTGAAACATAGCATAGCGCAGAATTGATTTAGAATTGTGATGGCGAGTGACCTTCTCTATTGCAAGTTGTGTAAGTAGCTTCATCATTATCATTTGACATTTGAGGATGATGGCTGTTAAATGAGAAAGAGGGAAAACAAATTTTAACTTTGCATGTTTTTATCAATGTCATTTCAGCAATGGATCAAAAGTAAACAAGATATTAAAGAAGTGTGAGTTGTTAAGATGGTAGCATGATACAGTCTACATGGTATTGACTTGTTTCTAATTTAAAGGTTGAATCAATTAAATTAACTTTCTTTTGATCTTTTGAATATAACAAGAGTGTGTTTGTACCCTTCATTTTATGTATTTTCTCAAATCATCCCTAATCTGTTGCAAAACTTCATCCTTGTCTTACCCTTCACCTTTTACTACTTTCCTTTTACGACTGTGAGCACGAGAATAGTATAATGAAAATTAAATGGTAGAAAGTAAAACAATAGAAAACATCTTCAGTGCCTCACAATATTTATAACAAGAAAACGATATAATGCAAAAGTCAAAAATATCTTTATGACTATGACGGTTGGCATGCTAGTTTTTTTTCTTTCAGTTTGGAGTATAATACTAGCCTCCACAGTAAAATTAACTAGAATGGTCTAGTATTTAAATTATTATCTCAAAGATAAATCCGTGCAGTCTTTGGTTTTCAATCACTGAAATCAGAATAAGTCGTTGATGAGGGGTAACAAGTGAAAATTGAATGAGTAACCTAGGAAGTATGGGTACTTCCAAACGGCTAACGTACCCATGTCGGGTGCGTATTGGGTGCCGATACTCCTTAGTACTCCCGGGGGTGTACCCAAGGAGTATCCAGTTTCTTAATACGTATTTGCAACTTTTGGACAGAATTATGTTTAGATAAATATTTGGGGCCCTAGTGTAATTTTAGAAACTTGATATTTCAAGTTATGCTTAAACACAAAACAAGTATACCCAATATTTTGATAGTTAGGTTATCTTTTTTTTTTTAAATGCTCATAATCATAATGTATCCTGAAAGTTCAATGAAATGGTTCAATATTTGCATTTTTAATAAGATAAATATTTATTGATATTTATAATATATAATATATTATATTTAACATACCCACCGACACCCGTATTCTACTTTTTTGTGTGTAAAATAACGTATTCCCGTACCCGTGTCTTGTCGTGTCGTGCCCGCACTCTGTATCTATATCTGTGCTTCATAGTGGTAACACCTGAAATTTGAACGAGGTTTAGATAAATCTCATGACTGGAGGCATGGCAAAATTTTCCTTACAATATCATCGTCGATAGTAGCAGCTTGTACATTTCAAGAAAGAACTTTTGCTCTGCCCAGCCTCATCCCTACTCCACAACCCCAAACCACATAATCCATGTCACCACCAATACTATATGTACCAAATTGAAAATGATGACCATATCTTACATATGAAACATTAAAGCATTCAAACTTAATGTATCAAATTAGCTTTGATGGGGACTAGCACGGCAATGAGATGTATTTGTCGAGGCCAGAGCGTCATCACTATAGCGTATCCATTGGGCCTTGTCTATTAAGATTGAAGCACACTGATTGTACATGTGCGCATGTTATAGTCAATATCTTTATTAAGATGTATGTGCTCAGTTACCAAACACCATAACCTAAAGATCACACCCACCTGCATTAGATGATGCAGCCTAAGTTTAGATCTCCCCGGGAAGCTTGCTCGATCCATCATATTTTATGAAATGGGTTAAAAAATTATATTTCATGCATAAATGATGGAATTCACACAAAATAACTATGACGTTACTTTTCATTATATATAGAAGTTGAGTAACAATGTCAAGCTTTGTTTGTAAGCATGTAGAATGGATATAGTGTGATGCCAAGATAGAAGAGAACCTTCAATTTTCATAAACTCGACATTCAATTAGCATGTAAATGATTTAAAACTAAGGTTCCCTAATGCACTATGTCATGTCTCTTGCTAATGAGGCAAAGCAATCTCATGGAAGTCAAAACTTCATTAAGTTTGTGGGGCACTTCACCTAGCTATCTAACATGTTTCTGCACAAGGTATACAATTGGTATCAAGAGAATTGCACCCAAAATAATATTCATCAACTAAATAAAAGAACAACTTGACCAGCATCCAAGATATACCACCAATATCCAAGTCAAGACTTACAGAACTAATCAGAAAAACATAAAAATGATATACCAAAAGGTGAAAGAATGATTGCATCAAAAAAGCATCTGTTCATACTTAACATGTTAATTCAAGTGCCATAAATAGAGATAGGAAAGATCTACGACCAATTCACCGAAGAAGAAAAGGACCCCCCCCCCCCCCCCCCCCCAAAAAAAAAAGTCTTAGATAGTCAATTCTTAATGGTTTTGGTATCTAGTTTACCAAATGCAAAAGACCAATGCATAGACAATGTAACATTGAGAATTATTGGCCTCATATAAACTAACAAAATCCTTATACCAAGTCATCAATGCCATCAAAAGAAAATCAAGTTAAGATGACTCTTCCAACCATCGTTATTTGGAATTTGACCTTCTATCTCCTTCCCAGTCTTTAAATCAACCACCCTCCACAGTGCCCAGCTTCTGCGATGTCCAGGTTCCTTAAAAAAGTAAGCCAAAAGACTGGAGAAATAAATGCAGTTACCTTTCTCCTTGATATTAGATGCTAACATGGAATGAGACTATACTAAATCAAGTTTAATTGCATGCAACAATTGTTGCAGTGGTTTCAGTTGCAACAATTTGGTTGCAACCACAATTGCGAGTTAGTGAGAAGATGGTTCTGCTGTCGATGTTGGTGGTTATTGGAGGTGGTTTCCCTGAGGGTGCTGGGTGTTGGCAAATGATGGTTGCGGTATTGTTGGAACTTGGGTTGCGGGGAAAATAAGTGCATATGTGAAATTGCAACACATGAGGCTATGGTTTCTTTGGTTGCAAGTTGCAAGTCTAGTAAGTAATTGCTACCATAACTAACACTTGTTGTCAAAGGACTAGAGTTGCAATAGAAGAGAGAATAAATTTAAAATATATAAAATGACTATTTATGAAAAGTTTTAAGGAAAAGAAGAATGTGTGTATCCGTCATCTAAGTGATAGCCCTTTTGCTTTTTGTGGTTCCAGTAATTTGAAAAGTTTGAATTATGAAATTTAGCCATGTATGATGACCATTGCATACTATATGGCCACGTTCTTTCTGATTATTTTTATTTTTCCACCTGAAAGTGAAACATAGTGCTGAGTTGACTTAAAATTATAACGGTGAGTGACCATCTCTGTTGCAAATTGTGTAGGTGGCATCATCATTATCATTCACCATTTGAGGGTGATGCTGTCAAATGGAAAAGAGAGGGGAAAGATTTTTTTTATATTATAACTTTGCATGTTTTATAAATGTTTTTCCAGCAATGAATCAAAAAAAAAAAAAAAAAATAGGACATGAGAGAAGTTTGAGTTGCTAACCTGATATTGACTTATCAAGGCTGGCCCCCACCTTGAGGCCGGTGAGGCGGCCGCCTCAGGCCCCTGATTTTTTTTGTACTTTTAGGGACCCCCAAATTTGTATTCTCCTTTTAAATATAGGCGCGTATTTTGCGCATAAAAAAATTATATTTTAATTAGGGCTTTTTTGGCATTTCGCCTTGGGTCCCTGGTAACTAAGGGCCGGCCCTGTGACTTATTTCTAGTTTTTTGAATCATTTAAAATTTTAACTGTCTTTTGATCTTTTAAATATAACAAGAGTGTGTTTGTACCATGTATTTTTCTCAAATTTATCCTTAATCTACCACAAAACTTTCATCCTTGTCTTACCCTCCGTTCCACAACTGAGCGCCCTACCAGCAGTGGAAGAGCTTGCTTAAGTACCGATAGCCGGCCAGGGACTGGCAATCTTTACCACGTTTCCTTTTCTACAGTGGCTTTGTCTGGCTAATCTTTGATATGCGGATTGTGTACATTTCTTCCTCTTAGGATTAGAGTTCTAGAATACTATCATGAAAAATGAATGGTACAAAGTAAATCAATATAAAGCATTTTCAGTACCTCACAGTATTTGTAACAAAAAAAGGGATATCATGCAAAGTCAAAAATATCTTTATGATAATGAATATTGGCATACTAGTTTTATCATCTGGAGTATAATACTAGCTTGCACAGAACCATGAAATTTACTAAAATGATCCAGTATTTAAATTATTATTGCGAGGATCATTCTTTGCAGGCTTTGGTTTTCAAATCACTGAAATCGGAATAAGTCATTGCAGAGGGGTAACAAGTGATAATTGAATGAGGGGTAACACTTGAAATTTGAACGAGGGTTAGATAATCTCAAGGTTAGAGAGGCATGGACAAGTTTTTCCTTACAATATCATTATCAATATTAGCAACTTGTACATGAAGAACTTATGCTCTGCCAGCGCAAACTCTTCTCCACAACCCCAACCCACATATACATTCTTGAGATGCAAATTATATTTGTTGATTAGCAATGTTACAGGAGGCGGGCTTTATGCATTTCCTGGCCGCATACTTCATATATTGCATATGGGGTGTGTATGCGGTTTGGTACTCTCTTAGAGCGCCAGGATTGCAGATGGGTTATTAGCAAGTAGCAGGGTTTATAATTAGATTGGGTTTCATACCCATTTTCAACTTTTATCCTATCCATACAATACATATATAGTTGAATAGGGGATAAAAGGGTTGTGTTTAAAATCCGATTGCATTTCACACTCGCTTCCAAGTTTTTCCTGTATATATACCCACCACATTATCATTGATTATGTGTTCACGTGCACAATATGTGTACCACATATTGAATTTGCGCCTTCATGTTCCTTTGTATCAAGTTTTAAGCTACATTGCGTGATAAAAACCACGGGATTGCGGTGCATGCGTAGTGCATATGTGCCACAATTCTGTGTCTAGAACACTGTTGATTAGTATTTTTAAGTCTCTTATCCCAAAGGAATTTTATTCTCATGTGCAAAGACCAATGAAGATCATTCTTTGTTAGGTTCATCCGAGAGAGCATACTTAGCTTGAGATGAACTTATAGATATGTTGCATAGCTGAATTGAGAAAAATTAAGTTCATGTTTTAGCTCAATTATTGGTTTCCTGTCTCCATTTGTTGTGTAACAGTATGATTGCCTGAAGGTGATTAATTTGATCGTCAATATTTTCTTCTACACTTCTACTTTTTTGCATATCACATGAAGTATAAAAACCTAGCAAAATTTGAATTTCCTTTCTCAGGCTTGTTCATTCAAGTATATCTCTGTATTTCTCGTGTATTTGAAGCATTATGGACAAAGTAGAATTGTCTATTCTTTGACTTCTATAGTGTCCGACTTTTTTGAGAACCTAAATGTGACATTTTGTCATTTTCAACTTTTCACTTATGTTGTAGCCAACTCCAGAAGAGTAAACATTTATTGAACCATCTAATCATTAGTATTTACTTTTCAGGGGATCAAAGATATTCTCTTCTTTTGTCAAATTCTTGAAAAGCAAGGATCCTAGTGATGGTTCAGAACAGGCTTTACTTGATGAACTGCGTGCGTTGGATGCTCATCTCAACGCTAATGTATGTATAGTGATGCTGGTTGATCTAATCTAATGGACATACTGGCAATTGGGTACATTTCCATAGTCCATTTCTATTCATGGATATTGGTAAGACTTCACATCATTTCCTTTATTCCAAAAATAATGCATAAACAATTGCAAGCCATATTGAATATATATGATTTTGTCAGGGTCCTTTTATTAGTGGCGCAAACATCTCTGCTGCTGATTTAAGCGTGGCACCTAAACTGTTCCATCTTGAGGTTGCCCTTGGACACTTTAAAGGATGGAAAGTCCCAGAAGATTTGACTAGTGTTCATGCGTACACTAAGGTATGCAATAAACTCGGTTACTTTAAATATACTAGCAATCTGCACGTGCGATGCACGTTTTTTTCCCCCTCCTTCTTAAGCTTCTAACTTTTTCAAATTTTTTTTTTAAAGTAATGACTGCGGCGTAATCCGACCTCAAACTTGAGACCTCGCTTTATCCATTAGAACTCACTGGTTACTCTTTACAAATTACTCCTAGTGGCACCAACTTTTATTTTATATGACTGACATTTTTGTAAGTAATTATGTCGTAAATAAATTTGAACTTTGAGGGTATTATGGTAACTGACAATAATTGAGTAAATGGATGGTTATTATAACTCGCACTTAAAAATGTGTGATTGAGATTAGATCAATCAAGTTGGGTTGTCTACAAATTACTCAACCCCAACTCTTCCATTATAGTATTGGAGATTAGAGATACCAAGAGTCTTCTAAATTTTGTTGTGAGAAATGTCTTAAAATCTAATGCCCTTATTTTATTTTATATTTCCAAGTATCCTAATTTTTGTGCTATTAAAAGAAGCCCGAATAAAAATATACATAATGCATTCTAATCATCATATCAATGTTTATTCTTAAAGATTGCAGTTAGATTGAAATTATATCAGTGTTTTGAATTAGAGTTGATGTTATGTTCGTCCATGTTTTTTTTAGACCGGAAGTCCTGAACCATCAAAATCTTATCTTAATGTACTCTGGGGACTAGTTACAATATTTTTTATCAAAACTAAATGAATTTTATAGGGATGATAAAAAACCGACAAGCGGGTTTTACTGTTTTTCTTCTTTAATTACAATTAATTGGGAATGTTGTGTTCATCAAGTTCATCCTTTTTTGTTTCTAGTGATGTTATACTTTGCACATGGAATTATAATCGAGTTAAAGAAGAAGGAAAAAACACAAAAAACAAAAACGATATAAAATAAACAATAAACAAAATTAAATATTTCTTTTAAATTTTTGTTTATTTATTTTTATTTTTAGAAAATGAGGTTGTTATCACTTTTGTTGTGTATGTGCAGCTGCTTTTTGGTAGGGAGTCCTTCGTGAAGACTTCAGCTGCAAAAGAGCAGGTGGTTGCTGGTTGGGCACCCAAAGTAAATGCATGAAATCGAATCTAGTTATATACTGTTTCTCCAGTAAATAAGTGGGAATATTTAGATACACCAAAGTTTTGAACCTGGTGCAAATTTGTGGCTTAAAATATATTTGGATGTTGCTGTGTTTGGATTGAGATTGCGAAATGTATCGGTTCTTGGATTGAGATTGCAGTTTGTATCTGGTTATATCCTTGTTCGATTCAGAAGGTCTTTATTAAAACTGATTTTAATTATCATGCTATTTTGATTTGAAATGCTTTCCGAGATTTTGGCTTGTTCTTTGGTACCATTGCTTTTTGACAACAGTCCGTCAATGAGAATGAAAGATTGGCATTGAATTCACAGAGCGCATTTGATATATATATGCAATGGAGAACACTATTGCTGCTACCTGTGGGGATTGCATTTCCCTGACCACGCGCTGAGCATGGAACAGTTCCTAGTTCCTACTCCATGGGACTATGGTTAGGTAGTTTTCAGAACATTTTTTTAAAATTTCATGTTTGTGTAATTTATAAAAACAATTTAATTTATGAATATTTCTTTTATCTATATGTTCTTGACAATTATGAACAATTTTTCTTTTACTTCATCTTTGTATTAAAAAAAATAATAATAAATTAAGTTAAAACCTGGTCCGGACTAGACCAGCCCCCAAGCTAGGGGCCGGGCCGGTATTTTCCTCCATTGGCCCGACCCACGATCATTGCTGGCCAGGCCTAACAAGCCTGAGCCCGGGCAAGCCCTAATGCCATCCGTACTTCACTAGGTTGACCTCAATGCTTCTTCCACAAAGTGTACGTGTTTCCCATTTTGGTATTTTATGGAACAGTTCATGGTACGGAAACCATGCTGTCTCGATGGACTTCTGCACCCTTCAATGCCTAGTTCACAATGCATCGGAGATTGTTGCAGTGAGCTGCTCTGTCTTAAGAGAGAAGAATGAAGGGTTTGAAGTTTAGGAGAGATGAAGACGAGAATAAAGGAGTTGTAAACAACATAGAGTATTAGAGGAGAGAGAAAACGAAACTGGAGAGAGAAAGTACTTTTGTCCAAAAAATCAAAAGTCAACTATGGTTCTAGACTATTTTAGTCCCATATCGGAAGGGATATGGGATGTGGGTATGGGTGCTAGTATAACTACGTGGGTGGGTGCAGTTGTAGAACTTGCCTTAAACTAATGAGTAAGGAAAACAAAGCGGGTGGTGGGAGCTGCCCGTCGCGCTAATCAAAAACTTTATGCGCAATAATTTATGGAGGGGGAATAGGCTGGTCGAGTGCTGACGCTGCTTACTTCGCAGAACTCGCTCGTGCGGGCCTCCCGACAATTCTTAACAATAAAACTTTTGTTAGTGATTAATGTTATATGTATTATACAATTTACTATATTAATAATTTACATGTTATGCATACCATCTGGTTTTCAGTATTAATAAATTACAAGTGTCATGTATGCTTTTATAAGTATATAATTTTTAAACAAAATTGTGATGTTGTCTGGAATCTTTGACAACTCTTTTATATTAGTGAAGCATGTTTTTATTGGATTATATAATGTATGTATTTGCTTTGTTACTAATTCCAGTTGTTTTGTTACATGGAATTAGTTTGATGGTGAACTCACTTATTAAAATAGTTTGATGGTAAACTCACTTATTAAAATAGTAGAGATTGTTTTACTATTAATGTATGTATATTAGTTATGCATATGTCTTTAGTGGGTTATACAATGTATGTATTTGTTTTGTCACAAGTGAAATTAGTTTGATGACAAACTCACTTGTTAAAATAGTAGAGATTGTTTTACTATTAATGTATGTATTTGTTTTGTTACAAATGGAATTAGTTTGATGATAAACTCACTTATTAAAATAGTAGAGATTGTTTTACTATTTTCTTTTACCATTTTAGGAGGTATATTATTGGTGGAGATTATTGTCGAGTAGGTAGTAAATTTTTTTTATTGTAGTGTCACCTAAGGGCAGGTGTAGCATTACTTTTTATTACTATTAACATTTGGGGTTTTTAAACACAAGTGTTGCCGCTGGATCTGGTGTAGGGGCAACAGACAGAATTTGTAGGTTCGTAGGAACTCGAACCGACTGAATCCTATTTCTTCCTTGTGGACAAGTTGACTCCTTGGTGCTTCCGCGGACCTGCACAAACGTTCGAAACACCAGGATGGATCTCGGCGACGAACCTTCCGACGCTCTTGTCAATACCAGAAAAAATAAAGGGAAAGAGCTTAAGTGCACAAAGAGTGATCACCTGTGACAGTAGAAGGTAGGGGGGTATTTATAATCACCATGGGGAACTCCTTCAGGATCAGGATGAATTCTTACTTTCCGGTGTGGCTGGATAGGGTGGTTATAACCACTTTCTCAAGATAAGGATGAGCCAGGATTTCCTCCTATCCTGTTGACCTGATCCCTAATGGGTAAAGACCCGTTCTTAGCTGAACAGATCGTTCATGGGTAAGCGGGCCTAAGAGGAGAGACCTGGTTCCCAATTCGGACCCGTCTGTAGGTGAAATTACCATATTGCCCCTGTGACTTTAAGATTCGTGCCCACTTTGAACGGTTCCGATTTAACCCTATTTTTAGCCATATCACGAGCCCCCACTCCCAAAGACTGTGCGTTACAACCTTTGGGGAGTAGTTTTATTGTTTTAATGGCATATAGAGCTTTATCGGAGCCCTCGAAGGGTGTTCGAACCTCGTTTGAGGGGTGATGGTGCTTTTCTGAGCGAGTAATGCGCCCAAGTTGGCTCCTAGGCTCTTCTAGATTTTTGGTGATTTTCTCCCATTTTAAAATTATTTTTTCGAATTAGTAATTTAATTTTGCGAAGCAACAATCTAATTCCAAGAGGCATCAATTAATTATTCTAACAAATAATTATTTATCCAGGAGGTTGAAAATATTTTTCCCAAATTTATAATTATATTTTAGAATTTTTAATTAATTTTTCCGAATTTTTAATTATTTTTCGCAATTTTTAAATAATTAATTCGAATTTTAATTAAAATAAAAGGATTTATCATCGGATTTACGACGTGGTGCAATCTAAACCGTCCATCGTGCGTTGGTGCGAAGTTCGGAATGATAAGACGACGAGGCGGCATTGAGCGACGTGGACGAATCTGCGACCTTGATCAAGTCGTGATGTGAGTTTCGAAGTGATCTGACGGCTCGTGTCGCTCGGCAGAATTTTCTCCGTATGGGCAGCTCGGAATGCCAGTCGCTTGGATTGGGATTCCGAGCGACGTTGCCCAATCTGAGGCATCCATTTGGCATCGGCGCGAATATCTTGACGATCCGACGGCGGATCTGTATTCGGCCACACGTGGCTAAATCAGGGACGCTCATCAGGTTGTGGCACGAATTTTGAGATGATCCGACGGTCCTTATGGCTTGGCGACATTTTCTCCGTGTGAGCAGCTCGGAATGCCAGTCGCTCGGATTGGGATTCCGAGTGACGTGGCACAATCTGAGGCGTCCATTTGGCATCGGCACGAATATCTTGACGATCTGACGGCGGATCTGTATTCGGCCACATGGCTGAATCATGGATGCTCATCAGGTCATGGCACGAATTTTGAGATGATCAAACGGTTCTCATGGCTCGGCAGCATTTTCTTCGTTTGAGCAGCTCGGTATGCCAGTCGCTCTGATTGGGATTCCGAGCGACGTGGCGCAATCTGGAGCGTCTGATGAAGATCGGGCGCGAATCACGAGGCAAAATGGTGTGGATTGCGAGAAAGCATGATTTCGGTCGACGTTGCGAGATATGAGCTGTCTGATTAAGATCAGGCGCGAATCACGAGGAGAAAGTCGTTTTTCTCCAATACGCTGCTTGGAATGCAAGTTGCTCGGATTTGGGTTCCGAGCGATGTGGCATGGCCATCTGATGAAGATCAGGTGTGAATCACGAGGCACGAAGTCGTGGATCACGAGAAAACGTGATTTCGGTCGATGCGGCGAGATCTAAGTCGTCTGATTAAGATCAGGCATGAATCACGAGGCAAAATGGCACGGATCACGAGAAAACGTGATTCGGACGACGTGGCGAGATCTGAGCCGTCTGATTAAGATCAGGTGCGAATCACGAGGAGAAAGTCATTTTTCTCCAATACACAGCTCGGAATGCAAGTTGCTCGGATTTGGGTTCTGAGCGATGGGCATGATCTGGGCCGTCTGATGAAGATTAGGCGCGAATCAGGAGGCACAAAGGCGTGGATCACAAGAAAACGTGATTTCGGTCGATGCGGCGAGATCTGAGCCGTCTGATTAAGATCAGTGGCGAATCACGAGGAGAAAGTCGTTTTTCTCCAATACGCAGCTCGAAATGCAAGTTGCTCGGATTTAGGTTCCGAGCGACGTGGCACGATCTGGGTCGTCTGATGAAGATCAGGCACGAATCACGAGGCACAAAGGTATGGATCACGAGAAAACGTGATTTCGGTCGACACTGCGAGATCTGTGTCGTCCGATTAAGATCAGGCGTGAATCACGAGGAGAAAGTCATTTTTCTCCAATACGCAGCTCGGAATGCAAGTTGCTCGGATTTGGGTTCCGAGCAACGTGGCACGATCTGGACTGCCCGATGTAGATCTGACGCGAATCCTGAGGCAAGAAACGGGGATCATGAGGATTTTGGCATTTAGGCTTCTGGTGGGCCGTTGTGGGGGCCCAAAGCATTCGAAAGCCCACACAATTCCCTTAACGCTTATAAGTTTTCACCGCCTCCCCTTCTCCTCATTTCTTACTCTTCACTTTTACTTCACTTTTCACTCAAGTCGTTTTTGCTCTCGAGTGGCGCTGCTAGCTTTTGTGGCCAAGCATTTTTTGCTCTTCGGCGATCTTTCCGACCGTAGACGTCACTTCAAGATAAATCATCTTAACCTTAACTCGAAATGTCTGGAGTGTCGTCGGGGAATGAGACCTCCACCTCGGACCAAGAGACCGACCGAGCTCTAGTGCCCCCCCCCCCCCCCCCCCCCCCCCGAGCAAGGGGAAGGAAGTGGCAAAGTCAACCATCGTCGAAACTATAGTGGAGAAGGTGAGGGGGATTGGTGCACTGGGTCGGCTACCGTCGACGCTGTCGAGCCTCAGAATGGTCAGAAGCTACTCCGGAGATATTTTGTCAAAGGCGGTGCAAGGGAGATTGGCTGCCTATGAGGAGAACAGTCCGAGGGACCCTTCCGAGGTGGACGAGATCCCCTCGGTCATGACCGAGGCGGACCTTCATCGAATTAGGAAGGGGTTCCGCATCCCGAAGGAGTACACCCTGCTCCTCCCCGATGCAGCTTCCGAGCATGCATGGGGACGTCGCCAGATACCTGCGTCTTCCCATACGACGCACTCAACACGGGCCTTCGGCTGCCCCTGCCGCCATTCGTAGTCGAGGTGCTGCAGTGGTACGGCATGAGTCCGGTGCAGTTCATGCCGAACATGTGGCGGCACATCATCGCCTTTATCCTCCAGAGCTAGACGGTCGGCGTCCAGCCTCAGCTTATCATTCTTCACAGCCTCTACTGGATTTGTCGAATGAGCCAGATAGAGTATCAGTACTACCTGTCGCCGAGGAAGGGGTCAAATTGATCGAGAATCCGGACTTTATTAAACATTGGAAGGAGAAGTATTTTTTGATCCGAGGCCCCGAGCCGTGGAGCTTTCCGACAGTTTCGAATGAGGACATTCCGACGTGGGCGAAGGCCGAGCCGTTGCTCACTAAGGGATAAGAGGAGGTCGTATCGAAGATCCTCGATCTTTCGACCTTCGGTTGGAAAGATATCACCGAGGAGGTCCTTTTCGGTGGGGGTCTCAGTCCGATCAACCCTAGTATGCTCCATTTACTTCTTTTTTCTTAGCTTATGTATGTTTCTTTTTATCTCGCTAACTCTTCTTCTGATTTTTCTTGTTCAGAAGCCCTCGGTATGGACTTCAAGGCTCTTATGGCAAAGAGGAGCGCGGCAGCGGTGAAGGCGACGAACAGCAAAAAAAAAAGAAAAAGGACGACGACAGGGCCCCCTTCCAGCTGAGCAGCTTAGACGCCCTTGGCTCCTACGGCCATCGTTGACTTGGTCAGCGACTCCCCCTTGGCTCCACAGGCCACGCACCCCTCGGCCGATGCCCCCGAGTCTTCGAGCGGGGCGTTCTCGACCGGAGCTACACTGGCCCTCGAGGTGCCGTCGCTTACGGCCGAAGCAGAGGCCATCCTCACCGAGGAACACAAGAACCTCTTCGTCCCAGACTGGAGAGTGATGAAGCTCGATGGGTTCCTCGGCGACGCGGCAATGTGCATGCAGGCTGTGCG
The DNA here is from genome assembly GCA_017893485.1 of Hemerocallis citrina. Classification (NCBI taxonomy): domain Eukaryota; kingdom Viridiplantae; phylum Streptophyta; class Magnoliopsida; order Asparagales; family Asphodelaceae; genus Hemerocallis; species Hemerocallis citrina. The sequence continues at coordinate 21,080,393 of CM030363.1, forward strand.
GCACTTGCCGACCCCGAAGGATCGCACGGCTCTGAAGGCTGGCGCGGTCGGTGACGACGCATTGGAGATCGCCCAATCAACGATGTCGGTAAGTGTTCTCACTCTGCTCTCTTAAATTTTGGAGTTCATGATTTTTGGTTCTCACGTTCTTCTCCTTCTATTTTCAGACCCTCTGCCACTTCAGCCACATGCTCGAGCAGTTCACCGAGCAGGAGAAGGAGCTGAAGGCATCGAATGACCAAGAGCGGGCGGAGCATGCCAAGGTAGTGAAGTTGTTCGAGGCCGAGCAACGGCTCTCGGCATCGCGAGCTACCGAGGTCGGCGCCCTCGATGCTGCTCTTGCCAAGGCACTCGAGCGCTCAGCGGCTGAAGCGGCAAAGGTCGAGGAATTGGAAAAGGAGAAGGCTCGCATCGAGGAGGAGCTGGCGAAGGCCCTGAAGGAGTGGGAGGCGAAAGTGGACGAGGCGAGAAAGGCCATCCAAGACGAGGCGAAGGCCCACATGATGACGAACATGGAGGAGGCCTATGCTCGGACCCTGAAGCATGTGGCGGCTCGTCTCTCCAACTTCGACAGCTTGGGGTACCACCTGTACGACCCGGTAGAGGGTGAGGAGATCATTCCGCTAGCCAAGGTCGAGCCCGAAGGGGAAGGCGATGAAGCCGAAGGCGATGACGAGGAGGTGGCGAATCCCGAAGGGACGCTCGTTACTTTACCGAGCGAGGGCATCTCGGAGCAGCACCTCGAGGTGGCTCCCTGACTTAGTCGTTTCTCTTCTTTTTTTTTGTTCTCCATGTATTGCCTCGTTGCGGACTGCCACCGCCTTAATTTGAAATGAAAAAATTTCTATCTCTTTTTGTCTAAGTATTGGAAAAATTTTGAACTTTGTCTAAGTGTACGAGTCGTGTGAACTTAGTAGCTCCGTGCTCTGGCTCTTTTCAGATTGTCGAAGCGCTACAGATCGCCGAAGTGCCTCGGATAACCGAAGTGGCTCGTCTCAAGGCTGGTCTAGGGGCGACAAAATTGGGGCTCGCGAGGAACCAAGAGCGGCTTCGTGAAGTGGAGTCGGATCTCCGCAAAGCGTAGTATGAGCTGAATCACCTGAGATCAACCCTAGTTCGTCGAGACATAGAGAGGAGACGCTTGGAATATAGGATTAACGAGACGACCCCTGAAGGCGATGACGTGGGCTCGTCGGCGGCTGTCAACCTCGGCTTGAAGCTTAAGCGACTTCACCACTCTCTGTCTTAGGTGACAGCGGAGAGAGACGAGCTGAAGAAGGTGACATTCGATAAGAGGATGGAGGTTGCTCACCTACGGTGGACGATCACTGATGGCTCTCGAGGGGCAGGCTCGATGCGATTGCCTCGTTTGAAGATAACCGTAAAGGACGACTTGCTTAAACAGCGGTTTGTCGAGCTCGAGGCAGAGGTCGCTCGTCTTCGACCACGATCTGAGGGAAGCACCGTCAGAACTACCTCTTGCACTCGAGAGGAGTATAACAAGGGGATGTCGTTCCGCGAGCTCGCGCTTCGCTCGTCGCCCATACATCGAGATCCTGGAGATGCGCAAAGTGGTGTGGCCACTTCGTCGAGCGGAGCATCTGTTGGGGCCACCGTTAGAACGGGTGCGAACGACGCTTCTCGGCTTGCCGGCCTAGGGACGTCCGCCGAGGTAGGGCATCGGCAGTACAACATTTGTCGCCCCCGTGTGTCTCTCAACCGAAGTATCCCCCCCCTAAGAGGCACTGAAGTAGCTCTCTGTAGTCTTGTACTTTTGGTTTCACAAGTTTTGTATCTTGATGTAAAGTGAAAATTTTGCCGTACTACCCCACTTTTTGAAAATATTTAGCGCTCTGCCCTACTTCCCAAAACAATTAGCGATATACCCTTGTTTAGAACACGTAAGCAAGAAACGTTATTGGAAATAACGGCATAGGTCATTTGCGTGCCGTTATTTTCAATAACGGCATTTGTTTTACATTTTTTTTCATGCTGTTATTTGGAATAACGGCATCAGTATATTTCTCTTACAAGTGTGAATCTTCTAACTTTAAAAATTCTAAGTGCGAAAAAATTTATAAATAATATCGTTATCCTGAATAACGGCATTAGAATAACTGTTGCCGTTATTGGAGATAACGACATCGATTATATATAAATGAAGTAAATTTTTTAAAAAAAAAATTATAACTGATGCCGTTATTTGAAATAACGGCATCATTTAAAAAAAAATTCTAAAAAACAATAGCTTTGATTGCTTCTTAAAGAGAGATCCAGGATGCATGAATACATCCATGCCACCTAATCAACATCACATACATGCCACGTTGCCACGTGATCAACATCCATGCCATCAACTTCATAATGGAGAGTTGAATATTGTGCCCATGCACTTTGATCAACATCCATGTCATCAACTTCATGATAAATACATGTATGCATGACAGGTTGTGGCACACTGATGCCGTTATTTCAAATAACGGCATCAGTAGAGAATGCCGTTATTTGAAATAACGGCATCTGTTATAAAATTTTCACACTTGCGATTTTTTTTCTAAGTGAAAATTACAAGCTGGCGAAAAACAAAACAGCCTATGCCGTTATTCCAAATAACGGCATGACATTTTTTCCAAACAGATGCCGTTATTGGAAATAACGGCACGCAAATAACCTATGCCGTTATTTCCAATAACGTTTCTTGCTGACGTGTCCTGAACAAGGGTATATCGCTAATTGTTTTGGGAAGTAGGGCAGAGCGCTAAATATTTTCAAAAAGTGGGGTAGTGCGGCAAAACTGTCATGTAAAGTTGAGTCGGTTGTCTTTAATTAGACTTGTCTCTCAAACTTTAATGAAATAACACTTGCTTTGTGAATTTGTGTGCTTTGCTAGCGTTTGTAGTTGTCAACAGTTGTAGGAGCAATTCCGAATGGTAGGACGCTTTATACTTACTCATTTGCGAGCAGCAAAAGTTGTGGCGAACCAAGTGTTGGACTCCGAACTTGTTGTTTAGAGAATACCAACGGCTGTAGGAGCAATTCCGAATAGTGATTTGCTTCGTACTCACTTAGAAGCAAGTAGTTGAAGCAGAGTCGAACCAAGTGTTGGACTCCAAGCGCGTCGTTTAGAAAATATCAATACCTGTAGGAGCAACTCTGAATGGTGATCCGCTTCTTACTCGCTTAGAAGCAAGTAGTCGAAGCGGCGTCGAACCAAGTGTTGGACCCCAAGCGTGTCGTTTAGAAAATATCAACAGCCGTAGGAGCAATTCCGAATGGTCATCCGCTTACTCGCTTAGAAGCAAGTAGTCGAAGTGGAGTCAAACCAAGTGTTGGACTCCAAGCGTGTCGTTTTAATGATTTTTTAAATTTTTTTAATTATTTTTTTAAAGCAGAGTTAGACTACCAAAAAATAGAAAACTTGAGAAGTAGAGTTAGACTATTCAAAAGATAGAAAACTTGAGAAGTAGAGCTGGACTACTCAAAAGATAGAGAACTTGCAGGGAAAGATTTCTTTTTATTGAGAACAACTAGGCAGCCGCTTCTAAGTTGCGAGCAGCCTTTACATTTTGAAGGAAAATACAAGTAAGGACTTTAGACATGTCTTCTGGAGCACTCTTGGGGAAGTTGCTTGGAGCGGTATTTAGACACCCTCTTGGTACTTCATCAAGTGCTCCGCATTCCATATCCTCGGTATCCTCCTGCCCCCGGGTCTTCGAGTTGATACACGCCCGGGCGAACGACTCTGGAGATCCTATACGGTCCTTCCCAATTGGGTGCCAACTTGCCTCTTTTGCTTGGATCGGAGATCGACAACTTTCTGAGCACCAGGTCTCCCTCTTTTAGGTTAGCTAGCCGTACCCTCTTATTGTAAGTCTGAGTGATCCTACGGTGGTGGGTCTTTTGCCGAATTGCAGCTCTCTCGCAGACCTCATTTATGAGGTCTAGGTAGTTGCAAAGCTGGTTCGCTTTCTGTGCTTCATTGTAGGCTATAAGTCGGGGAGAAGGCAGGCCCACTTCTAAAGGGATGAGGGCTTCGGAACCATATGTGAGGTTGAAGGGGGACACCCCCGTCGGAGTTCTTTTGGTGGTGCGATAGTTCCAGAGCACGTTCGGGAGTTGTTCAACCCACAAGCCCTTAGTAGATCGGGTAAGCCTCTTCTTCAGGCCAGAGAGGATTTGTCGATTTGCATTTTCTACTTGGCCACTGGACTGAGGGTGAGTTATCAATGAGAACCGTTGTTGAATGCCGAGGTCGGTGCAAAAGTTACGAAAGGTCGCTCCCGTGAATTGAGTCCCGTTGTCGGTCATGAGGACGCGAGGTACCCCGAACCGATAAATAATGTTCTTCCAAAAGAACTTCTGGACCTTGTGCTCGGTGATTGTCGAAAGAGGTTCAGCTTCGATCTATTTTGAGAAGTAGTCTATTGCTACTACTAAGAACTTCAGCTGGCCCGGTGATAGGAAGAAAGGTCCAAGCAAATCCACCCCCCACATTGCAAAGGGGATTGGGCTCGCCAAGGAGGAGAGTTGCACTTGGGGCAGGCGACGGATTGGGGCAAATTTTTGGCAGGAGTTGACTGGCAGATGTACTCCTCGGAGTCACTCATTAGTGTGGGCCAGAAGTAACCATAGTTCAAGAGTTTTTTGATAAGGGATCTCGCTCCCAAGTGCACGCCACACAGACCGTCATGGGCCTCCTTTAGGGTATAGAGCGCTTCCTCCGGGGAGAGGCACCTCAGATAGGGTCGACCGTCGAACTAGGTGTAAGAGCATTTGTACATGACCCCATCCAGGAGTGTGTATCGCTCGGCTCGTGTCTTGATCCTCCTTGCCTTTTTCAGATCTTCGGGAAGGACTCCGTCTTGAAGGTACTCGAGGAGGGGCTTCATACAGTTTTCCCCAAGCGTTAAGGGGTAGACTTCCATTGGCTCCGGATCGTCTTCATCAATACTTGGTCTGAGAAGGACCTCTATCAAGATGGTCCATTGTACACCTTGGAGAGACGAGGAGGCGAGCTTAGAGAGAGCATCCGCTTGCACGTTTTCCTCTTGGGGAACCCGCTGGAGCTGAACATCTTCGAATAAGGCTAGAAGCTCCTTAACCTTTGCCAAGTACCTAGCCATATGCTCGTCCCTTGCCTCGTATTCCCCCAACACTTGGTTGACGACCAGTTGCGAATCACTGAAGACTCTGACCCGCTTGGCCCCGGCTTTGCGAGCCATGCAGAGCCCCGCTATGAGGGCCTCATACTTTGCTTCGTTGTTTGAGGCCGAAAAGTTTAAGCAGAGGGAGTATTGGAGGACGAAAGCATCTGAGCCGGCCAAGATAACACCAGCCCCACTTCTGTAGGCGCAAGAAGACCCATCCACATAAACGGTCCAGACGAAGGGGTCAGCAGATGACTCACAAGGGTCGGGGATGGTGCTCTCCATAATGAATTCGGCCAGAGCTTGGTCCTTGATTGCTGTTCTCGGCTGGTAGATGATGTCATGTTGGCTCAGCTCTATGGACCACTTCATAAGGAGCCCGGAAGTCTCGGGCTTGTGGAGAACTTCCTTGAGGGGCTGGTGGGTTAGGACGACAACCGAATGAGATTGGAAGTAGGGGCGGAGATTTTGGGCCGCCATGACCAAGGCAAGGGCCATCTTCTCCAGCTTCGGGTAATGGAGTTCGGCATCCCGTAGGACCTTACTCGCATAATAGACGGGCCACTGCGTTCTACCCTTTTTCTCTTACAAGGACCGCGCTGAGGGTTTGCTCCGAAGCTGCGAGATATAGGTAGAGGACCTCTCCAGGTATTAGCTTGCTCAAGAGCGAGGGATTAGCTAAGCATGCCTTGAGATGGTTGAAGGACTTTTGTTGTTGTTCCTCCCATTCGAAGCCTTTAGCCCCCCTGAGGGCCTTGAAGAAGGGGAGGACTTTTTCCCGGACTTGGAGAGGAACCGCCCAATTGCTGCGAGGCATCCCATGAGCCCTGTACCTTTTTGACATTGGAGGGAGGAGCCATTTTGAGAATGGCCTGGATCTTCTCGGGGTTGGTCTCTATGCCCCTCTGGCTGACCATAAACCCTAAAAACTTGCCGGATGAGACCCTGAACTCATACTTGCTCGGATTCAGCCTTATATTGTGCCTCCTGAGCACCTCGAAGGCTTCTTGAAGGTCGAGGACATGTTCCTTCCCTCGGGTGCTCTTGACCAACATGTCGCTTACGTAGACTTCCATGTTTTGGCCAATCTGGTCTCGAAAAACCCTATTCACGAGGCGCTGATAAGTAGCTCCCGTGTTCTTCAAGTCGAACAGCATCACCCTGTAGTAGTACAGGCCCTGATCCGTCATGAAGGAGGTCTTCGGGATGTCAGGAGGGAACATCCGAATTTGGTTGTACTCCAAAAAAGCATCCATGAAACTTAGGAGCTCGTGCCCGGAGGTCGCATCGATCAGGGAGTCGATGTTTGGAAGGGGAAAAGGGTTTTTCGGGCATGTCTTATTGAGATCGGTGAAGTCGATGCATATCCTCCAACTCCCATTGGCTTTCTTGACCATCACCACATTGGACAGCCACTCGGGATAATTCACCTCCTAGATGAATCGAGCATTGAGGAGCTTTTCGACTTCTTCCTTGATTGCCTGTTGACGCTCAAGGGTAAACATACAACGCTTCTGCTAAATGGGCTTCACACCCGGAGCGACACTGAGGCGGTGCATTAGGAGTTCCTCGGAGATCCCAGGCATGTCGGCTGCGGTCCAGGCGAAGAGATCGCGGTTCTCCCTTATGCACTGGGAGATGTCTTCTTTGATGAAGGGGGAGAGTGCCTTGCTGACCCGAAACATCTTGGTGGCGTCTCCCTCTGAGAAGGGTACTTCTTCTAGTTCATCCACTGGTTCAGAGATGGTTTGGCTATTCTCCAGTGGGATCTCTAGGGCTTCTAGGGAGAGGACCGAGCCTTCCATTGAGGTCATATAGCACTTACGAGCCACCTCTTGACTCCCTCTTACTTCTCCTATCCCTGCGGGGGTGGGGAACTTCATCTTCATGTGGTAAGTAGAAGGGATGGCTTGGAGCGCGGCAAGGCCCAGTTGACCCAGGATCACATTGTAGGCAGCCTTCACGTCCACCACCATAAAGTCCATTGGCTCCGTGCGAGTGACCGGGGCTTTGCCAGCGGTGACGTCGAGATTCATAACACCCTCGATCGTTACCAGAACCCCTGTGAACCCATGAAGGGTGTAGCCAGCCGGCTTCAGCCGGTCTCTTGATAGCTAGAGGCCTTTGAACACCTCCAAGAAGAGGATGTTGACCGAATTTCCATTGTCCACCAGCACCCGGCGAATGTTGAAGTTGGCCATTTTGAGGTTGATGATGAGGGCATCGCAGTGGGGCATGCGGACGCCTTCCAAGTCCCTATCGGAGAACATCACAGGGACTCCCAGGCCTTTTAGGGGAGGATGGCTATGCATAGAGTTGACTTTCCTAATGAAGGCTTTTCAGGAAGAGTTAGAATCTCCTCTCATTGGCCTTTTAGGGAGGTGCAAAATGGCCTCTTCTTTGGCCCCGAAGTCTCCGTGCGCTGCTCTGTTCTCCTGTTAGCCCCCCTAGGCGGCCGAGGCAGATCGACTTTGTCCCTTCTCACAAATTGAGTGAGATGGCCTCTCTGGATAAGGGCCTCGATCTCATCCTTCAGGGCCCGACAGTCATCAGTGTCGTGCCCATGGTCCCGGTGTAAATAGCACCACTTGTCCCGGTTTTTCTTCTTCCAGGGGGTGTTCATCTTCGGAGGTGGTGGCAGGAGACCTTCATTCCCAGTCTCCATCAGGATGGCGGAGACACCCGCATTGAGTTGGGTAAACTTCTCGAAGCGAGGGAGAGGGCGCCGTTGACCCCCATTATCTTTTTGGAGCTTCTTAGCTCCTTCCTCCTTTGTAGTCTTCCGTTTGTTCCCGGAAGATGACCCCTCCAGAGTGGGGCGGTTGAGAGCCTCTTCAGCTCGGATGTACTTCTCGCTCCTGAGGAGGAGCTCGGAGAAGTCCCGAGGAGGCTTCTTGGCCAAGGAAGCCCTGAGGTCGGGGTTGGTGACATTGGATTGGAAGGCAGCCGAAGCTACCGACTGATCCAATGAGGCGATGGACCTGGCCTCGGCAGTGAACCTCTTAACATAATCTCTCAGCCGTTTGCCCTTCTTTTGGCTGTGGAAGAGCAGCGAGGTGCTCGTCTTCTCAGAGCGGCAACTGCTCATGAAATGCGTGAGGAAGAGGCCTTCGAACTGGTCGAATGAGAAGATAGTTGCCGGTGCTAGACGAGAATACCACTCCCAAGTTGGCCCCTTGAGTGTGGCCGGGAAGGTCTTGCAGGGGAAGGCATCATATGCATGATGGATCATCATGAGTGTTTTGAAACTCTCAATGTGATCTGCAGGGTCCGACTCCCCGGTGTAAGTCTCGAAGTGTGGAGGCTTGAAGTTGTCTGGGACAGAGGCCTCCATGATGGTGCGGGAGAATGGGGGCCTGCTTGGGCGGAGGTTCCTTGTTCGTTGCTCCTCGTCCCTATCCAGCTGGCCGAGGCACCTCTCCATCTCGTGAAGGCGGCGGTAGATCAATTCCTCTCTTCGGTCTTGTCTGGCTAAGCCCCGAGACTCGTCCTCATGTCAAGGAGGGCTGGGGCTGCGATGGCGGTGGCTCTGAGTAGGTGGTGGACTGATAGAGCAAAGGGGGTGACTCAGAGTAGGATGCGGACTTTGGGAGCGGCGGTGGTGCTCGGGAGAAGGGCGGCGATGGCTCGGAGCCGACCTGAACTTCGGGAGCGGCGATGATGGCGAGGAGCTGGCCGAGGGGTGGGATCCTGAGGGCCGTTGTTGGGGGCGGTGTTGAGCGCCCGAAGGACTGCCTTCTGAAATTGCTGAAATTCCGCCCTTGTGACGGGGCCTCCTGCTCGCGATTGACTCAAGCTACAGGACGGCCAGCCAGGGAGCGACTTCGTCTTGGGCAATGTGGGGGTGACTCTTTCTGCCTCTGGGGAGAGTTGGACCTCCTACGGTCTGATCGGCGTGGTGACCGATCCTTCGGGTGCTCCCGGCGAGGGTTCGCCTCGCGGGTCTGCCTCTCATCTAGATGGGTCCGAAGGTCGGGCCCTGGCTCGGTCTACCAATTGTTGATCATGTTCCTCAGATCCTTCGGCGTAGGAGGACTATGGGAGGCCATATAATCTGTGGAGGCGTTACGGATGGACACCCGAACTTGATGTATAGGTTGCTTGTGGAAGCTTCACCGAGAGGGCTCCCCCATGGTTGCCTGGGGCCCTATAGGCTGCAGAATAGACTGAGGAGCCTGCTGTTCGAGCTGCAGGGCCTGCTGGACGGGTGGAGGGAGATCCTTCGGAGGAGGAGGAGGAGGAGGATGAGAAGAGGTTGTTCTTCGGTTGGAGTTTGCGGGCTTCCTCTTCGGAGGCATGGCTAGGAGTAGCTTTGGCTGAAGGAGGAAGGTGGGGTTGCTTGTCGAGTAGTTCCCGCAGACGGTGCCAATCTGTTGTCGCTAGATCTGGTGTGGGGGCAATAGACAAAATTTGTAGGTTCGTAGGAACTCGAACCGGCTGAATCCTACTTCTTTCTTGTTGACAAGTTGACTCCTTGGTGCTCCCGCAGACCTGCACAAACGTTCGAAACATCGGGATGGATCCCGGCAACGAACCCTCTGACGCTCTTGTCAATACCAGAAAAAGTAAAGGGAAAGAGCTTAAGTGCACAAAGAGTGATCACCTGTGCACAAAAAGTAAAATTGTCACTTAGAGCTAAAAAATTACAAAATTGTTTTCTGGGTTTACAAACAGTGTCGGCCTGGTCTGGAGTGGTTACTTTCGATTTTAAATTTGAATTCAATTGGTTTATCTAATTTCCAAGTATAAGGATTTATATATGTAAAGATAAATTCAAAAGGGATATTTTGCAAAATCTACTCAAAACCTTAATAAACCTAATTTTCGGCCTATTAAAGGGCAGTAGTAGCCATCTCTTTGCTGCATAACACAAAGGGTTTTTTTTATTATTATTTTCTTGGAGTTTCGAAGCGAGAATCTTGGTTTTCTTGCGAATGGAAGGATTCTCTTATTCTCTTTATTATTTTCGGTTGATTCTTCAATAAGGTGAGCAACATATGTTTGGTTTCCTGCTGTTGTATGCATGTTGTATGTGATGCTTTATCTATTAGAAAGCATGTTAGGAGTTTGTATGATGATATGATGAATTTTGATGGATGTATGAATAAAAATTGAACTTTTTCATGAAAACTATGCTTGTGATGATTAAAATTTTATATGGATGACTCGAGATTGTTAAAGAACCTAATAAAAACCATGGTTAGGTTGTTTTCCTTCATATGCTTACTGATTTGAGGGGTTGTAACGAGTATGCATGTCGTATAATGCACAAATTGATTAAAGATGGACTTTGACTGTGTGTGTATATATCCTTGTTCTGTTCTTGAAGTTTTGATGAAGTAAAACTTGATTAATGCATGTTGTAATCACCTATATTCATGGGCAAACTGATATAAGAGATTATGTAGGAGTTTAATGAATGGCAAGAATGGTTTCGGATAAAAAAGGATCAAGTTAATGTTTTGGAAAAGGGGTTGAAGTTTTCGGGTCTGATGGATGTTCAACCGAAATTGGTTTTTGTGCTTTTGTGAAATTTTCAATGGAGTCTTATTTTGTTTTGATACTGAGATTAATGAGAACAATATATTACTTCTACACGATGTTTTCTTGATGCTTAACACATACATATGGACATATATGCACATATATACATAGATCCCTAAGTTCTATTTTGAAGGATTGCCGAAATGGAAATTGATGTTCTTTATTAAGTTTTCAATTGGGATTTGGTTTGTTTTAGTACTGAGATTGAATCTAAATGTTATACTACTCCTATTTGATGGATTTTGATGCTTAACTAATACTTGAACACACCTATATACATATATACATATTTATAGTCATTGTTTTGAAGATTTTGATAAAATTTGCTCTTTTATGATCTTAATGATGTTTTGATTAGTTTTATATACTCCTATATGTTATACAAGTTTTATTTGATCACCTCAGAAATTTTATTTTACAAATTTATGATTTTACAAAGATTTAATTAAGTATCAGTTGAGAAGTGCAAGAAATTTAAAGTTGCTGTATGGGCTGTTTTTGACATGAAGGTCAACTGTCCATTTTTTGAACTAAAATGAAGGTCGACTATCATGTCGGTCGACTGCGACTTTTGATGGTCGACCGACATCATTGTTTTTGGCTGTTTTGTGAGTTCTTCCGTCATTTTTCTTGAACGATTATTTCTTCGATATTATGGATTATTGATCTACTATTTTAGAGAATATTTTTGCTACAGATTACAGTATTTTACAGAGAGTTATGTTTTGATTATAATAGAATTTAAATTGTATTTGTATGACTTCATAAAGGGAAATATATATGGTTTTTGAAGAAATTAATGTTTTGTGACTTTCTATGACTTCAAAATATGATTCTCAGTTATTTAATAGATTTAATACTTTATTTCAATTTTGAAAAATTGTGAGTATATCGATTAAATTGGTTTTGTTGATTTGAGAAGTTTTTTTATTGATATAAACGTTTCGATGATGAAATAAAGAGTTTTATTGAAAGTTTTGGTGTTGATATTCATTTTGTGTGTCTCTAGGAATTGAGTGGGATTCCTGTGAAGTGGCAGATGAGATTTTGTGGATTATGACCAGTGGAATTAAGTCTGGCATGATACACTAACTTTAGAGAGAGGAAATTTGTGTTTTAATAATAATAACTTAAGGAAAAGTACTAATGGAGATGTGATAGAAATTGGAAAACGTAAGTATATGCTCTAGGGGTCTAGTCCAACGGATGCGTTCCAAGACTGTGTTGTTCTATCTCGAGAGGACATTTGGTATGTTCGCGTGTTAAGGGTCTGCAAACTTATTCACGGAGCATACAGGTGCATTCGCATGTCGATGGTTGGTGGACCTATTCACGGGATGTACTAGTGTATCTGCATGTCGAGGGTCTCACAAACCTATTCATGGGGTACACGTCAGGGAGGTAATTTCTTCCTGGGGGTCAGAGCTATTCTTACATGATGCTTGCGTGTTGAGGGTTGTGATGCCCATATGCAGAGTATTCTGGATCTTGTTTCCATCACCGTAGTAGGATTAGTTGCATAACGAGTGATCAAACCCTATAAAGTAGAGAACGATAGGAACTTGCACCGGACCTATGTAGTATGGAATTCATAGAATCCGACAAGTACTGTAACACCCTGTACTTAAGCGTGTATATATAATATTATATTGGGATAATATAATAATAATAATAATATATATATATATATATATATATATATATATATATAATAAAACACAAAGAAAGCTATCAAGTGGCTCATATTCAATCTCCCCCAAAATCAATGGCCCAGATCTAACCTCACAAAACATATTTTCCCGCCCAAAATTTCAAATCCCAAAATTTCAAACCCAAAACCAATCACTCTCTCTCTCTCCACTCAGAATCACTAACCCTCTCTCTCTCTCTTATGGCTTCTCTCTCTCTCTTCTCCCGATCCCCATCTTCTCCTCCCTCGACCCCGTCTATGGCGATGCCTCCCCTCCCGAGGAGGCGGAGCTCCGAATCAGGACCATCAAGAACAAGTTTGCCGAGCTATTCGGCGGCGATCAGCCCGAAATCTTCGCCCGATCTCCAGGTTCGCTCATCGAACATGTGACACTCTGTTTGGTTCCGTTGATTTGATCAAATTTTGATGTGGTTGTTAGGGTTATGTTAGATTTTCAGGGGATCTGGGGTTTATGAGAAAAGGGAAGTGAGTTTTGGATCTGGGGTTGTTAGGGTTATGTGACACTCTCTTTACTGCAATATTGTATGACAATTCTGTACTTTGTTAGGTGCCAATTGAGGTAATTTGTAGAGATAAAGAATTTCAAACGAGTGATTATATTGGAAGGTGGATTTCTCAAATCTGCATTGCTTTTATATTTTGTTATTTTGAACATTGTCAATATAAATTAATAGCCGTTAGTTTCTGAACAGATGACATGGAGATTGCCCCAGATTTTTTTGATTATTTTGAGGCTGCAGCTACTTTACTCGACAATGATAAGTATGGTTGTCATCAATTTACCTTATTATGCATATATATGTTTCTCTTTTCATCCTGCTGGTACTTGATTGATTCTCACCAAATGTGTAACTACTGAAGGACAATAATGGTTGTTTCTTCCTGGAATGATAATGGACAAGTGCAGTTTGTGCATGACCCCAGTAAGATTCTTTGCACGATCTCTTTATGTACAGTCAATTATATATCTCACACAGGCTCCTCTTCTGCAGGAGCTCTTTATCGTTCAGATTTCTTTCCTGGACTTGGATGGATGTTATCTAAATCCATATGGGATGAGCTATCACCAAAGTGGCCTAAAGCATATCCTTGCCTGTTATATATTTGAGTTACTATTTTGGAACATCAGTTATTATCAGCTATTATATTAACTTAGTTTCCTCCTTGACACGATTAAACTTATTGGGATGATTGGGTAAGATTGAAGGAGGTGCACAAAGAACGTCAATTTATTCGTCCCGAAATTTGCAGGACATACAATTTTGGTGAGCATGTTGGTACCATGAAATTGTTCCTTCATATTGATTATAGAGATTATTATTGACTTGTGGCTCCAGAAAGTTGTTCATGATAGATTAAACTTGCTAATGTGTATACTTATTGGACATTCTAAGGAATCAATTCTAAAGAGGTAATTTGTAGAGATAAAGAAGTGCATATAAGTGAACTGAAAGTGAAGATGGTTAGACTTAATGTCTTCAATAGACAATTTGAAGCGGAAATTCATAATAACAAGCTGAATGTCAGATTTTCCTTGCATGTTGTTAGCAAATTGAGATTTTTATTTATTATGTGTTTCTTTGTTTGTAGTTCTAGCATTATTTGTAGTTCTAGCGGAAATGATTAATCTTTCATACTATATCTTGGTCCTTTATTTGTAGTTCTAGCATTAACCGGTGTGAGATTAAATTTATTTATATCACAAACTCATGTTTTAGGTCAACTAAATGTCATTCCATCACTATCATGGCGTTGTAGCAGAAAGAGCCAAATGAGAACATCTTTTCGTGTAGTTGGTCTATTTGGAGGAAAGAAGAACAGTGAGAGTGGCGATGACAAACCTTCAAATGTGAGCTTCTGAATCTTTCTTTACCTATTTCAAATTTGGTTCTTTCCATTTTGTTCACGCACAAAATTATCTTTAGAGGTCACTTTTTCCTGTACCGGGTTTCATGGTTATTCATTTTCCTTTTAAACAAACTTGGAAAGTTTGAAGCACATACGTTTCTATCTACGGGCCGTGTCATGTTAGATTTGGTTCATTATCTTATTCATTTTCATTTTCCTTTTAAATTTGGTTCATTCTTATCATTCGTTCTGTTGAAGAGTATGGGAAAGACTAATTATAGAGAGCTAAATTTGACTTGAAATCTATCAAATTTGTAATTACAGTTTACTGCAAAAACTATAAAACAAAATGGTTTGAAATTTAACAACTGATCTGAAGCCTATTTGTAGCATACGAGTAATGGACCATCTGCAAAAACTTCTTTTCTGTTTACTGTTGATGGCCATTGAGGGTTCTATCACTATTGATGGTTGTTTTAGTTGAAATTCTCTATTGATTATTAGTTTATGATATATGATGTTAGTTAAGCGATATCTATAAGCTACTAGATATCATATGATTGTAGTATGCAAATGGCTAAATTACTAAAAATTAGGAAATTTAATGAATTTCAGGATTACTTTTAGCAAAAAGGAAGCAGAGCAGCTTCCCTTTTTGGAGGAAAGTTTTTGTCTCTCGGCTTATCTTTTGGTAGCTTCCTTTTTTAGCACTTATGTTATTGTTGTTATTGTTGTCGGAGCTTAATTATGTTATTGTTGTTGGATCTTAAGTATGGTTGTATTAATTATGTAGGTTAATTATTTCTATGGTGAAGTATGGTTCTTTTTTAACAATGTGTTTTGGATTTGTTTTGTTTCAGCTTACACAACAAAGGTTGCTCGCAATGCTAATGTGGAGAAATTGAAGGCTGGGTATCTGTTCTCTAAGGTTAGCTTCTCATTTTTCTCTATTTATTTTCTCTATTTTTACACACTAATTTGTGCATGTGGGTTGTTAATTTGGGAGATGCTAATCTTCGTCCTTTCTTGCTAAGTTTTTTACCAGATGATTTTATGAAATTTAACTTGGTTCATGTCAAGATCCAATGCTTATTTCTACTTTAAAAGGAGCCTTTACATTAACTATTTTATTATGGATCGTGGATACCCAGTCGATTCAGGATACCCAGTCGATTGAGTACACTATTTCATAGGGATACCCAGTCGATTCAGGATAAATTGGTAGTGCTTGCTACAAATGTAACTAAATTGGTAGTGCTTGCTACAAATGTAACTCTTTATATCTTTTTCATTTCAAGTTTCAATTAACTTACTTATCGATAAGTTCTTTAATTCTCCTTATTATTTACATGTGGGGCTACTATCAACAAAGATTTGTATTATTCATAAAAGTTGTTACATTTAAAAGATTTGGTTAGATTCATTTCATGAATTCACAAAGCCATCTATCTCTTTTGTTTCAAATGAAGGGTCTTGCTTGCAGAGAGCAAAGCATCATATCTCGCTATCCTCACCTTTAAGGTATTTGATTTTCACCCAAAAATGGAGACATAGCATGTATACTTTACTTTGTCATTATACAAGTTATTGATGCCATTTATGTCCATTTTTGCTTGCTTTCACTGCTTCAGTTTGTTTGAATAGATTTTGCAATAAAGCTATGAGAATGACAATTCAATGTAAATAAATAATCTTCAAAAAGAAAACAAAATTAACAATTAAATAGATTGGAGATCTAAAATGCTGAAGTAATAAATGAAGTAAAAATGTGTTCATCTATGTCATTTTATATGATTTGATTAGTGGTAGACTTTTTATACCGTTTGTAGCTTCTTTGGCTAAAACTTGCGTACGCTGACTCTAGAATTGATACTGTACTGTTTATGTTTTTTATTTTATTTTGGGTTCTGTTAGTTGGTTGATTGTTTATGTGGGTTTTGGTTGTTGAATTGTAGACGACTACTCTGAGGTTGTATCTGACATGCATTTGGAACACGTTGGAGGCTGCAATGTGCTTGCAGGTAATCTATGATGCATATTATTATTATGGGATTCATGGATATTAAGGTAGTGATTTTCCCACAATTATTATTTTATCTCATTTAAGATTTATCTTTTGCTAGAAGCCTTATTTTAGTTCAAAATTATATTAACATGCTTTTTATTTAATTGGAAAATATCACTTTGGTTGAGGTGTTGAAAGAGTGATAATCCTTCAACATAGATTTCTCTCATAACAGTGATACAGGAATAAATTAAATGACAGATTTGCATTAAATGACAGAACAAGTAGTGTGGCAACTGAAGATGACTGATATTGAATGACATAGTTACACCTTAATTGATTGATGTACTTTTTTAAATCATCTCTCTGCTGTGAAGAGTTGTTAAATGATAAATATCTTCAAGAAAGCAATGATCAAAATCGCGAAGAGCTGTTGTGAAATGGGCCATGGATTACTTTAAAACATATCAAAATGTGATAGTAATATTGGCATTAGTGTATATATACTACAGGTCTTTCACAATCAAGTTTTGTGACAGTTTTAGGGTTGAAAACTTTTCTATTATTGAGAACAGTTTGCAGTGATTGAGTACTTGGGATATTTTCTGTAATGCAGTTACTACATGCACAGTTGCCCCTGTAAATAAAAAGATTACACGATAAGAGATTCATCTATTTGGAATGGTTAAGATTACATAGTTGAATGTCTACAAATGACAACCTCAATTCTCCCATTATAATATTAGATATTAAAGATTAGAGATCTGTATCCGAATCCGCTTTTCAAAGTGCTATCCGTATTCGTATTCACATTCGAATTTTTTTAGATTTGAATATCTGAATCCGTATTTGCCTGGATACGAATTTTTCATATCTGTATTCACACAAAAATCGGATTCGGATATGGATCATATATATCCTAATCCGAGAGCTTCCCTAATATGCATTTTTCTGAATGCAAAATGCTGAAGTATGTATATGAACTTAATAAGGACATTGTTATTCATTGTTTAACTTCATTTTGTCACAGTAAATAACATTCATCATAGCACATCAAATAAATAAATGAACTCAAATCAACAATTAAAGTAACTATGGCTGGATGATCAATAAAGGATACACACAGAAGTGTTCTATTCATGGACGGGTTTAGGAGCATCATAAAAATAATTTACTGCACTGAAAGAAAATTTTTAAAAATTGTCACACAAATCTGCCACCAGTAAAATTGCAGCCCATCCCTGGTTTGCTTTCATAACTCAGCTCCAGTTTGTTGAGGAATCGATATAGACAATACCATCAGTCGAACAAGAATCTCATGATCCTCAATAAATACCCACTTTCAACCCAAAATAATAATATTTGCATTTACGACCATGAAGAGCATGCAAAAATGGACCCCAAAAAATGGTCCACAAATGCACAAAATTGCGCCCATATCCCATTTCTTTGGTTCCGTCTTCATCTTCTGACTTAAATGGCCTTTCTCCATCTATCAGTACCTACTTACCTTTGAGTTTACAGCAAGCATATAAAAAAGAACCCCACAAAACCAAGCCCCCGCCCTATAATATTTTGCTGAAGAAGAAAAAGAAAACAAAAATTAAACATTATTATCAATGAGAGAAAATACAAGAACATAAATTGGTAGGTTTGATAAGAAGATTCGACTAACCAAATCAAAAGGAAGCCCTCGAAACAACAACCAACCGAGTCCTACTATGACAAAATCCTGTCACAAACAAAAGTGCAAGGAGCTGACTGAATGTGTTTTTTTACCTAAATAAGAAATCTCAGTTGCATTTACATAAAATTCAAACCACATCAAACCAATCAAAAGTACGTAACTTCAAGACAAACACAGATCTTTCCACTCACAAGACACCAGTATCTTTAGTTCAAACATCTTACCTCTCAATATTGAAAAAAAGGAAAGTGAACAAAAAGAAATAAATGAAGATACCCTTAATAGAGCTGACTGAATGTGTTTTTTTACCTTTTTTCAAAGAGGTTCCAAAAAGTTGACTCATTTTGTATTATTTCATGCAAAGGTTTTTGTTTGCTGTTTATTGTTAGTTATTGTTTGCTGTTTGTTGTTAGTTAGTTTTAAAACTCTCATTGTTTTGATTGATTATTGTAAACTCTTACTATTTGTTTCGAAACTCTTACTGTTTTTTTAGGTACACTGTTTGGTCCCATTTTTGAAGACTTGAAGCATTGTATTTTTCTACAACACTGTAATTTTTTTTGGTCATTCGGTTGGTTGATGTATATTTTGGTGAAGGTTGTAATAGTTGTAATATTTAGCAATTTGGGAGATTATGTAAGTATCTGTATATAATGATGATATAATATAGTTATGTTAATACCCGTACCCGCAATTTTGTGGAGTATTGAGTTCTGTGTTTGGTTTTTGAAAGGTTTTTCGAAGGTTTTTCAAAAAATCCATTATGTTTTCAAACAAATTTTGGGTTTTTATTTTGTATCTTGCATTATATTATGATTTTTTCCCCCAGAGCCTTATATATATGATGCATGTGTGATGTTGCTCGGTTTCGCCTGGGGAGGATTGATATTTATTGCCTGTGATGTCATATATTTAATTGTTAGCAGAATTCCGTAAGGAATTTCTGTAAAAGGGCTAATATTTTAGGGGAGGTTCTGTCAAAATTTTTACTAAATTTTCTAAAATCTATTATGTTTCCAAACGATATCTTGGTTTTTATTTTGTATCTTAGTCATATGAAGTTTTGTTCTTCCCAGAGCCCTATATATATAATGTCTGTGTGATGTTGCTTGGATTGGCTTGGGGAGGATTTATATTTCTTGATTGTGATGATAAATTTTTAATTGTTAGCAGAATTCCGTAAGGAATTGCTGTAAAATGGCTAATATTTTAAGGGAGGTTCTGTCGAAATTTTCAGAAAATTTCCTAAAATTTATTATGATTCCAAACTATATCTTGGTCATTTGGATAGCGACATGTAAAATGGCTAATATTTTTTTTACAAATGAAGTGTCAAACAGATACAGAGCATAAAGTGTCAAAGTTTGTAAGCTCAAAACTAACACAAACAGATCATGAAGTATCAAATTTTGTAAGCTCAGAACAAACACAAACAGAGCATGTAGTGTCAAATTTTGTTAGCTCAGAACAAACAGAAACAGAGCATGAAGTGTGTAATTTTGTAAGCTCATAAATAACACAAACAGAGCTTGATGTATCAAATTTTGTAAGCTCATAACAAACACAAACAGAGCATGTAGTATCAAATTTGGTAAACCCAGAACAAACAGAAACACATCATGAAGTATCAAATTTTGTTAACTCAGAACAAACAGAAAATGAACAGCAGAAACTGAACATGAAGTATCAAATTGTGTACGCTCAAGACAAACAGAAACTGAACATGAAGTTTCAAATTTTGTAAGCTCAGAACAACAGACACTGAACATGTGGTTTAAAAAAAACCAGTAGGCTCAGAACACACTATTCATAACTAGGGCTGCATTGGGGTACCGCGCCAACTAGGATATGATAGATATATAATCAAGAATAAATACAACAAGCTTGAAATAATTATTCAGATCATATAGTGTTTTGCATCACTGCCTACACCAACACACCAAAGGAGAGAATCAACCACCAAAAGTCTTAAATGAGAATCAACAATATAATTTCAAAGGAGGCCTGTATATAGTAGATGATTGTATTAGAAAGGTGGTTGTATTTGTTTACAATCAGTTTTTTTTCCTATCATGGTGCATATTTTTAATTAATGTTCTCACATTTCTTTTAAAAAATATAGCTTTTTGAAGAATTGGATAAGTCAATATTTAGATATTTAAGGCAATAAAGATAAATTCCTAAAAAACTGAAACAATTTAACGAATAATTGTTAAAGATGTATAAAGAGGTATAGTGAATGATTTTTGATCATCCAACCAAAAATGTATAATGCATAAATTTATATGCAGTTCATCCAACCAAATAACTCCAAATAAATTTATACGCAGTTCCGAATACGTGCCGTAGGCACGTGCCACGGGCATACCTAGTACTAGTATAATGCACGCGCGATGCACGTCAATATAAAAGTTTAGTCATTAAATTAAATGAATTTGTATATCGTATAACAAAAGAATTAGTAAAACATTTAAAAACATGTTTGGAAATGTGTTATTGTTAATGACATGTAGCCTCAAACAACCAAGAGGAATCAGCAGTGCATCCCCCAATTATTAGGTAGACAAATTCTAAATATTAGTAACATGATTCATCATGCTCTATTATTCCCCCCTCCTCTGCTTTCCTCTTCTCCTAGCATCATTAAGGTTAGATACGTAGCAGCATAAGACTGGATTAAATGATTAATTATACAATCGATAACATTTTATCGTATATAATAAAACACAAAGAAAGCTATCAAGTGGCTCTCCTTCAATCTCCCAAAAATCAAAGACTTAGATCTAACCTCACAAAACATATTTTCCCCCCAAAAGTTTCCCCCCAAAGTTCAAATTCAAATCCCCCACTCAAAACAATTCCTATATTTATTTAATTATTTTTTGTTCTCTCTCTCCTTCTCTCCTCTATTCAAAAAATTAAGAAAATAAAAAAATTTAGAATTTTTAAAAAATTAAAAATTAAAAAACTAAAAAATTTAAAAATTTAACAACTTTAAAAATAATTCAAAAAAGCCATATAATATGTTTTTTGCTACTTCAATTAATTTGCTACTTTCAAAACTATTTTATATGATCAAACAAGATGCACCGTGTCGAAGACGTGCCGTAGGCACGTGTCAACGGGCAAACCTAGTATATATATATATATATATATATATATATATATATATATATATATATATATATATATATATATATATTCTTAACACAGTGTGTTACAGACCCCCCTTAAGAATTCAGCATCCTCACTGAAGCCGGAACTTGCAACGTTGCGCAGGATCCTCCTTTCTAGTCGATGTGGAGTGGCGTACACCTGATTCAATCAAATCTTAGCGTACTGCTCCTGGCTACATCACCCGTGTACTGACCACGATTCCCTCTCAGGCATACAAGACACACCCCACTTTTACCCACATCAGTGCCGAAAGTCGGCTCTAATACCATATTGTAACACCCCGGCCCGAAACAACGATTTTAGCAAACAACTGCCCACCACAGGCTGCCTCATAAAAGGTGCTATAGCTTGTTGGTGACCTATAATCCCAGGCAATTATATATATATATATATATATATATATATATATATATATATATATAAAATTAATTTTTGCAACACTCCCGATATGGGACTAATCTCCCACATCCTCTCTCTCCTCTCTCCTTGCTGACGTCAGCCAAGCAAAGACGAGAAAGCTGTAGCGCCCCGAATTTTCAATATAATATCTCAGAAATACGTGGCCCAATTCCCAGCATCAACCTCAATATAATAGTAAACATAGCCAAAACACAGAAAAATTTGAAACTTTTATTACATCAATTCTTTACAAAGCACAGCGGAAAATTAAATATATTGAATTACAATTCTTTCTTTTACAACACTTTCTTTTACAAATTTTCATAAGACACATTATCATTCTACCACATGCATCCAAATCCCAATACTATAGGTACCTACCTGTAAAATATGAGGCTAGAGATGACCCTAACCCCCAAAACTACAGGGGTCAGTCATACAGTGTGAGTGACTTCAAAAGAAATACAACATGAATAAAACATCTTTACAGATCATATCTTTTTTAGTTCCAGTTCACTTGATTATATATATATATATATATATATATATATATATATATATATATATATATATATATATATATATCATTTTAGTCATAAAAAACCAGGAATTTGGCACTAAATCAAAAAGAGTTTTGATGATTCTTTCATATATATATATATATAGGCACTAAATCAAAAAGAGTTTTGATGATTCTTTCATATATATATATATATATATATATATATATATATATATATATATATATATTTCTATCATTTTAGTCATAAAAAACCAGGAATTTGGCACTAAATCAAAAAGAGTTTTGATGATTCTTTCGACATTCAAATTTAAAATGTTATCGATTGTATAATTAATCATTTAATCCAGTCTTATGCTGCTACGTATCTAACCTTAATGATGCTAGGAGAAGAGGAAAGCAGAGGAGGGGGGAATAATAGAGCATGATGAATCATGTTACTAATATTTAGTATTTGTCTACCTAATAATTGGGGGATGCACTGCTGATTCCTCTTGGTTGTTTGAGGCTACATGTCATTAACAATAACACATTTCCAAACATGTTTTTAAATGTTTTACTAATTCTTTTGTTATACGATATACAAATTCATTTAATTTAATGACTAAACTTTTATATTGACGTGCATCGCGCGTGCATTATACTAGTACTAGGTATGCCCGTGGCACGTGCCTACAGCACGTATTCGGAACTGCGTATAAATTTATTTGGAGTTATTTGGTTGGATGAACTGCATATAAATTTATGCATTATACATCTTTGGTTGGATGATCAAAAATCATTCACTATACCTCTTTATACATCTTTAACAATTATTCGTTAAATTGTTTCAGTTTTTTAGGAATTTATCTTTATTGCCTTAAATATCTAAATATTGACTTATCCAATTCTTCAAAAAGCTATATTTTTTAAAAGAAATGTGAGAACATTAATTAAAAATATGCACCATGACAGGAAAAAAAACTGATTGTAAACAAATACAACCACCTTTCTAATACAATCATCTACTATATACAGGCCTCCTTTGAAATTATATTGTTGATTCTCATTTAAGACTTTTGGTGGTTGATTCTCTCCTTTGGTGTGTTGGTGTAGGCAGTGATACAAAACACTATATGATCTGAATAATTATTTCAAGCTTGTTGTATTTATTCTTGATTATATATCTATCATATCCTAGTTGGCGCGGTACCCCAATGCAGCCCTAGTTATGAATAGTGTGTTCTGAGCCTACTGGTTTTTTTTAAACCACATGTTCAGTGTCTGTTGTTCTGAGCTTACAAAATTTGAAACTTCATGTTCAGTTTCTGTTTGTCTTGAGCGTACACAATTTGATACTTCATGTTCAGTTTCTGCTGTTCATTTTCTGTTTGTTCTGAGTTAACAAAATTTGATACTTCATGATGTGTTTCTGTTTGTTCTGGGTTTACCAAATTTGATACTACATGCTCTGTTTGTGTTTGTTATGAGCTTACAAAATTTGATACATCAAGCTCTGTTTGTGTTATTTATGAGCTTACAAAATTACACACTTCATGCTCTGTTTCTGTTTGTTCTGAGCTAACAAAATTTGACACTACATGCTCTGTTTGTGTTTGTTCTGAGCTTACAAAATTTGATACTTCATGATCTGTTTGTGTTAGTTTTGAGCTTACAAACTTTGACACTTTATGCTCTGTCTCTGTTTGACACTTCATTTGTAAAAAAAATATTAGCCATTTTACATGTCGCTATCCAAATGACCAAGATATAGTTTGGAATCATAATAGATTTTAGGAAATTTTCTGAAAATTTCGACAGAACCTCCCTTAAAATATTAGCCATTTTACAGCAATTCCTTACGGAATTCTGCTAACAATTAAAAATTTATCATCACAGTCAAGAAATATAAATTCTCCCCAAGCCAATCCAAGCAACATCACACAGACATTATATATATAGGGCTCTGGGAAGAACAAAACTTCATATGACTAAGATACAAAATAAAAACCAAGATATCGTTTGGAAACATAATAGATTTTAGAAAATTTAGTAAAAATTTTGACAGAACCTCCCCTAAAATATTAGCCCTTTTACAGAAATTCCTTACGGAATTCTGCTAACAATTAAATATATGACATTACAGGCAATAAATATCAATCCTCCCCAGGCGAAACCGAGCAACATCACACATGCATCATATATATAAGGCTCTGGGGGGAAAAATCATAATATAATGCAAGATACAAAATAAAAACCCAAAATTTGTTTGAAAACATAATGGATTTTTTGAAAAACCTTCGAAAAACCTTTCAAAAACCAAACACAGAACCCAATACTCCACAAAATTGCGGGTACGGGTATTAACATAACTATATTATATCATCATTATATACAGATACTTACATAATCTCCCAAATTGCTAAATATTACAACTATTACAACCTTCACCAAAATATACATCAACCAACCGAATGACCAAAAAAAATTACAGTGTTGTAGAAAAATACAATGCTTCAAGTCTTCAAAAATGGGACCAAACAGTGTACCTAAAAAAACAGTAAGAGTTTCGAAACAAATAGTAAGAGTTTACAATAATCAATCAAAACAATGAGAGTTTTAAAACTAACTAACAACAAACAGCAAACAATAACTAACAATAAACAGCAAACAAAAACCTTTGCATGAAATAATACAAAATGAGTCAACTTTTTGGAACCTCTTTGAAAAAAGGTAAAAAAACACATTCAGTCAACTCTATTAAGGGTATCTTCATTTATTTCTTTTTGTTCACTTTCCTTTTTTTCAATATTGAGAGGTAAGATGTTTGAACTAAAGATACTGGTGTCTTGTGAGTGGAAAGATCTGTGTTTGTCTTGAAGTTACGTACTTTTGATTGGTTTGATGTGGTTTGAATTTTATGTAAATGCAATAGAGATTTCTTATTTAATTGATCAATTATGAAAAGATAACACTGACTTTCTTTATCTTATCTTTTTCTCCAAAAAAAAAAGAAATGCAGTGTTTTTTGCTACATGAAGAACAACTCAATCAGGTTCTAGTTGCATAATATACATTTGAACTAATTTGAAGTGCTTAATTATAAGTTTCGGTTAGATACTTTACGCAAAAAAAATGTACTTATTCAAAACCTTTTAAATGTGCTTAATTATAATGATATTTTAAAACCTGCCACTTGTTGAACCACTACTTTACCTCAGTCTAACTTATATGTGTCTTATTCCTCTTCATGCAGCTGGTGATGCTCCTTTCATGTATAATGACATTTTTCTTAAACTACACGATATTTTTAAACACTACCCTCAAATCTGCGAAAATCTAAAGGTTTGTTTATCTCATTAGCACCAGCCCATAATTACCTACCTTCCTTTACGCATGCCTTTTTTTCTTCCTTGAAAATGAGAACAAGTCCTTGCACTTTTGTTTGTGACAGGATTTTATCATAGTAGGACTCGGTTGGTTGTTGTTTCGAGAGCTTCCTTTTGATTTGGTTAGTCGAATCTTCTTATCAAACCTACCAATTTATGTTCTTGTATTTTCTCTCATTGATAATAATGTTTAATTTTTGTTTTCTTTTTCTTCTTCAGCAAAATATTATAGGGCGGGGGCTTGGTTTTGTGGGGTTCTTTTTTATATGCTTGCTGTAAACTCAAAGGTAAGTAGGTACTGATAGATGGAGAAAGGCCATTTAAGTCAGAAGATGAAGACGGAACCAAAGAAATGGGATATGGGCGCAATTTTGTGCATTTGTGGACCATTTTTTGGGGTCCATTTTTGCATGCTCTTCATGGTCGTAAATGCAAATATTATTATTTTGGGTTGAAAGTGGGTATTTATTGAGGATCATGAGATTCTTGTTCGACTGATGGTATTGTCTATATCGATTCCTCAACAAACTGGAGCTGAGTTATGAAAGCAAACCAGGGATGGGCTGCAATTTTACTGGTGGCAGATTTGTGTGACAATTTTTAAAAATTTTCTTTCAGTGCAGTAAATTATTTTTATGATGCTCCTAAACCCGTCCATGAATAGAACACTTCTGTGTGTATCCTTTATTGATCATCCAGCCATAGTTACTTTAATTGTTGATTTGAGTTCATTTATTTATTTGATGTGCTATGATGAATGTTATTTACTGTGACAAAATGAAGTTAAACAATGAATAACAATGTCCTTATTAAGTTCATATACATACTTCAGCATTTTGCATTCAGAAAAATGCATATTAGGGAAGCTCTCGGATTAGGATATATATGATCCATATCCGAATCCGATTTTTGTGTGAATACAGATATGAAAAATTCGTATCCAGGCAAATACGGATTCAGATATTCAAATCTAAAAAAATTCGAATGTGAATACGAATACGGATAGCACTTTGAAAAGCGGATTCGGATACAGATCTCTAATCTCTAATATCTAATATTATAATGGGAGAATTGAGGTTGTCATTTGTAGACATTCAACTATGTAATCTTAACCATTCCAAATAGATGAATCTCTTATCGTGTAATCTTTTTATTTACAGGGGCAACTGTGCATGTAGTAACTGCATTACAGAAAATATCCCAAGTACTCAATCACTGCAAACTGTTCTCAATAATAGAAAAGTTTTCAACCCTAAAACTGTCACAAAACTTGATTGTGAAAGACCTGTAGTATATATACACTAATGCCAATATTACTATCACATTTTGATATGTTTTAAAGTAATCCATGGCCCATTTCGCAACTGCTCTTCGCGATTTTGATCATTGCTTTCTTGAAGATATTTATCATTTAACAACTCTTCACAGCAGAGAGATGATTTAAAAAAGTACATCAATCAATTAAGGTGTAACTATGTCATTCAATATCAGTCATCTTCAGTTGCCACACTACTTGTTCTGTCATTTAATGCAAATCTGTCATTTAATTTATTCCCGTGTCACTGTTATGAGAGAAATCTATGTTGAAGGATTATCACTCTTTCAACACCTCAACCAAAGTGATATTTTCCAATTAAATAAAAAGCATGTTAATATAATTTTGAACTAAAATAAGGCTTCTAGCAAAAGATAAATCTTAAATGAGATAAAATAATAATTGTGGGAAAATCACTACCTTAATATCCATAAATCCCATAATAATAATATGCATCATAGATTACCTGCAAGCACATTGCAGCCTCCAACGTGTTCCAAATGCATGTCAGATACAACCTCAGAGTAGTCGTCTACAATTCAACAACCAAAACCCACATAAACAATCAACCAACTAACAGAACCCAAAATAAAATAAAAAACATAAACAGTACAGTATCAATTCTAGAGTCAGCGTACGCAAGTTTTAGCCAAAGAAGCTACAAACGGTATAAAAAGTCTACCACTAATCAAATCATATAAAATGACATAGATGAACACATTTTTACTTCATTTATTACTTCAGCATTTTAGATCTCCAATCTATTTAATTGTTAATTTTGTTTTCTTTTTGAAGATTATTTATTTACATTGAATTGTCATTCTCATAGCTTTATTGCAAAATCTATTCAAACAAACTGAAGCAGTGAAAGCAAGCAAAAATGGACATAAATGGCATCAATAACTTGTATAATGACAAAGTAAAGTATACATGCTATGTCTCCATTTTTGGGTGAAAATCAAATACCTTAAAGGTGAGGATAGCGAGATATGATGCTTTGCTCTCTGCAAGCAAGAATCTTCATCTGAAACAAAAGAGATAGATGGCTTTGTGAATTCATGAAATGAATCTAACCAAATCTTTTAAATGTAACAACTTTTATGAATAATACAAATCTTTGTTGATAGTAGCCCCACATGTAAATAATAAAGAGAATTAAAGAACTTATCAATAAGTAAGTTAATTGAAACTTGAAATGAAAAAGATATAAAGAGTTACATTTGTAGCAAGCACTACCAATTTAGTTACATTTGTAGCAAGCACTACCAATTTATCCTGAATCGACTGGGTATCCCTATGAAATAGTGTACTCAATCGACTGGGTATCCTGAATCGACTGGGTATCCACGATCCATAATAAAATAGTTAATGTAAAGGCTCCTTTTAAAGTAGAAATAAGCATTGGATCTTGACATGAACCAAGTTAAAGTTCATAAAATCATCTGGTAAAAAACTTAGCAAGAAAGGACGAAGATTAACATCTCCCAAATTAACAACCCACATGCACAAATTAGTGTGTAAAAATGGAGAAAATAAATAGAGACAAATGAGAAGCTAACCTTAGAGAACAGATACCCAGCCTTCAATTTCTCCACATTAGCATTGCGAGCAACCTTTGTTGTGTAAGCTGAAACAAAACAAACCCAAAACACATTGTTAAAAAAGAACCATACTTCACCATAGAAATAATTAACCTACATAATTAATACAACCATACTTAAGATCCAACAACAATAACATAATTAAGCTCCGACAACAATAACAACAATAACATAAGTGCTAAAAAAGGAAGCTCCCAAAAGATAAGCCGAGAGACAAAAACTTTCCTCCAAAAAGGGAAGCTGCTCTGCTTCCTTTTTGCTAAAAGTAATCCTGAAATTCATTAAATTTCCTAATTTTTAGTAATTTAGCCATTTGCATACTACAATCATATGATATCTAGTAGCTTACAGATATCGCTCAACTAACATCATATATCATAAACTAATAATCAATAGAGAATTTCAACTAAAACAACCATCAATAGTGATAGAACCCTCAATGGGCCATCAACAGTAAACAGAAAAGAAGTTTTTGCAGATGGTCCATTACTCGTATGCTACAAATAGGCTTCAGATCAGTTGTTAAATTTCAAACCATTTTGTTTTATAGTTTTTGCAGTAAACTGTAATTACAAATTTGATAGATTTCAAGTCAAATTTAGCTCTCTATAATTAGTCTTTCCCATAATCTTCAACAGAACGAATGATGAGAATGAACCAAATTTATAAGGAAAATGAAAATGAATAAGATAATGAACCAAATCTAACATGACACGGCCGTAGATAGAAACGTATGTGCTTCAAACTTTCCAAGTATGTTTAAAAGGAAAATGAATAACCATGAAACCCGGTACAGGAAAAAGTGACCTCTAAAGATAATTTTGTCCGTGAACAAAATGGAAAGAACCAAATTTGAAATAGGTAAAGAAAGATTCAGAAGCTCACATTTGAAGGTTTGTCATCGCCACTCTCACTGTTCTTCTTTCCTCCAAATAGACCGACTACACGAAAAGATGTTCTCATTTGGCTCTTTCTGCTACAACGCCATGATAGTGATGGAATGACATTTAGTTGACCTAAAACATGAGTTTGTGATATAAATAAATTTAATCTCACACCGGTTAATGCTAGAACTACAAATAAAGGACCAAGATATAGTATGAAAGATTAATCATTTCCGCTAGAACTACAAATAATGCTAGAACTACAAACAAAGAAACACATAATAAATAAAAATCTCAATTTGCTAACAACATGCAAGGAAAATCTGACATTCAGCTTGTTATTATGAATTTCCGCTTCAAATTGTCTATTGAAGACATTAAGTCTAACCATCTTCACTTTCAGTTCACTTATATGCACTTGTTTATCTCTACAAATTACCTCTTTAGAATTGATTCCTTAGAATGTCCAATAAGTATACACATTAGCAAGTTTAATCTGTCATGAACAACTTTCTGGAGCCACAAGTCAATAATAATCTCTATAATCAATATGAAGGAACAATTTCATGGTACCAACATGCTCACCAAAATTGTATGTCCTGCAAATTTCGGGATGAATAAATTGACGTTCTTTGTGCACCTCCTTCAATCTTACCCAATCATCCCAATAAGTTTAATCGTGTCAAGGAGGAAACTAAGTTAATATAATAGCTGATAATAACTGATGTTCCAAAATAGTAACTCAAATATATAACAGGCAAGGATATGCTTTAGGCCACTTTGGTGATAGCTCATCCCATATGGATTTAGATAACATCCATCCAAGTCCAGGAAAGAAATCTGAACGATAAAGAGCTCCTGCAGAAGAGGAGCCTGTGTGAGATATATAATTGACTGTACATAAAGAGATCGTGCAAAGAATCTTACTGGGGTCATGCACAAACTGCACTTGTCCATTATCATTCCAGGAAGAAACAGCCATTATTGTCCTTCAGTAGTTACACATTTGGTGAGAATCAATCAAGTACCAGCAGGATGAAAAGAGAAACATATATATGCATAATAAGGTAAATTGATGACAACCATACTTATCATTGTCGAGTAAAGTAGCTGCAGCCTCAAAATAATCAAAAAAATCTGGGGCAATCTCCATGTCATCTGTTCAGAAACTAACGGCTATTAATTTATAATGACAATGTTCAAAATAACAAAATATAAAAGCAATGCAGATTTGAGAAATCCACCTTCCAATATAATCACTCGTTTGAAATTCTTTATGTCTACAAATTACCTCAATTGGCACCTAACAAAGTACAGAATTGTCATACAATATTGCAGTAAAGAGAGTGTCACATAACCCTAACAACCACAGATCCAAAACTCACTTCCCTTTTCTCATAAACCCCAGATCCCCTGAAAATCTAACATAACCCTAACAACCACATCAAAATTTGATCAAATCAACGGAACCAAACAGAGTGTCACATGTTCGATGAGCGAACCTGGAGATCGGGCGAAGATTTCGGGCTGATCGCCGCCGAATAGCTCGGCAAACTTGTTCTTGATGGTCCTGATTCGGAGCTCCGCCTCCTCGAGAGGGGAGGCGTCGCCATAGACGGGGTCGAGGGAGGAGAAGATGGGGATCGGGAGAAGAGAGAGAGAGAAGCCATAAGAGAGAGAGAGAGGGTTAGTGATTCTGAGTGGAGAGAGAGAGAGTGATTGGTTTTGGGTTTGAAATTTTGGGATTTGAAATTTTGGGCGGAAAAATATGTTTTGTGAGGTTAGATCTGGGCCATTGATTTTGGGGGAGATTGAATATGAGCCACATGATAGCTTTCTTTGTGTTTTATTATATATATATATATATATATATATATATATATATATATATATATATATATATATATATATATATATATATTATTATTATTATTATATTATCCCAATATAATATTATATATACACGCTTAAGTACAGGGTGTTACAGTACTTGTCGGATTCTATGAATTCAATACTACATAGGTCCGGTGCAAGTCCCTATCGTTCTCTACTTTATAGGGTTTGATCACTCGTTATGCAACTAATCCTACTACGGTGATAGAAACAAGATCCAGAATACTCTGCATATGGGCATCACAACCCTCAACGCGCAAGCATCATGTAAGAATAGCTCTGACCCCCAGGAAGAAATTACCTCCCTGACGTGTACCCCATGAATAGGTTTGCGAGACCCTCGACATGCAGATACACTAGTACATCCCGTGAATAGGTCCACCAACCATCGACACGCGAATGCACCTGTATGCTCCGTGAATAAGTCTGCAGACCCTTAACATGCGAACATACCAAATGTTCTCTCGAGATAGAACAGCACAGTCTTGGAACGCATCCGTTGGACTAGACCCCTAGAGCATATACTTACGTTTTCCAATTTCTATCACATCTCCATTAGTACTTTTCCTTAAGTTATTATTATTAAAACACAAATTTCCCCTCTCTAAAGTTAGTATATCATGCCCGACTTAATTCCACTGGTCATAATCCACAAAATCTCATCTGCCACTTCACAGGAATCCCATTCAATTCCTAGAGACACACAAAACGAATATCAACACCAAAACTTTCAATAAAACTCTTTATTTCATCATCGAAACGTTTATATCAATAAAAAAACTTCTCAAATCAACAAAACCAATTTAATCGATATACTCACAATTTTTCAGAATTGAAATAAAGTATTAAATCTATTAAATAACTGAGAATCATATTTAGAAGTCATAGAAAGTCACAAAACATTAATTTCTTCAAAAACCATATATATTTTCCTTTATGAAGTCATACAAATACAATTTAAATTCTATTATAATCAAAACATAACTCTCTGTAAAATACTGTAATCTGTAGCAAAAATATTCTCTAAAATAGTAGATCAATAATCCATAATATCGAAGAAATAACCGTTCAAGAAAAATGACGGAAGAACTCACAAAACAGCCAAAAACAATGATGTCGGTCGACCTTCAAAAGTCACAGTCGACCGACATGATAGTCGACCTTCATTTTAGTTCAAAAAATGGACAGTTGACCTTCATGTCAAAAACAGCCCATAGAGTAACTTTAAATTTCTTGCACTTCTCAACTGGTACTTAATTAAATCTTTGTAAAATCATAAATTTGCAAAATAAAATTTCTGAGATGATCAAATAAAACTTGTATAACATATAGGAGTATATAAAACTATTCGAAACATCATTAAGATCATAAAAGAGCAAATTTTATCAAAATCTTCAAAACAATGACTATAAATATGTATATATGTATATAGGTGTGTTCAAGTATCAGTTAAGCATCAAAATCCATCAAATAGGAGTAGTATAACATTTAGATTCAATCTCAGTACTAAAACAAACCAAATCCCAATTGAAAACTTAATAAAGAACATCAATTTCCATTTCGGCAATCCTTCAAAATAGAACTTAGGGATCTATGTATATATGTGCATATATGTCCATATGTATGTGTTAAGCATCAAGAAAACATCGTGTAGAAGTAATATATTGTTCTCATTAATCTCAGTATCAAAACAAAATAAGACTCCATTGAAAATTTCACAAAAGCACAAAAACCAATTTCGGTTGAACATCCATCAGACCGGAAAACTTCAACCCCTTTTCCAAAACATTAACTTGATCCTTTTTTATCCGAAACCATTCTTGCCATTCATTAAACTCCTACATAATCTCTTATATCAGTTTGCCCATGAATATAGGTGATTACAACATGCATTAATCATACTTCATCAAAACTTCAAGAACATAACAAGCATATATACACACACAGTCAAAGTCCATCTTTAATCAATTTGTGCATTATACGACATGCATACTCGTTACAACCCCTCAGATCAGTAAGCATATGAAGGAAAACAACCTAACCATGGTTTTTATTAGGTTCTTTAACAATCTCGAGTCATCCATATAAAATTTTAATCATCACAAGCATAGTTTTCATGAAAAAGTTCAATTTTTATTCATACATCCATCAAAATTCATCATATCATCATACAAACTCCTAACATGATTTCTAATAGATAAATCATCACATACAACATGCATACAACAGCAGGAAACCAAACATATGTCGCTCACCTTATTGAAGAATCAACCGAAAATAATAAAGAGAATGAGAGAATCCTTCCATTCGCAAGAAAACCAAGATTCTCGCTTCGAAACTCCAAGAAAATAATAATAAAGAAAACCCTTTGTGTTATGCAGCAAAGAGATGGCTACTACTGCCCTTTAATAGGCCGAAAATTAGGTTTATTAAGGTTTTGAGTAGATTTTGCAAAATATCCCTTTTGAATTTATCTTTACATATATAAATCCTTATACTTGGAAATTAGATAAACCAATTGAATTCAAATTTAAAATCAAAAGTAACCACTCCAGACCAGGCCGACACTGTTTGTAAACCCAGAAAACAATTTTGTAATTTTTTAGCTCTAAGTGACAATTTTACAAAAAGACCATTCTTTAAGAAATTTGCAAAATAAACCAAATATATTAAAACAAAAAGTAAACTTTTTTCCTGAGTTTTCTAGCCATCATGCTCAGCCAAAAAATCCAAAAATTTGGAGTTTTTACTCCAAGTGGTAATTTGGCACAAAAGCCCATCTTTTTATAATATTTGCAAATAGGTCAAATAAATATCAGAAAAATCCAAAAAAATCATAAATAATCCCTACTAATAAATAATAGGTTTCCCCCAAATAAATTCTGACTTTGGACTTCCCAAGAAAATATTTAGACGTGTTTTACACGTATAAACAGATAAATTTCAGAAAAATATTTATTAAATCACCAAAATATATTTTAATTCATTTATTAATCTCAAAAGAAATATTTAAAATCTAGGGTGTTACTAGAGTAGCAGCATGGCCCTCGGGCGCACTGCCAAGTCAGTAGATAAGGTAGTAATCGTTGCCTTCACAAACCCAGGTGGGCCCCACGTGACTTCGCCACATCATCAAAGTGACTGCAGCCGAAATAACTCCTGCTGCATTTCTTCACCGTGGGCCCCCTCCCATCAAATAATTCCAAACACAACCCCCCATAGGAAATCCTATGGGACAAGCTCCAATTATATATATATACTAGGTTTGCCTGTGGACACGTGCCTATGGCACGTCTTCGAAACGGTGCACCTTGTTTGATCATATAAAATAGTTTTAGAGGTCCAGCAAATTAATTGAAGTAGTAAACATATTATATGAGAAACTTTTGGGGGTCCAGCAAAAAACATATTATATGATTTTTTAAAAATTTTTTGAATTATTTTTAAAGTTTTTAAATTTTAAATTTTTTTAGTTTTTTAGTTTTTAAAAAATTTTAAAATTTTTATTTTTCTTAATTTTTTGAATAGAAGAGGGAGGGAGGGAGGGGGAGAGAGAGAGAAAAATAAATTAAATAAATATAGGAGTTGTTTTGGGTGAGGGATTTGAATTTGAGTTTTGGGGGGAAACTTTTGTGGGGGGGGGGGGGGGAAATATGTTTTGTAATGTTAGATTGGGGTTTTTGATTTTTGGGGGAATTGAAGGAGAGCCACTTGATAGCTTTCTTTGTGTTATATATATATATATATATATATATATATATATATATATATATATATATATATATATATATATATATATATATATATATATATATATATATATCCATTCTTAACACAGGGTGTTACATATCACAATTGCGGCATCAGTTCATTTCATATTTGGGTTAAGAGATACTTGATGATTTACAGTAAAGCCTCCATTTTGAGATTGCCTCCATTAAGCGAAAAGTTCAATAATTGAGATTGCCTCCATTATATATATATATATATATATATATATATATATATATATATATATATATATATATATATATATATATCCATTCTTAACACGGGGTGTTACATATCACAATTGCGGCATCAGTTCATTTCATATTTGGGTTAAGAGATACTTGATGATTTACAGTAAAGCCTCCATTTTGAGATTGCCTCCATTAAGCGAAAAGTTCAATAATTGAGATTGCCTCCATTTTGTATTACAGTAAAGCCAAATCATACATGATACGTGAACAGATACCAAAATTAGAACATATGTGACCACTATTAACTAGTATTTTACACGTGCATTGCATGGCTTAATAAATATATTTTTTAAAAGTACAAATTCAGACGTAGTCTGGGCTTGATCCTAAGACCTCCTTTATAATAGTTATACATGTGTGCTACACATGTTGATAGATTTACAAATGACACTATGGCTTTCTCTCATTATAATATTAGAGATGAGTTGATTAATGCAAATAGAATATATACTCATTGGGCTTTTTCTTTGCAGCCGATTCATCTGAGCCTAAAAGGTTTTCCTTGCAAGAACTCCAATTTGCAAGTTTGCAACTGATTCAATTAGCAACATCAGTTTACATTGTCAATGATTCCTTTGTAACTATCAACTAGCCAATTGTTGTAAATCTTTGTAATTGTCTTTTAGTTGTCTTTTATGTAATGAATTAAATCTTACATGAGAAGAGCTCAAGTTGTATGTATTTTAATATACGTAAGGCGATGAATGATAATTACTTTCTATACATTTTTGTTATGTAATTGTCTTTTTTGAACTAATCAGGCTGGGCTTGGGCTTTTCTGTTTTATTCAGACTCGAGCTTGGGCTTGATTTTTGGAGCCCGACACAAAATCGGGCCGGGCTTGGACCCTACAAAACATTCAGGCTCAGGCTCAGGCTCGGGCTTGTATAAATTCGGCCCAAGCCCAGCCCGTTGTTAGCCTTACCCTAAACCTTTATTCCCAAATTTCTTCAAATTCTACAACTCTCGCCACCAACATTCAATCCAAAAACACCCTTCACATTGTCTCGGACAAACACCTCCAACACCACCCAAAATTTAAGGTCTGTCTTATTTGGTTTGCATTTGTTGGATGTTGAGAATTGAGTATTTGCTGATATGTTGAAGTGCTAGCATGCTTATAACAAATATTTGAGGGTTGATGATTGTGATTTCTAGGTTTGGTAGAATGTTACGAAATTTTGGGGATGATGTAGCTTTCCTCTTTTTTTATGAGTTTAATTGTGACATACTTACATTTATTTCCTTGTGGTGAAATGTGATTGTTTATGTAATAGTAACTCAATGAGAGTGGATTTGAGCTTGATCCCCTTTATACTCCATGGCAACGTAATCACGTCTTTGTTTAGGTCACTTGGTTTGAATTTGCATTTAAAAAAATGATGTTTATACCTTGAATATTGGTATTAGTGATGTTTAGAAACTTGAAAGACAGGGGCGGAGCTATGTGGGAGCCTGCTCCCCCCCCCCCCCCCCCCCCCCCCCCCCCCGCGCGCGCACGCGCCAAAATTATTCTAGCTTCACCCCTGTTCAAAGATGTTGTTTTATACAATCGATATAGTTAGATAGTGGAAAGAAAGACTAGTCAATTCATTCCATTTTTCTTATAATGTCAATGGACACCAAAATATCACAATATATAACGATATATCACAAATTTTTTACATCACAAATCTTCACAATATTTTCACAATATCACAAATTTTCACGATAACACAAAGTCGACCCAAAAAACCCAATATAATATCACGATCGACACCAAAATATCACAATATTTTACGATGTATCACAGATTATTCCATCACAAAATTTCACAATATTTGCGCAATATCAATACTTTCACAATATTTGCGCAATATCAAAACTTTCACAATATCACAAAGTCGACACAATAACTCAATATCACTCATAATATATCACGATATATCAAAAAATTTCACAACATACAAATCTTCACAATATTTGCACAATATCAAAACTTTTCACAATATCACAAAGTCGACAAATATCTCAATATCCCAATCGACACCAAAATATCACAACATATCACGATATATCATAAATTTTCACAATATCACAAACGACCCAATAATATTAGAATATCGCGATCAACACCAAAATATCACAATATATCATGATATATTACAAATTTACACGATATATCACAAATTATTACAATGTTATAACAATATAAAAAATGTTCACAATATCATATTTTATTTATGCAGTCGTGTGTCTGCGTCTTCCACCACCGCTAGTAGATGGCTCTGTGGAGTTCTCGATGGAGAGAGAACTAGGATCTAGGATTTTGAGATTTGATGATTTGGGTTTCGGAGTTGGTGGAGAGAGAGTTAGGAGTGATGAAGTGAAGGGGAGAGAGAGGAGGCGTAGATCTTAATTGGGGGCCCAAACATACACCACAGTATATTAGTTATATAGTTATGGACTGCGGCCTCTATTATATCTAGGCCGTAGATGACTACTGTGACATAAGTTTAACACATTTTAACTTAGTAGTTTTTGTCTAAGTCTCGAAGTATCTCTAACACAAATATGAAATGAATTAAGGCCACAATTGGGAATAGCGGCATCGAGAAAAAAGTTTGTGAAGAGGCCGTAGGTGAGAACTGCGGCCTCAAAATCGAAGATTCCGCAGTCCCCAACTATGGCATATGTTGATGTGTCTAAAAGTAGATCACCCATGAAATTAGTTTAGGAACTGTGTTAGTTGGGAAAATAGTTTTGAAAAAGTAGGTTAGTTTGGGAAAAAGTTAGAGATTCAAATGACTGTTAATAATAATATAACAACCCCCCCCCCCCCCCCCCCCACCAACCCAAAAAAAAAAAAATCTTCCCCAGGCGACATATTCAGGCATGTACCGTCATGTGAGTAGTTTTTTAAGCGGTGCATATCAATACACCACAAATTTTGTCTAATAGTATGGAAAATAGCAAGAAAATAGAACAAAGGTATAGGGTGTGTTATCTACAAACTCAAAATAACTGGGGTATTATTGTTTTGTTTTGATACAATTTTGACCAATAGACAATATGGGTATCTTTTAACGAAGACCGTAGCCATACAAAAATGTCAATCATATGCAAGGCCCTCTCTCATCAAGTGAAAAGGGTCGGTGCATACAAGCGCAATAGGAACATCATATCTCATTTTCACTATCAAACAGGCTTCCCACAAGAGGCAAGGGTGGATCTGGGTCAAAGCAGCACAATAAGCTGCTTTGGGGCTCCAATTTTATAGGGGCTTTATATTTTTGTAGTTTCTTATATATATGTATGTAATATTGAGTTGAAAAAATAGTATTGTTTGCTTTTTGGGCCCATAAGTCTAGGAATTCTAAACGTATCTCCATTTTTTTCTCTTTCCTCTCAATTCTCATCATCCTCCAACCAAAAAAAATAATAATTAAAAATTAAAAAAATCTGCCAATCCCATCACACCGACCACCTACATCATTCCCAAGGACCCTAGCCCACGACCTCCTTCATTGTCCTTCCACCCTCCACCCTCCACCCTCCACCGTCCTCGGTCTCCTTCCGTTGTGCGGTTTTCAACTTGATCGAAGTAGGTATATTCTAACTTTTGATTTCCTTCTAATTTCAATTAGTTTCTATTGTTTGTATGCAATATGCCTTAAATCATGTTATTAGTATTTTTATTTAATAATTTCAGAATTCAGTTGGAGAAAGAAGAGGTATTCAAATTTTGATTTGTGGCTGAAATTGAAGAAAATGATTGAAGATTTGAAGAAAAATGAACTTTACAAGTTGCAACAACTATGTGCTATTGTTCTTTAACTTTGTTATTTAAATTTTGGGTAGTTTATTTAATATTTGAAACATGCCTCCTAGAAAGTATGATTCCGGACATAAAAAAAAGACAAAAAAACAAAGAATAAAATAATTGACCCAATCTCAAAAGGGCGCAATGGAGAAGTTTTAAAAACACTAAACAAACACACGAGACATTTCATGTTAAATGCGTACGTTATCAATTAAAAAACTTTTGGCAGCATATATGTAAGTTTGTTTTCATTTAAATAGTTTGTCCTCTAAGGCTCCAAGTTTGTTTGTGTTTAAATATATATAAGTTTGTTTGCATATAAATAGTTGTCACTTTTATTTTTTTAACATCCAAAAGGCATCATTTAAGATAGCGGTGGCATTCGGTCCGGGCTGACCTAGGACCGGCTCGGCCCGGCCCACTTGGTCCTCGACCCGGACCGACCCGCCCAAACCCGGGTTGAACCGGGGTCAGACCGGAAAAAACATGGGGGCAGATTCCGTTCCAAAAAAGAGGGAAAAAATCGGTAGCGGCCCAGCCCGCATTGACCCGGGACTGGATTGAACCGGCCCAGGCGGGTCCGGGCTGGCACGCGAGCCGATCGTTGGCTGCTACTGGTTTTTTTTCCAATTTTTTTTATTATATAAGGGTATGTAAAATTACCAAAATATCCCCCCAACGGATTTATACTAGCTAGTTTTTGGGGATATTTTGAAAAATTGGAAAAATACATATTCTATATGTACAACCTCAT
The DNA here is from genome assembly GCA_017893485.1 of Hemerocallis citrina. Classification (NCBI taxonomy): domain Eukaryota; kingdom Viridiplantae; phylum Streptophyta; class Magnoliopsida; order Asparagales; family Asphodelaceae; genus Hemerocallis; species Hemerocallis citrina. The sequence continues at coordinate 21,120,070 of CM030363.1, forward strand.
TTCATTCAATTCTATTCACTCAACTCTCTCTACTATCTCTCAACTTTCTCAAAAAATCAACAACAATCAACAACATTCGACTACTATGTTTTAAGTTTCCCTCAACGCCAGTCGTCCCCACAGAAGGGCGAGGAAGCTCTCAGAGATACGCACATTGGGGCTCGTAGAACTCATCAACGGCATCTGGGGTATTCCAGAGGTCATCACTGAGCTTCCTCACCTCAGCCTAGGGATAGGGCCCTACGAGGGTGCCTCAGCCGCTCGGGGCAAGCTAAGTACCACACCTACGATCATCAGGCCTGTGAGCTTCAGGGTCAGGATTATAGGGGAGGTGAGGGTAGTATTTACGGAAAGAGGTAGTGGGAGGAGCCACACTACCGACCAAGAACCCACAATTATCCCAATTCCCCTCCCCACAGCAACAGGCATCAGTATCGCACTACACCACACCACCAACAACAAACTTCTCTTCACCCTCGAAACCTCATTCCGCCACATGACCAACATCACCAACCCAAACTACCTCAGCAACAACATAACCAACAAACCAACCCAGTACCAGCCTCTACAAAGTACATCGACAATTCCCTTTCCAAAGTCCCCCACCAGAGCCCCCCCTCTAATGTGCACACCCACACCACCACACCGACTGCACCCACTCCCTCAGTCCATCCATTGCCTTCCATCTCTAGGGTAACCAGGGCCTCAGAGGGGGATCCAGGTAACTCAGAAAGCATGAATGAGCAAGGGGACATGGGAGGGGAGGTAGTGTGGGTGCAAGTGAGACACAAAAAATGAGAGGACTACCAGAAGACCGGGGAGGGAGGATCACTTACTTGGAAATGCAAGGGAAAGAAGAAGGCGGTCGCCTGCTTCAACTGCGGCTATTTGGGACACATAAGGGCAGAGTGCACAAAGGAGATTAGATGCCTCGAAAGCTTGAACTGGGGGCATGTGTCTTATGAGTGCACTAATGTGCCGATTAAGGAGACGGAGGAAAAAAGAGTGGTAATGCGAGGCCAGTTGCCTGAAAACCCCTGCTAATGAAGCTTGCGAGTTGCCTCAGTACTATCAAACAAGAGGAGGGATGGCTTAGGCAATGGTGCGCATTCGCCAAAGTAACAAATGGCAAGCCATCGGGGAATCACCTACTAGATGCCCTAAACCAAAAATGGCCCATGAAGGGAGACAGGGATTGGATAGTCAAGAAGATCTGTCAACTGAAATTTCTTATCTCATTCCCATCACCAGCTAAAATGCAATAAGTCACCGGATTGGGAGAGGTGGACTTCAGCCATTTCGCAGTGAAATTCTCCCCATGGTCGCCGTAATTTGGGGCAGAGAGGCCACAAGGGGATACTTACAAAATTTGGGTTCATAATTTACCCCTACACTGTTGGAAAAGAGAAGCAATCGAAGAAATTGTATCGGAGCTTACCACGGTGGTGGACATTGATGCGAAGACGGCGAGGAAGTTAGACCTGATCTCGGCGAGACTAACCATCAAAAGCCCAGATATCAGCCGCATGCCCAGGTTTGCTAAGATTTTCACTCATGAGGAGGCGTACATCCTCCGATTTGTGCTCCACGAGAAGGTGGAGCCACAGGTGGAGGACGTGGTCAAGTGCAACAGCAACACCCTCAGAGACGAAAGATCATACAAATTGGCAGCGGCAGCACTGGTGCTAGATACAACCATCGACGGTGCCCATGAGCTTGAGCAGGCTCACCGGGAGCTCTTCAAGGTGGCCAAGCAAGGTGAAGCACGGCGGGTCTTGCCAATAGAGGCTGCAATCCCAAACACAGGCTCCAACGGTCCAATTGTAGATCTGGATCGAGGATCTACGGCCAAGATCACCCCACCCCTGGTTAATGTCGTAGAAGTTTAGGCAAAGAGAAGGAAGTTGGGGGGGAGACCTCGATCAAAACATCAAAGCTTAATATAGCAAAGCATCTCAAAAATGGGAAGGGACCAGAGAGGAGGAATCCTCAGAATGGCAAAGTCAGCGCTTTGAGGAGTCAGATCCATGTGGTTGAGGACGAGGCTAGGTCTAACGGTGACAGATCTGCTTTTAGGGAAAACAAGAGTAGTAGGGGGGTTGCTTTAGACCCTGCCCTAAAAGAGGGAGAGCATGAAAGGGGAAAGGGAAACGGAGAGATCGAGGCAACGACATAAGCAGCGCTTAGGTGAAGGGGGGTTTTGAGGTGGAAGCTAAGAAGAGGAAAAGCTCTCGCTTTGTTTTGGAGTGTTTAGAATAAGATGACGAAGGAAAACACCAAACTGGGAAGGGGAATGGAGAGATCGAGGTTCTCACAGAGAGCGAGGAGGGGCGGGGTCTCGAGGCGCCCTCTGAACCCACCGCCGTGCCTTCCAATAGAGATGGGCCACGTGGAAAGCTGCAGAGCGCTCTGCATGCGCCTCTTGCAGCACCACGTGGCCATGGTGTTGGTTTTACGAGAGAGGGTGAGATAGAGCCTTTTATTGTGGAAGAGCCCACTATTTGTATAGGGCTCAATTATAATTCCATTGTCAATTGTAAGGGACCCAAGCCTATTGAGATATCGGTTGGGCCTATAGAAGGGTCCAAAACTCTCAACCAATTACCATCTGTGGATCTTGCTTCATCTATGGGGATTGGGCCAACATAGGGTTCCAATGTTCTCTCTAGTGGTACAGAGGGGAGGGTATATGAATAGCAGTTGCACGGACCCATGATGGGGGCCGCTCAGGTAGTAAATGATGATTCTAGCGATGATGACGTCGAAGGGCGCTTAAATTTGGATGAGGAATTCTCGTTCTCTGATGAGGAGTCAGAGGATCTTGAGTTTATAGCTTAAGGGAAATCTCACCAGAGATGGTTTTATCCACTTTTCCAGACTCAGCGCCTGCCTGTAGCACTGGGACATCGAGTAGGGCAGTTGGTTTCAGGGTACAGCGGATGCCTAAGAGGGCTCATATGGAATCCTTGGATCTGGAGGTCGCTGCGGCGGCAAAAGCAACAAAATTCGATGACAGTGGTACGATGAATTTTTAGCATCTATTCTCAATTTCATGTCAGACTCTGATTTTTTTTATTAGCTCAAACTTGTGGCTTAGAGGTGTGCGATGTAGAGCATAATGCTTTACTGCTTAATAAAATTAAGGGTTGGGAAATTGAACGTGCTAATGCTAACATTGAGAAGGACCCTGGGTCCACCTCTGCACCGACGGAGGTCTTCGAGGAAGACCTCTGTCCCACACCCACGAGCAACCTTGAAACGGTTCTCCAATAAGTGCCTTCTTCTGGAACGTTAGGGGGTTGGGGGGCAGGAGTAAGAGAGATATGGTTAGGGACGTCATTATGAACTCTAAGGCGGAGGTGGTGGGGTTACAGGAGACCAAACTCACACAAGGGTTTAAACTCAAAAGAGTAGGGGGCAATAGAATCAAGAAATGGGTGCTAGGTGCATCGGGGGGCATTGCCATTGGGTTCAACCCGGATAACTTCACCTATCTTAAGGAAGTCAGTGGAATGTTCTCCATGTCTATCCGACAGTCTGACAATTGGGTGCACACGGTCACTGTGGTCTATGGGCCGAACGTGGAAAGTGCTTGACATGCATTTTGTCAAGAGCTTATCGATGTCCGACGCCGATGGTCGGAGGCTTGGATTGTTGGGGGAGATTTCAATATCACTAGATTTTCCTTTCGAGCATAGGGGCAGAGGCTCGAGTGACAGACACGGAGAAGAATTCAATAGGGTGATCACGGAATTGGAGCTGATCGACATCCCAATTAATGACAGGCTATTTACCCGGTCAAACATGCAAGCTTCTCCGATCATGGCTAAGTTGGACAGAATCCTAGTTTCGTAGGATTGGGAGACTAAATTCCCGTTGGCAACCGCTAAAACTATTCCAAGATCTACGTCGGACCACGTCCTGGTCGTCCTCGACACCGGGGTACAGGGGTGTCAAAGGCCAAGGAAGTTCAGATTTGAGAAGGCGTGGCTAGAAATTCAGGGCTTTCACCACATGGACATGGAAAATTGGGCGCTTCCAACTAACGGATCGGATGCTGCAACTCGATGGTGTGAAAAAACCTACAGACTGCGAAAGAGGCTGCGTCGATGGAAACGTTCTAGATTCTCAACAATTTGACGTGCAAAAGAGTCCTTTTTGGAAGGTATTGATGAGCTGGAGAGAGTGAAAGAAACGCGAGTCTTGTCCCAGGATGAAAGAAACAGGTTGCTTGAGCTTCGGGAAAATATTACCAAACCTTATAAGTTGGAGGAAATCAAATGGCAACAGAGGTCGAGGATTTCATGGCTTAAAGAGGGAGACACGAACACGGCCTTTTTCCACCGAGTGGCAAGTTCCAGGCGTAGATCTAACCTTATCCTGTCCATCCAAACTGAAACGGGTACATCCCAAGACGAAACTGTAATTTCCAAAACCTTTCAAGACTATTACATGGACCTTTTGGGAAGAAGAATGATTTCAGGGTCCCACTGAGGGATGATTTCTGGCAGAGTCCCCTGAATGAGTCAGCTCACTCTCTATCGGAACTGGAAATACCTTTCTCAGAAAAGGAAGTGGAAAAGGAAATCACTCAAATGGGAGTAGAAAAGGCGCCAGGACCAGACGGCTTCCCAATGATGTTTTTCCAAGTATTCTGGGAAGAAATAACATGAGACATTATGGCTATAATGGATGAATTCTTCCACAATAATCACAAATTGGGCATGTTCAACTTTGCGGAAGTCATCCTAATACCTAAACGGGAAGAATCCACTCGGGTGGGGGATTTTAGGCCTATTAGCCTCATGAACTGCTCGGTTAAGATTATAACAAAGGTCCCGACCATCCGCTTGGGAAGCAAAATGGACAGTTTAATTAGCAACACACAGTCTAGTTTCATTAGGGGCAGATGTATCCTAGACAACGTGGTCACTGCAGAACAAGTTATCCATCACTGTCATACTGGCCAGTCTAAGAATTTCCTTCTGAAACTCGACTTTGAGAAGGCATATGACTTTGTCAACTGGGATTGCTTGTTGGAAGCTCTCAGAGGGAGAGTCTTTGGGCTAAAATGGATCAGGTGGATCAAACAATGCTAATACACAAGTAAAACGGCAATCTCAATTAATGGGCAACCGTTCTCATGCAAGAAGGGCCTTCGGCAGGGGGATTCTCTATCACCACTACTCTTCACTATTTTAGCTGATGTCCTGAGGGGCATGCTAGATAACTGTCGGATAAAAGGTTGGATCAAATTTTTTGCTAGCAGTACCATTAAAAAAGGGTGTACGATTCTTCAGTATGCAGATGACACCCTACTTTTTGAGAACGGGAACAGGTCGGAAACAATTTGCTTTAAAGGGACTCTCTACTGTTTTGAAGCCTGGTCAGGTCTCAGGATTAATTTCCATAAGAGTGCTTTGATACCGATTGTACTCTCTGAAGTAGAAGCTCAAACCCATGCTACCATCTTGAATTGTATGAAGGAAGATTTTCCAATTAAGTATCTGGAACTATTGCTCAGACCAAGGAAGCTTACGAAGATGGACTGGCTACCCATCATCGACACGGTGGAAGACAGATTGACAGGTTGGAAAGGAAAGTCGCTTTCCCTCGGGGGAAGAGTAGTACTTATCAACTCTGTGTTATCTAATCTACCCATTTACTATATGTCGTTCTTCGAGCTGCCTAAGTGGGTGATCCAAAGGATTGACCGCATCCGAAAACAATTTGTCTAGAAAGGGGCTAACACAAATAGGGGGGATACCACCTGATCAAATGGGGTATCGCATGCATGAAGAAGAAACATGGAGGGCTAGGTGTAATCGATTTGAGAGACATGAACCTGGCTCTCTTGGGAAAATGGTGGTGGAAGGTATTCAACCCCAACGGGGAAGGTTGACAGGAGTTCATTCAACCTTACCTTCAGGGGAAAGGTACGAGAAGTTTAGGCTTCCGGGTAGGGTCCAAAGCCTCCTGCTTCTGGAAAGGGATTGCCAAGGCCAGCGGGCCTTTCAATTCGGCAGTTGTATTGGCTATTGGTAATGGACGGTCCACCTGATTCTGGTGGAACAAGTGGTGTGGTGCCCATACCCTTAAGGAGAATTTTCCAGAGTTGTATGAGCAGACGACCCTCCCGAACGTCTTCGTGGCTAAGACGTGGAAGAGGGGTGCTTGGAAACCATCTTTCCGAGGGCCTCTTAATCCAAGGTTACAGCAGCGACTGAATAAACTACAAACGTACAATGCACGACACGGGCCGATGTGCGCTCAAGGCCCAGACCAGATGAGGTGGGGGTTAGAGACCAAAGGATCATTCACTGTTAGGTCTCTTTATCATCGCATTTACTACCGAGGATGTAGACCCTTAAAGTTAGGGTCTTCCTCTGACTAGTGCTCAATAATGCAATTTTGACCTGAGAGAACCTTGCCAATAGACAACCCCAGATCGCGACCAACTGTGGTTTCTGTAACTTACACACGGAGACACTGAATCACCTATTCATTCACTGCCAAAGGAGCAAGGCAACTCTAGTCGAAATTTTATGGGCCTTAGGGACATGTGACTACCCCAGCTCTTACGAGGATTTGTGGGTTGGCCCCAGATTTGCCTCTGTACGTCACAAAATGAAGGATGCTTGGTACATCGCTATTGCGGCCACTAATTGGGTTTTATAGCTAGATAGAAATAATTTTTATTTTCGTGCTTCATGTAATAGTATTTCTGGTAATCTTACTCATATCATGCATCTTATTTTCTTTTGGGCCACACCTGCTGCTTCAGAGGCAAGAGGGAGGATTGCCAGAGTCTTTCAAGTGGATGACTTTGATGATGAGGAGGTCTAGTTTGGCCCGACACTGGACTGAGAGGGGCAGGCACCCTAGATACTGGCCTGGGGCAGGATACAGTTGGGAGAGCTACAGTCTGCATCTAGCTCTGTTTTGTTACGGTCTTTTGTAGCATTTGGTGTACTTTTGATTTGACCCACCCTCCAGGACATTGTTGGGGGTTTATGCTTTATTTTCTGCACTGTAGCTTTCTGTACTCTCTCCCGGTACTCTGGGGTTGTTTTATTAACCTCTTATTAATGAAACAGAGTGGTGTTGTTCCACCTTTTACCTCAAAAAAAAAAGGTTCAACATCAACAACATTCAACTACTTTCCTTCAAGATTCAACATCAATAATAATCAACTACTCTCCTTCAAGGTTCAACATCAACAACATCAACAACATCCAACAACAATCAACAAAAACACTACAAGCTCTCAACTCTCTCAACCCTCATTCTTCAATCGACATTCTACACTCATACGGTATTTTCGTATTTATATAATTTTTAGAATTAGCATTGTTGTTTGTTATCATTTATTTCTCATAATTAGATTGGATTTTCTTGTACTTCATCTTCATCTTTTTAGATTTTTTTTGGTAAATTGGTAAACATACACTAGAATAATCATTTAATTGTTGTTGTTTTATTTGCTTTGTAGAATAATTTTATATAATATACACTAGTTTATCTATTTTTACTTGTTTTGTAGAATTAAATTTTTTAAAACATACACTACAATTAATTTTTAAAACATACACTAGAATTAATTTTTATAACATACACTAAATTTTTTATAACCCCTAGTAGTCGTCGCATTCCTTCCAATCCTCTTCCATATGTTGATAGTGAAGAAACATTTTACAATTATGATAATATTCCCGATTGTCATGAAACACACAGATCAAGTACAAATAGAAGACAGAACCACAACCATTGGAACAAGGCCCATCTCAATCCCGTAAAACAAGAGGGAACACATCCGAAGTACTCAAATATTTTAACTATGTTCCTTTACAAAATGATAAGAATGTAGGACTAAAAATTTGTAAGAAGTGTCAAACACCCTTTAAGTTTAAACTAGATCGGGAATGGGTACACTTCAACGACACTTAAGTAAATGTCAACCGAATTTTCTAAAGACAACTTTACACAACAAAAAATACACCATAAGACCAGTGAAATAGATAGTCATAGATACGATCACGATATCGTTCGTAGAGAAATGGCTAAGTTAGTAATTAGAGATGAATTACCTTATTCTTTTGGTGAAAGTAGGAATGTAGAGACCTTTGCACAAACTGAATTAAACCCCCATTATAAAAAAATTCCTAGGAATGTAGTAAACGGTGATTGTAATTTAGTTTACAATGAGGCTAAGGATTTTTAGTTACAATACTTACGTCACTAAACACTAAAGTTTCTTTGACATCGGATGGGTGGGTAGCAGTGAATGGCATACCAATGATGTGGTAACATGTCATTGGATAGATTCCGATTGACTACTTCAAAAGAGGACAATTTCATTTGAATTTGTTAGGTACCCACATAAGGGTGAAACAATTGCCATACATATCATGAAAGCATGTAACAATTTTGGTATTTTTGATAATACTTTTGCTATTGGTTTTGATTACGCCTTTAATAATATTAAGGCAATTGCTAGTTTGCTAATTACACTTAATCCTTTAGAACAAGAAAATTTTCATGTTAGGTGTGCTTGTCATATTTTAAATATTTGTGTACAATATGCACTTAAATATGGACACGATAAAATAGAGGCAATGAGAAATTGTGTTCATTTTATTGCGTTGAGTGGTCCAATATATTAAGCTTTTCATGATTAGTGTCAACTTAGGAAAATTGTATTTAAACGTTTTCCTAAATATGTTAGATATCGTTGGAATTCTACTTTTGATTTATTAAGTATTGTTCTTCAATATCGTTTTAATCTTAGAAAATTTTGTATTGCAATGGGTATGCAAGATTGTGGATTAGATGATGATTTTTGGTTTTTGCCGATAGTTTGTACAAATTTTTAGAACCTTTTAATGATGCTACTTTACAATTTTCAAAACCATATATATCTACATCTAGTGGTATTTTACTTACAATTGTCACTATGATTAATAACAATTAAAGATTTGGTAAATGACCATTTTATTGGAGAAATGGTTTATGCCGCTTATATTAAAATTTTAAAATATTTTCATCCTCTTCCTATGTTATATTGTGTTACTAGTGTAATGAATCTCATGATTAAGTTAGATGATACAAAAAATTTAATTGAGATTTTTATACTTATACTCCACACGAAGATATATATAATTTTAATCATGTTGTTTTACTACAAAATTTGAAAATGTTTTGACTAGTTTATATGATAGTTACGAAAGAATTTATTCATCTAACACTACACAAACACAAAATGTTAGTTCTTCTTATTATTCTATGTTATTAAAGGAAAATGGTCTTGCCACTAGTAGTGTTTTAAATATCATAAAATCAAAAAAAATCAAGAACCAATTCACCAAATGTGTTGAATTGGTATAATGCACAACCTCCCATTGAAGATGTAGTAGATGTGTTTTTTTGTGTGGAAAACTAATGAAAATAATTTTAGTATTCTTTCTCGCATGGCTAAAGATTTGTTAATTGTACCGGTGTCAACCGTTGCATCGGAAAGTGCTTTTTCTCTTGGTGGTAGGATTATGAGCCCGAACAGGTATCGCTTGATGTCAAAGAATTTGGAAATATTAGTACGCGCCGAAGTTTGGATGAAAGCGGAAGAGAGGACTCAAGATTTACAAAAAGCACAAAACAGATCAACAAGTAACGACGAGTGAACATCTAGTAGAATGTAATTTGTATAATGTATTGTAAATAATTGAAAAAAATTAGGGGGATGAGATTCTATATTTAGGTTAAGTAGAAGTGTACGACAATAGTTTGCTGTCTTCTCTTCAATCTAAATAGAGGTCATCTCGATCTCTAAATACAAACGTTTCCATCGTATTGTAATTTGAAGTTATTTGAATGAAGTGAAAATTTACTCAATTATTTAATTACATATTAAACTTTGTAATTCATAAATATAATTTTTGAATATCTCTTTTATCTATATGATTTTAACCATTGTGAACAAATTTTAAAAAGTTTCAAAAATTAAAAAAATCTTAAAAATGAAAATAAGCCGGAACCGGCCGGTCCGGCCCCAGAGCTAGGGGCTAAGGGCCGGGGCCAGGCCTCCATTTCCCAGCAAAAGTCCAGCCCGCCTTCAGCAGTGGCCCGGGTCAACCCCGTCAAGCTTCGGCCCGGCCCGGCTCCGGAGGACCGAATGCCACCGCTAATTTAAGAACTTGACGCCTCTGATAATAGACCAGTAATAAATCTGAAGACTTGCACAATCTAAATTATCAGATACAAAAGGGCACCTGTACCCGAAATCGACAAAGTTTTTTGTCTCAATTGTGGGTCAATTGTGGGATTACTGTGTGATTGGGTTCTAGTACGTACTAACGTACAGGCCCAAAAGTATACTAAAGAGTCTAGGAGATAAATAAAGTTCTACAAATCTTTCTTCACAAAGCCCGAACGAAGACGAAAACAATTATATTAGGGAAATCAACTAACAATAATAATTTTACTATTAATTTTTCCTTTTTCACAACTAAAAATATATCTATCCAATAAGTAACAATATAAAATTAAATAAACACAAATAAATAAAAAGTAATATCTTTGTTAGGACATTATCATAACCATCAGGAAATTTAACCTCAAACCAGAAAATCCTACATAGGTGCATAAGAAACTTGTTATTATGCAACATGTACTTAAGAGTTGATTCTGCTTTTAAGAAGTCAGTTAAACTCTTATGCTTATGAGGGGTAGTTTAAAGGCATAATTAGATGGACAACAAAAATTTAAACTCAAATTGAGATTCTAATTAAAATTGTTTTTTCTATCAAATGTGTGCTAGATTAGATAGGCCACTAAATTTAAGGGGCTTGTTTTAGAGACAAAGGTGAAAAAGTTATTTCGAACGGAATGGTTAATAGGAACAATGTTTAATTTGTCGTTGCGTATTTGAAAAATGTTAGAGAGCAATTAGATGTTTTTATGGGTCTTCATAACTCTGTCACTGGCATTGATGGGTCCCTGCAAGATCCTTTTGTAATACGAGGAGATCATCCATATGGCGCATATCTTGAAGCTCATTTTAGTTGCCTGAATTGTTAGTTCATAGAATTCCATTAAACCAATGGTTCATTTTAATTTTTTTGAGAATAATCAGTTTTTTAATATTTTAATATAGAACCATTTATTCGTGGAATTACTTGTTTAAGTTTGGGGCTTGTCTCAGAGCATCTGTAGTCATTGGCCATTTTGTCAAAAATTTTAAGTTTTGGCAAAAAATATTGTAGTCGTTGGCCAAATATTCAAAATTTGGATTTCGGAGCTACAGTAGTCACCTATATTTGGCAAACGAAATGACAATTACCAAAATATAGCAAACGAAAGATGATTTTTCGCAGGAGAGATTTTTTTTCATGCGTACTCATCGGACGAGGAATTATTCCCTGTCCATTTATTTATTATTTATTTATTTAAAAACAGTCAGACAGGAAAAGATTTTCCGTCCGTTCCATTTTTATAAAAAAAAACCATCTCAAACGAAGCTTCATCTACCGTCCTAGGATTAGGTAAGTTTTTTGAATTTTTTTTTTGTTTGAATGTCACTATCACAGAGGCTTTAGTTAATTTTTTTAGATTTTTTTTTTTAAACGTGGGATGAAAAATAATTTACCGCTGTTCTTTTTGGATTTCAAAAAAATTAAATTTTGACTAATGACAACTACAGACGAAAGCTACTTTTGTTATTTGCTATTTATCAAATATCCAAAATTTGGCTTTAATGAGGACATATGCTCTCAGAGGATACATATCAGAGCTATACCAATGAACAGTACGAATCTTTTCCTTTGGTGCCAAGTCTATCTCAAGAGGGAACAAATTCCATCAATCATCTCAATCTATGTTCTACGTGGAAAATGTCAAAAAGAGAATAAATTCCCACAATTAATCTAATATATTTAATTTTTGCTGCAGTTAATTACTCGAGTCAATTTCATATGTAGGATTTTTTTAGAAAGTATTTACAAATATAGAATACCCCTAAACTATTTATAAAATAGGATAGTTGGAAATAATTTTTTAAGAAAGACCCTACATTATGAGATATTTACACAACATTAAAATTAAATTTACATATCTCATTATCCTTTCTAAAAACTGAATATTCCACATAAAATAAAGAAATTAAGATTAAAAAATCTATCAAAATTTAAAATTAGATACATTGATAGAAGATTAACAGATATAAAGCATATGACTGATAGAGAAATATCAGAATATTTGTTAAAAACAAGTAAAATAACTAAAAAAACTACCTAAGGAAATACAAAAAGAGATAGCATACAAGGTATTAGATTATAGAAACGAAAAAGCAACTTGGTATTACCAATACCTGCTAACATATAAAATATTAGGTTAAGTATGATTAATAAAGTAGAAAAATTAAATTCAAAAATAGAATCAGAAATTTATATGATAAAGATACAAGTCCTGGAAGAAGATTATAATGGTCCAGGGATTGTAGGAACTATAAGAAAAGATTTAAAAATCATAAATAAGAACATAAAAGAACTAGGTAGATATATAACCGAAGACACAGAAGAAGAACTAGGCATAACTAAAGAAGATATGAAGGAGTTAGAAGCTATAACAAAACTTAATATAAACATTTTAGAAATATAAGATTTAATGGCAAATCTCAATTCAGTGGAAATAGAGGAAGCCTTAAAAAATTTAGATATAATGAATGAAGAAATAAAAATGGATCAAGGGAAGGAAAAGATTATAGCAAAACCTACAGAAATTCAAACGGACATGTACGAAAGTTTAAGTCCACCACCTAACAAAAGACCTTATCACTTACCATGGAAATGACAAAACACAAAAAATAATAAGTTAGAAAGATACAAAGAAAAAGAAACCCCAAAATATGAACCTGCATAACACTATGAAAAAGGAATAGCAGAAAATGGAGAATGGTTAGATCTAGACTGCGTAAAAGATGTAGATAGAATAATAGAAGAATAGGTAAAGACTTCACTAATAGTAGGATTTAGGCAAAATCTAAATCTTTCAAGAAACTCATTTGAGAAATTTATAGAAGCAATCTTTATAGGAGTAATAGAAAAATGATGGAATGGACTAAAGGAAGAAGAAAGAAGTACTATTAGAAAATCAAGACCAATTGATGGTAAAGGAACGGAAGAAAGCTCATCACAACGAACCTGATGACTAAAAGAAATATATATATATTTTTTTAGAAAAAGGTGGAGTCTAGCCACCCTGTTTCATTAATAAGAGATTAATAAAACAAACTCAGCGTTCTGAGCTCACTAAAAAATCCTACAAACATAACAAAATAACATGCACTCCTCCCCAAACATGCGAGGAGGGTTCAAAACCAACCTAATAAGCCGAAGAGAAATACAACATAGCCCCCCCCCCCCCCCCCCAACAAGGCCTTGGGGGATGGGCACCACTGAACAGTGTCGGCTGCACAAACTATCAGTCAATCGTCGGACCGATCTCAATCTCCTCATCATCAAACTCCTGAACCTGGAAAATGCTCGCTATCCGTCCTCTGGGACCTGCTGTGGCTACAATAGCCCAAAAGAAAATAAGATGCATAGTGTGAGTCAAGTTGTCTGAAATATTATTGCAAGTTCCACGAAAGTAACGGTTATTTCTGTCTATCCAAAGAACCCAGGTCACTGTGGCAATAGCAATATACCATGCTTCTCTCATGGCCCCCCTCTTTAACCTGAATTTAGGACCTATCCACAACTCCTCATATACATTAGGGTATTATGACGTCCATAGGGCGGCGAGCACCTCTATGAGGACCGCTTTGCTCTTGGGGCACTGTAGGAATAGATGGTCTCTCGACTCTAGTGTAGCGAGGCAAAACCCACAATGGGTATCCACATTAGGCTAGCGCTTGGCTAGATTTTTCCTAGTCAGGAATGCATTATTCAGAACCAGCCATAGGAAAGCTTTGATTTTAAGCGAGGCTTTTGTTCTCCAAATGACAGCCGACCACGTTGGTGTACAACCCCTATAATGAATGCGGTTGTACATGGAGCGAACCGTGAACTTCCCGTTCTTCTCCAAACCCCACGACTTCTTGTTGGGACCCTGGGAGCACTCGATGCCGGCATTGGTGATGAGGTCTTGGAGTTCCGTTAGTCTAATCTGGGAGCCTGAATCAAACTCTTGTTTGAACATAGGTTTCCAGGTGTCCCTCTTCCAGGTTGAGGCCACCGTGCAGTATGGGTGTGATGCTTGGTCAAATAAGTATGGGAACAGGTTTCTGAGCGGGTGATCCAAATACCATTCATCCCACCAGAACCTAGTAAGTCTTCCGTTGCCGACAACTGATTGTACGCAAGTAGTAAAGGGTTCGTAGGCTTTAGCGATGCCTTTCCAGAACTAGGAGACCCGGGGGCTTCTCCTGAAGCCTAGGTTCCTCGTTCCATTTCAATGCATATACCCCTGAACAAATTGTTGCCACCCTTCTCCATTAGGATGGAAGACTTTTCACCACCATTCATTTGCCTAGTAGAGCCAGGTTCATGTCTCGAAGGTCGATAATGCCTAGTCCCCCATGTTTCTTTTTCATACAGGCCTTCTCCTATCTGATGAGGTGGTACCCCCTCGTTCTGTGTCTGCCCTTTTCCACAGGAAGCGTTTCCGCGTACGATCGATTCTTTGAATAACCCATTGCGGCATTTCGAAAAAGGAGAGGTAATAGGTAGGTAAGTTTGACAGAACGACATTGATAAGCATAACTCTCCCCCCCAGGGATAGGGCTTTGCCCTTCCATCCTGTAAGCCGTTTGTCGACCTGATCAATGATAGGAAGCCAGTCTGCCTTTTTGAGTTTCCTGGTCTAAGTGGTAACCCTAAATACTGGATGGGAAAACTCTCAATGGGGCAGTTGAGGATTGTGGCGTGATCCAATGCCTCTTCTGCAGTTAGGGCCATGGGAATGTGAGTACTTTTGTGGTAGTTAACCCTAAGTCCAGACCAGGCTTGAAAATAGTACAGAATACCCTTGAAGATGGTGGTCTCCCCTAGGTTGCCATTGCCAAAGAGGAGCGTGTCATCTGCATATTGGAGGATAGAGCACCCCTGACGATTTGTACCTTTGGCAACTGGCCTAACCCAACCTGCTCTACTGCATTTCGACATCATTGAGCGGAGGACGTCAGCTACGATGGTGAAGAGGAGCGGAGAAAGCGGATCGCCTTGTCTGAGGCCCCGTTTGTAGGGGAATTGGTGTCCCGCGACCCCATTAACCAAGATCGTCGTCCTACTGGTGGTAAGGCAAGTGTGCATCCATCTAATCCATCTCTCCCCAAAGCCTTTTCCTACCAACGCTTCAAACAGGCAGTCCCATTCTACGAAGTCATAAGCTTTCTCAAAGTCCAGCTTCAAGAGGTAGCTCTTTGAGTTCGACGTGTGACAGTAATGGATCGTTTCCCCGGCTGTTACCATACTGTCTTGTATGCAACGACCTTTGATGAATCCCGTCTGATCTTGGCTGATGAGGCCATCCATCGCCTTTCCTAGTCTGTTGGCTAGAGTCTTGGTAATGATCTTAACCGAACAGTTGAGGAGGCTAATGGGGCGATAGTCTCCGACTCGTCGTGAGTCCTCTTTCTTAGGGATTAGCACTACTTCAGCAGAGTTAAATCTCCCGAGCTTTAGTTTATGTTCATGGAAGTCTGCAAACATCTTCAGGAGGTCGTCTTTGATCTCCTCCCAGAAGATCTGATAAAAAAAGATCGGGAACCCATCTGGCCCCGGGGCTTTATCATTGCCCATTTGACGGATCACCACCCAAACCTCTTTCTCCGTGAAGGGGACTTTAAGGGATTGTAATTTAGAGTTGTAATTTTCCGGTTGACCTTGCAAGAAGTTGGGTTGTAATGGGACCCTCATTTCGGCCTTGTAACCGAAGAGACGCTTGTAGTGAGATTGGAAAGCCAGCTTAATGGCGTTGTCGTCTTGCACCATCCCGGAATTCGTGTAGATTGAATGAATTAGGTTGGACCGCTGTCGAGCACTGGCCACTTGGTGGAAGAATACAGTATTCACGTCTCCTTCTTTGAGCCACGAAACTCTAGATCTTTGTTGCCATTTAATTTCCTCCATTCTGTATAGGTGGTCGATTTCCTGTCTGAGCTGCAACAGTCTATTCCGCTCTTCCTGTAGCAAGTCCCTAGTTTCTTCAGTTTTTTCCAGCTCCTCAATACCATCCAGAAGGGACTCCTTAGTTTGCCAGATCAGTGCAAACCTGGTGCAATTCCATTTTCTGAGTATTGCTCGAAGCCTTCTAATTTTTTCACACCAAACTGCGGACGCCTCGATAGCCGTAGTCGAGCGTGACCAGCATTCGTTGACCATGTGATGGAACCCTTGGAATTCTAACCACGCTCTCTCGAATCGGAACCTGGAGGGCTTCCTTGGTTGGATTTCCCCTGAGGAAAGGATAATAGGGACGTGATCTGAGGTTGGCTTCGGAATAGACCAAGCCATGGCCAACGGGAATTTGGACTCCTAGTCCGTGGAAACCAAAATTTTATATAACTTAGCAAGAATGGGCGCCGCTTGCATGTTAGACCAGGTGCAGAGCCTGTCGGAAATGGGGATGTCAACCAGATCTAGGTCCGAGATAACCTCATTAAAAGCTTCCCAATCGGCGTCGCAGGCCCCTTTACGTTCCCCTATATTCTGAGGCAAATCTGGTGATGTTGAAGTCGCCCCCCACCACCCAAGGGTGAGGCCAACGTGCCTTCACAGCTCAGAGCTCTGACCAGAAGGTCCTTCGAGCGTCAGAGGTATGGGGTCCATAGACTACCGTGGCCGACTGAGTCCACTGGTCAGATTTACGCTGTAAGACTACTGACAGAGAAAATTGTCCATGGAACTCGTCTAGGCAGTTAAAGACGTCTGGGTTATAGCCTAGAGCGATGCCCCCGGAAGCCCCCACAAATGGGGAAATTTTGGTTTCTTGTAGGCTACCCCCCAGTCGTTTAAGTCTGTGAATGTAAGACAGTCGTCTACCCCCCAGCCGTTTAAGTCTGTGAATGTAAGACAGTCGTCTACCCCCCAGTCATTTAAGTCTGTGAATGTAAGACAGTTTGGTTTCTTGTAGGCCCACAAAATTAGCATTCGACCTGGCAATAGCCTCACTCACCATTTCTCGCTTACCCCTCCTACCTAGACCCCTAACATTCCAGAAGAGAGCCTCCATTAACTAACGTATTGGGGGGGATCGTGACTCATCTCGGACGAGGAGTTCAAGTTTGCCATAAGATCAACCCTCTCCGTCTCCCATCCTCTAATTTTGTTAAGGAGGATGGAGTTCCTGTCTGTATCATTTACCGCAAGACCACAGGTATTGGCTAGACTAAAAATTTCGTTATCGGACATGAAATTAAAAATTGAGGCTAAGAAGGAGCGTGTACCTCCGTCTGTAGTCTTAGAGGATTTGGCGGCCGCTGCAATTTCCAGATAATCATCAAGGGACTCCTCTAAACATTTTTTTACTGTCTTCTGGACCATGAAACCTGTTTGAAGTCGGCCCTGGCTAGGTCCCATCAGTTGGGTTAGGGGATAGGTGGATGGCACGAACTCAGGAGAGGTGGCACGGAAGTCCACCCGAAAATCATAGTCCTCTGATTCCATAGACTCCACCTCCGAATAGACATAATCATCTTCAAGATTCAGTCTTCCTTCACTATTGTCCTCATCGTCTTGTGGGATGCTCTGTACAACTGCCTCCTCCGTGTTGGACCCCTCAATGGGCCCATCTGTAGTCGCCATTTCCTGCAGTATTGATGTCTCTCCAGATATGGACCCCTCAATGGGCCCACTGCGATCCGAAATCAGTGTTTTTGTTTGCAATTCAGGGCTTGTACAAGAATGTAGAACAATTGGGCTATTGATGGGCCCCACAGAGTTGTCCTCTCGTGCACTATAAACCCCCCCTACTCGTCAAATCAATCCCGCCCAACCAAATGGGCTTGAGCCCACTTGAAACTTCTAGCGTGTTATTGGTTGGGGTATTCAGTAGAGCAGGATAAGCTAAACCACCGACTAGGTCCACCTGCTCCAGCTCTCTGTCTCCCCTTCCACGTGGCCCAGAGTGGTTGGTGGCCTCAGCGGCAGGCGTTCTGATCGACGCACAGAGCGCACTGCTCCATGGCTCTTTGTCATTTACGAAGACTTCTTTCTTCGAATCTCGAGTAGGCGCTCCTATACCTATTGGGTTTTCCTGATTTGGACGATCTTTCTCTACAGCCTTGAGCTATTCATTCATCTTCTTCCTCAAAAAAACCTCTGCCCTCGCCTGTTCCTGGTGCCCAGAGCTACTTTTTTGCCCTTTAGCTGGCCTATTCTGCTCTTGGTCCTCCTTCGTGGTCAAAGGAAGCGCTTCCCTCGGATTTTTCCTCTTAAAGGCATTTTCTTTACCAACTCACGACCCAAAGGCGAAGCTTTTCCCCCTTTTGAAGAGCAGTTTAGCAAGCTTTTATCCATGGCAGGACATGCAGGCTCTGGCACCTTCCTTTGATCTTCTTTTTGTTGCTTTTCACCAAACCTCTGTGGTTGAAAGCTCTTTTTGGAAACCTCTGGTGCTTCTTTTTCCCCGTATGATGCTGGCCTTGGAAGGATTACCAAATCCGGTATTGGATCCAGGCCATAGGATCCTTTGGACGAGTCTCGATCTCGCCCAACTGGGTCCATCCGGGCTAGATGCACTGATCCCCCTATCACCGGCTCCCTGAGCACCTCCACCCTTTTCGCCGCCTTGATCAAAGCTCAATGTGCACGTTCCACCTCATGGGCCCCGTCTATAGTGAGCTCCCACTCTGGCGAGGCCACTTCTTTGTACGTACGACCATCTCGAAGAGAGGGGGGAGTGGGGGAGATGATGATCTGAGAGTCTGCCTCTGTCTCTGCACATTTGTCAAGAACAAACCGGATGTGGTAGGATTGTTCGTAGGAATACACCTTGGCGAAGCGAGGCATTAGCGAGATATCCCCGCTCCTGATGAGAACTCTCACCGAGACTAGCTCCGAGCGGCGAATGGTCCTTGCATCTGTTGGATCCTGTAGGCGAGACAACAAACACTAGAGGGGGGTGAATAGTGTTTAATAAAAAAACTGCGGAAATTTTTCTCGGTGCAGTCGACTTGGTTATGAACCAGTCGACTGATATGCCCAAAATAATTTAAAACAATAACTCTGTGCAGTCGACTGATGAATTAAACAGACGACTGAAGGCACAATGAAACTACAAATACAAACGGCACTGACCAGTCGACTGATAGTGCAAGGAGTCGATTGTCCAGAAACTTTTTGCAGAACTTAAATAAACAAGAGTGAATGCAAACACAAGATAATCAATCACAGAGTACACAAGATATATCCTGGTTCGGTCCTCCCGACCTACATCCAGTCCCCAAGCAACCCACTTTAGATTTCTACTATTCTTGAAAAAGATTACAAGAATACCCTACGGCGTTACGACAACAACCTTGTCTAACCCGTAGACCTTTCTCTCAACCAGAGAAAGCCGACCCACTCTACTACCAAGAGTGAAACAACACCGACTCTACAACCTAGAGTCAAAAACACTCTCCAACCGAGAGCAAGAGAAAGAAATACTTTACAGTCAACCTATAGCCTTGTTGGTGTATGTGTTGATGCACGTGGCTAATAAACAAGGTCGACTTCTATACTCAGTCCAGAGCGAATTCGTTGCTATACTGGACTGAGTGTAGAGAACCAGAGAGTATGATCTTGAAAGCTTTATTTCTCAAAAAAATCACTTAGAACTTTTTCACAAGAATGCTCAGATTTTCAAAAGGAATTCTAATTATCTTTTCAGTGAGATCTGAACTCTATATAAAGAGTTTGATCTCCTGAACGTTGGGAGACAGTTACTTAACTGTCAACCAACGGATCTAAGCTTTTGAGTGTGAAAAAATTCGATTTTAAAAAACAGAAAACGGTCAAAAGCTCTCGAACAGTCGACTGGGTTGCCATATGAGTCGACTGATCAGAGTTTGAATAATTTTAAACAGTTTTGTACTGTCAGTCGACTGGCAGAAGCTTAAGTCGACTGGTACTCAAAAGTTAAAATTCTTCAAACTGTTTTGACTCTTTTTGGGGGGTTTTTAAGAGACACACATTATGAAATTTTAAGTGTGTGTGTGTGACAAGGCTTTACATCAGACTAAGACTCAACAGAAAGTAAGATACAATTGTTTTTACAAGACATTTATAATTGACACAATTGAGCTAAGGTCTTGAGTCTTGAGTCTTGTCTTGAGTGAAGTCTTGGATTTTGTCTGAGTGAAGTCTTCATCTGTATCCTTTTGAGCTTGTTCATTTGTTCAACTAGACTAGTCTTTTGTAGTACACTGCAATGTTAGCTGTATAACATAGACATATGTTGCACTGTGTTGTGATCATCAAAATCAAGAATCAACATTCTCCCCCTTTTTGATGATGACAACACAATAGCTGATAATAAAAGATAATATACAAGCATAGTGAAGACATGCTCCCCCGTTTAAAAACACAAAATGCATTGTCTTAAAAAATGTAACATGTATCAGTCGACTTATATAGAATAGCAGGCGACTGATCAGAAACCCATACTTAGACAAATCATAGTCAAAAAAATTGATGTAGTAGCATCAGTCGACTAATTTTCTATAAGTCAACTGACCAGAGAGTTAGTCCAATACCCAGTCATAGAACAAAACAATATAACACAGATAATAAGCAATATAAAACAATATAAAACACAATATAAAACACAACCATAACACACACAGATATCTCTCCCCCTTTGTAATCATCAAAAAGCATAAAGTAACAAACTTTTGCATTAAAAAGAAACTTAAGATAAAGTCTTATACAAAAAGAAGTGCATTTAAGAAAGAAAAGTACATAAATAGAAAAAATAAAAGGTCTTCAATCTTCTTCATCGGAGTCTTCATCGTCATCTTGAGAAGGAGGATGAAATTGAGAGTTGAAGAGATGAGTGAGGTTGTCAAGCTTAGAATCAATGTGGTCAAGCTTGGAATCTAGATTATGGAGTTGGGTATCTACAGTGACTGAGTGTTTCATTAGATAGGAAACACAGTCATATAGGGTACGAGGGTCATCGTAGTTAGCTTGAAGAAGTGGGTCAGAAGAGGTAGAAGGTCTAGAGGGTCTAGAAGTAGAACCTAACGGAGCTTGAGAAGGAGGAGGAGACCTAGGGGGTGATCTAGAAGGAGTATCAAGAAGTTTCATTCGTGCCAAACTAGCACGATCGAAACACTCATAACGAGTGACAACATTTGTCTCCGAATCGAGCTCAACACCAAAAGATATAAAGACTATAGTAAGAAGACCTCCAAAAGGGTGAGTGTGGTCTTGATTAAGTTTAGAAAAGATAACTTGACCCCAATTAACAGCAATTTTACCAAAAATTGCATACATAGCTTTTTGTAACTCGATAGAATATTGATCATAACGACCCTTTTTGGGAAGGATGTTATACGCTAATATTCTACCTACAAGCTTAGCAATTGGTTTGATATTTTTGCTTGTCATTGGAGGGCCATGATTAGGTAAGAAAATTTTAGATAATATAGAAGCATCATCTAAAAGAATTTCATCAAGAGGGAATCCTCCATCATCAATACCTAATATCTGATTGATCCTAGAAGGTGTGAGTGTCATTTTAATATTCTTCACAGACGGCCGGATTAAAACATCCCCATCTGGTTTTTGTACTACTCTTATATTTGTATAAAACAAATAGATGAGTTGGGGATAGTAATTAGGTTGGTTTGATAAAGAGAGAAAATCATAGAGACTACTATTTTGGAATAAAGGGATGAGATTGAAACGATCAAGGTCATTAAAATTTACAAATCTTCCAGGGAAGATTGTAATGGTACAAAAAAGGTACCATCGATCAATAAGATCGGGACTCAAGAGATATTGAGTGTAGTCTTGGGAAGAAGAACTACCCTCATGAGATCGTTTAGATCGTTTGGATGCCATGAAAAGAGAGGGGAAAGGATTTTACCTAAGAAAAAAAGAGAGATTCGACAGGGGCAAGCACTAGCAGCACTGAGAGAGTAGATCACCTTCTTCTCACAAGCTAGGGTTTTGAAATTAGGGGTAAAAACTTGAGATCGGTAAGAGGAGAAAACGGCTGGTAAAGAGGGTTTTAACAGCTAATAAACGGCTGAGATCACGGAGAAATAAAATCGACGGTAGAGATTAGAGATCACGGGTGAAAAGAGAGGTGAATTCCATCTCAAAAGACGCGATGAATAGTCGCTGAAGACAATTGAGCTCGCGACAGTCGACTGGTAGGGTATATCAGTCGACTGAGACGAGAAGAAAATAAAGTTTTATTTCTATTAATCAGTCGACTGGTATAGAAACCAGGCGACTGGTCAGATAAAAAGTGATATGTTTAAAAGCCAGTACAGTCGACTTGCTCAAGTATACAGTCGACTTAACAGAAACAATTTTCAGCAAATATCAATAAAATCACAAATTCCAAGTTCTCTTCTTAAATTAATAAAAGTATCTTCTTTAAGGGGCTTGGTAAATATATCTGCTACTTGTTTATCAGTAGAGATAAAGTCTAAAGATATATCTCCTTTTAAAACATGATCACGTAAAAAAATGATGTCGAATATCAATATATTTCGTACGTGAATGTTGAATCGGATTTTTAGATAAATTAATTGCACTGGTATTATCACACATAATTGAGGGTTTCTCAAATGAAATACCATAATCTAATAAGGTTTGTTTCATCCATAAGATTTGTGCACATGTCAAACTTGCAGCGATATACTCAGCTTCTGTAGTTGATAGGGATACGGAGTTTTGCTTTTTACTGCACCAAGATACTAGGGAATGTCCCAAAAAGTGACATGTACCACTAGTACTCTTGTGATCAGTTTTGCTTCCAGCAAAATCGGCATCGCTATATGACAAAAGTTGAAAATTATCGGTGCGTGGATAAAATAAACCATATTCAGATGTTCCTTTAATATATCTTAAAATTCGTTTCACTGCTTTTAAATGAGACTCTTTAGGACTGATTGATATCTAGCACATAAACATACACTGAATATAATATCTGGTCTACTTGCAGTAATATATAAGAGTGAACCAATCATACCTCGATAGAGCTTTTGATCAACACTCTTACCTAATAAATCTTTGTCAAGAGTAGTAGTAGTAGCCATAGGTGTGGATTTACTACTAGTACTATCCATGTTAAAACGTTTGAGTAGTTCCTTTGCATATTTGCCTTGATTGATAAATATGCCATTTGAGGACTGTTTAATTTGAAGTCCATGGAAATAATTGAGTTCACCCATGTGACTCATCTCAAATTCATTTTTCATGGTATTAGCAAATTCTTGACATAGATTATTATTAGTAGAACCAAAAATTATATCATCAACATATATTTGTATGATTAAGATATCATTCTTAACTCTTTTGATAAACAAAGTAGTGTCTACTTTACCTATTTTAAATCCTGTTTCTAAAAGAAAAGTTTTCAGACGATCATACCAAGCACGAGGTGCTTGTTTAAGACCGTATAAAGCCTTTTTCAATTTATAAACATGATCTGGAAATTGTTCATGTTCAAAACCTGGTGGTTGTTTAACATAAACATTTTCCTTAATAAATCCATTAAGAAAGGCACTTTTAACATCCATTTGATAAAGTATAAAATTCATGAAACAAGCAAAAGATAATAAAATACGAATAGATTCTAGTCTAGCAACAGGAGCATATGTTTCATCAAAATCTATACCTTCTTCTTGATTATATCCTTGAGCAACTAATCTAGCCTTGTTCCTTACAACTTGTCCTGATTCATCTAACTTATTTTTGAATACCCATTTGGTACCAATGATAGTCTGATCAAGAGGTCTAGGAACTAAATCCCATACATCATTCCTTATAAATTTGTTTAGTTCATCTTGCATAGCATTCATCCAATATTCATTCTCACAAGCTTCTTGTATATTTTTTGGTTCAAAATCCGACAAGAACGCTGTATGAGAGATCATATTAACATGTGAACGTGTCTGAATACCATGGGAGATGTCACCAATTATTAAGTCGTGAGGATGATCTTTAACTTCAACAAATGACTTTGGTAAAGTTGAAGATATCACAATCGGATCAGTCGACTTGACTTGTTCTTCAGTCGACTGCTTTACGTCAGTCGACTGGTAGACCTTATCAGTCGACTTATCAGACAGATTAATTTGCTCTAAGGATTTAATCACATTATCTAAAGGTGATAAATCAGTTTCATCATCTTTATTTAAGGTTGATGAAGGTAAAGATTCATCGAATGTAACATGCATTGATTCTTCAATAGTCATTGTAGACTTATTGAAAATTCTATATGCTTTACTCCTATTTGAGTATCCTAAAAAGATACCCTCATTAGATCTAGGATCAAATTTGTCTAAATTATCTTTTGTGTTTAGAATAAAACACTTACAACCAAATGTCTTAAAGTAAGAGACTTTAGGAATTTTATTAAAAAATAACTCATAACAAGTCTTCTTTAGTTTAGGTCTTAGAATAATTCTATTTAAAACATAACAAGCTGTAGCAACAGCTTCAGCCCGAAAATGCTTTGGTAGATTGCTTTCAACAAGCATAGTACGTGTGCATTCTTGCAAAGTCCTATTTTTCCTTTCAACCACTCCATTTTGTGGTGAAGCTCTAGGAAATGCAAATGAATGTATTATACCATTCTTGTTGCAATATTCTGTAAATGTTTCATTTTCAAATTCTCCACCATGATCACTTCTAATAGTGACTATGGTTAGAGATCTTTGATTTTGAACACGTTTACAAAAATGTGCAAATTCCTCAAAAGCATCATTTTTATGTTTTAAAAAGAATGTCCAAGTGAATCTTGAAAAATCATCTACTAAAACAAACACATATCTACTTTTATTTAAAGAAGCAACTCTAGTAGGGCCAAATAAATCCATATGAATTAATTCGAGCGGCCTACTAGTAGAAATTACTTCTTTTGTTTTAAAAGTGGATTTGATTTGTTTTCCTAGTTGACATGCATCACATAACTTATCCTTTTTAAAGGATAGTTTTGGCAGTCCTTTAACTAGGTTATATTTAGATAATTTTGAGAGATTTTTCATATTCACATGTCCAAATCTTCTATGCCATAGCCAAGATTCATTGTTAGAGGCTATTAAACAAAAGTCATTTGAAAGATCAATTGCATTCAAACACAATTCATAAATATTATTTTTACGAAAACCTTGAAAAATAACATTTTGCATAGTAGAATCATAAATTAAGCATGCATCTTTCTCAAAAACTATTTTATATCCTTTATCACATAATTGACTAATGCTTAAAAGATTATGCTTTAAACCACTAACCAATAACACATTTTCTATAGTTGGGTTAGAAGTTTTACCGACCATGCCAATACCTATGACTTTGCCTTTGTTGTTATCTCCAAAGGTGACGGTTCCTCCATCTATGCTTTGAATGGTGGATAATAGGTTGGCATGTCCTGTCATGTATTTTGAACATCCGTCTAATATCCAGCGTTCTTTCTTGGGTACCTATAAAAAGTTTAAGGTAAATATGGTACCCTTTTTATTGGGTCCAAAACACATTAGTTTGGGGGAAACCAAACCCATGAAGAGTTTGATCTTCCTCCATAAGCAGGAATATAATAAGTAGAATTACACACATTTAACATATATGAGTTAATATAAGCAATTCTATTATTCTGATTTAAACTGACTGGAACCCATACTAACTTGTTCTGTCCAGTCGACTTAACAGTGTCCGTCAGTCGACTGTTGGTGTACATCAGTCGACTGGTCGATACACTAGGTCGACTTATAAGAGGTTTTGATCTCCTTGAATAAGATCCAATTTCTCTGGACAGACGACTGGTTGTATGGTTCAGTCGACTTAACCGAACGGTAGTTTTGCTTTTATCACTAAAATTAACAACTTTAGGCTTTGCAAAGAAATCATACAACTTGTGTATAACACTAGAAATAGATGCTGATTTACTAGTGTTTACAACAGGAGATTTTTTTACAGAAGATTTTTTAAAACCAAGTCCATATTTTTGACTAGATGTAATTTGATGATGAAGCATATCATTTAAATTCTCTTTGCCTTTGTTAAACTTAGATACATTCTTTGAAATCTCTTCATAATTCTTTTTGAGAGTCTCAAGATCGGTATCTAGACTTGCAATGCGAGAATTTAAGGATTTTACTTCTTTATCAAGGTTAAGATTTTCTTGATTAAGTGTTTGATTCACTTTCTCAAGATTCTTAACTCTAATTTTTTCTTTCTTTAACTCTTGGAATATTTCATTAAAAGCATCAAGAAGATCTTCGGAATCATAATCATTACTTACATGTTCTTGTGCAGCCATGAAACACACATTTGCCACTTCGTTATTTTCATCCATTTCTTCTTCGGAAGATGAATCACTATCATCCCATGTAGCTTGATAAGCCTTCTTGTTCTTGGCAAATTTGTTCTTTGAATATTTGTCCTTCTTGAAGTTGGATGATTTTCCCTTGTTCTTTGCATTTTCTATGGGACAATCCTTCTTCATGTGTCCTATTTTATTACACCTGAAACATGTAGGAGGGTCATTAGAATCTCTAACTTTAGAATTAAACTTACCCTTCTTTAAGAACTTCTTGAATCTCCGAGTGAACATTACAATCTCTTCTTCATCTTCTTCCTCATCTTCTGAGTCTGTCATGGCTTTAAAAGCCAATAATTTCTTCTTTGCTTGGTGTGATTCTGTATCCTTCTTTCGATCTTCAAGTTGGACCTCATATGCCATGAGATTGCCAACAAGATTCTCGAGAGAAAGTTGTGACAAGTCATTCTCTTCCTCTATTGCTGTGGTCTTCTTCTCCCATTCTGGAGTGAGTGCACGTAGGACTTTTCTAACCATTTCTGCTTGAGTGTAAATCTTTCCATGTGCCACAAGAGAGTTTGTGATGTCGGTGAATCTGGTAATCATCTCGGACACAGTCTCATTGTCCTTCATTCTGAACATCTCAAACCTGTGGACAAGAACAGAAATTTTAGACTCTTTTACTTTATCCGTTCCTTCATGAGTTACCTCGAGTGTATGCCAAATTTGATGTGCGGTTGTAGCATTGGATACACGGTTGAATTCTTCCTTTGTAAGTGCATAAAATAAGGCATTCATTGCTTTGGCATTGTTCATAGTCTGATTCTTTTGATCATCATTCCATTGTGCATATGGAATGGTAGGGGCAGTGTATTCCGTCTCTGTCATTTGCCATATCTCATAGTTGATTGATTGGAGATAGATTCGCATTCGACACTTCCAATAATTGTAATTCGTTCCATCAAATAGTGGTGGCCGTTGTGTAGATTGGCCTTCATGGTACTGATTTGTATTTAACGTAGTTGCCATAGCCTGTAACCTTGCTCTGATACCAAGTGTTGGATCCTGTAGGCGAGACAACAAACACTAGAGGAGGGGTGAATAGTGTTTAATAAAAAAACTGCGGAAATTTTTCTCGGTGCAGTCGACTTGGTTATGAACCAGTCGACTGATATGCCCAAAATAATTTAAAACAACAACTCTGTGCAGTCGACTGATGAATTAGACAGACGACTGAAGGCACAATGAAACTAAAAATACAAACGGCACTGACCAGTCGACTGATAGTGCAAGGAGTCGACTGTCCAGAAACTTTTTGCAGAACTTAAATAAACAAGAGTGAATGCAAACACAAGATAATCAATCACAGAGTACACAAGATATATCCTAGTTCGGTCCTCCCGAACTACATCCAGTCCCCAAGCAACCCACTTGAGATTTCTACTATTCTTGAAAAAGATTACAAGAATACCCTACGGCATTACGACAACAACCTTGTCTAACCCGTAGACCTTTCTCTCAACCAGAGAAAGCCGACCCACTCTACTACCAAGAGTGAAACAACACCGACTCTACAACCTAGAGTCAAAAACACTCTCCAACCGAGAGCAAGAGAAAGAAATACTTTACAGTCAACCTATAGCCTTGTTGGTGTATGTGTTGATGCACGTGGCTAATAAACAAGGTCGACTTCTATACTCAGTCCAGAGCGAATTCGTTGCTATACTGGACTGAGTGTAGAGAACCAGAGAGTATGATCTTGAAAGCTTTATTTCTCAAAAAAATCACTTAGAACTTTTTCACAAGAATGCTCGGATTTTCAAAAGGAATTCTAATTATCTTTTCAGTGAGATCTGAACTCTATATAAAGAGTTTGATCTCCTGAACGTTGGGAGACAGTTACTTAACTGTCAACCAACGGATCTAAGCTTTTGAGTGTGAAAAAATTCGATTTTAAAAAACAGAAAACGGTCAAAAGCTCTCGAACAGTCGACTGGGTTGTCATATGAGTCGACTGATCAGAGTTTGAATAATTTTAAACAGTTTTGTACTGTCAGTCGACTGGCAGAAGCTTAAGTCGACTGGTACTCAAAAGTTAAAATTCTTCAAACTGTTTTGACTCTTTTTGGGGGTTTTTTAAGAGACACACATTATGAAATTTTGAGTGTGTGTGTGTGACAAGGCTTTACATCAAACTAAGACTCAACAGAAAGTAAGATACAATTGTTTTTACAAGACATTTATAATTGACACAATTGAGCTAAGGTCTTGAGTCTTGAGTCTTGTCTTGAGTGAAGTCTTGGATTTTGTCTGAGTGAAGTCTTCATCTGTATCCTTTTGAGCTTGTTCATTTGTTCAGCTAGACTAGTCTTTTGTAGTACACTGCAATGTTAGCTGTATAACGTAGACATATGTTGCACTGTGTTGTGATCATCAAAATCAAGAATCAACAGCATCAACGTCCTCCACTGACCCGAATTCGTAGACGATCTCTTGTAAGGCCTCCTTCTTCCAAAAATGAAGTGGGACGTTGTGGATCCAAATCCAATAATTGTCTCCTTGGGGATGTTCTGCATCGAAGCTCGGAGTCCAAGCTTTGAACTCCACTTTGAAATGTCCAAAATCCATCGTCGATAAACTGGTAACTTCTAGCATCTTCTCTGGAGAGGGGAAAGAGACGAGAAATTGGAGATGGCATAGTTTCTTCACAACCTAGTCCCGGTGTGCATTCATAGGCCACTTGGCACTAAGAGCTTGTAGGAGATGGAATTCTGAAGGCCGTCCCGACTTGATTTGGGCTACTACGCACCACTGGCGAAGCCAGCTTTCCTTGCTTTTGATGACGGCAATGCTATTTGCTACCCTGATAGTTGCTGGATTATACGGCGACCGTCTTTTGCAGACTTGTCGATCATCGTCGGTGCTCGAAGTAATCACATTGGTACAATTGTAAGACATATGACCCTATTTCATATATTTCAAGCATCGAATTTCTTTAGTACATTCAGTTCTATAGTGGCCCAAGTCCCCACAATTGAAGCACGGAACCGGCTTCCATTTTCCTCTTCTCTGTTTTTTGTCGTTGTGCTGTTGCAATGTCGTTGGGGGGGTGAGCCTCCTCTTCCCTTTGCGGATGACCTCATGCCACTGTTCTGCCACATCTCCTTTCGGAGCTAGTTCTAGGTCTTCCCCAGGCACATCGCTTGGACCCCCTTTTGGGCCCATGCAGCGATGGCCTTCGGGCTCGTCTCCTTTGGTGGTGATAGGGGTGGAATGTGAGGAGGGGGGGTTGGGGGGTTGTGTTGTTGATGGATGGGTGACACATTGGGGATATGTTGGGGGTTTGGAGTTCTTGGATGTGAAGTAATGGTGGGTTGATGAGGGGAGTTGCTGCTGTGGTGTCTTGAGTAGTGTCGCTGGCCTCTAAGATACTGGGGGTGGTGAGTATCCTTACTGTTGTCCCTCGCTCTGTAGAAACTATAAGAGTGTTTATGATGGTGAGACTCCTTGTGAGTGCTCTGTTGGTGAGTGACTCTGTCCCTGTCCCTGTCCCTGTCCCTGAGAAGCTTTTCACCGTATCGTCTCTGAGCGAACCGCTGGATCGGGGGGGGGGGGGGGGGTTCTATTACGTCCATTGTGGCTCGTAGAAGGACCCCCTCTATGGGCCCGTTCCTTGGGGATGATCTCCGGATCGCGATGATGAACGGCGCCACTCGATGGCCGACGATGGTGTGCACTTCGGTGTGCCCGCGGCAGAGTGCGCGCGCGACTGAGCCTAGGAGGCTCCTCCTCAGGGGGGGTTACTTAAGGTAGCTTGGATGAAGGCCAGGTTGGGGGCAGCAGCCTCCTGATTGATAGGGAGGTGTGCGGGAGGTGGTGGAGGAGGGGTGGGAGACTCTGTAGAGGGGGGAGAGGGAGGTTGGGGAGTAGCAGGTTGGTGTCGGACCCCCTCGTTGGGCCCACACCCACTCAGTTCCAACTCCGATAACATTGGGAGTGAAGCCGAAGGTCCGCAGGGTAGGGAGACGTGACGAGGGTGAAGTGAAGAAGGTGAACACTGAAGAAGGTGAACACGGGGTTGGCTAAGAGAGAGCGAGAGAGAGGATATAACATATACAAGATGCTAGAGCAACAATGAAATACTATAGAACATATACAAAGAATTTGTTGTGAAGATGCAAGACCGAATCATTGAGGATATAATAATAACTATAATTATACAAAGAAGAGTAAACACAAATTCCAAAAATATAAACCAAAATATAGAAAAACTTTTAAGAGATATAAAAAACCCTATAAAAGATACTTCAGAAAAATAAATAAAAATAGACAATATCCGAAAAACCCAAAGAAACATAATTGTTATATATGTGGAGAAGTGGGACATATATCACCAAATTATCCTAAGAGAATGAAAAAAGAAAATCTAAAATACGTAGAAGAAATTGAAGAAATAAATAACATAAACTATGAACACATAAAATATGAGGAAAACTGGTCAGAAATTAGTGAAGATGAAGAAATAATGGTACTGGAAGAAGATAGTGGAAGTAGTGAAGGTAAAATAGAAAAATATGAAATAAATATGACAACAAAAATAACAGAAATAGGAGAACAATTAGAAAGAAAAGAAAACAATGAAGAAGTAAGGGAAACATTGTGCTTTGACATACAAAAATACGATAAAATAAGAGCAACCAAATTGGATATAAACCCAAAAGAGATATTTAAACTACCAGCACTACAAAAGGTACTTGTTTTAGCGGCGAATATTCCCCGGCGTTTTACTAGTAGCGCCGGGGTAGGGAGCGAATAGGAATGGGCGCCAGATGGGATGGTTATACACCGGCGGTTGATTTAAAACGCCGGTCAATCTTCGTATTCACCGGCGTTTTATTTAGAAACGCCGGTGAATCGTATTATTCACCGGCGTTTATTATTAAAATGCCGGTGAATATACGGACACATTCACCGGCGTGACTAATTGAAATGCCAGTGAATAAGCGGCGATAAAACCCGCGAACCCTAATCCTTCGCTCGCCATTATCCAGACCCCCCCAAAAAAAAGGGCGCTTCATTTCTCTCCTTCCTCGCTCTACTTCCCGCGCGTTTGCCTCCGCCGCTTCGTCCTCTTCGACGGCCTTCGACCTTTCGAAATCATCCCTTCTTCCCTTCGTCATTTTCGATTTCCCTCTTCCCTCTCTCTATTTGGAGGTGAATCGGCGATCGCCCCGCTCTCTCTCTCTCCTACGCCCCCGCGCTCGTCGCCCCGCTTTCTCTCTCTCTCTTCGGTATCATCTCTTGATTTCCCTTATTTTTCTAAAAAAGCATGTTTTTTCAGATTTCCCTTATTTTTCAACAATTGGGTTTTAGATTTAGTTGGGCACAGTGAATTAGTAGAGCAACATATAAGCTCAGATAATGGAAATTTTCATTTTAAGATACTGTTAAAGTTACCTGTTTGCCCTCGTTGGCATGATTTTTTAACAAAAAATGGGTTCACTTCCAAACTAAGTATGCTGCTAGCATACCCATTTTCTTTCACTGTTAATGAAGCTGATTTCATGCATCTGATTGTCTTCTTGGCATGCATGTTTTTTGACCAAAATGGGTTCACTGTGAACTGAGGATGCTATAGGTACGTATGCCAAAATACTCCAGCCGGATATGCACAACAATTGGGTTTTAGATTTAGTTGGGCTAAAGAATTAGTAGAGCAACATATACGCTCAGATAATGGGTATTTTCATTTTCAGATACTGTTAGATAACCTGATTGCCATCTTAGGCATGATTTTTTAACCAAAAATGGGTTCACTTCCAAACTAAGTATGCTGCTAGCATCCCCATTTTCTTTCACTGTTAATGAAGCTGATTTCATGCATCTGATTGTCTTCTTGGCATGCATGTTTTTTGACCAAAATGGGTTCACTGTGAACTGAGGATGCTATAGGTACGTATGCCAAAATACTCCGGCCGGATATGCACAACAATTGGGTTTTAGATTTAGTTGGGCTAAAGAATTAGTAGAGCAACATATACGCTCAGATAATGGGTATTTTCATTTTCAGATACTGTTAGCTAACCTGATTGCCATCTTAGGCATGATTTTTTAACCAAAAATGGGTTCACTTCCAAACTAAGTATGCTGCTAGCATCCCCATTTTCTTTCACTGTTAATGAAGCTGATTTCATGCATCTGATTGTCTTCTTGGCATGCATGTTTTTTGACCAAAATGGGTTCACTGTGAACTGAGGATGCTATAGGTACGTATGCCAAAATACTCCGGCCGGATATGCACAACAATTGGGTTTTAGATTTAGTTGGGCTAAAGAATTAGTAGAGCAACATATACGCTCAGATAATGGGTATTTTCATTTTCAGATACTGTTAGCTAACCTGATTGCCATCTTAGGCATGATTTTTTAACCAAAAATGGGTTCACTTCCAAACTAAGTATGCTGCTAGCATCCCCATTTTCTTTCACTGTTAATGAAGCTGATTTCATGCATCTGATTGTCTTCTTGGCATGCATGTTTTTTGACCAAAATGGGTTCACTGTGAACTGAGGATGCTATAGGTACGTATGCCAAAATACTCCGGCCGGATATGCACAACAATTGGGTTTTAGATTTAGTTGGGCTAAAGAATTAGTAGAGCAACATATACGCTCAGATAATGGGTATTTTCATTTTTAGATACTGTTAGATAACCTGATTGCCATCTTAGGCATGATTTTTTAACCAAAAATGGGTTCACTTCCAAACTAAGTATGCTGCTAGCATCCTCATCTTCTTTTACTGTTAGTGAAGCTTATTTTCATGCATCTGATTGTCATCTTGGCATGCATGTTTTTTGCCAACCAAAATGGGTTCACTGTGAACTGAGGATGGTATAGGTACGTCTGCCAAAATCCTCCGGCCAGATATGCACAGCAATTGGGTTTTAGATTTAGTTGGGCTAAAGAATTAGTAGAGCAACATATAAGCTCAGATAATGGAAATTTTCATTTTTTCAGATACTGTTAATGAAGCTGATTGCCATCTTTGGCATGATTTTTTAACAAAATGGGTTCACTTCCAAACTAAGTATGCTGCTAGCATCTGATTTTTCTTTTACTATTAATGAAGCTTATCCCATGCATCTGATTGTCATCTTGGCATTTTTTTTGACCAAAATGGGTTCATTGTTAACTGAGGATGCTATAGCTGTATGCCAAAATCCTCCGGATATGTACAACAATTGGTTCACTCTGAAAAATATATGCTTACATACTGGACATTATCATTTTTCTTTTACTGTTAATGAAGCTGATTTCATGCATCTGATTGGCATCTTGGCATGTTTTTTACCAAAATCCTCCAAATCTGTACAAGATTTGGGCTGAACAAACCTCGTGCAGGTTTCTTTTGGCGCTACAAATATCAATGATTTAATTGGGATGAAGAATTATTTTAGAAAAACTTATTAGTAGCCATATTAGTTTCTTTTGTTTAGTATTATTATTATTATTATTATTATTATTATTATTATTATTATTATTATTATTATTATTATTATGAGATAAGTAAGTGATTATTAGTAGCCATGAACAGAATACCCTTTAGTTACAGCACGACGCGCTCATTATTCGGCCGATTCCTCTTCATCAGCAAAATACACTTCACCATCATCATCTCCTTGAACGGAAAGCCAAATACAGGGGAGACTATAGTCGATTTTTTTGGCATTCGAACACAGGGTGTGCGATAAAATACCACTAAGGTGGTTGTGATAATTTCCACAAAAGGTAGTTTAGGGTTATGTGAATAGAGTAGATTGTGTTAAGATGTATTTTTTTTTTGTACATTTTTTGGAACCACAATTTCTTTATTTTACAGTTAAAGATTATATCGTTTATTTATTTGCAGCTAGGGATGGTTTTCAAATAGGTAAAATTTAATATACAAAATGCCTTTTACTGTTATTACTATTTAATATATCAAATTTTAATTTCAGATTGTGTGCTATTGTTATAATGGATAGAAGTTGGATTAGTAAACCACGATTATCCAAGGAGTACCGTGATGGTATTAAAGATTTTATTATCTTTGCCAAACGACATTCCCGTGATCCCAACCTAATCCTTTGTCCATGCCTCCGGTGTACAAATTGTATGCTGAGGACATGTGACGTAGTACATACACACTTGGTTGTCAACGGTTTTCTTCAAGGGTACACAAGGTGGTTTTGTCATGGAGAGGATCATACATCAGCTCCTGTTCGTCCGGTTGTATTAGAAAATGAAGCTGAGCCCTTAGTGAACGAAGACTTAAGCATTTCCGTTGAGATGCATGCTTTGTTGCAAGATGCCATGGGGATTCATAATGTTCATTTCCACACCAATAACCCAACAACCCAAGTTCACAATGAGTCAACAGAAACAAACCAGATGGGCGGTGGGGTGGACGAGGAAATGTCTGGCCCCACCCCTGAAAATAATAAGCAGCAAGAATCCTTCGCTAAGTTACTTGAAGATGCTAGTACTCTATTGTACCGCGATTGCACCAAATTTTCCAAATTCTCATTCATTGTCAGACTATTTTAGATTAAATGTTTAAACGGGTGGTCTGCTAAGTCCTTCACTATGCTACTTGAATTGTTGAATGAAGCATTTCCTGAAATCTGTATTCCAAACTCAGCCTATAAAATCAAAAAATTCCTAAGTTTTTTCGATCTAGGATATGAGAAGATAACAGCATGTCCAAATGACTGTATGCTTTTCACGAGTGGTAAGGAAGGTTTGGAGAATTGCGAAGTGTGTGGTTCTTCGAAATGGAAAGAAAGACCAAATCAAGACGAGGGAGCCAGTGGATCTACTAAGCGAAGTAGGAAAAAGAAGCCTACCAAAATATTGCGTTACTTTCCTCGGATTCCTAGGCTACAAAGGTTGTTTATGTCTACGAAAACTTCTTCTGATATGAAATGGCATGCTGAAGGTCGCACTAATGATGGGATTCTTAGATATCCTGCTGATTCTCAATCTTGGAAAAAATTTGATGAAAGATATCCTGATTTTGCGGAAGATCCTCGAAATGTGAGACTTGGACTAGCTAGTGATGGTTTCAACCCTTTCAGGCAAATAAGTAGTACATACAGCATATGGCCGGTTGTGTTGCTACCATACAATTTGCCGCCTTGGAAATGCATGAAGCAGTCCTCATTTATTTTGTCCATGATAGTTCCTGGACCGAAAGGTCCTGAAAATGATATAGATGTGTACCTACAACCGTTAATAGATGAACTTCAGAAGTTGTGGGTGGGTGTTCCAACCTATGATGCTGTGGCTAAAGAAACATTTTCTCTTCGGGCCGTGTTGTCTTGGACAATCAATGATTTTCCAGCATATACAAATTTATCTGGATATAGTACTAAAGGACGTTATGCATGTCCATGTTGTGCTGACCAAACTAGTTCAAGGTGGTTGTAAAATGGCAGAAAGTTTTGCTATATGGGTCATAGGAGATGGTTGCCTGACACACATATATTTCGGGCAGAGGCAGCGACATTTGATGGTACCGACGAGTGGGAACATGCTCCTGGGTCTTCTTCTGGTTCAGATATTTTGAGGCGGGTAGATGGTCATCAATTCAAATATGGAAAAGAACCAGAAGTCAGGACAAAGGGCAAGAAAAGGGCAAGGCCGGAGCAAGGTGAGGATACCGATCTATATGGCGAAGATGAGGATCAAAACATGACGAGTTTAGGTGCATGGAAGAAGAAGAGTATTTTCTTCAAGTTGCCGTATTGGGAATTCAACCTATTGCGACATTATTTAGATGTGATGCATATCGGAAAAAATATTGGTGAAAATTGTATAGGAACAGTTATGGGAGATGATCGGAAGACAAAGGACAATCTCAAGAGCCGACTTGATTTGAAGTCAATGGGCATCCGACATGAGTTGCACCCAGAAGAATTACCGAACGGGAAAGTACTCCTACCTCCTGCAATCTATTCAATGTCAAAATCGGAGTTGGAATTGTTTTGCAAAGTACTACTGGAACTTAAAGTCCCTGATGGCTATTCTTCTAACATGGCAAGATGTGTCAACTTTAAAGAGAAGAGGCTTGAGGGTCTAAAGTCGCACGACTACCACATCCTAATGCAGGATCTCCTTCCTGTGGCCCTAAGGTCTTCAATGTGTGAGCAAGTCACTACTGTCCTGAAAGATCTTTGTAGCATATATAAAGGTATTTGCTCAAGAATGCTTCGTGTTGAAGGTCTAGAACAATTGGAGCAGCAGGCGGCATTAACACTTAGTAAAATGAAGATGATATTTCCTCCATCGTTCTTCACTATAATGATTCACTTGATAATCCACCTTGCTGGTGAAGCCAGAATCGGCGGTCCTGTTTACTATCGGTGGTTGTACCCCATTGAGAGGTAAAAGAATTCATTCATCTTACGAAATTGAATTTTCAAAA
This sequence comes from Hemerocallis citrina, assembly GCA_017893485.1. Classification (NCBI taxonomy): domain Eukaryota; kingdom Viridiplantae; phylum Streptophyta; class Magnoliopsida; order Asparagales; family Asphodelaceae; genus Hemerocallis; species Hemerocallis citrina. The sequence continues at coordinate 21,157,011 of CM030363.1, forward strand.
GCTTATTTCTTTTAATCCCCTAATCCGCTCTAATTTATTAATTGTACATGTTCAGGTACCTATACCGGCTAAAGGGTTATGTGAAAAATAGAGCATATCCTGAAGGGTCAATAGCCCAGGGATATCTATCAGAGGAGTGCTCACATTTTTTTTCCAGGTATTTGTCTGGTGTGGAGACATCTTCCAGTAGACCACGTAGAAATCCAGACATTTCCAACCTTGATGGTGCTCAATATCTTTTTGATACCGCTGGCACTACTGTTGGTAAAGTTGATGCATTTGAGCTCGATAGCTTAGCGTGGGAATAGGCACATCGATATGTGCTAGACCACCATGCATCAGTGGAACCATTTCGAAAGTAAGTTGCTTTTGAATTTAAATCGAATACAGTGAAAACCGCGGAGTTCGATATTGTTGATACTTTTGTTATTCCTAATTTCAATTGCTTGTTTTTTAGCGAATTTGTCAGGGACATCAAACGAACTACCACCACGTGAACAAAACAAGTTGATGAATAAAAAATTTCATAAGTGGTTTGAATCTCATGTAGGTGAATTACAGTTATGCAAGTTAATCTTTATTATAGATACATTTTCTATGGTGCTGATACAATTTGCGCAAAATTAATAGGTACATTCTTTGGATCCTGAAGGTGCGTCATCTGAAATACAAGTACTTGCCAAAGGTCCCTATCAGATGGTCAAAAGATACGGAGGATACATATTCAATGGTTTTAGATTTCGTACTAAGGACCGTGAATGTAATTTGAAGTCTCAAAATAGTGGAATGGTAGTGACGTCTAAGACTAGAAGTTATGCTTCCAAATCGGACACGAGGCCTGTAGATGGAGATCTCGACTACTATGGAGTGCTCACGGATATCATTGAGTTGAATTATTTTGGCCATTTCCGTGTTGTCTTATTTCGTGGGGATTGGGCTTTGTTTGATAGGAATTTTGCTAACAACAAAGATAAGCTTGGCTTCACAGTTGTAAACTTCTCAAAATTGATTCACATCGGTACACACATTAGCCATGAGCCATTTGTGTTTCCATCCCAAGTGCAACAAGTGTTCTACATTGAAGATCCAACCCTGCTAAAATCGTATGTGGCTCTCCCTATGCAACCAAGAGATGTATTCCAACTGGGCGATACTTCAGACGATGAAGACGGTGAAGTCATGAACAGTTACATTGCTTCTGAGTTTCCTGTGTTTGATGTAAACACAACCGATGTTGGAATTTGCGGGACTTGGCTCTGCAAGGATGGAGAAGAGGGCGATGTACTGGAAGATGTCGTATTGTAGTTTACATGATTTTCAATTGGGTTTATTATATGTCTGTAATTTTATGTCTTAAATCTTGTTGTAATATTATGTCTGTAATTTCGAATATGTTCATTGTGAATTTAATACACCGGTTTAATTATCTTTCTATTTTCTACTGCTTGGTATTATTTACATTAAACTATGCTTAGTGTTATTTGAACCAAACTATCGTTGTAATTTAATCTGTTACAAATCTCATTTTTTAATTTTTTTACAATTATGTTGGTTTGTTAATCTTACTAAAGTACAAATTTTATGATAGTTATTATAAACATGTTATTAATTAAATTTGCATCTCTAAGGAAGTTATCGAATCCTTGACAGGTACAACATGCCGAGACGTGGAAAGAGGGTAAATATAAATGATGGCAACGAGAGCCATGGGGATGAGCAGCCACTAAATAATAGTGGCAGTCAAACATATGAGAGTGAGGGTAGCACGCCGCCCACTGTCAAAAAAACATCGGTAAGTCTTTAAATTGGTATTTTAAAAGAGATTATGGTCTTGAATGCATGAAAGACACGTACTAGTGTTTGTGAGTCTGCATTGTGGCTGTCGTCTATAAGCATTTTGTCTATGTTTCTTAAGTGGGCTGTGATTAGAAAGAAAGGGCTGGAGTGGAGATCTGGAAACCTAAATAGAGACATCTCGTTTATTATAATCTACACTTATTGTTGGACCAACCCCCTCTTGCTGTTGTTGCTGATGTCTCTTTGTGTGCGTGTGTTGAAGAGAATGAAGGGATGAGAGAGAGTTGAGGAAAATGCCGCTATGTTAGCCTGGTGTATCCTCATTCTCTATCATCCCTCTTTCTGGCTCCATATATGGCTTCTATATTAAATTGGTTTCCTTCCACGATGACAGTCCGAAATACTACACTTGATATGAGCCCTGTTCATAGCTGCACCCTATTGCATACTCACAAACAACTAATACGTGTCGTTCATGCATTGAATGACCAACACCACTTTGGCACATAACATGGTGTAGATGACATTGTATGACCTGCAAACAAGGTTTGTTCATCCGTGTTGTTGTTCTGATTTGGAGGATTTTGGTATGCTAGCAGCATACTTAGTTTGGAAGTGAACCCATTTTGGTTAAAAAATCATGCCAAAGATAGCAATCAGATGCATGAAATCAGCTTCTTTAACAGTATCTAAAAATGAAAATTTCCATAATCTGAGCATATATGTTTCTTTAACAGTGACTGTGAACAATTGTTCTTAATTGGGCTGTGATTAGAAAGAGACGAGTTGGAGTGGAGATCTGGAAACCCATATAGAGACATCTTGTTCATAATAATTTATTATTATTGTTGTTCTTGTCGCTCTTGCTATTGTTGCTGATGTCTCTATGTGTTCGTGTGCTGAAGGGAAAGAAGGGATGAGAGAGAGATGAGGAAAATGCCGCTATGTTAGCCTGGTGTATTCTCATTCTCTACCATTCCTCTTTCTGGCTTCTATATTTGGTTTCCTTCCACGATGACAATTCCTTAAAACTACACTTGATATGAGCCTTATTCGTATTTTTAAGATACTTTGGACATTTTCATTTTAAGATACCGTTAAAGTAACCTGATTGCCATATGTGGCATGATATTTTAACCCAAAATGGGTTCACTTCCAAACTCAGTATGCTGCTAGCATCTGATTGTTCTTTCACTGTTAATGAAGCTTATTTTCATGCATCTGGTTGTCTTCTTGGCATGCATGTTTTTTTGACCAAAATGGGTTCACTGTGCTGTGAGGATGCTATAGGTACGTATGCCAAAGGCCTCCGGCCGGATATGCACAACAATTGGATTTTAGATTTGGTTGGGCTAAAGAAGTAGTAGAGCAACATATACGCTTAGACATTGGAAATTTTCATTTTAAGATACAGTTAAAGTAACCTGATTGCCATCTGTGGCATGATTTTTTAACCAAAAATGGGTTCACTTCCAAACTCAGTATGCTGCTAGCATCTGATTGTTCTTTCACTGTTAATGAAGCTTATTTTCATGCATCTGATTGTCTTCTTGGCATGCATGTTTTTTTGACCAAAATGGGTTCACTGTGCTGTGAGGATGCTATAGGTACGTATGCCAAAGGACTCCGACCGAATATGCACAACAATTGGATTTTAGATTTGGTTGGGCTAAAGAAGTAGTAGAGCAACATATAAGCTTAGACATTGGAAATTTTCATTTTAAGATACAGTTAAAGTAACCTGATTGCCATCTGTGGCATGATTTTTTAACCAAAAATGGGTTCACTTCCAAACTCAGTATGCTGCTAGCATCTGATTGTTCTTTCACTGTTAATGAAGCTTATTTTCATGCATCTGATTGTCTTCTTGGCATGCATGTTTTTTTGACCAAAATGGGTTCACTGTGCTGTGAGGATGCTATAGGTACGATGCCAAAGGCCTCCGGCCGGATATGCACAACAATTGGATTTTAGATTTGGTTGGGCTAAAGAAGTAGTAGAGCAACATATAAGCTTAGACATTGGAAATTTTCATTTTAAGATACAGTTAAAGTAACCTGATTGCCATCTGTGGCATGATTTTTTAACCAAAAATGGGTTCACTTCCAAACTCAGTATGCTGCTAGCATCTGATTGTTCTTTCACTGTTAATGAAGCTTATTTTCATGCATCTGGTTGTCTTCTTGGCATGCATGTTTTTTTGACCAAAATGGGTTCACTGTGCTGTGAGGATGCTATAAGTACGTATGCCAAAATCCTCCGGCCGGATATGCACAACAATTGGATTTTAGATTTGGTTGGGCTAAAGAAGTAGTAGAGCAACGTATAAGCTTAGACATTGGAAATTTTCATTTTAAGATACAGTTAAAGTAACCTGATTGCCATCTGTGGCATGATTTTTTAACCAAAAATGGGTTCACTTCCAAACTCAATATGCTGCTAGCATCTGATTGTTCTTTCACTGTTAATGAAGCTTATTTTCATGCATCTGATTGTCTTCTTGGCATGCATGTTTTTTTGACCAAAATGGGTTCACTGTGCTGTGAGGATGCTATAGGTACGTATGCCAAAGGCCTCCAGCCGAATATGCACAACAATTGGATTTTAGATTTGGTTGGGCTAAAGAAGTAGTAGAGCAACATATAAGCTTAGACATTGGAAATTTTCATTTTAAGATACAGTTAAAGTAACCTGATTGCCATCTGTGGCATGATTTTTTAACCAAAAATGGGTTCACTTCCAAACTCAGTATGCTGCTAGCATCTGATTGTTCTTTCACTGTTAATGAAGCTTATTTTCATGCATCTGGTTGTCTTCTTGGCATGCATGTTTTTTTGACCAAAATGGGTTCATTGTGCTGTGAGGATGCTATAGGTACGTATGCCAAAATCCTCCGGCCGGATATGCACAACAATTGGATTTTAGATTTGGTTGGGCTAAAGAAGTAGTATAGCAACATATAAGCTCAGATACTGGAAATTTTCATTTTAAGATACCGTTAAAGTAACCTGGTTGCCATCTGTGGCATGATTTTTTAACCAAAAATGGGTTCACTTCCAAACTCAGTATACTGCTAGCATCTGATTGTTCTTTCACTGTTAATGAAGCTGATTTCATGCATCTGATTGTCTTCTTGGCATGCATGTTTTTTTGACCAAAATGGGTTCACTGTGAACTGAGGATGCTATAGCTGTATGCCAAAACCCTCCGGGTATGCACAACAATTGGGTTTTAGATTTAGTTGGGCTAAAGAAGTAGTAGAGCAACATATAAGCTCAGATAATGGAAATTTTTATTTTCAGATACTGTTAAAGTAACCTGATTGCCATTTGTGGCATGATTTTTTAACCAAAAATGGGTACACTTCCAAACTAAGTATGCTGCTAGCATCCTCATCTTCTTTTACTGTTAGTGAAGCTTATTTTCATGCATCTGATTGTCATCTTGGCATGCATGTTTTTTGCCAACCAAAATGGGTTCACTGTGAACTGAGGATGGTATAGGTACGTATGCCAAAATCCTCCGGCCGGATATGCAGAACAATTGGGTTTTAGATTTAGTTGGGCTAAAGAATTAGTAGAGCAACATATAAGCTCAGATAATGGAAATTTTCATTTTTTCAGATACTGTTAATGAAGCTGATTGCCATCTTAGGCATGATTTTTTAACAAAAAATGGGTTCACTTCCAAACTAAGTATGCTGCTACCATCCTCATTTTCTTTCCCTGTTAATGAAGCTTATTTCATTAAGATCCAGGATGGCAAATTTTGGTACGGCTGTGATTGGATTGTTTAGTGGCTGTTGTCTATGTTCTTAATTGGGCTGTGATTAGAAAAAGAGGGCTCGAGTGGAGATCTGGAAACCCATATGAGGCATCTTGTTCATAATAATTTATTATTATTATTGTTCTTGTCGCTCTTGCTGTTGTTGCTGATGTCTCTTTGTGTTCGTGTGCTAAAGGGAAACAAGGGATGAGAGAGAGATGAGGAAAATGCCGCTATGTTAGCCTGGTGTATCCAAAGTCCCTACCATTCTTCTTTCTGTTTCCATTTCTGGCTTCTATATTTGGTTTCCTTCCACGATGACAGTTCCCTAAAAATACACTTGATATGAGCCCTATCTTATTTTTCTTATTTTTCTTATATTTGGTTTCCGTCCACAATGACAGTTTCATGGATTGTCTGAACAATCCATGAAAGACATGCTTAGATACTAAATTTTTATTTGTTTTACTGTTTTAGATAGTGGATATTCCCAATAAGAGGAGAATATAAAGGTTTCAAGTTAGATACTGAATTTTTATTTGTTTTGTTATTTTAGATATATTTAAAAACAAAATTAAGTACTAGATTTTTAGCATTGCAATGTAATTATTTTACCTCTGTATATATCATTAACAATTCCATTTGCAATTGGTACTTTCATCTTATAATTTAAGATACAGGTAGTTCTTTTTGCAAGCTCAAAAAATATGTATATTCTGTATTGTGGTCTACTATTGAATTAAACTATTGTTTTTTTTTCACAGGGCGGTCGCCCAGATGAAGGAAATTCTGATGATCAGAGCTGAAGCTACTCGAGGGGTATGAATCTGCGGTCCTCCTTGCTGTTCTTATGTCCTCCTTGCTGTATGGTTGTTGTTCTTATGTCCTCCTCCTTGCTGTTGTTATGTCAGACTGGTTTTTTTTTATGAGAGTTATGTCAGACTTTTAATTTGGGATATGATGTTGATTTTTGCAAGTGTACAAAATCGCACAAGTAATATAGATAGATGAGTAGAGTGTCGAACCCACAGGGACTAGATATTTTACTGAGTACCGATATCGCTAGATGAATCACTATTTGGAAGATCAAATTTTATAAGGATAAAATTACTAAATTAAATTAATCTAACTAAATCTAACTAAATTGGTGAAGAGGGAGAGGGCTGTGAAACTATGAAGCACTTGTACTTTATTTAATGTTAAAATTAGTTCTAGGGCTCTTGGTTCACCTCGTTTATCACACACACAAATTATAATTCCTTATAAATAAAAATATTATTTTTCCCAAATTGTCGACCAAAATCCTAAAGATATTAACCACTCTATCAACGTAGTCTAAAAATTATTCTCAATTAATCATTCGTCTATCCACCAAATTATTAATTGAAAAATTGGATTTCTTAACGGTCACGTCCTCCAATATACGGTCTTAATTTTTATTAATCACAAATTACCTGTTCGGTCTCTTTATGATTTGAAAAATCATACAAATGTCTATCCACCATGTTGTACGCATAAATAATAAAAATTAAAACACAACCAGGAAAAATAGAATGATAATAAGAAGGAATTAAAATTTGTGTTCAAAACTCGGCTACACCTTAGCCTCTAGAACAATAAATTCAGTTCATATTTGTTTGGGATTGCATCAAAAATATAGAGAAGAAAAGATACAAAAGAATATAAAATTTAATTCAAACCCCTTTTCTGTCTCAAAAGTCGGGGCCAAGAGTGTTGCTGTCACGCGCCGTCAATCAACGTATCAGTCTGTCACACTGCCGTTGTCAGGCCGCGTGTCCCAAATCCAGAGGCGCACGTCAGCTGGGTCTGTCGCCGAGTCAGAACGAATAAGAAAAGGAAGCCCAAGTTGCCAGGTGTCGCGCAGCCACGTCAGCGTCGCAGGAGAAACTTCGCTGTCACGTCGAAGCCTGCAGTATGCGTTGCCTTGGGAGCCGCGCGAAGTCGCCCACGTCAGCACTCGGGGCGTCTGGTCGAAGTCAGAGCTGAGTCTCTGCAGCGTCAAAGAAGGAGAAAGTGGAAGACAGCAGCGTCGGGTCCCGTGCTCGTCAAATCGCCACGTCAGCAGCACACTGTCACTATGCTGTTCTTCACGTGCCGTCTGCTGCTTCTGATTGCACCCGCAAGAGAGAGAGAATCTCAGAGATCTCTCTCTCTGTTTTTCTTTACTTCTTTTTTTTTTTTTTTTTTATTAATAATAATGAGCCGTCACCTCCTACTTTATCCCTTCTCCTTTGCTTTGTATTTATAGAGAACGAAGAGGAGTTTAGGGTTTGCACTTTTACAGAGAAGTCCACGCTCTTCCTTTATTTCCTTTCTTTTTAATGCAGAATTTTATTTGTTTCTCTTTCCTTCTTTATTTTCTTTTCTGCCAACCACGTGCTTCTGCGTACACAAAATAATACCAGAAATTAGGATTTTTAAATAAAATAAAATTAATTAGTTTAAAATTAATTAAACTAACTACAAATCATATTAGCGTATAAAAATCCTTTTAAACAATATTTGTCGCAATTTTAACTCAACAAAACAATAAAAATTTATAAATCAATTATTTTACTTTGTTTGTTGATTTTTTCTCCACAAGTCTTTACTTTTTGCATCAAAAATATTATTTCTTCAAAAATTATTAATTACATGAAATCTTATAGAAATATGATGAATTATAGACAATATCAGCGAAAACAAGCCATTTTAATAGGTAAATGAGTACAAATATTTGTATATAAATCCGACACATCAAATACCCCCAAACTTAAGATTTTGCTTGTCCTCGAGCAAAAAGTAGAATCATGAACAAGGGAATAATAATAGTGGGCTCCACCCATCACACCAAGAGATCTTATCATGCAAGCATCAAAATTACAATTAAAAATATAAACAATTGCAAATAAAGTAAAACTAAGCATACCCACTTTCTCCAATGCAATTATTTATTCATAATTCCCAAAAAAAAATCGCATTTGTCATGCAATTAATGTAATTATAGTATGCAACAACTCAATCTGTGATTATCCCTTCTCTCTACTACAAACCGAGTAGCAAACTAGAGGTTTTTTTTTTTTTTTTTTTTTTTTTTTTGGTCTCTTCTTTAAGTTGTCACTTGCCTTTTTACGCGAATGCAAATCATTTGTGATGAATTCACCCGGTTACTCAACAAGTCACAAACTTAAAGTGCTTTGCATACTCATATTTCAAGTTGCCGTTTTACGTAAAAGTAAACATTTGTGATGAATACCCCTAGTTACTAAGCAACTCAAAACATTGGAGTAGATTGACTTTATTTTATTTTAAATTGTTTTTTTTTTTTTTTTTTTTTATTACTCTATTTACTTAAACTCTGTTTAGGACTAGATCAAAGGGGATAATCACAAGAAAAAGCATCACATTTGTCTTTTATGTATAATAGCATGACCCACACAATTTTGTAAGGAATTTTGAAACTCAATAATCCTAAAGTAAATAAGTATGCTTAATATTGCTTTATAAAAAAAATTGTTTATACAAAAAAAAATTGTCTTTTATGCTTATCACAATGAAGAACTCAAAATGTGTAATGGTGAGCCTAATTGAAATCATTTTTAAAATTTCGTTTTTCTTTTCAAAAATAAAAATAAATAAAAACAAATTTGTAAACCTTCCCCCCAAACTTAAATATCACATTGTCCTCAATGGGAAAGAAAAAGAAAAACAAAAAGAATGCAAAAAGTTTAGAATATCTCCCCTGATTCGTCTTTAAATTTCTGCACGCGCAGCGTTCAGTATTTTGGCGATATCTGGAGCTGTAGATGTCGAAATGGGCTGAATTTTTTTTTGCTGGAAAGCTAAGACAATTGTCTACAACTTCTCTTTGAATCAGTTTTCCAGATTTCGACTCCAAACTGCTCGAAAACAGCCATCAATGCAGGTGTTCAAAACAGCTCCGTTTGGCGACTTTCAAAATTGATGCAATCCTACAAAATAAAATCAAAAATCAAAATAAAATAAACTAAAACATAATAAAAACTGAATGCAATAAAAGAAAACATGGGTTGCCTCCCAAGAAGCGCTAAGTTTTAAGTCTTCAGCCAGACATGGGGGTTAGATGGTTATGTAACGCCTAGATCCAACAACATTAGCACATCTTTTCTAATTTTCCTCTTCAGATGTGGATCAGGTTCAAGTTCCAATTTGAGGCGTTTCCTTTTAGATGATGATGTCTTTGATTCCCCCACCTCTTTAAATTTATGCTGTAAAAATGAATAAATTGAAGGTTCAGCATCCATGTACATAACATTTTCAAAAATATTTTCTGTAACAGGTTCAAAAGTTGTTGAATTTGTTGGACATACTTCTATATGTGATTTTTCAAATTTAGCCTTATATTTCTCGCCCACAATCAAATCAATTTTACTTACTTGGAATGATGACTGTTCTTCAGGAGGAAAATTTATAGAATTAAAAACATTATACATTACTTGCTCATGCTGAATTTGTTCCTCCACAATTTGTTCAATCTCACTTTGCTTTTCAACCACATTCTGTTTGCAATTTTCTTCTTGTGGTTGTTCAATTGTCTTCCTGCTTCCTAGTGTTATAGCCTCGATATGCTCCTTGGGATTGACAACTGTGTTGCTTTGCAATGTTCCTGCAGTTTTTTCATTAACAATATTTGAAATTTGACTAATTTGTACCTCAAGATTTTGGATGGAAGCCGAAATTGAATTTGCAACATTTTGAATTGCCAAATCTGTCTTTTGCATGTAGTGCTCAAACATGTCTTCAAGTGTCGACTTCTTTTCTTGCTGTGAAAAATGTTGAGGTTGTATAACTGCTCCTTGATTGTTGTCCCATTGATAATTTGGGGTGTTTCTCCATCCTTGATTGTATGTGTTTGCATAATGATTGTTTTGCATTTGAAAGTTTGACACAAAATTTTCATGTACGGCATTTGATGGAGCAAAAGGGTTCCCCACTTGACAATCTGAACTTGAATGATTTCCTGCACAAAGATTACAAATCATATTAGATTGAAAAATATTAAAATTCATATTTTCTACTTGTTTAGATAAAATATCATTTTTTGCATTTAAAGTAGAAAATTGATCAAGTTCAAAAACTCCAGCCACTTTTCTTGGCATCGTTCTCTCTGAAGACCACTGGTAATGATTTGATGCCATCTCCTCTAAAAGATCATAGGCTGCTTGGTAAGTTTTGCTCATCAGTGCACCACTAGCTACTGCGTCAACCATAGATCTATGTGTAACTCCCAAACCATTATAGAATGTTTGCATTTGCAGCCATTTCGGTAGTTCATGATTAGGACACTTTCTCAATAACTCTTTAAACCTTTCCCATGCATCATACAAAGACTCAGTCTCAAATTGAGTAAATGTGCAAATATCATTTCTTAGCCTTGCGGTCTTTGCTGGAGGAAAATACTTGGCCAGAAATTTTTGTGCAAGTCCCTCCCAAGTAGTAATACTACCGGGTAGTAGATAATGTAGCCAAGCCTTCGCCTTATCTCGTAGGGAAAAAGAAAAGAGTCTCAGTCTAATTGCATCGTTTGATACACCGTTGTGCTTAAAAGTGTCACAAATTTCTGGAAAATCTGCAATGTGAGCGTAAGGATCCTCGTGTGGCAGTCCCCAAAATTGAACAGTCTGTTGAATCATTAAAATCATCGCCGGTTTAATTTCAAAATCGTTAGCTTCAATAACCGGCTTCTTTATGCTTGACTCATAAATCGAGGGCATAGCATAGTCTCTCAACGGCCTATTTTCATCGTTCGCCATGATACTGCACTGTATGTCCTGAAATGTAAATATCGAAAAAGAAAAAGAAAAGAAAGAAAAAAATAAAGAAAAACTAAAAAAAACTAAAATAAGAAAAATAAAATAAAAAAATAAAAGTTAGTCAAAAGAAAAAAAATAAAGATGTAAAATGATAATAAAATAAAAATAATTACAAAAATCCAAACTAGCAATAATCTAGCAATTTTCAATATCAATAAAAGAATAACTAGTCCCCGGCAGCGGCGCCAAAAACTTGATGTTGATTTTTGCAAGTGTACAAAATCGCACAAGTAATATAGATAGATGAGTAGAGTGTCGAACCCACAGGGACTAGATATTTTACTGAGTACCGATATCGCTAGATGAATCACTATTTGGAAGATCAAATTTTATAAGGATAAAATTACTAAATTAAATTAATCTAACTAAATCTAACTAAATTGGTGAAGAGGGAGAGGGCTGTGAAACTATGAAGCACTTGTACTTTATTTAATGTTAAAATTAGTTCTAGGGCTCTTGGTTCACCTCGTTTATCACACACACAAATTATAATTCCTTATAAATAAAAATATTATTTTTCCCAAATTGTCGACCAAAATCCTAAAGATATTAACCACTCTATCAACGTAGTCTAAAAATTATTCTCAATTAATCATTCGTCTATCCACCAAATTATTAATTGAAAAATTGGATTTCTTAACGGTCACGTCCTCCAATATACGGTCTTAATTTTTATTAATCACAAATTACCTGTTCGGTCTCTTTATGATTTGAAAAATCATACAAATGTCTATCCACCATGTTGTACGCATAAATAATAAAAATTAAAACACAACCAGGAAAAATAGAATGATAATAAGAAGGAATTAAAATTTGTGTTCAAAACTCGGCTACACCTTAGCCTCTAGAACAATAAATTCAGTTCATATTTGTTTGGGATTGCATCAAAAATATAGAGAAGAAAAGATACAAAAGAATATAAAATTTAATTCAAACCCCTTTTCTGTCTCAAAAGTCGGGGCCAAGAGTGTTGCTGTCACGCGCCGTCAATCAACGTATCAGTCTGTCACACTGCCGTTGTCAGGCCGCGTGTCCCAAATCCAGAGGCGCACGTCAGCTGGGTCTGTCGCCGAGTCAGAACGAATAAGAAAAGGAAGCCCAAGTTGCCAGGTGTCGCGCAGCCACGTCAGCGTCGCAGGAGAAACTTCGCTGTCACGTCGAAGCCTGCAGTATGCGTTGCCTTGGGAGCCGCGCGAAGTCGCCCACGTCAGCACTCGGGGCGTCTGGTCGAAGTCAGAGCTGAGTCTCTGCAGCGTCAAAGAAGGAGAAAGTGGAAGACAGCAGCGTCGGGTCCCGTGCTCGTCAAATCGCCACGTCAGCAGCACACTGTCACTATGCTGTTCTTCACGTGCCGTCTGCTGCTTCTGATTGCACCCGCAAGAGAGAGAGAATCTCAGAGATCTCTCTCTCTGTTTTTCTTTACTTCTTTTTTTTTTTTTTTTTTATTAATAATAATGAGCCGTCACCTCCTACTTTATCCCTTCTCCTTTGCTTTGTATTTATAGAGAACGAAGAGGAGTTTAGGGTTTGCACTTTTACAGAGAAGTCCACGCTCTTCCTTTATTTCCTTTCTTTTTAATGCAGAATTTTATTTGTTTCTCTTTCCTTCTTTATTTTCTTTTCTGCCAACCACGTGCTTCTGCGTACACAAAATAATACCAGAAATTAGGATTTTTAAATAAAATAAAATTAATTAGTTTAAAATTAATTAAACTAACTACAAATCATATTAGCGTATAAAAATCCTTTTAAACAATATTTGTCGCAATTTTAACTCAACAAAACAATAAAAATTTATAAATCAATTATTTTACTTTGTTTGTTGATTTTTTCTCCACAAGTCTTTACTTTTTGCATCAAAAATATTATTTCTTCAAAAATTATTAATTACATGAAATCTTATAGAAATATGATGAATTATAGACAATATCAGCGAAAACAAACCATTTTAATAGGTAAATGAGTACAAATATTTGTATATAAATCCGACACATCAGGATATTTTGGATATTTGTCAGACTGGTTTGTTTGGATATTTGGGATGTTAGTCCCTATATTATTTCGTTAATTATGACACTGTTAATTAATCAATGAATTTGGACGTTGATAGGACACGTGTGAAACTTGATTATCTTTAATTATTCTTGTGTGGTTGTGATTTGCGCAGTAATATGCAACGAAATTGGTTGAATCAGTTGTGAATTAGTTTACAGGTTTTGTAAATGAAACTGTGAATTGAAATCGAACGGAAATTCGGAGTATCGAAAATAAACGGGCATAGCTAGACCCGCGTTTTAAAAATGCCGGTCTATCTAATCAATTTGTTTGAGTATGCGATATACCGGCGTTTCCACACATGCCGGTGAATGTCGTCAGCTGTAACGGCACCGACGAACACCGGCATTTTAGAAAACGCCGGTGTTTATAAATACACCGGCGTTTTTTGGACGCGCCGGGGATTGTAAGTAGGGAAACCCGGGCACTCATAAACGCATATACACCGGCGCTCTATGACCGCCGGTATACTTTCGTTCTACACCGGCGTTTATAGAAACGCCGGTGAATGTACAAACACCGGCGGTTTACGACCGTCGGTGGATGTATATAGGGGTAAAAGAACGGCACTCAGAGACCGACATACACCGGCGTTTTGTGACCGCCGGTGTATCTGTCGCATTTACCGGCGTCCATTAAAACCGCCGGTGTAGACCCCTTCGTTTCCGCGACGCCCGCTTCGGCGGCATTTGGACCGGTGCTATTATAAACGCTGGTGAAAGTTTCACCGGCGAAAAAAAACGCCGTTAAAGCCCTAAAAAACCGCCGGGAAATCGTGTTTCTTTTGTAGTGCAATATTTGAAAGGAAGAAGAATACCATCATAATAGCTAGGAATAATGAACAACCTATAAATATTGAACAAGTACATGGAAAAACCATAATCCCATTAATAACTGAAAAAATAATAAGACAAGAGATGGAAAAAATAAGTGAGAAAACAAGAAAAACATGAAGACACATACATTTAGAAGCCGTGCAAATAATAATAAAAACTTATTTTAAGGAAGGAATAAATACACCTCTGGAAATATACCTAATAGATGATAGAATAATATCAAGTACACAAGATGCCTTAATAGAAATAGTATAAGGAAACTTAATGTATCAAAAGATAAAATTTACAATAAAACGTAATTTCTCTATAAGTATGGCCGAAGAAAATAAGGACAAAAGTTTAGTCATGTACCACAGATTATCAGGAATAGAACTGATAGAGAAAAGCAAAGTTATGAGTATACAGATAAGAAATATTTTTGCTTTCACTAGTAAGCATGAAGTAAAAAATAGAAATACAGATAATTTTAAAATAGAACCACTATTCAGCGAAATCATAAGATATAAACCAGCTAGAGATAACCCTGAAATGACTATACAAAATTATATAAAATTTGACTTTAATTAAGCAAAAGAAATTACAAAAAAAAAAAGCACCACAAATAATGTTCGGAAAGAAATCACTATCAATTAGAAACAAACTACAAGCATTGGAATTAATATCAATACTAAATACATTAGACAATCAAAATAAGAACCAATTTAAAATAGAAATAGAATATTATGACAGTGGAAAATGGAATAAATAAGAAGGCTTGGTAGATACAGGAGCTACTAATTCACATATTAAACAAACAAATATCAAAACAAAAGAATTAATACCATTAGAAAATTCATATAAAGGAACTGATGAAAAATAATTACATAAGAAAATCACAAAATCCATATTCATCACCAACATTTATAGTAAGATAACATTCAGAAGAAAAAAGAGGTAAATCTCAAATGGTGGTAAATTATAATGAATTGAATAAAAATACTAAGAGATATGGATATCCACTACCAGATATGGAAATACTACTTAACACCGTAAGAACAAGAAAAATATATTCGAAATTCAATTGTAAATCAGGATTTTACCACGTAAAACTAATAAAAGACTCAAAACAGTTAACAGCATTTTTCACACCTCAAGGATTCTATGAATGAAATGTATTACCATTCAGATATAAAAACAGTTCAGGAATATTTCAAGGATATATGGATAAGATATTTGAAAATTACAACAATTTCATATTAGTATATGTAGATGATATTCTGATAGGATCTGAAAACGAAGAACAACATAAAGAGAATTTACTAAAATTCATAGAAATAGTAAAAAATGCAGGTAATATACTATCAAAATAAAAATGGAATTGCTCAAAATTGACATGGAATTATTAGGAACAAAATTATCACATGAAGGAATATAACTACAACCATATATAGCAGAAAAAATAAAGACATTTCCTAATGTCCTTATAGAAAAAAGAGAAGTACAATCCATAATCGGACTACTAAATCAAACAAAATGATACATACTGAATTTATCAGTAAAAATAAATTGGTTACAACAAAAACTAAAAAAAATATATGAAATGGGAATGGACCCCAGAGGATGAAGAAAAACTTAAAATATTAAAACAAAAAACTTCAAAACTAAATAAGTTAAGATTACCTGTTAAAGAATATTCATGGATAATAGTGATGGAACTGCGATGGTGTAACGCCCCGAATTTATATATAAGGATAAATTCGAGATTTCACAGGATCTTTACTTCACTTCGTATAATTTTACAAGGAAATTTAAAACTTTTCATTCACAATACATCAGAGTTCCTTTACACTTGGTTTTTACACAGCGGAAGACTAAAAGATTATAACAATGAAATACAACTTGTATAACTTTAACATCATTTGCAACATCTTTAACTTCTAAACAGCAACAGCATGTCCACTTTATAACTCCATGAATAGTCCATTACCTGCATGTCAATCTGTGGGCACGTCAGTTACTTACAACTGACGAAATGTTATACGCGGCTATCCTCTCTATGCCGGGAATAGTATAACGATCTCATACTTTAACAAATCACAAAAAGATTGAATGAACAAGTAAAGTGTCAAAAGTGATTATTCTAAACATAAGTGTATGACATGTCTTAATGCCTAATGCATACCATTCTACACTAGGATGACACTAATGCACACTTGTTCAGATTCTATGCATCCCATACTACATAGGTCCGAGGGCAAGCGCCTACGTTCTTCACAATACAGGGCTCGATCCCTCGCCATGAAAACTACCCGGTAGCAAAACAAAGTTCTGACTATTCCACGAATGTGAATCCCAACCTTGGAGTCCACCGCCGACTGTTATAACAGATTCCACATCGTGCGAACCGTCCCGTATGTGACCCTCTAGCCCAGTATATATATATATACATTGGAGACGGTAAACACAAAAATCCATCCGTCCGACTACTCAAGATCTAGGAGTCCACCGCCGAACCGTCCTCATAGTTCCGGATTAAAATATAATAATCCGTCTCCCACGGGGCAACCTCAGTCCACCAACTGGGTCTATAGTCTTGGAGTCCACCGCCGACTATATAGAGCACCCCACTTACGTTTCACTAAGTTTACTACATCTTCACTTATGTGCCTAAATTTTCTTAAGTTCAAGACATGAATAATTTCCACATGTAGAATTAGTTGTTACCTCCTACCGGACTTAATCAACAAATACGAGATGGCTCCTTAGCCATATCTCCGAATCATTTCTCAAATCTTTTATTTTAATAATGCCGGTACCGAGGTCTTACTAACTCTAAATCATAAACTTTCATGTACATGAAACATAGGTATTCACACCCTTTCTTAATCATGTCTTAAACTTATATAATTTCATCTTTCAATTCATTCACAAATGTGATTCAATGTCTCATCTTAATTTGTATTCATGAAGTCTCATTTTAATACTACTCATGAGTCTTTTATTCACAATCTTTCAAAAGCCATATTCTTCTTCATGAACAATATTTTCATCCATTTTTAAGTCACTTTAGCAATACATTTCAACCACATCAATATTTCTACACAAAATAAGAGTGTAATCCTTTCAAAAGAATTTGATTCACAACACAATATTTTTCTCTTTTTTTTAAAAAATAAGTGTCATATTCTTTACTAAATAGATTCTAATCACAACCCAAATTTCTTTTTCAGTTTCCCTTCTATTTTCTTAATTGTACATGAAAATCTCAAAAAAAACTATTTTTAATAATTTCTTCATTATGTTTTATGAACCCTAGAATTTTTCCAAAATGAAACACTTTTGAAAGTTTTTACCAAACTGACCCACTTTCGAAACTATTTACCAAATTGACCTACTCACTATCAAAATTGCAGGTCTAGTTTCAACGGACCTCCAATCTCAAATAATGAATGTAGATCGATACATTTCAGGTCTAAATTGGTAGAAATTGCATGAATGCAGAGATAAATTTGATGCCAGCCAATCTCGATCACCATTTCTTTAATCACACATGGCAAAATAATCAATATTTTCCTTTCTCATTTACCAATTAACAAGTTGTAATTTAATTTACATGATTCACTAGTATTCTCACCTCACCCAATAGTATAAATTGTTCTACTTTATTACATCAAAATTTCCATACAAAATATACATTTAGCATACATAAAGTTTACAAGCATTCTAACATGATCATGGTATTAACTCTTTAGTCAAAAATTTCTATTATTTACTTAATCATAACAAGAATATTCTCCTTCATAGTATATTATATTAGCATGAAACTTTATCTATATATTCCATCTCAACATCCAACTTATTATACATAAAAAGAAACATGAATTTATCTTTTAATTAAGACATCAAAATTCTATTATTCATCAAGCATGCAAGTCTCTACAATTAAAAAGACATAAAATCACTTACTAACATTAAGTGGATTTATTCCTTAACTTAGCAATTTCATGACAACCAATGCATAAATCTACTATACTTCATCATATCAACATCATATACTCATTTATTTTTACTAGAACACATAGTTCTAAAATAAAAAGCATGAGAACACCCACCTTTTTGAAGGTTGAAAACTACAAGGGAATGGTTCCTTCTTGCTCCTAGCTTCACAAGCACCTCCTAGTCCTCTTCTCCTCCTAGCAAAAGCTCCAAGCAAGAGAACACTACTCTACTTATCTTTTCTTTTATTCTTACACTTATTTTGATATTGTTTTTGGTGCAAGAGAAATGTAGGAAATGGGACTCTATTTATAGGATTTTGGAAGGGTTTAAAGTGCAAAAATCCCTCCCTAATAACTCTTCAAATTAATTCATGCAACCTTACATTTTCCTAACTCCTAAAACTTACAACCTTTCATCTCCCTACTACAAACATCCGGCCTACCCTCACCATATACCAAACCGGCCATGCACAGCATGCCTTTGCTGTTCAACAAAGGTGGGCCCCCACAATGTATTTCACACTATTTATTTATATACCTATTAATCCACTTATACCATATATGCCAAGCCCATCTCCTAATTCATTTATATACCATTATGCTTCCAACAATAATATCCAGCCCATATGCATGACCTGATTCTCACCGTGGGCCCACCTTCACCATCACACTTATATATACATCCTACCATATATATCTTACCAATCAGTGTAACCATATAATTCCTTTTTAACATACACATATATATCAATATTTACTATCACTATATTATTAAAAATCACGGTGTTACACATACTCCGGAATTTATTTTGAAAATAAATATTTCCAAATACGTTTACCGAAAACACGTGCGTCGCACGTAAAATATCAAAATGCGAGATTGATTTTTATCAATGAAAATTTACTAAATATAATCGTAAATAATATAAGAAAAATATATTTACAAATTTTATGTAGTTTATGATGAAATCACTGCACGTAGAAAACACGTGCATTGTATGTACAAAATTATCTTACTCAAAATAGGGGAAATGAATTTCCGTTTTATAAAAAAAATAGATTTGAAAACATAAAATAAATAATTGGAACCCATAAATTATCATCCCGTAGCGGCGGAAAAATATGAGATTAGTACGTGTGTTGAAAACACGTAGAAAGCACGTAGAATACAAATATCGAAATATTATATTTTTGTTGACTCAAAATAGGGAAAAATCAATAATAAAAATATATAAATAGTCGGTAATCAAAATACGTGGTGAAAACACGTTACAAAGTATACGTGCGTAACACAGGGGCAAAATTGTAATTTCAATTTTGCGGGGTGTTACAGATGGATCCCAGGAACACGGATTGGTGTGCGTATCGATCATAAAAGTTTAACAGATTTAATACGTGATCTAACCCTTTATAGCGGAATCTAGGGTTCACGAATTATACCTGCGATGAGAAGAAGACGATAGTTTCTAGCAACTTCGAGCCGTCTGCGACCCCAAGATCTTCTGCACGTATTCCTTCCTCGGGTTGGACGTCGTGTGGGCGACGGTCTACCAACCTTTCTTCTCCTTGGCTGACCTCTCTTTCTCTCCTTACGTGAATCACAAATTTAGAGAAAATTTCTTATCTCTGATAATGATGACGGCCAGAGAATAGAGGATATATATAAGGCTACGGCAGGGACCATGAGGAGAAATTAGGGTTAGGTCTCCTAACAAATCTGGGTATCCCGTGTTCAGCCCGAACACACAACCCAGGCCCATTAACAATAGCTCGGTCCACTAAAGAGCTATTGTTGCACTACCTTCCTAATCCCAAATTATATTTATGGGCTCCTTTTATTATATACTCGTTCAGCTCCCCATGTTAAGATATCGAATGTCCGTCGATCAAATTAAGTTACTGACAACTATATTGATCAACATCTTTTATCCTTAAGTAGTACCACTCAACTTTATTTGTCATGTCGAATGTAATCCACCTGCAGGGTTTACATGACAATCCTTATGAGCTCCTTAAGGGGACATCATCAACCCGACGTATCGGGACATGGATTCCTTTTACAATCAACAGCCCATCATACATACAATGCGATTACCCAATTCATAGAGGTTGTTGATCCATAATGAATCTCACTCTTTTATGAGTCAAAATAATGCACACTGCATATATATGTCTGTTATTATATCTGGATTAAGAGCATAAGCATCCATAATAATAGAGGTGTTTGTTCTCTTTTGTAGTCAGTACAAAGAGAACAACCTCAAGTGGTCCTGTTCAACACACACAAAGTGTACTAGTGTAAACCTATAGTCAAGATAGACTAATACCAGATTACATTACAACCTTTCCAATAGATTATCCAAGTCCGTCTAGGTTGTGAACTATTTATATATTCCATAGGGAACTGATAATATGATCTTCTGTGTGACACCTCACACCATATTATCAACCTTATAGAATATCAGATACTTGCATTAATATTATAATAAACACAATATGCAAACATATGCCCATATGATTCTCATTCAAAAAAATAAGGAAATAAAGTTAATACAAAAGTGATGCTTTCAGCATATAACCCTAACAAATAGAAATAGATGCATGTGAAAATAATTGAGGAACAGTATTTAAATTCATTGAAATAGGTAAAAAAGAAGAAAAACTAGCCAGATATAGTTGCAGATCATTCACACAGACCCAACAATATTACCACATAAATGAAAAAAGAACTACTAGCAATTTTAAAATCTATAAAAAAAAGGTTTGAATTATTCATAACACATACAAAATTCACAGTAAGGACAGATAATACACAAGCAAAGAGTTGGATTAGCAAAATAATAGACTCAACTATAGCAAATAAAAGATTGATAAGATGACAAATGGAGTTAGCACATTACGACTTTTCAATAGAAAATATAAAGGGAAAAGATAACATCCTAGCAGATTTCCAATCAAGAAACTAACAATTTTATTTTTACAGGATGGAAAATAGAGTCCAGCATATCGAACAGGATACGGTCTACCGAAAGGAGATTGTGGAGCAATTAAAATGAGCATTTAACCAACTACAGTTACAAATATGTGATCTTCAAAGTATATTTTACCAACATATAAATGCAGAACATATTGAAAAAAATGAGCGAAGGGAGTGAACCTATTAACCCACAAAATACAAGTGAAATCACAAAAATAGCCACACAAGAGGAAAACTCCACATCCATACAACCTATTAAGAGTTTACTCTCAGATCCTCCAAAATATTCCAAGAATGATTTATTTTTACAATATATTGAGAAATTATGCCAAACCACTCAGGTCAATCAATTTTTAAAAACTATTTCTCAACGACATATGAATAAAGAGATCATACTACCAGGAGCAAATCCAAAGATAGTAAGAGTATTATTCGAAAGAGGGCTTATCCACTGCATATATCCATCCTGAGAATGTGAAGAACTTAGCCAGCTACCAAGAGAAGTATATAAATCTGCTAAGAGTTATTTTGGTCTTACAAAGACCTCCAAAATATATGTCCGAGTATTTTTAGCTATTCTAGAATTTCTTGAATATGATGAAGAACTACCCGCTGAGCATATTATAAAAATAGGGATGACTACACAAATCCTGTTTGGAGCAACCAATATTATACCATATAAAAATGAAGAATTTAAAATTTTGATATCAGAAAGAAGAGTTATGTGATTTAGAACAATATATTGTGAACTAAAGGACATACAAAATAGAGACAATAACATATGGATTTATGATAGCCCTAACCCACAAAACTTCATGATTTAGAGCATAGCAAAGATTAAACAACCACAGTCAAAGAAAGAATTCTTTGACACCTGGTACCAAATTCTATATAAAGGAGCCATGACAATGATAGAAGAGACAGCTGTCCACTACTGTATATTGAGGAGGATAGAACCACAATATAAATACGAGCAATACGGAAAAGAACAAGAGAAGGCTGACGAAGAGTTATTTCTGATGTGAAGCACATGAAGATGTTGGTCAGAAAAGTATCTTTAACGTAAGCTGTGATGTAATAGGCTCAATTATTTATCTATGATGTAAGCAGTGATGTAATGAGAACAATAATTGTAACTGATATAAAACCCTCACTTCTTCTATAAAAGGGAAGGCTGGGTAAGGGAGAAGGCAGAATATCTAACAAGGAGAAATTCCATATAAGTTTCTAAGAAGAGTTTGTTTGTAAGGAGTCTGATCAATAAAGACTATCTTTCTTGTTAAGCTCTTGTAGAATGTAAGGTATGAATAATTAGTCTCTTACCTTAAGGGAGAGTTTTGTAAGGCTCTGCCTGAAGGATTTTGCAAAAAGACCTATTTGTAACCTTCTATAGTTAAGTTGTACACCTAGTAGCAGGAAACGAATTAGGTTGTGGTTGTCTGTATTGAAGTACTACTAGTTGTTCCAAATGTATCTCTTGGATGAAACTCTCTTGAAGAGCATAGTAGTACTGAGATGGGAGGAACGTAAAAGGAGCACTGAAATCGCGATGCATACTAGATGTATTTTATCCACTGGTAGTAACTGGTACAGAGCAGCTCAAAGAAGTTTAACTAGGTCGGAAGCATGATGGGCCATTTTGTTTTGATTCTTATGGTATCTTTAGAAATCTCTCTATACTCCTGATTTTATACTAGTTGTTTTAAATCAAAAAATCGCTAAAAAAGAATAATGGATAATAAGAGTTTCAGTCTTACCTCAGAAATTTATGAATTAATGACTAACTATCAAGGAAGTGATAGAATGCTAGTTTTTTATGTTCATTATCCTCATAGAGTAACGAGCATGAATGATTTTTATGAGTTCAAATTATTTTTCTTTAGTGTATAACGAGTAATCATTATAACAATAAATCAAATAAATCATGAAGAAGCTAGGAATATAAATGTCCAAACAATTGATGATCTTTCTTTTTATGAAAGATTTATTATTTTATGAAAATGGTGAATTTAGTAGTTATATCTGGAGTCCTACAACAGTATATAGACAATTTCTAGAAGAAAATGAACATATTGAAGAAGGAAATGGACATATGGAAGAACTCAAAGAACCCCCATATGATAGTAGTAGCGAAATATCTGAGACAGAAACAAAATCTATGAGAGATCTTGAACTTATACTTGATTACTTTAATATTTTTGAGATAGATAATGCACATTATTTCGAAAAATATTATTTTACAGAAAACTATAATCTTTGAGGTTTTTCGGTACTTTGTTTTATTCTATTTACAGGTTATTGCACGCTTCGCAACCCCAGTTGGTGATATCAGAGACTTGTTTCTAAGTAAGTAATTCTCACGTGGTTTTCTCAAAATATTTAGTACAATTTAAATAGTTAGAAAATTGATTTAGATAAGAGAAATAGAAAATATTACAAAAACAAATTTTAAATTTGCAGAAAGATCACATATCCTATAGAAAAATCTATAGGATAGAAAACATAGAATATTAATTAAAAACTATCCCTTAGTTATAAATAGTTTGGTCATTGTACCTTTTTTACAAATATTTTCAAATTTTGTCCTAAAAAATAATTAACTCTAATTAATCTTAATATATTTACTATTTAAAGCAAAATTTTTGCTACGAGTCTAGCTCTCATAAGCTATATTAAATTCAAAATTCTCTCTGTCTGCTACTTTAAACTCAAAAGAAGACCAGTAATATACACCGCGTGATGCACATATTATTATATATTTTTTTAATTTAAAGTAAAAATTTTGATTTACATGTCCGATGTATGCCTTAATAAATAGGAATATATATTTTCAAAAGGAATATATATTTTTAAAAGTAAATGTGAAGACTATAATAGTAGAGTTGGAGTTGCACGTGCGTTGCATGTAAGTAGGTAGATTTACAACTCAAACTCTTCTATTATAATAGTTATTAATTAATATTGTATAATGTACGTGTGATGCACGTCTAAAAAAAGTCATCAAATTAAATGAATATATATTGAATAAGAAAAAAAATAGTTTATATTTGAATGTTTTGATTTGGGTTAACGTGCAGTGCACATTTATATTTGTTGGATATAGTTTGGACATATATTATACGTGTTTATATAGTTACAAAGTTAGGGTTTGTTTTTTTTTTTATAGGGAAAAGGTGGAATAAGGCCACCCTGTTTCATTAATAAGAATTTAACGAAACAAACCCAGAGTACTGGGCCCAGGTACAAACTACAGACATAAAAGAAAACATACAAGAAGCAACATGACTACAAACAACAAGCCCCTCCAACAACCCTGGAGGGTGGGCCGACAACCAGCTCGGTCCACTAAAATTGTAAGTACGTCCATTTAGCTTCGTACAGTGCCTCCACGGCACATGCACACCCGCCTGAAATAAGTCTAGCAGGATTTTATCACCCGCCGCTCCCTGCGTTCACCTCGCTGGGGGGACCCCTCTTTGGGCCCAAGCCCCGTAGATCGAAACTCACAGCGTCCTACCAACTTCACCACTCATCCTACAAACACGACAGCCGCTTCTACAGCCGCTACCAAAGAGATAGCCGTGCAGAGGATACCTTAACCTCTCACACGATAGCGCTTTTCTCCTGCGATTTCTCACAAAAGGACTATCTCGCTCACCCCACCTAACACCATCCTCTAGGAGAGAGTTAGGGTTTGTTTGTTACTAACCCCAACTCTCCCATTAAAATAGTAAAGATTATATATTATATTATCTCAAATATTATAATGGGAGAAGGCCTTAGTATCATTTGTAAATCTACCAACGCGTGCAACACACGTGCATAACTATTATAAAGGAGGTCTTAGGTTCAAACCCAGACTACATCTGAATTTTTTACTTTAAAAAAATATAATTATTAAGACGTGTATCACACGTGTAAATTACTAGTTGATAGATAGATAGATAATACATGTGTGATGCACATTTAATATATTTAAAAAAATTAAAGGAAAAAATCTGACATAGTGAGGACTCGAATCTGAGACCTCCTTTATATTTGTTATGCACGTGCAATGCACGCATTGGTAGATTTAAAAATGACACTAAAACCTTCTCCCATTATAATATTAGAGATTAGAGATATTATTATCTATATAATAAATTACAAAGAAAGCTATCAAGTGGCTCTCATTCAATCTCCCCTAAAACCAATGGGCTAGATTGATTTTCACAAAACATATTTTCCCGCCCAAAATTTCAAACCCCAAAATTAAATTTTTCCCCCCAAAATTAAAAAACTCATTACTTTATTACTATCTCTCTCTTCTCTCTTCACTTTTTCATATTTCTCTCTTTCTTTCTCTTCCTCTCTCTCTCCCATTCTTTCTTAACTTAGGAATTTAGATTTTAAGATTTCAGGTTTGTAAAATTTTCAGAATTTTTATGCTTTTTTTATTGCACAGGTTATATTGAAAATAGCAAATATCTTTTCAAAAGTTAAATTTCATCATTTACCACTCTTAAAGTTCTAAGAAGTTGGATTTTACACCCTCATTTATAATTATTTTTCAACATATACTAATAGAAACATGGACTTTTATTTACAACTAATTATTGTCATACTATTCAAACTTGAACTACATAATTGTTGTTTTACTGTTTACATGGCTTTTCGTATGTTGTATCGTTCCGAATACGTGCCATAGGCACGTGTCCACGGGCAAATCTAGTATATTATATTATAGATAGATGGATAGATAGATAGATAATAATTTACACGTGTGATGCACATATAATATATTTAAAAGGTTAAAGTAAAATATCTAACGTAGTAAGGACTCGAACCTGAGACATCCTTCATATTAGTTATGCACGTGCAATACACGTATTGGTACACAGGGGCGAAGCCAGAACAAAATTTTTAGGGGGGGCAAGAAAAAATTCTATAACTATATATAAATATATAGGTATTTTTTCATAATTTTAGGGGGGCCAAATAATAAAATTTAATAGATTTAAGGGGGGTTTTAAAAAAATTTCAAAAATTTTAAGGGAATTTTCAAAATTTTGGGGGGGCCCGGGCCACCCCGGGCCCCCACATAGCTCCGCCACTGTTGGTACATTTACAAATGACACTAAGGTCTTCTTCCATTATAATATTATATGTGGGTTTGTTTTACCGGGTACTTTCAAAAGAAGATGCAAACTTCAAAAATTTTCTGGTACTTCAAATTTATCTTATTAATAAAATAAGGTGCCAATACCCCACCTTTATCTTAAAAAAAAAAGACGAAGATGTAAACGATATGAAACATCTCAAAAATTTTGTATATGTATGATGTGTATGGTACGTATCTCAAAAGTTTTGTATATGTATGATGTGTAATTGTATGGTTCTGCAAATATAATTTGCAATGGTGGAGTGGTGGAAGAAAAGTTCGAAACATGCATCAACCTCTGAAACCTCTAAAAAAATATAATATTATGCCAAAAGTTCGAAACATCAACCTCTAAAAAAGATATTGCAAGTTTCAGTATGGCCTCCTGGTAATCATCTTCGTTATGAGCAAGAAATTGGGAGTTCGAATTCCTCTTACACCGAAAAATTTACAATTAGTTTATATTCATGATTAAGTGTTGTGGGTGTGTAGCTACAAAATGCGACTGTTAAATTTTCCATTCAAATTATATTATACAGTCGTTTTTTCTTGAAAGATATTTTAAAAGACACATCTTATACTCAATTTTTATGGAAGATATTTAAAGCTACACATCTTATGCTCAAATTTTAATTTAAATGTAGATGTACGTGTAAAATCTGCTTCATTATCAAGGAAAAAGGAAAAAAAAAAAAAAACTAACTAAAATAACTAAAAATGATGCCCTCCCAATTTTTCCCCATCTACCAAAAAAAATTAAAATCCAAAATTTAATATTCTTTCCATGCAAGAAATTTTAGAGCATCTACAGTGGTGCATGCTAAAATATGGTAAAAAGGCAAAATAGAAATAACAGTTCATTTATTTGCTGTAGCGATAAAATGGTAAAAAAATAGTAAAGGAGAGGAAAAATTGAACAAATGTTTCGTCCGATTTTTTTTATATTATAATTTTATAAGTTTTTTGGTCGTTATAGTATATTTTATTAAATTTTTTGCTTAGTGTGTATATATATATATATATATATATATATTTGCGTAGACGAAAATGATGTTTCGTCGGAGAGATTTTTTTTTTTAATGTTTCGTCCTGACGCTTTTGCACAAATTCAAAAGCCTAGGAAGTAACATGACATGATGTTTCTTCCGGGTTTTCTGGCCTTTTTTTCCGTTAATTTAGGCTTTGTGTAGAGTTTTTGGATTATGAATTGACCATATTGCCCCTGAGTAGGTTCTATATAATTGGCAAGGAGTCTCTCTCAATTTATACAACCCGAGAAGCACTCTCTTTGTGTTTTCATCTCACTTTTTTTTAGCTCATCGATTCATCTCATCAATCTCAAAACTTCACACCGACAAAAAAAAAGAGCGCAATTCCTCTATATTACCCAATGTTTTCGATAAAAAGATTTATTGGTCGAATGAAATCAAAGCGTCAACACGGGTCAGTTCAGGGCAACCCAAGCATCGAAATAGAAGCGGAGATTCCGAGTGTTGACTCCAGCGATCATTCCGATTGAAAACGGGTAGTAGATGATTGTAATCATATTTATAAACATATTATTGTCCATCATGAGGGTGGATTTTGTCAATTTAGGAGAAATTTGAGGGACTAAATCAAAATGTACAAAAAATAATGTTGTCATGTACCACTAATTAAGTTATTAGTCGAGCAGGGGGTTGTCAGCGTTTCATGAATATTGATACGGAGAAGTCGTCTATGTGGCTTGTCGAGGCATTGGTAGAGAGATGGTGAGACACGACCCACACTTTCCACCTACCGTGCAGTGAATTGAGTTTCACTCCATTGGATTGGGTAATGCTAAGAGCATCTGTAGTCGTTGGCCATTTTGCCAAAATTTCCAAATTTTGGCAAAATGGCCACTGTAGTCGTTGTCCAAATACCCGAAAATTGGGTTTTCCTGCTACAGTATGGAGCTATATTTGGCAGCCGAAATGGAAATTGCCAAAATATAGCTCACGAAAGATAATCTTTCGTCCGTTCGATCGGACGAAAGTTTATTTTTCGTTCGAGAGTTTTTTTCTTCGCGCTCACTCATCGGACGAGGGATTATTCTCCATCCCTTAATATATATATATATATCTATATATATCTATATATATATATATATATATATATATATATATATATATATATATATATATTTTAAACGGTCGGACGGGACAATTCAACAAAATACAAAACCTCCGACGATGCTTCATCTGCCATCTCAGGTGAGCTTCTGATTTTTTTTATAGTATAAATGTCACTATCACAGTGAAAGTGTAGGTGAGTTTTTGAAATTTTTTTTATAAATGTCACTATCAATGGTGGATAATTAATATTTTTTTTTTTTTGACTGAAAAAGGTAGGTCATGCCTACCTCAAAAAGCTATATAAATATATACGCAAAATGATCATTACAAAAATCTGCTGTAGGGTGATGCTCAGGTTATGAGAGGGGTTAAGTTCGAGATGGCACGATAGTGGACCGTAGAGAGGGCAGCGGACGTCTGTCGTACACCTCAACTAGGGCCACTGTCGTGATCTCATCCCCCTTCCCCTCCCTTACATACAACCGAGGCATTCGAACCCCTAGCAGTAAAACAGTACAGGAATTAAAGCTACATATAGTATCAGTCTAGATAGTGGATCAGTCTCAAAATACAATACAAAACAGAGAAACTGAAAACAAGTTCTAAAGCATCCTTTAACTTGCATTCTCGCCAGATGTGTCTCCTTGAGTAGGCTTCATAAGGTCACTGTCCCCTGTTCTGCCCAACTCCTCCATGATCTTAGTCTTCTTCTTGGAATTGTCACTCGAATCTAGCCATTGAGAAAACCAGAATTTAGTATTAGCAATGAGATTGTTTACCGATGTTTGCTTGCGGGAAAAAATCCTATCATTTCTAGCATTCCAGATTGACCAACAGACAGCGATAGTAATAAGATGCCATGCATGAGAGTATTTATGCTGCTTGTTGTCAAAACACCATGTAGAAAAGCATTCGGCAATAGATGCAGGCAGTGTGTGTATGTCAAATGCCCTAGAAAAGTGAAGCCAAGTTTGAGTAGCCTTCGGGCACTCAAAGAAGATATGGTAGGTGGTCTCTGTATGATAATCACAATCACTACAAGCTATATCACCATTCCAACCTTTGGAATGAAGTCTGTCTCTGGAGTTGAGTTTCTCTCCACTCAGCATCCAGATGAATATCTTGCATTTGAGAGGGGCGCAGTTGCTCCAGCATGCACGATAGAAGGGAGAGAGTAAGCCGGAGTAGGTGTAGAAGCGATAGGCTGATTTGACAGAGAAGCACCCAGATAAGTCATGGTTCCAAATGGCTTTGTCAGGCTGATGAGAAGATGGCTGGAGAGAGGAGATGTTTTGCAGTAGCTGTCGCTTCTCTTCGAGAATGATACTATTGGAGGAAGTATGAAGACTTGGACGCCAAGTCCAATGATCTTGATGAAAGCACCCTTGTGATCTCAGGGAGGCGGTTTTGTTCCAGGCAGCATCATAAAGGTTAGGGTATAAAGTGGCGATGCATTGCTTATTGATCCACTTCGATGTCCAGAATTTGAGGAGCGCCCCATCTCCAAGCTCCCATGAAATCCCTTGATCAAATTGCTCTTTGAGTTTGCAAAGATTTCTCCAAAAGTCAGAAGAAGTGGACGAACAAATGAAGCTTGCGCTGTCACTTTGGAAGTATAGGGATTTTATAGTTTGCGTACAAAGAGACTTGTCGGTGTGAATCTTCCACCACCATTTCAGCAGTAGAGCATGGTTGAAGAGCTGGAGGTCAAGCACCCCAAGGCCTCCTTGTTGCTTTGGTTGGCAGATGCGTGCCCAGCTGGTACAAGAGATCCCTGAAACCTGTTTGTCGCCTCCAACCCAGAAAAAACGACTTCTTATTTGATCAATGCGCTTAATAACCCATTGCGGCAACATAAAGAAGGATGCGAAGTATGTCGGGAGTGCGCTGAGCACTGAGTTAATGAGGATCAGCCTTCCTCCACGGGAGAGCATTTTGCCTTTCCATGTTGAGAGCCTGCGCTCAATTTTGAGCAGTAAGGGCTGCCAGTCCCTCTTCTTAAGCCTGCCTTTTGCAAGAGGCATTCCGAGGTATTTGGTAGGCAAGGAGTCTTGCTTACAACCAAGGATGTGAGAAAAGGCCTGTAGCTTAGCTTGAGAGCGCCCAAAGTAAGTGATGGCTGTTTTGGACAAGTTGATATGAAGACCCGATATATTTGCAAACAGATGCAAAAGAACCTTCAGGTGAAGCACTTCCTGCTCATTTCCTTTGCAGAATAGCAGAGTATCATCTGCGAATTGTAAAATAGAGAGGTCTGCCAGGGTACCTCGAAGGTCTAATCTTGAGAATGTGTCGTTGATCCTACCGACGCGCAACATTTGCGCTAGGACATCCACCGTAAGGATAAAAAGCATCGGAGATAGAGGGTCTCCTTGCTTAAGTCCCCTTTTGGATTTGATTGTTTTCCCCCCGATTCCATTGACTAGAATGTTGGACTTGGTGGAGTGCAACATTGCCTTAATCCAAGAGCACCAACGTGGCCCAAAACCCCTAGCTTTCAGAAGCTGATCCAAGAAATCCCAATTAAGCATGTCAAAGGCTTTGCGAAAATCAATCTTTAGCATAATAGTATCTGATTTCTTTGAGCAACATAAATTGACGGCTTCATGGGCGACTAGGAAGCAGTCTACTGTAGATTTGCCCCTGAGGAATGCACTTTGACATGAAGAAACAAGAGAGTGAAGGAGTGGGCTCAATCTGTTGGCAAGGATCTTAGTGAAGATCTTCATTGAGCAGTTTAACAGACTGATGGGACGAAAATCAGCCACCGTGGAAGCTCCATCGCACTTAGGAATGAGCACAATAGTTGAATAGTTCAATCTATCGAAGGTGGCTTCACCATGCTGAATGGCTAGGAGCATACTGCACAGGTCCTCTTGGATAGTATCCCAGTGCTGCTGATAGAAATACATGGGGAAGCCATCAGGTCCCGGAGATTTATCTCCATTCATGTCAAAAACAGCCTTCTTAATTTCCTCTCTACTGAAGTCAGCATCTAGAATAGAGAGGTCTACATTAGTGGATGGATACAGAGTCGACCAATCAATAATGAAGTCAGAGTTATTGTTGGAGCCACAAATTTCCTGAAAATGATCGTCAAAGCTGGATCGGATGGCTGATTGGTCAGTGATCAGGTCACCCTCTTGAAGCAGAGAGTAGATGAAATTCCTTCGTCGTCGCCCATTAGCCATAGAGTGGAAGAACTTGGTATTAGCGTCCCCTTCTTTGAGCCAGGTGATGCGTGAACGCTGGCACCAATAGATGGTCTCAGTTTGAATGAGCTTGTGATAATCCGATCGAGCAGAGTTGAGCTCAACTTCTTGGGAATCAGAGAGGTTTTGTGATTCAGCAATCACATCCAGATCATGAATACTTTGCAGCAATGAGGCTTTGCGCTTAGGTAAATGTCCAAAGACCTCAAATCTCCACCGTTTTAATCTCCTTTTTAGGAGGTTAAGCTTATGAGCAAGAATGTCAACCTTGGAACCTGTGCAAACAAAGCTGTTCCACCATTGCTCAATATTTTGGTTGAAATCTTCATGAGATGCCCAGGCCTTTTCAAATTTAAAGTAGTGAACTTTGTGATGTAACGCTTGAGAGTCAAGAATAATAGGACAATGGTCCGAAGCGATACGGGGCAGAGAGTGTTGGATGCATGAGGGGAAAGCTTGGTCAAACTGGCTAGTAATCAGAAATCTGTCTAGCCTTGCATAAGTAGCATTTTGGCGCAAGTTGGACCATGTAAATTTTCTCCCTACAAGTGGTAAATCAATAAGCTGCAGTTGTTGTATCCACTCTCGGAAATTCTACATATCTCTGCTAGAGCCTGAACCTCGATTGCGCTCCTGGTTGGATATGGTCACGTTAAAATCTCCACAAATAACCCATATATCACTGAGAGTCTTGCTCTGCTGCACAATTTCATGGAAACAGAGTTCCCTATCATCAAGCTCAAAGGGAGCATACACAGAGGTAATTGACCACTGAACACCTGAAGCTTTGGTTCGGAAGGAGACAGAGATTGAAAATATGTCAACAGCACAATAGGTACAATCGAAGAGGTTGTCATTCCACCCAATTAGAATGCCCCCTCTACTATCAATCGCATCGAGACTTCTCCAGGAGTTAATAAGATTGCCTCCAATTGAGGACAATTTTCTAGGGGATGGAGCAGCGAGTTTGGTCTCTTGGAGATAAACAATGTCAATTTGAGCATTTCTAAGGCCATCTTTAACTAAGGCACGCTTAAAGGGGTTGCCTAGCCCTCTAACATTCCAGCTTCCTATCTTCATTGAAAGTGAAAGTGCACAGCAAAAAGCACGATAAATCAAAAAGCATGCAACAGTCTCAGGCACTAGTTGAGATGTTGCTGTTGATCAGGGTGATCAACTGCAATCTCCACAACTTGCTTGAGTTTGGTGATCGAATGTGGCCCAGCAGCCGCCACTCCCACCGATTCCACAACTTCCAGAAGATCATCATTCGAGAGCAAATTGAAAGGGTTTTGACTGGCTGAATTAAAGGAGTTCTTCGATGAGGATGTACCTGACGCTTTGCGTAGGGACGCACTCTTGGCCGAGGTGCGCAGATGTTGGAGGAATGGTCTTGTGGTTGGCAGTCTGGTAGCCGAACGGATACGTTTACGGCGCCTGCTAGTACCTTCATCAAAGCCAGGTGGACCAGAATCTGTGGAAGAGGGTGCTGCTTGACGGCGAGGAATAAGTGACCTTGTGCGGAATGTGGAGGTTGCGCCAACTGCTAGCGGCTGAGTACTCTCAGACTTGGAGTCCTGTTTCCCAAGCCCTGCATCTATGGCTTGCTCAAATGCTGGCTTGATATGATCAAAAAGAGACTGGGGGATACAAACAGGCTTCCCTTCCCAGGTCAAATGACAAAGTTGCTCCTCTACCGCAATGTCGTGAGAATTCTCAGAGCTGTTGGGCTGAATCTGGGAGGCTTCGGATGGTATATGCAAGTTGTCTTTGGGGGAATCAGAGTTGATGACAATAATAGGTGGAGCAGTTGTTTGCACAGCTGGGACCACAGGAATCTCAACATTCGGGACCATAGGAATCTCAGCATGCGGGACCGCATCAGTCTCCGCATTTGGGGCCACATTTGGGATTTTAATACTCGAGTCAGCCATACCTGAGATATTCAAAAAATGCTTACCAAATAAAGAAGGATTTGGTGGGGCCTGAAACCGCGCCGCCATATCCTGAACTGTATCAACCGTTTCCTTGATCTTAGCTTTCCCCTTGTGGTCGCCAATCACTCCCTGATTTGGCTCCGAGATATGCGGTTGCAGTTGAACAGGATTATTCGCCGGTTCTTCAGGTTTGCACGTCGGCGGTGACTCTCTCCGACGCCAGAAATTAGTGGAAGACCCCTGTTGATCCGAGAAGAGCTTAGTCTTGCCGCTGGCCACATCAGCGGTGGGGATGGGGCTGCCGTAGATGAGGACTGGCACTTCATGAATCTGAATCTCTTTGGTCCAGGGCACCTGGTAGTGAATCATCACGTTTTTGGGGATGTGGCTAACATCTTCTACTTCGATTAAGACCAGAGCCTGTTCTCTCATGGCTGCTGCTTTCATGTCCCCGCTCAAAGTGACCAGCTTGCCAAAGGGGCGGACAATCTGTTCAACAGAAGAATGATTCCACATGTGATACGGTAAGAGAGGGACGTTGATCCAGATGAAGCAAGGCTGAGGTTTCATCTTCGCCCCAAAGTCCATTGACCATGGGGAAAAGGTCGCATTGAACCCTGAGAAGTTAAACATCCCCTCCGAGATGGCTCGTGCTGCATCCTCATCTGAGGGGAACTGCACATGGAAAACTCCATCGGAGACTTTCTTGACAACCCACCACCCCCCTTGCCTTCTCCATGCAAAGTTCAGGGCACTCTCCACGGTGGCAGCATCAGGCTTTGATCTAGGGTTGATTAGGTGGAGAAATGCGCTTGCATGCAACGCCGGGAGTGCTGCTGCGAGTTCAGAGTTGTGGTGGACTTCAACGGCCATGGAGTCTCGTCGATTGAAGAGGGGGCAGTCTCTGGCCCGGTGTCCCATCTTTTTACAATTGAAGCAGTGTATGCCGCCTTTCCGGCAGTCCACCGGGTAGTGGCCCGAGTCGCCGCATCTCATGCATCGGACTTCCATCTTCTTCCGGCGTTGGATCTGATGAGGTTTCGAGGAGTGGGTGGAGCGGAAAGGAAAAGAGGGGAGGCGGTATGGAATGGGTTTGGGTGGGATTTTCGGTAAAGAAGGTGAAGGGGCAGGGTGTAAGTGGCGTGGGCGTGGGTATCGAGGGGGGTAATGATGAGGGGTAGCCGCCATGAGAACCTGAGCATAAGATCTGCTCTTGTTCCAAGGCGTCCATGCTCTCTCCTCTCTCCTCTCTCCTCTCTCCATGGACCAAAACTTTTTGATAATTAATATTTTTAGTTTTTTTTGTACGTCAGACGGTAAATAATTTATCGTCCGTCCTATTTGGATTTTGTAAAACCCAAATTTTGACTAAAACGACTACAGAGCACCGCCATTTTAGCTATTTCTATTTGCCAAATACCCAAAATTTGGGTATCGACGACTACAGATGCTCTAACGGGGATTTCAGTTGGTGTGGGTCCCTTGCCTCCGTGTAACAACGAGCTGTACACATTTAAAGTTATTCAGTCTCGCTTCTTTCCGAAGATAACTAAAGATGATTGGAAATGTCAAAGTATCTGCTGCCCGTTCTTCAAACGTTATTTTAACAATAGTATAATTGAAGCAGCTAAAACTGATCATTCACTTACAATGAGGATTGCACGAGCTTTCTTTATGTTCTTCCTCGTGTGTTTCTTTTCCCTAATAGTTTTAGGGTAGTCAGATGTGGTTGGCTTGTCGCATTTGAGGATCTTAATCTAGTTGCCCAATACGATTGGGGTAGTCCTGCATTGGCACTATCGTATTTGTCTCTGGACACATGTAGCACAATTAAAGTAAAGTCATTTAACGGGCCGTGACAAGTACTCGAGGTATCTTTAAATGTATTTATTTATTTAAGTCATGCTGACATCAACTGATTTCAATATCCGGTTGTAACTATTTGAATTTGTTCTCTATAGTATTAAGCTTACGAATACACAAATTATTGTGTTCCAGTATGTGATAGGAGCTGTAATACCTCGTATTTCCAAAAATATATAATATATAAATAAATAAATATATATATATGTAATAATGGTTGAGTATGCACAGAATGGTAAGTATATGGTGAAGAATAATGCTACATCCACTACCAATTTCACTACATTTCTCTTCACTACCTTAGGTGGCACACTCCAGTAGGTAGGAAAAGATAGAATAGGCGGGAGAACTCTCCAATAGGAGTATGCTACCTAAGATAGTTAAGAGAATGGTAGTGAAATGTAGTGGCTAAAGCATTACTCATATGGTGAATGGGTGGAGGGGCCTACGGTGTGAAGGAGTAAATAGCATGCCTGTTGGTTTAGTAAGGTTGATGATGACGTCATCAAAACCATGTGTGGGGATTTGATTTCGGAATGAAATATCAGTGAGATTTGATGTTGACGTGGCATGTGTATTTGCACACGAGATTTGAGAGAATTATGTGAAGAGATAATCCCATATCGGGATTACACAAAAATTAATTGAGTATAAATAAAATTGCCTATGATCAAGAGTTACGTAATTGGTTAACCACCTTTTGAGAGGAAGCCTGTGGTGGGCAGTTGTACTACATAGTATCTAATTTGTCTTCTAAAAATAATAAAAATTGTCTGAGTATTGGGACAGGGCGTTATAATATTTTGATGGCACATGACCAGCTGGAGATGCATACATCATCCTCTATTATATGGCAGCCATATAATAGCATGTCATTTAAAGGCATATATGAAGTTACCAACTTTATTTCTCTTCATCGACATATATTTACGTATTGCGACCATGTATATTTATTGTTGATTGACATATTAATTAAAGTTTTTCTCTTCTTATTATAACATTTGGTTAGCTTCTAATGTAAATATTTGATATATGGTGTATGGTATCTTGGTGATCGTTGTTATCGCCAACTTACTGGAATAGTTGCTATCCCAAAAGACCCACCTCCTGACTTGCTTCTAATGACATTGGATCTTTACAGTCTGCCTATCGAAGCTTCACATTTCATCACTCTTGTAGAGCAAATCACCTACGATCAGTATTGGGCAACGGTGTCAACTGGTCCCATCATGTTGGCCCTCTCACATGCAACGTATGTCAATTTCATCGGTCCAGCAATTATCATTGATCAATCTTCTCAATTGGCCTATGTAGCTCATCCATTTTGGCTTCCATCAGAGTATCCACCACAACCTAATACTAACATGTCAGCCATGCATGGTGAACCTCTAGTCGAAGTGCCATTATTTTCGGGCGGCACAACTATGAGGAGTTTGGACCCTAATATCTATTTCTCATTTGATCCGCGCAGACAACCCTCATATGTGGGTATCCAATATTCATAATTTTTATTAAAATAAATATTATAGTATTTTTTTAATATGTAGTCATGTATTAATCTAACTTTTGACATGAGGAGTTATATAGACGTTGTCAACAATATTCGACTATAGATTCTCAATTGCGGCGATTCGTACTTCCAAACATGATGTTAAGAGACTATGTTCCCACTGAAGTACCCAATGTTAGGAGATCTGTATCGAGGAGCAGACGGTCTACTTTACGGCATAAGGAGATGTGGCCGAATAGAGAGGACACGGAAGCGTCGACATTGACATCATCTTTTTTCTTTTGTGCCATGTACGCAATATGATGATGAAGAGTAGTCAACAATGTACTATCCACTTATGTAATGAAAGAACAATCTGTATAACTATGAGGAGTCATGTGTACATTCTTGTAATTTGCTAAGGGAAATAAAGCGTGTACTTGTGCCATGGCTCATTTTTCTACTATGTATAACAATTTCTATTGAAGAGAATCTCAATTGTCTATACCCAACAAAAAAACTTCATGTGCGTTGATTGGACGTAAGATTCCAGTCAAAACCACTCATACATTATTTAAGGTAGCTACTCATCCTGTTCCAATTGACTTCAAAACAAAAATACCAATTCCACAAAACCAGGGCTCATTTTAATTCTTCATCTTCCTCGACTTCATGAGACGAAAGCTCTGAGCCACAAGATGAAGTTTCTAGAAATGTTAACAATCATCTGGTAAGGGTAGGCTTGGCAGTACAAAAAAGTCAACAAATCGGCCCGCGCTGATACATTCATCGTGAAAGACCATATGGTAATAGACGAATGTGGAGGGATTATTTTCAGAAAATACAATTTACAATGATTCAATTTTCCACCATCATTTCTGTATGTAGTGAGTCCTCTTCAATCGGATATTGGAAGCTGTTGTTGGTTGCGATCAATACTTTCTTCAGCAACAAGATGCAGCTAAAAAACTTGGATTAACTTAGGGTTGGCAAACGGGTCAACCGGGTCGGGTCGGGTTGAACCCGTCCGGGTTGGAACCCAACTAGGGCGTGTTCGGGTCAGGTCTGAGTGACAACCGGGCCGGGCTGGGCCGGGTCGGAACTGGAAAAACTCGACCCGCCCAACCGCACAGCCATTCGGGTCCAACCCGGGTCGGGTCGGGTCGACTCGCGGGTTAGCCCGTTTATTTAATTTTTTATTTTACTTAAAAAATTGTAATTTTAATATTTTTAAAAAATGAAATAATTATAATAAGACTCAAAGAGTGAAATTGCCAAAAAAAAAGTATATATTATTAATATGATTTTAACTTATACAATTTTCCCAATTTTTAATAAGAAATAAAGATTTCCTACAAATTTGTTTTATACAATAACAAATTTCTTCGATACAATTTCAATTATCTTCAATTATCCTAATTTTTTATAACAAACAATGATTTTATACAATTTTTATACATTTACAATTTTCTTTAATTTGTTGGTCTTCAATTTATTGTTGTTGTTGTTGGTCTTCAATTCTTCATGTTGGTTGTTATTGTTGTTGTTGTTATTGTTGTTGTTCCGGCGAGTTGCTTTCACTTGTAGACGTGTCGAACCCTACTCCTTGAGTCCTATCTTCGGCCTTCATCCAGTCTTCCGTGCAGATAAGCATCTCCAACGATTGGGGCTTCAAGCGATTCCTGTAATCGGTTAGAACCCTGCCACTTGTAAAAAATGTACTCTCTGAAGCAACTGTAGAGACATGAGGAGTTAGTAGATCTTTAGCCATATATTTAAGAATACTATAAGTATATTCATGGTCTTTCCACCATTGTAAAATATCTAGTGAAGAAGTAAAACTTTCAGAATCTATTTGATTATACCAATGTAATTCATTTGGTTGATTAGTCCTAGCTTTTTTTAATTGAATTTTTGCAAATAAATTAAATTTAGCATCATCTAATTTATTCTTATCCTTACCTGTAGAAGTAGCAGAAGAAGAAGTAACTAAAGTTGTAGTACTACTAGATGAAAAACTTCTATCATAATAATCATACAAGTTATTTAATATCGATTCAAATTTAGCTAAAAATATTCTGCAATCAATTTCAGATTCATCTACCCCAAGTAAAGTAAAAAAAAATATTTTAATCAAACTCTTCGTACCTTCTAATTTGATACGAGGATCCATCACATTAGCAATACAATACAACATAGGAGGAGGGTTAAAATACTTCAAAAATTTGGTGTATGCAGGTTTCACAATATCACCAATAAAAGTATCATTGATCATTTCATTGAAAGTTTGCATCATAGTAACTATTGAAATAAAAATGCTACTAGAAGTAGATTCATAAGATTTTAAAAATTTGAAAGTTGCGGTTTTAAAAGGTTCTAAAAATTTTAACAAAAATTCGGCATAAAACCAAGTTTGGGGAGTCATTTCAAAATTTGGCATATTTTTTGCCATACAAAAATAATTTATACATTCTTTATATTCAGTAACAACATGTAGCAAATCAAAACTAGAGTTCCATCGGTGTTTAACATCCTTTGAAAATTTTCTAAAATATACATTTTAAAGCCTACACCAAGCTTTCCATTCTTCAAATATAGGGCCACTTAATGCAATAAAATGTACACAATTTCTAATTTTAACTATATATGGTTCGACTATTTTTAATGTATCTTGAACACATAAATTTAAAATATGACATGCACATCTAACATGAAAAATATTGTCAGATGGAGGGTTTAATGCGGTTTTAAATATAGTAATTGATGCATTATTGTTAGATACATTATCAAAAATTATACACATAATTTTATCACGAATATGAAAAACATTACAAATTTCTAAATTATGATTTGCAATTTCAATACCACTATGGGGATAGGGCAACGACAAGTGATATGATCCTTTTTTGAATAATCCAATCACTGTCGATCCAATGACAAGTTATTCCCATCATTGAAATATTGTTGCAACCCATCTAACAATCGAAAGTTAAAGAAACACTACAAGTTAAACTCCATAAAATGGCAATCAAAGTTTCTCTCATTTCATTGTACATTTTAAAATAATCAGATTTGCAAGTATTCCTAGGGATTCTTTTAAAATGGGGGTTTAATGTGGTTTGATTAAAAGTTTCTAAGTCCCTACTCTCGGAATAGTAAAATGGTAACTCTTCCTTGATTACTAGTTGGGCCATTTTTTGACGAACAAGTTCGGGATCATAAGAATGGCTATCAACTATACTGGTCCTAGGTTGGATTTTTTGTTGGCAGGGTAAGTCTACAAGAAGTTCCTTGTGTACATTTTGGATGTGTCGATTTATTGTACCCGTCCCCGCACCCTTCTTCTATTTGTATGCTTTCGAACAAGTTTTACAAATTTTTATACCTACACTGGGATTTTCTTCGTCAGGAACATAATCATAAAATTTGTGCCAATCACTAGTTTTGTAGTACCCCGTATTTTTAAATACTATTTTTGAGATTAGAAAATGAATTAAAATGATTTTTCTGCAGATTTAATAAATATTTTCTGAAGATTTATCTTTTTACACGTGCAAAACACGTGTAAATGCTTTCTTGAGAAAACCAAAAGGAAAAATTATTTTTTGGAAAATCATTATTTATTATTTGAGATTATTTGTGATTTTTCTGGATTTTTCTGAATAAAGAAACTATTTTTATAAATACCTCGAAAGAGAGGAGCTTTTATGTAAAAAGCCGTTTGGATC
Source organism: Hemerocallis citrina (assembly GCA_017893485.1). Lineage (NCBI taxonomy): Eukaryota > Viridiplantae > Streptophyta > Magnoliopsida > Asparagales > Asphodelaceae > Hemerocallis > Hemerocallis citrina. The sequence continues at coordinate 21,197,735 of CM030363.1, forward strand.
TGAAATAAATAATGAAAATTCATTTGTACTGATTTTTGGGCTTTCCATGGTCATCATTGAAATTAAAATATATTTAAATTTTATTTAGAGTCGATTTGGTAAAGATTTGAACAAATATGGTGTTTTTTGCAAATATGGAATTTATGTTGGATCTTGTGCAAATATTTTTCTGGAAAGTAAAATTCAGATATTTTTATTTGAAAATATAATATGTATTATTAGATATTATTTCTGAATTTTCTGGATTTTTACGAATATTTTATGATGTATTTGCAAATATTACAAAAAAGGACTTTTGTGCAAAATCGCCACCCTGAGTACAAAATCTGAATTTTTCCTTATTGCTGGGCTGTGCTAGATTGCTGGACAACTCATTAGTAAAAGGATTTGATTTGGTTTTGATTTATTAAACTTATTTTAACTAAGAAAGGTTTATATATGTAAAGTAATAATTGTTAAAGGATTATTTTGCAAATGTATTTTCAAACCCTAATTCTTCATTTCAGGCCTGTATAAAAGTGGAGTGCAGCCGTCTTTCGCTGCACACCACAAGTTTTATTATTTTTTATTTTTCTTGGAGATTGAAAGAGAAGATTTTAGATCTCGCGAAGGAAATGTTTCTTATCAAGGTTTCTTCATTTAAGATGAGTGATGTAAATTGTTTTGTTGTTGTTTGTTTTTCTTTTGATTTGTGTATGTTGTATGAGAATGATATGAATGTTTGATTGATCTTGAATGTTGGATTTCATCTATTAGAAAGCATGCTAGGGTTTGGTATGAATATGTATGTTGGATGGATGAAAATTGGATCTTTGAGAAGAACCCTGGTTATTTGTGAATAGAATTGCATGTGGATTATTTTAGATTGTTGGAGAACCAAATATAAATTGTGTGTGGACTAATAATGTTGGATTATTACTGGTTTGATTGAGTATGATGAATGTTATGCATTAATTGATTTAAAGATGAGATTTTTGGACTATTGGTGAGTTGGATGAAAACAACTTGGTCATGTTGAGGATAAATTTGTTTTGTTCATGAATCAACTATAGAGAATAGTTGAGATTGAGTTGAGGAACTTTGAGAATGATTAATGGTTTAGAGGACCATATTTTGAGGATTCGAGTTATGATGATTAAATTGGGGGTGATTTTGTGAAAAATATTGTTCAAATTTGGATTTCTCAAATGCTAAGTTTAAATCTGAATATTTGATATTGATATAGTTTGACATATAAAAAAAAGTTATTTTGATGTATGATTTATTATTAAAAACTCTAGTTTTGATATTTGCACACATTCATGTTTCGTTTTGAAGGAATTTATCAAAAAGTTATTTTATCTATTCAAGTGGTTTTGATTGGTTTCTATGGATCTTTGTGTATTCTATAAGTTGTATTTGATCATATCAAAAATATACTTTTTATAGATTTCGTTTTGTAAAGTAAATCTTCGTATCAGTTGATATATACACAACCTAAAGTCTGCAGTCTGTAGGTCGACAGTCAACTGTTGTGACCTTTTACAGTCGACTGGCACGACCCGACTGCTGTTTTTAATAGTTTTCTGGGAATTTCGTTCTGGATAGTCGACTGATGACTTTTACAGTCGACTGGTTCCACTTAGAATTATTTTCACGAAGTTATTATATTTTTGTATTTTTCACTCTGGACAGTCGACCTATACCCTTTTCAGTCGACTGCTATACTTAGAATTATTTCTTAAAAGATTATTGGATTTTCGCTTTGGACAGTCGACTGGTGTATTTTACAGTCGACCATCAACACTTAGAATTATTTTCTTAAAAATATTGGATCTTCGCTCTGGAAAGTCGACTGATGACCTTTTTACAATCGACTGATAATGATGATTTTCTTGAGATTATTCTGAGGTTCTTTAAACGATTGATTCTTTAAATATTTTCGGATATACAACGTACTATTCTAAATATTATTGTTTCTACAGAACATATATTTTTAAGATATTTCATTGTTGAATTTGGATTATGGATATGTATGAAGACTTGGATTTTGTTGATTGGAGAGGTTTCTCTTATGATCGTTTTGACGATGGATTGTGGATTGTGGTTTTGTTGAGATCTCTAGGAGTTGAGTGGGAGTCCTGTAAACCGGCAGTTGAGATTTGTTGAGTTAGACCTGGGAGGTCTTGGTTTAGTTGATGTTGAGTATTTAAGTCCGGCAGGATACACTAACTCTAGAGATGGAGATTTTTGTGGTTTGGATTTGTGAACTTTGGTTTTGTTGAGATCTCTAGGAGTTGAGTGGGATTCCTGTGAACCGGCAGTTGAGACTTATTGAGTTAGACCTGGGGGGTCTTGGTTTAGTTGTTGTTGAGTATTTAAGTTCGGCAGGATACACTAACTCTAGAGATGAGGATTTTTGGTGGTTTAATGATAATCAACTTAAGGACAGGCACTAGTGGGGATGTGATGGAACTTGGGAAACGTAAGTATAGGCTCATGGTTTTGTTAGTCCAACGGATGCGTTCCAGGACTGTTTGTTGTTCTGTCTCGAGAGGATATTTGTGTGTTCGCGTGCCGAGGGTCTGCAGGCCTATTCACGAAGCATGCAGGGTGCATTCGCGTGTCGAGGGTCGGCAGACCTATTCACGAAATGTACCTGGTGTATCTGCACGTCGAGGGCCTTACAAGCTTATTCGTGGAGTACACGGGTGTGGGAGATGATTCTCCGATTGTTTTTGAGCTATCTTACATGATGCTTGCGCGTCCAGGGTTGTGGTGCCTATTTGCGAAGTATTCTGGATCTTTTTTTCCATCACCGTGTAGGATTAGTTGCATAACGAGGGGTTATCCCTATAAGTGGAGATCGTAAAGGGCTTGCACCGGACCTATGTACTATGGAATGCATAGAATCCGATAAGTACGCATTAGAAAGTCAGCATATAGAGCTTGTGTTTTCTTGACTTTGTTTTATACTTGTATTTTCCTGTTTTTCCTACACTTGATACTTAGTCTAGAATCACTTGACATTTTCGTGTATTTCCATTTGCTATCTTATATTCCTTTATATTTTCATGCATCACTTATTTGTTATTTCTCATTTCATTTATTCTTGCTGTTAATACATGTTCTTGAGGACTCGGTGTTTTTTTTTATGATTTAATTATGTTGTTTGTTTTTATGTCACTCACACCATTATGGCTGACCCCTTTAGTTTTGGGGATTAGCTAGGGATTATCTCTAGCCTCATGTTTTACATGTTGTTGTTGCTTAGAGCTTGGGGTTTGGATGCTTGAGATAAATTGATGTAATAGGGCTTTTGTGTAAATTTTGTAAAAGAAGTGTTGTAAAAGAAAGTTTGTAATTCAAGGTGTTTTGTATTCCGCTGTATTTGTAAAGATTTTTGTAATAAAAGTTTGGAATAAAATTATTTGTGTTTTTGGCTATGTGTACTGTTACATTGAAGTTGATACTGGGAATTGTGCCACGTATTTTCTAAGATATCATATTAGAAATTCGGGGCGCTACAAGTTTCCCCTCTAGTTTTTCTACTACTACCCGGATGTATTGTTTCGGTTGCTTGTGTTTATGATTCTTCTTCTATGTCTATGTCTCCTACAAACTCATCGTGTGTACCAATGTGTTGGGTCATAGGGTACTCTTCGGCGAGCTCATTTTGTGGGATAATAGGAGGCCTACGAGAAGTGCTGATGGAATCTTGTCCACTTTGGCTAGGGCCGCTACATCGTGATCTAGACATGTTGATATAGTAGTGTATGTCAAAAAATTAAATACAATCTAGCCAAGATAAGTTTTAATAAAAAAAATCTAGAAAACAATAGGAGGGTTATGAGAGAGAAGATAAAAAGACCAACAAACAAATATGATAAAAAAATTATAACTACAAAAAAAATATCAACACAATAAGAGGGTTGTGAAATTTTAATACCGTACTTCGCAGATACTCGTATATAGAATGAAAGTGAAAATAAAAGTAGAAATATAAGTAGAAGTCCAGACTCGTATACAGATAGAAAGAGAGCTTCTTTGTTGGAGCCTTGGAGGAGTTGAAGACTTGAAGACGTAGTTGAATGTTGAATTCGATACGATCGGAATTTGTCGCTTCTATGTAAATATTGCCAGCTTCTTTGTTGACAAAATTTCAAAAAATTGAGACTGAATTGAATAGTAGTAGTAGAGATCAAGAGTAAGAGAATAAGGTGTAAAATTTTTAGATTGGGTTTAAGGGGGGTATTTATAGGGAAAAAATACAAAACAAAAAAACAAAAAGCCAAAAAAAAACCAAAAAAATGGCTAGAATAGAGCAATGGCACTGTTTTTGTCCTTTGGACCTGTGGGTCGAATGGTCGACCCGTGCAGGTCGAACGTTTGGCCCGTACGGGTCTAACGGTTCGAAATCCACGGGTCGACCCGTGGGTTGGTGGGCGGGTTGGCTACTGTTCACCGGGTTGGCGGGCCGGGTTCAATAGGTTAGAAAACTGTATTTCTTGACCCGGGTCGACCCGCTTAGTTTCGCGGGTTCGACCCACCCGAACCGTGTATTCACGGGTTGGGTTTGGCGAGCGAGTTTCAGGTCAGCCCGACCCGGTTGCCATCCCTAGATTAACTTCACATCAAAAAATAACAGCGGTTCTACGTTGTTTAGCTTATGAAGGTGTGGTGGATGTTGTTGATGAATACATACGAATCGGCAAAACTAATATTCTGAAAACTCTACATCGATTTTGTTTTGCAATCGTCACTCTATTTGGCACGCAATATCTGTGGAAACCAACTCCTGCCGATGTGCAAAGGCTCCTCAAAGAAAACGAAGCTAAGGGTTTTCCAGAAATATTGGGTAGTGTAGATTGCATGCACTGGAGGTGGAAAAATAGTCTAGCAGCGTGGCACGACCAATATACAAGCCATGTTCGAGAGCCGACAATTATTCTCGAAGCAGTCGCATATTATGATATTTGATATTGGCATTCATTCTTCGGAATGCCATGATACAATAATGATCTTAACATACTTAACCGTTCTACTTTATCTAATGATATTCTAGATTGTTGTGCACCTCCAGCAAATTTTGTCATCAACAACCACAATTACAACATGGAGGTATTATTTAGAGGATGGTTCCCCCCCCCCCCCTTCCGTTGGCAACTATAGTGAAAACTTACTCTGCCCCGGATACCCAAAAGAAAAAGAAGTTTGCTGAAATGCAGGAAGGTTGCATAAAAGATGTAGAATGCGTATTTGGAGTATTACAGGCACGATTTGCTATAGTCAAAGGTGTAGCGCGATTGCGGGACGATGATAGTCTTTCTTTAATCATGAAAATATGTATCATTTTACACAATATGATTGTTGAGGACTAACTAGAAGAATGAATTGGTGATTATAATTACGATCAAGTACCTGACTCGACATTAATCGTACCTAACAGATGTGAACCAACTGAGAAAGCAGCTCGATTGAGTCGCAATGTTATTCTACATAATAGAAAAAAAATATCATGCACTTTGGCAAGATTTGATGGAGCATATTTGGCCCGCATTTGGAGATGTGGATTATCAAAGGCATTATATTTAGTTTACTACTTTGTAATAGTTAAATGTAGTACTTTTTCTACATAATGCTTTCAATATATTTATTATTAGCTACTGTGATTAGCCTTTCAATATATATATTTATTAACTTTTTAAATGAGTTATTGTGATTTGCCTCCAAATATTGTGTTTTGCAAAATTTCATTAATAAAAACGAGATACATGTACATTGTTAAAATAAAGCAAGATACATTGTTAAACTAAAGTAGAAAGCATGGTTAAAATAATGCAGGATACATTGGATAATGGATAATTTAGTGGTAAATATCATTTACCCCCTACTGTAGCCTCATTTGCATAATTTTATTTCGTCTACACATGAAATAATAACGTTGATTATTCGGTAAGGTAGTGAGATCCATACTCATTACACGATATTCCTCCATTTGTTCTTTATGTTCGCAATCTTTTTGTTCAATAGCAAGCTTCAATTCCGCTGCCGAATTCCTTTTATCTTGCATTTCTTTATACAAAGTGTTAATTTTTTTTGTCTCTTCAATGATTTGAGCAAAGTCTGATGATTCGGCCATCCTTTTCCCTTTTCTCTTCTCTGCTTTTAGCCTGATGGTCGAGTGAGGGGTGTAGGTGATTCCATGTCAACTGGTATATCTGAATCCCAGTTGTTCATTGTGGGAGAATATTGGCTACTACCACATTCTCCAGATTGGGAACTCGGGACAGATTCGAAGACATGTGTTATACGCAAAGAAAATTTTGGCTGATCTTTAAGTAAATCATAACATTCTTCAAATTTGAACATTTTCCAGCGGTTTGCATGTATTTGACTATAAGCTATGGAAAAATTTAATAAAATAACTTTATTATTTAACATAATTTAAAAATTTGCAAAAAAAATGAAATTTTAACATACGTTATCTGCCTCAGTTGTTCCGCTAGCTGCTCTATTTGTCACAACGCCCAACTTCGCCATTGCATAGGACAACTTGAAAGAGAGCTAACCGTTCTGTCGGTCGGAGTCCCTAATAATACCACAAATGTTGATGAAATGCGCTCCCAAAACTGTTCGCTGGATTTGATCAAATTCGATCAGCATATCTCAAGTAATATTAATCCAACTTTGAGATAGAATCACATCTTCCTGAGTTGTGAATGCTCTCCCCCTTGAACCACGACTTGCAATTTTTTTCATTTAACAAATTATTGAATAAGAGACAGAAAGAGAATTGCTGTTACTGGGAAAGATAAAAGTTTTGTAGCAAATTTGTGCCTTCTTTTTAGTTCAGTGCAATCAGTATATGTAGAGAAAGAAGAGAAATTACCGTGAACAGCTGTTGGATTTTATTTTGAAGGTTGAAAGCAACGCGGGGGGGGGGGGGGGGGGGGGGGGAATAGTCCAGTATTTAATATTTAATTCTATTTTAAATTCGGAATGAGACAAAACATGATGTTTCATCTTATCCCCTAAAGTCTTGGACGAAGCATGATGTTTCTTCTTATCCCCTAAAGGTTTGGACGAAACATCATGTTTCGTCCGACATTTTCTCTCAATTTCGGGACTTTTTTTCCTTAAATAAATTCTCTAATTTCATTGTCTGATGCTTTTAAAATATAATAAAATATACGTCCCCTATATTATGTATTTTATCAAATTATTTGTCAAATATAGCAAGCTCATGTAGCGAATAATGTATAAAATAGCAAAATAGAAAACCACTACAACGTGATAACTATTAAAAATTAGAAATATAGTAAAATAGCAAACCACTGTGGATGCTCTTATATCATCCAAATATTTAAAATTCTGAACTCCATTTTTTTATTCTTACTGTCCAAAAACACAATCTGTTAAACAGACTGTAGCCATGCCCAAAACAGGTATCATTATAAAAAACAAAACAAAAACAAAGCCCTATCCATTATTATATCTAACTAAAATAATCAAAATTATATCCTATCCTCCTTCTTATCCTTCCATACTTTCCTCTGTTATCCAAATTTTAATTTTCTTTCCCTTCATCCTTAAGAGCATATGTAGTCGTACAAATTTTGGATATTTGACAAATAGAAATGAAAAAATTACTTTGTGCTACAGGTCGTCGATTGCCAAATTTTTTTTTGTGAAATAAAATGATCGGACGGGATATGATTTCCCGTCCGTCGAATTTTTTTTAAAAACTTTTTTTGAACGGACAGGAAATCATATACCGTCCGACGATATATATATATTTCCATTATGCACCACCCCTCCATGTACATTCGTGTGCACTCGGCCGTCCCCCCTTCGTATTGACGATCCAAATCGTTCACATTGATCTACACATCTACATTTGTCTAAATATGTAAAATGAAATCATTTGAAATTCATTTGCCCATCCATCATGTGACTATAAAAAATAATAATTTTCAGCTATACAATTTTGTAACACTTCAATGGATGAGCAAATGAATTTCAAATTATTTGATTTGACATATTTAGACTAATTTAGATGTGTAGATCAATGTGAACGGTTCAAATCGTTGATACGAATGCGCAGGGTCGACCCAACACTTACTGAAGCCTAAAGCGAACTCCGAAATGAGGTCTTTTAAAAGCTTATAATAATATTTTGTTAAAATTAATATATTTTTATTTAAAAGTTATTTTCGGGCTTTTTGAAATGCAAAATATTTATTACATTCTTGTAATCAATTTCAGACTTTTTGGTATGTGAGGAGACCTATTTCGAGTTTTTTGATATGTGAGAAGATCTTTATTCTTTAGATAAATTTAATATTTTTATTTAAATGTTATCTTTCGGGCTTTTTGAGATGCAAAATCATTTATTATATTATTACAATCAATTTCGAGCTTTTTAGTATGTGAGCAGGCATATTTCGGGCTTTTTGGTATGTGAGGAGGCCTTTATTCTTTAGATATATATATATATATATATATATTGAGGCCTAAAGCCTTAGTTTTGGTTACTTTATCCTTGAGCCGGCCCTGTGAATGCGGGAAGGCCGAGTGCACATGCCGTGTGCACCATAGGTGGTGCACAACGGAAGACTTCCTTGTATATATATATATGGAATGAGACGGGAAATATTATCCCGTCCGACCTTTTTTATAAAAAAATAATTTTTTTTAAAGGGACGGGGAATAATCCCTCGTCTGATAGGGTTAAATAAAAAAAAATCTCTCTGACGAAAGATATTATTTCGTTTGATCAAACGAACGATAAATCATTTTTCGTTAGCTATATTTTGCCAATTGTCATTTCGTCTCTCAAATATAGCCGACTACTGTTCATCGAAACCCAAATTTTGGGTAAATGGCCAACAACTGCAACTCTTCTTTTCCCAAATTTTGAAAATTTTGGCAAATAACCAACGACTAGAGATGCTCTAACGGGTCTGATTTAGGTCGGATCCTACAAAATCACTACACTTTCCTACTATCCATTTTGGCTACAAGTCCCACCGGGTTATCGGGTTCCATCCCCACTCGTTAACTAATCACCTTCCTCTTCAATTGAATTAAGTACAACCTTAGAGCATTTGTAGTCGTTGAGACCCAAATTTTGAGTATTTGACATATTGGAAATGAAAATTTGAGTTTGCGCTGTAGTCGTTGTAGGCTATATATATATATATATATATATATATATATGATCAAAAATGACTCGTAGTCCAAAGAATTTTTTTAAAAAAATCTTTGTGAGACCGGAAATCATAGATTTTTTTTTTATAATAAAATTGATCGGATGAGAAATGATTTCCTGTCCGACGATTTATTTTTAAAAAAAAAAAAAATTTGGGACGGAGAATCATCCCCCGTCCGACGATTTTATAATTTTTTTTAAGGACGGGAAATTGATTTCCCGTCCAATGGGTTTAAAAAAAAATCAAACAAAAAAATAATCTTTCATCTGATCGAACGAACGAAAAATCATTTTTCGTCGGCAATTTTTTCAAATTTCTATTTCGACTGTTCATCTAAAAAATCATTTTTTGAATTTATAGCCAACAAATGTCAGCATCCAAATTTGTAAATTTTTAAAATTTTGGCAATATAGTCACCGACTACAAATGCTCTTATCAATTCACATATGTGGGTCCCACCAATTAATTCCCACTCCCCATAACTCTTCTCGCTCAAAATCCCAGTGGAAAGTCGAAACACACCCGATTCCGCTGCATCAAAATTCGGATCATCTCCTTTCCTTCCCCTCCTCTAACTAAATATTTCCCCAGTCCCCCTTCTCAAAACCCACTCTCTCAAATTATTGTTTAATAATCTCATTTAGATTACGAGTTTTAGCCATGGATGTCGACATTTCCCCGAAGCTACCGAAGAAGTCGTACGGTGGCGATGGCGGGTCTTACTTCGGGTGGTGCCCTAAGGAGCTTCCGATGTTGGAGAAGGCAGACATCGGCGCCGCCAAGTTGGCTCTCGCCAAGGGCGGCCTCGCGCTTCCGAGCTACTCCGATTCGGCCAAGGTCGCTTACGTTCTTCAAGGTCCTAACCGTTTCTTTGTTTTTTTTTTTTGGTATTTAATTTGTGTACTCTGTTGTTGTTGATTAAGTTGATCTACTTTTTTGTGATATTTTAATGAGGAGTTGCTTACGTCATATGTAGATTAAATATAGATTATTGTTAAAAAGATGAGATTTTGCTTCTAGTGAATGGATTAAATATGAAGTAAAGTTTAGTAACTAGAAATTTACAAAATATTACTGATGTATAAGGAGATGGACAAAGAAGAAATATGATATTTTAGAGCATCTGTAGTCGTTGGCTATTTTTCCAAATTTTCCAAAAAATAGAAAAGAATCGCTGTAGTCGTTGGCCAAAAATTTTGGTGAACAGTAGACTGCCAGATATGGCAAAAGATTTGGAATTTTGGAAAATATAGAAAACGGAAGACGATTTATCGTTTGTTGCATCGGACGGAAAAAAAATTTCGTTGGAGAGATTTTTACTATTCTGAAAAGTATTGGACGAAAATTAATCTTCAGTCCCAATAAAAAAAAATTTAATTGAAGGACGAGAAAAGATTTCCCGTCCGATTGAAAATTTTAAAAAAAAAAAACATCCTCATTCCTAGGACGTGGAAAGGTTTCCCGTCCCACAACTTTTTGATTTTTTTTTTTAAAAAAATGGATGGACGGGAATTCTTTTCCCGTCCGTTCAAATATTTAATTTTTTTTAAAATTTTTTTTTTATTATACTTCAGATGAAAAATCGTCGTTCGTCTGAGAATTTGAAATTTTCGAACACCCATTTTTTGGCAATAACGACTGTATCGCAAACCCATTTTTTTCAATTTTATTTGCCAAACACCCAAAATTTGGGTCAAGACGACTACAGATGCTCTTAGTACACGTAGTTTAAAGAGAAATGCTACACTTACCTCATTTCTTAATCCAAACTTACATGTGGTTTGTCTTTTTGTGATTGTTGGGTTCATTAATCTCTAAAAGACAAATGGGTAAAACCAACAATCACTAAAAGACAAACCCATATAAGTTTTTGGGGTAGAAAATTAGCATTTCTCTTGTTTAAAATAGTGTTATTCTATGAATTTGGTTTTGTCAAAAAAAAATTCGTTGTAGATTGCGGAGATTTTGAATATTTAGGTGATATTTATTTAACAAACAATGCAAATTTTTTTACATTAAAAAAAGTAAATTGCAGAATTTAGTTTGAGAAAATTTACTGTGATACCTAAATTAAACTGTTGATTGGGTGAATCTGGTTAAACCAAAGAAAAGTAATGCTAGATAATGACTCATTTGGTCCTGATTATTTTCTGCAGTGGCTGTTGGTTTCTTGCAACTAAATGTGAGATATCTTTGGGACAAATTAAATTTCTAATGATAGAGGCTACATCAAAACATTACTTTTATCAACCTGATCACTTATTGATATACTATTTATTGTGATTTCTTTGTTAGTGGTCCCCATTATGCACTGGTAGCACATGCGAAAAGCTTGTTTATTATTGTACATCTCTGTAGCTTTATGAATATGCTTTCATAAATTACTTCTTTATGCTTATCTCCTTGTCGAAGAATATATGATCTAAAGATGATAGAAGTTGGACTTATTCCTTACCAATTTTCTCTTGTCTTCTAGTGATAAAGTGTGTCATTGAACAGGATCATCCATGTTGTTTTTAGAGAAAAAGGTGAATCATTAAGTTTGTGTAATGGTATGCATAACTTCTTGATTTTACATAAAGTAGATGCTTAATTAGTTGTCTAGTTTGCTAGAGATCCTCAATACTCTTTAAGTAACACTTGTTGATCCTACAGTATATTATGTTTATAAAATCTAATTGAATGATACACCTGTTTTATTATGCTAGGAAAGGTTTCAAATGAATTTTCTGAAATGGGTTTTTGTGTTTGATGTGTCTACAACCCAAGTTTATGTCTTCAGTATTTTTTTTTATCCAGGATCCCAGTTTATATTGCTCTACTTATGGTTAACAACATTTTGACGGATTGGTACTGTTTTCTTAGCAGCTATGCAACCGTTCGTTTATTGAATTTTATTGAAAATTATTTATTGTTGTTTGCTAAAGAACATTGTACTTATGTTTGGTAGTATAAGATTTTGTTGGATGGTGATTTCTTTTTATAAAATTTTCACATCCATCTTTGTGCATTTAGAAGTGATTTGTATTTTAGTGTTGATAAACCTTCCTAAACTTAGGACAATCTCATCTACTTTTTGTTGTAATTGATTCTATTTTTTGTTTTAGTTTCTTGGTTCTATTAGTCAGATTTTCTTTTTGTTCCCATTCATTCTTATAAAAGATACATGTCTGGAAGTGCTATGCAAAGAGAATTTGCCACCATATTCGGTTTCTCTCCATTAATTTTTAGTTTCTATTATTGTTTCAATGAAGCACTGTCATATAATGTTAAAAAATCATCAGATGAGCGTATTCCATTTGTCCATATTGACTTTGTACATGGAGTTCTGTTAATCCTACTGAATTTTTTGTCGAGATCTCTGTATGTGTTCTTTTATTCTTTATTTGTTGAGGAGTGCTATCGGTACTTGCTTGTACCCACTACTGGATTCCTACGTGAAATCCAATTGGCACGAATAGCTATAGTATGTATCGTCACCTAATTAAATATTGGTAAAATTAATTAATTTATTTGATTATACATACCATAGCCATAACAGTCTGTGCCAATTTGATTCCACTAAGAATTCAACACATCAACTAATACATTGGCTACAACAAGGAGTACTAGTAGCATTTCTCTTATTTGTTACATATCTTTTATCTAAAGTTGAACTAGTGTCACAGTTTTTATTCCCCATTCAGTTGATTACCATCTCTAACTAGGAGTTAGCAAAGTTAAAATAAGAATAAAAAATTACTCAGCTTCAATCACAGGTGCTTTATGAGTAGTTATGTGAACCTATGCTTTTCATTTTGTCAAATTACATAATGAAACTAAACATAATACAGCAGGCTAACCTAACATTGAATCTTTATGTGAAAATACGTAAGTTCTGGTTTTTTTAGTTTGATTCTTGAAATGTTTTTCCGTTAGGTCCCATATTATCGGTTCCTCATCTTTTCTTTTCAATTACAGGAAGTGGAACTTGTGGAATCGTTCTTCCTGAGGCCAGTAAAGAAAAGGTACTCCCCATCAAAACTGGTGATTCTCTTGCCCTCCCCTTTGGTGTCCTCACATGGTGGTTCAACCCCGAAGACACCGAGCTTGTTGTTCTCTTCCTTGGTGACACCTCCAAAGGGCACACCCGAGGTGTCTTCACCAACTTCCAGGTCACTGGAGATCGTGGCATCTTCACCGGCTTCACTACCGAGTTTGTGGCCCGCGCTTGGGATCTACCTGAAGACCATATCAAACAACTCGTTTCATCTCAATCTGCGTACGGCATTGTCAAGATTAAGGATGGGCAAAAAATGCCTGTGGCAAATCATAAAGACCGAGAGGGCATGGTCTTGAACTGCCTCGAAGCTCCTCTTGATGTAGACATCAAGGGTGCGGGTCGAGTTGTCGTGCTTAACACTAAGAATCTTCCTCTTGTGGGAGAGGTTGGTTTAGGCGCGGATCTTGTAAGAATTGACGGGTTCTCCATGTGCTCCCCTGGGTTTTCGTGTGACTCGGCTTACCAAGTTACATACATTGTGAGGGGGAGTGGAAGGGTTCAGGTTGTGGGGGTTGATGGAAAGAGGGTTCTTGAGACACATGTGAAGGGTGGGTATTTGTTCATTGTGCCGAGGTTCTTTGTGGTGTCGAAGATTGCAGATGCTGATGGAATGGAGTGGTTCTCCATCATTTCTACACCCAAGTGAGTTAAATTCTTCAAATTTTAGCAATACTGGTAATTAATCTGTGAAATGCATGTGTTTGATATACTTTTAATTGAAATTGATGATTAGATCCACTTTAAAGTGATTTTGTTACGACAAAATAATTATTAGATATCAACTAAAGATAAACTATTGAATTATTTTCTCAAAATATTGAAATTTGTTTGCATATCATTATATCACATGACAGGTTTGAGAAAGAACTATTCATTTGATGCATTTGCAGCATGTTTTAAGATAATCTTTTTAAGTGTATATATATATATATATATATATATATATATATATATATATATATATATATATATATATTAACCCTTGTTCTGAAAAAAATTGTTCAGAACTAAATTAACATAATATAATTAGAGACAAATGTAATGTGGAGAAAGATGTGGGAAATTGTATGAACACACAAAATTATTTTCAATCTTCATTGTCCTTTCCAGTTAAGGATGAACTTGGCAGATGGAATCCATTTGACATTTTTTTTAACTGTTTGCTGCATAATCGTATGTGATCAGAGAATCAATAGGAAGCGTAATAATTAATGCACATTTCAGTAATTTCTGAACTTACTTCCCACATGGAATTCCCAACTTGGATATACAATTTGATTTTGTTTTCTTGAATATGGCATTGTTTTCTATTTTCCATTCTGTGGTGAAGAAAGTTTGTAACTGCTATTATTTCTAATTTTCTTTTTTTCTATAGAGTAGCATAGATAATATGTTCTCGGATTTATGCTGACATATTTGTAACTGAAATTATCTCTGTGATTTGTATTTTTTGTGAGAATGCAGCCCAATATTCAGTCATCTTGCAGGAAAGACATCAGTGTGGAAGGCTTTGTCACCAGAAGTTCTGGAAGCTTCCTTCAACACCACTCCAGACGTGGAGAAGGCTTTCAGGTCAAAGAGAACCACCGACGAGATCTTCTTCGCAGCTCCCAAGTGAGAAGAAGCCAAACAATAGCGGGATCTTGCTTGCTTTTTAATCCTTCATATGTTCAAATAAGATTTTGAAAGCCATACTTGCTGGTACTTTCTCGAGTGAGACCTATTGGTGTTTTCAGTTTTTATGTTTATGAGTAGTTGTTGCCTCTGGGATTCGGAATATTGGAATATTAGATATGTGTTTCATATTCTGTGTTGGTAAATAAATCTACCTATTTGTCATGAGTTTGGCTACTTTAATTTGAGTTATCTAACTGATGCCCTCAATGTTTTATCGGTAATGCTGATTGGTACTGATTTATTGGATTACTGATGCATTCTAAGATAATTGTCTGAGGCAATCTCCTTCATACTAGGTTCAAGGTTAATCTGGTTTGGCTGAAGTTAGAATTTCATATTAGATATGCTTGAGGCCAAAGGTTTCAGGCCTAAATGGTGAACCTGATCGTCATGACCACATAATATTGAGCTCAGGCAAGTCCTCTGTTTTAACTATCCATTCTCATATATGCTTTTTTTGTATTGGTTTTTGACATTTTAGTTATTATCCAGGGTGTTGAAACTAGGAAGGGAGAATTAAAATTCCGTCTAAATGTTAATCGCATATATCTCAATGTGATATATGTTACTTAAGGCAAAGTTTCATAGGTTAGATGCTCGCGTAGGAAGGAATGCAGGGAGAATTGTTCTGGAACCGAATATTTTTGGAGATGAGCAGTGTGCCTTTGGAGAAGAACAGTTTGCCTGAAAGTCAGTTTTTCTTTTACCGAGTTCCCAAAAGATTGTAGCCGCACCATCTGCAAAAAGTTATTCCTTCTTAATGCATTTACCCTACCGAAGTTGAATTTAATATACTAATAACCTGCAAGTGCCATGAACGGTAATTTTTAAAAATAAATACTAAGACATAATTTGACATTGAACTTGAATATCTATTTACTCATCACATACTCTTTACAAATTACTCCTAGTGGCACCAACTTTTATTTTATATGATGAGTGACACTTTTGTAAATAATTATGTTGTAAATAAATTTTAACTTTGAGGTGTTAGGAAAACTGAGGATCTTGTTGAGTTTTCGACATAATCAACACAAACCGTCAAACACAAAACTAGAACGCACCAATCACAGAAAGCACACAAGAATTGTCCCGGTTGGGGCTTTCGTGTTAATCTAGTGGAGGAAGAACCGAGATGTTATTTCAACAAGAAAAGATACAAGAATATTACAATTCTCACCACGACCCTCTCTCAAGCCTAACTAGAACTTGGTTGCTGCTTACAATGGAGAAACTCACTCACCCTCTCATATGAAGTACTCTCTTCTTCTAAGGGCCATTTACATTGTATTTATAAATCTAGAGAAACCCTAGTTTAAATATCTTGATACAATAGTCATCCGATGTATACTAAAGAGATAAATATACAATTACAGCCGTATGATCAAATCAGAAGACGAAGTAGGCTCCTATCGAATCAACAAACTCGCACCCAAAAAATCCACCAGCACCGTGGACGGTCCACCGCACATAGTTGCGGTCGACCACAACTCCCAGATCATCGACCCAAGAAGGTGATAGTTGACTGCACGGTCGACTGTCCCTTTTTCTGTTGGCTGCTACTGTTGCTGAGTGTTTCTCATTCTATTTGATCCTTCGGTTCGAACTCTCTACTTCTATCACCTGTTGGATCCTGTAAGCAAGGCAAGAAACACTAGAGGTGGGGGGGGGGGGGGGGGGGGGGAATAGTGTTGTATAAAAATTAAAAACGAAATTGAATTTTTTCTTCTGCTCAGTCGACTTGAAAAGAGAAATAAGTCGACGGAGACGTCAGATTAGAAGAGACATGTGTGATCAGTCGACTTATAGCGAAAACCAGTCGACTTGCCAGACAAGTTTTCAAAGAGTATGTTATACCAGTCTGACCAGTCGACTTAAATAAGAGAGGAAGTCGACTGTCCATACAAGTTGACAGAGTAATTAACAAGCAAGTAAAGAAAATGCAAGTTCAGAGAAATACAACCACAGAGTATACACGATGTATCCTGGTTCGGTCCTCCCGACCTACATCCAGTCCTCAAGCAGCCCACTTAAGATTTTTTCACTATTCTTGAAAAAATACAAGAATACTCTACAGTGTTTAGACAACAACCTTGTCCAACTCGTAGACTTCTCTCACCACTAGAGAAAGCAAACTCACTCTTCCACCAATAGTGAAAACCTGACTCTACAACCTAGAGCCCTACTATCCAACTGAGAGGACCACTCTCACAACCGAGAGTGAAAAGAAAACAATAAAAAGTTACAATCAACCTATAACCTTGTTTTGTGATTGTGATTTTTGTAAGTGGCTATTCGGTCAACTTCTGAATTCAGTCCAAAACGAATTCAATGTTATATTGGACTGAAAATCAGAGAACCAAGACTAAGAAGATTATAGTGCTAGTTTGAATGCTTGTTCTTTTGAAACCAATAAACTTAAATTTTCTTTCAATTACTTGGATAAGAGAGTCACCTTTACCAAGTGATTTCTACACTCTATTTATAGAGTTAGAATTACTAGACGTTGAGAAACAGTTGTACCAACTGTCAACCAACGAAAATAAAGATTTTGATTTTGAAAAATGAGTTTTTAAAACAGAAAACTGCCGAAATGACTTGATCAGTTGACTGGGTTGCCATGATGAGTCGACTGGCCAGAGTTTGAAAGAGTTCAGATAGTTTCGTACTGATACAGTCGACTGGTGCCATAAGGCAGTCGACTGGAACTTAATAGCTGATCTAATTCAAACTGTTTTGACCTTTAATCTTTTTTTAAAACACTCAATTATAAAGATGTGTGTGTGTGTGTGTGTGTGTGTGTGTGTGTGTGACAAGGCTGTTACATCAATCTAAGACTCAAAAAAGGAAAATTACAATTGTTTTACAAGACATGTAATATAACACATTGAAGCATAGGTCTTATCTTGAGTCTTGAGTATTGAGATGGAGCTTTAGCCTTTGTCTTTGTCTTTGAAGATTGTTTGATCAATCTTGAGCTTTAGAACCTTGTAGCTTTCTTGATCAATTTTCTTTGAGAGCTTCGTTTGAACACTTTGCCTTTGTGTATACATGGTATTGATACAACCTGCAGTATATAAGAGGTAGCACAACAACTTTGCATTATGTTGTAATTATCAAAACCAAGAATCAACATTCTCTTCCTTTTTGATGATGACAACACAATAGCTTACAATAATAGAAATATTATACATGCTCAATGCTCCCCCTAACTAATGTACAATATGCATATGTTGAAAAACATGCACCAAATACACAAACATACACAAAGGTTTGAAAAACATGCACCAAATACACAAACATACACAGAGAGCTATTTTTCTCCTCCTTTGTCATCAAAAAAAAAATAGGAGGAAAAAAATAGTAAACACAAAGGAGCATTTGCAACATAATAAACACATAGCAAAAACAAAGTTATACGTAGAAATTTGAAATACATTGTTCAAACGACTATAAAAGCATAAAATACAAAAGAAGTAGAAAAATACAAAAAATAAAATGCAGCTAATCAGTCTTCTTCATCGTCATCTTGGGCACCTTGAGAGGGAGGAGGAAACTGAGAAGTGAACAAGTGAGTGAGATGGGAAAGACTGGCTTCAAGAGCGTCTTGACGATCCATGGTATAATTGACAGAAGTGTAAAAACTCCTAGGATCATCAAAATCAGCACGAGGACGAGATGAACTAGAGGCAGAAAGCTGAAGTGGCTAAGGGGATAGGAGGTGTATTCCTACGAGGTGGAAAAGTAAGAAGTTTCTTACGTGCTAAACTTGAACGATCAAAAGACTCATAGTGTTTTACAACACTCGCTCCGAATCGAGATCAACATCATAAGCGGAGAAGATGTGAGTGAGTAAAGCACCAAAAGGAAGAAATGAAGAATGAGTCTTATTAAGACGATTAAAGATGACTTGACCCCAATTTATTTTTATATTGCCAAAAATTGCATAAACGGCTAGTTGCAACTCATGGGAATACTGATCATAACTCCCTGTTTTGGGGATAATGTTATATGACAGTGTGCGTGCAACTAACTTAGCAATAGGAGTAATTGATTGATTGGTCATAGAAGGACCTCGCGTTGGCAAATAAATTCTTGACAATATGGTGTCATCATTCATCTCAACATCTCCTAAATCAATCCCTTCATCAGACAGACCCAAAATAAGTCTTAATCTAGCAGGGGTGATTCTCATGCGTTTATTTTTGACAGAAGATAGAATAAATACCTCGCTACCATCCTTCGATGTAGCAACCTTCATATTTGTGTAAAACAAATATATAAGGTGAGGGTAGTAAGAGGGTTGGTTAACTAAAGACAATAAATCAAATAACCCACATTGTTCAAACAATGAGGCTAGAGGAAACCTATCAAGATCCGAAAAGTTTACAAATCTACCCGGAAAAATGATAATTGAACAAATAATGTACCATTTATCAATAAGACTAGGGCTTCTTAAGTACTGAAGATAGTCTCTTGAGGATTGTCCCTCCTCTACATTAGTGGTACGAGATCTTTTAGGAGCCATTACTCAAAAACGCTAAATATAAAGATAGGGAAAGAGTCTAAGAAGATATACCAACAAAGAGAGTAAAATAGAGGCACTGATCTTAGGAAAGAGGACTTTGGAATGGGGAAATCCACTGAAGTAGAGCTCCGATTTGGGTTCAAAATCTGAAATCGCCAAAGAGCAGCAGCGCCAGCCGATTTGGAGACCTCAGAAGGGAGAGAGACAGTGAAGGGTAAAGTGAAAAGACGGAGGTAGAAGTTAAGGTTTTTACACAAGAGTAAAGGGCTAAGATCAAATATGGAGAATATCAAGGGACGAGATTGGTCAAAGGTGAAAACAGGGTAAAAGAATCGCCTCAAAAGAAGTGCCAAATTTCAAATATGAAGAAAACTGATTCGCGACAGTCGACTGTATGGTTAGGGCAGTCGACTTAATCGAGAGCAAAAATAGATAATCGAAAATAGCAAAAATACAACTGACAGTCGACTGTATTACTGTTCACAGTCAACTTTCCAGAGCATAAAAACTCAGAATAATAGATATAACGAAAAATACTTGGCAGTCGACTGAAATAAAGGTTTAAGTCGACTTACCAAAGTTAAAATTTCAAGAAACATCATGAAAACTACAAATTCCGAGTTCTCTTCTTAAAGTGATAAAAGTGTCTTCCTTAAGTGGTTTTGTAGAGATATTTGCTATTTGTTTATCAGTAAAAATAAAGTCTAAAGAAATATCTCCCTTTAAAACATGATCACGTAGAAAATGATGTCTAATATCAATGTGTTTCGTACGTGAATGTTGAACCGGATTTTTAGATAAGTTAATGGCACTGGTATTGTCACACATTATAGCAGGTTTTGAAAATGAAATATCATAGTCTAATAGGATTTGTTTCATCAACAAAATTTGGGCACAAGCCAAACTTGCAGCGATATATTCAGCTTCTGTGGTAGATAGGGATACCAAATTTTGCTTCTTACAACACCAAGATACTAGGGAATGTTCCAAAAAGTGACATGTTCCACTATTACTTTTTCGATCAGTTTTACTACCGACAAAATCCGCATCGCTATATGACAAAAGTTGAAAATTATCGGTGCGTGGATAAAATAAACCATACTCAGACGTGCCTTAAATATATCCTAAAATACGTTTCACAGCTTTTAAGTGAGACTCTTTAGGACTCGACTGATATCTGGCACACAAATATACACTAAACATAATGTCTGGTCTACTAGCAGTTATATATAAGAGTGAGCCAATCACATATCGATAGAGTTTTTGATTGACACTCTTACCTAATTCATCTTTGTCAAGGGTATTTGTAGTAGCCATAGGTGAGGTCTTACTACTTGTGCTATCCATGCCAAATCATTTGAGTAATTCCTTAGCATATTTTCCTTGATTAATAAATATGCCATTTGGTGAATGTTTAATTTGTAGTCCAAGGAAATAATTGAGTTCACCCATGTGATTCATCTCAAACTCATTTGTCATGGTGTTAGCAAACTCTTGACATAGATTACTATTAGTAGAACAAAAAATTATGTCATCTATATATATTTGTATGATTAAAATATCGGTCTCAGTTCTCCTAATAAACAAAGTAGTATCTACTTTACCTATTTCAAAACCCGTTTCTAAAAGAAAAGTCTTCAATCGATCATAAAAAGCACGAGGTGCTTGTTTAAGACCATATAAAGCATTTTTCAATTTAAAAACATGGTTTGGAAATTGTTCATGTTCGAAACTAGGTGGTTGCTTAACATAAACATCTTTCTTTATAAACCCATTAAGGAAAGCACTTTTCACGTCCATTTGGAAAAGTGTAAAGTTCATAAAACAAGTAAAAAATAATAAAATACGAATTGATTCTAGTCTAGCAACGGAAGCATGTGTTTCATCAAAATCTATTCCTTCTTCTTGATTATACCCTTGAGTAACTAGTCTAGCCTTGTTCCTAACGACTTGTCCTGATTCATCTAACTTATTCTTGAATACCCATTTGGTACCAATTATAGTATGATCAGGAGGTCGTGGAACTAAATCCCATACATAATTCCTTATAAATTGGTTTAACTCATCTTGCATGGCATTCACCCAAAACTCATTCTCACAAGCTTCTTGTATATTCTTCGGTTCAAAATTCTACAAGAAAGCCGTGTGAGAAATCATGTTAACATGAGATCTTGTCTGAATACCACGTGAAATGTCACCAATTATTAAGTCATTAGGATGATCTCTAACTTCAACAAAAGATTTTGGTAAAGTTGGTGACATCACAGCAGGATCAGTCGACTTGACTAGTCCATCAGTCGACTTGATTTCCTTATCAGTCGACCTATCTGCAAGGGTAGTTTGCTCTAAAGATATGATAACCTTATTTAAAGGTGATGAATCAGTTTCATCATCTTCAATTAAAGTTGATGAAGGCAGAGATTCATCAAATGCAATATGCATGGATTCTTCAATAGTCAATGTTGACTTGTTGAAGATCCTATATGCCTTACTCCTACTTGAGTATCCTATAAAGATACCCTTATTAGATCTAGGATCAAACTTATCTAAATTATCTTTAATGTTCAGAATAAAATACTTACATCCAAATATTTTGAAGTAAGATACTTTAGGAATTCTATCAAAAAATAGCTCATAACATATTTTCTTAAGCTTAGGCCTAATCAAAATTCTATTTAAAACATAACAAGCTGTATCAACGGCTTCGGCCCAAAAATATTTAGGTAAATTGCTTTCAACAAGTAAGGTACGTGAACATTCTTGCAAAGTCCTATTCTTTCTTTCGACCACTCCATTTTGTGGTGAAGCTCTAGGAAATGCAAATGAATGAGTTATACCATTCTTGTTGCAATATTATGCAAACGTTTCATTCTCAAATTTTCCACCATGATCACTTCTAATAGTGACTATGGTTAGAGACTTTTGATTTTGAATTCGTTTACAAAAATTAGCAAATTCAACAAAAACATCATTCTTATGTTTTAAAAGGAAATTCCACGTGAATCATGAAAAATCATCTACTAAAACAAATACATACCTACTTTTATTTAAAGAAGCAACTCTAGTAGGGCTAAATAAATCCATGTGGATTAATTCGAGAGGCCTACTAATAGAAATTACTTTTTTTGTTTTAAAAGTAGATTTAATTTGTTTACCTAGTTGACATGCATCACATAACTTATCCTTTTTATAAGATAGCCTTGACAACCCTTTAACTAGGTTGTACTTAGACAATTTAGCAAGAGTTTTCATATTCACATGGCCAAATCGCTTATGCCATAGCCAAGAATCATTATTAGAAGCTACTAAGCAGAAATCATTCGAAAACTCATATGACTTTAAACACAATTCATAAATGTTATTCTTCCTAAAACCTTGAAAAATTATATTTTGCAGGGTAGAGTCATATATTAAACATGCATCTTTTTTCAAACATAATTTTATATTCCTTATCACAAAGTTGGCTAATACTTAACAAGTTATGCTTAAGTCCATTAACTAGAAAAACATCTTCTATTGAAGACATAGTGTGCTTACCGACCATGCCTATTCCAATCACCTTCTCTTTGTTGTGATCACCGAATGTGACTGTTCCTCCATCAATTTCTTGTATGGAAGATAGGAGGTTGGCATGACCAGTCATGTGTTTTGAGCATCCGATGTCAAGTATCCATCGATCTCTTTTAGGTACTTATAAAAGTTTCAATGTGAATATGGTACCCTTTTTATTGGGTCCAAAAAAAATTAGTGTATGGGAAACCAAAACCAAAGAGAGTTTGATTTTCCACCAAATGCAGAAATATAATTAACAGAATTACAAACAGAAAGAATGTATGAGTTAATGTAAGTAATTCTATCTTTCGGACTCAGATTGACTAGAACCCATATATTTTTGCTCTGTCCAGTCGACTTTATCGAACCTTTCAGTCGACTGTTACTGAAATCTAGTGACTGGAACGTAGAATAGGTCGACTTATCTGAGGTTTTCGTTTCTTTGAATGAAACTCAGAACCTCTGGACAGGCGACTGATACTTGGTTTCAGTCGACTAGTCTGAACTATAGATTTACCTTTATCATTAAAACTTATAGTTTTAGGCTTTTCAAAAAACTCATACAGTTTATTCTTAACACTAGAAATAGATACAGATTTATTTACACTAGTGTTCTTGGAGACATGAGGTTTTTCAAGAGACTTTTGAAAACCAAGTCCAAACCTTTTATTGGATTGCACTTGATTTTGGAGAATATCTTTTAAATTCTCCTTTCCTTTATTAAATTTAGATACATTCTTGGATATCTCTTCATAATTTTTCTTTAGAGATACAAGATTTATATCTAAACTAGAAAGACGAGAATTTAAAGATTTCACTTCTTTATCAAGGTCAAGATTCTCTTGGGAAAGTGTTTGATTTACTTTCTCCAAGTTCTTAACTCTAATTTTTTCTTTCTTAAGCTCTAGAAAAATCTCATTGGAGGCATCAAGTAAATCATTAGAATCATAATCATCACTTACTTGATTTTGAGACGCCATAAAGCAAATGTTAGCAACCTCGTTTGTCTCTTCATTTTCTTCTTCCGATGAAGAGTCGCTATCATCCCAAGTTGCTTGGTATGCTTTTTTGTTCTTTATGAACTTGTTCTTTGTGTACTTGTCCTTCTTGAAGTTTTTTTGAAGGAAAAGGTGGAATAAGGCCACCCTGTTTCATTAATGAGAATTAACCAAACAAACCCAGAGTACTGGGACAAATTACAACCTACAGACAACAAAATAAAACATGAAGCAATATAACCAATACATACAATCAAGGCTCACTCTAACACCCTTTAAGGTGAGCCATAAAAACTAAAAACTACAACTAGGACGAACCGGCTACAGCTTGTCTCTGACCTTCACCAATAATGTACTGGAACCCAGCTTAGGCCCAATCACATAGCGAGTACCAACTAATTGTATGTACGTCATGTAAGCTTCGTGCACCGCCTCCACGGTGCGCGCACACCCACCTGAAGCAAATCACGTGAGATTTGGAAATTCGCTGGTCCCAACCTTCTCCCCCCTCTCCCACACCTTCTCCAACATACTCACTCCTGCCTAGTCACCACCAAAGTAGAGCCATGGAAAGGATACCTTCACCTCTCTCACGCTTTAGCTCTCAAAAGGGATTTCTCACTAAGCAAAGCTCTCACTAACCCTAACCACAGACACAGTCTAAGAGAGCAATGAAGATGGTACTCACCTCTCTCATGCTTATACTCTCTCAGGTAATTTCTCACAAACACAAACAGACACCTGCATAGAGTAGTGAGAAGCAATATCTTCACTCTCTCACTCTCTCACTCTCTCTCACACGTAAAACCCAACCAAATCACAACGAGTCACCTTCACCTCTCGCCCCTGTGGGTGGTGGACATTGTAGATTTCAGGGTCAATAATGAGGGCGTAGTGGTGGTGCTGTTGCAAAGTCTGTGGCAGTGGATTAAAGAAGGTCGAGTTCAGGGTGTGACTCCTATACTGCCGACCAAAAGCACAAACATCTCCCCTCTGCGTACCTCATGGGGGGATCCCTTCTACAGGCCCAAGCCCCACCCTGTGCAGTAACGATCATGGGGGGACCCCATCTTCGAGCCCTAGCCCCACAACTATACTACACCTCATTCTTCACACCGAATCAAATCCAGCTCAGACACCTCCTCCACCCCCCCTAATAACCAAATCCCACACCCACTCACCCCCATCACCAAACAAAATCAAAACCCTAGATCCGACAAGAATGTTCATATCTGAATTCTCCAGAACAGGCACCGCACATCATGGAGGGATCCCATCTTGGGCCCAAGCCCCACAATCGTGAAATACAACACCTCTCACACCAAAAGCGACACCAACCTCGCACTAACAGCTACTCAACCTCAGGTCTGAGTACCAGTCGCCGTGTGTGTGTGGGGGGGGGGGCACACCAGTGGACTAGATCTGAGGTGGATCTGAACACCAGTCGCTGAGGGGAAGGGGCACACCATTTGACCAGATCCGAACTGGGCACTCGACGTGGCTGCCATGGGAGGCACGACGAGCTTAGGTGCCATCGACATGGCTGCCGTCATCAGAGGCGGCGCATCGTAGCGTCATCGTGCAAACAGGGGGCGTCGATGGCAGCGGAGCATCGTAGATCTGGTGAGGTGTGAGCATTAGGCATCGTCGACTTCGTCAGTCGTCTTCAACGCCGTGGAGCTCCGTCGACAAGCTTTGTAGGGGATGCCGTGGTGCTCCGTCGACGCGAAGGAACATCATCTTCAACGCCGTGGAGCTCCGTCGAAGGAAGGGAGGAAGGAAGGAATGGACAGGGGGAACGACAGGGTGGGGGGCGGCGCTGAGGGCTAGCTGCCGCTGCCCCTAGTGGTTTAGATCTAGGGTTTTTCAAAATTTATGTCCTTCTTGAAGTTGGAAGCCCTTTCTTTAGATTTAGCATTCTCTAGTGGGCAATCCTTCTTCATATGACCTGTTTTGTTACACATGAAACAAGTTCATTAGTATCCTTAGATTTTGAATTAAACTTACCTTTCCTTAGGAACTTTTTGAACTTTCTCGTGAACATTGCTATCTCTTCCTCATCTTATTCTTCATCCTTGGAGTCCGACATGGCTTTGAGTGTAACACCCCACAAAATTTAAATGACAATTTTGCTCTCGGGTGTTACTCACGTGCATTTTGTACCATTACTGGTGATATCTGTAACGTATTTCGATATGTATTGTGGATTCTGACTATTTACGTATTCTCCTATTCTTAAAATCCCATTTGAGACAACTCAAATACTAAATTTCAATCTTTGTGTTTTTACGTGCTTTTGCGTGTTATCTAGGCACGTGTCAATTTCGGTATTTTGCCGTTATGCGCAATGTTTTTGATGAGTTTCAATTATTTATTTTTATGACGTGTTCAAATTCCCACGGAAATTCAATTTTCGTCTGTTTGATTAAAATGTTTTTATACGTGCAATGCACGTGTTTTCTGTACATTTGAGTACATTATCGAATATGTGTATTAAATATATTTTTATGTTGTATTCCGATTAATTATAAATATTTTTTCGGTTGATAAAGTCAATTTGTATTTTTTAGATTTTACGGGCGACGCACGTGTTTTTGGTGCACATGTTTAAGCGGATTCTTGTTCAAAATAAATTTTATGAAATGTGTGTCTATTTTAATTGTGCATGAAAAGTATAATTTTAAAGTTAATTTTATATGTTTATTTTATATATAAATAATTATTTTAAAGGAATTAAATAAATAATTTATTTTGGGATGTACACAAAGTACGTGTACGTGCACACGTGCGATGTGCACACATTTTGGGGCTGGGCTGTTTATAAGAGGAGGGAAAATAGAATTTTGGTTTTTGAAAGTAGGTGGGAAAGCAAGTTTTGAATTTTAGAATGTGGGGTTAGTGGTGTTCATGTGGGAGGTGGTTATAATAACTACTCTACTACTCTCTTATAAAAATACCCCTAAGTCTCTCTCACTCTCCTCATCCCCTTCTTTCCTTCCTCTTCCATTTCCGAGAGCCTCCAAGCAAACAATCGAGCATGCATTGTGTTACCGCTCAATCTGGTGTGGGGTAAACAGATAGTATTTGTGGATTCTTGGAAAATTTGAATAGCAAATCTGAAACCTGTTCCGCCGGAGTTTGACCGTTGACTCCCACCGTTTACCTGCAAAAAGTGGGAGACACAGGGATTGATCCTGGCGATGCACCCTCCGACGCTCAAGTCAGTAATCAGGAATGATTATGAAAGAGCGTAAATTGGCAAAAGATTGATTACCTCCTAATGGAGATGGATGGGGGGTATTTATAGGCGCCGCTGGGATCAGATTAGGAATGTAATCTCTGTGGTTAGATAAGGAATGTAATCCCTAATCCCCAGTGAAAGGATAGATATGAATCAGGACCGTTGATTAGGATTAATCAGAAACCCTAATTCTACCCTTCTGGACCGGGTTTGCTACGGGTTAAAACCCGCACCCAGTTGAGGTGGATCCGTTCACGGATTAGTGGGTCTGTGGGGAGGAGAACTCGTACCCGCTTCAGGGTAGGTGAAATTACCGTTTTACCCCTAGGCTTCAAGATTTGTGTCCGATTTGGACGGTTCTGATTTAACCCCATTTTTAGCCATATCACGAGCCCTCCACTCCCGAAGACTGAGTTTGATCAGCCTTTGAGGAGTAGTTTTACTATTTTAATGGCTAGTAGAGTTGTATCGGAGTCCAAATGGACGATTTTGAATCTCTGAAGGAGGTAGTGTGGTGATTTTTCAAGTTGTTTGTACCCTGAGTTGTTCTTGAGCTTTTCTGGATATTTGGTGATTTTTATCTATTTTTTCGGATTATTTATTTAATTTTGCAAAGTGTTACCCGGTCGTTCGGGGGTCTTAACAACACGTTCTAGGAAATAATTGTTCATTCAGGGGCTCAAAAATATACCCCCGAATTTCTAATTATTCCCTAGAATTTTTAGTTAATTTCCCCGAATTTTTAGTAATTTTTTTGCAATTTTTAAATAAATAAAACGGTTAAAATAAATAAAAACTAATTTTTAATACCGATTTATGGCGTGGCGCGATCTGAGCCCTCCATCAGCGTCGAGCGCACTTTTCTGGGTGATCAGATGATCCATGTTGTTCGGCAGATAGTTTCTTCGTATGTGAGGGTCGGCTCCTCGTCCCCTCGGCTCGGCAGCTCGGCACTTAGCTCGGAATCTGCCGAACTACGTGGCAAGATCCTGAGCATCCATCTCAGTGTGGATCCCCAAAAATGCTATCTTGTCGTTTAGTGAATGTGGCAAGATTTGAGCCGTCCATCACGTTGAGCACATTTTTTGACAAGATCCAACGGCTGAGGAGGGTCGGCGAGTTTTTTCTCCATATGTGAGGGTCGGTTCCTCGTCCCCTCGGTTCGGCAGCTCGGCACTTAGCTCGGAATCTACCGAACTACGTGGCAAGATCCTGAGCGTCCATCTCAGCGTGGATCCCCAAAAAATGCTATCTTGTCGTTTAGTGAATGTGGCAAGATCTGAACCGTCCATCACGTCGAGCATGTTTTTTGACAAGATCCAACGGCTGAGGAGAGTCGGCGAGTTTTTTCTCCATATGTGAGGGTCGGTTCCTCGTCCCCTCAGTTCGGAAGCTCGGCGTTGTTCAGCCGAGGGATGGAGTTAGTCATTTTGAAGAATTCCGTCTTTGAAGCATCGCCACCCTCCGAATCAGTAGCTCGGTTGCCTAGCCAAGCTGTTCGATAGCTCGGCTAGGCAGACTAGTGGCCAGAAGCTCGGAAGGTACACATGGCCAAATCTGGAGCGTCCATCATGGCGTGAATCACGAGGATAGGGTTCAGATCACGAGAAAACATTATTTTGTCATTTTGTGGTCGTGGCGATATCTGAATCGTCCATCGAGTTTTGACACGAAATTTGGAACGATCCGACGGTGATTCAGCCTCGGCAGGATTTTTCTCCATATACGAGGGTCGGTTCCTCGTCCCCTCGGTTCGGAAGCTTGGTGTTGTTAGCCGAGGGATGGAGTTAGACATTTTGAAGAGTTCAGGCTTTGAACCATCGGCACCCTCCGACCCAGTAGCTCGGTTGCTTAGCCAAGCTGTTCAGTAGCTCAGTTAGGCACACTGGTGGCCGGAAGCTCGGAAGGTACACGTG
Source organism: Hemerocallis citrina (assembly GCA_017893485.1). Lineage (NCBI taxonomy): Eukaryota > Viridiplantae > Streptophyta > Magnoliopsida > Asparagales > Asphodelaceae > Hemerocallis > Hemerocallis citrina. The sequence goes on from CM030363.1 coordinate 21,226,883, forward strand.
GCCAAATCTGGAGCGTCCAACATGGCGTGAATCACGAGGATAGGGTTCAGATCACGAGAAAATGTTATTTTGTCGTTTTGTGGGCATGGCGATATCTGAACCGCCCATCGAGTTTTGACACGAAATTTGGAACGATCTGACGGTGATTCTGCCTCGGTAGGATTTTTCTCCATATACGAGGGTCGGTTCCTCGTCCCCTCGGTTCGGAAGCTCGGTGTTGTTAGCCGAGGTATGGAGTTAGTCGTTTTGAAGAGTTCAGGCTTTGAACCATCGCCTACCCCTGACCCAGTAGCTCGGTTGCTTAGCCAGGCTGTTCGGTAGCTCGGCTATGCACACCGGTGGCTGAGTCATGGACTTAAGTGATTTGAGTAGTTTATGTTTTGAAACGTCGCAGCTTTCCGTTTTGGCGCTTTGGCTTCTCTTAGTAAGCTTTTAAAAGCCCAAGGAAGTCCAAACGTCGCATTGTGGTTATAAGTTCTCACTCCTTCACCCCAGAGTTCATTTCTCACTTTTTACTCAAAGTTCATTTTTACTCTCCGCATGCTCTGCTAGCGGCGATTTTTGCTCCAAGGCGGTTGCGTTAGCTGTCGCATGGGCCAGGCAATTTCCGGTGAACTAATTCCGACCATGAACGTCACTTCAAGGACACGTTACATCAAGGTCAGTTCATTTGCCTTAGCTTTTTCTTAGAGATGTCAATGGTAGACTTGGGGAGTGAGGCCTCATCCTCGGGCGATAGTGGCGCCGAGGAGAGGAGGCGAATGGAGATCCGAAAAAAGGGGAAGCAGGTGGCCGAGCCGTCCGTGGCTGAGGCGAAGAATAAGAAGAAGAAGAAGGTAGTGGCCCAATCTCCTGTAGTCGAGGAGATTGTGGAGACCCCGAGGTAAGCCCCTGAATCGGGCCGGTACACTTGTGTGCTGTCCGACCATGCCGGGGTCAGGCAATACGGGGGTGACCTTATGAAGAAGGCGATCATAGGTCGGTCGGAAGTCTACGAGGAGAACAACCCGGTTCTGACCACTGAGGTGGACGAGATTGCATCGGTGTTATCCGAGAGGGACCTGCTCCGGATCAGAAAGGGGTTCGCCATCCCTTTGGAGTACAAGCTGATTCTCCCCGGCCCTGGGATGCGAGCGAACTCCAAACTGTCGTCGTCGGATATGTGTATGTTCGACTACGAATCGCTGAACGCTGGATTGCACTTTCCTTTGCACCCCTTCGTGCTACAGGTCCTCGAGTGGTACTGCATTGCACCGACCCAGTTCATGCCGAACACCTGGCACCACGTGAATGCCTTCTTACTGCAGTGCTGCAATGCCGAGGTCGAGCCAGACCTGACGATCTTGCGAAGCATGTATCGGGTTCACCGGATGCACAAGACCGAGCATCGCTACTACCTGTCACCGAGGAAAGACGTTCGGATTATAGAGAACCCGGACTCGATCAAAGGTTGGAAGGAGAAGTTCTTTTTGTTGAGGAAGCCCTCGATGCTGAAGGTTCCGACTCAGTGGAAAGTAGAGGTGCCAAAGTTTGCGAGGGCCGACCCGGTACTGACCGTGGCCGAGGAGGAAGTAGTGGGGAAGATCATGGCCCTCCCAATGTTGAACTAGAGGAAATTGACGGAGGAGGCGCTACACGGGTCGGGCCTCAGTCTGATCGACCCGAGTACGCTCATGACATCTCGTAATATATTATTATTTTTTCTAAGTTTTTAGCCCATTTTGCTAACTTGCCGTTTGTTCGTTGTTTGGAACAGAAGCACCGAAGATGGAATTTTTGGGGATGATGAACGAGCGAGGCAAAGTTGCCGACGGAAGGAAGTAGAAGAGGTCGAGCACGATGGCTTCGTCTGGTCGGACTTCTAAGGTTCCTTCGGCAGTTGCTCTGCCTCCCCCCATTGTTGCGGTCCCCTCGCCAGCGGTGGTTGTTGTCGCTGACCCCTCGTCTCCTGCTGCATCTGCCACGGCCTGTGAGGCCTTCGATGTTTCGGCGGCACTGTCGCTCCAAGCTCCACCTCTGACCCCTCAGGCCGAGGTGATCCTGACCGAGCAGCACAAGAAGCTGTTCGTCCTGGACTGGCGAGTCAAGAACCACGACGGCTTCCTTGGGGACTCGCAGATGTGCATGCAAGCCGTCAAGCACTTGGCAACCCCGAAGGATCGAGCTGCTCTGAAGGCGGGGACGGTTGGCGACGACACCTATGAAGTTGCTCGGTCGCTCGTATCGGTAAGTTTTGCATACTTTTTCTTGAGAATTTCCTTAAGTCTGCCGTTCGGCTCTTACTTTGTTCTTATTCTCTTTTTCCTTTCGGCAGGCCACTTGTCACTTCGGCCATCTCCTTCAAGCGTTTGCCGAACAGGAGAAGGAGCTGAAGGTCGCCAGCGATAAGGACAGGGCAGACAAGGTGAGGGCGGTTCGACAGCTCAAAGCATAGCAGAGACGTGCGGACGGCTTGGAGGTCTGGGTTGCCGACCTTGAGGCGGACCTTAAGCGAGCTAAGGGGCAGCTCGCCAAAGAGGTTGCCAAGGTCGCTAAGGCTGCCGAGGAGCTGGCGGCATCGGCGAAGGCCCTGGTGAAGGCGAAGGCGGAGAAGGACGCTTTGGCGACGGTGATCCGGGCCGAAGTCGAGGCCGAGGTGAAGGTGCACATGGCCTCGAACATGGATAAGTCCTACGAGAGGGCCCTCGACCACGTCCAGGACTGCGTCCTCGACTTTCAGCGGGTCGGATACAGGCTGTGGCCCAGAGCTACGGTAGATGGCGAAGAGGAGGAAGGCGAAGAGGAGGAAGGCGACGAGGAGGAGGTGGTCCCTGAGGCTGTGGTGACCGACCCCAGGCCGGGGCGATGGGGAATGAGGGGCCGTCTGGCGAGGTGCCTGTGGTCGAGCCGACGATGCAGGTGGGCCCCTGATTCTCTCGTCTTTTTTAATTTTGTCTTTTCTTTAAAAATGTAATGCCTTTTTGCAGACTGGCCACCACCTCTATTTATGAATGAAAATTTTATTTCAAATTTGTCTAAGTATTTGGCTCGTGCTTTTAGTCTTTGAATGTGATGTGCTCGTCTTTCAGATCCTCGTTCGTGCTCTAGACACCGTAGCAGCTCGGCATCGTGCTGAGCTGTTTAAGCAGTCTCGCGAGGCTCGCCTCGAGGGTGAGATCGAGCTGATCAGGCCAGTGTCGCTCAACGTGGAGAAGAAGAATAGCGAGCTGCTGGCCGACGTGCACCACCTACGGATAGTCGAGGAGGAGCTCTCGATGAAGGAGGAAGAGCTAGCCTCGGTGCTGGCCGAGTGAGATGAGCTCGCGAAGAAGGTTGAGCAGCTGCAGAGGGTCACGGTCGACAAGAGCATCGAGGTGACCAACTTGGGTCGCATTATATCTGATAGTGCTGAGTACCCGGGTTCGGCGAAGCTCCCTCGATTCAAGATACTGGTCAAGGATGACACTTTGAAAGACAGGATCGTTGAGCTTGAGGAGGAGGTGGCTCGTCTGAAGCCTCAGCCCGTGAGGACTAACGTCTGCAGCACCTCGTGCACTCGTGAGGAGAGGGAGCGAGGGATCTCCTTTTACGAGCTCGCGACTCGTCCTCCCGTCGTTGGTCGGACTGCGGCCGACGCACAAAGCGGTGTAGCTGTTAGCTCGAGCAGAGCCTCGGTCGGACCACTGTTAGGGTTAGCGGCGAAGCGGCATCCCAGTTCGTCGGCCTAGAGACAAGCTCGGAGGTGAAGAGACAAAAAGCCCGAGTGTCTCTGAATCGGAACGTCCCTATTCCGAGGAGGCGCTGAACAAGTTGTAACCTCTTGCATCGGAATGGCTTTTGATTTCTTGCATCGTCTTCTTCGTTGTAATTCCTAGCCTTGTAAATTTATCAAGTTGCTTTTTTGCTGTAACTTTTTGCCTTGTAAACTTATCAATTTGTTTTAATGAAATCGAAGTTCGTCTGCCCATTGTTGTGCCGTAGTTGTCTTACTCTTGAAACAAACCATAAGAACCAATAGTTAGCTTCTTCGAGCGTTCTAGCCATAGGACTCTTGCCTTAGCTGTAGAACTTGAGCTTTTGCTCGGAGTATACCGAGGCAACTTTACACTTCGGTGATGTGGTAGTTCGGATTTCAGACCCAACTACACGTGGCTCAATCTGGACGGTCGATCATGATCGTGGCACGAATCACGAGACAAGAGGCTCCAATTTCGAGAAAATGTTATCTTGTCATTTTGTGGAGATGTGGCGAGATCTGAGTCGCTCATCATGTTCTAGCACAAAAATTGAGATGATCTAACGGTGAAATTGGTTCGGCAGAATTTTTCTCCATATGTGGAGGTCGGTTCCTCGTCCGCTCGGTTCGGAGTATTGAGTGAGGGCAGACGAGCCGAGCGTTGGGCTCCGAACCATCGTTAGAGTTGTTCAACGGTTATGGGAGTAGTTCAGAATGGCAACCTACTTCTAGCTCGCTTAAGAGTGAGCTTGCGAAGTAGAATCGAGCCAAGTGTTGGACTCCGAACCATCGTTAGAGTTGTTCAACGGTTGTGGGAGCAGTTCCGAATGGCGACCTATTTCTAGCTCGCTTAAGAGCAAGCTTGCGAAGTAGAATCGAGCCAAGTGTTGGACTCCGAACCATCGTTAGAGTTGTTCAACGGTTGTGGGAGCAGTTCCGAATGGCGACCCACTACTAGCTCGCTTAAGAGCGAGCTTGCGAAGTAGAATCGAGCCAAGTGTTGGAATCCGAACCATCGTTAGAGTTGTTCAACGGTTGTGGGAGCAGCTCCGAATGGCGACCTATTTCTAGCTCGCTAAAGAGCGAGCTTGCGAAGTAGAATCGAGCCAAGTGTTGGACTCCGAACCATCGTTAGAGTTGTTCAACGGTTGTGGGAGCAGCTCCGAATGGCGACCTACTTCTAGCTCGCTTAAGAGCGAGCTTGCAAAGTAGAATCGAGCCAAGTGTTGGACTCCGAACCATCGTTAGAGTTGTTCAACGGTTGTGGGAGCAGTTCCGAATGGCGACCCACTTCTAGCTCGCTTAAGAGCGAGCTTGCGAAGTAGAATCGAGCCAAGTGTTGGACTCCGAACCATCATTAGAGTTGTTCAACGGTTGTGGGAGCAGTTCCGAATGGCGACCTACTTCTAGCTTGCTTAAGGGCGAGCTTGCGAAGTAGAATCGAGCCAAGTGTTGGACTCCGAACCATCGTTAGAGTGAAGAGTAAAAGCAGAGAGATGCAAGCAATTTTTACAAGTAAAATATGAAAAAGCTTTCTTTATTTATGACTAATGGTCGGCTGCTTCTAAAGTTGTGAGCCGTTATTACAAGAGAGAAATAAAGGAGAAAATACAAGTAAAAGGAGAGGAACAGTTCGACATCCCAGAACACTTAGAGAGGCATTAGTGCTCTCTCTTGGTATTTCAAGAGATGGTCGGCATTCCAAGTCCTGGGGATCTCTCTGCCTTCGAGGTCTTCTAGTCTGTATGTCCCGTGCCGAACCACTTTGGCGATCTTATAGGGTCCTTCCCAATTTGGAGTCAGTTTGCTCTTTTGTCCGGGAAAAGAGATGGCTAACTTTCTGAGGACCAAGTCCCCTTCTTTGAGGTCGGTAGGATGGACTCTCTTATTGTATGCCAACTCGATCCTTCTTCGGTAGCTTTGTTGACGAATGGCAGCTCTTTCTCGGATCTCATCAATCAGGTTTAGATTTGCTCGGAGCTCTCTGGCATTTTGTTCTTCTTCATATGCCATTAGACGAGGAGAGGGTATACCGACTTCTAGGGGGATCATAGCCTCGGACCCAAAGGTGATATTGAATGGATTCTCTCCTGTGGGGGTCCATTTTGTGGTGCGGTAGTTCCATAGCACGTTCGGGAGTTGATCGACCCATAAGCCCTTAGAGCATTTATCCAACCTCTTCTTAATACCGGAGAGGATCTGTCTGTTAGCATTCTCCACTTGGCCATTCGACTGGGGATGGGAAACGGAGGAGAATCGGTGTTGGATGGCGAGGTCTTCACAGAGAGCTCGAAAGGCAGCCCCAGTGAACTGGATCCCGTTGTCTGTTATGAGGACCCGAGGGACACCGAACCGGTAGATTACGTTCTTCCAAAAGAACTGAAGTACCTTGTTTTCTGTGATCGTGGCTAAGGGCTCGGCCTCTATCCACTTCGAGAAGTAGTCGATGGCCACGACTAAGAATTTGAACTGGCCGGGAGCTGGTGGGAATGGCCCTAGTAAATCCATCCCCCACATTGCGAAAGGGATTGGACTTGATAGGGAAGTGAGTGGAGCTTGTGGGCGGCGTCGGATGTTGGAGTACTTCTGACATGAGCTGCATTGCCGAACGTGCTGTTCGGCGTCCTGTAGGAGAGTGGGCCAGAAATATCCATAATTCAGCACTTTGCGGGCTACGGATCTGGACCCTGAATGTGCCCCGCCGATGCCCTTGTGAAGTTCTTGCAGTGCGTAGTCGGCCTGTTCGGGGGAGAGACATCTCAAATAAGGCCTGCCGTCGACCTGTGTGAAGGAGCGCTTATATCGGATGCCTCCTTTCAGTGTGTATCGCTCTGCTCGGGTTCTTACTCGGCGAGCTTCCTTTGGGTCCTCAGGGAGAAGCCCATCCCTCAAGAACTCAACGAAGGGTTTCATCCAGTCGTCTTGAAGCAAAACAGGTAGAGACTCCATAGAATCGGAAGCTTCGTCCTCTATACTTGGCTTCAGGAGGACCTCTATTAAGACGGTCTGCTCGAGACCTTGGAGGGAGGAAGAGGCTAGCTTGGAGAGGGCATCAGCCTGGGCATTTTCTTCTCGGGGGATTCGTTGGATGAGGGCTTCTTCAAATAAGGCCATGAGGCTCCTGACCTTGGCTAAGTACTTAACCATTCGGTCATCACGCACTTCATACTCGCCTAGGACCTGATTTACGACCAGCTGAGAGTCGCTAAAGATCCGAAGGCATTGCGCCCCTGCATTGCGAGCCATTCCAAGGCCGGCTATGAGTGCCTCGTATTCTGCTTCGTTGTTAGAGGCATTGAAGTTGATACGGAAGGATTATTGGAGGATGAAGTCATCTGGGCCTACCAGAATGACCCCGGCTCCGCTTCCCTCGTTACAGGAGGATCTATCCACATAAACTGACCAGACAGGCAGTCCCTTCAATGCTTGGCTGAACTAGGGGATGGTACTTTCAACTATAAATTCTGCTAAGGCCTGAGCCTTGATCGCGGTTCGAGGCTGATACGTTATATCATGCTGGCTCAGCTCAATTGACCACTTCATAAGGCGAACGGAGGTCTCTGGCTTGCAGAGCACTTGCTTCAGCGGTTGGTCGGTAAGAACGACCACCATCACTAGTGCATAAGCCATCTTTTCTATCCTCGGGTAGCGGAGCTCGGCATCCTGAAGTACCTTGCTCACATAGTAGATGGACTTTTGAGCCCGGTCTTCTTCCCTTACTAAAACGGTGCTGAGGGTCTGCTCGGAGGCTGCCAGGTAGAGGTAGAGGGGTTCACCAGGGATTGGTTTGCTGAGGAGAGGAGGATTGACGAGGCAAGCTTTGAACTGGTCGAATGACTCCTGTTGCTGTTGACTTCATTCGAAACCTTTAGCCCCCCTGAGGGCCTTGAAGAAGGGGATGCATTTCTCCCCGGACTTCGAGAGAAAATGCCTTATAGTGGCTAGGCAGCCTGTTAGCCTCTGAACTTCCTTAACGTTCTTGGGAGGTGCCATGTCTAATATGGCCTTGATTTTCTCAGGGTTAGCTTCGATTCCTTGTTGGCTGACCATGAAGCCGAGGAACTTCCCTGACGAGACTCCCAACGCACACTTGTTCGGATTGAGTCTCATGCTGTGCTTTCTCAGAACATCGAATGCCTCCTATAGGTCGGTTACATGATCGGCTCCTCGGATGCTTTTTACAAGCATGTCGTCAACATATACTTCCATATTCCGGCCAATTTGAGCTTGAAAAACCTTGTTGACGAGGCGTTGATATGTGGCGCCTGCATTCTTCAAACCGAAGGGCATAACCCTGTAGCAGTAGAGGCCCTGGTCGGTCACGAATGAGGTCTTCGGGATATCTGGGGAAACATCCGGATCTGGTTGTAGCCTGAGAAGGCGTCCATGAAGCTGAGGAGTTCATGACCCGAAGTGGCGTCAATCAAAGTGTCAATACTTGGAAGAGGGAAGGGGTCCTTCGGGCAAGCCTTGTTGAGATCGGTAAAATCGATACAAATCCTCCAGGTCCCATTGGACTTCTTCACCATTACTACATTTGACAACCATTCGGGATAGTTCACCTCTTGTATGAACCGAGCCCTCAAGAGCTTGTCCACCTCCTCTTTTATAGCTAGCTGGCGCTCAGGGGCGAACTTGCGCCTCTTCTGTTGGACCGGTTTGGACAACGGTGCAACGCTGAGGTGGTGGACCAGGAGCTCTTTGGAAATTCCGGGCATGTCTGCAGCTGACCAGGCAAAGAGGTCTCGGTCCCTTCGGATGCACTGGACTATGTCGGAGCATAGGGCGGATGGCAGGGTCTTGCTAACAAAGAACTTTCGGCTTGGATCCTGCTCAGAGAAGAGCACTTCCTCCAACTCATCCACCGGCTCGGACGTTGGTCGGGCAACATCTTGGGGGATTTCCAGAGTTTCTAGGGAGAGGACTGGAGCGAGGGTAGAGGTCATGTAGCACTTGCTGTAATGCCCCGCCCCAATACTCAGACAATTTTAATATTTTTAGAAGACAAATTAGATACTATGTAGTACAACTGCCCACCACAGGCTGCCTCTCAAAAGGTGGTTAACCAATTAGGTGACTCTTGATCATAGGCAATTATATTTATACTTAAATTATTTTTGTATATTTCCCATGTGGGACTATATTTCTCAAATCCTTTCACAAATTTCCTCAAATCCCGTGTACATAGTGTACACGTTATATAGTAGCAGTCGACTGCTAGATATACCAGTCGACTGTTCGCTGAAATACGAGGTATTATACTTGCGGGCTGTTTCCTGATTGCCTTTTACTTCCCCAACTTCGGCCCGAGTAGGAAACTTCATCTTGAGGTGATAGGCGGAGGGGACGGCTTCAAGGGCAGCAAGGCCAGGCCGACCTAAAATGACATTGTAAGCTGCAGGGACATCCACAACCATAAAGTCCATCGACTCCATTCGGGTGGTAGGAGTTTTGCCAGCGGTTACGTCCAGGGTGATCACCCCTTCGATAGTCATTGGCACTCCCGTGAACCCATGGAGCGTGTAGCCGGCGGGCTTGAGTCTGTCTCGGGACAGTTTGAGGCCTTTGAAAGCGGCGAGGAAGAGGATGTTAACAGAGCTGCCATTGTCTACTAGGATCCTCTCCACTTTGATGTTCGCCATATGGAGATTGATGACGAGTGCGTCACAATGGGGCGTACGGACACCTTCAAGATCTTCGTCTGAGAATGTGACGGGCACTCCGAAGCCTTTAGGAGGAGGGGTGGCGCGGACCGAATTGACTTCCCTAATGAACGCCTTTCGAGAGGAGTTTGAGGAGCCTCCCATCTGACCTCCATGAATGAGGTGTAGGACACGCTCCTCTTCGAAGTCGGGCGTTTCATCGCGTTCAGGACGCTTATTAGCCCCCCGAGGCGGGGGAGGAAGGTCGGCTCGGTCCTTTCTCACAAACCTGGTCAGCTGCCCCCTCTGGATGAGGGCTTCTATCTCATTCTTCAAGGCTCGACAATCATTGGTGTCGTGGCCATGGTCCCGGTGATAACGGCACCACTTCTCTTTATCCCTCTTTTTGCCGGGGGTGTTCATTTTTGGTGCAGGAGGTATCACCCCCTCATTCTCAACTTCCATGAGAATTGTGGAGATGTTGGCATTAGGGGGAGTAAAATTTTCAAATCTGGGGGGAGGGCGGTGCTGGCCGCCATTATCCTTCTGGAGCTTTTTGGCCCCTTCCTCTTCTTTTCCTTTCTCTTAGACCCGGAGGAAGACCCCTCCAAGTTGGGGCGGTGCTCAGCTTCTTCGGCCCGAATATACTTTTCGCTCCGGAGGAGGTGGTCAGAGAAGTTCTGGGGGGGCTTCTTGGTGAGGGAGGAGCGGAGGCTAAAGTTGAGGACATTGAATTGAAATGCTGCTGCAGCGACCGACTGGTCGAGGGATGCTATGGACCTGGCTTCAGCTGTGAACCTTTTCACATAGTCTCTCAGCTTCTCACCCTTCTTCTGGTGGAGGTAGAGTAGCGAGATGTTGGTCTTCTCGGTTCCGCGGCTACTCACGAAGTGGGTGACGAAGAGGGTCTCAAGTTGCTCGAAGGAGAATATTGAGGAGGGGGCAAGGCGAGAGTACCATTCTCGAGCTGGACCCTTGAGAGTTGTGGGGAAGGTTTTACAGAGCAGAGCATCAGAAGCTTGATGGATGAGCATGAGGGTTTTGAAGCTTTCGATGTGATCGACGGGGTCAGTCTCCCCGGAATAAGTCTCAAATTGAGGAGGCTTAAAGCCGATTGGCACGGGTGCATCCATTATGGTTCGGGAAAAAGGAGGTCTACTAGGACGAAGGGTCCTTCCTCTAAGCTCTTCTTCTCGGTCTAACTGACCCAAGCGTCTCTCCATTTTGTGGAGACGGCGGTAGACAGCGTCATCCCTTCGAAGGTAATCAGCCGAGCCTCTAGACTCGTCTTCGTACGAGGTAGAGCGGGGGCTACGACGACGGTAGCTCCTGGAGCGGCGAGGACTTGGCATGTGCCGGGGGTTGCTAGGAGCTTGAGGAGGAGTTAGGGACCGTCGGCGAGGACTTCGGACCGGAGGAGGAGAGAGACTCCTTGGAGCATTGGTGTTGGGACGGAGATTGAGAGCCTATAGGACGGTTGCTTGGAACTGCTGGAACTCGGCACGAGTGATGGGTGCCTCATCATTCCTAGGATGTTGCGGACCGGCAGGGGAACGGGGTCTTCTCCTGTGATGCTCGGGGGACTCTCTCCGCCCCCTTCGGATAGGGGACCTCCTGTATTCTCAGCGGTGAGGAGATCGCTCATCCGGACGTTGTTGGCGGGAGACTCCTTCTCGGGCCCGCTTTTCATCTAGACGGTGACGAAGATCCTCATCCTTCTGCCGATTGAGGACGGTGTTGCGGAGGTCAGAAGCTCGGGGATTATGGGAGGCCATAGAATCCGAAGAGGCATTGTGGATGGAGACGTGGTCCGGATGGAGAGGTTGTTTCTGTGGGTTGAGACCCTTAGGAGGTTGTTGATTCTGAGGAGGAGGCAGGTCCTGTTGGAGTGGGTCTTCCGCTTGAGGAGGAACTTGCCCCTGTTGCAGAGCGGGCTGGATGGGAACTTCTTGTGCTGATCGGGGTTGGGTCCTCTGTTGGACCCTCTGGATCTGGCTTTCCTAGGAGGCATGGCTGGAGAAGATCTGACCAACGGGAAGAGGGGAGGCTGCTATTCGTTTGTTTCCCACAGACGGCACCAATCTGTTACCGCTGAATCTGGTGTGGGGGTAAACAGATAGTATTTGTGGATTCTTGGAAAACTTGAATAGTAAACCTGAGACCTGTTCCGCCGGAGTTTGACCGTTGACTCCCACCGTTCACCTGCAAAAAGTGCGAGACACCGGGGTTGATCCCGGCGACGCACCCTCCGACGCTCAAGTCAGTAATCAGGAATGATTATGAAAGAGCGTAAATTGGCAAAAGATTGATTACCTCCTAATGGAAATGGATGGGGGGTATTTATAGGCACCGCTGGGATCAGATTAGGAATGTAATCCCTGTGGTTAGATAAGGAATGTAATCCCTAATCCCCAGTGAAAGGATAGATATGAATCAGGGCCATTGATTAGGATTAATCAGAAACCCTAATTATACCCTTTCTGGACCGGGTTTGCTGCGGGTTAAAACCTGCACCCAGTTGAGGTGGATCCGTTCGCGGATTAGTGGGTCTTTGGGGAGGAGAACCCGTACCCGCTTCAGGGTAGGTGAAATTACCGTTTTACCCCTAGGCTTCAAGATTCGTGCCCGATTTGGACGGTTCCGATTTAACCCCATTTTTAGCCATATCACATTGCTTCCTCCACCATACTAAGGGTACATATATATATATATATATATATATATATATATATATATATATATATATATATATATATATATATATAATTGTATATATATGGATGTACATTTATATGCTCTCCCCATTCCTTCTTTCCTCTTTCTTCCTACTACCGAAAGCAAGCATCAAATCCCATCAGCCCATGTGCTACAACCTACTCCTCCACCTATCCAACTATACATACATTATTCATAGGTGTATATATATATCTATGTATATATGCACATATATATAGTATGTGCACATGAATGAGAATGAAGTGCTATACTTGCAGTGCTTTTCAGGGACTTGATGGAGCTCTTGCTGTTTGTGCTTGCCGAAATGGATGGCTCACAGTTGCTGCCGAAAATGAACTTAGAGTTTGCTTTGGTGCGCGGATTTCGAGGAGTTTGCAAATTGAAGTTTTCTTTAGGAGCTCCTAATTCTAGAAGTTCATTTGAGTACAAATTCTTCAACTTTAGGTGGGTGTTTCTTAAATTCGTCTAATTTAGGAGTAAAAATTGCATGATAGATAATATAATTTATTTGTTGAATTTAAATTGGTATGATGAGATTACATGCAAAATTAATGTAGAGTTGAATTGCTAAATTTTTTATTGGTGTGTTAGATGTAAATTGCTTAATCTATTCTCTAAATTGTTATAATTGCTAGTTTGGAATGCTAGAATTGAAGAATCGTGATTTGTATGGAAATCGATGCATGTTATGACATTGGTTAAAATAGTGCAAATGTGTAGAAAAGAATTGTTTGATGCTAATGTGGTAAAGTAGTGTGGATCTATTCTCACTAATATTAATTTTCATGAGTATAAAAATTTTATAAGAAAAGTTTTGGTGAAAGACAACATTTTTATTTGGAAAATTGATTATATGTGTTTTTATGCATTTTGAAGAAAAAAGATTTTATTATATTGCAAAAAATGAGAAACTTGTGAATTTGAGGACATGTACGATGTTGTTTTTCAAGGAAGCGCATTCTGGGAAAACTATTTATATTTTAGTAGAAGTACAAATTGACTAAAAGATTGAGTTTTATAAAACACCCTTTTGTGGAAAGTGTGTTGTCAAATTGTGAAGAAATCATCGTTTCTTTTCAATGTCGAAAATATATTTACGATCCATTTTAATTGCAATCTGGTGCAATCGACAGTCGACCGAACAAGAGTCGACAGTCAACCGAACTAGAGTCGACAGTCGACTGTCAAGTATTAAAATTCGGATTTTGTCAACAGGACAGTCGACTGTCTACTTTTCCACAGTCGACTGTTACTGTCTTGATTCTTGGTTTTTGAGTTTCAAAGTTTTACAGGACAGTTGACTGATCATTTGTAAAGAGTAGACTGAACTGACTGTGTTGTTTTTGAAGTTTCAAGTTTCGCAGGACAGTCGACTGGACATTTTTCCACAGTCGACTGAACTGGCTTTTGGATCTTGAGTTTTGAGGTCCCGCAGAACAGCCAACTGGCCACTTTTAACAGTCGACTGCTACTGTCTTGACTGATGGATTTTCTTGAGTTTGGATTTGATTTTTGACGTGTGAAAATTGAGTAAGATTAAATATGAGATTTTATGATTATTAATATTTGATTGAGATTATTTGAAATGCACGGAAGGGTATGAATGATGAAATTGATAAAGAGGTTGAATTGAATTGTTCTCATGTTATGAGATTATAAAAGAAATATTTTTGAGAAAGAAATATGAATAAAGAAAATAAAATATTAATTTGAGATTGATTATGAAATATTGTTGATCTCTAGAAAGAGATAGTTGTTGGAATCTAGAGGCTGGACGAGACCCTAGTGACCGGCAGTTTTATTTATGATTTTGAGAGCTAACCGTTGAGGGTTGAGCGTCTCTTGAGAAGTAGCCAGGTAGGCTAACTGTCTCTTTTGTTTGATTTAAATCTGGTAGGGTAAGCTAGCTCTAGGTTGTGATGATTTTCTTTTAAAACAAACATTATAAGGATTAGATACATAGTGAAGATGTGATGAAAGTAAGAGAAAAACACGAGTATGAGGGCCATCGGATTGGCGGTGTGAGAGTAATTCACAGACTGCCTGCTTGATGCGTCATGACATGGTGTGAGCACTACTCCGGAATTATCATCCCGGTGTTGACGCTTGTGGGGTGTTTGGTGACTAGGGTAGTGCCATCGTTCCATAACGGAGGTTGAATTGTCCATAGTCTGCCTGCTTGATGCGTCATGTCAGTGCGTGGGATTCCCCTCCAGACTGTCTGGACATCTCGTAGATCATAGAACATCTAGGATACTTACCGTAGTTACCGTAGTAGTTTAAGTCATGGCAAGGGATTGAACCCTATATGGTGAAGAACGATTAAGGGCTTGCCCTCAGACTTATGTAGTATGGGATGCATAGAATCTGAACAAGTGCGCATTAGTGTTATGTAATATAAATAATTGCATTAAGGACTAAGTGCACGGCACAACACGACATTAACAGGATAGTCCCTTTGTAGCTTTGGTTGTGATCAAGTTTGTGTTTGCTAAAGTATTTAAGAATCGTTAACTGTTTCCGGCATAGAGAGAATGACCGTGTATAATATTTCTTCGGTTGTAAGCAACTGACGTGCCCACAGTTTTATATGCAGGACTTGGAGTTTATAAGAAGATACAAAGATGATTTTGATGTTGATGATCATTTAAATGTCAAAGTTGATACAGTTGTACATTTATTATTGTTGTATTTTATTAATTCCGCTGCTTGTTGAAGTAAAATACTCTGATGTAATCATTGTTATAATAAAAGTTTCAAATCTTTGTAAAATTGTACGAAATGAAGTGTAAAGATCCTGTGGAACTTCGAATTCAGTTGTATTTGAAATTCGAGGTATTACATTGAATGCTAGTGTCTTCTTCTTTGATTATTGAGGTTCTAGATCCTTCTTGTGTTCTTCAAGTTGTACCTCATACGCCATGAGATTTCCCACAAGATTCTCAAGAGAAAGTTGTGTTAAATCATTGGTCTCTTCTGTGGCGGTGGTCTTCTTCACCCATTCGGGAGTTAGTGCATGAAGAACATTCCTCACCATTTTGGCTTGAGTGTACATCTTTCCAAGCACCACAAGTGAATTTGTAATGTCCGTGAACCTTGTAATCATCTCAGACACATTCTCGTTCTCCTTCATGCAGAACATCTTAAACCTGTAAACAAGAACAGATATTTTAGATTCTTTTACTTTATTTGTTCCTTCATGAGTTACCTCGAGTGTGTGCCAAATTTGATGTGCGGTTGTTGCATTGGACACATGGTTGAACTCCTCCTTTGTAAGGGCACAAAATAGCGCGTTCATCGCCTTTGCATTGTTCATTGTTTGGTTCTTCATGTCATCGTTCCATTGTGCATATGGAATGGTAGGAGCGGTGTACTCAGTCTCCTCATGTTCCATATCTCATAGTTAATGGACTGAAGGTAGATCTTCATTCTACATTTCCAATAGTTGTAATTGGTTCCATCGAAGAGGGGTGGCCTTTGTGTGGATTGGCCTTCATGGTATTGATTTGCATTAGAAGTAGTTGCCATTACACTCAACCAGGCTCTGATACCAAGAGTTGGATCCTGTAGGCAAGGCAAGAAACACTAGAGGGGGGGGGGGGGGTGAATAGTGTTGTATAAAAATTAAAAACGAAATTGAATTTTTTCGTCTGTTCAGTCGACTGGAAAAGAGAAATAAGTCAACTGAGGCGTCAAATTAGAAGAGTATTTTAGACAAGTCTGATCAGTTAGACTTATAGCGGAAACCAGTCGACTTGCCAGACAAGTTTTCGAAGAGTATGTTATACCAGTCTGACCAGTCGACTTAAATAAGAGAGCAAGTCGACTGTCCAAACAAGTTTCACGGAGTAATTAACAAGCAAGTAAAGAAAATGCAAGTTCAGAGAAATACAACCACAGAGTACACATGATGTATCCTAGTTCGGTCCTCCCGACCTACATCTAGTCCCCAAGCAATCCACTTGAGATTTTCCACTATTCTTGAAAAAATACAAGAATACTCTACTGCATTTAGACAACAACCTTGTCCAACCAGTAGACCTCTCTCACCACTAGAGAGAGCAAAGTCACTCTTCCACCAAGAGTGAAAACCTGACTCTACAACCTAGAGCCCTACTCTCCTACCGAGAGGACCACTCTCACAATCGAGAGTGAAAAGAAAACAATAAAAAGTTACAATCAACCTATAGCCTTGTTTTGTGATTGTGATTTTTGTAAGTGGCGATTCGGTCAACTTCTGAATTCAGTCCAAAACGAATTCAATGTTATATGGGACTGAAAATCAGAGAACCAAGACTAAGAAGATTAGAGTGCTCGTTTGAATGCTTGTTCTTTTGAAACCAATAAACTTAAATTTTCTTTCAAATGCTTGGAGAAGAGAGTCACCTTTACCAAGTGATTTCTACACTCTATTTATAGAGTTAGAATCACTAGACATTGAGAAACAGTTGTACCAACTGTCAACCAACGGAAATAAAGATTTTGATTTTGAAAAACGAGTTTTAAAAATAGAAAACTGCCAAAATGACTTGATCAGTCGACTGGGTTGCCATGATGAGTCGACTGGCCAGAGTTTGAAAGAGTTCAGACAGTTTCATACTGATGTAGTCGACTGGTGCCATAAGGCAGTCGACTGGTACTTAACAGCTGATCTAAATTCAAACGTTTCGACCTTTAATCTTTTTGAAAAACACTCAATTATAAAGATGTGTGAGTGTGTGTGTGTGACAAGGCTGTTACATCAATCTAAGACTCAAAAAAGGAAAATTACAATTGTTTTACAAGACATGTAATATAACACATTGAAGCATAGGTCTTGTCTTGAGTCTTGAGTCTTGAGATGGAGCTTTAGCCTTTATCTTTGTCTTTGAAGCTTGCTTGATCAATCTTGAGCTTTAGAACCTTGTAGCTTTCTTGATCAATTTGCTTTGAGAGCTTCGTTTGAACACTTTGCCTTTGTGTATACATGGTATTGATAGAACCTGTAATATATAAGAGGTAGCACAACAATTTTGCATTGTGTTGTAATCATCAAAACCAAGAATCAACACCATCTTCTCTTCACACTGAATAAGTATGCAAGACATAAAATCCAACAATCTCCACCTTGGATTGCATCTCAAGAATCCATACCTGTGTGATTTAAAACTCTTCTAGACCTTTCTTCTCCACTTTGTAAACAACACGTTTCTATGACTTATTTTGCTAGTTGAATAAACCTTCACCTGTTTTCCTCCAGCTGCGTGCCCCCTCAAGGGCACACCCCTGTAGATGTAATCATGGAGGTGCCACCCTCCACACGAACTCCACCTACATCAAGGCTCTCTCCACCTTCCAACGGTATTCGAATGTTGCGGTCTCGATTCGGTAATTCTAGTGACGGCTTACTAGATGATATTTTAGGAACAATGTGCTACCATGCACTCGACCGAGTTTTCTTGCTCTTACAAAGCTGGTGAAGGTTGTACTGACCCCGCCCAAATTTCCTTTTACCCTTCATTACCTTACGACGACTATTCCAAACTGTCAAAACTCCACCTCGAGCTATGTACCTATAGCTACAAGCATCAAGAGTCCCCAACTATATCAGATTCTGCTGTATCGAAGGAATATGCATGACCTCTTCTACTGTGAACCCTTTACCATCTGGCATCTCCAATTCAACTATTCCATCACCCACTACTTTACAAATCTCACCACTCCCTGTCCTTACACTACGGCCTGTTGATGACTTGTAAGTACAAAACATCTCTATCTCGGAGCAAATATGAGAAGAACTTTCCGAATCAAGATACAAACTTGAATCTACATCTGAAGAGCTCGAAACAAGAAGACATAGATCATCATTATTACCTGACTCAGTTTCACTGACTATATGGGCTTGTTCATCTTCTTTTGTAGCACTCTTCTGACTCAACCACTTGCAACATTCTCTCTTGTAATGCCCAACTTCTCTACAATAGTGGCAACGAATCTTACCCTTCCAACTGAAGTATCACCATCTACCGCAAAGCACCCTGTAGAAATAAACCCTCATTTATGAGTCTTCTTTCTTAATTCGTCTTCCTTTAGATCCTTAATCACCCCGGATACAGTAAGTGTCTCCTTGGCTGATTTCTCATGTAGCATGGTAGTTATCAAGTGATCATAAAAAGTTGGCAGTGAATATATCAAGTTGAAAGTTTTATCCTCTTCGCTAAGATCATCAGCGTTAATCGCCTTCAGTTCAGATATTACCTTATTGAACTCCACAATTTTGAAGATGGGTGCCTTCCTTCATTGAGAACCTAAACAACTTCCTCTTCCAATACGTCCGATCTAGCAACGACGACCCTGAGTAGTCAGATTTGAGTCTCGCCCATAGACTCGCCGCACTTGTCTCCTCAAGAATATCACACTTGACTTTGTTCGCCAATTGCAATCGGATTAAACTCAACACCTTCAAACAAATCTCATCTACTTCTCCCGCTTCATGTCGGTTGACTTCTTCTCTTCTAAGGCAAGGTGCAAATCCTTCAGAACCAAAACATCATACATGTCCACCTCTCATAGATTGAAGTTGATCTTACCGTCAAACTGCTTGATCTTTGTCTTTTGATCTGCCATCTCCTCCAAGGAACTCAAACAAACCCCTGAAGCTGATTTCTTTGATACCACTTGTTAGGAAAACTGAGGATCTTGTTGATTCTTTAACACAATCAACACAAACCATCAAGCAAAATTAGATCACACCAATCACACAAAGCACACAAGAATTGTCCCGGTTGGGGCTTTAGCCTTAATCCGAAAGAGGAAGAACCGAGATGTTATTTCAAATAGAGAAAATACAAGAATATTACAATTCTCACCACGACCCTATAATGCTCAGGGCCCCTGTTCAAACAAATTCTAACAACTGCCCACCACAGGCTGCCTCTTAAAAGGTGTCATGACTAGTTGGTGTCTCATGATCATAGGCAATCCTATATACACACAAATCCTAACTCACCTTCCATGTGGGACTAAGTCACCACCACCTACCACGATCACCATGGCCCCATAGTAATTAATTCATTTTTTTCTATATGATCTATACACACATTACAAAATCTATAAGGTCATCTAGCCATGAATTAATTACTAAGCCCACCATGAAGGTCCATCTCATACAGGGTATTACATACACCCCACCTTGAAAAATCAACGTCCTCGCTGAGTCCGAAACTTGCAACCTGATCCAGGATCTCTTTCTAGCCAATGTGGAGTGAGGTATCCTGATTCTGCTATCGTAATGCTCCTGGTCATACTACCAGCGTACTGACCTCAGCTCCCTCTCAGGCATACATCTCATCCACTCTTACCTACAATCGATGTCGAAAGTCGGCTCTGATATCATTTGTAACGTCCCGGGCCCATGCTTAAACAAATTCTAACAACTGCCCACCACAGGCTGCCTCTCAAAAGATGTCATGACTAGTTGGTGCCTCATGATCATAGGAAATCCGATATACACACACAATCCTAACATACCTTCTATGTGGGACTAAGCACCACCACCTACCATGAACACCATGAGCCCATAGTAATTAATTCATTTTTTCTATATGCTCTATATACACACTACCAAATCTATAGGCCCATCTAACCATGAATTAATTACTAAGCCACCATGAAGGCCCATCTCATATAGGGTATTACATACCCTCTCTCAAGCCTAACTGGAACTTGGTTGCTGCTTACAATGGAGAAACTTTCTCACCCTCTCATATGAAGTACTATCTTCTTCTATACAGCACTCATGTAACCTCTGTTTTCCCAAAAACGTATTTTTGTGTATTTTTTGTATTTAAAATTTTCGCAAATTATTTTTTTCGGTTTTCAAATTCTTTTGTCAAATTGTACTATTGGATATCCTATTAAAATATATCAATAATTTTATTTGTTTTCGGTTATTATTAGTACTATTATTATTATTGTTGTTGTTGTTATTATTATTATTACTATTATTTTTATTATCATTTTTATTATGTTTATTACTATGATTGGTTATTAAAAACCTAGTTCTATTTATAAATTATATTTGTAGTTATTTTAAATAAAATCTATTGTAATGTAAATTACATTATTTTATAAATTATGTTTTATTGGTTATTTAATTTTCTTATTGGATTTTCTTTAAAACCCATTACCCCAATAAACCCAAACCCAATAATTATCCTAACCTAAAACCAATACCCATTATCCATAACCAAAAACCCTATTAAAACCCAAAACCCAATTACATATAACCCAATACCTATTCACTACCCAAAACCCTCCTACCCGAAACCAAATGCACTCTAAAACCTATACCCATTTTAAACCCTAAAACCCCCCAATATATACTACCTGACTATTCATCTTCTCCCCCTAGAACCCTAACCGTCTTCAACCTCTTCCCCCTGTCACCCCCTTCATCTCCCGCCTGCCTCCTATACCCATCCCCATCTCGGCCTGTGCCTCGCTCGCCTGCAGTCGCGACGTGCGTCCCTGTGCAGCCTCGTCTTCCCTCCTGTCCGTTCTCCCTGTCTCTCCCCCTCGCCTCGACTGAACCCCGAGCGCCATCGCCCATCCATCTGCATTGCCAGCCAGCTCGACCTCGACAGCCTCCCTACCTCCTCTCCGCCCTCTGTATGCACCCTGACGCTGCTCTCCTCCTCTCCATCCCTGTTGCCCTACCCTCCTCCCTACCGCTCCTCCGCGGCGATAGCCCTTACCGACAGCCCCTCTGTGCTGCCTGCCTCGTTGGCACTGCCCTGTGTGTCGTCCATCGACAGCCAGGCCAACCACCAGTCAAGCCAAGAACCATTGATGGGTTGTTGTTTTTTATTAAGTTTTGATCATGTTCATCTTGGTCGTCCGACCACAATCGTGATCGCGATCACGATATCTTGATCTTGACCTTTCATCTCAGCCGTCTATTGCTTGATCCCTTGATCTTGATCATCGGATCTACTTCGATCATCTTCATCTTCATCATTAGTGTGATCTTGGCCGTTCGATCGCGATCATCATCAACTTCATCATCACCTTGATCTGGACCGTTCGATCTTGTTGATCTTGATCATCATCGTGATACGTTCGTTGGTTTGTGTTCGTGATTGGTTCATGATCCGTTCATTGTGTTCGTGCCCGGGAATCCATTTCCATTATTCTTGTTGTTGCTTCGTCGTTCTTGTCATTGTCTCTCAGGCAAGTAATTTGTATTAAATTCCTTTGCAAATACAAGTACTAAATACTGTCTGTAGTGCAGTTGGGTTCTAGAGACAATTTGTGTGTGGAATCCCCTTGTCTCTATTGTGTTAATTGACCATAGTTGCCTCAAGACATATATGACATGATATAACCTAGGGTTGACCACTTCTTGTTGTATATATGCGTATTATTCATATGTTATCATGTGCTCGTGCATATTATTTGTAGTAGACTTGTTGTGGACTTGTAAAATACCTTATAACATGTTGTTTGGACATCTAGTACACTATATTTCGTATTTGGTTATGATTTGGATGAGTTCTATGTGAACTAGTGAATTTTGTGCACATGAGAGACATTTTCAGTTTTTGCTGGTTTTTTCGTTTTGATCAATATTTTAGACCCTATTAAGGTCAGTATATTAAAATATTTTGTGAACATGAACTGTATGAATTCTGTCTACTTTCCATCCCTTTTGATAGATTTCATTTTCGATTTACGAGTGGTGAGTTTTGTCGATTTTACTACAGTGGTATCGAAAGGTTTCCAAATCTTGTTTTCTATGAATTCTGAAAAGTAACCTATTTTTATTCAGGTGTTAAAATTATTATTTTGATCTGAAATTTTTCTCAGTACTTTTTGACTTGATTGGGGTTTACCCAGAATTTTGGTGGATTTATTTGAGGAGCTTTACAAACCTTTTCATGCTTGTAAATAAAGATTTTACATGCATAATTTTACTTCTATTCAGTACAGAACCTGATTTTCAACCTATTTCTACTTGCTTTTTCTAAAATATTCTAAATATGAAAGTTACCCTACTGTATCTATTTTACTACCCTTTTGGCGGATTTGGATTTCAATTTATGGTTTGCGAGATATCGTTGTTTTCGTACTGCAGTGTTCATGATTCCAGATTTACAAAACTTTCGCGTCCTGTTGTTTTCTGATTTTACTTGACTACTCTATTTTTGTTGGAAAATTATGAAACTTGATTTTCTGTTACTATACATTTAGAGGAATAACCCAGATTTTTCGTGGATTTAATTAATGAGTTCTCATACTGATTTCCCAACTGTGAATACAAAATACTGATTTCTGACTAAACGTGTTTTTTGGATTCAAACCTGTTTTGAGTTATGATTTTGTGAAATACAATATGACTTATATATGTTTGCTGGATTCGGAAGAGAGTCTATTTTCTAGATTCTTTGACGGATTCAGATTTTCATTTTTGTAGCAACGGGAATCTCAGTTTTAGTGCAGTACTGTCTTGCTGTCCTGAATTGGAGTTTTCGTTGTATCATCCTGTTATGAGTTATCTTCTACCTGAACATGTTCATCTTACAACCTAAACCTGTTACTTGTTTATGCTATGTTATTCTTGACCTGTTTGCGATACATACATGCCTGTTTGCTAATAATAATAAAATTAACCAAGCCGGGGTTAAGGAAAAGATCTAGTAGTGAAAAATATAAAAACGTGTACTGAGAAGAGGACCTGTGTCCTGCCTGTTATGTGTTCATGAATACATGATTCACGTCCTGTTTACCTATACGTGACTGCATGCTTTCCTATAGGAAGATGTACTCGGAAAAGAACCACTAGGTTCTACCTGTTTCCTGTATCTGACTGCATACTTTTCTATAGGAAGGTGTACTCGGAAGAGAACCACTAGGTTATACCTGTTCCTATTTCCTGTTATCCTGATCCCTGAGTGCACTTCCCTATGGACTCCACTATGAATCTGAACGAAACTGTTTGAATATAGCAACCATGTAGTATGGGCTGCATGAAGTGCTACCTAGTTAGTAATAATATAAGAATTGACATAACCTGATACCTATTACATGAGACATGTACCTGTACTTGTTTACCTGTATACCTGATTACCTGATTACCTGTTTACCTGTATATCTGATTACCTGATTGCCTGTTACATGTTTACCTGTTTGCTTGATGCTAGACACTTGACACATGTTATCTGTATCTGTTAGTATATCATGCTATCTGCTTTATTTTCCTAATTCATGCTAGACATTATATTTCTGTTGACATGCCTATACCATGCTATGTTTATTCTGTTATTACTTTATATTTGTTAGTTATCCCATGTACTTATATCCTACACTACAAGCGGTCCGTAACTTACATTAACGGGAGTTTGTTTTCTTTTTCCTATTCCTGCAATTGTTAAATTGCAGATTTTGGAGAGTAGGTACCAGATGGTGTTGGTGATATGAGATATTAGTGCTGGAGTTTGTTTGCATTTATTATTATTATTTCCTGTTATTGCTTGAACAATTGTATTTGATACTTGGATTTATTCTTGTATTTGGGCAATGTGACTCAGGATATTTGACTTATTCAGATCTGGATTATTTGAGATTAATATATTTTGGTTTCAAGTAAATTTCTGTTGGTCTATTTGATTCGATTATGCATACTTGGTTGATTCTTTTGCTTCTGACTCAGATTATTCTTGTGAAATGTTGTAAAGATTCTTGAACAGCTTATGGATGATAAAAATCATTCGCTGGGCTTAGTCACGCATCTGTATTCCGTATTCTTTTTTTTCGAAAGCGGGGCGTGACAAGTCAATAGAATCATAGTGTTCTAGGGGCCGTTTACATTGTATTTCTAGATATAGAGAAACCCTAGTTTAGATATCTTGATACAATAGCCATCCGATGTATACTGAAGAGATAAAAATACAATTAGAGCCATACGATCTAATTAGAAGACAAAGTGGGCTTCAATCGAATTAACAAACCCGCACCCAAAAAATCCATCAGCATCGCGGACAGTCGACCGCACATAGTTGCGGTCGACCGCAACTCCCAGACCATCGACCCGAGAAGGTGACAGTCAATCGCACGGTCGACTGTCCCCTTCTCTATTGGCTGCTACTGCTGCTGACTATTTCTCCTTCTCTTTGATGCTTCGCTTCGAACCCTCTACTTGTATCACCATCTTCTCTTCATACCGAATAAGTATGCAAGACATAAAACCCAACATGAGGGTATTATGGTAACTAACAACAGTCGAGTAAATGAATGGTTAATATAACTCCAATTTAAAAATGAATGGTTGAGATTAGAAGATTGATTGTTTACAAATTATAGTTTGTCTACAAATTACACAACCTCAACTCTCACATTATATATATATATATATATATATATATATATATATATATATATATATATATATATGGCAAATACTCCATTGAAAACGGGTTTGTTTTCACGGGTTGGAAAACAGCGATCTGAGCCATTGGATCATTCTTGATCGTGATCAGCGGCTCAGATCGCTTCCGCCCATCACCCAATATCACTTAAGTGGCGGTGGGTTATTTTGGAAATTTCGTCCCAAATAACTCTTCGCCTGACTCGCTCTGAAAAAATGAATATAACCTAGGCCGTTGTTGGGAACAACGGCCTAGGTTATAAAAAATTGAATTATAGGCCATTGTTTGGAACAACAACCTTGTTCTCAATTTTTATAACCTAGGTCATTGTTCCCAACAGTGACCTAGGCTATAAAATTTGATAGAAATTTATAGAAATTTTATAGGCTAGGCCGGTTATAAAAAATTGAGAACAAGGCCGTTGTTCCCAACAATGGCCTAGGTTATATTTATTTTTTTAGAATCTGTGAGGCGAAGAGTTATTTGGAACGAAATTCTCAAAATAACCCTCCGCCACTTAGTGAGAACGGGTGATGGGCGGCTCAGATCTGAGCCGTTGATCACGATCAAGAGTGATCCAATGGCTCAGATCACTGTTTTCCAACCCGTGAAAACTAGACCCGTTTTCACTGGAGCATTTTGCCTATATATATATATATATATATATATATATATATGTAATGTGAGAGTTATAATGGGAGAATGCCTTAGTGTCATTTGTAAATTTGTAAATCTACCAACGCGTGCAACACACGTGCATGACTATTATAAAGAAAGTCTTAGGTTCAAACCTGGACTACTTCTAAATTTTTACTTTAAAAAAATTATATTTATTAAAACGTGCATCACACGTGTAAATTACTAGTATAATGTAAGAGAATCCCGTTAGAGCATCTACAGTCATTTGTGGTAAAAATGGAAAATTGAAATAGAATTTTTTTTTAAATTTGCTGCAGCCGTGAAATGCAAAATTTGACAATTTCGTAGACGAAATTGGACGGACCAAACATGATGTTTAGTCCGACCCCTAGCATTATTAATTATATATTTTTTTGGTGGGAAGAAATGCCCATTTCCTAAACTAATTATCTCACTAAATTAATTATCTATCTAATTATCCTAACCAATCTCACTAAACTAATTTTTATATAAACTAATTATCTATCTAATTATCTTAACCCATTTCATTAAACTAACTATCTGTCTAATTATCTATCTAAACCCATTTCCTAAACTAATTTTAAAGTAAACTAATTATTTCCCAAACTAATGGCTCCTTTTAATGAGAGCATCTCAGACAGAACATCAGTGGAGAAATCAAGTGGTTTGAAGGTCATTCACCCATGCATCATGTGATTGAAAAATAAACGACAGTAATACAAATCGAATCACAAATTGAACCCATATATATATATATATATATATATATATATATATATATATATATATATATATATATATATATATTCATCCGAGGATTATTTAATTTAAAAGCAAAAAAATTACAAATTTCATCATGTTTCATATGAGGATATGAGAATTGCCGAATCCATTCACAAATATAGCAATGCACTGTTAAAAAGACAAAATACATGCCAACCGCAACACTGTTTTTGTCTTAAAATGGCAAAATAGCCAACTACTATGATGCTCTTACATTTCTTTGGATTTCTGAAACTTCTACTGGAAAATGAAATAATCAGCAGTTTACATAACCAAATTTGTGCCAATGTAGCTTGATTTGCTGCCAGTCCTTGTAAGTGCATCCAACTATCATGTCTTATTGATGCACTGCATTGAGTTTGTCCTTAGTATATATCTTCCAATTGTTTAGAAATATTCCCTTACAGTTTTTCTTTTTCCTCTAGTACAACAAACAAAAATGTAGCCAGCCAACAGCAGCAGACAAATAATAAAGAGAAACAAAAAAACAAATTGTAACAAAAAATATGTCAGCAACCAGCTGCATTTCAGGAGGAAGTCGCAGCTAGGAGGTAGATATTAGGATTGTGGCCTCAAAGACACATAGGCACATGAGTTCTTAAAGTTGGAGAAGAAGATGAGAAAATGAAGACAGGAAGAGAAGACAACAGTAGCTAGAAGAAATACAGCTGGAGGGTTGTGGTCGACCCACCAGGAGTGCGATAGACCGACCCGGGTTGCTGAGTATTCTTCGAGTGTACAGAGTTCAACAGAGAGCGGGACAGTTGACTAATCAAGGTCCGGTGTTGGCGAGACCAGGTGCAGTCGATTGCAACTTGGTACGGTCGACCGACAGCGGCTGTGTGCTATTTGGGCTTCCGGGTTTAAGGTCTAATAAGCTGTATTTGTGTTTATCTTTTAGGGTTTACTTGGGGACTATATATATAGCTGTAGATGTAACGTCCCAAATACCAAAATACAGTAATTCATAGCTCAACAGGATCTACACTTCACTTCGTACAATTTTACAAGGAATTTTGAAACTTTTATTACATTATTGTTCTTTTACATCAATAATGCAGTGGAAAATAAATGAAGTATAACATGATAAATATATAATTTCAACAACATGAACATGTAACTAATCATCAGTATTAAATTCATATCTATATCTCCTTGTAAGATCCAAGTCCTGCATATGTAACTATGGGCACGTCAGTTACTTACAACCGACGCAATGTTACAAACAGCGATCCTCTCTATGCTGTATTATAACGAAATCTTTTACTTTAACAAATCACAAACTTGAATGCATATAAAAGTGTAAAGAGTGAATACCCTAGATATGTTAGTATATGACATGACTTAATGCCTAATGCAGGTATTACTACAATGACACTAATGCATACTTGTTCCGATTCTATGCATCCCATACTACATAGGTCCGAGGGCAAGCACCTACGTACTCCACATTAAAGGGTTTAATCCCTCGCCATGATAACTACCCAGTAATAAAACAAAGTTTAGACATTCCACGAGTACGAATTTCAGTCCCGGAGATCCACCACCCGACTATACAGAATTCTCGTCGTGCAAACATCCCGCAAGTGTCCCTCTAGCCCCGGTATACACATATACACTGGAGTATGACCTACTATCCGCCCGACTATTCCTGATCCCGGAATCCACCGCCCGATAAATCATAATTCCGGATTTAATTAAAGCTCGCCTCCATCGCAAGCAACCACAGTCCCGGAATCCACCGCCCGACTGGGCCTATAGTTCCGTAATCCACCGCCCGACTATATAGAGGTCCTCCACTTACATTTGCCCAAGTTTATTACATCTTCACTTAGTGCCTAATTCTTAAGTTTGAACATGAATACATAATACTACCTAGAGCTAGTTTACCCTCCTGCCGGTCTTACACAAAATACCAAGAACGACACCCTTATTGGCCACTTCTCAAAATCAATTATTCATTACCATTACTTTTGCCGGTACGTGGGTATCACTAAGCCTTTAGAATCAACATATTTCTATGTTCAACAACTTGGGGTACTCATCCCTTTATAATTCATATTCTCAAATTTTATGTATTCATAATTTATACAAATTCTTTCATGCATTCTATTCATTCATCAATAGGTACAATCTCAACCTATTCTTTTAACAAATACTTTTCGTATGCATCCAAAACTTTCTTGAATCAAGTTAATTAAGATTAAGACATAATCTCTTTAAAATTTATCTTTGAATATCAATCTCATCATCTTCCTTTAATTTATTTTGAACTAATCCTAACATATTAATCCTATATATATATATATATATATATATATATATATATATAGAGAGAGAGAGAGAGAGAGAGAGAGAGAGAGAAATCTTCGGTTGCACACTACTTTGGTGAGCACTCCGTGAGCACTCACGAAATATAGCACCTATGACAAATCCAAACCGCTCATATTGTTCTATATACCTTAGATAGCCTAACAAGAAAAAATCAAGTAATTTGAAGTTCATTTGCCCATGATTTACATCATTACAAATTTGTATGGCTGAAAATTCTAACAGCATGATGGATGGGCAAATGAACTTCAAATTACTTGATTTTTTATTGTTAGGCTATCTAAGGTATATAGAACAATATGAGCGGTTCGGATTTGTCATAGGTTCTTTATTTCATGAGTGCTCACGGAGTGCTCACCAAAAGTAGTGTGCAACCGAAGGGGACTCTATATATATATATATATATATATATATATATATATATATATATATATATATATATATATATATATATGTCTTTCTTAAGTTCACATTTCATCTACTCAGGAATATGATCTTTACATTTCCAAAATATAACTTAAAATAGCGAGAATATATTTTCAATCAAGTCTTTTAAGAAACATTGTAAAACAGTAAATTCAAAGTTAAAAAACTGCATTTCATGCTATTTTTAAAAATCATAGAAAATTGTATACTTCACGAAACTTAGTGTTCTTTATATCAAACTGAAGGTATACAAGTCTACTTTTATTTTGTAGTTATAAGTTTTCTCAAAATACCATATCTATAACCTTGAATTCTTCAAAATATATAGTGGGGTCAAGATACTGAAATACTACTACTGTACAGTCTTGTAAAATTCATATAAAATCCAATTCTTTATGAAAATTTGAGTTCTTAGACTTTTCAGAAAGCTTAACATGTCTACTATAATTTCTTAGTTCTGATTTTTATTAAATTATTTCATTTACAATGCTGAATTAATCAAAAACCGAAAGGTGTGCAGAATTCCTGCAACCAGCCAACTACTAACCAGTTTTGAGTTTAGAATTTATTAAAATAGTAAACGAACTCTAAATCTTATGAAAATTTAAAAGAATGATCCTGACATATACAAGATGCTCTCCAAAAAGTTTTAGTTCTAGATTTCAACTATTTTATTAGATATGATTTTTTGAAGTGTATACAAAATTTAAAATAGTAACTTTGTTTGCATGAATTGGTAACTTTGTGTAGAAATCTATTTCCATATCATTTAATCTAATCAATTAAGATGTACTACCATGCAATTAAAAAACATCAATTCAACTTATCTTCATGAAAATCTTTCAATTAGCATGCATCTTCATTCTAAATATCATCATTTCAATTTAATCACTACTCATATGCATATCAAGTTTATCTATCAATTTACCTACACATACATGATACTATAAATTAGAAAGCTCAAGAAGACACCCACCTCAAATGAAGATTCTAAAGTAGAAGACGACTCCTAGAAGTTGCTCCTAGCTCCAAGAATGAGACTTTCTTCTTCTCCTAGCAAGCTCTCCTTCCTCCAAGTAAGAACTCAAACAATTCTCTCTTTCTTTTCCTCTCTTTCTTATTTTTATCTATTGTTTCTTTTGGTCTTTGGTGCAAGATTATGAAGGAAAGGGAGTTGTATTTATAGGGTTTGAGAAGGCTCTTCTACTACTCAAATTAAGTGTTCTAATTCATAACCTTCATAACCCCCTTCACTAATTGCCCACTCACCATTACTCTCACAAACTCCCAACTCTTCCTATTCTTATGCATGACTAACTCTTCTTGTGACTTTTGGGTTGCACTACGTGCACGTGCAACCCACAAGCACACACTCTCATTTGTTAGTTGTTATTTATTTATTTGTACATGTTGTTTACATGACAAGTGTGCAACTAATTGTATGATTTTTCTTAGTGGGCTTCCTCTTGTGGACATGGTCTATTTTTATTTATTTAATTTATTTTAATGGGCTTAGAGTCTTCTATTAGGCCTATGAGTTCTAATATGCAACAAAAATTAATGAAAGAAAAGTGTGCATAACTTTTAAATAAAATTGAGAATAATAAAAAAATCGTAAGATAAAATTGCATGTGCGTTGCACTTGTAAAAATAAGAAATGTATTTTTCATTTAAAAATTTTATAAGGGATGTTACAACACTCCCTCCTTAGAATAGTTCCGTCCTCGGAACTACATTTAAAGAGTGAGAAAAAACAAAGAAAGTGAGAAGAAAAAAACAATTACAAATTTTTTTATTTGAAAAGCTCAGGGTGATCTTTCATCATTCTCTCATCTGATTCCTAAGTGGCCTCCTCAATAAGTTGGTTCCTCCAAATGACCTTGACCATAGGTATAGTCTTATTCCTCAAGACTTTCTCCCATCGATCCACAATCTCTATTGGACGCTCAGTGTAGCTCAAATCCAACTGCAGACCTTCTGGCACTTCGGACAAATGGTGACACAGATCGGGAATATAGCCTCGCAGCATAGACACATGGAAGAAATTATGTACCTGGGCCAACTCTTTCGGTAGTTCTAACCGATAAGTCGTCTTTCTAATTCTCTTCAATATCTTATAAGGACCTATGTATCACGGGGCTAATTTCCCTCATCTTCCAAACTGAATCACTCCTTTGGTTGGAGACACCTTCACAAAGACAAAGTCACCTTCCTCAAACTCCAGATCTCTCATCCGATTGTGAGCATAACTTTTCTGTCTGCTCTGAGCGTCGACTAACCTCTTCCTAATTAACTCAATCTTTTCTGAGGTTTGTTGGACAATCTCTGGCCCATACAGCTGTCGTTCCCCTATTTCATACCAAAACACCGGTGTTCTACACTTCATTCCATACAAAGCCTCATAAGGTGCCATCCCAATGCTTGTCTGGAAGCTATTATTGTAGGCAAATTCTACTAGAGCCAAATACCTCTCCCAGCTGCCGCCAAAATCCAACACACAACATCTTAGCATATCTTCTAGTACTCGGTTGACCCTCTCGGTCTATCCATCAGTCTGAGGATGGAAAGCAGTACTGAAATCAGTCTTCGTCCCCAAAGCTGCTTGAAGACTTCTCCAGAAATGCGAGGTAAATCGCGCATCTCGGTCGGATACAATCGACAAAGGAACTCCATGTAGCCTCACAATCTCCCTGACATACAACTCGGCTAACTTCTCCATAGACCAAGTAAGCTTCATCGCAGGAAAGTGAGCCGTTTTGGTGAGTCGATCTACTATCATCCAAATTGCATCGTTGCCCTTGGAATTCCTGGGCAATCCTATAATACAGTCCATACTGATATTATCCCACTTCCACTCTGAAATGGGTAATGGCTACAACAAACCCCTGGGATCTGATTCTCGGCCTTGATCTGCTGACAGACTGCACACCTGGAGACAAACTCAGCCACATCTTGCTTCATTCCCGATCACTAGAAATACTGCTTTATATCCCGGTACATCTTGGTACTTCTTGGATGTACGAATAATAAAGTGGCATGTGCTTCATGTAGAATGCTCTCCTTCAGTTCTGCTTGATTTGGCATGCACAGCCGCTCTCCAAACCACAATACCTCATCTCTTACCTGGAATTCTGTCAACCTACTGGTGCCAACCTGCTTTCTCATCTCCTAAATCTCCGGATTGGTCTTCTAACTGTGATAATCATGTCCCTCAATGTGGGTTGAAGTTGCAACTGAGCTAATGAAAATCCTAATCCTTGCAACACCACCTCAATCTCTGCTCGATCAAATTCCTCTGCCAACTTCTCCTGAGTTGTGATCAATTGAGACAAACTGCTTTTCCTGCTGAGCGCATCAGCCACCACATTGGCCTTGCCTGGATGGTACTTGATTTCGGGTCGGATATCTTCCAATACTTCCAACCATCTCCGCTGTCTCAGATTTAAGTCCTTCTGCTGGTAGATGTACTTTAGACTCTTATGATCCGTGTACATGTTAACCTTTTCCCCATATACATAGTGCCTCCACTGCTTTAGTGCAAGGATGGTTGTTGCCAACTCCAGATCGTGGGTTAGGTAATTCTTCTCATGGAGCCTCAGCTGTCTAGACCCATAAGCTATTACCTTCCCTTCCAGCATCAGCACACAGTCCAGTCCGCGATGGGAAGCATCGCTGTAAATATCATAGCTGACTCCTGCTTTTGGCAAAGCCAGGATGGGAGCGGTAGTCAACCAATCCTTCAACTCCTAAAAGCTAGCCTCACACTATTCCAACCATTTAAAACTCATGTTTTTCTTTGTAAGCCCTATGAGCGGCACAGCTATCTGGGCGTAGCCCTGAATGAACCTTTTATAATAGCCTGTTAATCCCAAAAAGCTCCTGATCTCTTTCACCGTAGTCGGTCTTGGCCAATCTCTTACCGCCTCAATCTTTTGTGGGTCAGTAGACACTCTCTCCTTATAAAGGATATGACCCAGGAAAGCGACTTCGATTTTCTAGAAGTCATACTTAGAAAACTTTGCATATAGCTTCTGCTCCTGCAACTTCTTAAATACCTCTGCTAGGTGCTTAGCATGTTCTAACTCTGTCTTGGAGTAGACTAGTATGTCATCGATGAACACAACGACGAAAGAATCGATGAACGGCCGCAGGACCCTGTTCATCATGTCCATGAAAATAGCGAGTGCATTGGTTACTCAAAATGGCATGACTAGGAACTCATAGTGGCCATGTTGAGTTCTGAACATCGTCTTGTGCACATCTTCTTTCTTTACTTGGACATGGTGATAACCCGACCGTAGATCTATCTTAGAGAAGACAGCTGCTCCTTGTAGATGGTCGAATAGATCATCGAATCGAGGAATTAGATACTAATTCTGCATTGTTACCCAGTTCAATTCTCTGTAATCAATGCATATTCTCATCGATTCATCATTCTTCTTTACCAAAAGAACTGGTGCTTTCCAAGGCGACACACTCGGCCTGATGAATCCTTTGCCCAACAGCTCTTCAATCTACTTCTTGATCTCATCTTGCTCAACCGGCGCCATTCTGTATGGTGCCTTAGAAATGGGTGCACTCCCTGGCTGAACGGATATATCGAACTCTACATCCCGCTGAGGTGGAAGCCTGGGTAGATCTTCTAGTAACACTGTTGGAAAATCCTGGACTATTGTAATCTGCTTCACTTCTTCGGGAACCTTCTGCTTAGATAGTGCTGCTACCAACTATTTGCACCTCCGCTTCCCTTGAAATGTCATTGGTGGTCCCCCTGGTGCCTTTATTACAACCTCCTTACTCTTGCACTCAATAGTGGCATTGTAGATGGATATCCAGTCGATGCTAATGATGATGTCGACCCCCAAAACTGCCAACTCAATGAGGTCGATGCCCAAGATTCTGCCTCCAATCTCAAGATCACACCCTTCATAATATCGGTCGGCAGTCAAATTTTCTCCTGACGGGGTAGGCACACATAGAACTTTGCCATATTTTTTGTTCGAATCCCAATCGTTTTTCAAATAAGGGTGAAACAAATGTGTGAGATGATCCTGTATCAAATAAAACTATTTCTTTATAAAGACATCCTAGATTCTACGGTTTCTCTTGGCTTCTCTGAGCTCTGCCCGCAGTTCATGGATTTCTTTCTTCATGTCTTCAAACATCTGATGACGCTCCTACTTGTCCAAGTGAGTCATGTGATCCAGCTTAGCAGAGTATTGAGCATTCACGTGCTGGAGCTTTACGAGTTCCCATACTTGATGACTTAGTTCATGAATGCGTTCCCTGTCCTCTGCTTGCCGTGATTCTAAGTGGTTTACTCTCCACTTATGGGTATCCAACTCCCTCCGAAGAGAAGTAACAACACAACTTTGGTCATCTTGAATGGGTTCTTCATTTGAGGATTCTTCTGGGGAATTGGGTGGAGGTGGAGTAATCTCCCTGGACTCGGGTAGTTCTTCTTCTATTTCTACTGGGTCTTCTTCTTTCTCTATTGGTTCTTCCTCTTCTGGGTCTTCTTTTTCTTTGAAAGGAACGAACCAATCCACCTCATTCTCGGGGTCATGATGATTGGTCATCTTATAGGGAAAAGGAGGAGAAACATCAGCGTATAGGGCAACACAAATGTAAACTACTCACATTTAAATCTCTATAAGCTGAACTCACACTCTAATATCCACTCTAATGTGTCGTCCTTGTAAATTTGTACTACTTATTGAAGCATGGCTCTAATACCATTTGTAACACCTCGAATACCAAAATACTGTAATTCGTAGCTCAACAGGATCTACACTTCACTTCGTACAATTTTATAAGGAATTTTGAAACTTTTATTACATCATTGTTCTTTTACATCAATAACGCAGTGGAAAATAAATGAAGTAAAACATGATAAATATACAATTTCAACAACTTGAACATGTAACTAATCATTAGCATCAAATTCATCTATATATCTCCTTGTAAGATCCAAATCCTGCATATAAAACTGTGGGCACGTCAGTTGCTTACAACCAATGCAATGTTACAAACAGCGATCCTCTCTATGTTGTAATATAACGAAATCTCTTACTTTAACAAATCACAAACTTGAATTCATATAAAAATGTAAAGAGTGAATACCCAAGATATGTTAGTGTATGGCATGACTTAATGCCTAATGCAGGTGTTATACTACAATGGCACTAATGCATACTTGTTCTGATTCTATGCATCCCATACTACATAGGTTCGAGGGCAAACACCTACGTACTCCACATTAAAGGGTTTAATCCCCTGCCATAATAACTACCCATTAATAAAACAAAGTTTAGACATTCCACAAGTACGGATTTCAGTCCCGGAGATCCACCGCCCGACTATACAGAATCCTCGTCGTTCAAACATCCTGCAAGTGTCCCTCTAGCCCCGGTATATACATATACACTGGAGTACGGCCTACTATCCGCCTGACTATTCATGATCCCGAAATCCACCGCCTGATCAATCATAATTCCGGATTTAGTTAAGGCTCGCCTCCATCGCAAACAACCACAGTTCCGGAATCTACCGCCCGATTGGGTCTATAGTCGCGGAATCCACCGCCCGACTATATAGAGGCCCTCTACTTACGTTTGCCCAAGTTTATTACATCTTCACTTAGTGCCTAATTCTTAAGTTTGAACATGAATAAATAATACTACCTAAAGCTAGTTTACCTTCCTGCCGACTTTACACAAAATATTGAGAACGACACCCTTATTGGCCACATCTCAAAAATTAATTATTCATTACCATTACTTTTGCTGGTACTTGGGTATCACTAAGCCTCTAGAATCAACATATTTCCATGTTCAATAACTTGGGGTACTCATCCCCTTATAATTCATTTTCTCAAATTTCATGTATTCATAATTTATTCAAATTCTTTCATGCATTCTTATTCATTCATCAATAGGTACAATCTCAACCTATTCATTTTCACAAACACTTTTCATATTCATCGAAAACTATCTTGAATCAAGTTAATAAAGATTAAGACATAATCTCTTTAAAATTTATCTTTGAAAATCAATCTCATCATCTTCCTTTGATTTATTTTGAACTAATCTTAACATCTTAATCCTATATATATATATATATATATATATATATATATATATATATATATATATATATATATATATATATTTCATCTACTCATGAATATGATCTTTACTTTCCCAAAATATAACTTAAAGCAACGAGAATATATTTTCAATCAAGTCATTTAAGTAACATTGCAAAACAGTAAATTCAAAATTAGAAAACCGCATTTCATGCTATTTGTAAAAATCATAGAAAATTGTATACTTCACGAAACTTAGCATTCTTTATATCAAACTGAAGGTATACAAGTCTACTCTCATTTTGTAGATATAAGTTTTCTCAAAATACCATATCTATAACCCTAAATTCTTCAAAATATACACTGGGGTCGAGATACTGAAATACTGCTACTGTACAGTCTTGTAAAATTCATATAAAATCCAATTCTTTATGAAAATTTGGTTCTTGGACTTTTCAGAAAGGTTAACGTGTCTACTATAATTTCTTAGTTCTGACTTTTCTCAAATTATTTAATTTACATTGCTGAATTAATCAAAAACCGAAAGGTGTGCAAAATTCCTGCAACCAGGCAACTACTAACCAATTTTGAGTTTAGAATTTATTAAAATAGTAAAACAACTCCAAATATTTTGAAATTTTAAAGGGATGTTCCTGACATATACAAGATGCTCCCCAAAAAGTTTTAGTTCCATATTCCAATTATTTTATTAGATATAATTTTCTGAAGTGTAAACAAAATTTAAAACAGTAACTTTCTTTGCATGAATTAGTAACTTTGTGTAGAAATCTATTTTCATATCATTTAATCTAATCAAGATGTATTACCATGCAATTACACAACATCAATTCAACTTATCTTCTTGAAAATCTTTCAATTAGCATGCATCTTCATTCTAAATATCATCATTTCAATTTAATCACCACTTATATGCATATCAAGTTTATCTATCAATTTATCTACACATACATGATACTATAAATTAGAAAGCTGAAGAAGACACCCACCTCAAATGAAGATTCTAAAGTAGAAGAAGACTTCTAGAAGTTGCTCCTAGCTCCAAGAATGGGATTTTTTTCTTCTCTTAGCAAGCTCGCCTTCCTCCAAGCAAGAACTCAAATAATTCTCTCTTTCTTTTCCTTTCTTTCTTATTTTCATCTTTTGTTTCTTTTGATCTTTGGTGCAAGATTATGAAGGAAAGGGGGTAATATTTATAGGTTTGAGAAAGCTCGTCTACTATTCAAATTAAGTATTCTAATTCATCACCTACATAAACCCCTTCACTAATTGCCCACTCACCATTACTCTCACATATTCCCAACTCTTCCTATTTTATGCATGGCTAACTCTTCTTGTGACTTTTCGGTTGCACTACGTGCACGTGCAACCCACAAGCACATACTCTCACTTGTTAGTTGTTATTTATTTATTTGTACATGTTGTTTACATAACAAGTGTACAACTAATTGTATGATTTTTCTTAGTGGGCTTCCTCTTGTAGGCTTGGTCTATTTTTATTTATTTAATTTATTTTAATGGACTTAGCGTCTTCTATTAGGCCTATGAGTTCTAATATGCAACAAAAATGAATGAAAGGAAATTGTGCATAACTTTTAAATAAAATTGAGAATAACGAAAAAATTCATAAGATGAAATTGTACGTGCGTTGCACGTGTTAAAATAAGAAATGTATTTTTCATTTAAAAATTTTATACGGGATGTTACAGTAGATGTAAACTCTATGGTTAACCTAATGAGATTGGAGATCAAAGATGAGCCGTTATCATTGTTCAACTTCAAGAGGGGTGTATGCCAAGTGTTTCAAAGGTGAGAGAGAGATATTGTGAGTTGTAATCTTTTTGTAATCTTTGTATTTCATAAGAAGTATTGGTTATCTCTACATATTATTGTATTCTTGCAAGATCTTGTGATTACTGTGGTGACTTGTTCTTGGTTCATATAGTTATTGGGAAGTTTATGTTACTTGTGGTGTGTGTGTTCCGCTATTAGCACTACGAGTTGTATCAGATTCTACAACAAGTGGTATCAGAGCAAATGGTTCAGGATGACCGATAGCAAGTCGAAGATCAAGGTGTTCAATGGGAGTGACTTCGTGATGTTGAAGATTCAAATGATAGCGTATTTTCGTCAGAAAGATCTAGATGGTCTGTTGTTTGATGAGAAGCGGGAAGGTGCATACAATGATACGAAGGTCTTGACGGATTGGAATCGCTTGGATCAGAAGCCGCTAGGGAAGATTCAGTAAGAACTGAGTAGAAATGTGTTATTTCATATCTCGAAGATAAAAACCACAAAAGTGAATATGGAGATTCTCATGGATATGTATGAGAAATCGTTGGTATCGAATCAAATTCTTCACTGAAGAAGTTGGTTAATATGATGTTGAGGGAAGGGAGTTCAGTAGTAGAACATGTGAACAATTACTGTATAGTTTACAACCAGATGGAAGCTGCATGATTGCAGTTTTCAGAGAGTGGACAATCATGGTTAATTCTGTGTACTTTGTCCGATAGTTATGGTACAGTAAAACATACAATTACATGCACTATGACAGATTCGATGACTCTACAGGATGTGATAAATATAATTCTAAATGAGGAGGTGAGAATGGTGACAAATAAGAGATTTTCATCATCATCTTCTAGAGATTCTGCAATATCAGTTGAGAAGGGACGTGGGAGATCTAAGAACATTCAAAGAAGAAATGATCAGAGTAGTATATCTGAGAGTGGGTTTGATGACAGTGATGGGGGACATGGAAGGGGTCACTTGATGCACAGTTGTAAGAACTACATAGAGAGGAAGTAAGAAAAACCGAAGGAAGCAAAACCAAAGGTAGCCAATTTGGTGTCCGATAAAATTAAAGAGTTATGCTTATCAGCTAGGGAGGAGTTGGACACGCGAGATTGGTGTATTGATTTGAGAGCTTCTTTTCTTTGCACTCCGAGGAGAGAGGTATTTGATGACTACAAGGAGAGTTCTTTTGGAGATGTGATCCTGGGGAACGGTCAAAGGTGTCCTGTACGAGGGGTTGGTATTGTTCGCGTGAAAGCCAATGATGATAAAAGTATTGTCTTGCGGGAGATAAGGCATGTTCCAGACTTGAAGGAAAATCTTATCTCGATTGGAAGGATAGACAAAGAGGGTTGTCTAGTACAGTTGGTAGTGGGGAGTGGTGTATAGCTGCAGGTTCAAGAGTGATATCAAGAGAGAAGCATGAGGAAATGCTGTATTTGCATAGATACGTGAGGGATATTTCTCCTGTAGTTGACTCTCAGCCGGAACCAAGTAGTAGTGTGGGGTGCAATCGAGTTCTTTCAGTTGTAGAAGTTCAGAGGAGGTTGCTAATTGTAACACCCCAACTATATTTTTTATTATTAAAATGCATTTTCCAATTTCTTGCACGTATGGTGCACGTGCAAATTTTTATTCTCATTTTCAATTTTTAGCATGCATTGGTTTTATTTAGCCTTTCTTTTTGACCCATGGACTTAAAGTTAAATCCTAGCCCAATGGACTAATTAAAAAGAAAGCCCACTAGAATAATTAAATTAGTTAAATGAAAGCCCATAATTCAAGCCCACTAATTATAACCTAAATTAGGTTGAACCTAAACTAATACAAGACAAGTCACATTTTTTTGGTTGTTTTGTTGTGTACACATTTAGAATTATAGCAAGTTGTATTTAATATATATGTGTACTTGTACATTTGTACAAGTTGTGACCGGTTTGCATGAAGAGAGAAAGAGGGAGAATGAATGATAGGAGTTAGTGCTTTGGAAAAGTGGGGAGGTGGAGAGTTGCAGGTTTTAGGAGTTTAGAATTGGAAGGGTTGTAAGAATTAAATAGAGTAATTTATTAGGGGTGAAATTTTGAAAGATACACCTTTCCAAAATCCTATAAATAGCACCCTACCCCTTTTCATTTCACACAAAAAAAAAAATTAGAATTAAAACAAGAGAAAGAAAAGAGAAAGAAAAGAGTATAAGAAAAAGAAAGAGAGTAAGAAAGTTATTGTGCTTGGAGGATCTCTTGCTTGGAGCATTTGCTAGGAGGAGAAGAGGACTAGGAGTTGCTTGTGAAGCTGGGAGCAAGAAGGAACCATCATCTTGTAGTTTTCAAGCTTCAATAAGGTGGGTGTCTCCTACTTTCTAATATTTTTTTTTTTTTTGAATGTGCATGATAATAGAAATGAATGAGTAATATAGAATTTGATTTGATAAAATAGGACAAACCTATGCATTGGATGTAATGAAATATTGCTTTATTGAGTAAACAAACCCAACTTATGTTAATTAGTAATGAGAAAAGAAATGTTGAATTGTTTTGTCATGAATTAGTATGCATGAATGAAGATATAATTGATTGTATGAAAAATGTTGGGAATACATTCTTTTGCAAAAATATTTTGTGAAGAATCTTGTTATGAATAGATAAAATTCATGTTAGTTTAAAGTGATGTTGTGATTGATGTGATGCTAACTAAAGAAAGAGAATTACTTGATTGTTGTGAACCATGCTAATATGTTTGATTAGTTTTGTGTTTACAATAGTGTTAATATATGAGAATAATTTTGATGTGAAATTTACAAATGGGAATCATGCTATCATAATAGATGCGAAAGTAGTCTTATTGTGACAAATACCATGTTAATGAAAGAAGACAAATTCTTATATAAACCATGTTGGTAAATTGTAAAATTTTATGCTTATAATATTATTGACCATATTAGATTTTATAATAAAATAAAAATGAAATTTCGTTAGTTTATAATATGTCGACATGTGTAGGTTCTATTTTTAAAAGAATGGGAACTATTGTGTGAAAGAGCAACTTTTATTTTCATTATAAAATATAATTTATGTCAAATTGAGATTTTAATCAAATAGACATGGATACTAGTTTTCATTTCTTTTGTAGGATTTAGTTCCTAAAGAAAAGTCTAAGTTTTGCAAAAAGATGAGAAAAAGGAATTTCTTTAAATAAGTGAAAAATAGTATTTTTAAATAATTGGAAATTTTATTAGTTACTATCTTTTATCTAATATCATGGAAAGGATTATTTCTAAAATTGTGAAAGAATTGATCTTTTGAATAAACACATTTTATGGAAAAAGAAACACTTTATGGATAGTTGAACAAAAGTATATTAGTACATTTTCTAAACAGAAAATGTATTTGGACCTAATGGTTAGCTAGTGCAATACCAAGCACTCTTTACAAGAGGTCTCGGTTCGAAACTTGTTGGTCACATTCACTTTTGTTTTTGTTATAAAATTCCAAAACTGGAAGTTGGAATATGACCATTTCGGCATAGGAATATGACACAAAGTCCACATGGACTATTGGCTAGCGGGTCGGGATTTGGGCTCTGTCCGGGCTGAGGTGCAAGGTTCGAAACCTGAGCCCTTTCAAATATTTTTTGGTTGAGTTTTAATAGATTAGGATTGCTTTTTAATATGAATGAAATCCTATAATTGTTATGAAATGAAATGGGAAATATTAAGATTGTTTTCTTGTACATTTTGAGATATAAAGAGAGATGAAATTGTGAGTATGAAACTTTGTAGTGAACAAAAACAAAGTATTATTTTTTTTGTGAAGTGATTTTTTTTAAGGGAATTATACTTTGATTTTGTTTAAGAAATATTTTAAAGAGAATTGAGAAAATGTGAGAGCTTGAATTGGTTCATGCGATGAAATTATTTGCTTGAAAGGAATTATTTATGCTTATAAAGTTGATGAATAAATGAATAATTAGATCATGAATAATGAAAATGATTTGATCTTTTGATCTAAGTCAAGACATGATTATGAAAGGGTATGTGTACCCATGTTCCCGGTACATGAAAGATTATGATTAAGAATTAGTAAGACTCGGTTACCGGTAATTTCGAAAGAAAGAATTGATGTGATTTTGAGATAATGCCGTCGGGCGATCTCGTATTTTGTGAATAAATCCGGTATGAGGTAAAACTGATTCTAGGGTGATAGTACATTCATGTCTTGAACTTAAGAAAATAATTAGGCACCTAGGTGAAGATGTAATAGACATGTGCAAACGTAAATGGGTGCTTCTATATAGTCGACGGTGGATCTCCGTGGCTATAGACCCAGTTGGTGGACTGTGGTTGCCCCATAGGAGATGGACTGTATTTTATCCGGGACTTAGGGTAGTTGACGGATGTTTACTATACTCTAAAGAATATGTATATACCGGGGCTAGAGGGGCATTTACGGGATTATTCTCACGATATAATAGCCAGGGAGGCTGGGATCTGTTATTATAAGCCAGGGAGGCTGAGATCCGTATCTGTGAAATAACTCTAAAACTTGTTTTATTACTGGGTAGTCTCATGGCGAGGGATCGAACCCTTCAATGTGGAGTACGTAGGCACTTGCCCTCAGACCTATGTA
Source organism: Hemerocallis citrina (assembly GCA_017893485.1). Lineage (NCBI taxonomy): Eukaryota > Viridiplantae > Streptophyta > Magnoliopsida > Asparagales > Asphodelaceae > Hemerocallis > Hemerocallis citrina. The sequence goes on from CM030363.1 coordinate 21,269,107, forward strand.
GTATGGGATGCATAGAATCTGAACAAGTGTGCATTAGTGTCATCCTAGTGTAGAATTGTGTGCATTAGGCATTAAGGCATGACATACACTTATATTTAGAATAATCACTTTTGACACTTTACTTGTTCATTCAATCTTTTTTTGTGATTTGTTAAAGTATGAGATCGTTATACTATTCCCGGCATAGAGAGGATAGCCGTGTATAACATTTCGTCAGTTGTAAGTAACTGACGAGCCCACAGATTAACATGCAGGTAAAGGACCATTCCTGGAGCTATAAAGTGGATATGCTGACGCTGTTTTATTTTTAAAGATGTTGCAAATGTTTTATTGTAAATTTTATTCTTCCGCTGTGTAAAACCAAGTTGTAATTGAACTCTGATGTATTATTAAAAAAGTTTTAAATTCCTTGTAAAATTGTACGAAGTGAAGTAAAGATGCTGTGAAATTCCGAGTTTGTCCTTATTTGAAATTCGGGGTGTTACACTAATTTAGTGGGAGCTGCTGGCCAAGAGAGTGAATCCTAGAGAGCAAGACGTTGCTGTGGTGATAGTACTTTACGACATGGCAGTGGGAGCTTCAAGTCGCTATTGTGAGGTAGAGAACATTGTTATCGATATGCAGAGTGATGTCGATGAAGGTAAACGAAATGAGGCTGTGGGGATTGAACAGTCTGTGTATTGTTTGGAGGTGTCATCCACAAAGACTTCTAGTACAGAGAGTGCATTCAGATGCTTTGAACCATATCCAGTGTTAATGGAGATTCTGTGAGTTAGGGAGTCTTGTAACACAAAATCCAACATGGGAGGTTGTTTCTCTATTCGTGCTCTATGCGATTGGTGGAGCACATCCTTCATGAGCCTATGAGGAGTGGTTGGTGCACTCCATGTGGTGTAGTGGCAAATGTGTTCTTCATTGAGAGTGGGGAGTACTTGGGTCTTTCATGAGAGTGGGAGACTGACAGAGATAATATGGTGTAAGATTACAATAACTTTAAAATGTTGTGTATTTGGTCAAAGTAGGAGATTGTTAGAGGTGGCCTCAAATACATGTAGGCACGAGAATTATTAAAGTTAGATAAGAAGAAGAGAAGACGAAGACAGTAAGAGAAGGCAACAACAGCTAGAAGAAGTGCATCTGGAGTGTTGCAGTTGACCGACTATGAGTGCGGTTGACCAACCCGGGCTACTGAGTATTCTTCGAGTTCAATAGAAAGCGGTACATGGTTCAACAGAGAGCAGGACAGTCGACTGGTCAAGGTTCTGGTGTTGGCGAGACCAGGTGCGGTCGATGGCCACTTGATGCAGTCGACCGACAGCCACGTGGTGCAGTCGACTGACTGCAACTGTATGTTGTTTAGGCTTTCGGGTTTAAGGTCCAATAAGCTGTATTTTTGTTTATCTTTTAGGGTTTACTTAGGGGCTATATATATAGCAGTGGATGTGAATTCTAGGGTTAATCTAATGAGATTGGAGATACAACTTGAAAAGGAGTTTGTGCCGAGTGTTTCAAAGGTGAGTGATAGAAATTGAGAGTTGTAATCTCTTTATAATCTTTGTATTTCTTAGGGAATAATAAGTATTAGTTATCTCTGCATATTATTGTGTTGTTGTGAGATCTTGCGATTATTGTGGTGACTTATTTTTTGTACATCTAGATTTTGAAAGCTTCTGTTGCTTGTGATGTATGTTCCGCTATTAGTACTATGAGTTGTATCATATTTTACAACGTAGACACGAACGGATTCCGGATCCTAAAGAAGAGGAGGAGAACCGAACCCGAACCCACTGCGCTATTAACTGTCACATTATGTTTTGTTGACCCTTACAATTGAAGTTGCTCTTGAAAAAAATAAAGCGACTGCAGCAAGTGCAGTCGGTTGTCTAAATTATAACCATCCAGTATTCTTCCATTGCTTCTTTGTTGTAGAAGACAATAAGTCCTATGTAGACTTTTATCGGAGTCATAAATAAGAATTTTTTCCCAAATTGACCCTTTTTGTAAAAGTATTGCCACAAACGACCTGTTTTTTTTTTTATTTCCACAAACGCCCTACTCGCTTTTTGAGAAAGCGGGTTTGGTACAAACCCTCGCGCTTTTTCAAAAAGCGAGTCTTGGGTTTCAGAAAATTGGAAACCTGAGACTCGCTTTTGGAAAAAGCGGGATAGTTTCTACTAAACTCGCTTTTTCCAAAAGCGAGTCTTGGGCTTCTTTGCCCAGCAACACTCGCTTTTTGAAAAAGCGGGGGTAATTATACCACACTCGCTTTTTCAAAAAGCGAGTGTCGATTGGGACTTAAACCCCCGCCCCCAAAACAGATCTCACTTCTTCTCTCTATTCTTTCTCTTCCTCTTCGTTCGCGAAACCCTAACCCATCTCTCATCTCAAATTCGTCAAAATACCCTCATATTTTGTTGAATTACCCACAAAATTGCTTTGGACAACTTAAACCCATCTTCCGTTAGAGGTTTAATTTGTTGGAATTTGGGTATACTTCAAAAGGGAAGCAACTTTATTGTGAAGGTATGTTGTTTATTTCCCCATTATTTTGTTAATTTAAATAGGTTTTCTTTATGGGTTGATAATAACTCGATTATTGGTATAAATTAACGTAGGTATGGATTTGGAGATTCCTATTTGGTTATATTTTGGTGGTGAAATAATTCGTGATCCAAAGATTGGTTGTTCTTATAGTCATTTAGAACCGGAAATAGTTTGGGTACCCCGTACCATTACATTTGAAGAACTAGTTGGGAAAATCTATGAAGTTACTAATTGGGATAGGAATGAATGGAATGTGAAAATTTTAGCTCGATACTCAGCAGGAAGAGGAGATGGTCAGTATTTTATGACAGTGCCCGTACCTACTGATAATGCGCTGAAGTCATTGATTGCTAGGACATTTGATCCCAATTGTGCTTGGTCTGTATTAGAGTTATATATTCAGCAAATTCGAGTTGTGAATGCTCAGCCACATGATATCCCCAGTGCAAGCTTCATACGGGTAGTACCTACACAGGAGTCGAGGCCTACCCCCGATCAATCATCACAACCAAATCCGATATCCTCACAAGAAAACACCTTCGCCCATGCTCCAATTCCGGATTCTGTAAATGTTGAGCCGCCACGCCAACCTAGCCCGGTTCCTGACTCTGTTCCAAATAACAGCATGTTTGAACTCTTTGAAAATGCAGTCTGTAACAACAGCTTATTAGAAGATGATGAAGAAGATGAAGAAACAGACGATGAAGATGTTGATAGTGGTGACACTGATGACGTAGACGATGATGAAGATGTTGACAGTGGTGCAGATGTAAATCCCACGAACAACAGTTCTAATGAAGCTAGAGGTACTTATAGCTACGGCAATGTTGACGGTCATGTTACTGAGGAAATGGCTGAAGGTGCTAGAGTAAACCTAGTTCCACAAGAGTCGTCTGGTTCGTCCAATGTAGACGAATTGTACGTTGGACAGGAGTTTATAAGTAAGAAGTCGATTCAACAGGCAGTGAAGTTGTATTCTATCAAAAAACATCGTGAATTTGTAACTTTGAAATCTACACCGTCACTGTACACTGTTAAATGCAAAATGGCACCTAGAAAACGTACCATTGAGGAGATCGTGCAAGGGCCCCCCGGAGTAAGTGATGTTGGCTGCCCTTGGAGATTACGAGCGATGGTTCCAAAAGGCGGGACGAATTTTGTGGTGAAGAAGATAGTTGGGCCACACACTTGTACGAATCCAACGCTCAATCAAGATCACCTTAAAATTGATTACAATATTGTTTGTAATCTGATTGTTGATGTGGTGAAAAAAGATACCGCTTTATCGCCGAGGTCAATTATTGAGATTGTTAAAATACAATATAATTACCAGATTTCCTATAAGAAAGCTTGGCGAGCAAAACAAAAAGCGATCGAGAGGTTGTATGGTACTTTCGAAGAAGCATACACAAAGCTGCCTGCTCTACTCACAGCAATTCAAGCTGCAAATACAGGAACCGTTGTTCACTGGGATAAGTATCCGTCTGGTCCTGACGAGGAAATATTCAAGGGTGTATTCTGGGCATTTGGTCCTTCAATTCAAGGTTTCAAGTCCTGCAGACCGGTGATCAGTGTTGACGGAACTCACTTGTACGGTAAGTACAAGGGTTGCTTGCTAATTGCTGTTTCCCCAGACGCGAATGATTGTTTATTTCCGTTTGCATTTGCATTGGTTGATGGAGAGAGTATAAATACGTGGACATGGTTCATGAGTTGCATCCGACATTATGTCACCGATCGCACTGAGTTGTGTGTTATTTCCGATCGTCACGCTGGTATAATGCATGCTATGGAGTTACAAAATGGAGCTTGGAACGAACCAAGTGGGTATCACCGTTATTGTATGCGCCATTTTGCTACAAATTTCTTTACTAAATTTGGTAGTAAGGCATTGCGTAATAAGGCGAAAATAATAGCGTGTGAACACCAACCCAAGAAGTTCATGGCCAAACTTGCTGAGCTTGAGAACGTAAATGTGGAAGCGGCTAATTGGTTAAAAGAGAAGCCGGTTGAGAAATGGGCACTTTATGCAGATGAAGGTCGCAGATACGGAATAATGACTACGAACTTGTCAGAAGTGTTCAACTCAGTCTTGAAAGGAGTCCGTAGTTTGCCAGTGACAGCGATTGTTGAGACGATCTTCGAACGTCTGAACAATTATTTTACTACTCGCCGACAAGAAGCAACTCAACTTTTATTCGAAGGGAGGATTTTTTCTCGAAAAGTACATGAAAAGCTTGATAGTCGCCGTGAGAGAGCTAATGGACATGGGGTGACAATGTTCCATCATCAACCAGGAATTTTTTCCGTGAGAACGGGTATACGCATGGTGGGTGGAGAAAGGAAGGGTGGGAACTTGCACACTGTGAATTTGGGAACGAAGACGTGCACATGTATGAAATTTCATCTATACCATATCCCATGTTCTCATGTACTGGCGGCTTGTGCATATCGTGCAATAGATCACAAGCATCTCGTTGATAAATTTTACAGGGAGGAAGCATGTACGGGTCTTCAGGGAGATTGATCCAGCTGGGTGATTGTTTTTTAACTACGGGACGCCCAACATGGATACGCTCCCAGCTCCACACTTGAAGCAAAATCATCGGGCCATTCATCTGCACGGACCCGAGGGCACACAGGCACAAACTCCTGTAGAGGGCTGCTAGGGCGGCGCTACCCCAACTATACTGGCCGACTCGTCCAAGGTCGGCAATAAGCGGGAGGTACATGAGGGGAACGGAATGACCGCTTGAGTTAGAGAATAGTACCCCTCCAAATAGAGTAAGGATGTACGCCCTGCAGTACATCTGGACCTCCTCTTCGGTCGAATCATCTGTCAATTTATCTTTAAATTTTTCCTTCAACCACTTCAGACGAATTTGTTTCCCAACTACTGCACCTGTCTCCACTTGGACGCCTAGGTATTCTTCTACTAAGTATGCCGCGTTGAAGTCCATGGAACCGGTCACCGCCTGCCCATCTACCGGGAGGCCTGTGATGACTGAAACGTCCTGCAACGTAACAGTCATCTCCCCAGCTGTCAAGTGGAAACTGTGGGTCTCAGGACGCCATCTCTCCAGGAGTGCTGTCAGTAGAGGCCGATCGCACTTGATGCCGCTCATCAGTGCGATGCCATATAGGCCGCAATCCCGTAGTATTTGGTGAATCCGTGGGTGCATAGGGAGAGGATGCCCCCCACGGAAGGTACACTCTTTCGAATCCCCCTCCCACACATCTCTGGAGCGATGGTGCGACTGACAAGTTAGAAGACTGGGGTCGAGTGGACCTGGACCAACAAGCGGAACCGTAGATGAAGGAGGGGCAGGCGACGAAGTACCAGGCACATTTTGGTTTGTTGGGACCTGCAAAACACCAGTTACGTCAGCAAATAAATATAACAATCAATTTTATGACAGTGAAACAAATCGAATGCAAAAAAAAATATAACTTACATTTGTTTGTTCGTTGCCACCACGTCGACCACCACCACCACCACGTCCACCACCACGTCCACTACGTGGTGGTTGGCCAAAAGAGACACGTGGTCCATCCCCACGATTGACTCTACTACTACTGCCAGCCTCCGCACGTCCCTTATTCCGTGCCATTTATTCAAAAAAAAGAGTATCCTACAATGATGAACGAGCAATCATTATTAACAGTACCAAAATTATTGTAGCAATTTAAATAAACACGGAAGCAAAAGAGACAGCTGACAAATTATCCTAATCTATAGGTGGATATATTATCCTAATTTTACTCAAAACATCTACAACTGACAAATACAACTCACATATCCTAAATTCAAATAGTTGGTCTGTGAATTACAGTAAAAATATAATTAGAATTGCAGTAAATTTCTCCTCATTACAAATCCCAACTATATACTTATAATTGCAGTAAATTTATACTGATCACAAATCCCAAAGTCACAACTCTCAAATACAACTCACAAAAACAACTCACATATGCACAAATCTACAATTCTTTTTTTAAGTAAAATAAAAAATTGAATTCTAGAATCGTTCAAATCCCAAATTACACTTTCACAAAATCACATATGCACAATTGTACTTTTACTCACATATGCACATATGCACAAATACTACTCGCATACGCACAATTACACTTTTACTCACAAATCCCCAAATTCTACACACATTACAGACAAATCGTTCAAATCAAAGATATAGAGTTATATATTCAGGAAATCGTTCACAAATTCTACACACACCACCACATATTACACACAATATATATACAACATTAGCAAATATTGAGTTCTAGAAATATACCTCAAGCTTCACGCAAGAATTTAACCACCGCAAACACCACAAACCACCGCAATCACCACCGAATCGCGAGCGTCACCGACCTCAAACCCTTCTTCTTCAATCGACCGAAATCACCCAAAATTTCGAAAATAAAACTCAAGCACAACGTGAGAAACTAGATGGGGATGAGAAAGCGAAGATTTTAGGAGCTAATTGACGGCTAATTTGATGAAATAGGCAAGAAATCGCAGGTTTCGAGCGATGGGTTAGGGTTTGAAAAGGCGAGTCTTGAGGAGATGGAGAAGAAGTGAGATCTGTTTTGGGGGCGGGGGTTTAAGTCCCAATCGACACTCGCTTTTTGAAAAAGCGAGTGTGGTATAATTACCCCCGCTTTTTCAAAAAGCGAGTGTTGGTCTGCAAAGAAGCCCAAGACTCGCTTTTGGAAAAAGCGAGTTTGGTACAAACCATCCCGCTTTTTCCAAAAGCGAGTCTCAGGTTTCCAATTTTCTGAAACCCAAGACTCGCTTTTTGAAAAAGCGCGAGGGTTTGTACCAAACCCGCTTTCTCAAAAAGCGAGTAGGGCGTTTGTGGAAATAAAAAAAAAAGAGGTCGTTTGTGGCAATACTTTTGCAAAAAGGGTCAATTTGGGAAAAAATTCCATAAATAAACACCAACCACTGTGAACAGTCAACAAACAAATCAGATGTCGATTCCAGCTAAGTACACGGACTAGGTTCAACAAGAATGACAAATCTCACAATTAAGAGAGTGAAGCTGAACATGCAAACTAGCTTCATGTCATTCGTAATTAAGTGAGAAGCAGCTCATTGATGTTGAGATTTTGCTTGCTTTGTTATCGTTTAGATTCTCAAATACGATTTTGAAAGGCATCCGCGCTGCTACTTTAGTTTTTCTCAAGTGAGGCCTGTTGGTTATAGTATTTGAGTTTCTTATGGTTACGAGTAGTATGTGTTAATCCTTAAGTAGATAAATTTAATTTTAATAGAAAAAAATAATTACACCGAATTAAATTTTTGCTCAAATTTAATTACAATTATACTGTTTCACAAATAGTAAAATTCACCGTCAACAAAAAACAAAAGGAAGATTATATATCTTCAATTCGAATCTTGATAATTGTGAATTACGAGAACTGTTTTGCAAACAACGAATTTGGCTATAGACAAAGCACAGAAAGAAGATAATTTTATCTTCGATTCCAACCTTGAAGATGGTGAACAGATAGGCTGAGGCTTGTTTAAAAACAATGTGCATAAGACGTTATTTCCGCCACTGCTACGGTGTACACAGATGATTAGAAGGTCGTCTCCCAAGATACAACAACCTGAACTTCGTTATCTTACACTATAATAACAAAGGCTTCGGGCAAGATGGATTATGGATATGACAACAAGATTATTGTTAAGTTAGCACTGGTACAAGGTGATAGGAGTATGGAAATGGGATGTCGAGTTGATCAGGATCGATTCCTATTTATAGCCCTACACCCTGGCGGTTTGCACAATTGTTTAGACAAAAAAAACTGTTCTAACAGTTGCAACTGCTGAATCAGAAATGGGTAAAAAAAATAAGTTACTGTTTTAACACCAAGCCCAGTCCAAGCCCAGGCCAGCCCGGCCCGGCGGGCGGGCAGGAGCGTGCATGTGTTTCAAACCGAAGCCCAAGTTGGGTGTGTTCTACCTTCGAAGAAAATAGTCATACCCCTGAGGGTACAACCCTTTATCGAAGCTTTTAACTTATTAACTCGCTTGCTTCTTTGCTCTTTTCTGATATGGGACTAACATCTAATACTGCATACCAAACAAAAAATCCAATTCTTCATTTCAACATGCTAACTTCGTAGGTGAATATTTCATTCATTTGAAATCTATTTTGGACATGTGTGTACATCATTTTATTCGTCTTGATGAGTAGAATAAGATGGAACCGATTTTCAATAATCCCCCACATGAATGATAATTTTTGTCTCCCACCTCATAAAAAGGTACATATATCAGAGTGCAATTGAAACAATGTCGCATCGTGGATTTTCACTTTGAACCTTCCTTAGTTAAAGTTTATAGGACATACTTGGCTAATCGGTGAAATGTTTCATCTTGAACCGTCAGTCGTTATTGTATACCAAAACAATAAACTTTACACAACATTGTGTCCTTCATATCCAATCTCTCGGTTGTGTTCATTTTGGCCATAAACAAATCTCGGTTCTGCGAGTGTTTTAGAGATCTCCAGTCTTTCAAAGTTCTCAATATAATAGGGAACACAAATCCTCAATCTCTAATCTCTAATATTATAATGAGAGAGTTGAAGTTGTCATTCGTAAACATACAAACTTACGTGCATTACCTGTGTATAACTAATATAAAGGAGGTCTCATATTTGAGGCCAAACTACATCGGATTTTTTATTTTTAAAAAAATATCTATACTATTATTAAGCAAAGCCCCATTTTGGTGGCTTTTTACTATCATACCCCCATAAACATAAAAGACTAAAAAAAATGCAGGGTTAATTCTGTTAAATTTTATCCCTGATCCCTACACAATCAGAGGGCACAAGCGTAATTCTCACTTCACATTTACTTCAATCTCTCTCTCAATCCCGTCGATTCCTCTCCCTCTCAAAATCCCCTCTCCCTCTCTCTCAAAAGGAACAGAAGGGCACTCAGAGTCGGGAAGAAACCCTAATTGGGTAAAATTCGGTAGTTCCTTAAAACCCTAATCATAAACACAATCATTTCTTTAATCTAATTTTCTAGGATGAGAAGGAGAAGGCGAGGAGGAGGCAGGCGCTGGTTAGCGGAAAGGCGCAGAATAAGGAGGACGAGGAGGAAGACGATGGTGAGGATGCAGCGCAGGATAAGAAGAAAGGTGTTCTGGGTTTGCTGCTTGGGGGATGCCTCAGCTGCTCCATTTGCAAGGAGCTACCGGAAAGACCAGTGACTGAGTATTTCTTTTAATAAAATTATTTTAAAAAAATAGAATTTTGTTTGTTTGTATGTATATTGGTTGATTTATTGGTTTGATAAGATTAGTTAATGTTGTTGGTTTTGTTTATTAATTGATCTGGTTTGGTTAATTAGGAGATGGTGATGAAGATGGGTTATTGTGATTTTATTAATAAATGTTCTCAAAATCTAATTTTCTAATTGTGGACTACTAATTGGTTAGATTTAGCAATGAACGAGTAAACCGCATTCAAAAGAAGCAACCTTTGGATTCAGAAGAAGAACCCGATGATAAATTAAAGGTATATTTCGCATTTGTGATTCGTGGTAGTTACTTGGAATCAAGGCTTTGCCTGTTAATCAGAATAGTACTTTTGTAGATATTGGCTCTACTTTGATTCTATCTGAAGATAAATTTTTGGTTTTACGGTCCTAATGTGACCTGCGACAAATAAGGATGTTGCAATGTTAGCTTTCAATGTTGTAGCAGAAATAAGGTTTGTCGAAGGACCTATATTTATGTAAGTATAATGAGTTATATATATGTGGTACAATACATTGACTGTGGAGCTTCAGCCTTAATTGTATTTACCCGTATTCGACCTCTCATCTCAAGTTGTGGCCACAGGGAATTATAGCTACATATATGTGCATTGGACACTTATAGATGACATAGTCAGACGACACAAATCACATATTTTCATATATGGATAACACTTATGGATGACTTCGTTTGGGAAAGATAAGGGTAATATAACTTTCTAAGATTCTTGGAAATTATTGGGTTTTGTTTCTAATTGGGTTAATTTATACATTTGTAGCAAGAACACAGCCTTGATGGATTGGCTGCAGTTGCAGTTGCTGCGATTTCGATGGTGAAGTACAGCTGTGAGTCGTTTGAGTCTAAACAAGATGACCAGTAAGTGTTTGATTTTTTGTTTTTATACAAGATTTCCCAGTAAGATTGTTTATGAAGATTGTTATCTTAGAGGTTAGTTTTTTGTAGTTGCTTTTCTGATTACGAAATTTTTTTGATACCAGTGGAATGTTTTACTGATACGATCAAAAATCTATATCCACCTGTCATTGTGCACCGATGCTATAGTATATAGCTAAATCCAATTATAAACACCCTACACTTTTACCTAATTCCATATGATACAATTATTATTACCAAACAAGATCCCCAAATAATAGCTCGCATTTGTACATATAGGTTGCAATGAAACATAATAAACTCTATGCCAAAATTATTATGTTTACCTGTCTGGCTTTCTCAAACAGTGAAAAATGAATGTACCAACCCTTTACATGTACTTTATCTCACTTTTTTCAAACAATCGTAGTATTTACATAAAAAAGTAAAAAATATTAGGGCGTGCATCGCACGCGTACAAATAGCTAGTATTTATTAAGACGTGCATCGCACGTGTAAATTACTAGTATTTTGGGCTCGAATCTATGTTGTCTATGTTGACTGTTGACAAGCAACCCTGAGAACTTCAATAGTATTTTCTCCTTTTAGGGAATCCAACAGTTTCCCAAGATTTTGGCATCAGTTCCAGTCCAATTACAATTAAATGGCCGATTGAAGTTAGCAAAGGTCTTTTCTTCTCCTAGGAAAAAAATCTATAAATTTGTGTGATTCTGATAGTGTAGGAGAGTATCATCTAATTTTGAGTTCAAATCTACAAGTATCATACATGTGCACACGTGCACGTGAAAAAAATTGTAGGATAATGAAAAGGATAAAAAGAAAATAATTTCCAAACCGATCCACTTTCGAAAATATTTACAAAACAGGTCCACTTTCGAAAATATTAAACCAAGTTAGTCCATAAGTAAAAAGAAAATAATTTTCAAACTGATCCACTTTCGAAAATATTTATCACATAGGTCCACTTTCGAAAATATTTACCAAAGTAACCTAACCCGTGCGTTGCACGGGTTGGGTTACTGACTAAGGGGTTCTCCCATTATAGTATTAGAGATTAGAGATTAGAAATTAGAGATTAGAGATGTTATTTATGCTGACTGTTGACACAGTACCAAAAAGAATTTGGTAGCTCTGAGAACTCCAACAGTTTTTTCTCCTTTTAGGGAATCCAGCAGTTTCCCTAGATTTTGGCACCAGTTCCAGTCCAATTACAATTAAATGGCTAATTAAAGTTTGCAAAGGTCTTTTCTTCTCCTAGGAAAAAAATCTATTAATTTCTGTGATTTTGATAGTATTTGGGGTATCATCTAAGCACCTTATGGCGGCCACTAAGATTAGCTTGATCCTTGTTGTAGACAAAGAGAAGAACCGAGTTTTATTCGCTGAATCCGACAAGGATTTTGAGGACATTCTTTTCAGTTTCTTGACTTTACCAATGGGGACTATCATCAGAGTTCTGGGCAAGCAGTCCTCTGTTGGATGTTTGGACAAGTTGTATGAAAGCGTTGAGAATCTTGATGAAAAGTTCCTGCAGACTAAGGCTTGCAAGAACATGCTGCTCCAGCCTGGATGCTCTTCAGGTTTAGATTTAATGTTCTTAAAGACGACAAGGGTTGATGATATAGACCCTCGGACTTATTATACGTGCTCCACTAACCTAACTTTTAATACTTTCTTTTCTGGTGACCGCTGCTGTTCTTACGCTCGTGCAATGGATTTTAGCCTAGAAGATGATGATATTGGTGGAGTTGATGACGATGGTGTGTTTGTAAAAGGAGTTAGATTCATTATTGGAGACGACTTGCAGGTTGTGAAGTCTTCAACAGGTGGTACCTTATCCCTGCTACAAAAGCTTGCTATAAAAACTGCAGATGCTATCGAGAGAGACAGTTCAATTGGGAAGACAAGAGGTGATTTGTACATTAATATCTCTCTACAAACTTGAATAAGATCTTAACCACCATGTTCTTAGTTTGCTTTATCTATGTATGCTGTAGCATCTCATTTTTCTATACTTGCAATCAACTTCTAAAAGACCTTGACTTTTGAGCATAGATATATCTCCTTATATATTTTCTCCTTAGATTCTGGATTTCTTGAAGAGAACTCTGTTGTCAAAGACCCCTTTGACGGCCATGTTTTTGAAGGTGATACAAGGCTCTGAAACTTCTACCGAGGAGATTAAGCTAATCTGACTTAACAACTCTGAAATCAGAAGATGATGCAGCAGTTGATTCGGATAAGAAGATATGCAGCAAGCTTGTCAGCTTCCTTACCTTCCCGCTGGGATTGATTGTAAAGCTTTTGAGCAAGAATTTATTCGCAGGGTCCTTCGACAACCTATACAAAAGTGTGGAGAATCTGGTTCCGTCGACAACCTTTACAATCAAGCTCTTCAAAAGTAGTTTAACGAACAAAGTAATATATGCCGAAGCAGAGAATGATCTTGTAGATCTTATTGTCAGCTTCCTTACCTTCCCGCTGGGATTGATTGTAAAGCTTTTGAGCAAGAATTCAATCGCAGGGTCCATCGACAACCAGTACAAAAGTGTGGAGAATCTGGGTGTTGGAGACTGCATTAAATCTCAGGCATACAAGAATGCTTTGTTAGATCCCAAACTTCCTCTTCATTATGGCTGCAGTAGATCTCTGTTCAAGATTGATGAAATTTCATGTTTTAAGGGTTACTTGAATCTAAATGAGTTAAATCCAAAGTTACCGAAACTCGGAATAGAGAAGGGAGGAGGATTCATGAGAAGGTTACTTAAATTTACAGTCACAAATGAGAGTGCTATCACAATATTCTCTCCTGCCTTGAGCATTGAATTATTCAAGGAATCAAAAGCACCAGTTGACTGCTTGGTGGATGAAGAGGTCACTATTGGAAGACAAGAGGTGAATTATGCTGTGCTTAGTGCTCTTAATACATTGGTTTTGAATATTTTGATCATCTACTTATTTTAATTTCTACAAACCGTAGTCTGTGATCATATAGTGCATCAAATGTCTTTTTTTAGAAGTAGAACTGTCATGGAACCTGCCCATTCAAATTTAGTTATTCAACTGTTAAATCAAGCCTCTGGGTATACATGGCTTGTTAGCCTGTAATTGTGATTCATTGGTTTCACTATCAATATTTTATGTTGCAACTTGCAAGTGCTAAGAATATCCTCAGTTAAGAGTCTAGATATACATGTACTTTTTGAGTTTGTTAGTTTGCTGTTTTTGTTAAAGTCATGTTCTGTAATTATGTTACATTACAAAATTATTATTCGAGCATTCACATAAAGATATTTTTAATCATTGAAAATCCATTTCCAAATTTTTAACCGAACTATGTAAAGCTATGCTTTAATATTTTCCCCATGTGATGCAGGCTTTGAAGCTGTTGAAAGCTTGTGTAACCTCTCGGACAGCTCTGAGCAGTGTGTTCTCCCATAAAGTCATGTCCAGTTCTAGGCAGTGCAGTCTCTCCTGAAACAACAAAAAGGAAGAACCAAGCTTGGAAGTGACTGTATCGGCCATGCTCCTTGGGAACAACATTCAGTATTTAGTTTTTAAGATCCGCAATTATTGTTGTTATAATGTTTATCCAATTGAAGTTTGCAGACTGCTTTCTTTTTTCATAGGAAAGGTTAGAAAATTTTGCTGTTTAAGAACTACTTTCTTATCAGGGCTTAATGTTATGTTTGTGCTTTCTATTGAATCAATTTTATATTAGTAGCAGAGAACTTGAGCAGTTAATTGTCGTGATAATGCAATATAAGCCCTTAAAAGGGTTGTTTCTATACAAAAATGTATGCAAGAATCTTGAGATGCTTATAACTAGCTATTTGCACCCGTGCGATGCACACCCTAATGTTTTTTTCTTTTTCAAATCAAACACCAGAAATTACAAAACAACACAGCATTAATTTTCTAAAAATTTCTACAAAAACAAAAAATCAAACACTTACTAGGCATCTTGATGGGCATCTTGTTTAGACTCAAACGACTTACAGCTGTACTTCACCTTCTATCAAGCCTGTGTTCTTGCTACAAATGAATAAATTAAGCCAATTAGAAACAAAACCTAATAATTTTTCCTATAAAAAAATCCATGAATTTCCCGAATAATTTCCCTTATAAATAATCTAGATGGATATATAGGCAGTATCAGACATTTGAAAAGCTATGAGTTAAACAAATTCAAGATCCAGTTAATATACAAATAAAAGGCAGCATCAGACCTTTCTAACCAAAAGTCAAATAAAAAAAAAGTAAAACCCAATCAAGATCCAGTTAATATACAAAATGACGGCGCTCGATTTTCAACGTGAGAACACAAATCGTAAAGAGTACCTGCTTGTTGTAGATGTTGAAGAGAAAAATTTTGCGGTACTGAACCACTTTTTGAAAATATTTGGCCCCCTGACCCACTTCCAAAACAATTAGCGATTTGACCCAGTCTTGGACACGTCAGCTTAAACCGTTATTGAAAATAACGGCATAGGTTATTTACATGCCGTTATTTCCAATAATGACATTTATTTTACATTTTTTAACCATTGCCGTTATTTGGAATAACGGCATTAGTATATTTCTCTTACAAGTGTGAATCTGCTAACTTTAAAAAAAATTCTAAGTGTGAAAAAAAACATATAAATAATGTCGTTATCTCCAATAACGGCATTTGAATGACTGATGTCGTTATTGGAGATAACGACATCAATTATATATAAATGAACTCTTGCCGTTTGGAAACAGAGAGAATGAATAATAGGTTAATTTTAAAAAAAAAAAATTTATAACTGGTACCGTTATTTGGAATAACGACATCAGTTATTAATTTTTTTAAAAAAATTAACTTATTCGTCAGAGAGGATGAATAATAAGTTACTTTTTTATTAAAAAAAATTATAACTGATGCCGTTATTCCAAATAATGGCATCAGTATTGAGAATGCCGTTATTTGAAATAACGACATCTATTATAAGGTTTTCACACTTGCAATTTGTTCTCTAAATGGAGACTACAAGCTATCGAAAAAAAATAACCAATGTCGTTACTCCAAATAACGGCATGACACTTTTTTTTTAAATAACGGCACGTAAATAACCTATGCCGTTATTTCCAATAACGGTTTATGCTGACGTGTCCAAAACTGGGTCAGATCGCTAATTATTTTCGGAAGTGGGTTAGAGCGCCAAATATTTTTAAAAAGTGGGTCAGTGCGGCAAAATTATCTGTTGCAGAGATACCACAACCCAAACAGCGCGCCGAGCTGCAGCGTCTGGAGCAAGCCGCCGCCGCTCTTCTCGGCGGTGATCTCGCCTGAGCTTTCTCCGACCTTGCGATCCAACGGCCACCTTGCGATCCGATGGCTGAGTTCGAGGAGAGCAGCAGATGCCATGGATTGAGATCGCCTTAGATTTGAACGGCTAAAAGGATAACGATAATGACGGCGGCGGCGATGACGATGAGAAGGAGGCGGAGATTGGGGATCTAGGGTTAGGGTTTGCCCGTTGATATCTGGAATCCGACAAGGATTTTGTGGACATTCTGTTCAGTTTCTTGACTTCACCAATGCGGACTGTCATCAGAGTTCTGGGCAAGCAGTCCTCTGTTGGATGTTTGGACAAGTTGTATGAAAGCATCGAGAATCTTGATGAAAAGTTCCTGCAGACTAAGGCTTGCAAGAACATGCTGCTCCAGCCTCGATGCTCTTCAGGTTTAGATTTAATGTTCTTAAAGACAAGGCTTGATGATATAGACCCCTCGGCCTTATTATGTGTGCAGTGTGCATCTATCACGGATATAATATTGCTAGTGCTTGCTGCTCTTGTGCTTCTAAAATGGACATTAGCGTACAATCAAATGTTGGTAGAGTTGATAACGACGGTGTGTTTGTAAATGGAGTTAGGTTCATTATTGGAGACGACTTGCAGGTTGTGAAGGCTTCAACAGGTGCAACTGAAGAAAATAATTTTTATTCTTCTTGTTATACTTTATTCTTTACTGTATACATCTATATATAAGATTACATTCTTGGAGAAGAAGAAAGGAGATTGAGAGAAGATTGGGAAGATGAGAGATTTGGGGAATCTGTTTCCTATATTAGAAAACAGAATATACAAATACTATATTTCAACACTCCCCCTCAAGTTGGTGCATAGATATCGAGCATGCCCAACTTGTCAACAAATTTCAAGAAGAGCCGAGTCGAAACGGCCTTGGTTAGGATATCTGTGAGTTGATCTTCTGACTTCACTTTGGATATCTCAATAACTTTCTCATCTAATTTTGCTTTGATGAAGAATCTGTCCACCTCTACATGTTTCGTCATATCATGCTGAACTGGATCAGCCGCAATATCACACGCCGCTTGACTGTCACAATACACCTTCATAGGTTCCTTTAGACCGTAACCTAAGTCCTGCAACAGGAGTTTTAGCCATAAAGCTTCTGTTATACTTAAAGCTACCCCGCGATACTCAGCCTCTGCACTAGAGCGTGCAACAAAATTTTGCTTCTTGCTCCTCCATGTAACTAAATTTTCTCCAACAACGGTGAAATATTCTGAAGTGGAGCGCCTATCGATTGTAGATCCTGCCCAATCAGCATCATTATATGCCTCAACCTTCAAGTGACCATGTTTCGCAAATAAAACTCCTTTTCCTGGGGCTGACTTAATGTATCTCATAATTCTCATTACCGGGTCCATATGTTGTTCCCGAGGTGCATGCATAAACTAACTTACCACACTTAAAGCATATGACAAATCTGGCCGTGTATGTGCAAGATACATTAGTCGTCCAACCAATCTCTGATATCTTTCCTTATCACAAGGCACTTGATCAGCTTCGTTGCATAGTTTCAGTCCTTCTTCCAATGGTGTACTAATCGGTTGACAAGCGGACATTCCAGTTTCCTTCAATAAATCCAGAGCATATTTTCTTTGAGAAAGAAATATCCCTTTTCTTGAGCGAGAAACTTCAATCCCAAGGAAGTATCTCAAAGGACCAAGATCTTTCATTTCGAACTCTTGTGACAAGTAGTTCTTTAATGCCATCATCTCCTCAGGATCATCTCCAGTTACTATCATATCATCAACATAAATAATAAGAGCGGTAATTTTACCTTCTTTCCTTTTTAGGAATAGAGTATGATCAGAATTACTCTGATTGTATTCGAATGTCCTCATTGATTTTGTAAATCTCCCAAACCAGGCTCTTGGCGACTGCTTCAGTCCATACAATGCTTTCTTCAGACGACATACTTTGTTGCTGTGTTGGACTGGTCTGTTCGACCTTGGTGGAAGATCCATATAGACTTCTTCTGTCAATTCCCCATGCAAAAATGCATTCTTCACATCAAATTGCTCCAACGGCCAGTCAAGATTTGCAGCAAGTGACAGTAGAACTCGAATAGTGTTGAACTTTGCCACAGGTGCAAATGTTTCGTCATAATCAATTCCATAAGTTTGAGTATACCCTTTGGCAACCAGCCTTGCCTTGTACCGCTCTATCGAACCATCCGATTTATATTTCACTGTATAAATCCATCTGCATCCTACTGGCTTCTTCCCTGCTGGCAGCTCGACTATCTCCCAAGTCTCATTCTTCTTCAAGGACTTCATCTCCTCATCCATAGCTGCTTTCCACCTTGGATCGGCTAAGGCCTCCTACACACTGTTAGGAATAGATACAACAGATAATTGATTCACAAATGACTTATTTGATTCAGACAATCAGTGAGTGGACACATAATGACTCATGGGATACTTCACTTTACTAGTGGGATCAGGCTCGTAAGTGGGTTTTGGGATACCTCTAGTAGTACGGTTTGAGAGTTCTCTTCTTGGAGCTTCAAACAGCGATGGCAATTGATTTTGGGGTTCTGCTGGGAGTAGAGGTAGATCTGATGATACTGGTGGTGGAGATGGTTCAGATGGTGCTGGTGGTGGAGATGGCTCATCTTCATGGAGGTTCGGCACTGACTGCAGATGTTCGTGGAAATTTTCTTCCTCGACCAAGTCTTCATTCGAGTGATTGTCATTACTTATACCCTGATTTTCTCCTCTTATATCTGATTGTTTAGTTTGAATAGTAACCACTTCATCATAGGTAAGAGTTTAAACTTCACTTCGATACTCCCCCTGGAGTTCAACCACAGAGGAAAAATACATCTCATCTTCATGGAACACAACATCCATAGTCACAAATATTTTTTGAGTTGGTGGGTGATAGCACCGATACCCTTTCTTATTCTGTGCATATCCCACGAAAACACAGCAGACAGCTCGAGGAGTTAACTTATTGCGTTCATGTTGATGAAGATGAACAAATGCAACACACCCAAACACACGAGGTGGCAAATTGACGACTTCTGGTGCATTCACAGCTTAAGTTAATGCTTGAAATGGTGTGAGGAAGTTTAGGATATTAGAGGAAACTCGGTTGATTAAGTATGCAGCAGAAGCAAGGGCTTCTCCCCTATGAATGAGTGGCATATTTCCATGGATGAGAGAAGCACGGACCACTTCAAGCAAGTGTCTATTTTTCCTTTCTGCAACCCCATTCTGTTGAGGTGTATACGAGCATGTAGTCTGATGAACAATTCCGTGTTCCTCCAAATATTGTTGCAGATTTGAACTCAGGTATTCTCCACCATTATCACTCCTAAGAACTTGAATCTGTGATTTATACTGAATCATAACATGCTTGTGAAATTTCCGAAACAAAACACTAACTTCACTTTTCGACCTCATCAAACAAATCCAGGTCATATGGGTATAGTCATCAATAAAGGTCACAAACCATTTGGCTCCTCCAAATGTCGTGGTTTTGGATGGACCCCAAATATCAGAATGAATAATCATAAAAGGTAGGGAGCTTTTACTTGAACTTGGAGGAAAAGAGACACGATGACCTTTTGCTAGTTCACACACATCACACCGAAAGGCAGATATATCCAACTTCAAAAATAAACTTGGAAACAATTTCTTCAAATAACCAAAAGAAGCATGCCCTAGACGTCTATGCCATAGTCAAATATCTGATTTCTTCTTCTTATCTTCGGATCCTTCCATACTTAGAGCTTGAGTCAACTTGCTCGAACATTCAGATTCTAAATCTAGGTAATAGAGCTTTCCGTGCCTAACCCCATAACCAATCGTCTTGCGAGTCCGAATATCCTTAAACACACAATGGGAAGGCCAAAAGACGACAATACAATGTAAGACAGTAGTTATTTGAGCAACATATAATAGGTTGAAATTCAAGGATGGCACAACTAGGCCAGTATCTAAGGTTAGGTTGTTTGTGAGATGTATGGTACCCTTACCAGTAATAGTGGCAGGATCACCATTGGCAGTGGACACAGTCGATTTAGTGGATGGTTGAAAATTTTGAACTTGTCTAGAATCAAAAGTCATATGATCGGTAGCACCCGAATCAATTATCCATGCACTATTCATAACAGAAGCAGAAATATTAAATACCATACCATCATTACCTGCAGCTGTGACTAATGTAGAGGCGAGTCCAATACTCTTCTCAGCTCTATCAGTTTGTCCCATGGTAGAGGCATAAAAGGAAAAAACAATGGATCTGATCTCCAGTAACCAATAGCACACAACACAACTTGATCAAGAACAACTCCAAGTCTTCAACAACCAGCAAAAACAGCAACAATCCAACACCCAAACAGCAACTCCACAGCAGAGCAGAACACCAAACACCGAGATCCAAATGCCAAACACAAGATCAAGATCCCCTTTCACAAAAAACACCAAACACCAGCCCAAATCTGTAATACCCCAGATCTGCAGCGAACAGTCGACTAGTAGTATTAGCAGTCGACTGGTCTGCGCGGATTTGAGATAGATTTGAGAAATTTAGTCCCACATGGGAAGTTTGATATGATAATTTGAGTATAAATACTATTAGCCAATGATCAAGAGTCACCTAATTGTTTAACCACCTTTTGAGAGGCAGCCTGTGGTGGGCAGTTGTACTACATAGTATCTAATTTGTCTTCTAAAAATATTAAAATTGTCTGAGTATTGGGGCGGGGCATTACAAATGGTATCAGAGCCAGGTTTTCGACACCGGGTGTAGAATTGGGCCTCACTATGATCTGCGGTGCTGAGAGTCATTGATCTCCGGGGTTGGGTATACTCTGCGGTGTTGAGAATCATAGGTAGTGATTGATAGCCGGGTATCCGATCTGCGGTGTTGAGAGTGACTGATCTCCGGGATAGAGGGCTACATCGGCTAGAAAGGGCGGTCCTACACTAGATGTGTGCCCTGTACTCAGCGAGGACGCTGATTTCTAAGGGGGGTGTATGTAATACCACAGATCTGCAGCGAACAGTCGACTAGTAGTATTAGCAGTCGACTGGTCTGCGCGGATTTGAGAAATTTAGTCCCACATGGAAAGTTTGATATGATAATTTGAGTATAAATACTATTAGCCAATGATCAAGAGTCACCTAATTGGTTAACCACCTTTTGAGAGGCAGCCTGTGGTGGGCAGTTGTACTACATAGTATCTAATTTGTCTTCTAAAAATATTAAAATTGTCTGAGTATTGGGGCGGGGCGTTACAAAATCAACCTTTCATCTTCACCCAACAGCAAAAAGAGAGAGAGAGATAACAGCAACAGCAAAGAGAGATCTGGTCGGCGGCGGTCGACGGCTGACGTCGATGAGAGGCGGCGTCGTGTCGCTGCCGTTGAGCGGAACAGAGGGGCGGCGGGTTTGCACAGCTACGAACGGTGCTGTAGAAGGGGTTCGACGATTGGGGGAAGCAATGACAGGGTTTCGATCTGAGGGTGGATTTCGACGAGGTAGGTGGCGAGGAGAGGTCGGGGGTAGGTTTCGATTTCGACGAGGTAGGTGGTGAGGAGAGGTCGGGGGTCGAGGAGAGGTAGGTTTCGATCTGGATGAGGAGGTCGAGGCTCAATGGCCGATGGGGGTCGTCGACGGGAGATGGAGCACGGGGAAAGGTCGACAGAGGTCGGGGAAGAAGGCAGTGGTTTTTGTGTTGGGGAAGATGAACAGTGCGGAAACGACTGGCAGATTCTGGGATCTGGGTTTGGTCGGGATCGGGATGGAGGCGTTAGATCCGCTCGCCTCCGTCTCTTCTTCTTCTTCAACTAGCCTAGATCATGTTAGGCTCTGATACCATGAAGAAAATAATTTTGGGGAAAATAATTCTTATTCTTCTTGTTGTACTTTATTCTTTACTGTATACATCTATATATAAGATTACATTCTTGGAGAAGAAGAAGGGGGATTGAGAGAAGATTTGGAAGATGAGAGATTTGGGGAATTGTTTCCTATATTAGGAAACAGAATATACAAATACTATATTTTAACAGCTACCTTATCCCTGCTACAAAAGATTGGTATAAAAAATGCAGATGCTATCGACAGAAAGACTGTTCAATTGGGCAGACAAGAGGTGATTCCTACATTAATCTATATAATAAAACACAAAGAAAGCTATCAAGTGGCTCTCATTCAATCTCCCCCAAAATCAATGGTCCAGATCTAACCTCACAAAACATATTTCCCCCCCAAAAGTTTCCCTCCAAAACTCAAATTCAAATCCACCATTCAAAACAACTCCTTTATTTATTTAATTATCTTTCTTTCTCTCTTTCTTCTATTCAAAAAATTAAGAAAATAAAAATTTTTAAAAATAAAAAAAACTAAAAAATTTTAAAATTTGAAAACTTTAAAAAAAATTCAAAAAATTATAAAAAATATTTAAAAATTTAATTTTTTTATTTTTTAAATATTTAAAAATTTTAAATTTTAAAAAAGTTTAATTTTTTTAAAAAATTTTAGAAATTTTATAAATTTCGGAAATTTTGAAAATTAAAAAAAAAATTCAAAGAAAAATAAAAAAAATAAAAATTTTAAAAATTTGGAAATTTGAACAAATTTGAAATTTTGAAAAATCTCAAAGCAAATCCAAATCCAAATCCAAGAACCCCAATCAAGAGGTCGTCGCAGATATCTGATTCGCGGCTAATTCCGTATCGGTGACTCCCCCCCACCAAATCGAGCGCGAATATCAAGCAACTCCGTATCGGTGACTTCCCTCCACCGAATCGAGAGCCTCTATATGCGATACGATCTAATTTTATCTCATTAACCGAATTCTCATTTCAATTTTTAATTTTTTGTGTGCAGGGGATTACTCAATTTTTTGCTTACTTAAATTTTGTGTGTGCATGGGATTTAAGTTCAGAGATGTATGATTATTTTATTTTGTATTTAGACATACTCATAGTAGTTATGAGATTAGAGTAAGTTCTATAAAACTCTATGCAGTGTTTTATAGAGTAATGTCCTTGCATAATTATTACAAGTATCTAAAAGTGATGCTGAAGTTAAAAAAAACTCTATGCAGTGTTTCTAACAAACTATATGCATTCCAGGTAAGTTCAAATTAATGATTATGAATGCGATGGTTGAGCTTAAAGGTAGATGTACTGTTTTCTCATATAATATGTTTGCTACTTCAATTAATTTGCTGGATGTTCAAAACTATTTTATATAATCAAACCAGGTGCACCGTTCCGAAGACGTGCCGTAGGCACGTGTCAATGGGCAAACCTAGTATCTCTATAAATTTGAATGAGATATATCTCCTAATATATTTTTTCCTTAGATTCCGGATTTCTTGAAGAGAACTCTGTTGTCAAAGACACCTTTGACAGACATGTTCCTGAAGGAGATACACGGCTCTGAAACATCTACGGAGGAGATTAAGCTAATGGACTTAACAACTGTGAAATCAGAAGATGATGCAGCAGTTGATTCGGAAAAGAAGATATGCAGCAAGCTTGTCAGCTTCCTTACCTCCCTGCTGGGATTGATTGTAAAGCTTTTGAGCAAGAATTCATTCGTAGGGTCCATCGACAACCTATACAAAAGTGTGGAGAATCTGGGTCCATCGACAACCTTTACAATCAAGCTCTTCAAAAGTAGTTTAACGAACAAAGTAATATATGCTGAAGCAGAGAATGATTTTGTAGATCTTATTGTCAGCTTCCTTACCTTCCCGCTGGGATTGATTGTAAAGCTTTTGAGCAAGAATTCATTCGCAGGGTCCATCGACAACCTATACAAATGTGTGGAGAATCTGGGTGTTGGAGACTGCATTAAATCTGCGGGAATTCTTTGATAGATCCCAAACTCTCTTCATTATGGCTGCAGCAGCTTCCTGTTCAAGATTGATGAAATTTCCTGTTGGAATGGTTACATGTCTATAAGTTTAAATCCAAAGATACCGAAACCTGGATCAGAGAAGGGAGGAGGATTCACGAGAAGGTTACTTAAATTTACAGTCACAAATGAGAGTGCTATAACAATATTCTCTCCTGCCTCCAGCATTGAAATATTCAAGAAATCAAAAGCACCAATTGACTGCATGGTGGAGGAGGTCACAATTGGAGAACAAGAGGTGAATTATGCTGTGCTTAGTGCTCTTTTTACATTGGTTTTGAATATTTTGATAATCTGCTTATTTTATTTCCTACAAACCGTAGTCTTTGATCATATAGTGCATCAAATGTCTTTTTTTAGAAGTAGAACAGTCATGGAATCTGCCCATTCAAATTTAGTTATTCAACTGTTAAATCAAGCCTCCGGATATACAAATATTCACATGCACCACACGTGTAGCCCAAATTAAAATATCTGAACCCGTCTCTTCCTCTTTGCCTTTTCATGACTATTTCTCTCCTCTCTTGCACCGCTTCCCCACCGTTCCCCATACTCGCTCCTCTTGCACCATCATCGCTGCCGCTCGTCCTCGCCGCCTTACTCCTCACTCTCGTTGATGAACAAATCTGACGATAACAATGTCGTTGATGAAGATCTCAAGGCTTGGGATGCTGATTTTGTCAAGGTTGATCAGGCCACGCACTTTGATATCATATTGGTTCGTTATGATCCCTTTTGGTCTTTTTTTTGTTCTTAATTTGTTGTGATATAGTGTTTTAATTAGGGTTTCGTGTTCTTATCAATTTGGGAGTTATTGTTGTTTGTTTTGCTCATTGTGTGATGACATAGATGTGGGATCAGAAAAATTTAATTATTTAGCGGTTGATTGGTAGAGAATTTTTTGTGACATGAATAACTGATTCTTTATTACTCAGATAGTTGTATTTATCTCCCTTAAATCCATGATTCTAGAGGTTCGTGTTCCATCGGAGCACTGTTGCCTTGAACCGATCCGCCACCTCCAACCGCTGTGTTCGGCCATTGTCCACTATTAGATATTATATTAGATTAGATATTGGTTTAGTCCCATATTGGTTATGTATCAGTTTAATCTTCTATTCTCTCCTATATATAGGAGCCAATTGTATTCAGTTTATTCAATCAATAAAAGAATATTTTCATATTCCTAATTCTAACATGGTATCAGAGCCAATCGTCCTATAAGGCCTATACTAATTTTATCATCGTCGTTGAGGTGGAGTGGTTTTCGTCTTCATCGGGATCAGTCCACCTCCCGACATATCTCTTCCTCTCCCGATCTTGATCAAAACCCTAAATCTCCTAAACCCTAGCTGTCATCATCAACATCAACGTCAGCATCAGATCGTCATCACCAACTCCGGCGACTCTCCCCACCGTCGACATTGCCCAACTTCGGGATCAATAGCCTCTCTCTCTCTCAAACCCACAGTCATTATTCCAGATCCGTTTTTGTTGTCGGTGATTGTCGAGATCCAGATCTAGAACTAACAATGTGGAGAGTGGATCTGGACGGGAAGCCGATAAAGGCGATGACGATCTGCATGATCGGCACCGGCAGCTTCATCGGATCCTACCTCTGGGAGAAGCTTATGTCCGAGATCGACCACGCCCTATCCTCCTCAGCTGCCGAGGACCCATCCACCCTCGAGCTGCTGCTCTTGCTGTAGTGGTTTCTGCTATCCTGCTCATGAAATCGTCTAAGATTTGGTTGGAAATGAAGAAGCCTTTTGACCTACCAGTCTCTGAGTCGAGCACGGGGCAGTCCCATTTTCCCAGAATCATGCAGTGGGTGCTGGAGATTTGATTTACTCTCGTGGGGGCAAGATAGCAAGCGATCACTCTTTGGAAGAGGGCTTGATTGAGTTTGGCGATGACAGCAGGCTGCGGCAATAATTCAAGTGGCAGATATGAGAGTGAGTATCATTAGTCTGTTTCTATTGTAATCACCACATGGCATCTGGTTCCCATGAATGAAATGTGATTAAAAACACACTAAAAAAAATTGCAGGTTCTGGTGCTTCTACATTCAGATCGTCAACTCACTCCGGTTGATCGATCGTGATCATCAACTCACTCCGGTTAATCGATCGTTTCTTGTGCTTCTACTTCCAGATCGCCAACTCACTCCAGTTAATCGATCGTGAGTTTGAGAGAGAGTGTTATCAGCATTCAGTTCTCAGTTCATGGATGAGATCACAACATCGACAATTCTCTAGTCTGGGGTGAGATCCTATCATCAACTATCCCCAAGTCAGGGGTGAGATCTCAATAGTGCGCCACCACTACTTCTTTCTGCAACACTCTACTTCTCAGTTCCGTCACATGCACCATCAAGCATCATTTCTGCATTACAGTTTGCCGTTCCTTCCATATGAACATCGTCAGTATTCCAAACTCTTGTTATTTGAACCAACTTGAGTTTGAGAGGGGGTGTTAGATATTATATTAGGTTAGATATTGGTTTAGTCCCATATTGGTTATGTATCAGTTTAATCTTCCACTCTCTCCTATATATAGGAGCCAATTGTATTCAGTTTATTCAATCAATAAAAGAATATTTTCCTATTCCTAATTTTAACATCCACCTTCGAATTTCCAGCAACAGTTTGCATTAATGGATGGGTACATGGAAGAAGGTCGCCCCCAATATGGAGCCCCCCAAAACCCCACTCTCCTTCATGGAGCCTCAGCCTCCGACGACATCCTTGATTCCTATAAAGCTCACCTTCAAATTTGTGCTGCCGTACTAGTCCTGTAACACCCCGCAGAATTGAAAATGACAATTTTGCCCTTGTGTGTTACGCACATGTATTTTGTAATGCGTTTTTACTACGCATATTAATTAACGACTATTTATGCATTTTTTATATTGATTTTTATCCTATTTGAGTCAACTCAAATATAATATTACAATCTTGGTATTTTTACGTGCTTTTTACGTGTTTTTGATGCACGTATCGATTATGTGTTTCCACTGCTATGTGTAATATTTTCTGTGTGTTTAAATTATTTATTTTAGGTATTCAAATCTATTTTATAAAATGAAAATTCATTTCCCCCCTATTTTGATTAAAAATGATTTTGTACGTGTAATGTACGTGTTTCCTATACACGTAGAAATTACGGCGTGAAATATGTATAAATTAATAAATATATTTTTCTTATATTTTTTCAATTATATTTTAATATATTTCCATTGATAGAGTCAATTTTTGAATTTCGTATTTTTATGTTTTACGTGCGACGCACGTGTTTCGGTGCGCGTATTTGAGCGTGTCCGTTTTCAAAATAAATTTTTAAAGTATATATATTTATTTTATTTGTGCATGAAACATTATAATTTTAATTAAACTAATCTTTACATATTATGTATATATACATATATACATAATGCCTATGTTTACACTTATGTACACCTAATTCCTTTCCTTTTTTCTTTTGCTCTGACCACACCCGAAAGTACAACCCAACTCAGCATGGTCCTCCTTCCAATGTGCCTACATTACTATACCTATATACTATAGTCCTTTGTACATGTATATATCTATGTAAATAGGGTGATATATATTGTACACATTGAAGTGGTGTTTTGGTTTCATGTGCATGCTTGACCGGTTGGAAAAAATGAAGAGAGGGTTGACCAGTTTTGAAGTAGTTGGGAGAGAGAGAAGTGGGAGTTTTGGGAGTTAGGGTTTTGAAGAGGTGAAAAATGAGTTAGAAATGTGAAAGGTTGAGTGGGTAATTAAGAGAGAGTTATTAGGTGGAAAATTTTGTTTTTTAGACCCTCATCTCATCCTATAAATACACCCATTCTCTTCTCATTTCACACACCAAAAAGCAAACCAAATAAGAGAAAGAAAAAAAGAAAGAGAGTAAGAGAGTTCTTGTGCTTGGAGGAGTTCTTGCTAGGAGCTAGGAGTGGTGTTCCAACGTCCTCATTGGTTCAATCTTCATAAGAGATGGGTGGTCTCTATATTTTCTAATTCATAGGTTGATCATGTTAGAATATGATAGTATTAATATAGATCAATTTGATGTGATGTGGGTGATTTCTTACTTATTAATCGTAGAGAATGCATGCTAAAAACTATAAATGAGTAGTATAAGTTGATGTTGATGTGAAATATGTAGAATCCATGCTAGTGCAATATGCCATGAATAAGAATGATCTTATTGTGATTAAGTGAATAATAGCCACCATGTTAATTAGAAAGAAAAAATTTGACAAAAGAACTAATACTATGAATCATGTTAGTATGCTTGTAAAATTTTTGTACATGTTGAGTATATAAAAATTTGTTGGAGAATGTGATATTCAAATTATGCCTTAGAATCATGATGACTAAGAAAGAAGAAAGAAAGCCAAACAAATTTAGTTAGTGCCATGAAATGTGTTGACTTATGTATATTGTCATGTTGTATTTGAAAATATAAATTCTGGAATAAAAGAGGTTTTGTGAGATTCTCGTGTTTAAGAGGCATGTTGGTATTGTTATAAATTTTTAATTTGTATAAGCGAGAACATAAACTAGTTTTTAGTGAATACAATTCTTAAATTCAAGTTTTGAGAAAAATATAAATCTATGTGTAAAATGGAAAGAGGAACTATTTAAAAATAGAAATATATTTTAAAAATGAATTTGAAATTAGTTGGTTGCTGTTTTAAAATTCGTCTCAGTCAAAAAAAAATTTGTTTCAATATCCTAAAAGGATTGGATTATTGGATAAACGAGTTTTGCAAAGAAGAACCAAATTCATGTTCATAAAAGAGAATGAGATAATTCGAATTATAAATACAATGTCTAAAATATAAATTTGGAAATTCGGGAATCACAGTTTTCAAGTAAACTCCGTTTGGAAATAATTTGCACAAACCCAAATACTACAGCCTGTAGGTGTGACAGTCGACTGGTAAGTTTCGACAGTCGACCGTCGCGAACCTGACTGTAGTGATTTCTAGAATTTGGATTTTTCGTGCGGGACAGTCGACTAACCCTTTGTCACAGTCGAATGCCATTGCTCTGAATTTTGTTGTCTTGAGTTGGATTTCACGCGGGACGGTCGACTGGTTAAAGTACACAGTCGACCATCGCTGCTCTAATTGATGGATTTCTTGAGTTTAGATTTCACGCGGGACAGTCGACCGATCACCCTATGAAGTGGACTGCTATTGCTCTAACTGATATTTTTCGAGTTTTCTGATACTTCTTTTGAATGAAATACTTGATATGGGTTGAGATATAAATTGTTATGTGAGCTTAAAATTGCTAATGAGACTTAAGTGGATGAATCTATCTTCATGGAAAGAAATATCGTTTTAGCTTAGAATTGTAAATGATTAATTGAATCATAAATAATGCTAGACAAGACTATGATTACTTTGTGAATAAGTTGAAGATGAAAATATCTAAGTTTAAGACATGTTTATTGAAGGGTATGTGTACCCATGGATTCTTGTATATAAAAAAGTTGTGATTTAGAGTTAGTGAGACCTCGGGTATCAGCACTACTGAATTGAAAAGAGTTGGGATATATTTTGAGATATGACCATGGAGCTATCTTGTGTATGTTGATTAAGTCCGGTTGGAGATAAAACTAATTCTAGGTTTGGAAATTTATTCATGTCTTGAACTAAATAATTAGGCACATAAGTAAAGATGTAGTAAACCTGGGCAAATGTAAGTGGTGCACTCTATATAGTTGGGTGGAAGATTTCGGGACTATAGACCCAGTCGGGTGGAGGATTCCGGGGCTGTGGTTGCTTCGTAGGAGACGACCTTTTATTTTAAATCCGGGACTATGCGTAGTTGGGTGGATAGTTTACCGTTCTCCAATGTATATACGTATACCGGGGCTAGAGGGACACTTGTGGAATGATTCATACGATGAGGGATCTATTATAACAGTCGAGCAGAGGATTTCGGGACTGGGATCCATATTCGTGGAATGATCTAAACCTTGTCTTATTACTGTGTAGTTTTCATGGCGATGGATCGAACCCTTAAATGTGGAGTACGTAGGTGCTTGCCCTCGGACCTATGTGGTATGGGATGCATAGAATCCGAACAAGTATGCATTAGTGTCATCTTAGTATTAAATATCTGCATTAGGCATTAAGGCATGACATACACTTACATGTTTAGCGTAGTCACAATTTTGACACTTTATTGTTCATTCAAATTGTGGTTTGATAAAGTATAGAGATCGTTATATGTACGTCATAAAGAGGATGGCCGAGTATAACATCTTCGTCGGCTGTAAGTGACTGACGTGCCCACAGATTAATATGCAGGTAATGGACTTTTTATGAAGAAATAAAGATGTTATGATGTAGTTGATGACTTACATTGATAAAGTTGTATAAGTTGTATTTTATTTTCAATATTGTATTTCTTTTATTCTTCCGTTGTGTAAACAAGATATAAAGAACTCTGATGTATGTTGAAAAATTTTAATTTCCTTGCAAAATTGTACGAAGTGAAGTATAAAGATCCCGTGGAATCTCAAATTCGGTCTTATTTGGAATTCGAGGTGCGACAAGTCCAAGATCTCGAGCAAAGAGGTACGGAAAAAGTGATTTTTAGGGTTAAAAATATGTTCTTTAGGGATTTAGATTTGAAGCAATGGAATGTTGTTGAAATTGTTAGTTTGGGTAATTGGATTAAGCAGGGGGGAATATTTTTAAAGATTTTTTACATGTTATCATGGTTTTGATTTGTTGGTGGTTGATTGGTTGTTAGGGTAATCTCATTCCTCTCATTTTTCTCTTCAAATCGGCATTTTAGGGTTTTCTATATGCTATTAGAATTGGGGTTTTATATGATGTTGATTGATAAAAATTATTAATTGGGACTTATTGATTGTTATTCTATAAATTTATTGTAGAATGATGATTTGGAGAGATCATCTGAAAACTTTTAGGAGAAAGAAAGGTGAAATCACATTATTTCCACCTAAATTTTTATCTTGGTTAATGAAATTTTAAAATTCAAGAGTGTATGCATTTTTTTTATTTTGGGAATTTATGTCCGAGTTTTGTATGTGGTGTTAGATTTGAGGTTTCTATGTGGTGCCGATTAGGGAATTCTTCTAATTAGGACTAATTGGTTCTTATTTTCTATCTTTTGGTGCAGAATGATGAATTGGCAAGATTATGTAAAAACTTGTGTTAAAAGAAGGGTAAAATCTTTATAATTTCACATTCTATTTTATTATTTAGATTGCTCTATTTGATCTTTTTTTGGTTAAGCGATTTCTTTAAGGTTTTCTCTGTGTTGGATTTGGGGTTTCATCGTCGAAAATAAATTATGGGTTTTGTTTTGATTTAGTTGAATTTGTAGATACTTTCTAATGGGTTTTAATCTCCCATTTTTTGCTTCACGCATGGTTCACAACAACAACCAAGAGAAGCAAGAAAAAAAGGTATGCTCGTTGTAGCTATTTTAGAGCATGTTTTATAGCAATTATATTTGTAGTTTAAACCACTAATGTTGATAAATGTTTTTTGATATTGCAGTTATTTTTTTTTGAAGGAAAAAGGTGGAATAACGCCACCCTGTTTCATTAATAAGGAGTTAATAAAACAACCCAGTGTACCGGGAGAATACAAAAGTACAATGCAGAAAGTAAAACATAATCCCCCAACAAAACCCTGGGGGGTGGGTCAAATCATCCATACATCATACACCCAAAAGTACAGTAAGTCGATACATCAAACCAAGTAGCTCAGACTGCGACTAATGACCGTTGATGGGTGTGGCAGGCGCGGTCCCTCAATCCAGCGTCGGCCCAAACTCTACCTCCTCATCATCAAAATCTTCCACCTAGAAGACTCTGGCAATTCTCCCTCTCGCTCCTGTGGCAGCAGCTGTAGCCCAAAAAGAGATAAGATGCATGATATAAGTAAGATTACCAGAAATATTATTACATGAAGCACAAAAATAGAAATTATTTCTGTCTAGCTATAAAACCCATGTGGTTGCCGTAATGGCAATGTACCACGCATCCTTCATTTCGTGGCGAATTGAGGCAAATTTGGGACCAATCCACA
Source organism: Hemerocallis citrina (assembly GCA_017893485.1). Lineage (NCBI taxonomy): Eukaryota > Viridiplantae > Streptophyta > Magnoliopsida > Asparagales > Asphodelaceae > Hemerocallis > Hemerocallis citrina. The sequence continues at coordinate 21,301,148 of CM030363.1, forward strand.
AGTCCTCATATTCGCAGGGATAGTCCCCTGTTCCTAAGGCTTGTAACACCTCTACCATAGTTGCCTTACTCCTTGGGCAGTGAATAAAGAGGTGATTCAGACTCTCAACATGCATGTTGCAGAATCCACAGTTGGACACTATCTGAGGTTGTCTTTTGGCAAGGTTCTCTCTAGTGAGGATTGCATTGTTGAGCACTAGCCAGAGGAAGACGCTGACTTTAAGGGGAGTTTTCGCCTTCCATAACACCTGGGCCCAGCTTGGTCTGCATCCTCGATAGTGAATTCTGTGATACAGAGACCTCACCGTGAAAGTTCCCTTGGGCTCGAATCCCCAACGCATCTGATCTGGGCCTTGGACAGACCTCGCTCCAGTCCTTGTGATGTGTGTTTGCAAATCAAGCATTTGCTGGTGTAATTCTGGTGTAGGGATTCCTCGCAGCGGCGGTCTCCAGTTACCCCTCTTCCAGGTCTCAACCACCGTTATATTTGGTCGGGTCATTTTCTCGTACAGTTCTGGGAAGGTTTCCTTGAGTGTATGTGCCCCGCACCATTTGTCCCACCAGAATCTGGTGGATCGTCCATTACCTATAGTTGAGGTAACTGCTGAGTTGAACGGTCCGCTTACTTTGGAAATACCTTTCCAGAATCAAGAAGCTCTAGGCCCTACTTGGAAACCTAAACTCCTCATATCTTTTCTCCGAAGGTATGGCTGAATGAAATCCTGCCAGCCTTCCCCGCTATGATGAAATACCTTCCACCACCACTTTCTCAGGAGGGCAAGATTCATGTCTCCTAGCCCTCCATGCTTCTTCTTCATGCAGGCCATACTCTATTTGATCAGGTGATATCCTTCCCTGTTCGAGTCGGCCCCTTTCCAGAGGAACCTTTTACGGATTCGGTCGATCCTTCGGATTACCCATTTAGGAAGCTCAAAGAAAGACATGTAATAAATGGGCAGATTAGACAATACTGAATTGATGATGACCACTCTGCCACCAAGTGAAAGCAATTTTCCTTTCCATCCCGACAGTCAGTCCTCCACCCTGTCTATGATAAGGAGCCAGTCCGACTTAGTAAGCTTTCCTGGCTTGAGTGGTAGTCCTAAATATTTTATCGGGAACTCATCTATCATACAGTTAAGAATGGTCGCATGTTCCTGTGCCTCTATATCTGAGAGTGCAATGGGAATCAAAGCACTTTTGTGGAAATTAATTCTGAGACCTGACCAGACTTCAAAGCAGTAGAGGGTCCCTTTAAAGTATACTGTCTCGGTCCTGTTCCCGTTACCAAATAGTAGGGTGTCATTAGCATATTGGAGAATCGTGCACCCTTGGTTAGATTGGCTACTAACCAAAGGCATTATCCAGCCATTCCTCCTGTAGTTGTCCAGCATGCCTCTCAAAACATCTGAGACGATGGTGAAAAGCAGTGGAGATAGTGGGTCCCCTTGTCGGAGCCCCTTCTTGCAGGGAAACGGTGGTCCCGGCTACCCATTGATCGAGATCGCCATTTTACCAGTGTATAAACACTGTTTGATCCACCTAACCCATTTATCCCCGAAGCCTCTCCCTCCGAGAGCCTCCGTCAAGCACTCCCAGTCGACAAAGTCATATGCTTTCTCGAAGTCTAGTTTGAGGAGAAAGTTCTTAGATTGGCCCGTATGGTAGTGGTGGATGACCTGTTCTGCAGTAGCCACACAGTCCAGGATACATCTGCCCTTCATGAAACCAGACTGACATTTGGGAATTAAATTGTCCATTAAGCTTCCCAGGTGTATGGCCAAGATCTTTGTGATGATTTTAGTCGAGCAGTTTATGAGGCTGATTGGCCTAAAGTCCCCCACCCTTAAAGATTCTGCCTATTTAGGGATCAGCACAACTTCCGCAAAGTTGAACATGCCCAATCTGAGATTTTTATGGAAGAATTCATCCATCAACGCCATAATTCCCCTTTTATTTCTTCCCAGAATACCTTGTAAAACAACATTGGGAAACCGTCCGGCCCCGGTGACTTGTCTGCTCCCATCTGTTTGATGGCATTTTCCACTTTCATTTCTGAGAAAGGAGTTTCCAAGTTAGATAGCAATTACGCAGCCTCGTTTTGACAGTCATGCCAGAAGTCTTCCCTGAGCGGGACCCTGAAATCGTTCTTCTTCCTAAGGAGGCCCTTGTAGTAATCTTGAAAGGTTTTGGAAATCACTGCTTCGCCTTACGAGGTTTTCGAGTCCATCTGTATTGCCAAGATTAAATTGGCCCTGCGTCTAACGCTTGCCACTCGGTGGAGGTAGGCCGTGTTCGCGTCTCCCTCTTTAAGCCACGTAAGCCTCGACCTCTGTTGCCATTTGATCTCTTCCAGCTAATAAAGATTGGTGATATTTTCTCGTAGGTCTAGCAGCCTGTTTCTTTCATCTTGTGACAGGACTCTTGTTTCCTCCAACCTTTCCAGTTCGTCAATGCCTTCCAAGAAGGAGTCTTTTGCTCGCCATATGGTCAAAAATCTTGATCGGTTCCACATATGCAGCCGCTTTCTTAATCTGCAGATTTTTTCACACCATCGGGATGCCGCATCCATCCCAGTGGTTGGCAGCGCCCAGTTTTCCATAACCATGTGATGGAACCCTTGTATTTCCAGCCATGCCTGCCCAAATCTGAATCTTCTTGGTCTTTGAGATCTCTGTACCCTGGCGTCGAGAAGGACCAGGGTGTGATCTGACGTCTGTCTAGGGATAGATTTAGTGCTAACTAATGGGAATTTGGCCTCCCAATCCATGGGCACAAGAATTCTATCCAATTTGGCCATAATCGGTGTTGCTTGCATGTTGGACCAAGTAAATAGTCTGTCATTGATAGGGATATCAATTAGTTCTAGTTCCGCGATCACCCTATTGAACTCTTCTCTGTGCCTGTCACTGGACCCTCTCCCCTTGTGCTCAAAAGCAAACATGGTGATATTGAAGTCCCCCCTGACTATCCATGCTCCCTGCCAACGTTGGCGAATACCGGTAAGTTCTTGCCAGAAGACTTCACGATCTGCAGCCACGTTCGGCCCATAGACGACCGTGATAGTCTGCATCCAATTATCAGATTGTCGCTTTAGCCGGACAGTCAGGGAAAACGTTCCACAGAACTCCTAAGAACAGGTGAAGACATCCGGATTAAACCCAATAGCAATCCCCCCCGATGCCCCTACAGACGACCGCAGCACCCATTCCTTGATCCTGCTGCCCCCAACTCTTTTGAGTTTGAACCCATTCGCTAGTTTGGTCTCCTGTAACCCAACTACATCCGCCTTGGAACTATTGATAACGTCCCGTATGATATCTCTCTTCCTCCTATCCCCCAGTCTCCTAACATTCTAGAACAATGTATTCATTGGGTGATTGTGTTATGGATAATCGTGGGTGTGGGGTGGGTGCCTCCCACCCCAACCACCATCGAGTCAGAGGTAGACTGTGTGTCTATCTAAGAGCTCGTGTTAGCCCGATCCATTTCCCACCCTCTAATTTTGTTGAGCAGAAGAGCATTACGCTCTCTATCGCAGACTTCTAAACCACAGGTATGAGCTAGGAAAAAAAACTTCTGAATTCGACATGAAATTTAAAACCAAAGCTAAAAAACATTTCGTACCTCCATCATCGAATTTTGCTATTTTGGCTGCCGCGGCAACCTCCAGGTAGTCATCTAGGGACTCCACATGAGCCCTTTTAGGTGACCGCTGCACCCTGAATCCCATTGTTCTGGTGGGCGCTCTACAACCCCAGTCGGGTGCTGAATCTAGGAAGGTAGATACTACTATCTCTGGAGAGATCGCACACTGCATAGCAGCAACAAACTCAAGATCCTCCGACTCCTCCTCCGAAAATGAGAATTCTTCGTCTAAATTTAAGCGCTCTGCTAAGTTCTCATCACTATCAGCCTGCTGCAAGTCCAGCTGTAGAGGGATCTTTGTCGTCTCGGACTCCTCAATGAGTCCACAAATTGTAGATGCTTTAGTCTGAATAGTAGTGCTTCCAGTTGCGAACCCCTCAGTAGGCCCACTACCCATTTGTAGTTGATCCTGATTGTGTTTGGGCCGCTCTTTGGGCCCACTAACACCAATATAAATACCCCCAAAATGATACTCCTCTTCCTCGCCAGTCTCATTTAAACCCTTTCTTCCTCCGTGGAGGACCAGACCGTTATTATCGAAGTCATCGCCACCTGCTTCAACTTCCAGCGGCACGAGTGCTCTGCTTTTTTCTTTGTTTCTATTGCCCCCTCCACGTGGCACCTCCTGATATGGGGGCACTGTGGTCGAGGGCACTAAAAACAGAGAGCTTCACCACTCTTTTTCTCGCAGCCTTCTCCACCAACTCCTTTCTCTTTTACTTCCCTCCCTTTTTCTCCGTTGCCATTGCCAACTCTCTTAGCGCTCAGAGTTTGTACTCTCCCCAAATCAAGAGCCCCCTCTCTGAGGTCGCTCTCCTTTTGGGTGAGATCTCTATTAGCGTTGCTTTCGAGCTTCGACTTCTTCCCCAGAGAGGAAATCTGCTCTGTCGATTTTTTACCCACCGCTACCCACTCTTGCCCCTTATGGACACTACTTTGTCTGTCTCTAGTGGCGTTCGGTGGGTCACTTTTGCTCTTTATCGCAATATGGCGACCAGCAACCATTTTCTGCTCCCCTCTAGCCTCTTCCCCACCAGATCCCATGTGATGCCTGCCATTATGAGCGCAGTCCTGGTCCTCCTGTCGCAGGTTACGCCTCTGCATAGGTAGGCTTTCCAAATCTGGCCTACTGCTTCGAGCCACCGTTGGATCTGATGATGAGGACGCCCCTGGGAGTCTTGGGTCATTGGATCTGATGGCCGTGGCTTTTCCTCGACCTTCTTTGAGGTTAGCGCCGCTCCCCGGTTCTGATCCCTCCGCCACTCCTCTATGGCCTCGCTCCTGCCCTTTCGCCACTTTGATGAGTTCGCGATGAGCCCTTTCTACTTCGTGCGATCCATCAATCGTGAGATCCCACTGTGGCACCACCACCTGTTTGTATGACCTGTTATCTCTGAGCGACGATGCTAGAGCTGGGGAAGTGATGGCTGATGCTCTGAGGGGTTCCACTCGCTTGTCGAGGACGAACCTGACGAGATAAGAGTCTTCAAAAGAGAAGATTTTGGCGAAGCGAGGCATTAGCGCTATGTCGGTGCTCCGTATGAGCAACCTTGCCGAGACTAACTCTGATCTTCTCACTGTCTTCTCATCAATCTCTACTATGGTTCCAAACTCGGTGACGATCTCATGGAGAGCCTCTCTCTTCCAAAAATGAAGTGGAACATTATGGATCCAAATCCAGTACAATTCCCCTTGGGGGAGTTCTACTCCGAAGCTAGGTGTCCATGCTTTGAATTTTACTCTGAAATGGCCGAAGTCGATATTGCCCATTCCAATCACATCAATAACCTTCGCCGGCGATGGGAAAGAGACCAAGAACTGTAAGTGGCACAGTTTCTTTGCAACCCAGTCTTTATGAGCTTTCATTGGCCATTTTTCATTGAGGGCTCGAAGAAGATGTACCTCCAACGGGCTCCCTGCTGTTACCTTGGCGATTGCGCACCATTCGCGAAGCCATCTCTCCTCATTCTTAATCGTCTCTAAGCTGCTTGCTAGACGAATGAAAGTGGGGTTCTCTGGTGACCTTCCACGGCTCACCGGTCTCTCGCCATCGGAGTGGGTTTCAACCATGTTGGTGCAGATATACGACAAATGGCCCCACTTCATGCACTTTAGACAGCGAGCCTCTTTAGTACATTCGCTCCTATAGTGGCCCAAATCTCCATAATTGAAGCACGGTACCGGCTTCTTTCTCCCCCTTCTTTGCTTCTTAGTGTGCTAGTGGTTTTCGGCTTGTTGTTTTGTTGAAACACTCTGACGTTTGCTTCTTTTCCCTAACACTGGTATCCACGGTTCCCCCTTCCTCTTCTCCCGAGTGTACCACCGCCGTAATCCCATCTTGTAGATCCCCCTCATGGGCTCTCGTGATGCAGGATTTACGCGTTGCGTTCTCGTGGGGAGGTGAGTTGGGGTAGTGGTCAGTGTTTTGCTGAAGGGAAGCATGGGTAGGCGATTGGTATGTTCTGTGGTGGTTGTGAAGGGAAGAGCTTGCACCCTTGGTGTGTAGCTCAGCAACTTTGTGTTGGAAGTGTGAATGGTATTGGGATGGAGGGTGAGACTGAGGATTATGGTGATCATGGTTGTACACCCTGTAGGGGTGCTGACCCGTAGTGGACGTTCTCTTATGCCCACTGTGGTCGGTAGGGGGACCCCCTCTTTGGGCCCTCCCCCCGTGAGGTTCCTCTTTGTGGCGATGAAGCCTATAGCCCCTGGGAGCCTCTTCTCTATGGCGATGATGACTCCATCTCCCCTCCTCATGCCGCTGATGCGCACTATGGTGTACACATGGCAGAGGGCGAGGCTGTCTGAGCCCCTGAGCCACTCTTTTTTCAGGGGAGTTGGCCGGTGAAGGAGGGGAAGACGGGAAGGTTGTGGCAGGAGCCACTGAAGAAGGAGGAGGAGAGGGGTTGGGAATTGCGATGATTGTTTGCAAAGGTTGGGGGTGCTGCAATGTGGAAAGCACTGGTGTTGTTCCTTGTATGAGTTGTGGCATTGTGGTTGTTTCAGTCGGTGGTGAAGCCGGTGGGTGACGGACCTTCTCAGTGGGCCCGCACCCACTGAGCTCTAGCTCCGACAGCATGAGGGAGGCTAGTTAGAAGAAGGATGCTTGGGGGAGGATTGGGGGGGGGGGGGGGGGGGGGGGGGGGGACCTTGTGAGTCGGCCTGTGGTGAGTAACAAAGGGAAGGAGGAAAGACTGTTAACGGAGAAGGTAGGGAGGTGGGTTGAGGAGGACGTCGGAGAGGGGTTACAGTAGCACCGGACGATGGGGGGGAGGGGGGTGGTGTTAGGTCGGAGCTAAGGCATATATCGTTGTTTCGATCAACAATATTGATGTTGATTGTTGTTATGACCTTTGATATTGCAGGTCCGATAGTGTTGGTTGCCGCATAGTTTTTCTATATTTGGCTTATTGAGTCTGATATAGTTTGTGATCGTTTCTGTAATGAGCTGCATTTGTTAAGAGCTGTAATCATGTAAGTGCATGTAATTTATCACTCTTTTTTTTTTAAACAATCCTAATCTTTACATTAAAAAAAAAGTGTGCATCATACGCGTGCAGATTACTAGTCTACATAAATAGATTTGTCTATGATATATTATGAAATATCAAATTTATAGGGACATCTGATTTACGTAAAAAGAAACCAACCGAAAAATCTTATCTCTGGTCTCTCCTCACTAATTTAACTAAAGCCCTCCACCTTTTCACAGTTGGAATATATCAGTCAACTCAATTAACAAACTATGTTAGTGGTCTATTTTACTATATCTTATGAGTCATGATTGAAACCCGCAAGTGTATACTCAGTTTGTTATGCATGTTGTAGATTTCGGTGTTTCTGAAGAGGTTAGTATTCTCAACTCTCAAGATTGCGTTAACAGATGTATGCTTACAAAATTTAGACATCGTTAATGTTGAATGTATGGTTGACACGGATGTAGTTTAGCTTGAAGGAAAAACATAATTACAGCAACAACCAGAAGAAATAAAAGATGGACTTTATTTGATCCAGAAAGTTACAAGGTGGTTTGTGCAGGAAGGGGAAGAACTGGTTGACCGTCTATTCAGTGTCCATATGTTCCCACTGGGTTCCGTAGTAAAACTCGTAGATAAACATTCATCCATGGTTTGGATAGACAGCCTATATGACAGTGTTGAGCTCTTAAGCAGTGGTTTCTGGTTTTGACTGCATCAAGTATAAGGAGCGAGTAGAATCTTTAGACCGACTTGCGGACACATCATACATCAACAGTTGTTATGTAAGATTATTGTTAATTCTATATTTTGGCCTCGACTGGCAGGGCCGGAGCAAACAAAGAAAATAAAGGAAATCGACGCTGATATCAACATTTCGACTTTTGAAGTTTGAGTCCAAGGAAGGGGGAGGGGGAGCAGAGGAGGAGTGATCGGCATGTGGAGAGTGCGGCACCTCGAGCCGGGTTGAGGAGTTATCACTTATCACTTTTTGTATATTCGGAGGCTTTGTTGTAATAGTCTTGTTATAATTGAAGTAATTACTCTGGTTTTCGGGTAAGGGGCAATCTTGTATGGGGTGGACTCTCTTTTGTCGGGGAATGAGGCTCATGACCGACTTGTTGGGACTCATGAACATCATTTCTCTTTCTTGGTTGTTGTTTTATTAAAATCTTTTTAATGAAGCGCGGGGGGCTTCCACCCACCGTTTATGATTAAGAAAAGTATAAGGAGTGAGGACATACTTGTGGCACAAGATTACCTCCCTATTTTGGCGCCCGCCATTAGCTATTAACTGTTGAGGAAGTCTTGTATCTAGAATGAAACTCAAAATTTGAAAGCAAAGAAGGGTATGCTGGCGGGATGGCCATTGGGGAAGTTCATGGTGATAGATGAATTGGAGGTGACATCACTTTTTGGATTTTTTTCTTTAACTAGATTAACGAGAATGCGAAATATAAGTGAAAAATAACACACAAATTGATAATGAGTTCAACATAAATTTTGTCTGTTAGGAATTATGAGGATCTTGTTAAGTCTTCGACACAATCAACACAAACCACCAAGCAAACTAGATCACACCAATCACACAAAGCACATAAGAATTGTCCCGGTTGGAGCTTTCGCCTTAATCTGGGGGAGAAAGAACTGAGAAATTATTTCAACTAGAGAAGATACATGAATATTACAATTCTCACCACGACCATCTCTTACAAGCCTAACTAGAACTTGGAGTTGTCTACAATGGAGAAACTTTCTCACCCTCTTAGATGAAGTACTATCTTCTTCTATTCGGCACTCAATAGAATCATATCGTTCTAGGAGCCATTTGCATTGTATTTATAGATTTAGAGAAACCCTAGTTTGATACACTTGATACATTAACCATCCGATTACTACTGAAGAGATTATCCTGCATTGGGAGTCGTACAATCTGACTTGAAGACGAAGTTGGGCTTCTCACGAATCTCCAAGACATAACCCATCAACGCCGCGGTCGGTCGACCGTACACAACAGTCGGTCGACCGTTCCCCACTCGGGAATCCTGTACAGCAGGAGCGGTCGACCGACCCCAAGTATGGTCGACCGCAACTCCACCTGCTTGCTTCTGCTGACTGTTTTCCTTCTTCTTCGATGCCTCGTTTCGATCTATCTCAATCCTTCATCGTCTTCTTCATCGGACATGTGTATGCAATACATACAAACCCAACAATCTCCACCTTCGATTGCATACTCATGAATCCATACTTATGTGATTTAAAACTCTTCTAGACCTTTCTTTTCCGCTTTGTAAACAACACGTTTCTATGACTTCTTCTGCTAGTTGAACAAACCTCCACCTGTTTTTCTCCAGCTGTATGCCCCCTCAAGGGCACACCCCTGTAGATGTAAGCATGGAGGTGCCACCCTATACATGAACTCCACCAACATCACTCGTGGAACGTCTAAAATTTGTTTTATTACTGGGTAGTTTTTATGGCGAGGTATTAAACCCTTCAATGTGGAGTACGTAGGTGCTTACCCTCGAACCTATATAGTATGTGATGCATAGAATCCAAACAAGTATGCATTAGTGTCCTCTTAGCGTAAAACATCTGCATTAGGCATTAAGGCATTGCATATACCGACATGTTTAGGATAGTCACTTTCACACTTTGTTTTACATTCAAGTTTGTGTATGCTAAAATAAGTGAGTCGGTATATTATGCATAACGAGGATGGCCGTGTATAGTATTGTGTCAGTTGTATGTAACTGACGTGCCCACAATATTCAATGTAGGGCTTGGATTGGCTAAGACTGGAAGATGAATTTGAAGCTAAAAATTGTTTTATATGTTGTTGATTAAATTGTACATGCTTTGTAATCTTTATTTTTCCGCTGCGTTGATGTAAAATGAACAATGTTGAACAAAAAAGAGTTTTTAAATTCATTGTAAAATTATACGAAATGAAGTGAAGATCCTGTTGTGCTACGAATTACCGTATTTTGGAATTCGGGGCATTACAACAAGTCTCAATACAACCGCAGAATTACAATGAGTCTACGTTTCATACATAAGAATCGCTACCATAAGTCTTGCAAACACTGTACAACAAATTGTTCTGCAAGTCGTTCTTCCAGCTACTGCTCTGCCTAAGAGACACAAACCTCTTCACCGGCCTCCTGCCAGTTACACACTAGAGGGATGCTCCGCCTAAAATATACAAACCTCTTTATAGGCTTTTTGCCAGTTAATAGCTCCCCAGGGCTGCCTCAACTTTTGACGATAAAAATCAGGACAAGGCTTATGTAGGCGGGCAAACTCCAAGTGTAACCCCTATTTTCGCAAATACATATTTTCTAAGTATTTTCTGTATTTAAAATTCTCGTAAATTATTTTTTTTCTGCTTTCAAATCTTCTTTAAATGTATTCTTGGAGCTTCTCTTTTAAAATCTATTTTTGATCAATAATATTATTTGTAACCATTTTCTATGATTTTTTGTTTTTATTATTATTACTTTTATTATTACTATTATTGTTATTATTATTACTATTATTATTGTTATCATTTTCTTATTATTATTGTTATTAGTATCATTGTTATTATTGTTATTTTTGACAGGTTATCAAAAAAAAATCCACTTTTATTTGCTAATTGTATTTGTGGTATTTTAGATAAATCATATTTTGTAATGAAAATTACCTTTTTAGTATAAACAATTTTTGTATTGGTTATTTTTCTATTTAAGTTTTAATCCCCTAAAACCCAATACCCCTAATACCGAGTTTTAATCCCCAACCCATTTATTAACTCCACCCTACCCATTACCATTTATCCATTTAAACCCCTTAACCCGTTTTACCCATACCCATTAAGCCCATTTAATACCCAAATACCCATCTATTTTAACCCAAACCCTTTACCAGACCCGTTATCACATCCCCTAACCCGTTTACCAACTTACACCTAACCCTAACTATATAAATACCCATATGTTTTATCCCTACCCTCTTCATCTACCCTAGCCGCTTCGTCTTCCCCGTTCTCCTACTCTCTCTCCCTTCTCCTTGGTCCTCGCCCCCTGTCGCGAGCAGTGCTAGCACTAGCCCACCTCGTGAGGCCAGCCACCATGCAACCACAGTCCGCCTTCCCCTGGGCTCCTCCCGACTACAACGACCGCCACAGCCCTGTGCCCTCGTTGCCAACGCGATGACCCTTCGTTGTTGTCCCCTAGCCACCGCCGCGCCCCCTGGCTGCCATGACAGCCCCCGACCTGTGTGCGCTCCTCTCGATGTGTCGGTAGCTGTTCCCGTCGTTCTCCCGCTGCAGCAGCACGGCAGCATCCTGCCGTTGTGCCCTTGTGCCGATCACCGTCGCTGAAGCCATGCAGCCGTCAAGCATAGTCGTGGAGTTGCTGGTTGATCATGGGTTTGATCATGTTGATTTTGGGACGTCCGTTTGATTAGATCTTGATCTTGATGGTTTGAATCCTGGGCCATCCGATCTGATCCGATCATCTTGATCATGATCTTGGATCTCAACTGTCCGATTGTGTTCGTGATCTCGATTGCCTTCATCTTGTTCGCGATCGGTTTTTCATTATGTTCGTGATCTCATTCGTGAGTCATTCGTTGAGTTCGTGCCTCGAAAATTCGTTCCCGTTATTCTTGCCCGTGCTTCGTCGTTTTCGTCGTCTCTCCGGTAAATAACTTGTATTCTTTTCTTTTTGTAATATAAGTACTAAATACCGCTTGTAGTGTAGTTGGGTTCTAGAGACAATTTGTGTGTGAATTCTCTGTTATCTATTGTCTCTATTGTGATGATTTGATCGTAGTTGCCTCACGACATATATGATATGAAACAACCTAGGGTTGACAACTTTTGATGTATATGTTCATGCTACTTTGAGATATCTGTGCTTGATGTGTTATTCGTGATATACTTGTCGAATGCAAAATACCCTATACCATATTGTTTGGACATCTAGTACATCATATTTCATGTTTGGTTATGCTTTGGATGAGTTTTATGTGAACTAGTGGATTTTGTACATATGAGATATTTTTAGTTTTGCCAGTTTTCTCGTTTTGATCAATATTCTAGCCTCTATTAAGGTCAGTATTTGAAAATATTTTGTGAACATGATTCATAGAGAATTCTGTCTATTTTCTAACCCTTTTGATGGATCTCAGTTTCGATTTACGGTTTGTGAGTTATGTCGATTTTACTGCAGTGGTGTTGAAAGATTCCCAGATTTTGTTTTCTATGAATTCTGAAGAGTAATCCATTTTTTATTCTGGTGTTAAAATTATTATTTTGATCTGAAATTTTGCTTAGTACTTCTCGACTTGATTGGGGGTTTACCCAGAATTTTGGTGGATTTATTTGAGGAGTTTTACAAACCTTTTCATGTTCGCAAATAAGGATTTTACATGCAGAATTTTACTATTGTTCAGTAAAGAACCTGATTTTCGACCTAATTCTACTTGCTGTTTCTAAAATATTTCTGAATATGAAAGTTAGCCTACTGTATCTATTGTATTAAACTTTTGGTGGATTTTGTTTTCGATTTATGGTTTGTGAGATATTGCTGTTTTCGTACTGCAGTGTTTACAATTTCAGATTTACAAAACTACTACATCTTGACATTTTCTGATTTTTGTTGACTAAACAATTTATATTAGAAAATTATGATACTTTATATTTTGATTCTACACATATAGGGGAGTAACCTAGATTTTTTGTGAATTTAAATAATGAGTTTTCATGCTGTTTTCCTGACTATGAATACAAAATATTGATTTATGACTGAACACGTTTTCTGGATTCAAAGCTGTTTTGAGACTTGATTTTGTGAAATACTATATGACTTATATATGGTTGCTGGATTTGGTACGGAGTCTATTTTTCGGATTCTTTGACGGATCCAGATTTATATTTTTGTAGCAACCGGAATACCTGTTTTAGTGCAGTACTGTCGTGCTGTCCTAAACTAGCATTTGCATTGTTCTATTCCTTTATGAACTGTCCATCACCTGTACATGTTTATCTTTCACCCTGAACCTGTTACATGTTTATGCTATGTTATTCTTGACCTGCTTATGACACATACATGCATGTCTGATAATAATAATAATAAATGACCAAGCTGGGGTTCAAGGGAAAGATCTAGTGGTGGGAAATTATAGAAATGTGTACTTAGAAGGGGGCACATGTTTTCCATACTGAGCATCTGTTATAATGTTATAATGATTACCTGATTGCACACTTTCCAATAGGAAGGTGTACTCGGAGGAGGACCAATAGGTTCTGACTGTCTGATTACTGTTACTGATTACCTGACTGCACACTTTCCTATAGGAAGGTGTACTCGGAGGAAGACCACTAGGTTCTGATTGTCTGATTACTGTCTGATTACAGATACCTAAGTACACGGCCCTATATGATCCCCTACGAAATCTAAACGAAACTGTTTGAATGTAGCAACCATGTAGTAAAAAGATGGATGCATGAAGTGCTACCTAGATAGTAATAAACACAAGACTGTAAGAACTGACATCTGTTACACTGTTATCTGTTACATGCCACTGAACACTGATACCTGCTATCATTTGAATTTTACCTGACACTATTATCTGTTACTGTCTGACTGTTATCTGACATTGCTATCCGTATACCTGTCTACATACTGTTGACACTTGACACATGTTATCTGTATCTGTTAGTATACCATGCTATCTTATTTGTTTTCTTATTTCATGTTAGATATTAGATTCTGTTGATATGCCTATACCATGCTATGTTTGTTCCATGCTGTTTGTTAGTTTTTCCCATGTACTTGTATCCTGCACTACAAGCAGCCTGTAACTTGCATTGACGGCAGTGTTTTTCTCTTTTCATTTTTCCTGCAATTTATTAATTGCAGATTGGGATGGTCAGCTGCTAGATGGAGTTGGTGATATGAGATATTAGTGCTGAAGTTTTATTTATTATTTCTGTTGCTTATTTGAACAATTGTATTTGATACTTGGACTTATTTGTATTTGGGCAATGTGACCCAGAATATTAACTTGTCCAGACTTGATTTATTTGAGATTATTATATTTTGGTTTCAAGTAAATTTCTATTGGTATATCTGATTCGATTATGCATACTTGGTTGACTTCTTTTGCTTCCGACTCTGATTATTCTTGTGAGATGTTATAAAGATTCTGAACAGCTTATGGATGATGAAAATTATTCACTGGGCTTACATATATCCGTATTCCGTATTCTCGTTTGGGAAGCAGGGCGTGACACCAAGTCTTTCCTATCACCTTCACCTGAGCAAGCTCTAATTTTTCCCCGCATAACATGCTGTGCAAACAGACAAGTCTGAACTTCGTCAAGCACAGCACAATGTGAACAAGTGCAAACTCCGCATACTAAGAACGTCATTTGGTGTACACGATTTCTTGTCAGAACGGAGAATAACGAAATTACATCACTTCTTCATCAAGAAAACTCACTCAGGCTCCATCATCAAATCGTTGACTCCAAATAATGAGTTCAACGCCTTGAACTCTACACACGCCCCATCAACTACTCGTTGACTCCAAACACTGTGTTCAACGCCTTGATCTTTGCCCATGCTTCATATCAACATCACGTTGGCTCCCAACAATGAGTTCAACGCCAGATTCTTCACTCGAGCTCCGTCAACAACTCGTCAACTCCAAACAATGATTTAAATGCTGTGATCTCCACTGAGTCCCCTCAATAACTCGTTGACTCCCAACAACGACTTTAACCCTCTGCTCTCTACTCGAGATCCATCAAATAACTCGTTGACTCTGAACAAAGAGTTCAATGCTCCACTCTCCACTCCAGCTCCATCAAGCAACTCATTGGCTCCAAACAACGAGTTCAACGCACTGCTCTCCGCTCGAGATCCACTAACAACTCGTAGGTTCCAGACAACGAGTTCAATGCTGCGCTCACCACTCGAGCCCCATCAACCTTCGCTCGAGCTCACCAACAGCTCGTTGGCTCCAAACAGCGAGTTCAACGCTCCGCTTACTGCTCAAGCCCCATCAACAACTTTTTGAATCCAAACAACGAGTTTAACACTTTGCTCTCCGCCCGAGCTCTGTCAACAACTCATTAGCTCCAAGCAACAAGTTCAACGCCTTGATCTTCGCCCAGGCTTCATAACAACTCGTTAGCCCCCCAACAATGAGTTCAACGTCTGGTTCTTCACTCGAGCTCTGTCAACAACTCATCAAATCCAAACAACAAGTTCAATGCCCCTCTTATCACTCAAGCTCTTCCAACAACCCCCATCTTCATGCAATAGGCTCGGCATCCAACACCGACCTAGAATTTTCTCTACAAATTTGCTGGGCGCAAACAGCGAGTCACCAATGCCAGATTCGTCCTAGAGTTGTCTCTACAAAACTTGCTGGATGCAAATAGTAAGTTCCAACTTCCAACTCCGTCTCGAAATTCTCTCTCAAAACATACTGGATGCAAACGACAAGTTCAACATTCAACTCCGTATCAGAGTTTCCTTTCAAAACATTCTGGGAACAAACAACAAGTTCTAATGACCAACTCTATCACATGGTTGTCTCCATAACTCAGTTGTACCAAACAGCGGGTTCAACGTTCAACTCCGACTAGAGTTACCCCTACAAACTTGTTAGGAACAAACAACAAGTTTAATGTTCAATTCCATCATAAAGCTCTCTCTCCAAACTTGTCGGGATCAAACGGCAGGTTAAACGTTCAACTCTGACTAGAGTTGCCCTTACAAACTTGTTGGGAACAAACAACAGGTTTAATGTTCAACTCCGTCGCTGATTTGTCTCTCCAAACATGTCGGGCTCAAACGTTAGGTTCAATGTTCAACTCCAACTAGAGTTGCCCCGATAAACTTGTTAAGAACAAACAACAGGTTTAACATTCAACTCCGTTGCAGAGTTGTCCCTCCTACAAACTTACCGGGATCAAATGACATGCTCTACATTAACTTGATTAAGGAGTTGCCCCTTCAAGCTTGTCGGAATCAATTGGCGAGCTCTACATCGACTCTATCTCAGAGTTGCCTCAAATAACTTACTAGAATCAAAGGACAAGTCCCACATTCAACTCTGCTTCAGAGTTGCCTATAAAAAACTTGCCGGGCGCAAACGACAAGTTCAACATTCAACTCCGCCTCAGAGTTGTCTTTACGAAACTTGTTGGAAGCAAACAGCAAGTTCAAACAATGACTCCGTCTGAGAGTTGCCTCTCCAAACTTGCTGGGTGCAAAAGGCATGTTCAATGATAAACTTTTCGGGAACAAACCGGACGCCCAACATTCCAACTCTTTCTCGGAGTTGTCCCTATAAAACTTGCTGGGCACAAATGGTAAGATCAACGATCAATTCCGTCTTCAAGTTGTCTCTCTAAACTTTTCGGGATCAAATGGGAATCCTAACGTTCCAACTCCGTCTCGGAGTTGTCTATCAAAACTTGCTTAGAGCAAACAGCAAGTTCAATGTTCAACTTCGTCACAGAGTTCTCTCTAATTTTTAGGCGCAAACGGCAAGTTCAAACGTTCAACTTCATCATAGTGTTCTCTATTAACTTGCTAGGCGCAAACAGCAAGTTTAACGTTCAACTTCATCTTAGAGTTTTCTCTACAAACATGATGGACGCAAACAGCAAGTTCGATCGTTCAACTCCGTCATAAGAATTGCCTCAACAACAACTCGTTTAGGTCAGCTGCATACTCAAGATCCGACGATCAAAGCAATTAGCTCCCAGATCAGTGGAACACTCGTCCAACAACGAAACACTCGATTGACAAAACAAGTGCACAACACAATGCTTGTTTGACGAAAGAGTGGTTCAGTAAAATAGGAGACGAGATATTTTGATTGACAAAACAAGCAAACAATACAACGATTGGTTGACAAAAGAGCAATTCGACGAGGTAGACTTCCTAACAAACACTTCGCAGGCGAGAACTCGACAAATCTCTGGACCAAGCTCGACAAAACAAGCTGATAAGTACTCGAAGCAATAACTCATCAAAAAGATTCAGTTGGTATATAGGCCAAGGTTTGCAAAATATACTTCATGTATGTACATATACAAATGTAGATAATTTACACATTCGTGTATACACATATACATATGTATGTAATTACACACATGCACAAAAAATGAGAAGACATCCTCAAGCTTCTTCAAAAACTCCAACAGCCAAGTTCGATAACCCAATTCCAAAACTTCACCGTCGAGCTACAGCACCCCCTCGCCAAAATCGTTCGCCAAAGCTTTGTCCTCAATGATTCTCCGAGCTCCACCACCTCGAAAGTCGATGAGAGTGGCAGCTCGGCCAAATTAGTGGCTGCTCGACGAAACTCCAGCTCGACGAGAGCAGAGCTTGATTAGGTCTCTCAGCATGACCAAAGCAGTGCCAGATCAACGAGAGCGGAGCTTGACCAAGTCTCGCAGCTCGATCGTGGGAGCTCGACAAGCCACGAGCTCGACCATAGGAGCTTAACGACGATGGAGCTCGACCGTTGGAACTCGACAAGCCACGAGCTCGGCCATAGGAGCTCGACAGCATCATGCTCGACCAAAGGAGCTCAACGATGATGGAGCTCGACTGTAGGAGCTGAACAAGCCACAAGCTCGACCATAGGAGCTCACAGCATCAAGCTTGACCATAGGAGCTAAACGATGATAGAGCTCGACCGTAGGAGCTCGACAAGCCACGAGCTCGGCCATAGGAGCTCGACCACATGAGCTCAACGACGATAGAGCTCGACCGTGGGAGCTCAACAAGCCACGAGCACGACCATAGGAGCTCAACAGCATCAAACACGACCACAGGAGCTTAATGATGTCAGAGCTCGACCGTGGGAGCTCGACAAGCCACAAGCTTGACCATAGGAGCTCGACTATGGGAGCTTGACAAGCCACGAGCTCGACCAAAAGGAGCGCTCAAAACCCTAAGAAATGAGGGTAGCTCGACGAACTCGTCAGTCAGGCTGGGGGGGTCTCACAGGCATTCACATCCGTTGGATCTCCTCGATAACCGCTAGCGCCCATAATCAATGGCTTAGATGAAGCCATGTCTGCCGCTTCTTTCCGCCCACAGCCGCTCGATTGCTCCAAAATGCGCGGTAGAGCACAATCAACACACCAAGAAGTGCCACATCGCCCCTCCCCTCAGAATTTCACATCATAGCCGCACGCTTCACTCGGGGGGCTAGCCATCCTCTGATTGACGCTGCAGATAGAGTCAAAATGCCCGTCGAGACTTGATAAATTCGTAAAAACCCCAAGAGATCATTTAAATTTCGAATATTTAATTAAGAATTCCAAAAAAAATCGAAACATTAATTAAAATTTCCAAAAAGTAATCTAAAATTGGTTTTTAATTAAAAATTTTAAAAAATTGAATTTAAGCTGGGGAAAATTATCAATAAATCCAGAAAATCTAAAAAATTGCGGAAAGTTCTAAAAAAATCCAGGAAAATATTCGCTGCCTTCAAAAGCTTTTGATCAATTCTAGGTATCTCCAAGAAACCCTGAAAGCTAAGGTTGTGTTCCAGAATCAAAAAATAAGGCGAACTACTCCCCGATAGCGAAAAAAATTGACTTCGAGAGAGGGGGCATATGATAATGGTAAAAATCACAGTAAATCAGGGTCGTACGATACCAGCACAGATCACAAAGCTTCTACAGGCAGATTAATCATAACAGACCTCTTTAACAAGTCTGGGTGTAACCCCTGTTTCTCCAAAAATATATTTGCTGTGTATTTTCAATATTTTAAATTTTTGTAAATTAGTTTTCCGCTTTCGAACTGTTTTTGTTAAAATATATTATTGTACTTTTTATTAAAGTCTATTTTTAATCCATGGTTTTATTTGCTACTAATTTCCAATGAATTTATATTATTATACCAATCTTATTATTTTAATTTTTACCCTGGTTTCTATTATTATTACTACTATTATTGTTTTTATTGTTATTGGTATTGTTTTTATTGTCATTATTAGTATTTCTATAAAATCCTAATTGTATTTATAATTATTTCGAATAAATTTCATATTGTAGTATAAATAATTTTATTTTGTTATATAAAACTACAATTTTATTGATTATTTTATTTTCTAATGAATTTTTATACCATATTTTTCTTATTGGATAACCCATACCCATCTAATTCCTTAACCCATTAAATACCTTTAACCCAAATTTTATTAACTTGTGTCCTATACCCAAACCCACTTATAACAACCCAACCCAGCATACATAATCCCACCTACTTCAGATCCCAACTATCAAAGCCATTTTTTTATCCATTCATTACCACCTAATGTAAATACTCCATACCATTACTTTCCTAAACTATATCCCCCACCCAAATTGCTTACCTGTTTACCTACCGAATACCCCCACCTAAAAAACCATTAACTGCATTCCCCCCCCCCCCCCCCCCCCCCCCCCCCCGGTTGTACTATGCTGTGCCGCCCCCTCTTATAAACCCTAATCACCTATGTATATAATTACCCTTCTCATGCATATGTGTATTTCCTCCTAGCCACAACTTGAGTAAATTGCCCTCTGATTTCGCCCTCTCTCCCGACCCTATTTTGACTCTCCCAGCCTCTCCTAAATCCGCCGTCCTCTCTCCCTCTCTTCCTCGTACTCTCGAGGTTGAGTGTGCGTGCATGGTTATTCGTTCGTGGGTGGTGTGTTGGATCGCGGGAGATTGTGGTGTGTTCTAATTGGTTCGTGTTGTGGGACGTTCTTGCTCGTGAGGTTTTGTCCGTTCGTTCTTGGAGTATTTGGTTCGTAGTCGTATTCGTAGGTTGTGCTCGCTTTGGTTCGTTGACTCGTTCGTTCGCGTTCGTTGCCAGTAATCCGTTCCCGTTATTCTTATTTTTTGTCGGTTTCATCTCTGGTTAAGGCAAGTAACTTGTATTCAAATTTCTTTGTATGATACAAGTCATAAATACCGCTTGGAGTGTAGTTGGATTCTAGAGACAATTCGTGTATGATACCCCTTGTTGATATTGTCTCTATAGTGCTATTTGACCATAGTTGACTCACGACACAAAATTTGACATGAAATAACTTAGGTTTTGCCCATCCTTGATATGATGTATATGTGAAACAATTATGTGAACTCGTGTATTTGTGAGACCCATGCAAGATACTTGTTGTGGACATGTTGTATACCCTATTTCATGATGTTGGACACTTGGTAGACTCGATTTCATGTTTGGTTGTGTTTGGATCAAGTTTCGTTGAATCTATGTTGATTTTAGGTTTTGAGGAAATTCTGTGTTTTGTCGATGATCTATCTTGATTAGTAATTTAGACCATATTAAGGTCAGAATCTTAATATCAGTATAAAACATGAATTGTAGAGAAATTCGTCTTCTTTCCAACCGCTCTGACCTTGATTAATTTCGTTTTTGTATATGTGAGATATGACTGTTTTACTACAGAGGTGTATTCAAATTTCAGATTTTGCTTCTTGTTAATTTCGACGCATAAACTATTTTTATTCTGGTGTTAACTATATTATTTTGATCTGAAACTTTGCACATTGTTTTTATACTTAATTAGGGATAACCCAGAATTTTGGTGGATTTTATTTTGGAGTTTATATGCCGTTTCATGTTGGTTTATGAAAGCTATACTTGCTGTATTTTGCTTGCTGTTCTGTAAAGAATCGTATTTTCACCCTATTTTCTTTTACTGTATGGAAAATATTTGTGATAAATGAAAGTTAGTTTATCTTGTCTACTTTCATCTCCCTTTGGTAGATTTGGATTTTGTTTTACGGTTTACGAGATATTACAGTTTTCGTACAACTGTGTTGGGAATTCCAGATTTGCGAAACTATCGTTTCTTGACGTTTTCTAATTTTTGATGACTGATCTAATTTTACTGGAATATTATGAAACTTTATATTTTGATACTAGACATATAGGGGAATACCCCAGAATTTTTCTGGATTTATTTGAGGTGTTTTCATGCTGTTTTCCTGCTCTTGAATTCAATTTTCTGATTTCTGGCTGAACCTATTTTCTGTATTCAAATCAGTTTTGAGCTATGTTTTTGTGAATTAATATATGACTTATTTATACTTTTTAAATTCAGTTGGGAGTCTATTTTCTATATGTTTTGACGGATTCAGATTTGCATGTTTATAACACCGGAAATTTCTGTTTTAATCCAGTATGGTCTTGCTGTCTTGAACTTGAGATTTGTTTATTTTATTCTTTCATGTGTTATCTTGCACCCGTACATGTTTATCTTGCAACATGAACTTTTCACATGATCATGCTATGTTATTCTTGATATATTTTGCACATCTACATGCTTGTTTGAGATTAATAATAAATAACCAAGCCGGAGTTTAAGGGAAAGATCTAGTAGTGGATAATTCAAAAATGTATACTCGGAAGGGGGCCCGTATTTTCCATATTTAGAATTTGGTATATGATTTGGATTATTTGGAATTTGGTATATAATTTGGATTATTTGGAAATTGGTATATGATTTGGATTATTTGGAATTTGGTATATGATTTGGTTAATTTGGAATTTGGTATATGATTTGGATTACTTGTCCCTGAGTATACTGTCCTTTATGGTCCACTATAAAATCTAAAGCAAAACTATTTGTTGTAGTAACCATGTGTTATAATATAGGGCGCATGAAGTGCTACCTAGGTAGTAATAACTACAAGATTTGATACATGACACTTGAACATGATACTTGAACATGATACATGCTTGTTTGATACTTGACTACATGATACATAAGACTTGATATATGACACATGCTACATGTTTACATAATACTTGACACTTGTACTTGACTACATGATTCTTGTTACTTGATTTCGTGACACTTGATACATGACACTTGATACTTATTTGTATGATACTTGTTCACCTTGCCATGCTAGTTGTTATATTTTGATATCATGTTTATATCATGTTAGTTAGTTTTGTCCCATGTACTTGTATCCTGTATTACAAGCGGCCCATAACTTGCAATTGACGGCTACTTATTTTCTCTTTTCCTCTTACCTACAATTGTTGAATTGCAGATTTTGGAGAACAGGTTCCAGACGGTATTGGTGACATGAAGTACTAGTGATGAATTTTATTATTATTATTTCTTGTAGCTTGCTTGAACAATATTGTATCTTGTACTTAGAATTATTCTTGTATTTGGGCAATGTGACCCAGGATATTTGTCTTATTCAGATCATGACTATTTGAGATTAATGTATTTGGTTTCAAGCACTCTTGTTAGTATTTTTGGTTCATATGTGCATATTGGTTGATTTTTTTGCTTCCGACTCTGATGATTCTTGTGAATGTTGTAAAGATTCTTGAACAGCTTATGGATGATGAAAATCATTCGCTGGGATTTGATCGCGTATTCGTATTCCGTATTATTTTTGGGAAGCGGGGTGTGACACTGGGCCTTCTCCATTCTCCTCTACAAGACATGGGCATCTTTCAAGCCCATAAAAGGTGACAGATTAGGCCTACTAAGAGAGACCCAGCCTATGAGGGCTGTTAGTCAAAGCTCTTATCCCCAAACAAGAGAGCTTATCTCTTGAGGGGGAGAGTCGATCTAATGGATTCATATCAATCTCCTGTATTGTTTCTCAGGCATATAAATACCCTCCCCCTCCTGTAACACCCTGAATTCCAAAATAAGTCTGAATTCAAAGTTCCACAGAATCTTTGCACTTCACTTTGTACAATTTTATAAGGAATTGAAAACTTTTTATACAATAATGTTTACATCAACACAGCGGAAGCAAATTACAACATTTCTTGAATAAAATAATACTTGGAAACAATTCTTTAAGCAGCATCCTTCTTTAGTCCTTCATTCATTTTATTATGCATATAAACTGTGGGTACGTCAGTTGCATACAACTGACTCTAAAATATAATACATCAATTTCTCTTACTTGGAAAGCACACACTTGTTCACAAACAAACCTAAGGGGGACTATCTTATTGATGTAGTGTGTGAATGTGCACTTAGTCTTCACGCAGTTATTTATTATTTCATGACACTAATGCATACTGGTTCGAACTTATGCATCTCATTCTACATAAATCCGTGGGCAAGCACTTAATCGTTCTTCATCTTGTAGGGTTGGATCCCTCGTTATGAGTTGAACTACTACGGTAACTACGGTAAGTATTCTATGTATTTTATGATTTACGAGCCCATGTCCAGACAGCCTGGAGGAGAATCCCATGTCATGACATGACGCATCATGTAGATAGCCTATGGACAATTCGCCTCCGTCATGGGACAATGGCACTACGTAGTCACCAAACACCCCACAAGTGTTGCAACGGTCCCGATAATTCCGGAGATGTATTCACATCATGACATGAGGCATCATGTAGACAGCCTGTGAACACTCTCACACCGTAGATCCGAGGCCCTCATAATTGTATTTTTCTTTTACTTTCATCACATCTTCACTATGTGTCTAATCCTTAGATAATTGAATCATGAATAAAATTAACATCCTAGAGTTAGCGTTACCTCTACACCGGTCTTAAACATCAACTGTAATCACAACCCAATCTTGGTCTTTATTTATCACATTTCTCTTTCAAAAATTTCATCCATGCCGATGTAAGGATTTAGCTAAAACTCTAGTTTCAATCTCTTTTCATGTTCATCAAAAATGAGTATTCATATTCACAAATTTCCACATTTCATCGTGACTTTATATTTCATTTTCCATGCACATTTGCATAATTTCGACAACAATTTCATATTTAACTACTCAAATTTTCCATATCAAAAATCTCATTTTTAATCTCTACACCAAAATTCGTTACATTCAAAATATATTCTCTCTCTTTAATTAATCAAAAAAATCATATCTAAGAATACTTATTAAGTTTTTCTTCCCAAAATTTCTTCTAATTCTCATTGTAATAAGTCAAATATTGTAGAAATAATTTTCATGAAGTCTAGGTAATTTTAGAAGAATTCTAATATTTTTTCCTCATTTTTTATACTCTTAAAATACTCAAAGAAATTCAAAATAAGAAGGAAAAAAAAAAATCAAAAATTTACAAACAAAAGGCCAAATGCCGGATTCGAACCCAGGCCAAACCCCCCGCTCATGAACAGTAACCAACCCAAAGCGCACCTGATGACCAAAAAGGCCAAAGTGACTAACCGATATAGAGGGACTTAGTTTGTATTTAAGGTCTGCTTTCGGGATTTGATTAAAAATCGAATTTTCAGAAAAACAGAGTCTCTTGCAAGACTCGAACCCAAGACCTGAGCTCCGCCAATGAACAGTAACATACCCAAAACGCACCCAAAGACCAGTAGGGCTTGAGTGACTAACCAATAGAATGTTGGTTGACAACTTTTTGTATGTAATGTACTATTTCTAGTTCTTTCTTTAATAAACTTGATTTTTCCCAATCAATTTGTACTAATAAAATCTAAATTTTTTTCTAGAATGTATTTCTTTGAAAAACAGTATATTATATTTTCTTAGATATTCAAAATTCACATTTTTAATCACATAGAAGTCTATTTCTCTTATTTTTTTTGAAAAGTGGTACATTAATACATTTTTCGACATTGAAAAATTCTTTTTCTAAATGAACCTTTCTATCTACTTGTTCCCCATTTGTTCACAACATATTGGTACAATTTTTCATTTTTTAACCCAATCAAAGCTCTTAAGTTAGTCTTACGTTTACGAAACTAATCATTTTCTTGTGTTTCAAAAAGACAACATAAATGATACTCTAGTGAATACAATATTACTCGTACAACGCAATTAAAACACACTTATTGCAACTAATCAATTTATTTCACAATCCATGGATATTATTTTGCATTCTACAATTCATTCAAAAGTACAATTTTCATATAATCATGATTCATCAATTCATATGTATTCTGGCATGCAAATATATTAACAAAACATTATAACAAATCTCAATTAACACATTCCAATTCATTTTACTAACTCTTTCATGTATATAAACTAGAGTTCCTCACTTTCTTACTAGTATCTTCAAGCAAGTATATGGCAATTTTTCTACTTGTTTCTAACATTTATACAAATTAAAAGTTCTAGCATGGCATCCATATTATAAGTTTGAGAAATCACCCACCTTATTGAAGAAACAAGAAAAAATCCTAAAGAACTCCTTGAAAGCGCGATTGTCTTCATTATCCTCCTAGTTTGTGCTACACGAACCGAGTCTTCTCCTCCTTGTTGTGCTAACCGAGCCTTCTCCTCCTCTTGATGCTAGCCGGCCTCGAATAGGAAAGGGAACACACACTTCTCTTTCTTTTTCTCACACAAAAATCTTTTCTCACTCAATCTTTTCCTCACAAATGTCTCTTTTTTCTCTTACTCTTTGAAAAATTCTAATGCAAGTAATGAAGAAGACAAAGGAGAGGTATTTATACACATTTCAAGAGTGGATGAAGGGTTGAGATGAGTTTAGATGAAGGGCTAGGATAAATTTGGGAGTTAGAAGAACTACCCATTATCAAGTAACCACCTCACCACTCTCTCCATCTCTCCCACTCCAAAGACCAAGGCCGGCCAAGTCTTCTCAATCAATTTGCACGTGCATGTGCAATGCACGTGCCTCTCCATGCATACTATAAATTAGTTTGTTCATTTAATTGTTAATTTAATTGCTACTTGTTCAAGTCTACACTACAAGTTGTATTAATTAATATTAGAAATAACTAGTGGGCTAATTAGGTGGGCTAAAATCGGTGGGCTCTTTAATTAATTAATTAATTAATTTTAGATGGGCTAGAATTAGACTATTAGGCCTAAAGATTAATATTAGGCTTTAATTTTAAAAGTGAAGAAAATGTTTATTCATGAAATTTAAAATAATTTTTAAAGCTAACAACACACATTAATTTGCACGTGCAAGACACGTGAAAACAAATTTAATTTTATAAAAAAATACAGGATGTTACAACACTCCCTCCTTAGAATAGTTTTGTCCCCGGAATTATACTTAAAGAGTGAGAAAACAAAACATAAAAGAAGAAAGAAAAACAATACAATCAAACAAAGAGCTCGGGATCCTCACATCGGATTCCCAAGTAGCCTCTTCAACCAACTGGTTTCTCCAAACTACTTTGACCATTGGTATCGTATTGTTTCTCAAGACTTTCTCCCGCCGATCTACTATCTCAACCGGTCGCCAATGTAGCTCAGATCTAGTTGCAAACCCTCCGGCACTTCGAGCAAATGGTGACTTGGATCTGGAATGTAACCTCTCAACATAGACACACGGAAGACATTGTGCACGTGAGACAACTCTTCCGGTAACTCCAACCGATAAGCAGTTTTTCCAATCCGCTTCAATATCTTATATGGGCCTATGAATCTTGTGGCTAATTTCCCACCTTTGCCAAAACAAATCACACATTTACTAGGTGATACCTTCAGAATGACAAAGTCACCTTCCTCGAACTCAAGGTCCCTCCTCCTGTTGTCGGCATAACTCTTCTGCCTACTCTGAGCGTCCACCAACCTTTTCCTTATCAAATCGATCTTTTCAGAGGTCTGCTGCATGATCTTGGGCCCAACATCTGCCGTTCCCCCACTTCAAACTAGCTAACAGGTGTTTTACACTTTCTGCCATACAGAGCTTCGTACGACGCCATTCCGATACTAGTCTGAAAACTGTTGTTGTAGGCAAACTCAACCAGAGTTAGATGCCTCTTCCAACTGCCTCCAAAATCTAGAACACAACACCTAAGCATATCCTCAAGAACTCGATTAACTCTCTCAGTCTGTCCATCAGTCTGAGGATGGAAGGCAGTGTTGAAATCCGTATTAGTACACAAATATGTCTGAAGACTCCTCCAGAAATACGAAGTAAACTGCGCATCTCGATCAGACATAATGGTTAAAGGAACACCATTAAGCCTAACAATCTCCCCAACATACAACTCGGCCAACTTGTCCATAGACGAAGTAAGTTTCATTGCCAAAAAGTAAGCTGATTTGGTTAGTCGATCGACTATGACCCTGTTGATTCTTGATTTTGATGACTATAATACAATGCAAAGTTGTGCTATCACTTATATATTGCAGGGTGTATAAAGATCAATACCATGGTGTAATATACAAAGGCAAAGTTGATTCAATGAAGTTTTCAAAGAAAATTGATCAAGCCACAAAGAACTTAGTTCAAGTCACATTGATCAAGCAAGCTTCAAGATATAAAGACATTGGCTCAAGCTCTAGTCAAAGACTCAAGTTCAAGACAAGACTCAAGTGCTTCAAATATGTTGTGTTAAGTGTCTAGTAAAAAATTTAGCTTTTTATTCTTTCAGTCTTAGAATGGTGTAATAGCCTTGTCACACAGAGTCACACATATCATTTAATAATTGAGTATTTTACAAACTTAAAAAGATCGAAATAAGCATGAATAAGTTCAGCTGTTAAGTACCAGTCGGTCGCAATTTGGCACCAGTCAACTGTCCTAGTACAAAACTGTCTGAACTCATTCAAACTTTGGCCAGTTGACTCAATTTGACGACCCAGTCGACTGTTCAAGACGTTTCGATAGTTATCTAATTTCAAAACTTGTTTTTCAAATTCAAAACAATTTCTATCCGTTTTAATTCAGTTTTAGGAACACTTCTTCAACGTTCCTATGATTCCTCTCTATAAATGGAGCATAGGAATCACCATGAAAAGGTTCCAAGCATTTGTTTCTTAAGTTTTCAAGCTTTTGGTTTTGAAAAGAACATGTATTCTAAAAGCATTCATATTCTCTAAGTCTTGGTTCTCTGAAAATCAGTCTAGTATAATATTGAATTAGTTTTAGACTGATTTCAGAAGTTGACCTATTAGCCACCATACAAAAATCACAAATCACAAACAAGGCTATAGGTTGTTGTTCTTCACTCTCGGGTTGTGAGAGTGGTCCTCTCGGTTGGAGAGTAGGGCTCAAGGTTGTAGAGTCGGGTTTTCACTCTAGGTTGTAGAGTGGGTGTGCTATCTCTAGTGGTAAGAGAGGTCTACGGGTTTGGCATGGTTGTTGTCAAACGCCGTAGGGTATTCTTGTATTTTTTAAGAATAGTGAAAAATCTTAAGTGGGTTGCTCGGGAACTGGATGTAGGTTGGGAGGACCGAACCAGGATACATCGCTGTGTACTCTGTGTTTGACTCTCTGTGGTTGTATTTTCTTCACTTGTATTTCATTTTTTCTGTGTTTTATTCGAAAACTTATCTGGCAAGTCTACTGAGTCTCCTCTATAAGTCGACTGATCAGACTTGTATAAAATACTCTTCGAATACTTGTCTGGTAAGCCGACTGAGTTTTCGCTATAAGTCGACTGACCAGACTTGTAAAAAATACTCCTCTTATCTGACGCCCCAGTCGACTGTATTCTCCTTTTAAGTTGATTAGACAGAACGAAAAGTTCAATTTCTTTATTAGTTGTAACCCCTGTTTTCCATTTTATGTATTTTGTAGTGTATTTTTTTTTAATTTTTGTGTATTATTATATCTCTTGTATTTTTCGAAACCGTATATTGGATTATTTTCAATATATATTCTTCTTCTTTTCATTTGAGCTCCTTGTGCCGTTGTTCGTCGTTTTGTTCGTTTTCACCATTTTATGTTCTTTTTCTCATTTTCTTGACCTCATTCATTATTATTATTTATTTTGGTGATGTGGTGGATTTTTGGTGGTAATTTACCCAAATTATGATTTTTGACCCTTAAGGAGATTTTTAGGAGCCATAGAATTCACTATATATAGTATCCCCATTTGAAATCTACCCAATATCCATTACCCAATTGTATACCTATTACTACATATTGATACCCACTACCCATTAGCCTAAATTAATCCCCATATATAATAACCCCTAATCCCCTTAACCATAACCCTAATCTCTTTTCTTCTCAAAATAACTCCGAGCCTCCTTTTCTCAAGTTACAACCGGCTGCTCTTGCTTCCTATCCATCTGGCCTGTGCATCCAACCCCCAAGACCGAGCCCCCATTGCATCAACATCCCCTACATCCATCCATACTTCTGTCTACTACAACCCTACAACCCTAACACTTTTCCTTGTGGCCGGCCACCATCCAAAACAGCACCACCACATCAAAATCATCATCAAAACTCTCCCCTTTGGTGATTTTTCAAGTGGGTATCTCCACTTTGGTTCGTGCATTAAGGAGTTCGATCGTAGGAGCTTTTCGTGTTCGTGGGTTCGCTTGGATTCGTGCTTGGAAGAATTTCGCTCGTGGGTGTTGTTCCTAAGACTTGTTGGCATCGTATTCACTCCATTAAGAGGCAAGTAACTTGTACAAAAATTTATTAGGTTGATACAAGTCAAAAAGTTCACACCTAGTGTAGTTGGGTCTAGAGACGACCAAAATTGTATTTTTCTTGATGGGTTTGTCTCTATTGTGATAAATTTGGCCATAGAGGACTTAGGACATGAAACTTGATAGGTTAATAACCTAGGTTTTACCCAAACTTGATTTTGTTCGTGTATGTGGATATTTGCATGCTATGCGTTTGATTGATTGCCATGTGAGAAATTAATAGGCTTGGACATGTTAGAATCCCTAAAATATGATGTTTAGATATTTGGTAGGTTGTATTTCAAATTTGGTTTAGTTTGGATCAAAATTGTGGAAGTTATGATGTTTTGAATTAGAGATGTGAAATCTGGAATTTGCGGTCTGTTCTGTGTTGCTTGCTGTTTTCACCCATGCTAAGGTCCGAATATTAATTCCAAAATTAAAAGAGAATTGTAGATAATTGAGTCTACTTTCAAACCACACTGATTTTACTTGATTTGGAGCTCGTTTGACTGAGATATGATAGTTTTGGTACAGACGTGTCGGTAGTTTTCAGATTCAGTTTTGTATAAATTTTGCTAACAATTTATTTTCAAGAACTAGGCTATACATAATATCTTGGTATAATATTTTGCTCAGTGTTTCCTTATGATACTAGGGACTACCCAGATTTTTTTTGTATTTTAAAGATGAGTTTTGTGTGGTGTTTCATATCCTTTTCTAAAATCTAGTTTTGCTGTAAATTGCGTACTGTTCAGTATAGAACCCAGTTTTCACCATATTTTCTTATGTTATCTGAAAATTATTTGTGAGATATGAAAGTTGGCAAATTTTATTTACTTTCACGTCATTTTGGCGGAATTGGATTTCGATTGATTGCGAGATATCCTTGTTTTCGTACAGCAGTGTTGAGAAATTCCAGATTCGTCAAACTATGATTTTGGGTTACTTTTTATTTTTGATGACCTATCTATACTTACTGGAATATTATGAAACTTATTATTTTGAGTCCATATCTATAAGGGAATACCCCAGATTTTTTTGTGGAATTATTTGATACGTTTTCATGCTGTTTTTATGCGTTTGAAGTCGTTCCCCTGTTTTCTGGCTGAACCAAAAATCTGTGTTCAATTCAGTTTTGAGCTGAGATGTTGTGAACTAGTATGTAACTTTATTATACTCGTTGGTTGCGTGTGGATGTCTAGTTTCCAGATCCATCGACGGATCATGATTTGCATGCCTGTAGCTCTTGGAATCACTATTTTAGTACTGCTTGGTCTTGCTGTCCTGATTATGAACATAGACTATTTTGCTCGTATATGTGAATGTATATCATCCATGCATGCTGATTTGATTCCCTGAACCTAATACTGATTATACCCTATTAGTTTGACATTATTTTGTGCACATACATGCCTGTTTGACATTAATGATAAAATTTACCAAGCCGGGATTTAAGGGACAGATCTAGTAATGGATAATTCAGAAACGTGTACTCGGAAGAGGGCCCGTATTTCCCATATTTGGAATTTGGTATATGATTTGGATTATTTGAAATTTGGTATATGATTTGGTTAATTTGGAATTTGGTATATGATTTGGTTAATTTGGAATTTGGTATATGATTTGGATTAATTTAGAATTTGGTATATGATTTGGATTTCTTGTCTCCGAGTATACTGCCCTTTATGGTCCACTATGAAATCTAAAGCTGTGTTGTAGCAACCATGTGATAAAAGTTGGGGTGCATGAAGTGCTACCTAGATAGTAAATCACACAAGACTTGATACATGATACTTGAATAAGATACTTGCCATGAGACATGCGTGCCTGATACTTGACTACATGATACATGAGACTTGATTATCTGAGACTTGAAACCTGATACATGATACATGATTACACGACACTTGACACTTGATGCATGTTATAGGATACTTGTTTGCCTGACACTTGATTTATGCCGTGTACACTTGACACTTTTACCATGCTAGTTTGTCTAGGTTGACATTATACCTATACCATGTGCTAGTTAGTTTTTCCATTCCATGAGCTTGTATCCTACTCTATTTGTGACCCACGACTTGCAATTGATGGGTACTTGTATTTTCTCTTTTCCTCTTTCCTGTATTCATTGTATTGCAAATTTTGGAGAACAGGTTCCAAAAGTTATTGGCGAGTTGATGTACTAGATGCTGGAATTTTGCTATTATTATTTCTTGTAGTTACTTGAATAATATTGTATCTTGAGACTTGTATTTATTCTTGTATTTGGAAAATGTGACCCAGGATTATTTGTGTATTTTAGATCATGACTATTTGAGATTAATATATTTTATTTCAAGTATTCTTGTTGGTATTTGGTTCATATGTGCATGTGGTTGACTTTTTTGGCTTCCGACTCTTATTTTATTGTGATATGTTGTAAAGAATTGTTGAACAGCTTATGGATGATGAAAATCATTCGTTGGGCTTTTGTTACGTGCTCGTATTTCGTATTTTTGGAAAGCAGGGCGTGACATTAGTTTTTATACAACACTATTCACCACCCTCTAGTATTATTTGCCTTGCCTACAGGATCCAACACTTGGTATCAAAGCCTGGTGGAGTGCAATGGCATCTACTTCAAATGCGAACCAATACCATGAATGTCAATCCACACAAAAGCCACCCCAATTCGATGGAACCAACTACAACTATTGGAAGTGTAGAATGAAGATCTACCTTCAGTCCATCAACTATGGGATATGGAACATGACGGAGACCGAGTACACCACTCCTACAATTCCTTATGCACAATGGAATGATGATATGAATTGCAAAACAATGAACAATGCAAAGGCGATGAACGCTCTATTTTGTGCTCTTACCAAGGAGGAGTTCAATCGTGTGTCCAATGCAACAACGACATATCAAATATGGCAGACACTCGAGGTTACTCATGAAGGTACTAGTAAAGTTAAAGAATCTATGATATCTGTTCTTGTTCACAGGTTCGAGATGTTCTGCATGAAGGAAAACGATAATGTGTCAGACATGAACACATGGTTCACAGATATTATAAATTCTCTTGTGGCTCTTGGAAAGACATACACTCAATCCGAAATGGTGAGAAAAGTTTTTCGTGCCTTAACCTCCGAATGTGAGAAGAAGACCACCGCCATAGAAGAGGCCAATGATTTAACACAACTTTCTCTTAAGAATCTTGTGGAAAATCTTATGGCATATGAAGTACAACTTGAAGAACGCAAGAAGGATCTAGAACCTCAACAGTCAAAGAAAAAGACACTCACTTTCAAGGCCATGTCGGACTCCGAAGATGAAGAAGAAATAGCTATGTTCACGAGAAAGTTCAAAAAGTTTCTAAGGAAAGGTAAATTTAATTCCAAATTTAAAGATACTAATGAAATTCCCACTTGTTTCAAGTGTAATAGAACAGGTCATATGAAGAAGGATTTTCCACTAGAACAGACGAAATCTAAAGGAAAGGCTTCCAACTTCAAGAAGGATAAGTACACAAAGAACAAGTACATGAAGAACAAAAAGCCGTATCAAGCAACTTGGGATGATAGCGACTCTTCCTCGGAAGAAGAAAATGAAGAGACAAACAAAGTTGCGAATATATGCTTCATGGCTACACAAAACGAGGTAAGTGATAACTTTGATTCAAATGACTTATTAGATGCTTTCAATGAGATTTTTCAAGAACTTAAGAAAGAAAAAATTAGAGTTAAAAACTTAGAGAAAGTTAATCAAACACTTTCTCAAGAGAATCTTGACTTAGATAAAGAAGTCATGTCTTTAAATTCTCGACTTTCTAATTTAGATATAGATCTTATATCTCTTAAGAAAAAATATGAAGAGATATCCAAGAATGTATCTAAATTTAACAAAGGAAAGCAGAATTTAAATGAAGATTCTCCAAAATCAAGTTCAAATTAATAAGAGATTTGGACTTGGTTTTCAAAAGTCTCTTGAAAAACATCATGTTTCTAAGAACACTAGTGGTAATAAGACTGAATCTTTTTCTAGTGTTAAGAATAAATTATATGAATTTTTTGAAAAACCAAAAACTGTTGTTTTCAATGAAAAGAGTATATCTGTAGTTAAGACCAGTCGACTGAATCCCAATTTCAGTCGTCCGTCCAGAGGTTCAGAGTCTTATTCAAAGAGACGAAAACCTCAGATAAGTTGACTTATTTCACCTCCCAGTCGACTGGATTTCAGTAACAGTCGAATGAAAGGTTCAATTAAGTCGACTGGACAGACTAAGAATATATGGGTTCCAGTCAACCTGAGTCAGAAAGATAGAATTACTTATATAAATTCATATATTCTTAATGTATGCAATTTTGTAGGTTATATTCCTACCTTTGGTAGAAAATCAAACTCACTTTGGGTTTGGTTTCCCAAAAACTAATCCCTTTCGGACCCAATAAAAGGGTACCATATTCACAATGATTATTTTATAGGTACCTAAAAGTGAACGGTGAATACTTGACAACGAATGCTCTAAGCATATGACTGGCCATGCTAACTTCCTGTCTTCCATTCAAGAGATTGATGGAGGAACAGTCACATTTGGTGACAACAATAAAGGGAAGGTTATTGGAATAGGCTTGGTCGGTAAGAACACTACCCCTAATATAGAAAAAGTTTTTCTTGTTAGTGGTCTTAAGAATAATCTGCTAAGTATAAGCCAATTGTGTGATAAGGGATATAAAATTATTTTTGAAAAAGATGCATGTTTAATATATGACTCTACCATGCAAAATGTAATTTTTCAAGGATTTAGGAAGAATAATATTTATGAGTTATGTTTAAAATCAAATGATTTTTCGAATGATTTTTGCTTAGTAGCTTCTAATAATGATTCTTAGCTTTGGCATAAGCAATTTGGCCATGTGAATATGAAAAATATTTCTAAATTGTCTAAGTACAACCTTGTTAAAGGGCTGCCAAGACTATCCTATAAAAAGGTTAAGTTATGTGATGCATGTCAACCAGGTAAACAAATCAAATCTACTTTTAAGACAAAAGAAATGATTTCTACTAGTAGGCCTTTCAAATTAATCCACATGGATTTATTTGGTCCTACTAGAGTCGTTTCTTTAAATAAAAGTAGGTATGTATTTGTTTTAGTAGATGATTTTTCAAGATTCACATGAGTTTTCTTTTTTAAAACATAAAAATAATGCTTTTGATGAATTTGCAAATTTTTGTAAACGGATTCAAAATCAAAAGTCTCTAACCAAAGTCACTATTAGAAGTGATCATGGTGGAGAATTTGAGAATGAAACGTTTTCAGAATATTGCAACCAGAATGGTATAACACATTCATTTGCATTTTCTAGAGCTTCACCACAAAATGGAGTGGTCGAAAGAAAGAATAGGACTTTGCAAGAATGTGCACGTACCATGCTTGTTGAAAGCAATTTGCTTAAGTACTTCTGGACTGAAGCTGTTGTTACAACATGTTATGTTTTAAATAGAATTTTGATTAGGCCTAAGCTTAAGAAAACATGTTATGAACTATTTTTTGATAGAATTCCTAAGGCATCCTATTTTAAAATATTTGGATGCAAGTGTTTCATTTTAAACACTAAAGATAATTTATATAAGTTTGATCCTAGATCTAATGAAGGTATCTTTATTGGATACTCAAATAGGAGTAAGGCATATAGGATCTTCAATAAGTCAACTTTGACTATTAAAGAATCCATGCATATTTCATTTGATGAATCTCTGACTTCATCTATTGTTATTGAAGATGATGAAGTAAATAACGTAATTAAATCACTAGAGCAGACTATCCTAGTGGATAAGTCCACCGATAAGGAAATCAAGTCGACTGATGTGAATTAGTCGGCTGATAGACTAGTCAAGTCGACTGATCCTGTTGTGATGACTCAAACTTTACCAAAATCTTTTGTTGAAGTTAGAGATTATCCTCATGACTTAATAATTGGTGACATCTCACGTGGTATTCAAACAAGATCTCATGTTAATATGATTTCTCATACGGCTTTCTTGTCAGATTTTGAACCAAAAAAATATACAAGAAGCTTGTGAGAATGAATTTTGGATGAATGCCATGCAAGATGAATTAAACCAATTTATAAGAAATGATGTATGGGATTTAGTTCCACGACCTCCTGACCATACTATAATTGGTACCAAATGGGTATTCAAAAACAAGTTAGATGAATCAGGACAAGTCGTTAGGAACAATGCTAGATTAGTTGCCCAAGGATATAATCAAGAAGAAGGCATAGATTTCGATGAAACATATGCTCTTGTTGCTAGATTAGAATCAATTAGGATCTTATTATCTTTTCCATGTTTTATGAACTTTACACTTTTCCAAATGGATGTTAAAAGTGCTTTTCTTAATGGTTTTATTTAGCAAGATATTTATGTTAAGCAACCCCCCGGTTTCGAACATGAACAATTCCCAAACTATGTTTTTAAGTTGAAAAAGGCTTTATATGGTCTTAAACAAGCACCTCGTGCTTGGTATGATCGATTGAAGACTTTTCTTTTAGAAGCTGGTTTTGAAATAGGTAAAGTTGATACTACCTTGTTTATTAGGAGAATAGAGACCGATATCCTAATCATACAAATATATGTAGATGACATAATCTTTGGCTCTACTAATAGTAATCTTTGTCAAGAGTTTACTAATACCATGAAAAATGAGTTTGAGATGAGTCACATGGGTGAACTCAATTATTTTCTTGGACTTCAAGTAAAGCAATCACATAATGGCATATTTATTAATCAAGGAAAATATGCTAAGGAATTACTCAAACGATTTGGCATGGATAGCACTAGTAGTAAGACCACACCTATGGCTACTACTGCTATACTTGACAAAGATAAATTAGGTAAGAGTGTCGACAAAAACTTTATCGAGGGATGATTGGCTCACTCTTATATATAACTGCTAGTAGACCAGACATTATGTTTAGTGTATGTTTGTGTGCGAGATATCAGTCAAGTCCTAAAGAGTCTCACTTAAAAGCTGTGAAACGTATTTTAAGATACATTAAAGGTACATCTGAGTATGGTTTATTTTATTCACTCACCGATAATTTTCAACTTTTGTCGTATAGTGATACGGATTTTGTTGGTAGTAAAACTGACCTTAAAAGTACTAGTGGTACTTGTCACTTTTTGGGACATTCACTAGTATCTTGGTGCAGTAAAAAGCAAAATTCAGTATCTCTATCTACTATAGAAGCTGAATATATTGCTGCAAGTTTGGCTTGTGCCCAAATTTTGTAGATGAAACAAAGCCTATTAGATTATGATATTTCATTTTCAAAACTTGCTATTATGTGTAATAATACCAATGCCATTAATTTATCTAAAAATCCGATTTAACACTCACGTATGAAACACATTGATATTAGACATCATTTTCTACGTGATCATGTTTTAAAGGGAGATATATCTTTAGACTTTATTTCTACAGATAAACAAGTAGCAGATATCTTTACTAAACCACTTAAGGAAGACACTTTTATCAACTTAAGAAGAGAACTCGAAATTTGCAGTTTTCATGATATTTCTTGAATTTTTTATCTTGTATAATTTGACTTAAAACTAGTTTTCAGTCGATTGACCAAGTACTTTTCGTAATCTATGTTTGACTAAATTTTTTGTTCTGGAAAGTTGACTGTGTATTGTACTAAGTCGACTGACAGAAGTATTACTTGATGTATTTTCTATTTTTACATGATGTATAAATTTGTTATGATTTTGAAATATGTTTGTTCTTTATTGTTTCTTTCCTCCTATTTTTTGTTGATGACAAAGGGGGAAAAAAGGATATGTTTTTTTTAAAAGGATGTGTATGTTTTTGTGCATATTATGTTTTGATGCATATTTCTAACTTGTGCATGTTGTACATTAGTTAGGGGGAGCATCTTTAATTATTATTACTATTGTAAGCTATTGTGTTGTCATCATCAAAAAGGGGGAGAATGTTGATTCTTGGTTTTGATGACTACAACACAATGTAAAGTTGTGTTATCACTTATATATTGCAGGGTGTATAAAGATCAATACCATGGTGTAATAAACGAAGGCAAAGTTGATTCAATGAAGCTTTCAAAGAAAAATTATCAAGCCACAAAGAACTTAGTTCAAGTGACATTGATCAAGCAGGCTTCAAGATATAAAGACATTGGCTCAAGCTCCAGTCAAAGACTCAAGTTCAAGACAAGACTCAAGTGCTTCAAATGTGTTGTATTAAGTGTCTTGTAAAAATTGCAGCTTTTTATTTTTTGAGTCTTAGAATGCTGTAATAGCCTTGTCACACATTCTCACACATATCTTTTAATAATTGAGTATTTTACAAACTTAAAAAGATCGAAACAAATTTGAATAAGTTCAGCTGTTAAGTACCAGTCGGCCACTGTTTGGCACCAGTCAACTGTCCTAGTATGAAACTGTCTAAACTCATCCAAACTCTGGCCAGTCAACTCAATATGGCAACCCAATCGACTGTTTAAGACGTTTCGACAGTTTTCTGATTTCAAAACTTGTTTTTCAAATTCAAAACAATTTCTATCCATTTTAATTCAGTTGTAGGAACTGTTCTTCGATGTTCCTATGATTCCTCTCTATAAATAGAGCATAGGAATCACCATGAAAAGGTTCCAAGCGTTTGTTTCTTAAGTTTTCAAGATTTTTGTTTTGAAAAGAACAAGTATTCTAAAAGCATTCATATTCTCTAAGTCTTGGTTCTCTGAAAATCAGTCTAGTATAACATTGAATTCGTTTTAGACTGATTTTAGAAGTTGACCTATTAGCCACAACACAAAGATTACAAATCACAAACAAGGCTATAGGTTGTTGTAACTCTTTTATTGTTGTTTTTCACTCTCGGGTTGTGAGAGTGGTCCTCTCGGTTGGAGAGTGGGGCTCTAGGTTGTAGAGTCGGGTTTTCACTCTAGGTTGTAGAGTGGGTGTGCTCTCTCTAGTGGTGAGAGAGGTCTGCGGGTTTGGCAAGGTTATTGTCAAACGCCGTAGGGTATTCTTGTATTTTTTCAAGAATAGTGGAAAATCTCAAGTGGGTTTCTTGGGAACTGGATATAGGTCGGAAGGACCGAACCAGGATACATCGATGTGTACTCTGTGGTTGACTTTCTCTGTGGTTGTATTTTCTTCACTTGCATTTCATTTTTTCTGTGTGTTATTCGAAAACTTGTCTTGCAAGTCGACTGAGTCTCATCTATATGTCGACTGATCAGACTTGTATAAAATACTCTTCGAACACGTTTCTGGTCAGTCGACTGAGTTTCCGCTATAAGTCGACTGACCAGACTTGTAAAAAATACTCCTCTTATCTGACGCCCCAGTCGACTGTATTCTCTTTTTAAGTCGACTGGACTAACGAAAAGTTCAATTTCTTAATTATTTTTTACACAACACTATTCACCCTCCCTCTAGTGTTATTTGTCTTGCCTACAGGATCCAACAGACCCAAATCGCATCATTACCCTTCGAACTCTTTGGCAAACCCGTGATGAAATCCATGCGGATGTTATCCCACTTCCACTCTGGAATAGGTATCGGTTGCAATAAAACTCCGGGCTTCTGATTCTCGGCTTTCACGTGCAGACAAATCTCACACCTCGTCACAAACTCAGCCACATCCCGCTTCAGACTTGACAACCAGAAATGTTGCTTGATGTCTTTGTACATCTTGGTACTCCCAGGATGTACAGAAAAAAGAGTAGCATGTGCCGCCTGAAGAATACTCTCCCTCAAATCTGATTGATCCGGAACACATAGCCTCTCTCCAAACCACATCACTTCATTCCTGATCTGAAACTCTAATAATCGGCCTATGCCAAACTGCTCCTTCATCTTCCGAATCTCTGCATCTTCCTTTCTGACTTGCTAAAATCCTTTCATTCAACGTAGACTGAAGCCTCAGCTGAGTCAAAGATGCTTCCAAACCTTGCAAAACTACCTCAATACTAGGCCGATCTAAATCCTCTGCAAGATGCCTCGAGGTCGTGATCAAACTGGCCAACTGCTTTTACGGCTAAGTGCATCAGAAACAACATTAGCCTTCCCCGGATGGTACTTAATCTCAGGACGAATCTCCTCAAGTACTTCTAACCATCTCCGTTGCCTCAGATTCTGGTCCTTCTGCTGATAGATGTACTTCAAGCTTTTATGGTTCATGTACATGTTTAACTTCTCACCGTACACGTAATGTCTCCATTGCTTCATGGCAAAAATAATCGCAGCCAACTCTAAATCATTAGTTGGATAATTATTCTCATGCGGTTTTAGTTGCCTACACACATAAGCGATTACTTTTCTCTCTTGCATCAAGGCACAACCAAGCCTACAATGTAAAGTATCACTGTAAACATCATACTCAACACCTGCTCTGGGCAAAGCCCAAATGGGAGCAGTAGTCAACTTCTCTTTCAACTCCTGAAAGCTTGCCTCACACTGCTCAGTCCACTTGAAATTTACATTCTTCTTGGTCAGACCAGTGAGCGGTACGGCTATCTGAGCATAGCCTTGAATAAACCTTCGGTAGTATCCAGTTAGCCCAAGAAAACTTCTAATTTCCTTCACTATAGTAGGCCTTGCCCAATCCTTCACTGCCTCTATCTTCTGAGGATCAGTAGCCATTCCCTCCTTAGAAAAGATGTGACCCAGGAATGCTACTTCAGATTTCCAGAAATCGCACTTGGATAACTTGGCATAGAACTCATGCTCTTGAAGCTTCTTCAGAATTTCAGCCAGATGCTCAGTGTGCTCCCCTTCTAACATGGAGTACACAAGAATATCATCGATAAATACCATGACGAAAGAATCAATAAATGGTCTCAGAACTCTGTTCATCATATCCATAAAGATTGCAGGTGCATTCATCACTCCAAATGGCATAACTAAGAATTCATAATGCCCATGTTGAGTTCTGAATGCAGTCTTATGCACATCTTCTGCTTTTACTCGAACCTGATGATATCCCGATCGGAGGTCTATTTTAGAAAAAAATAGCTGTAAGTCATCGATTCGAGGAATTGAATATTTATTCTGAACAGTGACCTTATTCAGCTCTTGGTAATCGATGCACATCCTTATCGACCCATCCTTCTTCTTCACCAACAGCACCGATGCTCCCCAAGGTGACACACTTGGCTGAATAAAACCTTTTCCCAAAAGTTCCTTAATCTGCCGTTTAATTTCATCCTGCTCCACAGGCGCCATTCTATACGGTACCTTGGAAATAGGTGCACTCCCTGGCTGGATAGTGATGCTGAACTCTGAACTCTACATCACAATGCGGGGGTAACCCAGGCAAATCCTCCAAGAACACCGTCAGGTAATCCCGAACCACTGGAATCTGCTACACCTCTACAGGAACCTTCTTCTTGCAGATAGCTGCCACTAAACCTGAACATCTCTTTTTCCCCTGGAAAGTTACTACAGGACCTCCTGGAGCCTTTACTATTACTTCCTTGGTCTTACACTCGATGTTCGCACTGTACACCGCCATCCAATTATGCCAATGATAACATCGACCCCTAGGATATTCAGCTCAATCAGATCAATCCCAAAAATCCTGTCTCTTATCTCAATCACACATTTTTCATAATACCGATCAGTGGTTAAAGTCTCCCTTGATGGAGTAGCTATTGCTAGGATCTTGCCTGGAATGAACTTCGGTTCGACTCCCAAGACTTTAGCAAATTTAGGAGATACAAAAGTATGAGAGGATCCAGTATCGAACAGAATAACAGCTTTATTTCCATTTAATAAAAGTTTTCCTGTTACATAACAACCTTTACTAAAATGAAATAGGGAAAAAGAACAACAGAAACTTCTAAACATTCGCCCCCGTACCAGTAATGACGTGGTCCACTTGCTCAACGTCGGCCTCAATCAAGGCAAATACTCACCCCTGCTGGTACGACTTCTTCCCAGCCTGCTACGGTGGTGCCTTCCGAACGACATTCTGCTTCTTGGGGCGGTGAGATCTGTAATGACCTGTCTCTCCACAATTGAAACAAGTCACCACAGGAGGTCTCACCCAACCATTTCCGTGTCTTCCAGCCACATTGACAGCATTTGCCCCCGTAGGTTTGAACCTTTGAGCGGGCAGCTGCCCCTGACATTCCCAGAAACTGCGGACCTTTTGTCGACATTCCAATTTCTCCTCCTATTCTGGGAGGCATGAAATTGCTCCATATCCTTCTCTGTAGCTACAGCTCGCTTGACTAACTTGTCAAACCTCCTGATACCAAGGAGTATCATCCTTGATCTCAATCTCGGCCTCAATCCGTGCTCGAACTTTCGAGCTTTCTTTGCCTCGTCCATCAGAAGTTCGGGTGCATACCTTGAAAGTTGAGTAAACCTTGTCTCATACTCCCTGACAGACATGCCTCACTACTGCAGTGCCAGAAACTCCAT
Organism: Hemerocallis citrina; assembly: GCA_017893485.1. Taxonomy (NCBI): domain Eukaryota; kingdom Viridiplantae; phylum Streptophyta; class Magnoliopsida; order Asparagales; family Asphodelaceae; genus Hemerocallis; species Hemerocallis citrina. The sequence continues at coordinate 21,343,097 of CM030363.1, forward strand.
TGCGTTCTTCTCTTTGACGACGGATGGAAAGTAGTGACCATGGAATTCTTACAAGAATTCCTCCTAGCCGATAACACCATTTCCCATAGTCTGCTTCATGGACTGCCACCATACAGCTGCATCATTCTCAAGCTGCAATGTAGCAAGCTTCACCTTGCTACCTTCTGGAGTTTCCTGGACATCAAAGATTGTCTCGTCTTGCCTAATCCAATTGTCAGTTGCATCTGGGTCTGACTTCCCTTCAAACACTGGTGGCTTCATCCTCTTGAATGATTCCACAAGTTTGGTCACCTCAGGGACTGGATTTGCAGGCATCCCCCTTTTGGTTTTGGTTCATGGCAACGGCGTTGAGGGTCTGATAGTATCTAACCAACTCCGTTTCCAAGTCGAGTCCACAACTGGGCCCTTCTCCATTCCTTGATCTTCTTCCAGCCATACTCTGGTTCAAAAGATCCATTAAATTCGAAGTAGAAAACATGAATTTAAATCAACTTCTCCATTTCATTGAATTCAAACTTTGTACATTCAAATTTAAAACATCGTCTGAAAAATCATTGAGATGATATAACATTCTAATCCCTACGGTTCCTCTCGGCTTTCCTAAGCTCTTCCCATAGTTATGCCACTTCTTCCTTCAGTACATCATGCATGTTCTTTCTCTTCTCGAGTTCCCAAACACGATGACTGAGGGTTGCAATGTTCTCCTTGAACATTGCACACTGGGCCTACAATTGATCTGCTCTCTCCTTCTGAGTCTCCACCTGTCTCTGAAGAGATTCGATGAGACCTCTCGGAACTGGCTCTTTTTCTTCGGATGAAATGTCTGATGAGTCCGGAGGCAGAGTGATCTATCGGGACTCGGGCCACTCTCCTTCATATTCCTCGAGATCTTCTTCATCAGAATCTCCTTATCCAGGGTAGTAGTCCTGTTCTATTATGTGCCAATCATCATCACCTGCGGGTTTGTGGTGGTTCGCCATCTTGAGGGTGGGAGAAGAAGAAGCATCAATCATAGAGCAACACAAATGTAAGTAGCTTACATTTAAATCTCTATACCCAACTCACACTCTAATATCCAGTCTAGGGTGTCGTTCCTTATAAATTTGTACTACTTGGAAGCGTTGCTTTGATACCACTCTGTAACACCTCGAATTCCAAATAAGTCTGAATTCGAAGTTCCACATGATCTTTACACTTCATTTCGTACAATTTTACAAGGAATTAAAAACTATTTATACAATAATATTTACATCAACACAGCGGAAGCAAATTACAACATATTTCATGAATAAAATTACACTTGGAAATAATTCTTCAAGCAGCATTCCTTCTTTAGTCCTTCATTCATTTTATCATGCATATAAATTGTGGGCACGTCAGTTGCATACAATTGACGCTAGAATATAATACATCAATTTCTCTTACTTGGAAAGCACACACTTGTTCACAAACAAAGCTAAGGGGGACTATCTTATTGATGTCGTGTGTGAATGTGCACTTAGTCTTAACGCAGTTATTTATTATTTCATGACACTAATGCACACTTGTTCGAACTTATGCATCCCATTCTACATAAATTTGAGGGCAAGCCCTTAACCGTTCTTCATCTTGTAGGGTTGGATCCCTCGTTATGAGTTGAACTACTACGGTAACTACGGTAAGTATCCTAGGTGTTCTATGAGTTACGAGCCTACGTCCAGACAGCCTGGAGGGAAATCCCACGTTATGACATGACGCATCATGTATATAGAATATGGACAATTCGCTTCCGTCATGAGACAATGGCACTACGTAGTACCAAAAACCCCACAAGCATCGCCACGGTCCTGATAATTCCAGAGATGTATTCACATCACGACATGACGCATCATGTAGACAGCTTGTGAACACTCTCACACTGGTCTTAAACAACAACTGTAATCACAACCCAATCTTGGTTTTTATTTATCACATTTCTCCTTGAAAAACTTCATTCATGCCGATGTAAGGATTAAGCTAAAACTCTAGTTTTAATCTCTTTTCATGATCATAAAATATGAGTATTCATATTCACAAATTTCCACATTTCATCATGATTCTTTATATCTCATTTTCCATGCACATTTACATAATTTAGACAACAATTTCATATTTAACTACTCAAATTTTCCATATCAAAAATCTCATTTTTAATCTCTACACCAAAATTCGTTACATTCAAAATATATTCTCTCTATTTAATTAATCAAAAAAAATCATATCTAAGAATACTTTGTTAAGTTTTTCTTCCCAAAATTTCTTCTAATTCTCATTGTAATAAGTCAAATATTGTAGAAATAATTTTCATGAAGTCTAGGTAATTTTAGAAGAATTCTAATATTTTTTCCTCATTTTTTATACTCTTAAAATACTCAAAGAAATTCAAAATAAGAAGGAAAAAAAATCAAAAATTTACAAACAAAAGGCCAAAGGCCGGATTCGAACCTAGGCCAAACCCCCCGCTCATGAACAGTAACCGACCCAAAACGCACCTGATGACCAGAAAGGCCAGAGTGACTAACCAATATAGAGGGAGTTAGTTTGTATTTAAGGTCTGCTTTCGGGATTTGATTAAAAACCGAATTTTCAGAAAAACAGAGTCTCCTACAAGACTTAAACCCAAGACCAGAGCTCCCGCCTATGAACAGTAATATACCCAAAACGCACCCGAAGACCATTAGGTCTTGAGTGACTAACCGATACAAGGTTGGTTGACAACTTTTTGTATGTACTGTATTGTTTCTAGTTCTTTCTTTAATAAACTAGATTTTTCCCAATCGATTTGTACTCATAAAATCTAAATCTTTTTCCATAATGTATTTCTTTGGAAAACAGTATATTATATTTTTTTAAATTTTCAAAATTCACATTTTTAATCACATAAAAGTCTATTTCTCTTATTTCTTTTGAAAAGTGGAACATTAATACATTTTTCGACATTGAAAAATTCCTTTTCTAAATGAATCTTTTTATCTACTTGTTCCCCATTTGTTCACAACATATTGGTACAATTTTTCATTCTTTAACCCAATTAAAGCTCTTAATTTAGTCTTACGTTTACGAAACTAATCATTTCTTGTGTTTCAAAAAGACAATATAAATGATACTCTAGTGAATACAATATTACACATACAATGCAATTACAATATTACACATACAATGCAATTAAAACATACTTATTGTAACTAATCAATTTATTTCACAATCCATGGATATTATTTTGCATTCTACAATTCATTCATAAGTACAATTTTCATATAATCATGATTCATCAATTCATATGTATTCTAGCATGCAAATATATTAACAAAGTATCATAAAAAATCTCAATTAACACATTTCAATTCATTTTACTAACTCTTTCATGTAGATAAACTAGAGTTCCTCACTTTCATACTAGTCTCTTCAAGCAAGTATATGGCAATTTTTCTACTTGTTTCTAACATTTTCACAAATTAAAATTTCTAGCATGACATCTATATTAGAAGTTTGAGAAATTACCCACCTTATTGAAGAAACAAGAAAAACTTCTAAAGAACTCCTTGAAAGCGCGATCGTCTTCCTTTTCCTCCTAGTTTGTGCTACACGAACCGAGTATTCTCCTCCTTGATGTGCTAACCGAGCCTTCTCCTCCTCTTGATGCTAGCCTGTAACTCCTATTTCCCGTATCTGTATTTTTCTACTGTATTTACATTTCTTATACTCTGTCCATCGATTTGAGATCTGTATTTTGTTCCAATTCTAATAAAATAATTTCATTTGTTCAACTCAATTTTTGTGCCAATAATTATTGCAATTGCATTGTTCTTATCTGCTCTAATTTGTCGTTCTTCATAAAGAGTGGACTGCTTCATCCCATCTATTTCATTTTTCTCAATTATATTGAATTTTGACTCAATCTCTTGTTGAATCCCACTCAAACCCGCTAACCAATAACCCAATAACCCAAAATCCTCCTATTTAACCCTAAACCTACTTAACCCTAACCCTAACCCCTAATACTGTGCTACCCTATTCACCTAGCCGCCAACCTCCTTCCCCCGTCTCCTTCTTCCTCCGTTCACATCGATAACTCATTTCCCTCGGCGTCGTCTCCCACCTCCCATTGTCGTCCCCTTTTCCCTACCTCGCCTCGCCTCGCCTCGCCGCTGCACCCATTGCTTCACCCTCCATCATCGTCCTCATCACTCTCGAACCCATCAACCCAACTCCACCTCACCATTTCCCATCACCTCTCGCTGCCACCGCATCGCCCTCACCCTCTCCTTGCACCCCCTAGCAACCCCCGAAGACTCTCCGTCCTTTTTGTTTTCGTTCGAGCCCCGAGAGCACCATCGCTCGTCTCCTCTGTTTTGAGCCGAAAACAGAGCAACTTTGCTGTCACCCTCGCATTGCGTCGCTTCCCGACCAACTGCCACCGCCTAGCCTCGTTGCCGATCCTGAGCGCCTCGTCGCCAGTCGCCGCGGTGCCATGCAATCACCGAGTCCCAGTCCCGTGCTCTCCTTCTGTCTTTATGTGTCGTGGGTTGAGGAAGAAGAAGAATCATGAGTGGACGATTTTGCCGTTTGGTGTTTGGGCATTTGGACCTGTGATCGCTATCTCGTGTTTGCCCCCGATCCACTATGTTGGAGGTTTTCCATTGGGTGAGTTCGCTGTTCCGTGTTCTGGGCGCAGCAGATCCGACCGCCGTTTGCTGTTCTGGGCAGATCCGGTGTGGGGTTTCTCTTAGTTGCTGTTGATTCTTCACTTGTGGTTCGCATGTGCTTTTGGGAGATTTCACCCGGGATTTTCGATCCCGTTTTTCTCAAATTATTGGATCTAATCGTCGTCCTAAAGACAAGTATTCTTCTTGTACAAATTATTGTTCTAGTACAAGCGTTTAATTGAAAATACTGCAAATAAATAGTAGTTGTGACTCCTCCTTGTCTCATCGTTTGTTGATCTTAAATTATTCCTCATCGATTCCATAATCTTAAGAGTCACAATTCTCCATTGATATATTTACAAAACTAGTTGGACCCTTTTATCTCCTAATTACTTGAACATGACCCCTTGACTTGTGGACATGTGTTGTGTGATGTAATGTGTTGATCTTATATTCTTTAGAGTTGAAAAATACATACGACTTGCTGATTTGATCCCCAATGCATCCGTATTTGTATCACACACAAATTTAGACTCACAATAGTCATTTATCATGCAACTTGTATATAAAAGAAATTCACACTTGGTGCTATTCTTGTCTTTACTTACTGTTTTGACACCGATAAAATAAAAATCTGAACTTGAGCCCTGAATATGAAATGTAGCCCTAAATGTCTAGTTGTCAATAACATTCAGAATTTTCGAATTCCGAGTTACAGTCTAAGAGATACCGCAGTTTTACTGCTACCGTGTCGGTAGTCGTAGATTCACAAAAACTCCTGCACCTTTTTAGTTTGCAATTATTTTAACTATGCTACCAGAAAGTAATTGTCTTGAAATTTTGCATGCGGTTAATGGACACCCTAGAGAACATTTACTAATTTTCTCAGAATTAATTAATGACTTTTCAACACTGTTTCATATGTACAAACTCGGTTTTACAAATTCTGGCTAAATACAAAAGCTGCATAGTTTGCTGTTTTGACACATGTTATCACAACTTTTATGTTCCTTAATTATATGCGTTGGAACCGGGCAGATTTCTAGTTTATACACCTTCTGACGGATCCACTTTTGCTATCTTGTGGCAATGGAAATCGCAGTTTTGATGCAGCAACCTCATGCTGTCCAGATTTGAGATTTTCGTTGTTCTTGATACTTTGATTTATTTTGATCCTCGAACATGTATCCTTCCTAACCTAGACTTGTCCCATGTTCTTTTTTATGTTTGCTTAACATGTTTCGCACACTTTCATGCTTGCTTGATGATAATAATAAACAATAAGTCGGGGATTAAGGGAATGACCATAGTAGTAGACAATATAGGTAAGTGTACTTGGAAGGGGGCCCATGTTTTCCAGTACTCGGTTCATGAACCTGTTGCAATTTGATGTATTCATGAAGCCATTACTTGGCTCATGAACCTATTGTATTCATGAACCCATTGTGTGGTTCTTGAACCTGTGAGTATTCACGTACTTGCTTCGTGAACCTGTTATTTTATTTTCGTATTCATGAACTGTGCTTGCTTGATACTTGATGCCTGAGTATACTGCCCTTTAAAATCCACTACTAGGCCTAAACGTAACTGATTGTATGTAGCAACCATGTAGTAAAAGTATGTATGCATGAAGTGCTACCTAGATAGTAATAACTACAAGACTTGACACATGATAAATGAGCATGATACATGCTTACTTGATACTTGATGAAATGATACATGAGACTTGATACTTGAATATAATACTTGACACTTGCTACTTGATACTTGTACTTGACAACTTGACACATTATACTTGTTACTTGTTACTCGACACTCGTACGTGATACCTATTACTTGATGCATGACACCATTACTTGTTCACTAGCCACTTGTTCTTCTATTAGTGTTTGTTACCCTACCTTGTCACTTGAGTTGTCTTTCTTGCTAGCTATTTTCTTGAATCCCCACTACTTGTTGCATCCCTATTACATTCTTGATTCCAAATCTTGTTCCATGTTGCTTGTACTTGTTTCACTATTTGTGGCCCTAACTTGCACTAAGTGCGTTTGTCTTGTTTTCTCTATTTTCTCCTTTTATATTTATAAACAGACTTTGGAGACGTGTTGCCTGCTGGAATTGGTGAGCAGACATTCTAGGCTTTGCTTGGAGCAAGGACTTGCTTAAATGTTTTTTTTTTCTTGAGTTATTTATTTCTTTGCTACTTAAAAACTTGTAACGGGCTTATGTTCCCGAGTTTTAGCTTTTGATTCAGATTTGAGAACTATTTGAGATATTATTATTTTGTTTCAAATTGTTTTCCATTGGTTAATAAATTATTCATGCAAGCGTGGTTGTTTATATTTTGTTATATTCTTGTTATGATGCTGAGTCGATCCTACAGCTCAAGAATGATAAAAATGATTCGCTGGGCTTTGTCACGTGCTCGTATTCCGTGTTTTTGGGAAGCGGGGCGTGACAAGTTTTTTAGTGGTATCAGAGCCAGGTTTGGCTAATGTGTTAGTTTGACTAATACATTAGACAGGCTTGACTTAGTCAGGATTAACTCATCATTTAACAGGCCATGTAATTGCATGAAAAATTGATTATCAACTTGATCTGGATATTGATTATTTTGGGTTTGTGCAGGCTATAGCTTGTAAGAATGTTTTGTCCTCCCATTGTAGAGGTGATCAATCGGAGGAGCCCGCTATTGTGCAAGTGTTGCAAATGTATCGTGAACAGAATGAGCGGCTAATCCAACAAATGATGTAGATACAGCGGGAACATGGTGAACTGATGAGGGCAACTTTGGAAGCTACCAATAGAGAGCCCCTTGTACCTGCGCCCGGGGTGCTGCCACCGAGACCTGACAATGTAGCGAACTTCATAAGGCTTCACCCAGACAAATTCTCACGTACTGAAGGTCCGCTGGAAGCCGAGCAATGGCTCATTAGGACTGAGCAGCTTTTGATCACAGCGCGTATAGCTGATGTGGATCGCGTGGATGTCGTGAGCATCTAGCTTGTTGACCTCGCCCACATCTAGTGGCGAGCTGAGATGGAATGGCTAGGGTGCCCCATCGCCTGGGCCATCTTCAGGGAGAGCTTCCTCACAAAGTTCTTTCCCGACATCTCTAGGAATGAAATGGAGCAGCAATTTGTCGCGCTCACTCAGGTTCGTTAGATAGTATTTATTATGCAACTTTTTATTGTTAATTCATGATATATCAATGTTTAACTAAGACACTATCTTAAATCAGAGGAGTCGGACCGTAGACGAGTATGCTGCGGAGTTCACCCGACTGAGTCGCTTTGCCACGTCCATACTAGCGAATGAGAAAGATAAGGGCCACCATTTCTTACTGGGCTTGGACATTGAGATCTAGGATCGCTTAGCTGCCTTGAGTCTTCGATCCTATGCTGACATCCTAGAGGCTGCCAGAAGCCAAGAATAGACCAGTAGGCAGAAGCGTGCCATTCAGCGGTCCGCTCTGCACCCTGTCGCTGCTAGGCCCACTGGAGGACCAATCAGGAGGCCAGTTCCAGCCCATCCTGCCAGAGCTGCTCCCTACCCTGCTGTTGCTCCACGGAGAGAGGGTTACTATGACTTATGTCAGATTACAGGGCATATGCGCAGAGATTGCAGGCGGGCCAACCGTCGATACTTCGGGTGTGGTGCTGGTGATCACACCGTTCAGGACTGTCCGCAGAGGAGGTTTGTGCCACCCGCTGGTGCGCCAGCTCAGGGGTAAGGCCAGGCTACCACTTCCTCCTCAGCATCAGATCGTCGGTCAATGGACCGCTGCCCCGAAGAGAGGTCAGGCCTTTAACCTGACTGTAGAGGAAGCCGAGACCGCAGAGGAGGTCGTTGCAGGTATATTTATGTGTTTTGTTGTTTATTATATGTTCCTTGCTTGTTGTTTCTTATTGCATCATCCATTCATGTTGTCTTTTTCACATCAGTATTTCTTAATCCTTATTATCATGCACTATTCATCTCTTCCCATGTTTTTTATTCTATCATAGGTATCATTCTAGTTCATTCTTTTCCTGCCCATGTCCTATTTGATTCCGGGGCGACCCATTCTTTTGTCTCCTCCTGCTTTGTGGATCAACATCAGTTGGAGTGCAGTGCTATGCCAGCAGCTTGGAACATCATCACAGGTGGCGGTGTTGTTGTTTGTTCTAGGGAGTGCAAACAGAGCCCTATGGTTATTAGGGCATAGATTTCAAGGCAGATCTGATAGTGATCGGGAATTCAGGGTTTTATGTGATTCCCGGCATGGATTGGTTGGGGGAGTCTCATGCTGTTATTGATTGCCGAGCAAAGAAGATTGTGTTCAGGATTCTGGAGCATGCAGAGTTTGAGTTCCATGCTGGGGAGACACCAATTGGGCATGGTAAGAAGGTGCCATATGAGGAAGGTTATGCAATGGAGTTGCACACAGGCTGTGAGGCTGGGCCTCTTGTAGTACGGGAATTCTTGGATGTGTTCCCAGAGGAATTGTCCGGGTTACCTCCAGACCGAGAGGTGGAGTTCGGCATTGAAGTTCAACCGGGTACAGTGCCGATATCAAAAAGCCCGTACAGGATGGCATCGATTGAGCTAGCAGTGCTGAAGGTGCAAATTCAAGGTTTGTTAGATTTGGGTTTCACCAAGCTCAGTGTTTTACCGTAGGGAGCTCCTGTTCAGTTCGTCAATAAGAAGGACGGAAGCCACAGGTTATGTATGGATTACCGAGAGCTGAACAATGTCACTATGAAGAATCGGTATCCACTATCCAGGATCGATGACCTATTTGATCAGTTGGGAGGTGCCGCAGTCTTTTCGAAGTTGGACCTTTGCTCGGGGTACCATCAGGTGAAGGTGAAGGTAGCAGATGTGCCAAAGACTGCGTTCAGGACTAGGTACGGGCATTACGAGTTCTTGGTGATGCCATTCGGAGTCACGAATACCCCAGCAGTGTTTATGAGCCTGATGAACAGAGTTTTCTCCCAATTTCTGGACAGATTTGTGGTCTTCATAGATGACATCTTAGTGTATTCGTGGAACCGGGAAGAGCATGCTGAACATCTGAGATTAGTCTTGCAGACTCTGCGGGAGAATTGAGTCTTTGGGAAAATCAGCAAGTGTGAGTTCTGGCTTGATCGGGTAACATTCTTGGGACATATACTATCTCGAGCGAGGGAATCTCTGTAGATCCGTCTAAGATTGCTGCAGTGAAGGATTGGCCGGTTATTAAATCAGTTTTTGAGGTGAGGAGTTTTCTCGGGCTAGCAGGGTATTACCGGAAATTTGTCCAAGACTTCTCGAAGATTGTTGGGCCGTTGACTAGACTGACAGGAAAAGATCATAAGTTTGCTTGGGATGAGTCCTGCAGTAAAGCTTTCGCAGAGTTGAAGAGCAGGTTGATGTCAGTGCCAGTGTTGGCTATACTAGATGGTTCGGGTGGTTTCGTAATTCACTGCGACACTTCAGGCAGAGGTCTAGGTGCAGTGTTGATGCAGAAGGGTTGGGTTGTTGCTTATGCATCATGGCACTTGAGGCCGCATGAGAAAAACTACCCTACTCATGACTTGGAGTTGGCAGCGGTGATCTTCGCTTTGAAGTTGTAGATGATGGAACTGTGATGATTCCCAGGACCACGGATTGGTGTGCGTATCGATCATAAAAGCTTAACAGATTTAATACGTGATCTAACCCTTTATAGCAGAATCTAGGGTTCACGAATTATACCTGCGATGAGAAGAAGACGATAGTTTCTAGCAACCTCGAGCCGTCAGCGACCCCAAGATCTTCTGCACGTATTCCTTCCTCGGGTTGGACGTCGGGTGGGCGACGGTCTCCCAACCTTTCTTCTCCTTGGCTGACCTCTCTTTCTCTCCTTACGTGAATCACGAATTTAGAGAAAACTTCTTATCTCTGATAAAAAAATATATGCGACGGCCAGAGAATAGAGGATATATATTTAAGGCTACGGCAGGGACCATGAGGAGAAATTAGGGTTAGGTCTCCTAACGAATCTGGGTATCCCGTGTTCAGCCCGAACACACAACCCAGGCCCATTAACAATAGCTCGGTCCACTAAAGAGCTATTGTTGCACTACCTTCCTAATCCCAAATTATATTTATGGGCTCCTTTTATTATATGCTCGTTCAGCTCCCCATGTTAAGATATCGAATGTCCGTCGATCAAATTAAGTTACTGACAACTATATTGATCAACATCTTTTATCCTTAAGTAGTACCACTCAACTTTATTTGTCATATCGGATGTAATCCACCTGCAGGGTTTACATGACAATCCTTATGAGCTCCTTAAGGGGACATCATCAACCCGACGTATCGGGACATGGATTCCTTTTACAATCAACAGCCCATCATACATACAATGCTATTATCCAATTCATAGAGGTTGTTGATCCATAATGAATCTCACTCTTTTATGAGTCAAAGTAATGCACACTGCATATACATGTATGTTATTATATCTGGATTAAGAGCATAAGCATCCATAATAACAGAGGTGTTTGTTCTCTTTTGTAGTCAGTACAAAGAGAACAACTTCAAGTGGTCCTGTTCAATACACACAAAGTGTACTAGTGTAAATCTATAGTCAAGATAGACTAATACCAGATTACACTATAACCTTTCCAATAGATTGTCCAAGTCCGTCTAGGTTGTGAACTATTTATATATTCCATAGGGAACTGATAATATGATCTTCTGTGTGTCACCTCACACCATATTATCAACCTTATAGAATATCAGATACTTGCATTAATATTATAATAAACACAATATGCAAACATATGCCTATATGATTCTCATTCAAAAAAAAATAAGGAAATAAAGTTAATACAAAAGTGATGCTTTCAGTATATAACCCTAACAGTAGAGACACTACTTACTTGGAGACCGAGTGGAAATCTTTACCGACCCAAAAGTCTCAAGTATGTCTTCACTCAGAAAGAGCTGAACATGAGACAGAGGCACTGGTTGGAGTTGATGGCCGACTACAATATCAGTTTGCAGTATGACACCGGTAAGGTGAACTTGGTGCCAGATGCATTGTGCAGGAGGTCGGTTGCCATGTTCTTGACTCTGTAGAAGGAGCTTATTGAGTAGATGAGAAGGTTGGACTTAAATGTGATTATGCCGAGCGCCGATCGGAATTGTATGATGCTTCAGTTGCAGTCATCTCTGGTAGAGCAGATTATGGAAGCACAGGCAGGTGATGAGCAGTTACAAAAGTTCAGAGTAGAAGTTGAGGCAGGTTTGAGGACTGATATGGTCATTCACTTAGATGGATCACTTCGCTTTTGGGCTAGGCTGTGTGTCCGAAAGGGTGAAGTTAGGCAGAAATTGCTCGAGGAAGCCCACAAGTCGGCATACTCTATTCATCCCTGTGGTACGAAGATGTATCGGGATTTGAAGCTACACTTCTGGTGGCATGGTATGAAGAAGGCAATAGCCAGATTTGTGTCTCAGTGTTTGATCTGCCAGCAGGTGAAAGCAGAACATCAGAGTACTGCCGGACTTCTTCAGCCTCTTCCCATTCCGGAGTGGAAGTGGGAGCATATTACCATAGAATTTGTGACCGCCTTGCCAAGGAGTCCTAAGGGTCACAATGCCATTTGGGTGATTGTCGACAGACTGATGAAGAGTGCTCACTTTATCCCCTTCAGAGTTGGCCAGTCTACTGAGAGTCTCGCAGAGAGGTACATGCAGGAGATTGTCAAGCTCCATGGGGTTCTGATTAGCATTGTATTCGATAGGGATACCAGGTTCAGATCTTAGTTTTGGGAGAGCTTTCAAAGCAGTCTTGGGAGCAAGTTGAAGTACAGTACGACTTTCCACCCTTAGACAGACGAGTAGTCAGAAAGAACCATTCAGATATTAGAGGACATGTTGAGGTCATGTGTACTTTAGTTTGGAGGGTCTTGGGAGGATCACCTACACTTGGTTGAGTTTTCGTACAACAACAGCTATCAAGCCAGTCTTAAAGCTACACCGTACGAGGCACTGTATGGTCCGAAGTGTAGGTTACTAGTGTGCTGGGATGACATTGGTAAGAGGAAACTGTTGGGGCCAGAATTGATCACCAAGACTGTCGATGCAGTGGCTCAGATCAGGAAGCACCTTCTGGCCGCGCAGGACAGGCAGAGAAAATGGGCAGATGTCCACAGAAGGCCCTTGGAGTTTGAGGTGGGAGACCATGTGTTCCTTAAGGTATCGCCGTGGAGAAGAGTTATCCGATTTGGAGGTGGAGGCAAGCTAACCCCCAGATTCATTGGACCTTTTGATATTGTGGAGCAAGTAGGCAAGGTGGCCTATCGACTTACATTGCCGCCGGCTCTATCTAGGGTGCATGATGTCTTTCATGTCTCCCAACTCAGGAGATACATCAGGGATGAGAGCCATGTTATCAACTACTCGGAGTTGTCAGTGCAACCAGATCTGTCTTGTGAGATTCTGCTGGTTACGATCCTGGACAGGCGTGAGAAGGTGCTGAAGAACAAGGTCATCACTCTCCAGGTGAGTCGACTTGGGAATTGGAGGAGGAGATTCAGCAGAAGTTTCCTCATCTGTTTCAGTAGTTTTTGTTTTGTTGTTGTTCTTTCTTTTCCTTTGGGGGGATTACCTTATGTACCACTTGTCTGAATTTCGAGGACAATATTCTGCTTGTTAGGTGGGTAGGATTTGTAACTCCTATTTCCCGTATCTGTACTTTTCTACTGTATTTACATTTCTTATACTCTGTCCATCGATTTGAGATCTGTATTTTGTTCCAATTCTAATAAAATCATTTCATTTGTTCAACTCAATTTTTGTGCCAATAATTATTGCAATTGCATTGTTCTTATCTGCTCTAATTTGTCGTTCTTCATGAAGAGTGGACTTCTTCATCTCATCTCATCTTGATCCCGATTAAACCAAAATCTGAACTTGAGCCCTGAATATGAAATGTAGCCCTAAATATCTAGTTGCCAATAACATCCAGAATTTTTGAATTCCAAGTTACAGTCTAGGAGATACCGCAGTTTTACTACTGCTGTGTCGGTAGTTGCAGATTCACAAAAACTGCTGCACCTCTTTAGTTTGCAATTATTTTAACTATGCTACTAGTAAGTAATTGACTTGAAATTTTTCATGCTGTTACTGAACACCCTAGAGAACATTTCCTAATTTTCTCAGAATTATTTAATGATGTTTCAACACTATTTAATATGTACAAACTTGGTTTTACAAATTCTAGCTGAACACAAAAGCTGCATAGTTTGCTGTTTTGACACATGTTACCACAACTTTTATGTACCTTAATTATATGCGTTGGAACTGGGCAGGAGTCTAGTTTCTAGACCTTCTGACGGATCTACTTTTGCTATCTTGTAGCAACGAGAATTGCAGTTTTGGTGCAGCAACCTCATGCTGTCCAAATTTAAGATTTTTGTTGTTCTTGATACTTTGATTTATTTTGATACTCGAACATATATCCTACCTAACCTAGACTTGTCCCATGTTCTTGTTTATATTTTCTTGACATGTTTCACACACTTTCATGCTTGCTTGATGATAATAAACAATAAGCCGGGATTTATGGAAAAGACCATAGTAGTGGACAATATAGGTAAGTGTACTCGGAAAGGTGCCCGTATTTCTCAGTACTCGGTTTATGAACCTATTGCACTTTGATGTATTCATGAAGCAATTACTTGGCTCATGAACCTATTGTATTCATGAACCCACTGTGTGGTTCTTGAACCTATGAGTATTCACGAACTTGCTTTGTGAACATGTTATTTTATTTTCGTATTCGTGAATCGTGCTTGCTTGATACTTGATGCCTGAGTATACTACCCTTTAAAATCTCCTACTAGGCCTAAACGTAACTGATTGTATGTAGCAACCATGTAGTAAAAGTATGTATGCATGAAGTGCTACCTAGATAGTAATAACTACAAGACTTGACACATGATAAATGAACATGCTACATGCTTACTTGATACTTAATGACATGATACATGAGACTTGATACTTGAACATATTACTTGATACATGCTACTTGATACTTATACTTGACAACTTGACACATTAGACTTGTTACTTATTACTCGACACTCGTATGTGATACTTATTACTTGATGCATGACACCATTACATATTCACTAGCCACTTGTTCTTCTACTAGTGTTTGTTACCCTACCTTGTCACTTGAGTTGTCTTTCTTGCTAGCTATTTTCTTAAATCCCCACTACTTGTTGCATCTCTATTACATTCTTGATTCCAAATCTTATTCCATGTTGCTTGTACTTATTTTACTATTTGTGACCCTAACTTGCACTAAGAGTGTTTGTCTTATTTTCTCTATTTTCTCCTTTTATATTTATAAAAAGACTTTGGAGACGTGTTGCCTGCTGGAATTGGTGAGCAGACATTCTAGGTTTCGCTTGGAGTAAGGACTTGCTTAAATGTTTTATTTTCTTGAGTTATTTATTTCTTTGCTACTTAAAAACTTGTAACGGACTTATGTTTCTGAGTTTTAGCTTTTGATTCAGATTTAAGAACTATTTGGGATATTATTATTTTGTTGCAAATTGTTTTCTGTTGGTTAATAAATTATTCATGCATGCATGGTTGTTTATGTTTTTTTATATTCTTGTTATGATGCTGAGTCGATCATACACCTCATGAATGATGAAAATCATTCACAGTGCTTTGTCACGCGCTTATATTCCGTGTTTTTCGGAAGCAGGGCGTGACATAGCCGGCCTCCAATAGGAAAGGGAACACACACTTCTCTTTCTATTTCTCACACAAAAATCTTTTCCTAACAAATGTCTCTTTTTTTCTCTTACTCTTTGAAAAATTTTGATGCAAGAAATGAAGAAGACAAAGGAAGGGTATTTATACACATTTTAAGAGTGGATGAAGGGTTAAGATGAGTTTAGATGAAGGGCTAGGATACATTTAGGAGTTAGAAGAACTACCCATTATCAAGTAACCACCTCACCACTGTCTCCATCTCTTCCACTCCAAGGACCAAGGCTGGTCAAGTCTTCTCAATCAATTTGCACGTGCATGTGCAATGCACGTGCCTCTCCATGCATACTATAAATTAGTTTGTTCATTTAATTGTTAATTTAATTGCTACTTGTTCAAGTCTACACTACAAGTTGTATTAATTAATATTAGAAATAACTAGTGGGCTAATTAGGTGGGCTAAAATCGGTGGGCTCTTTAATTAATTAATTAATTAATTTTAGATGGGCTAGAATTAGACTATTAGGCCTAAAGATTAATATTAGGCTTTAATTTTAAAAGTGAAGAAAATGTTTATTCATGAAATTTAAAATAATTTTTAAAGCTAACAACACACATTAATTTGCACGTGCAAGACATGTGAAAACAAATTAAAATTTTAAAAAATAATACAAGATGTTACACCTCCTCAGTTAGAAGGTAATCAATATTTTCTCTCTCAAACTCTGTTTCTCTTTCTGGTTCTGACTTGAGCATTGGAGGGTCGGTCGCCGGGGCCACCTTGGTGTTTCAGGCTTTTTGCAGGTCCATCGACCGCATTAACAACCGTCGAATCCAAATCACTGTGTTCAATTAACGATCTGGATTCAATCTCAGGAGCTCTAATTAACCGCATTTCATGGCAATGATCAAATGTCAGATTTTTAGTAGGTTCCATCAAATATTAACTTACCATCTGTTTGCTTCCACACCAAAATTAGCAGCAACACCATCAGAGATCCAATTTTTGCGGCTTACTACTAATAACAGCTTATCATAGTTGAGATACCAACATTTTTGTGCACCTATATTCAGGGCCGGCCTGGAGTTCCGGTTTGCCCTAGCCAAACCCATGTTTTGTTGGCTCTAAGTAAATTTTTTTAATAATAACAACAAAAATTAAAAGTAAAAGCAAAAAATTTTTTTTTTTGCTAAAAGTATGATTACAGTGTCGTTTTATCTTGAACTATACCATAACGTCTTTTAGGTTGGACTGGACTACCTAGTGAGCTGTTAAAGCCAAATTCTGTTGCCATTATATATTATACATACATAGGACCATGAAAAAATTTGTTGGCCCATGAAATGGAGGGTGCCCAAGCCTGCTGACTTATTGGGATTAACCCCAAGTGCTCTATCTACAAGTCTATATCATGTACACTTACCTAGAGAGGAAGCACATCAGAGTTCCCTCCCCATCTTTCTTTCTTTTTAACCTTCTCTCTCTTTTTTTTTTTCCGGGCGAAACCTTCTCTAGTTTTCTGATACTGCAGTTTTGTAGTATGCTTTTGGACTCGTACCATGTAAAACTGCTTTCCTTTTATATTAGTAATAAATAAGCTTCAAGACTTGAAACAAAAAATAAACTGGATGGAAAAGATTGATCAGGGAAGAAGCAAGCGGAAAAGGCATACCTCAAGGAGCACCAATCTCCCACGGCAAACATCTATCTGCACAAAGCCGACCTATGGATAGAAAGAAAGAAATCTAGAAAATGACCGAACTTTCCCGTGTCAGGAATAAAGGCAAAAACTCTCCATCCTTGCAAAAGTTGCATGTTACAAAATTCAAGATTCCTAATCAAAAGAGCATCTCTCCATTTCTTGTTCAAGCTTTACTTGGTTTTTCTCTTTTGCTGTGTGATTGTAGTGCGTTTGCTTTTTGTAAGATTCGACTCTATCTCATGATCCAAGAATATCACACAAATTGATGCAGCAGGCTTTGATGCTCCTATAACTAACATAAAGAGGAATAGCCAGTCAACACTGGCCCTATACTTCTTAAGAATGAGATGCTGTATGTTTTATTACACTGTAGTTGATTGTACATTCAAGCTAAGTTTTTTTTTTTCGGTTTCCGGCCAAAATAGTTGGCCGGCATCTTCTAGTGGGCCGCAACGAATATGAATATTACATGTTTTATATGCTAAAATCTCTAATATTTATTCTGAATTATTATAACAATTGAGTCCTTGAGTAACATGTCCAATATAAATATAATATATTATGCTAATTTTCTGACTTTAACTTATGTTCTATGAACTCTTTCATATTCCCGTAGCTCTTTAAGTTATGTGATCCTTACCTAATAGTAATCAAGACTTTTCAAGCATAAAAATAGGAAAGCAATCTATACAAGTAAATTGGATGGTCCACATGGAATACTCAAACCATATTGTTTGTGCCAACTGGCATACATAAAAGAATATTGTCGCCTATATATACCCACGGAAGGGATATGAAGCTTATCAATTCTATTTAAGCTGATTCATACGCTACACATTCATAGAAACCCAAATATTTTTGTGTGCATAATTTTACCCTATAATCATTGTATGGCAATCACCAGTTACCCCACCACCACCAGGGCCCTAAACTGGGACATGACGGTGGACGAGTTCAAGGAGTGGATGCGGCGGTTTGACATCGACTGTGATGGCCGCATCAGCCGTGATGAGCTCAGACGAGCCATCCGTAGCCTTGGTGGGCGGTTCAGCGGCTGGAAGAGCAGCAAGTGGATCAAGCAAGCCGACACTGATGGTGATGGTTTCATAGAGGAGGACGAGATCGACAACCTCATCAGCTTTGCTCAGAAAAGCCTTGGGTTGAAGATTGTCGCAGTCTAGTTGTTGTGATTAATTGACAAGTAATAAAAAAGGGAAGGAGTTCTTGTATGGTAATGTTTATGTAATTTTCTCTTGTTCCCTTTTTCATTTTCGTTTTTCCCTTTTTTTGGGTACTTTGTTTGTGCTCGTGTCAAATCTGTCCTACTGCGCGCAGTTGGATCAACATGTTTTCAGACTTGTGCTGTTTGTTCTTGTCAATTACAAGAAACTTATTTAACATCATAAAACCTTTCTTGGTTGAGATCAACCCTTTTTTAGTGTTTAATTAATCTACCATGAAATACAAAACATAAAATAAATGGATTTAAAGTCGCAATAAATGGATTTCAATGATCCTAAACTAATCCGTATTAGGATAAGTCGATGACTTCGTGTGTTCTATATCTCTTCTCGTAGTTTCTCTTCTATTTTCTTGTCTTTTATAAGGAGATTGTAACACCCCGAATTCCAAACATAGGTAATCTGTAGTACAAACATGATCTTTACTTCAATTTCGTATAAAAATACAAGAAATTTAAATTTTTTTCATTACAAAGTTATTCTTTACAATACTAAGCGGAAATTTACATACATAAAAGAAATACAATTTATAACATCGAACATCTTCAATCCTGCAACAGTCATCGACATCAACTCATGCCCCCGTCTTCTGCTAATCTGTGTCCTGCAACTTGAGAACTGCGAGAACGTCAGTTGTACGCAATGCAATAATTCAACGATTCCTCAATTTAACATTCACAAACTTGAATGTAAAATGAAAAGTGACTATCCTAATTATATCAGTGTATGTTATTGACCTAATAACTAATGCAGACATTCACGTTACGATGCAACTCTAACGTGCACTTGTTCGAATTCTATGCATCTCATATTACATAGGTCCGAGGGCAAGCCATTAACGTACTCCTTATTATAAGGTTCAATCCCTCGCTATGCAATACCTAAACCCAATAAATATACTCCAATGCGTATCACGTGTCAGTCGCACCTATGATATTGGACCTTATCGGCCTACCCCTAGCCTACACATCATTGATTTACCGCTCGTATCACCAGCCACGAACCCCAACAAGTCGATCTCCCATAACTACGGACCTTACCGACATACCCTTAGCCCACATATCGTGGATTTACCGGGCGTATCCCCAGTCTCGACAATTCCTAGGAACTGCAAGCTCTTTACCGACCGTTTTGTAGACAGACAGATATACCCCTAGCCCATTTACATAGATTTATGGGGCGTGTTCCTCGATCTCGAACCCCTAGGACCTACAAATTCTTTACCGGACATGTTCGTCATTGTTTCTATTATATCTTCTTCTAGTATCTATCCTTAAGTTCAAACATAAATAATATCACCTAGAGCTAGCTTACCCACTACAACACATGTGCGATTTACCGGCGTATATTCCCCCGCGTTTTACCATTCGCGCCGGGGTAGGGAGTGACCAGGAATGGGGCTTCAGATTGGATGGTTATACACCGGTGGCCTCTATAAAACGCCGGGGATTCATGATATTCACCGGCGGTTTATTTAGAAACGCCGGTGAATGGTATTTTTCACCGGCATTTTAATAACACACGCCGGGGAATATATAGATACATTCACCGGCATTTGTAATTGCAAATGCCGGTGAATTAACTGAGATAAATCCCTGCGAACCCTAACATTTTGCTCGCTAATTTCCCAAACCTAATTTTGCCACCTTCGTTTTCCCTCCTCCCTCTCTCTATTTCTCGCGCTTCGCCTCCGTCCCTTCGTCATCTTCGACAGCCCAATTCGATTTCCCTCCTTCCTCTCTCTATTTCGCGGTGAATTTGCAATCGAAAACCACCACTCATCGCCCCGCTCTCTCTATCTCCTACGCCACTGCTCGTCGCCCCCCTCTCTCTCTTCGGTAATTTCTCTTGATTTCTCTCCTTTTCACTGTCAAAGATGCTGAATTCATGCATCTCATTGTCATCTTAGCATGATTTTTTACCCAAAATGGGTTCACTGTCAACTAAGGATGCTGGCTGTATACCAAAATCCTCCAAATCTGTACAAGAATTGGGCTGAACAAACCTTGTGCAGGTTTATTTTGGATCCACAAACATCATGATTTAGTTGGGATGAAAAATTAATAGAGAAACATATATGCTTAGATACTAGAAATTCTCATTTTCTTTTACTGTTAAAGAAACTGAATTCATGCATCTGATTGCCATCTTAGCATGATTTTTTTTATCAAAATGGGTTCACTGTCAACTAAGGATGCGGTATGTATACCAAAATCCTCCAAATCTGTACAAGAATTGGGCGGAACAAACCTTGTGCAGGTTTATTTTGGAGCCACAAACATCAATGGTTTAGTTGGGATGAAGAATTAATAGAGAAACATATATGCTTAGATACTGGAAATTTTTATTTTCTTTTACTGTTAAAGAAACTGAATTCATGCATCTGATTGTCATCTTAGCATGATTTTTTTACCAAAATGGGTTGACTGTCATCTAAGTATGCTAGCTGTATACCCAAATCCTTCAAATCTGTACAAGAATTGGGCGGAACAAACCTTGTGCAGGTTTCTTTTGGAGCCACAAATATCATGATTTAGTTGGGATGAAGAATTAATAGACAAACATATATGCTTAGATACTGGAAATTTTCATTTTCTTTTACTGTTAAAGAAGCTGAATTCATGCATCTGATTGCCATCTTAGCATGATTTTTTTACCAAAATAGGTTCACTGTCAACTAAGGATGTTGTATGTATACCAAAATTCTCCAAATCTATACAAGAATTGGGCGGAACAAACCTTGTTCAGGTTTATTTTGGAGCCACAAACATCAATGGTTTAGTTGGGATGAAGAATTAATAGACAAACATATATTCTTAGATACTGGAAATTTTCATTTCCTTTTACTGTTAAAGAAACTGATCGCATGCATCTGATTGTCATCTTAGCATGATTTTTTTACCAAAATGGGTTCACTGTCAACTAAGGATGCTGTATGTATACCAAAATCCTCCAAATCTGTACAAGAATTGGGCGGAACAAACCCTGTGCAGCCTTATTTTGGAGCCACAAACATCAATGGTTTAGTTGGGATGAAGAATTAATGGAGAAACATATATGCTTAGATACTGGAAATTTTCATTTTCTTTTACTGTTAAAGAAGCTGGATTCATGCATCTGATTATCATCTAAGGATGCTAGCTGTATACCAAAATCCTCCAAATCTATACAAGAATTGGGCTGAACAAACCTTGTGCAGGTTTCTTTTGGAGCTACAAACATCAATGATTTAGTTGGGATGAAGAATTAATAGAGCAACATATTAGTAGCCATATTAGTTCCTTTTGTGCAGGTTTATTATTATTATTATTATTATTATTATTATTATTATTATTATTATTATTATTATTATTATTATTTTGGGATAAGTAACTGATTATTAGTAGCCATGAACAGAATAGTTCATGAGTCATCAGACCTTCTTGTTACCGTATTTATTGCACGACGCCCTCGTTATTCGTCCGATTCCTCTTCCTCAGCAAATACCCTTTACCATCATCATCTCCTTGAACGGAAAGCCAAATACAGGGTAGACTATAGTCGAATCGATATTAGACTCGAACACAAGGTGTGCGATAAAATGCCACTAAGGTGGTTGTGATAATTTCCACAAAGGTAGTTTAGGGTTATGTGAATAGAGTTGATTGTATTAAGATTTAACTGTTTTTTATATATTTTTGGAACCACAATTTCTTTATTTTACAGTTAATTATTATATCGTTTATTTATTTGCAGCTAGGGATGGTTTTAAAAAAGGTGAAATTAAATATACAAAATGCCTTTTACTGTCAATACTATTTAATATGTCAAATTTTAATTTTAGATTGTGTGCTATTGTTATAATGGATAGAAGTTGGATTAGTAAACCACGATTATCCAAGAAGTACCGTGATGGTATTAAAGATTTTATTATCTTTGCCAAACGACATTCCTGTGATCCCAACCTAATCCTTTGTCCATGCCTCCGGTGTACAAATTGTAATTTGAGGACATGTGACGTAGTACATACACATTTGGTTGTCAACGGTTTTCTTCAAGGGTACACACGGTGGTTTTGTCATGGAGAGGATCATACGTCAGCTCCTGTTCGTCCGGTTGTATTAAAAAATGAAGATGAGCCCTTAGTGAACGAAGACTTAAGTGTTCCCGATGAGATGCATGCTTTGTTGCAAGACGCCCTGGGGATTCATAATGTTTCTTTCCACACCAATAATCCAACAACCCAAGTTCATAATGAGTCAACAGAAACATCACACATTGGTGGTGGAGTGGACGAGGAAATACCTGACCCCGCCCCTGAAAATAATAAACAGTAAGAATCCTTCGCTAAGTTGCTTGAAGATGCTAGTACTCCGTTGTACTGCGATTGCACCAAATTCTCTAAATTCTTATTCAATGTTAGACTATTTCAGATTAAATGTTTAAACGGGTGGTCTGCTAAGTCTTTCAGTATGCTACTTGAACTGTTGAAAGAAGCATTTCAAGAAATTTGTATTCCAAACTCAGCCTATAAAATCAAAAAATTCCTAAATTCTTTCAATCTAGGGTATGAGAAGATAGCAGCATGTCCAAATGACTGTATGCTTTTCACGGGAGGTAAGGAAAGTCTGGAGAATTGCGAAGTCTGTGGTTCCTCGAAATGGACAGAAACACCAAATCAAGACGATCAAGCCAGTGGATCTACTAAGCGAAATAGGAGAAAGAAGCCAGCCAAAATACTGCGTTACTTTCCTCTGATTCCTAGGCTACAAAGATTGTTTATGTCTACGAAAACTTCTTCTGATATGAAATGGCATGCTGAAGGTCGCACTAATGATGGGATTCTTAGACATCCTGCTGATTCTCAATCTTGGAAAAAATTTGATGAAAGATATCTCGATTTTGCGGAAGATCCTCGAAATGTGAGACTTGGACTATCTAGTGATGGTTTCAACCCTTTTAGGCAAATGAGTAGTACATACAGTATATGGCCTATTGTGTTAATACCATACAATTTTCCGCCTTGGAAATGCATGAAGCAGTCCTCATTTATTTTGTCCATGATAGTTCCTGGACCGAAAGGTCCTGGAAATGATATAGATGTGTACCTACAGCCGTTAATAGATAAACTTCAGAAATTGTGGGTGGGTGTTCCAACCTATGATGATGTGGCTAAAGAAACATTTTATCTTCGGGTCGTGTTGTCTTGGACAATCAATGATTTTCTAGCATATGCAAATTTATCTGGATATAGAACTAAAGGACGTTATGCATGTCCTTGTTGTGCTGACCAAACTAGTTTAAGGTGGTTGTACAATGGCAGAAAGTTTTGCTATATGGGTCATAGGAGATGGTTGCCTGACACACATATATTTCGGGCAGAGACAGCGACATTTGATGGTACCGACGAGTGGGAACATGCTCCCGGAGCTTCTTCTGGGTCAGATATTTTGAGGCGGGTAGATGGTCATCAGTTCAAATATGGAAAAGAACCACAAGTCAGCAAAAAGGGCAAGAAAAGGGCAAGGCCGGAGCAAGGTGAGGAGACCAATCTATGTGGCGAAGATGAGGATCAGAACATGACGAGTTTAGGTGCATGGAAGAAGAAGAGTATTTTCTTCAAGTTGCCGTATTGGGAATTCAACTTATTACGACATAATTTAGATGTGATGCATATCGGAAAAAATATTGGTGAAAATTGTATAGGAACAGTTATGGGAGATGACCGGAAGACAAAGGACATCAAGAGCCGACTTGATTTGAAGTCAATGGGCATCCGACATGAGTTGCACCCAGAGGAATTACCGAACGGGAAAGTACTCCTACCTCCTGCAATCTATTCAATGTCAAAATCGGAGTTGGAATTGTTTTGCAAAGTTCTACTGGAACTTAAAGTTCCTGATGCCTATTCTTCTAACATAGCAAGATGTGTCAACTTTAAAGAGAAGAGGCTTCAGGGTCTAAAGTCACACAACTACTACGTCCTAATGCAGGATCTCCTTCCTGTGGCCCTAAGGTCTTCAATGTGTGAGCAAATCACTACTGTCCTGAAAAATCTTTGTAGCATATATAAAGGTATTTGCTCAAGAATGCTTCGTGTTGAAGATATTGACCAATTGGAGTAGCAGGCGGTATTGACACTTAGTAAAATGGAGATGATATTTCTGCCATCGTTCTTCACTATAATGATTCACTTGATAATCCACCTTGCTGGCGAAGCCAGAATCGGCGGTCCTGTTCACTGTCGGTGGATGTACCCCATTGAGAGGTAAAAGAATTCATGCATCTTACAAAATAGAATTTTCAAAAGCTCATTTCTTTTAATCCCCTACTTCGCTCTAATTCATAAATTATACATGTTCAGGTGCCTATACCGGCTCAAGGGTTATGTTAAAAATAGAGCATATCCTGAAGGGTCAATAGCTCAGGGATATCTATCAGAGGTGTGTTCACATTTTTGTTCCAGGTATCTGCAGGGTGTAGAGACATCTTTGACTAGACCAAGGAGAAATCCAGACATTTCCAATCTTGATGGTGCTAAATATCTTTTTGATACCGCTGGCACTACTGTTGGTAAAGTTGATGCATTTGAGCTAGATAACTTAACGTGGGAACAGGCACATCGATATGTGCTAGACCACCATGCATCAGTGGAACCATTTCGAAAGTAAGTTGCTTTTGAATTTAAATCGAATATAGTAAAAACCGCAGAGTTCGATATTAACTTACTTTTGCTATTCCTTATTTCAATTGCTTGGATTTTAACAAATTTGTCAGGGACATCAAACGAAGGGCTAGACCAAGAAGACTACCACCACGTGAACAAAACAAGTTGATGAATGAAACATTTCATAAGTGGTTTGAATCTCATGTAGGTGAATTAAGAAAATTCAAGTTAATCTTCATTATATCTACATTATCCATGGTGCTGATACAATTTGCGCAAAATTAATAGGTACATTCTTTGGGTCCTGAAGGTGTGTCATCTGAAATACAAGTACTTGCCAAGGGTCCCTATAAGATGGCCAAAAGATACGGAGGATACATATTCAATGGCTTTAGATTTTGTACTAAAGATCGTGAATGTAATTTGAAGTCTCAAAATAGTGGAATGGTAGTGATTTCTAAGACTAGAAGTTATGCTTCCAAGTCGGACACTAGGCCGGTAGATGGAGATCTTAACTACTATGGAGTGCTCACGGATATCATTGAGTTGAACTATTTTGGTCATTTTCGTGTTGTCTTATTTCGTGGGGATTAGGCTGAGTTTGATAGGAATTTTGCTAATAACAAGGATAAGTTAGGTTTCACAGTTATAAACTTCTCAAAAGTGATTCACATCGGTACACACATTAGCCACGAACCATTTGTGTTCCCATCCCAAGTGCAGCAAGTGTTCTACATTGAAGATCCAATCCTGCCAAAATCGTATGTGGCTCTTGAGATGCAACCAAGAGATGTATTCCAACTGGGCGATACTTCAGACGATGAAGACGGTAAAGCCATGAACAGTTACATTGCTTCTGAGTTTCCTATGTTTGATGTAAACACAACCGACGGCGGAATTTGCGGGACTTGGCTCCGTAAGGATGGAGAAGAGGGCGATGTATTGGAAGATGTCGTATTGTAGTTTACTTGATTTTCATAGCTCAATATTATATGTCCTGTAATTTTTGTGTCTTAAATCTTGTTGTAATATTATATCTTGTAACTCCGAATATATTGTATGTGAATTTAATAATTGGTTTAATTATCTTTCTATTTTCTACTGCTTGGTGTCATTTACATTAAACAATGCTTAGTGTTATTTGCATCAAACTATCATTGTAGTTGAATTTGTTACAAATCTGACTTTTTTAATTTTTTGTAATTATGTTGGTTTGTTAATCCTAGATAATAGTGGCAGTCAAATAGAGGAGGGGGAGGGTAGCACGCCGCCCACTGTCAAAAAACACCGAGGGCGAACTAAGATGACGGGCATATGGAAAC
The DNA here is from genome assembly GCA_017893485.1 of Hemerocallis citrina. Classification (NCBI taxonomy): domain Eukaryota; kingdom Viridiplantae; phylum Streptophyta; class Magnoliopsida; order Asparagales; family Asphodelaceae; genus Hemerocallis; species Hemerocallis citrina. The sequence continues at coordinate 21,369,419 of CM030363.1, forward strand.
TTAAGAATGACGAAAGGATTGTGGTGGAGGAAAACGGTGTCGGGCAACCGGTTGGTGATAATGCAAGCAAAATCTCATCCTTTATTGGGGTAATAGCAAGGAACCCACAGATAATTCCACCGGTAAGTCTTTAAATTGGTAATTTTGAAGATATTATAATTTTGAATGCATGAAAGACACGTATTAGTGTTTGTGAGTCTGCATTGTGGCTGTCGTTTATGTTTCTTAATTGGGCTGTGATTAGAATGAAAGGGCTCGAGTGGAGATCTGGAAACCCATATAGAGACATCTCGTTTATTATAATCTATTATTATTGTTGGACCAACCCCCTCTTGCTGTGTGTGTGTGTTGAAGAGAAAGAAGGGATGAGAAAGAGTTGAGGAAAATGCCGCTATGTTAGCCTGGTGTATCCTCATTCTCTACCATTCCTTTTTCTGGCTCCATTTATGGCTTCTATATTAAATTGGTTTCCTTTCACGATGACAGTACCGTAAAACTACAATTGATATGAGCCCTGTTCTTATTGTTCTTCAATAAAATTAGGAGTTTTGGTGATCCAACTAGTGATCATAGCTGCACCCCACTGCATACTCACAAACACTAATACGTGTCGTTCATGCATTCTATGACCAACCCCACTTTGGCATATAGCATGCTTAGATGACATTTAATGACCTGCACACATGTTTGTTCCGCCCAATTCTTGTACAGATTTGGAGGATTTTGGTATACAGCTAGAATCCTTAGTTGACAGTGAACCCATTTTGGTAAAAAAATCATGCTAAGATGACAATCAGATGCATGAATTCAGCTTCTTTAACAGTAAAAGAAAATGAAAATTTGCAGTATCTAAGCATATATGTTTCTAGATCCAGGATCACAAATTTTGATTGGGTTGTGATTGGATTTTTTAGTGACTATCAACAAGTGTTCTTAATTGGTCTGTGATTAGAAAGAGAGGGCTCGAGTGGAGATCTGGAAACCCATATAGAGAAATCTCATTCATAATAATTTATTATTATTGTTGTTCTTGTCGCTCTTGCTGTTGTTGCTGATGTCTCTTTATGTGCGTTTGCTGAAGAGAAAGAAGGGATGAGAGAGAGATGAGGAAAATGCCGCTATGTTAGCCTGGTGTATCCTCATTCTCTACCATTCCTCTTTCTGGCTTCTATATTTGGTTTCCTTCCACGATGACAAGTCCTTAAAACTACACTTGATATGAGCCCTATTCTTATTTTTCTTCAATAAAAATGGGAGTTTTGGTTATCCAACAAACATGTAACCGCATACTTCCAAATGACATTTTCTTTAGAAAGTCGGACTCCGAAGAATCGATCTATGACTAGACTCTCCATTCAAAGCCCAATCAAAATTTGTCATCCTGGATCTAAAATCTTCTTTGAGCCATAAACATCATGATTTAGCTGGGATGAAGAAATAATAGAGAAACATATATGCTTAGATACTGGAAATTTTCATTTTCTTTCACTATTAAAGAAGCTGAGTCCATGCATCTGATTGCCTTCTTAGCATGATTTTTTTACCAAAATGGGTTCACTGTCAACTAAGGATGCTGTATGTATACTAAAATCCTCCAAATCAGTAAAAGAATTGGGCGGAACAAACCTTGTGCAGCCTTACTTTGGAGCCACAAACATCAATGGTTTAGTTGGGATGAAGAATTAATAGACAAACATATATGCTTAGATACTGGAAATTTTTATTTCCTTTTACTGTTAAAGAAACTGATCGCTTGCATCTGATTGTCATCTTAGCATGATTTTTTTACCAAAATGGGTTCACTGTCAACTAAGGATGCTGGCTGTATACCAAAATCCTCCAAATCTGTACAAGAATTGGGCAGAACAAACCTTGTGCAGGTTTATTTTGGATCCACAAACATCATGATTTAGTTGGGATGAAGAATTAATAGAGAAACATATATGCTTAGATACTGGAAATTTTCATTTCCTTTTACTGTTAAAGAAACTGAATTCATGCATCTGATTGTCATCTTAGCATGATTTTTTTACCAAAATGGGTTCACTGTCAACTAAGGATGCTGTATGTATACCAAAATCCTCCAAAACTGTACAAGAATTGGGCTGAACAAACCTTGTGCAGGTTTCTTTTGGAGCCACAAACATCATGATTTAGTTGGGATGAAGAATTATTGGAGAAACATATATGCTTAGATACTGGAAATTTTCATTTTCTTTTACTGTTAAAGAAGCTGAATTCATGCATCTGATTGTCATCTTAGCATGATTTTTTTAACCAAAATGGGTTGACTGTCAACTAAGGATGTTGGCTGTATACCAAAATCCTCCAAATTTGTACAAGAATTGGGCTGAACAAACCTTGTGCAGGTTTATTTTGGAGCCACAAACATCATGATTTAGTTGGGATGAAAAATTAATAGAGAAACATATATGCTTAGATACTGGAAATTTTCATTTCCTTTTACTGTTAAAGAAACTGAATTCATGCATCTGATTGTCATCTTAGCATGATTATTTTACCAAAATGGGTTCACTGTCAACTAAGGATGTTGTATGTATACCAAAATCCTCCAAAACTGTAAAAAAATTGGGCTGAACAAACCTTGTGCAGGTTTCTTTTGGAGCCACAAACATCATGATTTAGTTGGGATGAAGAATTAATAGAGAAACATATATGCTTAGATACTGGAAATTTTCATTTCCTTTTACTGTTAAAGAAACTGATCGCATGCATCTGATTGTCATCTTAGCATGATTATTTTACCAAAATGGGTTCATTGTCAACTAAGGATGCTGTATGTATACCAAAATCCTCCAAATCAGTACAAGAATTGGGCTGAACAAACCTTGTGCAGGTTTCTTTTGGAGCCACAAACATCATGGTTTAGTTGGGATGAAGAATTAATGGAGAAACATATATGCTTAGATATTATTGCAAGTTTTCATTTTCTTTTACTGTTAAAGAAGCTGAATTCATGCATCTGATTGTCATCTTTGCATGATTTTTTTACCAAAATGGGTTAACTGTCAACTAAGGATGCTGGCTGTATACCAAAATCCTCCAAATCTGTACAAGAATTGGGCTAAACAAACCTTGTGCAGGTTTCTTTTGGAGCCACAAACATCATGATTTAGTTGGGATGAAGAATTAATAGAGAAACATATATGCTTAGATACTGGAAATTTTCATTTTCTTTTACTGTTAAAGAAGCTGAATTCATGCATCTGAAGATTTACGATCCAGGATGGCAAATTTTGATTAGGCTGTGATTGGATTGTTTAGTGGCTGTCGTCTATGTTCTTAATTGGGCTGTGATTAGAAAGAGAGGGCTCGAGTGGAGATCTGGAAACCCATATAGAGACATCTCGTTTATAATAATTTATTATTATTGTTGTTCTTGTCGCTCTTCCTGATGTTGCTGATGTCTCTTTGTGTGCGTATTCTGAAGGGAAAGAAGGGATGAGAGAGAGATGAGGAAATGCCGCTATGTTAGCCTGGTGTATCCTCATTCTCTACCATTCTCTGTTTCTATTTCTGGCTTCTATATTTGGTTTCCTTCCACGATGACAGTTCCTTAAAACTACACTTGATATGTGCCCCTTCTTATTTTTCTTATTTTTATTATATTTGGTTTCCTTTTGAACTAAATTATTGTTTTTTTTCATAGAGCGGTCACCCAGATGAAGAAAATTCTGATGATCAGCACTGAAGCTACTCGAGGGGTATGGATCTGTGGTTGGCCTACTCTAGTTGTTGTTGTTATGTTGTCCTTGTTGTTGTTATGTTCTGGATTGTTGTTTTAAGTAATTGTTGAGATATTTGGGATGTTAATTACTGTATTTGTTAATTATGACACTGTTAATTATGCGGTGAATTTGGACGATTAATGGACTATGTGTAAAACTTTATTATCTTAATTAATTCTTGTGTTTGGTTGTGATTTGCACATTAATATGCCTGAAATTGGTTGAATCAGTTGTGAATTAGTTTACAGGTTTTTAAAATGAAATTGTGAATTGAAATCGAATGAAAAATTGGAGCAGGAAAAACCAACGGGCATATACCGGCGTTTCATAGAACGCCGGTGTATCTAATTGTTTAGTTGAAAATTTCGTTAGGGAGGTGTTTCCACGCACGCTGGTGTACCCATATATCTATAGCGGCGCGTCATTAAACGCCGGTGAATATCTATATACCAACATTTTATAACACGCCTGTGATTGTAATTAGGGAAATAGGGCGCTCAGAAACAAGCATACACCGGCGTTCAATGACCGCCGGTAAATATTGGACATACACCGGCATTTCTACAAACGCCGGTGAAAGATATATACCGGCGGTATGTGACCGCCGGTGAATGTATATTGGGGGGGAAAGAACGACACTTAGAAATTCGCATATACCGGCGTTTGTCTGGCTGCCGGTATATTTTCAAGATATACCGGCGTCCAGCAGAAACGCCGGTGAATGCACCTATCTTTCCGCGACGCTCGATTCGGCGGCATTTGTACCGGCATTTATAAAAACACCGGTGAATGTTTCACCAGCGTAAAAAACCGCCGGTGTAGGTCTAAAAAAACGCCAGCGAATAACTTCTGTGTTGTAGTGACCCTCTTACCGAACTTAAATCAACAAATCGAGAACAATAGCCCATACTGGCCACTTCTCAAACTTTCAAATCACAAATTTGCCAGCACCCTGGGTCTTGCTTAGCCTCTAGAATACATACATCTCACATTCAGAGATGTTCCAGGTTATTATTAACCTCAAATATAAAATTTCATTCATTCATTTATAAGTCTTATTATTCTCTTATTTATTCCTTTCAATTCATCAATCTTAAACAACTAGATCACTTCTTACTCGTAGTAATGAAAATTCTAAATAAGATTTTCGCATTGATAATGCTTTACTGAAATGCTATTAATTCATTTTCCATAAACAATTTACAAAGTAATTTTTACTAAAAGTAAAATCTCTATATTTTTATAATCATCTCGAAATATTCCAAATTTTAGTTTGCCTTAAAACAACACAATTTTTTGAATGAATCCAAACAATCAATTAAACATATCTTCTAATTTTGTAATGTAATTTAACCACAAGATGTCATGCCCCGCTTTCCAAAAAGGAATACGGAATACGAATACGTAACAAAAGCCCAGCGAATGATTTTTATCATCCTTAAGCTGTTCAAGAATCTTTGCAACACATCACAGAAATAATCAGAATCGGAAGCAAAAAGGCACAACCAACATGCAACATTTAAACAAATTGCCAACAGAAATTTACTTGAAGCCAAATACAATATTCTCAAATAAATCAGAATCTGGAGAAAACAAATATCTTGGGTTACATCGCCCAAATACAAATAATATCCAAATAAACCAAATACACTTTATTCAAGTTCAAGCAACAATTATTAATAATAATAAAGCAGAAACTCCAGCACTAAAACATCATCTCGCCAATACCTTCTGGCAGCTGACCATCCTGATCTGCAATTAGTAAATTTGCAGGAAAAGGAAAACAGAAGAAAACAAGTACCCTTCAATTGCAACTCGCGGGCCACAAATAATGTAGGATACAAGCACATGGAAAAACTAACTAGCAACATGGTATACTAACAAGTACAAGTAACATATGTCAAATGTCAAGTAAACAGATAAGCAGGTAAACATGTATCAAGTATCAGGTAATCAGGAAAACATGTGAACATGTAACAAGTAACCAGATGACAGGATAATCAGGTAACAAGTATACAGGTAACAGGTAATCATGTATCAGGTAAATAGGTATCAGGTTATGTCATGTCAAATCTTGTTATTTTTACTATCTAAGTAGCACTTCATGCGCCCCAACTTTTATCACATGGTTGCTATTAACAAACAATTTCGCTTTAGATTTCATAGTGGAGTCCATAAGGCAGTGTACTTAGGTACAGAAGACAGGAACAGATAGAACCTAGTGGTTCTCTTCCGAGTACACCTTCCTAAGGAAAGTATGCAGATAGGTACAGGAAACCGGCATAACCTAGTGGTTATCTTCTGAAAACATCTTCCTATAGGAAAGCATGCAATCAGGTACAGGTAACAGGATCGTGAATCATGTAGTCATGAACACGTAACAGGTAGGCAGGACACAGGTCCTCTTCCAAGTACACGTTTCTATATTTTCCACTACTAGATCTTTCCCTTAAATCCCGGCTTGGTTACTTTTATTATGGTCATCAAACAGACATGAATGTGTACGAAATAATTCCAAATTAACATGGTATAATCAGGTTTAGGTTCAGGGAAACAAATATACAAGCATGGGTGATATACATTCACATAAACGAGCAAAATAGTGTATGTTCATAAACAGGACTGCATGACCAATCAGTACTAAAATAATGATTCTGGTCTCTACAGAAATGCAAATCTAGATCTGTCAAAGGATCTGGAAACTAGACATCCACCCAAATCCAACGAGTATAATTAAGTCATATAGTAATTCACAACAACACAGCTCAAAACTGATTTGAATACAGAATTTAGGTTCAGCCAGAAATCAGGAAAACAACTTCAAGAACAAGAAAATAGCATGGAAACACATCAAATAAATTTACGAAAATCTTAGGTAATCCCCTATATGTCCAGAATCAAAATATAGAATTTCATAATTTTCCAGGAAGAATAGATAAGTCATCAAAAATAGAAAAACAACACGAAAACATAGTTTAGCGAATCTAGAAATCCCAACACTGCTGTACGAAAACTAAGATATTTCGCAAACAGTGAAACGAAATCCAATTCCACCAAAGGGATATGAAAATAGATAGAATTTACTAACTTTTATATTTCACAAGGAATTTTCATACAGTATAAGGAATCATAGTGAAAACAGAATTCTTTACTGCACAGTAAGCAAAATACAGTATGAGAGAATTTTAGAAAAGAGTATGAACCACCACATAAAACTTGTCTTTAAAACAAAAATCTAGATAGTCCCTAACTTCATATAGAAACACTCAACAAAATATTAGATCAAGATAATATGGGTAGAATAGTTCTTGAAAATAGTTTGTTAACGAAATCAACCAAAAATTGAATCTGGAATGGATCGACACCTCTGTACTAAAATAGTCATAACTCAGTCATACAAAATCCAAATCAAGCAAAACCAGTGGGGTTTGAAAATAGACAAAATTATCTAAAATTCATCTTTTATTTTGGAATCAAGATTCTGACTGTAGCAGGGACGAAAACAGCAATCAAATAGAACACCCAGTAAATACAGATTTCACACTTCAAATCAAGAACATCACAACTTCAAGAAGATTGATCCAAACATATCCAAACTTGAAATACAACATACCAAGCATCTAAACATCATGATTTAGGGTTATTAACAAGTCTTCACCTATTATTTCACATGGGTCTTAGTCCAAACATCAATTCACACAAATAATCACATATATGACTAGAAATTAAGATTTGGGCAAATCCTAGGTCATCACCTATCAATATTGGTGTCATAAGTCATCTATGGCCAAATTAACACAATAGAAACAAAACCCATCAAGGAAAACACAATCTTTGGTTGTCTCTAGACCCAACTACACTATATGTGTACTTTTTGACTTGTATCAAACTAATGAATTGTAGTACAAGTTACTTGCCTTAGTTAGGGGACGAAGAACAATCCTAATGCGAAGAGAAGCAAAGCCCACGAACAAAATCCGCTCCAAGCACGAATCCAAGCAACTACGAACACAAATCCTCGCACGAACGATCTCCTTTGAAGCAACGAGCAAAGTGGCAAATACCCACTTTGAGAAACCAAAAGGAGAAGATGATTGAAGGGTAGTTGGTGATGGTGGTTCTTGGTGGTGTCGGCTATCAAGGAAGTGGGGTCGGGATTTGTATGGAGATGGGTGTAGGATGGTGGGATGTGGTGGTCGGCTATGGAGGAGGCCGGCCAAGGGGAGTAGGATGGTGTCGGTTTTGGTGGGATGATGCAGGCCGGGAGCACTCTAGGAGGGGAGGCCGGGATTTTGGAGAGGGAGAGAGAGATAATAGAGTTAGGGTTAGGGTTTTTGATGTTTAGGGTATATATATAGAAGGTAAAAGTGGGTTAATGGGTTGTGAGTATTAGTATGTAGTAATAGGTATACAAATGGGTAATGGATATTGGGTAAATAACAAATGGGGATACAATTTAGAGTGAAATCTATGGCTCTAGAAAAATCTTATTAGGAGTCAAAAATCATAGGTTTGGAAAATCACCACCAAAATCCATCACAACACCATGGAAAAATAAAATAAAGAGAACGATGCCAAAAATGAGGAAAAGATCAAAATGATGAAAAACGAGTCAAAGAGACAATCAATCAAACACAAAGAGCTCAAAATGAAATAAAATGAATATATATTGAAAATAAATCCAATATACAGTTCAGAAAAATACAAGAGAGATAAAAATACACAAAAATAAAAAATACACTCCAAAATATATAAAATGAAAAACAGGGGTTACACAAGATGAATCTCAAATTTATATATAGTTATTTCAAAATATTTCATTAATATACTAGATTAGTTTAAGCCTTTCCTCAAGGTAAAATATAATAAAATGTATAAATAAATTATTAAATAACAAAAAGATCCAATCATGTTTGGTACCCCAGACCTAACAGTGCCAAACATCACGCCCACTAACCAGAATGTCCATTACCAGTCTTGTTTAGGAACTTCTCACAAGACAACCTAACTCTACAGTTCGTTGTTTAAAATCCTTAAAAAATTTCCAGAAAGAAAAATAGAATCCACAAGAATCGAACCAAAGTGCCTCAACGCTCTAATCCACACCTGCTAACCAACTTTCCAACTCGCTATTGGTGTAGCAGAGTTCTCACAAAATAAAATAACCTCTACAGCTTCCTGCTTAATAATTTATAAAAAAATTTAAAGGAAAAATGCTCCCCGTAACCCTCTACTGTACACAGCGAACAAGACTCGAGCACCAAGACAAGGGCTCTCTAGCTCCACTCACTGTCGAAAACTCCTCTGGAATATGAATATAATTTACTGCACCTCACCACACTTTCATTATTTTAACATCGAAGCACAATTTCTTAACTTGTAAAATTTGAGTTCTATATTACAGAGAATAATAACATGGAAATTCAATGTTCATACTATCCACCATTACATCTATCTAAATTTATCATCAACATAATCCATTCATATCACTACAAGCAAGACATTCCTACGATTACATCTCATATAGGTTGTCAATATAGTGTGTTTACTTCTACTTTAAAGTTTCGCTCCTAAAGCATGGCATTCTCATACTAAGAAACTACTAAAATTTTAGAATTCTAACACATGATATCGGATTTTTCTTTTCTTTTATTACAATCTCATTAAACTTAAATCAATCGACATGCATTCGATTCTAAAAAGAATCTTACAATTAAAAGAGAGTTTAAAGGTACTCATAACACGATAACATGGCATAAATTTACTCAAAGAGCTAATAGAAATCAAAGAAACACTTACCTCACACGGTTTCCTTGAAATTGATGATTCTTAGCACTTCTCCTTCCAAAACAAGGGCTCCAACACCAAGCCCAAAAAATGTGAAAAATGAAACAAATGAAATCTCCCCTTTCCTGGGCATTAACCAGAATGTATATATGGGAGGGAGAGAGTGGAGCATGATCTTTAACTTAACTACCCATAACTCCTTCTTAATCTCTCCACTAATCCACTACTTCAAATTAATTCAATTTTCCTCTTCATTTAATTCTTGACCGGCCAGAATGAGGGAGAAAAAGCACGGGTTTCAAAGTGGGTTAAAAGTGCATACAATATCTGACTATTAAGAATGTGTTTAATTAAGCATGTGTTTATATATTATTACAAAAGTAACTTCATTCATTAGTGAAAATGGTTTAAATTAACCATACTATAGATTATTACAAATCCAACCTTCCATATGTTCAAATTAAGCATAATAAAATTTAACATGCCTACTTCATTAATTTCATAAAAATAAATATATGTGATCAGAACGTGCATTGAAAGCACGTGTATTGCACGTAAAAAACAAAATATATTTGAGTTGGTTCAAAAGTTAATTCAAGTACAAAAAATGAATTCGAAAAAATGATACAAATAAATAATCAAAATACGTAGAAAATACGTATGTTGCCGCTAAATCTGGTGTAGGGCCAATAGGTAGAATTTATGGATTCTTGAGAAAACGAACAAGGCAAACCTGTTGACCTGCTGACCTGTTAACCTTCACCAACGTGTTGACTTGGTTTCTTGCTGCTACTGCGAACCTAAAAAAAGTGCGAAACACCGGGATGGATCCATCCGATGCACCCTCTGACGCTCGTGTCAGTAATCAGAAAGATTATGAAAGATTTTTTACTGGCGAAAGAATTATTACCCTCTTATGGTGGGGGAGAGGGGTTTTATAGTCGCCTTAGGAATCCGTTTCGAGATAAGAAGAAATCTCTACTTCCTGGTGTGGATGGATAGAAGTGGTTAAAACCACCTCTTAGGGATAATTATGAATCTGAATTCTTCTTTATCCTTCTGAACTGGTTTGTAATGGGTTGGGATCCGTGCCCGGTAAGGCAGATCTGTTTATGGGTTATTGGGCTTTGAAGAAAGACCTAGTCCCCATTTCAAACCTGTTTGTATGTGAAATTACCATTTTACCCCTGAGCTTTAAGATTCGTGTCCGATTTGAACGGTCCCGATTTAATCCTATTTTTAGCCATATCATGAGCCCCCCACTCCTAGAGACTGAGTTCTACAGTCTTTGAGGAGTAGTTTTATTGCCCTAATGGCGTACGAGATTTTATCAAAGTTCTTAAGGGAGTTTGGATCTTGCTCGAGGGGTAACGGTATTGTTCTGGGCTTGTAAAATGCCCAAAATTATTCTCATTTTTTTCTGGATTTTTTGTGATTTTTACAGATTTTTCTAAATTTTTTTCAATTTTTAATCATTTTTTTGAATTTTTTATTCAACTTCCGAATTTAAATAATTAATTATCAAAAATTTTAATTAATTATTCTAATTTAATAATTATTATTTTCAGAATTTAAAAATTATTTTCCAAATTAATAATTATTTTAAAAAAATTTTAATTAATTTTTTCGATTTTTTATTAATTTTTTGGATTTTTAAAATAATTAATTCTATTAAATAAATAAATAAATACCTGGACACGTGGCGTCAATCTGTGCGTTGATCACGATCAAATGACGCGCATTACAAAGCGGGGCATTTTGCTTCAATTTCCAGCTCGGTTCCCCTTTTGCTCGGTGCACATTGCCAACCCACCACGTGACGCCACGGACGCGGTCAACGCTAGCATTGACTGCCACGTGGCATTTTTTTCTTTTTCTTTTTCTCCCGCTCTGTTCTTCCTTCCTGCTCTCATCTCTTTTTCCTTTCGTCTCCTTCCTTCGGCGCCACCTCAACCGCGAGAGAATCTCGCGTCGGTATTGGAGAGGAGCTCGTCGAAGGGTGGAGTGGAGCTCTGGCTTCGCATGGGGAACTCGGCGAGGGCGAAGATTGTGGAGCTTGCCGATGGAGGAGGAGCTCGGTGGCGGAGCTCGGCAGAGATCTCGAGCTCTGCCTTGGAGCTCGACGAGCCATTCATGGAGGTTGACGAGGAGGAGAGGGAGAGGTCGAGCTTGGAGCATTGTTGGAGGTCGACACAGTGGAGGAGGAGAGGTGCTTGAAGCTTGGTGATGGAGCTCTGGCTTGGGTTCGGCGAGGGGAGCCGCGAAGGGGTGAGCTCGGAGACAGAGGTGAAGGCGGCAGCTCGTCGAGAAGCTCGGGGGTGGAGTCGACGAAGTGGAGAGCGGAGCTCGACGTTTGGAAGTGGAGTGGAGCTTGATGGAGCTCGGTATGGGATATGATGGAGGTCAGCGAAGGCCTCAACCTTGGTGCGTTCGACGGAGGTGAAGCTCGGAGATGCGAGGGGAGCTCGAGCTCGGCGTCGGCGAGGTGGTTGGTTGGCGAGCTCGACATTGGTGGGTGCTAGATCTTGGCTATGGAGGAGCTTGGTGAGGAGTTGATCGAGGAGTGGAGGTGAGCACGGAGTTGGGGCCCGCCGTGACGGAGCTTGGTCGCGAGCTTGAGCGCAGAGCATGCTAATGGTAGTGAAAGTGCTCGGCCCAGTGGAATTGGAGTTAGGCGACGATCTTCAGCAACGTGGCTCGACATTGGAGTCGAGGTCGGCGGTGGCTTGATGGAGAATGGTGCTCGTCGAGGTGGTGCAAGCTTGAGCTCAGCCTCGGAGCAAGGCGATGAAAGGGAGCGTGCATAGCGAAGCGCTCGGTGAGGGAGATGACGTTGGGTTTTTTTCTCTCACTTTTTGGCGGGAAAATTCGAAGGAGAAGGGGATAGCTTCGGTTCGGGTTTGGGTCCGAACGGGCTCCGACCCGACCTGTTAACCCCTAACTTCCCTCTTCTTGTTTTTTGGTGGTTGTTTGTTCAGCGAATACGAGTGTGATTGAGCACAAATTTTGAGGTAAATTTTTTTGCCATTTTGCAGGTCGGTAGCTCAGTAGCTCGGATTGGAAACCCGAGCTACGTGGCTCCATCTGGACGGTTGATCACGATCATGGTGCGAATCACTAGGCGATAGTTGTTTTGCGCCAATTCGTAGCTCGGTACCTCGGTAGCTCTACGTGGCTCAATCTGGACGGTTGATCACGATCATGGCGCGAATCACAAGGGGATAGTTTTTGCCATTTTCTCGCTCGGCGCAACTGTGTTGTGATCCACTTTTCTGGTACTACGGAGGTCCGATCGGGGCGTGTGACCCCTCGTTTCGAAGCTAACTCGAAGATCTACAACTTCTCTTTAGGAGTGAGTTGAAGAATCACCAGTATTGAGGGTCAGAATAGGCCAACAATATCTTCGCTTTTGTCGGTAGCTCGGATTGTAGATCCGAAGTACGTGGCGAGATCTGAGCCGTTTGATGAAGATCTAGTGCGAATCACGAGGGGTTAGTGATTTTTTGCCAATACGCAGCTCAGTGCCTCGGTTGCTCAAATTATAAATCCGAAGTACGTGGCAAGATCTGAGCCGTCTGATGGAGATCAGGCGCGAATCACGAAGAAAGAGTGATTTTTCGCCAATACGCAGTTTGGTACCTCGGTGCTCAGATTGTAGATCCGAAGTACGTGGCGAGATCTGAGCCGTCTGATGAAGATCTGTCAAGTTGAGAAGAGCTTCGGTCTCCGAAATCTTCGAAGAGGAGCTCCACTCCTATTGGCTAAGAAGATGAGCTAGGATGATCCTCGTAAGACCCATGGGAAGATCCGTTCTTAAAGCCAAGTACGAGGAGCAACTCTAGGGGAGAGTCTGAGCTCCAAACTCGCTTAGAACAGGACCACTCGAGAGCCGAGTGGGACGAAGAATCATCTCCAGGCTCTAGAAAAGAGCCATTCGGGAGACGAGTTTGAGGAGCAACTCTGGGGGAGAGTTTGAGCTCCGAACTTGTTTAGAAGTGGACCACTCGGAAGGCGAGTGGGACGAAGAATCATCTCCAGGATCTGGGAGAGAGCCATTCGGGAGACGAGTTTGAAGAGCAACTCTAGGGGAGAGTTTGAGCTCCGAACTCGTTTAGAAGAGGACCACCCAGGAGGCGAGTGGGACGAAGAATCATCTCCAGGCTCTAGGAGAGAGCCATTCGGGAGACGAGTTTGAGGAGCAACTCTAGGAAAAGAGTTTGAGCTCCGAACTCGTTTAGAAGAGGACCACCCGGGAGGCGAGTGGGACGAAGAATCATCTCCAGGCTCTAGGAGAGAGCCATTCGGGAGACGAGTTTGAGGAGCAACTCTAGGGGAGAGTTTGAGCTCCGAACTTGTTTAGAAGAGGACCACCTGGGAGGCGAGTGGGACGAAGAATCATCTCCAGGTTCTAGGAGGTAGCCATTTGGGAGACGAGTTTGAGGAGCAACTCTACGAGAGAGTTTGAGCTCCGAACTCGCTTAAGAGAGGACCACTCGGGAGGCGAGTAGGACGAAGAATCACCTCCAGACTCTAGGAGAGAGCCATTCGGGAGACAAGTTTGAAGAGCAACTCTAGGAAAGATTCGTGCTCCGAACTCGTTGTAAAGAGGACCATTCTGGGTGCGAGCGGAGCGAAGAGCTGGGCTCTAGGAGAGAACCGTTTGGGAGACAAGTTTAAGGAGAAACTCTAGGGGAGAGTTTTAGCTCTGAACTTGCTAAGAAGAGGATCATTCTGGGAGCGAGCAGAGCGAAGAATCATCTCCAGGTTCTAGGAGAGAGCCATTCGGGAGAGGCATTTGAAGAGCAACTCTAGGGGAGAGTTTGAGCTCCGAACTTGCTGAGAAGATGTTCAACAGTTGTGGGAGCAATTCCGAATGGTGAGCTGCCACACACTTGCTTGTTTGCAAGTGGCTAAGGCAGCGTCGAACCAAGTGTTGGACTCCGAACTTGTTGTTAAGAGAGTTAACGAGTTGTAGGAGCAATTTCGAATGGTGAGCTGTCCCACACTTGCTTGTTTACAAATGGCTAAAGCAACGTCGAACCAAGTGTTAGACTTCGAACTCGTCTTTTGAGCTTAGTAAGTTATGGGAGCAGTCCTGTAGGACAAGCTGGACTCCGAACTTACCATTTAGTAAGTCGTAGAAGTGACTCGGAGAAGTAAAAATGAAGCAAGTGCAATAATAGACAAAAGTTTATATTTTATTGAAATAAACTAAATGGCTGCTTCGATGGGGCGAACCATTATTACATGCTGTTGGCTGGGTTACAAGCATCGGCCTTATTGAAAAACCGATATCCTACTTCTACGATAGGGTGAAGGCCTCTTGGTAGGAGTTGGGTTCTCCCCTCATTGGATCTCCTTGGATGAGGTGGAGGACGACCCCAGGTTTGGAATCTTGGAACTCGGTGGACCTCTCTGTTCGCTTGTAGGCTCCTCGGGATGGAAGGTCGGTCCCGTCTCTTCGGAAAAACTTATCTAGGTGTCCCCGCTGTATGAGTTCTTCGATCACCTCTTTGAGAGCCCGATAATCATCTGTATCGTGACTGTGGTCTCTATGAAAGCGGCACCACTTATTCCTGTTTCTTTTCTTGCCAGGGCTATTCATTCTAGGAGGAGCGCGGAGTAGCCCTTCTTTGTCTACCTCCATAAGAACTGTTGATATACTAGCATTGAGGGGGTGAACTTCTCAAAACAAGGAGTTGGGTAGCATTGGCCATTGTCGTCCTTCTGGAGTTTCTGAGATTCTTCTTCGCTCGTATTCTTCCATTTGTTCCCGGAAGATGATTCCTCGAGAGTGGGGGATTGAGAGCCTCTTCCACTCAGATGTACTTCTCACTCCAAGCAGGAGTTCTGAGAAGTCCCGAGGAGGCTTCTTGGCATGGGACGCCTTGAGGTCGGCGTTAGTGACGTTGTGCCCGAATGCCGTAGAGGCTACGGATTGGTTGAGGGAGGCAATAGACCGGCTTCAGCGGTGAAGTGCTGAACATAATCTCTTAGGCGTTTACCCTTTCTTTGGCGGAGGATCACCAAAGATATGCTTGTTTTCTCAGCCGGGCGGCTACTCACGAAATGAGTAAGGAAGAGCCCTTCGAACTGATCGAACGAGAAGATGGAGGTCGGGGCGAGACGAGAGTACCATTCTCTCCCAAGCTCCTTCAGCGTGGTAGGGAAGGTCTTGCAAAGGAGCGCATCCAAAGCCTGGTGGATCATCATGAGAGTTTTAAAACTCTCGATGTGGTCGGCGGGGTCCGACTCCCCATTGTATGACTCAAAGTTAAGGGACTTAAAGTTTTGTGGGACCGGGGCTTCCATGATGGCTTGGGAGAATGGGGGCCTGCTCGGGCGAAAATTCCTCGCCTGTTGTTCCTCTTCTCTGTCAAGTCAGCCAAGGTACATCTCCATCTCGTGGAGACGGCGGTAGACCGAGTCTTCCCTTCGGTCATATCCTGCCGATCCCGTAGACTCTTTCCCATGCGAAAGGAAACTAGGAGTGCGGTGGTGATGGCTTGGGGCAGGTTCAGGACTAGGTGCCCATTTCTCATGGTTGGGAGTGGTGTTGAGGGCTCGTAGAACGATCTCTTGAAAATCTTGGAACTCCGCCTTTGTGACTGGTGTCTCTCTAGCTTGGCGGTCCCTATGTGTGGCTCGGCTTACTGGAGAATGACTTTTTCTGTCGATGACGTTGAGATGACTTTCTTCTCCTCCTCGGGGGAGGGGATCTGGTCCTTGGTCTGCGGGGGGTCCAGACTCTTGAGATCCCTGGGTGCTCAGGTTGATGGACTCCCCAAGGGCTCGCCATCCATTCAGGAAAGTTCAGAGGTCAATCCCCTTTTGGCGGTTGGCAATCACTTGACGGAGATCCCACTCGGGGGGTCTTTAAGAAGCCATAGAGTCAACTTGAGGATTGGGAACCGCTACATAGTCATGAAGAGGATGTTGCTTTGGACGACTCCGACGGGAGCCCCTCTTGGCAGCCCCCCGAGACCCTGGAAGGGCCTGTTGAGGAAGAACACCTTGAGCTGGAGGAGGAGAAGAAGGAAGAGGAGGAAGATGAGTGGTTCTTCGGCTGGAGACCACTGTCTTCCCCTTCTCTTTTGGATGCATGGCTTGAAACTAATCTCGCTGATGAAGTTAGGTTGGATTGCTTTTTCGCTTTCCACAGACGGCGCCAATCTGTTGCCGCTGAATCTGGTGTGGGGGCAATAGATAGAATTTGTGGATTCTTGAGAAAACGAACAAGGCACACCTGTTGACCTTCACCAACGTGTTGACTTGGTTTCTTGCTGCTGCTGGGAACCTGCAAAAAGTGCGAAACACCGGGATGGATCCTGGCGACGCACCCTCCGACGCTCTTGTCAGTTATCAGAAAGATTATGAAAGAGCTTTTACTGGCAAAAGATTGATTACCCTCTTATGGTGGGGGGAGAGGGATTTTTATAGTTGTTTTAGGAACCCGTTTCGAGATAAGAACAAATTTTTACTTCCCGGTGTGGATGGATAGAAGTGGTTAAAACCACCTCTTATGGATAATTATGAATCTGAATTCTTCTTTATCCTTCTGAACTAGTTTGTAACGGGTTGGGATCTGTACCCAGTAAGACAGATCCGTTTATGGATTATTGGGCTTTGGAAAAAGACTCAGTCCCCATTTCAGGCCCGTTTGTAGGTGAAATTACCGTTTTACCCCTAAGCTTTAAGATTCGTGTCCGATTTGAACTGTCCCGATTTAATCCTATTTTTAGCCATATCAACGTACATTATTTATAATGTTACAGATATTACACGTAACAACACAAAATACGTGTGTGTAATACATATTCTGTAAAATTGTAATGATTTAATTTTACGGGATGTTACAGTGATGTTTGAGTAAGACCGCCATGTATTGCTAGAGAAAAAATAATGAAACATAAACAAATAAATAAATAAATAAATAAATAAGTAAATAATTAATGAAACATAAATAAATAAATAAATAATCAAAGGGAGTCTGTGTGTGAGAGAGAGTTGTTAGTATTCGTTCAGGAGAGAGTAAGGATATTGCACCTATTATGTGTATGCATGTTTGTGGAAATCAACTCTTCTGTAGTTTTTTGTAAGTTCTGTA
The DNA here is from genome assembly GCA_017893485.1 of Hemerocallis citrina. Taxonomy (NCBI): domain Eukaryota; kingdom Viridiplantae; phylum Streptophyta; class Magnoliopsida; order Asparagales; family Asphodelaceae; genus Hemerocallis; species Hemerocallis citrina. The sequence goes on from CM030363.1 coordinate 21,387,062, forward strand.
TTAATTTAACAGGAAACAGTTGATTTCTTTTTTACGGACAAAAAAGACATAAAAATTTGAGACTAAAAAATTCTTACTAGTAGTTCCAGCCTAGGCGGGAATGAATCCATTGCCCCTTGGTTGGATCTGAGTCCTTGATTTACACTTTCCGCCGGAAGAAAAATATGGGCCATATTCGTCCCAACTCATCAAAAGAATGTAGAATTAATCGGGCCCATCCCTCTCTATGAAAAATTTGGCCCAGAAAAAAATAGTACCTGATTTGGAATTAGGGTGATTTGGGCTCGGGGGGGTTCGAGGGTATTGAGTAAATTAGTTCTCCTACTATGTGAAAAAAAAGTTACTTACGACCAAATCTTACTAACAAAAATACACCAATCTCCAAATATTCATTGATGTTGCTGCTTAATTTTTGTGTGGGATCAAACAAATAGTGAGTTTATATTTGAAGGAAACTACCAAAGGTCTAACATTTGATCGTCGCCGTAAAAAATAGTTAGAGTTCCTGACATACGATCTGGATCGTTTATAGAACACCGTTATCTGAATCTAACAGTTGCTGATGCAGCTAATGGACCTGCAGAAAGCTTGAAACACTGGGGTCGGCCCCGGCGACAGATCCTCCGACGCTCAAGTCAGAAACAGAAAGAGAAAGAGAGTTTGAGAGAGAAATTGTGAATTTAATGATTACCTTCTGACTGAGGAGGGGCAGGGTATTTATAGGTCTGAGAAATAGTTAGGAAATTGATATGGGTCTTAGATTGATATGAGTCCATTATCTCATGTTGATTCTCCCTCTTAAGAGATAAGACTCTCTTATCTAAATATAAGAGATTTGACTTATAGCTCTCATGGGCTGGGTGTCTTTCCTAATGGGCCTAGTCCCTTTTAATGTGCTTGAAAGTGACTCATGTCTTGTAGATGAGTCTGAAGACAGCCTGGACCTTTGAAAGTGGCCCGTTATGATTAATCTGCATGTAGAAGATTTTGGATCTGTGCTAAAATCATACGACCCTGATTTGCTGCGACTTTTACAACATCATAAGCCCCCATTCCCGGAAGATAATTTTCTTGACTTTCGGGGAGCAATTCGCCTTATTTTAGAATTCTGGAGTATAATCTTAGCTTTAGGGATAATATGAGATACCTGGAACTGATTAGAATCTTCTGGAGGCGGCGAATATTTTTTCTGGATTTTTCTAATTTTTTCTGGAATTTTTCTTAAATTTTCAAATTTTAAAATTTTCCCCCCATCAATAATTGATTTTTCGAATTTTTTAATTAATTATTCCAAATTTTAATTAATTTTCCAAATTTAATAATTAATTTTGGAAACTTATAATTCAAATTTTGAATTAAAAATGATTTTATGGGGAATTTATATTAATTATTAAATAGTTCGCGCATTTTGGAGCAATCGCACGCTCCATCATCAATTGTTTCGTCTGTTTAGTCGATTTAACAGCTGTGATGGAGAACAGTTGATCCGGGGTGACGTGGTGCCATCAGAAGCGTCCATCAAGGCACGACACGCACGCTGAGAGAAACTGAGTGGTTGAGAAGCAAGCGGGAGCGGGGAGAGACATGGCTCATTCTGTGGCATCGATCTCGCGCACTCCCGATTATCTCAGAGTTGTGGCTGCGGAGACCCCTTAGCTCGCTCGACCATTTGGGCGAGATAATGTTCATCATCTCCATTTTCTCTCTCTGTTTTTGGGCGAGTTATGCTTCAGACACGGCGAGCATATCTAGCTCCTCGTTGATGTGGCTGTGAGCGTGCTACATTCTTGGCATCTTTCTCTTGGCATCTTCGGAGATTGGGCGAGCTATGGATTTGGTCGAGCTATGCTCGGTTGAGCTCGTTTTTAGTTAAGATTCTCCTTTTTGTCGAGCTACAACTTCTGCGCGCGAGCTATGGTCTTCTTCGTCGAGCTACAACTTCATGCGAGCTATGGGTTTGGTCAAACTATATTCGGTTGAGCTCGTTTTTTGGTCGAGCTTCTCCTCATTGTCGAGCTACAACATCAGGCGAGCTATGGTCTTCTCAGTTGAGCTACAACTTCAGGCGAGCTTTGAGTTTGGTCGAGCTTTGCTCAGTTAAGCTCATTTTCGGTCGAGCTTCTCCTCTTTGTCGAGCTATAACTTCAGGCGAGCTATGGTCTTCTTAGTCGAGCTACAACTTCAAGCGAGCTATGGTCTTCTCAGTCGAGCTACAACTTTAGGCGAGCTATTCTCTGGTCGAACTGAGGAGTCTCGTTGCCGAGCTCCATCGCTGATATGAGATGTTGGCGAACTCGGGATTTCGTGGGTGAGCTCCTTAGTCGAGCTAGGAGGCGGGTGAGTTCGAGCTGAGTCTAGAATGCTTGAATTCGGGTATTGAAATTTGATTTAGATGTTCGGTATCGAACTCGGGTCGGGTTTGCGAACCCGACCATCCACTTTAGCAAATAAGAGGGTTTAAGACCTTAGGCTATGTTTGTTAGGATTTGAAGCTTGTGAAGTTATGGCTCTTGATGTCTTCAAGGCTCCTGTTGATCTCGGTGTGGATCTTGGTGTTAGGATTATCTTCGAAGCTTGGGTGAATTGGGTTTGATTAACTCTGTTTGCAGTTGTTTTGTGGAGCTTGAGGTTGGAGTTCGACTTTTTGGAGCTTCTGTGCTAGTTCAGGCAGGCTAGCTTGGAGGTTGGGTTGGAGTTAAAGTTTTGAACTTGACTCTTGCTCTTCTTCGAAGCTGGTGGTGCTCAGAGCTTTTTGTCGGGTTTTAGCCAAGTTTGACATTCACCATGGAGCTTTGGGTTGATGTCCCCGAATCCCTTGGTGATGTTCAGTTTGTGGAGCTTTGGGTTTGTGCAGATTCTCATTCATGGTGCTTGCCAACTCGTTTTGTTGAGCTTGGTTTGGAGGTTTTTTGAGTGGTATGCCTCGTAGTATTGCTCTTTTGCCGACCAAACGTTTCATCGCTCGTTTCGTTGAACCGCTCTTTGGTCGACCAAGCGTTGTGTTGTTCGCTTATTTTGTCGATCGAGCGCTTCATTGTCGGACGAGTGTTCCATTGGATTTTGTGTATGTATCTTACCTAGAAAAGCTGTAGCATGTACAAACTTTGGAAGGCGAACGGACTGCAGACTTGCTGTTTGATCTCATCAAGTTTGTTGAGGCAATTCCACGAAGGTGTTGATGTAGAGCTTACTATTTGCGCCCAGCAAGTTTAGAGAGAAAACTTTTGGACGGAATTGAAAGTTTAATTTTCCGTTTGTGCCCAGCAAGTTTATAGAAACAACTCTAGGACAGAGCTGAATGTAGAGCTTGCCATTTGATACAGGCAAGTTTGGAGAGACAACTCTAAGGCAGAGATGAACGTAGGGCTTGCCGTTTGATACTGGCAAGTTTGGAGAGACAACTCTGGGATAGAGTTGGTCGTAGAGCTTACCGTTTGATCCCGATAAGTTTGGAGAGGCAACTTTGAGACGGAGTTGGATGTTGAGCTTGTCGTTTGCGCCTGGCAAGTGAGTAGATGTAACTCTAAGACGAAGTTGGACGTTTGAACTCACTGTTTTCGTCCATAAAGTTTATGGAGGTAACACTTAGATGGAGTTGGATGTGGAGTTTTTTGATCCCACAAAGTTTGTTGAGGCAATTCTACGATGGAGTTGAACGTTGAGTTGCCGTTTGATCCCGGTAAGTTTGTAGAGACAACTTTGAGGCGGAGTTGAACGTAGAACTTGTCGTTTGCGCCCAGCAAGTTTTCTAGAGACAACCCTAGGCCGGCTTTGAGCGTTGAACTTTCTGTTTGATCCCAACAAGTTTATAGAGAACTCCGCAATGGAGTTGAACATAGAACTTGATGTTTGATCCCAGCAAGTTATTAGAGAACTCTATGACGGAGTTGAACATTGAACTTGTCGTTTGATCCCAACAAGTTTAAAGAGAACTCTGTGATGGAGTTGAATGCTGAACTTGTCGTTTGATCCCAACAAGTTTGTATGAGCAATTCTGGGCATGCAGTGGATGCCGAGCCTATTTTATGAAGATAAGGGGTTGTTGGAAGGACTTGGGCGAAGAGAGGGGCATTAAACTCGTTGTTTGGATTCAACGAGTTGTTGATGGAGCTCGAACAAAGTGCAAGGCATTGTACTCGTTATTTGGAGTCAATGGGTTGTAGATTGAGCTCGAGTGGTGAGCAGCGTTGAGCTCATTATTTGGAGTCCACGAGTTGCTAATGGTGCCTGTGTAAAGAGAAAAATGTTGAACTCGTGGTATGGAGCTAACGAGCTGTTGAAGAAACTTGAGAGGGGAGCAACATGTCCAACTCATTGTTTGGATTCAACGGGTTGCCGATGGAGCTCGAGCGGAGAGCAAAACATTGTACATGTTGTTTGGAGTAAATGTTCTATTGACTGAGTACCTCAAGTGGCCACGGAGTGTCGAACTCATTTTTTGGAGCAAATGAGTTATTTTTGTCCTAAATCTTCTCAATATTGAAGTGACGTCCTTTGTGTTCGTTGAACATTGAAGTAATTCAATTCTTCTCTTTGTTAACAAGTAGTGTGTACGCTAAACAAGGTCCTCGGGACGTCGAGCTTGGTTTCCTTCGCAAGACGCTGCGCTTGACGGAATTGGAACTTGTCCGTTTGTGCGATGCGTCATGCAAGATAAGGTTGGAGCCTGCTCAGGTTAAGATGATAGGAAAGTCTTCGAGCTTGCCTATCTAAGGAAGGCTTGTCTTAAATTTTATTGTCAAGAGTTGAAGCAGCCCTGGAGAGCTATTAGCTGGCAGGTGGTCTGTGAAGAGGTTAATGTCTCTTAGGCGGAACATCCCACTATTGTGTAGCCGGAATGACAACTTGTAGTACAGCTTGTTCTACTTTTGTAGCAGTTCTTAGGCATGATACATAGACTCATTTTAATTCTATGCTTATAGTTTTTCCCATAGCTTTGTACTTGTAAATATTTATAATGGCACTGGATCTGAATACATAGATTTGTAGTAGTTCTGTAATTTGAAGAACTATTTCACATGTTTGACCCTTGTTGTGTAACTTCTTGTTGAAATTGATGAGCCATCGACTATGTTCTTTGTAGCTGAAGAACAAGGCCTCGAACTTGTCAGTAGCTAATCGATGTGTCTAATTTTTATATAAATATTTGTACTTATTTACCCATAAAAATTGCCTGTATTCGTCTAATAATTTATCTTATTTCCATAGATTTTAGTTAATTAATTATTTTTGAAGGAATAAGATTTTTAATGCAAAAGTTGAAGATTTTTTGGTAAAAATCAACAAACAAAACAAGGAGAGTGATTGATTAATTTTTATTGTTTTGTTGAATTTTAAATTTTACAATTTGGCCATATGAAAAGCAAAAATAGAAATTTTAATTACCAATAGAGGTGAAAGTGAAATAAACAAATTTAAAATGGTTAATTGAGCCAATGTTATTGTTAGTTAGTTTAATTAATTTAAACTAATTTATTTTATTTTATTTTTAAATCCTAAATTCTGATTGTATTTTTTGTATGTGTAGCACGTGCTTCGAGAAAAAGAAAGAGACGAAAAAGAAGCAAGAAATAAAGAACAAATCAAATAAGGAAATAAATAAATAAAGATGTGGGGGGTTTCTGCAAAAATAAAACCTAATCCCCACTTTCCTGCGCCTATAAATACAATGGCAAAACAAGAGAAGAATGGCACGCAAAACAAAGAGGAAGAGCGACGGCTACCTCTAATAAAAGAATAAGAAAATACAAAAGTCAAAGAGAGAGAGAGAGAGAAAGGGTCTGAGTGGGCGTGGCTTCGCTGTGTGCTTTCTACTGCGAGGTTCGAGACAGGAACGAAGAGAGAGAACGGGACAGCAAGGGTGCGTGATGTGGCGGTTGACTTCTGTGGCTCACGGCTCGAGGCGAGGCAGAGAACGACAAACAGAGACCTGACTTGGTCACGTCGGTCAGCGGCTTAATTACCAAGAAAGCAGAAAAAGACAAAGGAGAAGGACAGAGGGTCTTGGTCACTGACGTGGGCTGCTGATTTCGCACACTTCGAGACGAGACGGGATAGGGACAGATTGGAGAGAGAAAGAGTTGCTGGCTGTGCTTGACTGTTGGGCTTGCTTTTCGAGACGTTCAGTTTGCAATTTTTTTTACAAAACAGTTCTTTCGATATTTTTTTTCTTCTTCTCTAATTTTTATTATACAATCCAAGACAGTATTTTTTAGTTGCAATTTTAGTATGAACTAAATTTATTTTTCTAGGGCTTTGATGTAGCATAGTTTTGATAACACAATTTTAATTCCATATTATTTTTTTTCTTTTTCATGGTTGTGTGTTTGATTTTTGTTCTTAATGCTTACAATTGTTTGGCCAACTTTTGTATGACTTATTAAATCATGGAGAGACCTAACTGGTAATTTTTGATTTCGAATTAATAAAATTAAACACCGTTACAAGAACAAACCGCTGTTAATGTGACCTTTAAGAAATCCATAGATCTTAATGAATTTTCAATTATCAATTTGTTCATGAACTATGACAAATAATTAGTTGAGAATATTTTTGATATTGGTTGAGAGAGAATATTGAATATTTTTTGGATTTTGTTCTACAACTTGAAAAAATAATCTTTTTATTCACAGGGAGTTATAAATTGTGTGGGATTAACCAAGTGCAATCAAAAGCCCTAGAATTAATTTTGCTATTAACAAACAACCAAATTTCATATTTCGTTCCTTTATTTAGTTTATTTCTTTCTTTAGTTTAATTTAATTTAGTTGTTTTCTTTATTATTTTCGATTTTCCAAATAGTAGTTAATCTAGTGAATTTTGGTACTCAATAAAATAATTAGTCCTTGTGGGTTCGACACTCTTTTCACTTAACTATACTACTTGTTGTGATTTTGTACACTTGTAAATATTCACATCATGTTTTTGGTGTCGTTGCCAGGGATTAATTATTCTTTTATTAATATTAAAAATTGCTAGACTGTTACTAGTTTCGATTTTTATTTTTATTTTAAATTTAATTGTTATTTTACCTCTTTATTATCTTTTGATTTATTTTTCCTTATCTATTTTTTGAGGACTTAGGAGTGTATGCCCTGATCTAACCCATTGGAGCCTACACTTTTTGACCTAGAGATTGAGAGAACTTTACGTCAGATCAAAAAGAAGAAGAAAGAAAACACCACATCCTCTTTATCCATGGCGAACGAAGAGGAGATCAAAGCTTTGAGGGATTATGCAATGCCCTCAGTCAATGGAGCAACATCAAGCTTCAAAATGCCTGCAATTGAAGCAAACAATTTTGAAATTAAACCAGCAAATACACCGGCGGTTGTAAAACGCCGGTGTATGTGTATTTCTAAGTGCCCCATTTTTCCCACTTATATACATTCACTAGCATTTTGCAAACGCCGGTATATCGTTGTTCAGAAATAATATTGAGCTACACCGGCGTTTGTATAAACGCCGGTGTATCTTACTGTTGTTTCCTCTTTTGCTTACACTGGCATTGTATCAAACGCCGCTCTATCGAAATTTTCAACTGGTCAATTGTATAGACCGGCATTTTATAAAACATCGGTGTAAGTTCGTTTAATTTTTTCCAACCAATTTTTGACAAAACAACAAAAATTCAGTACAATTCAATTCACAATATCATTTCAAACACTAGTTAACTAATTCACAAATAATTCAACCAATTTCAGGCATATTAATGCACAATTCACAACCAAACACAAGAATTAAAGATAATAAAGTGTCATGCATTCCATTAATTATCCAAATTCACCACAGTACTTAACACATAAAGTGCCATACTTAACACATACAGTACTAGACATTCAAATATCACATACAGTACTTAAAAGAACAACAAATACAACAAGGACTTCTAGATTTGGCCAAAAACTACTACATACCCCTCGAGTCGCTTCAATTCTCATCATTTGAATTTCCTTGATCTGCACGATTCACATTTGATGGATTGATCGGGCCGGTCTGTGCAAAAAAAAAACAATAATTAACATATATCAATTCACACTCGAGAATATTATAATTAGAATAAAATAGTAGAACACATGGAAAATATGTGGGGAATTTGCATTAGTGCACATGGGCTAGTAGTGGAGATCTCTGAAGCAAAATCGGCAGTTGATCATTTGGTACACTTCTTAGCTTTCTTTTGTACATTAGGACATGGAGAACTTTTTTGAAAAAATAAATTGTATAGCATATACTGATAGATAGCAGGATGACTCTAAAAGTGGTACATGGCATTTACTGATAAGCATCAAATTTAGAGTTATAGGGTTTTCTTGTTTTGTGTTGTATAGCTGTGCATATATGAAGTTTGCATTAGCTTAATTATATCTATGCAAGTTGTAACAGTGTATGAGTATGATGAAGTGACAAATGTTAACTAATATAGATTTTTGAGTAAATATATTCTATAAGGTTCATATATTTTCTCTAGGTTTTTAAATTTAGAATATTCTCCTTCGAAAGTGACTGAGAATGGATCACCTTAACATCAAAGTAGTCAAATGTTTAAATGTGATATGGCATGTTAGTTAATAACTATTATCAAGTATAGACTTTATTGTTTGAAAATTTCTTCACAAGTTAATAACATGTCTTTTAATTTAATAAAGTTCACATCATGCATTACAGAAAATAGTTCCTATGTATTAATTTTTCTACTCAAACGATGGCAGAAGACCATCCGCATTGAAATAAGTAAACTAAGACTCCATGAACCAAATAAAACTCCAAATTATAAAGAAGAAATGGAATTACATACTTATATCGCGAAATTTTCTCATATTGAGGTTTTCCAACGTAGATAAATCCATTAGTTTATCTAACAAATATAAATATGGAAGGTCTACCAACTTTAAAACTTACCGGTGTGGAATTTGAGATTGCTGCCTTATTAATTGGGACATTTGTTCTTGGAAGATTGCGACTTGTGCCTTCAATTCTGTCATCTCCTCGTCCTGAGTCCCACTAGAAGTAGATGCACGCCGTCCAAATAATCGGGAAGGGGTTGGTCCCAGCCCCATGCCACGTACACGACCATGCCTCTCTTTTCCCCTCACTACAGTCAAAGCAAGGCGTTGCCGGGTACGAAAGTCTGTGGAAGCTGTCATATGGTCAGAGTCAAAAGTGGAAGAGATTTCATCATACTTTTTTCGAGCGTTAGTCTGTAAAAGGACATATAGTCACAGTTAGAAGCGGAAGAAATTTCATCACTGCAGTCAACCAAACTTTCCAATTAAACACAAGCAAAACAAACATTTTAGTTCATTATACAAATTGAGGGAGTTAGAGCATGACCTAGCAATGAATCACCGATAAAGTCTTAAATTGATTTCATGCAGGGTTTACTTCCTAATGGGAAGCGAATGCTAACTGAAGAATCAGCATAGAGCTAACTATGATCTTAGCATGTCCCTCACATTCTTCAATTTGGATAGTCAGAGGTGAAAGCTAGAGGAGTGTATCTGCGTATGTAGCATTTGTAGAATCTGAAAGCTCAATCGTATTGGTTTTTGTTGAAGAGAAACCTGTTGCATCGGAGGGAGTTGGTACAAGATCCATCTTTTAGAGTGATTTTCCATTAACTAGCTCCTCCTCCGACTAATAAATGATCTAAGGTTACAAATGGAAAGCTTCATTGAAAAGATTTTCGGTTTAGAGATAAGACGACTGAGGTGAAGGATGCTATGCATTTTAAGACTTCAGCTTTTAAAGATCGAATTGACTGTACTAGGAAACTTTCTGAACCATATAAAAATTCTAGATTAGAGAAACTGATTATTACAGATAAACATAAACAAACTATCAAGAATCAAGGCCATAATCAAACTGAAAAAATATATAAAATTTTAAAAGGGGGAGTGAATAACCATGTCACAACTGTGGTGTGCAGATTAGGAGTACAAAAACAGTTCAGGAAAGATGATGAGGAAACACTTTAGAACAAGTACAAACCAGGACCAACAAAGGTAAATATGGAAGGAACAAGGTTCAAGAAATCATTCATAAACAACTGCCTACTTATATGCAAAATTATCATTCAAATGCTAAAAAAAATAACAAAATGGTGGAAAGACTAAAAGGATATAAATAACTCTCTTTTGCTGAGTCAAATATAAAATCAGAAATTGAGATTGATCAAGATGAAAGATCTAAACAGATTTTGCACTTAAAAAGTAAAATGAATCAACAATAAGAGAATGAATAAATAAAAGAAGGCATGAAACCCTATCATAAAAAGATGCAATGGTGGTAATGGACTTTAAGACACACATACAAGAACATAAATATATAGTCGTTAATTACTTATAAAATGAAGATACACATTACACTCAAGAATATAAAATTCAGCAAACCAGTAATATGATTCTTCACTAGTTTGCCACCTAGTTTTCTAGATCAGTGGGCCTTCCTTGTTGGAATAACAGACTAAGTATTATGATTTCTTCCCTATTAGTGAAAGAGAATAATAGACTAGGTAAGGTATTACTTTACTGCATACCAAATGCCCTGCCAGGCGGGTAAACCAACCATAGAAGTTTGGTTTCCTACAGAGCAAACTGATGAGACTGGGAAAAATGTTAATTATTTCCCTGAGTTCTTGTGAATGACCCTGCAACTACATGAAAACTCTAAAGTTATTGTAGGTGGAGGAAAAAATTTCAACTATCTATACTCTAAAGGAAAATTGATAAATAAATTTAACTCTAACAAACAAACAACTGACGTGTCAAAATCAAAGGATTATTTCAAAAATTACCACAATCCGCTCTGCCGCAGGGGTCGCATACGTCCCATCTTTCGACCTATGGGTGGCGTCGAAAAAATCTATATCGCCAAAGTCCATAGAACCCATTTCTTCTTCCTATATATTAGTAAGATGATTTTATTATAAACAAATAACTGTAAGTCAAAACTGTTCAATTTGATTGCGCTTACCATTTCTTCTCGAACGAGAGCAAAGCTCTGTGTACCAGCGGTGTACAACACAAGCTGCTTTGAATGACTGGCAACACCGACCTCCGTCCTTTTCTGTACATTCCACAATGAAGTACAGAAAAAATCAAATTAGAGTAGCCATACAACCACAAAGTTATTAAATTTTGGTTAGTAATATAAATACCTGCCCGACAGCCGAACTCAAGTAGTGAACAAGGAATTGCCAATCCGAAAGCTCCACCTCGGGTGGCACATCCCTTGCATTATCCACCTTGGACCGGTTTTTGTCATAATACTTTGCCTTCAAATCACTCTTGTAGTCTCTCCACTTTTTCGACAATGACTTTTCAACCCAAGGCGTAAGTGAGTCCGAAAAAGAGAAGAATTGCTGCAAAATTTGAGAAGTTTAACAAAAGGATAACTGAATTGCATAAACCAACTAGCATTCATTTAGTTATTTTAGATGGGAAATACCTTGATTGTTGTAATCGCAGTTGCCTTTGTCGTGGTGGGAACCTTCGGCCAACTCTCGTATGACAAAGGGATTATCCGCGAGTTCCTTGCAATTACACCAATAAACGACGAGAATTTGCTTGCATTATCTCCCACCGGCTGCCCGATAGTGTTTTCCTCCACAACAATTCGTTCATCGTTCTTCAGTTTCCATACATCCGCCATCTTTGTTCGCGCTCTATGTTTTTTGACAGTGGGCGTGCTTCCCTCTCCCTCCTCCGTTTGATTGCCACTATCTTGTAATGGCAGCTCCTCCTCCTGCACTTCGTTGCCTTCAACTATGTTGATCCATTTTCCTCGCCTCGGCATCTTCCTGTCACAGATTCAATAAATTCATTAGAGGAGCAAAATTAAAACAAACTATTAAATTAAAGAAGCTTGCAGTCTTATTCTATTTAAAGAGAATTACAGGAAAGTTATTATGGATGATTCTGTTTATGGCTAAGGTTTGAGACATTTTCTCACAAAAGGAGAACTACATGAGAGTGGAAATGATCTATCTAATGTTGAGCTCTAACATTTGTACAGTCACTAAATTGATTGAATTTGGGAGTTCATGAAATATATGCCAGTTTATTAACCACCAAGGTTCATGAATACCACAAATCTGGTACACATTTAATGACCAAACAAGTGTTAAATCAGTTCAAAAGTGAAATAAATAGTTCAAAACATATTCAAAACAAAGTGAACTTAATCATTGACACAAAATTAGTATTTTCTTCATCCTAATCACGAGTCAGTAACCCAATCAATCATGCTTCCCATTTAGATAGCAATAAAGAGCAAGTTTCAGATAGCAATAATCATTGATCTAAGCTAGTTGTAGACTGTTCTAAACTCATCAAAGAAAAAACAGCTGAAACAGTTAGATAGCAATAAAGAGCTGAGCAAGTTCCAGATATTTCTAATTCAGCCATAAATGCCAGTGATCAATTTAGGTTATAACACAATATGTTAAATGAGCATTATCCTCATTAGTCAGTGCGAACATAATTTCTAAACCAGCCATGCCAATGATATAAAAAAAATTATGTCAAAACTCATAGTATCTGCATTAGTCAATGCTACCAGAAAAAAATTACTTGAGAACATAAGTTTAAAGAATTATTTTTCACTAGATAGCAAAAAACTGAAAAACAGAAGAAGAAAAAAATCTGAATGGCGGCAGTGTCATTGGAAGTGAATTTAGGTTCGCATTTTTTCTTTGAAGATCATACTGTAAGGTGATGGTATAGCAAGTAAAAAACCTCTATAAAATATTTTATCCCACTGTTGCTCCACTAGTGCAGTTGCTCCAATATTGCAGTTGTTTCCGATGGCTTCAGAACGATAGTGTTACCAGCTGCAATAGCTCCGATGATTGGTTCAAGAGATAACACTGGAAAATCGTAATTATTGAAATTAAGTAACAGGTATTGAATTAAAGCATTGGGAAAAGAAAAGAAAAAAAAACCAATATTCAATAAACAGGATTAACATTCTAAATGGATGGATGGAACTTGAAGTAGGAAAAAATAAGCAAAATACTTGAACAAAATTGCTGATAAAAAGATTAAAACTTGTTGTCACTCTGTAAAACTATCATAGGCTCAATAATTAATAATAGAAGTTTAGAAAATCTAACAAGTTACTATGATATCTATGTAATGAGCGCACTGTTCTATCTTTAATTAATTCAGCTTAATAGTATATATAACTAAATCAGTCAGAAATTGAATGGAACGATTAACAAGAATGGAGCACATTATTACTATGTATGATGTGAAAGGATAAATCAGTTTCCAATATTGGAGGGATAATTCCATGCTGAAATGATCAGCACAACTCCAAGTGGTTCTGGAACAACAACAATTTTCTGTAAAAACAATTTTCTATAAATACAACCAAATAACAAATTTCTGTAATAAAAAACCAAAAGTCTGAGCAGCTTATCCATCCTTATTATATCATCCCGTAAACAAGCAAGAAAGGATAATACAACAAGATTAACAGATAAGCAACACCCAATTACTAAGTTAGGCCAATTACTAAGGATAAACAAACAAGCAAGAAAGGATATATCATCTCGTAGACAATGCTGAAAACCCAATTACTAAGTTAGGCCTTATGAAAAATCAGACAAACAAAAAAATGCACTTATCTCTATACCCTACTCATGAAACTCCAATCTTCTTAATTAATTTTCAAACTATAGAAATCTTTCCATTCTTAAATTAACAGATAATTAAACAAATTATTAAATTAACATACAACATGTTCGGAATTACAAGACATAATATTACAACAAGATTTGAGACACGAAAATTACAGGATATATAATATTAAGATGGAAAATCAAGTAAACTACAATACAACATCTTCCAATACATCACCCTCTTCTCCATCCTTACGGAGCCAAGTCCCGCAAATACTTCCGTCGGTTGTGTTTACATCAAACATAGGACACTCAGTAGCAATGTAACTGTTCATGACTTCATCGTCTTCATCTTCTGATGTATCGCCCAGTTGGAATACATCTCTTGGTTGCATAATGAGAGCCACATACGATTTTGGCAGGGTTGGATCTTCAATGTAGAACACTTGTTGCACTTGTGATAGGAACACAAATGGTTCGTGGCTAATGTGTGTATCGGTGTGAATCAATTTTGAGAAGTTTACAATTGTGAGGCCTAACTTATCCTTGTTATTAGCAAAATTCCTATCAAACTCAGCCCAATCCCCACGAAATAAGACAACACGAAAATGTCCAAAATAATTCAACTCAATGATATCCGTGAGCACTCCATAGTAGTCGATATCTCCATCTACAGGCCTCGTGTCGGTCTTGGAAGCATAACTTCTAGTCTTAGAAGTCACTACCATTCCACTATTTTGAGATTTCAAATTACATTCACGATCCTTAGTACGAAATCTAAAGCCATTGAATATATATCCTCCGTATCTTTTGACCATCTTATAGGGACCTTTGGTAAGTACTTTTATTTCAGATGACACACCTTCAAGACCCAAAGAATGTACCTATAAATTTTGTGCAAATCGTATCAGCACCGTGAATAATATAGATATAATCAAGAATGACTTGCATTTTCTTAATTCACCTATATGAGATTCAAACCACTTATGAAAATTTTCATTCATCAACTTGTTTTATTCACGTGGTTGCAGTCTTCTTGGTCTAGCCTTTCGTTTGATGTCCCTGACAAATTCGCTGAAATATAGAGAAATGCATAAGGAATAACAAATTAATGTAAGTTAATATCGTACTCTGAGGTTTTCACTATATTCGATTTAAATTCAAAATCGACTTACTGTCGAAATGGCTCCACTGATGCATGGTGGTCTAGCACATATCGATGTGTCTGTTCTCACGTTAAGTTATCTAATTCAAATGCATTAACTTTACCAATAGTCGTGCCAGCGGTATCGAAAAGATATTTAGCACCATCAAGGTTGGAAATGTCTGGACCCTGTAGATACCTGGAAAATAAAATTGAACACTCCTCTAATAGATATCCTTGAGCTATTGACCCTTCAGAATATGCTCTATTTTTAACATAACTCTTAAGTCGGTATAGGTACCTAAACATGTAAAATTAATGAATTATAATAGTGTAAGGGAATAAAAGAAATGAGCTATTGAGAATTCAGTTTTGTAAGATGCATGAATTCTTTTACCTCTCAATGGAATACATCCACCGATAATGAACATGACCCCCGATTTTGGCTTCACCAGCAAGGTGGATTATCAAGTGAATCATTATTGTGAAGAACGATGAAGGAAATATCATCTCCATTTTACTAAGTGTCAATGTCGCACGCTGCTCCAATTGGTCAATATCTTCAACACGAATCATTCTTGAACAAATTCATTTATATATGCTACAAAGATCTTTCAAGACAGTAGTGATTTGCTCACACATTGAAGATCTTAGGGCCACAGGAAGGAGATCCTGCATTAAGATGTGGTAGTCGTGTGACTTTATACCCTGAAGTCTCTTCTCCTTAAAGTTGACACACCTTGCTATGTTAGAAGAATAGCCATCAGGAACTTTAAGTTCCAGTAGAACTTTGCAAAACAATTCCAACTCCGATTTTGACATTGAATAAATTGCAGGAGGTAGGTGTACTCTCCTGTTCGGTAATTTCTCTGGGTGCAACTCATGTCGAATGCCCATTGACTTCAAATCAAGGCAGCTCTTGAGATTGTCCTTTGTCTTCCGGTCATCTCCCATAACTGTTCCTATATAATTTTCACCAATATTTTTTCTGATATGTATCACATCTAAATTATGTCGCAATAAGTTGAATTCCCAATACGGAAACTTGAAGAAAATACTCTTCTTCTTCCATGCACCTAAATCCGTCATGTTGTGATACTCATCTTTGTCACATAGATCGGTCTCCTCATGTTGCTCCTCCCTTGCCCTTTTCTTGACCTTTTTGCTGACTTGTGGTTCTTTTCCATATTTGAACTGATGACCATCTACCCGCCTCAAAACATCTGACCCAGAAGAAGCTCCAGGAGCATGTCCCCACTCATCGGTACCATCAAATGTCGCTGTCTCTGCCCGAAATATATGTGTGTCAGGCAACCATCTCCTATGACCCATATAGCAAAACTTTCTGCCATTGTACAATCACCTTGAACTAGTTTGGTCAACACAACAAGGACATGCATAACGTCCTTTAGTACTATATCCAGATAAGTTTGTGTATGCGGGAAAATCTTTGATTGTCCAAGACAATGCGACCCGAAGAGAAATGTTTCTTTAGCCATTGCATCATAGGTTGGAACATTCTCCCACAATTTCTGAAATTCATCTATTAACGGTTGTAGGTACACATCTATATCATTTCCAGGGCCTTTCGGTTCAGGAACTATCATGGACAAAATAAATGAGGACTGCTTCATGCATTTCCAAAGTGGCAAATTGTATGGTATTAACACAACAGGCCATATGCTGTATGTACTACTCATTTGCCTAAAAGGGTTGAAACCATCACTAGCTAATCCAAGTCTCACATTCCGAGGATCTTCCACAAAATCAGGATATCTTTCATCAATTTTTTTCCAAGTTTGAGAATCAGCAGGATGTCTAAGAATTCCATCATTATTGCGACCTCCAGCATGCCATTTCATATCAGAAGAAGTTTTCGAAGACATAAAAAATCTTTGTAGCCTAGGAATCAGAGGAAAGTAACGCAATAGTTTGGCAGGCTTCTTTCTCCTACTTCCCTTAGTAGATCCACTGGTTTGATCGTCTTAATTTGGTGTTTCTAACCATTTCGAAGAACCACAGACTTTGCAATTTTCCAGACTTTTCTTTCCTCTCGTGAAAAGCATACAGTCATTTGGACATGCTGCTATCTTCTCATACCCTAGATCGAAAGAATTTAGGAATTTTTTGATTTTATAGGTGGAGTTTGGAATACAAATTTCTAGAAATGCTTCATTCAACAGTTCAAGTAGCATTGTGAAGGACTTAGGAGACCATCCGTTTAAACATTTAATCTGAAATAGTCTGACAATGAATAAGAATTTAGAGAATTTGGTGCAATCATGGTACAGCGGAGTACTAGCATCTTCAAGCAACTTAGTGAAGGATTCATGCTGTTTACTATTTTCATGGTCGGGGTCAGGCATTTCCTCATCCACCCCACCACCAATGTGTGACATTTCTGTTGACTCATTATGAACTTGGGTTGTTGGATTATTGGTGTGGAAAGAAACATTATGAATCCCCAAGGCGTCTTGCACCAAAGCATGCATCTCATCGGGAACACTTAAGTCTTTGTTCACTAAGGGCTCATCCTCATACAACCGAACAAACAGGAGTTGACGTATGATCATCTCCATGACAAAACTACCGTGCGTAACCTTGAAGAAAACCATTGACAACCAAATGTGTATGTACTACGTCACATGTCCATTAAATTACAATTTGTATACCGAAGGCATGGACAGAGAATTAGGTTGGGATCACGAGAATTTCATTTGGCAAAGATAATAAAATCTTTAATACCATCCCGGTACTCCTTGGATAATCGTGGTTTACTAATCCAACTTCTATCCATTATAATAATAGCACACAATCCGAAATTAAAATTTGATATATTAAATAGTATTAGATTTAAAAGGCATTTTTATAATTGATTTCACCTATTTTAAAACCATCCCTAGTTGCAATTAAATAAATGATATAACAATTAACTATAAAATAAAGAAATCTCAGTCCAAAAAATGTATAAAAAACAATTAAATTTCAATACAATCTACTCTATTCACACAACCCTAAACTACCTTTGTAGAAATTATGTCAACCACCTTAGTGGCATTTTATCGAACACCTTGTGTTCGAGTGTAATATCGATTCGACTATAGTCTCCCCTGAATTTGGCTTTCTGTTAAAGGAGATGATGATGGTAAATGGTATTTGTTGTTGAGAGGAATAGGGCGAATAACGAGGGCCCCATGTTGTAAATATGATAACAAGAAGAACAAGAAGAACAAGAAGAACAAGAAGACTCATTATTTATTTTGTTCATGGCTACTTATTAGTCAAACAACATACTTAGCACAATAATTACAATATTATATTGCACATGATAAACAATAATATTTTGCAAAAAAAATCTGAATATCTGATACATATACCTATACAAGAAATGTTGTTACTGTTACTGTTTCTTTATCAACTGAACAATCGATATCGACAACATCAGGTGCATATCAATTCAAGTTCAGTATGATCTCATTCATATCCCTATCAATTCTAAAATCCATCAACGAACAAGTGCGTGTCCCACACAACTCAATCCACCACATTACTTGCTTACTTTTCAACTAAAACCTAGTTAGCTAGCTATATTCAATTAATGCATGATATAATTATGAAAAGCATATATGCATCAACTCAGGAAAACACATGCCAAAGCAAGTGAAAGCAGGCAACTCCTATCTTGTTTCCTCAGTTCGAGCTCAGTAATTGCATGTGTACACAACATACAAATGAAGGTGTACCATTTGGTTTACAATTCACTTTCAACCGTGGAACAAAAATGGGTTTAGTGGAAGATTACTAGTCACAGAATGTGGAATGTAAGTGTAGGATCTTTGAACAATTACCATGAACAAAAAAATGACAAGAATAAAGCATTATACCACACTCAATGTCGTAAGTTGTTGACGGTGGGGGGACGGGGGAGGACTCAGGCTGGCGACGACAGTGGCTATGGAGATGGCGACGGCGGGGCTTACGGAGATGGCGACTTTTCAAAGAAAACTCGGATCGGGAGTTTTGGGGGGGGGGGGGGAGAAAGTCTGAACAAGCCAAAGAGGCTGGGAGGACACTGGAACCCACTCTGATGGCAGAGGAGTTGTCAGGAAAATCGACGAAGGGAAGGAGGCCCAGTGGAGGCGTGCGCAAAAAAATTTGGGTTGGGGAAAAAAGAGAGCAAAATGTTGGGGTTCGCGGCAGAAAAGGGGATTTATCCGAGTAAATTCACCGGCATTTTTATTAATAAACGCTGGTGGATGGGAGAGGATTTATGGGGTATATTATCTCTTTTATATTCATCGGCGTTTTTTTTATAAAAATGCCGGGGAATATAATAATTCCCCGATGTTTTGTAGAGGCCGCCGGCGTATAACCATACAATGTTATGGCCCATTCCTGATCTTACCCTACCCCGACGTGATTGGTCAAACGCCGGGGTATATACGCCGGTGTAGTTTGCGAATATTGTAGTGACATTGCAAACTTTCTCGAAATATGTAATACCTTCAAACACAATGGAGTTTCCAATGTCGCTATCTGACTGAGACTCTTTCCTTTTTCACTCAGAGATAAGGCAAAGGCTTTGTTGATTTCTTTACCGCCAGGCGTCAATACAACTTGGGAGGGCTTAGCACAAAAAATTCTGGCAATGTATTTTCCCCCAGCAAAAACAACAAAGTTAAGGAATGACATCACCACATCCACTCAATTCAAGACCGAATCATTATATGATGCATGAGAGAGGTAAAAATAGCTATTAAGAAAATGTCCTCATCATGAACTACCTAAGTGGCTACAAGCGCAAACATTTTATAACGGTTTGGGAACTACAAACCGATCTATGGTAGATGCAGCAGCTAGAGGTGCACTAATAAGCAAAACTCATGAAGAAACCTATGAACTTTTAGTGGAGATGACATCTAATAATTACTAGTGGTCTTCAGAGACAACAATGCCAAGAAAAGTGGCGGGAGTTTTTGAACTTGATCCTATTACTACTTTAACTGCACAAATTACTTCTTTATCAAAACAATTAGGAAATATGAATGTTAATTCTATTCAAACTAATATTATTTGTGATCATTGTGCAGGAAATCACTCAAGTGCAGATTGCCAAGTGGGGAACCCTTTTGCTCCATCAAATGCCGAACAAGCAAATTTTGTGTCAAACTTTCAAATGCAAAACAACCCTTATGCAAACATATACAATCCAGGATGGAGAAATCACCCCAATTTTTCTTGGAGCAGTAATCAAGGAGGAACTAAACCACAACAAAATTTTCAACAAGAAAAGAAGCCGACACTTGAAGAGATGTTCATGCAATACATGCAGAAGACAGAGCAATACATGCAAAAGACAAATTTGGCAATCCAAAATATTGCAACTTAAACTTCAGCTTCAATTCGCAATCTTGAGGTTCAAATTGGTCAAATTTCAAATATTCTTAACGAAAGAACGACAGGTACATTACCTAGTAACACAGTGGTCAACCCCAAGGAACATGTCAAAGCAATAACACTTAGAAGTTGGACAACAATTGGGCAGCCACAAACCAAAAATGCGGAACAAAATGTGGTTGAAAAGCAAAGTGAGAATGAGCAAAGCGTGGAGGAACAAATGCAGCACAAAGCAGTCTCAAGCCAAACAAGTTCAGGGAAGTTTAATTCTGACACTTATCTTAAATCTTCTTATGATCCACCTATTCCTTTTCCACAAAGACTTAAAAAGTATAAGCTTGATAATCAGTTTTCAAAATTTTTAAATAATTTTAAGCAACTGCATATTAATCTTCCTCTTATTGAAGCTTTAGAACAAATGCTTAAATATGCTAAATTTTTGAAGGATATTTTATCAAACAAGAGGAAGCTGGAAGAGCATGAAACGGTGATACTAACATAAGGAATTAGTGAAATTTTACAAAATAAGCTACCTCCTAAACTTAAAGATTCAGGGAGTTTTACAATTCCTTGCACTATTGAAAATTCTTCCTTTGAAAAAGCACTGAGATTTAGGAACAAGTATTAATCTTATGCCATATTCTCTTTTCAGGAAATTAGGTATTAGAGAAGCAAAGCCTATCCCAATTTCATTGCAATTGGCGAACAGATCTATCAAGTACCAAGAGGAATCATTGAAGATGTTTTGGTGAAAGTAGACAAGTTCATATTTCCCGCTGATTTTATTGTGCTTGATATGGAGGAAGATGAACAAATTCCGTTGATTTTGGGGCGACCTATTCTAGCTAGGGGGAGAGTTTTGATTGATGGCCAACAAAGAAAACTTATATTGAGGGTTGAGGATGAGCAAGTAATGTTTGATATTTTTAAATCCATGGAGGTTGCTGCTGAAGCTCACTCATGTTTTTCAAGTTTGTGAAACTAAACTAATTGTTGGAGAGACACATAGAGCGACATTTGAGAAATTATCAATTAAAGTGTGTCCAACAAATTCAGAAACTCTTGAACAAGAGAAAGAAAATATTTCGGAATACGTTCAAGTTGCACAATCTATTAATTTTTCTTC
Source organism: Hemerocallis citrina (assembly GCA_017893485.1). Taxonomy (NCBI): domain Eukaryota; kingdom Viridiplantae; phylum Streptophyta; class Magnoliopsida; order Asparagales; family Asphodelaceae; genus Hemerocallis; species Hemerocallis citrina. The sequence continues at coordinate 21,408,353 of CM030363.1, forward strand.
TCTGCTGACATTCATGGAGGTATGGATATCAAGAATGCCATCGTCAAGAAAGAAAAGACCTAAACTCAAGCTTCAACCACTACCATCAAGCTTAGGGGATGCTCAAAGAAAACCTAATCCAAACATGAAGAAAGTTATTACAAAAGAGGTTCTTATGTTGTTAGATCTTGGCGTCACATAACCATCGCAGCTATCATGGAAGACTTAAAACTTAGCGCTTATTGGGAGGCAACCCATGCTTTCTTTTATTGTATTTAGATTTCCTTTTTCTTTTAGTTTACTTTAATTTTAATTTTTTAATTTTATTTTTGTAGGATTGCATGAGTTTGGAAGTCGCCGAGTGGAGCTGTTTTCTACACTTACATTGATGGCTATTTTTTAGCATGATGGAATCAGAATCTGGAAAAGTGTTTCAAAGAGCGACCATAGTAAATTGTCTTATCTTTCCAGAACAAAAAGAATCAGGTCATTTGGACACCTACAGCTCCAGATACCAATGAAACAATGAACGTTGCGCGTGCAGAATTTTAACACGAATCAGGTAAGAAATTCTGAACTTTTTACATTTTTTTTGTATTTGTTTTTCCTTTCCCATTGAGGATAATATGATATTCAAGTTTGGGGGAAGGGGTACAAATTTTTATTTTATTTTTTATATATTTGAAAAGAAAAACAAAACAAAAGGAATTTTAATTAAAGGATTTCAATTGGGCTCACCAGTACACTCTTGAGTTCATTATTGTGGTAAAGCATTGAAATAATTTTTTAGGATAGACAATATCTTATAAAGCAAGAGTAAGCATACTTATTTACTTAAGGATTATTGAATTTCAAAATTCCTTACACAATTGTGACAGTCATGTGATTATACATAAAAGAAAAATGTGATATTTTTTCTTGTGTGATGCTTTTTCTTGTGATTATTCCCTTTGATCTAATCCTAAAGAGAGTTTAAGAAAATAGAGTGAAAAAAAAATAATAATAATAAATAATTGAATAAATAAAGTCTATCTACTCCAATGTTTTGAGTTTCTTAATAACTAGGGGTATTCATCATCAATGTTTACTTTTACATTAAATTGCATCTTGAAATATGAGTATGCAAAGCACTCTAAGTTTGTGACTTGTTTAGTAACCGGGTGAATTTATCACAAATATTTGCATTCACGTCAAAAGACAAGTGACAACTTAGAGAAGAGACAAAAAAAAAACTCCAGTTTGCTACTCGATTTGTAGTAGTGAGAAAAAAAAATCACAAATGAAGTTGTTACATACTATAATGTACATAACAAATATGATTGGATTTGAAATTATGAATTAATAATTTCACTAGAGAAAGTGGCTATACTTGATTTTACTTTATTTGCTATTGTTTATATGTTTAATTGCAATATTGATGCTTACATGATGAGATCTCTTAGTGTGATGAGTTGAGCTTATTATTAATTATGATTCCTTTATTTATGGCTTTAATTTTTGCTTGAGGACAAGCAAAATCTTAAGTTTGGGGGTATTTGATGTGTCTAATTTTTATATAAATATTTGTACTTATTTACCCATAAAAATTACTTGTATTCGTCTATCATGTTAATAATTTATCTTATTTCCATAGATTTCAGTTAATTATGTTAATAATTTATCTTATTTCCATAGATTTCAGTTAATTAATTATTTTTGAATAAATAAGATTTTTTATGCAAAGGGTGAAGATTTTTGGTAAAAATCAACAAACAAAACAAGGAGAGTGATTGATTAGTTTGTATTGTTTTGTTGAATTTTAAATTTTACAATTTGGCCATGTGAAGAGAAAAATAGAAATTTTAATTTCCAATAGAGGTGAAAGTGAAATAAACAAATTTAAAAGGGTTTAATTGAGCCAATGTTATTATTAGTTAGTTTAATTAATTTAAACTAATTTATTTTATTTTATTTTTAAATCCTAAATTCTGATTTTATTTTTTGTGTGTGCAGCACGTGCTTCAAGAAAAAGAAAGAGAAGAAAAAGAAGCAAGAAATAAAGATCAAATCAAATAAAAAAATAAATAAATAAAGATATGGGGTTTTCTGCAAAAAATAAACCCTAATCCCCACGTTCCCGTGCCTATAAATACAATGGTAAAATAAGAGAAGAATGGCACGCAAAACAAAGAGGAAGAGCGAAGGCTTCCTCTAATAAAAAAATAAGAAAACACAAAAGTCAAAGAGAGAGGGAGGGGGGGTCTGAGTTGGCGTGGCTTTGCTGTGTGCTTTCTGGTGCGCGGTTCGCGATAGGAACGAAGAAGAGAGAGAATGGGGCAACATGGGTGCGTGATGTGGCGGGTGACTTCTGCGGCTCGCGGCTCGAGGCGAGGCAGAGAACGAAAGACAGAGACCTGACTTGGTCACATCGGTCAGCGGCTCAATTTCCAACACAACAGAAAAAGACAAAGGAGAAGGACAGAGGGTCTTGGTCGCTGACGTGGGCTGTTGATTTCGCGCACTTTGAGATGAGACATGTCAGGACTGTGAGGAGAGAGAAAGGATTGCTGGCTGTGCTTGACTGTTGGGCTCACTTTTCGAGGCGTTCGGTTTGCACTTTTTTTATACAAAAAAGTTCTTTCTGTATCTCTTTTCTTCTTCTCTAATTTTTATTACGCAATCCAAGACTGTATTTGTTAGTTGCAATTTTATTAAGAAGTAAATTTATTTTTCTAGGATTTTGATGTAGCCCAGTTTTGATAACACAATTTTAATTCCATATTATTTGTCTATTTTTCCATGGTTGTGTGTTTAATTTCTGTTCTTAATGCTTACATTTGTTCGCCAACTTTTGTATGACTTATTAAATCATAGGGAGAACGGACTGGTAATTTGTGATTTCAAATTAATAAAATTAAACACCATTACAAGAGCGAACCGTTGTTAATGTGACCGTTAAGAAATCCATAGATCTTAATGAATTTTCAATTAGTAATTTGTGCATGAATTGTGACAAATAATTAGTTGAGAATATTTTTGATATTGCGTGAGAGAGAATATTGAATAATTTTAGGATTTTGGTCTACAACTTGGAAAAATAATCCTTTTATTCACAGGGAGTTATAAATTGTGTGGGATTAACTAGGTGAAATCAAAAGCCCTAGAATTAATAGTGCCTTAGAACCGTACTTGAGAGTTTCCTACCTCATACGGCTCAGCAATCCATTTTTGTTCCGTTCCTTTAATTAGTTTATTTCTTTCTTTAGTTTAATTTAATTTAGTTGTTTTCTTTATCATATTTTCGATTTTCCAAATAGTAGTTAATCTAGTGAATTTTGGTACTTAATAAAATAATTAGTCCTTGTGGGTTCGACACTCTTTTCACTTAACTATACTATTTGTTGCGATTTTGTACACTTGCAAATATTCACATCACTAACGAACTGTCGATGGGTTTCGCATGATATGGATAGTGTTTGACGGAGTTAGAACTTATCCGTCTTGTACCCAGCTAGTTGTAGGAGCAACTCTGAGGAAGAGTTATTTTCCAAACTTGCTATGTGGGTACGCTAACAAATTGTGAGAGTCACATCGAGTGGCGTGTTGAACCCCAAATGTTGCTTTTGTAAGTTTTATTGGAGTAACTACAATTTACAATTTTGCACCTGTAATATGTCTTTAATGAATTTTAACTACTTTCTAGAACCAATCGAATGGCGAGTTGAACTCTGAATGGGCTTGGTTGCAGGTTGCTAAAGTAACACAGAGTCGTGGGTATAGATTCCAAACTTGTTAGTTTAGATATTAATAGGTTGCAGGAGCAGATCGCATGGCAAGTTGAACTTTGAACGTGCTTAGTTGCAATTTGCTAAGGTAACTCCAAGCCATGGGTACGGACTCTGAACCCGTCATTGAGGCGTTAACGGGTTGCAGAAGCAGGTCAAATGGCGAGTTGAACTCTGAAATTGCTTTGTTGCAAATTGTTAGAGTAACTTTGAGCCATGGGTATGGACTATAAACTCGTCTTATAAGGAGCTTCTAATAAGTTTTTTTGTGCCATTTTTAGGAATAAGCTTGGCATTCAAGTCATTATTTGCATCTGTTGAGTTGTATAATAATTCTGCAAAAGTTAATACTGAATTTTATTGGGGATGGCCTTTATTACATGGAGTGACCGATAATGAAAGCGATTTTATCAAAAAATAAAACTAAACGGCTGCTCTAGTGACTGACCTTAATTAGAAAATATTGAAAAATATATAGAGTAGGGGGGCATTAAGTGCCCTTGTTGAAGTTCATGAAGTGTTCCTATTTCTGAATCCCTGCTGATATCTCCTTGCCCCCCTGGTCTTCAAGTTAATGGGCTGTTAGGTGAACAACTTGGTAGACCTTGCATGGACTTTCCTGTTTTGGAGCGAGCATCCCATTGTTTTGCATAGTGATTGAGAGATCTTTAGATTCGTCAATGTGTTTAGGCAGGACTATCTCTTTCCGTTGAATGAGCGGAGTGGTCTCAGGTGGGGGATTCAGGTCTATTACCATATTCTGATGAAGACGGATTTGGACCTGTCGGGAGATGACTTGGCAGATTTGGAAGTTCTTAGCAAGATTTTCTATGACAGTGGCTTCAAGATTGTTTACGTTCTTGGAGTTATTGTGATGGCTTTCCGGTGGTAGCTCCATGGCATCGAGGGGAAGAACTGAGCCCCCGATTATGGATGTGTAGCATGCTCGTATTTCCTATTGGCTCCCTACAACTTGGCCTATGCCTGTTGTTGTTGGGAACTTCATTTTCTTAAGGTAGGCGGAAGCAACTGCAAGAAAGGCCGCCAGGCCTAGACGGCCAAATATTGCGTTGTATGCAGCTTTGACATATACTACCATAAAGTCCAGTGCTTATGTTCGAATAGCGGGGGCATTTCCTGCTATCACACCGAGTGTGAAGATTCCTTCTATTTGAACGGGTACACCAGATAATCCTTGGAGTTTATAGCTGGCTGGCTTCAGTCGGTCTCGAGAGAGCTTCCAGCCATTGATGGTGTTCATGAAAAGAATATTTACTGAGCTGCCGTTGTCTACCAGGATGCGACATACCTCATGGTTTACTATGCAAAGGTTTATGACTAATGTGTCGCAATGAGGCATTTAGACACCTTCTAAGTCCTTGTCGGAGAAAGATATCCGGAATCCAGTGCTTTTGGCAGGTGGGATGTTATGTGCTGAGTTGACTTTCCTGACAAATGCTTGCTGTAGGAGTTGGAGTCTCCCTTCGTCAGACCTCCGTGAATAGAGTGAAGAATGGTCATGCATTCTGAGTCTTGCGATTCGGAGGGCCTCTCTCGACGCTTATTAGCCCCCTGTGCCAGAGGAGTTTCGGCATTGTTGTTTTGTTGAACAAATTAAGAGAGGTAACTCGGGCAAATCAGATCTTCAAGTTCTTCTTTGAGAGCTCGACAGTTGTGAGTAGTGTGTCCATGGTCTCTATAAAATGCGCACCACTTATTCATGTCAATTTTTTTTCTAGATATGGACATCTTGGGGGGGGGGTGATTATTCCGTCATTCTCAACGTCCATGAGGATGACTGATACGCTTGCGTGGAGAGGAGTGAACTTGTCGAACTGTGGCGCTGGACGTGGACGACGTTGACCTGTGCCATCTTTCTGAAACATCATGGGTTCTTCCTTGCTTGCATTCTTATGTTTGTTCTCAGAAGATGAATAGTTCTTGCCTTGAGGATAAAGAGTTTCCTTGACTCGGATATATTTATCACTCCTTTCTAGTAGCTCAGTATAATCTTTAGGAGGCTTCTTCGCGAGGGTGGCTTTTAGGTCTTTGTTGGTGATGTTGTGGTGGAAAGCGGCAACCGCCACTGATGAGTATAGAGAATATATGGATCTTGCTTCGGCTGTGAAGCACTTGACAAAGTCTTTAGCAATGCTCCGTCCTTTTTCAGCCTGGTCGCTAGTGACGAAGTGTGCTATGAAGAGCTCCTCGAGATGATTGTCACGCCCCGCTTCCCATTATACGGAAACACATGCACGTAACGGAGGCCCAACGAATGATATAAGTCACCAAACTCATATCATCCATAAACTGTACAATATAATCTCAACAATAAAAAATGTAACCACAACCACGCATGAAAGAATAACCACATAAACATGAATAATCCACGAAATATCTCATAAACTAACCAACATCCAGAAAAATAAACTTCGGGTCAAAATTCCCGGAATATAATGTATATAAAATAACAATAACTGTAACTAAGAGAAGCATGAAATAAAATTATTAAAGCAGGCAAAGATTAGACTTCATTCTCTAGAAGAGTTATTCACCAAGTCGTTCAGTCATTCCTTTTTCAGTACCTGCAATCTCCACATCTAGAGTTGGGGAAAAAAGAAATGGTCCGTTAGAGCAAGCCAGAGACCGCAAGTAGTAACAAGCAAATAAGAGTAAGAAGCAGGTATAACATGAAAAGCAATAAAACTGGCAATGTAATTTTAATACATCATTATCAAGTGTAATGCAAGTGACAAAGGGAACAAGTCTCAAAATATACCTAATCGGGAATGACAAATCATGTAACGAGAAACATGTCATGTAAACAGGAATCTTGTAACTTATAAACATGTAATATGTAGTTTGTAAACAGAAATCATGTAATCTTGTAAACATGATCATGTAACTGGAATCATGAGTCATGCATGTGTTTAGTGTTAATCTCAAGTCTGACAATCTTTTATAAATCCTAACTAATACACGTAAACCTGCGTCCCATACCACAGGTTTGGGTGAATACAAACAAGTTAACTTTTAGACTCTAATGATGAATTCTATTGGGTCATGTACTGGGGTCTTCCAGTGACACTGACAGGAATCGTATCATATTATGTAATCATATCATGTCATATCGTATCATTTAACTAGGAATCATATCATGTTATGTAATCATATCATATCATGTAAACATATACAGAGCCACTATTACAAGAAACACGGGTCTCCTTCCGAGTACACTTTCCGATCTTGTCCACTACTAAATTCTTTTCGTTATCACCCTAGCTTGTTATACTTTTTACAATAATCAACATGAACATGCACAATGAGAATAAGTATCAGGACAGGATCAAGGAGTATCAAGACTATGCAATGCATGATATGCAACTTAATTAATTAAATGCAAGAAATAAATATATTTACAATCAAGGACATGAAGTTACAATTCTGGACAGCAATATGTATATGTACAAAAACACACTTTTCCGTTGCTACAAGAAAGTGAATCAGGTACCGTCAGGGATTCCAGAAATTAGACTTCATGCCGGTTCCAACGCATATTTACACGACATATTATAAATATAACAGCTAGGTCAACCAGACAGTTCTTTACTGATCTACTATTCAGGCAGCAGACCAATGTCAAATTCTTATATGTATAAAATGACTGTAAAATTATTTAAAAATCTCATAAAAATTATAAATAAATTCTTAATCATGTTTAGTAACATACTGGTAAATATCAGGTCTTAATTATACTTTTAGCATGATATTTAAATTAGTTATCAAGAAGATACGTTTCAAAATAGTAATATGAAATTACAAATGACACAGCACTAAAAACAGTATATCTTGCAAACAACACATCGGATTTTAGATCCATCAAAAGTTCTGGAAACTAGACTCAGGGGGATAAAATTCTTATCCATAAAGTTCTATTTGATTTGAACAGTAGCTAGGTCAAAATCTAACTACAAATCAAAACAGACAGTAGGGAGGGAACATACAAATCGATATTTATAATCTTATCATGGGCATCGAATCACAGAGGCAAATAGATTGATTCGATTCAATATATAAAGAATGATTTAACCATGGAAAAATTGGAAAGCATGATGATACGATGGTGCAATCAATTCAAATTGTAGAGTCATTTTTCATGAACATGAATGGGTTACGAGGTTAAATCATGATAATTAAATATAACTACTAATTGCGGGAGGTCAAGTAAATATCTTGTACGGAATAATAAAGTGTACAAGATACTTATCTTAGAGATGAAGACGATTCCGATAATAATAAGAGAATAACGGGATGAGCGTCCCGACGGCAACACAAGTGCAAATAACAGACATGGTGAATACACGTGCAAACAAGGAACACGACAAACACGTGCACACTATGTACATAGCAATCATGTACAAGACATGGTAGCGACCGCATATGTAACGACGGTGGCAAGAGAGGCAGTTACATGGCGAGAGATACAACAACGAACATGAGACAACAACAACGAGCAAGAGACAGCAAAAGCATGTGCAGCAAGGGTGCTGTCGGGCAATAGAGGGGGTCTCGGGGTACTGCGATGGAGTGCGACAGGAGGACCTGCGGGTGTGGCGCAGGTTGAAGGAGGCGGAGCCTGTGTTGAGGAGCAGTCAACGACAGGTGCTAGTGGAGGTTGACTACAGGGTAGTTCGGGGGTGAAGTGAAGGTGGACGGTTGGCGAGTGGTGGGGTACATGCAGTGGTGTTGCTGTGGAAGAGTTGCAGGCGGTGCAGTTGCCAAGCGGGATCGACCTCGGGGTGCATCGAAAGTGGCTCGACGGTGACTATCGAGGAGGTGAAGAGATGCAGTAGCAACAGTGAGGGGAGGACGGTGGTGGAAATGGTGGCCGATTGCAATGCTGGCGAAGGAGGTCGCAGGTGGTTGCGAGATAGGGAGACGTCGAGGGGGTGCTACAGTGGGTTGTGGGGTGACAGGGAGGATTGCAGTGGTCTATAGGGTGAAGAGGGTGGCACTGCGAGGTACTGTGGTGGTGGTCGGTAGGTTGCTGTCGAAGGATAAATGCAGTGGTAGTGGCGGGGCGAGGGTGAGAAGGTGATGGAGGGCTCGGTGGTCGATGAGGTAGGTTGATGGTGGTTGAAGGGGACGAGGTCGATGGCAGCAATGGTGGTGTGAGAAGGAGACGGGAATGGGTTCTTCGGGTGGTGGTGGTTGCTAATGGCGGGGGAGTGCGAGGTCGAGGGATGGGTTGGACGTGATGATGTTGTTGTGGTGGGTGGTCGAAGCAGGGTGGCGATCAGCGGTGGTCGTCACGAGCGCAAGGGGCAGAGGTCGAAGTGATGGCGGGGTGTTGGGTCTGTTTGGAAAAAAAGAGGAGAGAGAGAAAGAGAGAGTCGGGGAGAAAGAGAGTGGGGGAGAGTTTAATAATTAATAATATAATAAGGGGGTAGTTAAGGAGAGTGAGGGATTAATGGGAAGTTAGGATTAGTGGGCGAACTTGAGAGAGATTTTAGGAAGAACGTGAGATAGGGGGTTTGATCTGGTCAATAGGCAGGTAGTAGGGAAATTGGGTTTGGGTATGGGTTAATGGGTTTGTTTGGGCATCCAAAAGAGATCCAACAATAGGATGGTTAATGATTGGGCTTCGATAGTTGGGCTCAAGATTAAATAAAATAATAATAATAATATTGGGCTGGAGAATTGCTCTCTTAAAATAATAATAATAATGATAATACAATCAAACTGGTTTGGTCTTCCAATATAATGAAGAAATAAACAATTATAGGGTCTTTAGGTTCACAAAATAAATAGGATTGGGCTTGGATGTTTGTAAAATAATCAATTAATCAATTAATAATCTCATTGAATGGATTAGGATTAGAGTTCAAACAAAATAGTCGAATATCCAAGATAAAAACAATTTGTCTCTAGGAGAAAAGGAAGATTTATCTGGAAAAATTGAATTTTAATAAAGAAGAAAAGTACAAATCCGTATAAACTGGAACAGAGGTTACAGTGGTCAAAGAGAATATTGACTCTGGATTGAGGCGGGAGTATCATTCCCTTGCTGATCCTTTCAGGGTTGCGGGGAATGTTCGGCACATAAGCAAATCGGTGGTGTTGTAGACCATCATGAGGGTTTTGAAACTCTCAATATGGTCAGCCGTGTTTGATTCTCCATCGTATGACTCGAATTGAGGATCTTTGAAGTTCTTCGGAATGGGTGCATCAATGATGGATTTGCTGAAAGGAGGTTGACTGGGGCAGTAAGCCCTATTAGAGCGGTTCCCTTCTTGCTTTATGTAACATCCTGTATTAAGAATAGAATATATATATATATATATATATATATATATATATATATATATATATATATATATATATATAGTTAGTAGCAGTTGGCCAATAGAATTTCCTATAGGGAAATTTATATGGTATTTATGAGGGGGGGCCCACGGGAAAAAAAGCAGCGTGAGTGCTTCTACTGACATCAGCGTGGGCCCCGCCATGGAAGAGATAGCTTCGGCTGTGTGTTTCTTGCTCTGCTGACGTGGGCGAGTGGAGGCCACCCATTGCAGTCTTCGCTGTGCTTCTTTCGGGAGAAGAAAGTAGAGGAGCTATGCGAATTTGTCCCATATCGGGGGTGTGCAAAAATTAATTAAATATATATATGATTGCCTATGATCAAGAGTCACCAATCCGGTTGACCACCTTTTGAGAGACAGCCTGTGTTGGGCAGTTGTTTGCTGAAATCGCTGATCGGGGCCGGGGCATTACATTTTATTCGTTCCATGCAGTATTCTTCTTCTCGAATGCGGTGAAGGACTTGGTCGTCATTCCCCTAAAATTTAGTTGAGTCGTTAAAACCTTCTTCTCTTAGAGGAGTAGAGTGGCAGCTGCATAAGCGTCGACCCTGATCATGAGTTCCTCGAATAGCTTGAAGGATGTCATGCTTGAGGTTTTCCAGTTCGGCCCTAGTGACTTGGGCTTCTTTCTCTTGGTTTCTCTCAAGATGATTTTCGAATCTCATGAGTCGGGCTTCTTTCTGCAGTGTGCCACCTGTGAGGAGAGGGGTACCTTGATCTTGGCCTTTGGGGAGAGTTTCTTCTCCTGTTCTGTAAAATCCCTAAAAAAAAGAAAAAAAAATTTACACGTTCATTGCACATAAAATTTTGTAAGTTTTAGTCCCAAAAATTTTCTAAAAGTTATACACATTTTTCTTCTCTTTTAGTTGTCACATTATTATTATTTATTTCCAATTAAAATCCACAGGCCTAAAGTTTATTTTAAATCCCACAAATATTAATTAAAAAGAGAAGCCCATTGAATTAATTTTTTTAAAAAAATGAACACTTTAATCCTACACACTTGTCATGTAACAAACCCCTACAATTAGATTAATGACAATTAATAAAAAGAATGAGAATAGTGTGTGCACATTGGGTGCACGTGCACGTGTGTGCACCAAAGTGACTTGGCCGGCCAACAAAGAGAGAGGGAGAGTGGGAGAGAGTGTGTGGAGAGAGTGGGTAGTTATTTGTGTAGTGGGAATCTTCTCAACCGCACAATAACACTATAAATACCCCCTTCTATTGAATGAACACACACAAAAGATTAAAAGAAAAGAAAAGAGAAGAGAGAAAAGAAAAGAAAGGGTGCTCAGTTTTCGTTGAGGAAGGGCTTTGGGTTCTTGCTTTGCTAGAGGAGAAGGCTAACTTTTGTGTGGATCTTTGAAGCAATCTTTCTAGGAGTTTTAATTTCATTTGCATCAAACTAAGGTTTGTGTCTCTTTTTACTTTCTAAATTAATGTAGTATGCATGTGTATGTTGTTTATGCTTGACACTGTTAACTAGTATTGTTCTTCAATTACTTTTGTGATGCATATTGTGTTAGAATTTTTAGTAGTAATGAATTATGAGAATCATTGTATGCTAATTGAAAGTTACATCATAGAGTTGAGCATGTTGTAATGTTGTTAGGCACAATTAATAAACCAAGATTAAATTGTATGAATTATGTATATGAATACAAAAAAGTTGTTAATTTGTGTTTAAGAAATTATGTAAATAGTAAGGGCGAATTATAAAATCGATGGGAAGAGCGAATTGCTAAAAAGAAAATACATTCATGATAGTAATCAAATTTTCTAATCAAAACATATGGATATTAAATTTATAAATGTAACTATTTGAGTTAATTCGGGGAATAATTTCTTGTTAATAAGAATAAAATTAATGGAAAATTATTTCTGGAAACTTAGGAAGATGTTTTATGAACATTTAAGTTGTGAAAATAGATTAGAAATCGAAGATAATCGAAAGTATAAAAAATGAGATTAAACAGAGGACTGAGTTATAAGGAAATAAACTCATATACTATCAGTAAATGGCTTAGTCCTTGGTGTCTAGCGCAGGCGCCTTTGCTCTAGGCGCTGCCACGTGGCGCTTTGGGGGTTTCTCTGGTCGCGGGTTCGAGCCTGGGGTTGGCCCTGCTTTGCTTTTTTTAAAAAATAAAAATCATACAGTGTATTTGAGCAGAAAAACAACCCAGAGAGCTTTGTGTCACCAACTGTGAGTTGGCACAGTGATTGGGCTTGCGGTTGTGCTTGCTGATGGCTCTGGGCGATTCTTGTTAAACACATTTTGGGATTTTATTTTTATTTTGTGATTATTCAAGATTTAAAAATTGGGAAGATTCATTGAAGTATTCTAAAATATTATTAGAACACTTAGGAATTATTTCACATTAATTAAAAGATATTTAAGAAGTCATATTCGTATATTAGTTTGTGTCCTGAATTCAAGCTACGAAGAAATTATAATAGTAAAGATTTTTCAAAGCAATTATGAGTTAGAAATGAGGAATTCCTAGAGTTTTATTTTAAGGATTCTCGTATTAAGAGATGGTGTTTTAATCTCAAAAGAACTTTGTATTGGAAAATATACTTGAAGTACAAAAGAATGTGAAAAGGGTTTATTAATCAAGGGAACTTTGTGAATTATTAAAATGAATGGTTGTGTGATTAACTGTCACGCCCCGCTTCCCGGAATACGGAAACACAGGTACGTAACTGAGGCCCAGCGAATGATATAAGTATGCCAACCCATATCATCCATAAGCTGTACCAGTCTTAATCAACAATATAAGAAAAATGAATCACAACCACGCAAGAAACATGATCACATAAACGAGAACGAAATTCAATAACCAATTCTGGAATACAAAAACTTACCAATTAACTTGAGAGACTCCTGCTCCAGTGTAGAGGAACTGCTCATCAATGCCTCCTAGAAATTCTCTTTATGCATCTGTGCTTGATTATCTAAAAAGAAAGAATAAATTGTCCTTAGAGCAAGTACGGACAGCAAGTAGTGAAAGCAGAGAGTAAAGGAAACAGGTTTCATGAAGAGTATGAATCAAGATCAAGTTGCAAGGCAATAATGGGTACTAGTAACAAATGGTCTTAATCAAGTTTATATACATGTCAACTAGTTCTATTATCAAGTTGTTTCTCCTATCTAGTGCACGTACTTCTGTGTCCCATGTGTGCCGTACCACAGGTTCGGTGCACGCAAAACAGTGTTCGTTTTAGACTTCGTGGTGGGGTCAACAGAGCGTGTACTCGGCATATCACGACAACAAGATAACAGGATAACAAGTCCACGTCTCCACACGTATTCTCCTCCTTCTATATAACAAGTCCATGTAACAAGAGGGCCCTACCGAGTACATTTTCTGAGACTGTCCACTACTAGGTCAACCCTTAGAAACCCCGGCTTGTTTTGGTATTTTATTAAGTCCTTCATGTACATGCGAGTGGTTATAATAATGTCAAGTGAATGGTGATAATGCAACAACATGATATATTACCCAATAATGGCATGGAGTAGTAATTCTAAAACAACAATTCTCTTTATGTTAATTTAACTGGTTCCTGATAAAACTAGGTCGAAACCTCAGTACAAGACAAACAAGGCAGCATCACATAAATGTTCATCAAGTGGAAATTATCGAGTTATTGAATCATGCATGTATCATGACTAATGTACAGCAAGTAATGTAAATTTTTCCAGTAAACAAGTCAAGTTAATAATCAAGTTCCAGTCTCAAGTTCTCATGTAAACAGCATGTATTTAATCATGGTATGTTTTTCTCATGATAATTTAATTATTTATATCATATGCATGTCCAGGTTTGGGTTTGAGTCAAAGAATAATAAAGGAAGTCAAGAGTATGTCAGGTTAGCTCGTGTAAACCCTCGATACTCTTAACAAGACGGGACACAAAGCAGAGTTTAATGATATTTAAATTTGGAACTACTTGCATAAGAGATCAATTAAACTTGAACTAGAATAAATAAAAATTGTTCAAGTGGACTTGCCTGTTAGTTGACGACGATAAAATTGAACACTAGAATAACGGGATCAGTATCCCGGGCAGTCGAACATGTGCGAGATGTGTGCCAGCCACGCCAAGTCAGCAACTCCAATAATTCAAACAGCAATCAACTCCTTCAATAGCTCCAAGTTAGCAACACTCCAAACAGCAATCAACTCCAAACAGAGATACAGCCAACCAAACTCAACTTCACTACTCCAAACAGCAAACACTCCATCCCAATCTCTTACTCCACAACACTAAACACCAATACAACTTCAATACAACTATCTAATCCCACAACACCCAAAACAGCAACTATAATTCACTACAAACATAATCTAATATCCAACTCCAACACAACACCAAACTTCAAACAGCAACTATTCAACAACAATCCAATCCACTCCCAACACCGAACACTAAACTCCAAACTCCAAACACAACACACCAATAAAATCAGCCCAATTACCCACAAATCCCCAATCCAATCTTCTTCTTCTTTCCACACACAGGGAGTTTCTTCCTCTTCTTTCACATCGACACCCAGAGAGAGAGAGAGAGAGAGCGAGCGAGCGACTGAAGTAGAGGGCAGCGACTTCGGGGGTTGTTCGACGGTGGCGGAGACTGGCGGGATGTGGTCGGCACAGGGGAGGAAAACGATGGACTTCGGGGTCGAGGTTGAGGCTGGAGCCGCGCTGACATGGGAAAGGAGAAGAGCGGCACTGGTTCGGCAATGGTGGACTTCGGAGGAGGAAAGACGATGCTGGCAGCTTCGACTGTGGCAGCGTCGAGGGCGATGTCGAGGCGGTTGCTGTGGTTGGGGTGACGACTGAATGGAAGGCTGCGAGGTGGCTTCGGAGTTGAGGTGCTGGGTTTGAGAGACGAACGGGCAAGGTTGCTAGCGGTGGACTCATGGCGTTCGAGCGGAAATGGAGGCGACTGGTCTGGCGCTGCGGCGATGGGTGTGGAGTCGAGTGTTGGGGAAATGGCCGGTGGTGGCGATGCTGCTGTTGGGCCGACTGTCGACTGGGGAAAAGGAGACGGCGGATGGAGGGTCGACTGCGGGGAGCGCAGGGGTTGTGCGGCGACGCAGTGGGAAGCAGGCGAAACTTCGAGGGCGGAGCTCGATGGTAATGGCGGAGGCAGTGGACGAGCGGAAAGCGCTCGCGGCGTCGGTGT
Source organism: Hemerocallis citrina (assembly GCA_017893485.1). Classification (NCBI taxonomy): domain Eukaryota; kingdom Viridiplantae; phylum Streptophyta; class Magnoliopsida; order Asparagales; family Asphodelaceae; genus Hemerocallis; species Hemerocallis citrina. Next base: position 21,423,656 of record CM030363.1, read on the forward strand.
GGATTCTTCGGTGGTGACGGCGTCAAGAGGGAAGAGGAAGAAGAAGGGGGATGGGTTCGGGTGACGATGGAGGAAGAAGGAGATGTCGTTTTTGGGTTTTTGTTTGGTTCGTTCTGTGTTTGCTAGAGAACAGAGAGAGATGGGGAGAAAGAACGGGAGAGAGAGAGGGTAACGGGGAAAGAATGAAACGGGGTTGTTAATAACGGGAAAGAGAGATAGTGGGGGAGTGGTTACGGGATTGTGGGAAAAGTGGGGAAAAGTGGAGAAATTGTATAGGGCTGTGTGTATAGATTTGATTCTGTACAATATAGGGGTAATGGGTTCTGGGTTAGTGGGTTTGGTTCTTGGGCTCAAAAATTAATTAAAACAATTAGGACATTGGGCTAAAATATTTTGGGCTCAAATTAATTTAATTAAGATCGAATACGAAATTGGGCTTCAAAGTGAAATAAATAAAAGAAGAGACAAATTCTAGTATGGAATATAAATTTGAGTTTCAATAGGATATTCAAAATGATTTAAATGCATTAGGATGATTTATACAAAATTGAAATACAAGAATACATGGAAAAAAGAGAAAAGAAATAGAAATCCGTATAATCGGAAATAGGGGTTACAAATCCTACCCACCTTACAACAAGAATTTCGTCCTCGAAATTCATTTTGGCAGGCAGCAGGACAAAACAGAAGCAACTTAAGAAATAACAAGGCAGGAAAGATTAGGAAGGAAAACTCAAATGATGGGAGTACCAGAATAAGAAAAGGACATAGATAAGATCGGTGTCGAATAATAAATCGACAAAGATGTTGAGTGAAAAAGATGAACAAGATCTGAACGATGCAAGGAAGGAGGAACAAAAGAGAATCCTGGGACCTGTGGGTTATGGGCCAATCATGCTTCCACTGCGCTACTCTGATGGCGATGTCCCAAGCAACATTCATGTCGATGTAGGCCACATGACACCAATCAACGAACCGAGCAGGAAGACAAGAATGAGGCATCAGGAGCAGGGACAGTATGGGCTCAGGATAGATATAATTAAACAATGCAGAAGGAATATAAGGCTTGCCTTCAATTTAAATAATTAAAAGATATGCTATAGATCAAGACTAATGGGTTTTTAACAAAATAATAATAACATGTTAATAAAAACAATAACAACAAGAATAATTGAATAGTAATAGTGATAATAAAATAATAATAACAATAATAATAACACACATGTTAATAATAAAATAATAATAACAATAATAATAACAATAACATTAAAAATTGTAATAGCAGTATTAGTAACAGTAATGAAAAAGTCATTATAGTCATACTGATAGAAATAATAACAATACAACAAAAAAATGTTAACAATACTGATAATCCTGATAATACATACATGACAAAATTTGAGTTTAAAAACATTCATGAAAATAATGCAATAGTAAAAATAATAATTAGAATAACAATAATATGAATAACAATAATATCAATAATAAAAATAATAATAATGATAATAATAATGAAAATATTAACAATACTGACAATAATAATAATATGGCAGGACGGAATATAATTCGGGTCAACACATATTTTCTTGTATGAAGGTAATTCAATATCAACAGCAATAATAAGATAATGAAAACAACAATAATAATAATAGCACTGGTAGTATCAGTAATAATAATGATGCTAATAATAATAACGGAAACCATAGCAATAATAGTAGCATTATAAAACAAAATAAGAATTTGGTTTATCAACTCTACAAATAAGTCAAACAAGAATATATATAGTCGATCAATTATAAATGGAGGTGAAATCAAAATACACCGTTAATCCCCGATCGTAAGAAAATAGGAAGACTATTCAATGAGAATTCAAATCCAAATATAAAAATGTTGATAATCATACAAACAACAGAGAAACACAACTAAAAATAATTTTGGGAAAATAACTCATCAAGATACATACGAATACGGACAAATCCAGCTAAGTAATGAAATATTAATAACCATGAATGTGAAAGACATATAATAATTATTGAATGTTGACCTTATTATAATCAATACTCGAAAAATACATTAAAGGGTAACGAGCAAAATAGGCCAAAATATAAATATGCAAGAAGACTCAAAGGGAGTTCATTAAATATTACAAAAATAAGCGTCAAACCATTAATCAGGACGCGGAAACAAAAGTAAGTGAGAATCTAAGGATTAAAGAATTAGAAAACGGTGACAATAAACAGTAATTTACAAAAGAATGAAAACTTATACCATGATTAATGTACTCAATCTTAACATAATGTAAAAATAAGTTGTAAACACAAAATAGGATAAATCAACTATACTAGTTCAAACTGTATGAAAACATAAAGTGTAGTGGTATAAACAAAATGCCATAAAGAAAATATTCACTTACCATTAGTTTCATTATATAGGTAAAAATTGTCTTGAAATATAAATTAGCAAATACTTAGAAAATCTTACATCCTTAACATCAAGTTGCATGTTTGCCTTCACGACATCAGGCTTCAAGTTGCCGTCCGGATATTCGGCTGCACATTCTGCCTCGCCGATATCCAGTTGCAATTTGCCTCCATTGACATCGAGTTGCATATTTGCCATCTTGACATTAGGTTGCACCGAAATAGTAAAATGAAAAATGTAACCTCCCATATACACAGAGATATGGGACATTAAATGTGAGTATGATGTTATATTTTGAAATTCGTGATATAAAAATAGTAGAAAAGTAAGAAATGAAGTTGAAAGCCACACAATCGGATATCAAAATAAATGTATGAATTATAAATATCAAACACAATAGTACAAGGTCGCAGTAGTGGAAATGATTTATAAAAGTACGGAGAAAACGGAATAAAATACATGTATAAACACAATGCAATGAGAATGAGAAAATAAATATATAGGTAGCAAATTTATACATTAAATATATCATAAAAATATATAGTAACATGGGAATTAAACGAGCCTCTAACATGTCCTTGAAGATCCACAGATGCCGATCGACGAACCAAACGGGAAGAAAAGAATGGACAATTCTAGAATCAAATGAATAAGGGCACAAAAGAATAAAATCTATACCCAACAAGGAATCAATGAATGTGAGGGCTGCAAGGGACGGAAGGAACCAAGGATTGAAAGACTTGAATAAGAAGAGATCAAGAGGAATCCAAATGAGAGAAGTATCCAGATTACATGTTGGTTATTCATGTTCATGTGATTAGCGTGGTGTGCATATTATTGAGTTAGACTGGCTAGAACCGAACTTGACTAACATATTAGCCAAACAAACATGACTAACACATTGGTCAAACCAGTTAAACTCCAACATAGTTAGAGCCTAACCTGGGCTCTGATACCACTAAAAACCTGTCACGCCCCGCTTCCCGGAATACGGAAACATAGGTACGTAACTGAGGCCCAGCGAATGATATAAGTATGCCAACCCATATCATCCATAAGCTGTACCAGTCTTAATCAACAATATAAGAAAAATGAATCACAACCACGCAAGAAACATGATCACATAAACGAGAACGAAATTCAATAACCAATTCTGGAATACAAAAACTTACCAATTAACTTGAGAGACTCCTGCTCCAGTGTAGAGGAACTGCTCATCAATGCCTCCTAGAAATTCTCTTTATGCATCTGTGCTTGATTATCTAAAAAGAAAGAATAAATTGTCCTTAGAGCAAGTACGGACAGCAAGTAGTGAAAGCAGAGAGTAAAGGAAACAGGTTTCATGAAGAGTATGAATCAAGATCAAGTTGCAAGGCAATAATGGGTACTAGTAACAAATGGTCTTAATCAAGTTTATATACATGTCAACTAGTTCTATTATCAAGTTGTTTCTCCTATCTAGTGCACGTACTTCTGTGTCCCATGTGTGCCGTACCACAGGTTCGGTGCACGCAAAACAGTGTTCGTTTTAGACTTCGTGGTGGGGTCAACAGAGCGTGTACTCGGCATATCACGACAACAAGATAACAGGATAACAAGTCCACGTCTCCACACGTATTCTCCTCCTTCTATATAACAAGTCCATGTAACAAGAGGGCCCTACCGAGTACATTTTCTGAGACTGTCCACTACTAGGTCAACCCTTAGAAACCCCGGCTTGTTTTGGTATTTTATTAAGTCCTTCATGTACATGCGAGTGGTTATAATAATGTCAAGTGAATGGTGATAATGCAACAACATGATATATTACCCAATAATGGCATGGAGTAGTAATTCTAAAACAACAATTCTCTTTATGTTAATTTAACTGGTTCCTGATAAAACTGGGTCGAAACCTCAGTACAAGACAAACAAGGCAGCATCACATAAATGTTCATCAAGTGGAAATTATCGAGTTATTGAATCATGCATGTATCATGACTAATGTACAGCAAGTAATGTAAATTTTTCCAGTAAACAAGTCAAGTTAATAATCAAGTTCCAGTCTCAAGTTCTCATGTAAACAGCATGTATTTAATCATGGTATGTTTTTCTCATGATAATTTAATTATTTATATCATATGCATGTCCAGGTTTGGGTTTGAGTCAAAGAATAATAAAGGAAGTCAAGAGTATGTCAGGTTAGCTCGTGTAAACCCTCGATACTCTTAACAAGACGGGACACAAAGCAGAGTTTAATGATATTTAAATTTGGAACTACTTGCATAAGAGATCAATTAAACTTGAACTAGAATAAATAAAAATTGTTCAAGTGGACTTGCCTGTTAGTTGACGACGATAAAATTGAACACTAGAATAACGGGATCAGTATCCCGGGCAGTCGAACATGTGCGAGATGTGTGCCAGCCACGCCAAGTCAGCAACTCCAATAATTCAAACAGCAATCAACTCCTTCAATAGCTCCAAGTTAGCAACACTCCAAACAGCAATCAACTCCAAACAGAGATACAGCCAACCAAACTCAACTTCACTACTCCAAACAGCAAACACTCCATCCCAATCTCTTACTCCACAACACTAAACACCAATACAACTTCAATACAACTATCTAATCCCACAACACCCAAAACAGCAACTATAATTCACTACAAACATAATCTAATATCCAACTCCAACACAACACCAAACTTCAAACAGCAACTATTCAACAACAATCCAATCCACTCCCAACACCGAACACTAAACTCCAAACTCCAAACACAACACACCAATAAAATCAGCCCAATTACCCACAAATCCCCAATCCAATCTTCTTCTTCTTTCCACACACAGGGAGTTTCTTCCTCTTCTTTCACATCGACACCCAGAGAGAGAGAGAGAGAGAGCGAGCGAGCGACTGAAGTAGAGGGCAGCGACTTCGGGGGTTGTTCGACGGTGGCGGAGACTGGCGGGATGTGGTCGGCACAGGGGAGGAAGACGATGGACTTCGGGGTCGAGGTTGAGGCTGGAGCCGCGCTGACATGGGAAAGGAGAAGAGCGGCACTGGTTCGGCAATGGTGGACTTCGGAGGAGGAAAGACGATGCTGGCAGCTTCGACTGTGGCAGCGTCGAGGGCGATGTCGAGGCGGTTGCTGTGGTTGGGGCGACGACTGAATGGAAGGCTGCGAGGTGGCTTCGGAGTTGAGGTGCTGGGTTTGAGAGACGAACGGGCAAGGTTGCTAGCGGTGGACTCATGGCGTTCGAGCGGAAATGGAGGCGACTGGTCTGGCGCTGCGGCGATGGGTGTGGAGTCGAGTGTTGGGGAAATGGCCGGTGGTGGCGATGCTGCTGTTGGGCCGACTGTCGACTGGGGAAAAGGAGACGGCGGATGGAGGGTCGACTGCGGGGAGCGCAGGGGTTGTGCGGCGACGCAGTGGGAAGCAGGCGAAACTTCGAGGGCGGAGCTCGATGGTAATGGCGGAGGCAGTGGACGAGCGGAAAGCGCTCGCGGCGTCGGTGTGGATTCTTCGGTGGTGACGGCGTCAAGAGGGAAGAGGAAGAAGAAGGGGGATGGGTTCGGGTGACGATGGAGGAAGAAGGAGATGTCGTTTTTGGGTTTTTGTTTGGTTCGTTCTGTGTTTGCTAGAGAACAGAGAGAGATGGGGAGAAAGAACGGGAGAGAGAGAGGGTAACGGGGAAAGAATGAAACGGGGTTGTTAATAACGGGAAAGAGAGATAGTGGGGGAGTGGTTACGGGATTGTGGGAAGAGTGGGGAAAAGTGGAGAAATTGTATAGGGCTGTGTGTATAGATTTGATTCTGTACAATATAGGGGTAATGGGTTCTGGGTTAGTGGGTTTGGTTCTTGGGCTCAAAAATTAATTAAAACAATTAGGACATTGGGCTAAAATATTTTGGGCTCAAATTAATTTAATTAAGATCGAATACGAAATTGGGCTTCAAAGTGAAATAAATAAAAGAAGAGACAAATTCTAGTATGGAATATAAATTTGAGTTTCAATAGGATATTCAAAATGATTTAAATGCATTAGGATGATTTATACAAAATTGAAATACAAGAATACATGGAAAAAAGAGAAAAGAAATAGAAATCCGTATAATCGGAAATAGGGGTTACATTAACCAAGAAGTGCTTACTTCCTGATTGATAAATAAGAGAATAGATGAAAGAATTGAATATATGAATATTATTAAGAATATGAATATTGAGGGTATGAGTACCACATAATGTTGAACATGAAAAGATGTTGATTCTAGAGGCTAAGTGAGACCCGAGTACTGGCAAAGTGATGATATTGATTATGGTTTCTGATTAAGGGCTAATATGGGCTATCGTTCTCGGTATATTGTTTAAGACCGGTAAGAGGGTAAGCTAGCTGTAGGTGGTATTGTTTATTCATGTTTCAATCTTAAGGATAGGCACTAAGAGAACATGTAATAAAATCAGTCGGCCATGCCTATATAGTCGGGCGGTGTACTTCGGGACTATAGATTCAGTCGAGCGGTGTACTCAGGGACTATAATTGCCCTGCATCCAGCCGGGCGATGTACTTCGGGACTGTGATGTGGAACGGGATGAGTCTCAACTAAATCTGGGACTATGAATGATCGGGCGGTGTACTCTGGAATCACGAATAGTCGGGTGGATGGGAGGCAGATCTTTGATATTCCGGGGCTGAAACGACACTTGCGGGACGTCTGCATGAGGTGGATTCTATATAGTCGGGTGGTGTGCTCCGGGGCTGAGATCCATATTTGTGGGATTTCTGAACCTTGTTTCGTTACTGAGTAGGTTTTCATGGTAGGGGATTGAATCCTATAATGTGGAGTATGTAGGTGCTTACCCTCGGACTATGTAGAATGGGATGCATAGAATTCGAACAGGTATGCATTAGTGTCATCATAGTATAACATCTACATTAGGCATTAAGTCATATCATACACTGACATGTCTATGATAGTCACTTTTTGCACTTTATTGTGCATTCAAGTTTGTATTTGCTAAAGCAAGAGAATCTCTATTTTATAGCTTTGCGTCAGTTGTATGCAATTGACGTGCCCACAGTTTTTCAATGCAGGGCCTGGATTGGAAAAAAGACATAATGTTGAATTGATGCTAAGGATTATTTTCAAATTTAAGCCGTTGTTGTTAAAGTTGTATATATCATATTGTATTCATTTAAATTATACTGTATTGATGTAAAGAACAATGTTGTATAATAAAAAGTTTAAAATTCCTTGTAAAATTGTACGAATTTGAAGTAAATGATCTTATTGTGCTATAAATTACATGTAAATGGAATTCAGGGCGTTACAGGTTCACTCGACATTTTGAGTGGAAGGCCTCGATTTGGGCGCGCCTCTCTTCCAAATGAATCCGTAGATCAGTTACTTGTTGCCTGGCACTGATGATTTGGCCGAGATCTCTCGATTCCTAAGGACCTCATAAGGCCAATGAATCGCTGGAAGGATTATGGACTGAGATATGGTTGTGCAGAGGGTGTTGTTCGTGATGGCTTTGTCGGGACCCCCCTTGTGCCTCTCTGTTGACATGAACTTAACTAGACTATTGGGGAGGATCCAGCTGATGAGGAGGAATTGGATCCTCCACGGGAGGAGCTGGTAGACGAAGAGAATTGGTGTGACGGCTTGAGGCCGCTACTCTGCCTCTTAGTCTTGGTGGCATTGCCGTAAGTCTGATGTGTGTAATTTTCCACAGACGGTGCCAATTTTTTGCTGATTATTTTGGTGTAGGAACAAACAAATGGTGAGTTTATAATTGACGGAAACTACTAAAGATCTAACATTTAATTGTCGCCATAAAAAGTATTTAGAGCTCTTGAGATGTGATCTAGATCGTTGATTGAACACCGTGATCTGAATCTGACGTTTGCTGACGCAACCGATGGACCTACAAAAAGCCTAAAACACCAGGGGTGGCCCCAATGACAGACCCTCCGACGCTCAAGTCAGAACCAGAGAGAGAACGAAAGTTTGAGAGAGAAATTATGAATTTATTGATCACCTTCTGAGTAAGGAAGGGGGGGGTATTTATAGGCCTGAGAAACAGTTAGGAAATTGATATGGGTTCATTAGAATGATATGAATCCATTATCTCATGTTGATTCTCCCTCTAAAGAGATAAAAATTTCTCGTCTGGGGATAAAAGATTTGACTTACTGCTCTCATGGCTTGGGTTTCTCTCCTAGTACGCCTAGTTGCTTTTAATGGGCTTGAAAGCAGCTCATGTCTTATAGATGAGCCTGAAGAATGTCCGTTATGATTAATTTGCCTGTGGAAGCTTTTGGATCTGTGCCGGAATTTTACAGCCCTGATTTTTTGTGATTTTTACCATTATCAATTGAAGTTCAATTGACGAATATCTAACCCCTGCAAGTCTTCCGTTGCTTACTTTCCTAGTGATGAGTGAAATTTATATATAATTTTTAGTACTATTTTATGCATTAAAATTGCGAGTTCTCATTTATTTCTTTAAAATTTATCTTATTTCTACTCAATATTATTTATTTGTTTTTTTTTTGTAGGAATGAGATGGATAAGTGCAAAAGGTGGGCGTTTATGGTGAAATAATGGTAGAAAATAACGATGAAGTTTTCAAAATTTGAGTACTCAAATAGGCGTGTTTATAAATTGGCCTATGAAAGAATCAATAAAAAATATATCGGTCAACTAGGGAGTGGAATGAAATTTTGTAATAAAAATCAAAGTTGAGTGAATTTAAATTAGGATTAGTAAATTAATTAGTTTAAAATTTAATAGATTAATCAAAATGTCTTAATTTTTAAATTAATTAGTTAATTATCGAATTATATTTAAACTAACCCTAATTATACTTAAACCTACCTACTATCCTATATATATATAGACGAAGAAAGGCAACATGAGATCTCTGGGGGCGACGTTAAAAAAAGAAAAGAAAAAAAAGATAAAGAAAGAAGGACGGAGGAGAGAGAGGAAGTGGGACACGATTATCAAGACATAAACAGAGAAGAAAAGGAGAGAGAGAATAGCTCGGAAGACGGGGAGAAGGATAGAGGAGAGAGGAGGATTTTGGAGGAGAGAGAAAGCTTCGCGGCGCGGGTTTCGAGACGTCGATTTTCAACAAAAACGAGTTTTTTTTTCTTTTGTAATTTTTATTATGCAATCCCAGAACATGTTTGTGAGTTGCAAATTTATTATGAACTAATTTTATTTTTTTAGGGCTTTGATGTAGCCTAGTTTTGAGAACACAATTTTAATTTTATATTATTTTTTTTCTTTTTTCATAGTTGTGTATTTGATTTTGTTCTTAATGCTTACAATTATTTGGCAAACTTTTGTATGATTTATTAAATCATGAAGACATCGAACTTGTAATTTGTGATTTTGAATTAATAAAATTAAACACCGTTACAAGACCAAACCGCTGTTAATGTGATCATTAAGAAATCCATAGATCTTAATAAATTTTTAATTAGTAATTTGTACATGAACTATGACAAATAATTAGTTGAGAATATTTTTTGATATTGCTTCACTAGTAGAAAACCTTGCAATAATAATGGATTATTTGCAAGCACAAGAAATCCCTCGTTGGTGCTACCATCAACAATAAATTAATCACAACAAACTCATCCATTCCAAATGTTTTAACATCCGCAAGAGATTCTATTGAATTGTTGCAGGTGTTGATAATTACAAGGGAACAATTGCAACAAACAATATTCCATTACCAAAGCAGAAATAAAATATTTAAATTTTAAAATAAATTAAGTATGAACATGTACTTTACACATATAATTTTTCCGCTCAACAATTTGATGCTAAAAAAATACCCATACTTCTCAAATATTGAGCGGGCAAAAAAAGGAAAAAAAATTAAAAAATAATCAAAACCCTCATCCTTTTCCGATCCAAAACCCCCAAATCCCAGTTAAGAAAAAATCCCCAAATCGATTTCGACCTCCAAATATTAAAAAAAAAAAATCCCAATTCTCAAATCGCCTCGTCCGCCTCTCTCCTCCTCCGCTGCTAGTGCTCGCATCTCCTTCGCTGCTAGAGCTCAGAGAAGGCAACAATGGCGGAATGATGAAACCCAAATCCCCAACATCCAAACACCTTCTCTAACCCTCTCCAACCTTCTCCTCCAAAGGTAGTGAGTCTATTGATGATACAATTCTTGTTGGAAATGGGTTGCTCTAGTTATTAAATTATGTGCCTTATCCTGTTAACATTGTTTTCTATCACTAGAACTTAAGTTTTTTCTGTTTTTGGTAGACCTTATGTGCCAAATGCTAAACGGAACAATAGAAGAAGTGAAGAAAGAGAAGCCAGAGGAAAGGACAATTGGGAACTTTCGGAAGGGGAACTACCATACTGAATTCTAGATGTTGCTGTTTCCGTGTTTGTTTACTGCTCATTTCTGTAAGTTTTTGTCGAATGAGCTTGGCTTTTGTCGAATGAGCTTGGCTTCTGTAAATTTTTTGTCCTCATGGTGTGTATTTTTCTGATGATTAAGGAGTTCTAATAGATGAAGTATGTCACTTGACTCAAATGCAATTATATTTTGTAAATGAAATTTATTTAATGCAATAGAATATCACCTATCTGGCCTAATCAAAGGTGTTATACAATTGCTTGTTTGTTGTAATGCCTTACTACCTTTGGACCATGAAAATTATGTCCAACTTATGGATTGATGTGGTAATTAGGATACTTAGTAGGAGGTTGCTGCTGTTAAGATGGCATTCTTGAACCATACAAATCATATTTAGATTAGGTAAACTTTGTTGGGTATGAGTGTTGGTTCTGACATAATTCCTTTCTGCTACTATCTAAGATGTCGGTATGTGATAACTGCCACATTTCAAATGACATTTTTTTAAATTGTAGTCCCTAGTTGATGTCTATTGACTTGTTAGTTTATCCATTTATGATTTGTCTGATGTTTGTGTGTTTCAGGTGCAGCAATATCAACTGGGCAAAGCGGATGAAGTGCAATATTTGCAACACCAATAAGCCTGGCCACAATGAGGATGGCATGAGGTAATACAACGATCAACTTTGTGGCCAATTATAAAATATCTTTGAAGTCCTAATGCAATCTCTTTGTTGTGTAGTTTTCAAGTTATTCATCTGTATGCATCTCTAGTGCTTTATGTTCTTAAGTTTTCTATTAATCACTGAAGTTGGATAATTTTTGGCAATTTGATTGTATGAAGAATTGCTATACTAAGAACACACACTGATGCTTATTGGACCTATGCATATTCATACATATTGCTTGCTGCCTTTTATGAAGAATTTTGTGAAAATCTCTGATTGAGATCCTGATAAGTTATGATGTATTTTTTTAAACAACCCCTACGTGTTATACTAGAGGTGATGGATCACCTCAGAGCATTAGATCTTTGATTTTACAAAACTTAAGTGGTATCAGTTGGAAACATGCACAAAGCCCAACATGGGTATATCGCAGGTTACTAGGGTCGATAGATTTCCGTACAGAATTTTGGAATTGTAAGTTCTCCGACTTTGTAATTATAATCTTGCAAGGCTTTAGTAAAACTCTATTCATACAAAAAAGAAAAAAAAATGTGTATACATCTGTTAACTCCAAACCATGGACATTGCATTGTATTCTGAGCTTATTTAGTGTCTTCATTCTTCAACCTCATCATGTCAAGAATATTTAACATCTTCCATTAGTTTGACTGACATATGCATTAAGGAGTCTATAGTCGATTGAGACACATGAACAACTAGCATCTTCCTTCCATCTGTTCCTTGTGTGCATTAAGGCTTAGCAGTAATGTATGTTTCGCTGTTACATGTATAAGGTTGACACTGTGAAATCTTATTTCATTTATTTATGCATGATTAATAGATTGATATCATTTTCTTGTCAAACAGGAGTTTAGTTCATGCCTATATGAGTATATATGTACACATACTTCAAGTTAATAAAAAACTTATTCATACAACCTGCATATGTCAATTTCTATATATACCTGCATATGTCAATTTCTATATACCTGCAAGTTCACTTTCATATATGTGCATACTTCAATCTAATAAAAGACCATTTCTGTATACTTGCATATGTTTTCATTTCTACAGCTGCATATGGTTCATTTCCTCATACAATGCACTGCTTTATCTCAACAAAAGGGCATTTTTTATATACAACCTGCACATGCTCATTTCAAATCAGTAAAAAGGGGGTACTTTCTAAGTATCAGTTGTCACATACACATCTGCATATATGCATATTCTTCTTTTAGTACAAAGAGCTATTGTGTGTGTGTGTGTGTGTGTGTGTGTGTGTGTGTGTGTGTGTGTGTGTGTGTGTATGTATGTATGTATGTATGTATGTATGTATGTATGTATGTATTTCAAATCAGCATAAAGGGGTTGTCTATATATCAGTTATATAAGTGTATACATATGTTTCAATTAAATAAAATTTATCTTCACTTATCTGCACATATATCTTATAGCAGTGAAAGGGGTTTTACTGTATAAAGAACTTGATGAAGAAGAGATAGAGGAAACAAGAAGACGACAGAAAGAGGCTGAAGAGGTATGCATCCTAGTTCTCTTTCTTTGGAATAATGTTATATTTGAATAACGAGTTCTAATTTTGTGTTGTTTCTTTTTCATGTAGTCTATATGTAGTGGCGATGACTATGAGACAGTGGGTAATGCGGAACATGCAGAAAACCTTACGTGAAAAGTGAAGTTGGGAATACACGGAAGCAGTAGCGGGTTAAAAGTTATTTTGAAAATATTTTATTTTGTTTCTTGGAGTTTCACAACTTATCTTTTCTTCTAGAATGTATTGTTGTTTTGGCACTATGAAACAAACAAAAAAATTTGTAATGAGAAGGTTCTGAATTATATAATATTCAAACTTATAGTGTTTTCTTTGTATAATTGTGTGAATCAATATGTGAAATAATTATATGTTCATTGTAAAAATACATTGTTTTAATTTGTAAATTTGGTTAAGCCATTCAAATATAATCAGTAATGAAGAAAAAATGTGTGCAATTGCATTCGCGAGGTAGCAATTGCAAGGGAATCAGTATCTTGCAGATTTTTGTAGCAATAGTTTATCAGCAACGGGAAAAATCCCTTTTAAAACACACTTGCAAGAGACGAATTTGTTGTAGATATTCTCTTATATATGGGGATAGCAAGGTACAACTTCCATTGCAGATATTCTATTGTGGCTAATATTTGCAAGGGATAGTTAAAATTCCGTTGTGAATGTGTACATTAAGCAGGAGAGATTTCGCAACAGCACAATTACAAGGGATTGAAGAAAAATCTCGTACAAATGTACACTAACCATGGAATTGTACTCTTCTACAAGGGAAATTTCTATTGCGACTGTAGCATTTTCTACTAGTGGCTTGAGAGAATATTGAATAATTTTGAGATTTTGGTCTACAACTTGAAAAAATTATATTTTTATTCACATGGAGTTATAAATTATGTGAGGTTAACTAGGTGAAATCAAAAGCCCTAGATTTTGTTTTGCCATTAACAAATCATATAAATTTCATATTTTCGTTCTCTTTTGTTAGTTTAGATCTTTAGATTAATTTAGTTGTTTTATTTATTAAAATTTCGGTTTTCAAAATAGTAGTTAATCTAATAATTTCGGTACTCGATAACATAATTAGTCCTTCTGGATTCGACACTCTTTTCTCTTATTTATACTACTTGTTGTGATTTTGTAACCTTGCAAATATTCACATCCCCTGGCTTGACCTTATCTACAAGATCGACGTAAACCCGTCGAAGAGGTCATACCCAATATGTGATAAGTTGAATAGTTGATCAATCTTGCAACTTTCATGTGCAAGTTTCTTTTGCTCCGGTAAGTTGAGGTTATGACACATCATATAACATAATCGTGAATCGATCTGTGCTACCTGCAATAAAATGTAAAATTTGATCGTATAAAATCTCTACCAATTGAGAGGAACAATAGTACATACATAATTAACTATTGTTTCATCCATAAATCTATAAAAAATATTAATATGAATATATGATGTGCTTTGGTACGCCTAAAAACATAAAAGAAAAAAAAAACGGAAAATACAATTTTTTGTTGATAATTGAAGTTGACAGCCTAATGTCATGCTTATATTTGGGGAAAATACAAGGGACTGGACTGAAAGGAATACAGATAGCTTCGAATATAAGAAAAGGTGGTGAATTCCGATCTGTCAATCTTTCTTCGAAGCAACTACTCCTTAAAGTTACCTAATTAAAGAAGAAATTACGCTCTAATGAGAATGATTAAGCTCTAACAAAGTCCGCTAATTATACTTTAAAATTGGGGAATTGTCAGATTTTGGACTGATATCTGGATATGTGATTGTTCTTTGGCTTCGTCATATCAATCCTGACATATATAGACTTGTTAATAATCCAAGTGCTACCGTCTTCTCTCTTTATCTTACTAATAATTATGATAAAATTTGGAATATTAATTTTAGAAGGTCTTTCTCTCTTCCACAAACTCATGAACTTAATGAAGTGCTTCATCTTTTAAGTATATTTGGGTTTATTAATTAAAATTTTGAAAAAGTAATTTTAAATTGGGGAAAATTTAAATTTAAAAATCCTGAAAAATTACGAAAAATTTCAGAAAAATACAGGAAAATGTTCGTCTTCTCCATAAGCTTTCTAAGTATCTCCAATACACCTTGAAAGCTAAGATTGTATTTCAGAATACAAAAATACGGCGAACTACTTCCCAAAAGTCAAGAAAATGGTCTTGCGGGAGTGGAGGGCTTATGATAATGGTAAAAATCGCAACAAATCAGGATCGTACGATCGTAGTAAAGATCCTAAAGCTTCTACAGCCAGATTAATCATTGCAGGCCTTTTTAACAGGTCCAGGCCTTCTTCAGGCTCATCTACAAGAATATGAGCCGCTCTCAAGCCCATTAAAAGAAACTAGACCTACTAGAAGAGACACCCAGCCCATGAGGGCTGTAAGTCAAATCTCTTATCCCGAGACAAGAGAGTTTTATCTCTTAAAAGGAAGAATCAACAGGAGATATGAGATTCATATTAATCCAATGGATTCATATCAATCTTCTAAACTGTTTCTCAGGCCTATAAATACCCTCATCCTCCTTAGTCTGAAGGTAATCAATGAACCTGCAATTTACCCCTCAAACTCTCTTTCTTTCTCTAGTTCTGACTTGAGCGTGAGGGTCTGTCGCCGTGGCCACCCCCGGTGTTTTAGGGTTTTTGCAGGTCCATTGGTCTTGTTAGCAACCGTTGGATTCATATCACGGCGTTCATCTAATAATCCAGATCCACTCTCTGGAACTCTAACTACTTTTTATGGCAAAGATCAAAGGTTATATCTTTAGTAGTTTTCTTCAAATATAAACTCACTATCTGTTTGATCTCACACTAAAATAAGCAACAACAGATTGATGCCATCTGTGGGAACTGTAAAGATCTACATCAAAGATCAGACTTACCACCATGCCACCAAGACTAAAAGGGAGAGCGGTGGCCTCAAACCGTCGAACCAACTCTCTTCGTCAACCAGCTCCTCCTGTGGAATACCCCGTTCCTCTTCATCAGCTAGATCAGCCCCAACAACCTAATCATGCTCCTATCAACGAAGAGGCATCGGCGGGCTCCCACCAAAGCTGTTATGAACAACACCCTCTGCACAATCATATTTCAGTCCACAATACTGCCACTAACTCGATGGACTCACGAAGTCCTCGGGGGTCAAGAGATCTCTGTCAAATTATCAGCACCATACAACTAGGGACCTATCTACGCATCCGTTTAGATGAGAGGCGCACCCAGACCAAGGCCTCCCGCTTAGAACATCAAGTCAACCAGAGAAGCAACTCTCCCCAAAGGCAAAGATCAAGACACTCCTCATCTCATAGGGGGTGCACTGTAGAAAGAAACCCGACTTGTGAGAGTCAAAAGCATCTTAAAAGAAACAAAGAGCAAGAGGCTCAATCACTAGGGACGAACCGGAAAACTTTAAGCATGATATCCTCCAATCTACCCGAGGTACTCATGATCAGGGTCGACGCTCATGGAGCCGCCACTGTATTCCAACAAGAGAAGAAGAATTCGGCGACTCAACTAGATCTAAGAGGAAGGATGACCAAGTCCTTCGCCGCACTCGAGAAGTAGAAGACCGTCTGGAACAGACAAAGAACGGTGGGTGATGAATGTAATTTTTACATAGTTTTTATTACTCTTTTACATATTAAAGTTGCAAGTTCTCATTTATTTCTTTAAATTTTATCTTCTTTCGACTTATTTTTATTTATTTGTTTGTTCTTGAAAGAATGAGATGGATAAGTGCAAAAGGTGGGCGTAAAATCAAGGGAGAAAACAAGGATACAAATTTCAAAATTCAAATTGATTCTAGGATTAAATTAGTTGAATGATTGGTTTAAAATCTATAAGATTAATCTTATTATTCAGGTTTTAACTAACTAATTATTTACACTTTCTTACCCTATTAATTAATTACCTCTCCTCCGCCTTATGAAACGGCAGCACCTAGAACTTGTACGGCTGTTTTCGATGTAGCATAGTTTTGAAAACACAATATGAATTTCATGTTATTTTATTCTTATACTTTCCATGGTTGTGTGTTTAAGTTTTTTTCTTAATGCATAAAACTTTCTGGTCAATTATTGTTTGATTTATTGAATCATGGGGGATGCCGAGAGGTAACTTGTGATTTACAATTATGGAATTAAACACCATTGATTAAGCGAAATTATAGATAATTTACCGCGATTAATGTGACTGTAGAGAAATCCATAGAATTTAATGAATCTTCAAATAACTAAATTTGCATAGAGATATGACAAATTATTAGTTGAAGATATGTTTGGTGTTATTCGAGAGAAGACATTGAATAATTAGGAGATTTTGGTCTACAGCGTGTAAGAGTAGAGTTTTTAGTATCATGAAATTATGAATTGTGTTGGATTAGCTAGGTGAAATCGAAAGCCCTGGAGTTAATTTTGCTATTAATAAACCTTAAAATTTCAGATTTCGTTCTTTTTAATTAATTTATTTTTCCGTTAGTTTAATTTGGTTGCTATTTTTTTTATCAAATCTTCGACTCTTCAACTAGTAGTTATTATGGTGAATTTCGGTACTCAATAAAATAATTAGTCTTTGTGGGTTCGACACTCTTCTCTTTTAAAACTATACTACTTGTTGCGATTTTGTGCGCTTGCAAATTATTTCATCAAGTTTTTGGCACCCTTGTCGGGGACTAATTATTCTTTTAATAATATTGATAATAGCTAGATTGTTACTAATTGGGGTTTTTTTTAAAAGAAAGATATGTTTGATTGGTTTTTCTGTTATTATGTATATTTTATGTCGTAGAAATGTATCACCATAGCGAACAACGGTAATGGAGAGAGAAATAAGGCTCTGAGGGACTATGCTATGCCCTCTGTTAATGGAGCAACATCAACCATAAAGAGGTTGACTGTACAAGCTAACAATTTTGAGATTAAACCGGCAATCATTCAATTGATTCAACAGACTGTTCAGTTTGGGTTACTGTCGTACGAAGATCCTAATATTCACATTGTAAACTTTTTAAAAATTTGCAACACTTTCAAGCACATTGGAGTGTCCGAAGCTGATATCCGTTTGAGCCAGTTTCATTTTTCAGTCAGAGATAAGGCAAAGGCTTGGCTAAATTCTCTACCATCATGTGTCATCACTACTTGGAAAGGATTAGCACAAAAATTTATGGCTAAGTATTTTCCTCCGGCAAAGACAGCGAAGCTAAGAAATAATATTACCACATTCAATGAATTTGAGACTGAGTCCTTGTATAATGCATGAGAGAGGTATAAAGATTTATTGAGAATGTGTCATCATCATGAACTTCCAAAATGGCAGCAAGTCCAAACATTCTATAACGGTTTGTACAAATCGGTCTATGGTAAATGTTGCAGTTGGAGGAGCTCTTATGAGCAAAACTCTTGAAGCGGCCTATGAGGTTTTAAAGGAGATGGCATCTAACAATTACCAATGGTCTTCGGAGAGAGCAATGCCAAGAAAAGCAACTGGAGATTTTGAGCTTGATCCTATTACCATATTTAGGGCACAAATTGCTACTTTATCTAAACAACTAGGTAATATGAATGTTAATGCTATTCAAACAAATATTATATGTGATCAATGTGTTGGAAATCACTCAAGTATTGATTGCCAAATTGGAAATCTATTTTCTCAACTAAATTCCGAACAAGCAAATTATGTGTCCAACTTCCAACATCAAAACAATCCTTATTCGAACACGTATAATCCAGGATGGAGAAATTACCTCAACTTTTCTTGGAACAACAATTAAGGGGCAATAAGACCACCTCAAAATTTTCCACATCAAAAAAAGAAGCTAACACTTGAGGAGATGTTCATGCAATACATGCAAAAGACAGATTTGGCGATCCAAAATAACACGACTTTTCACAACCTTGAGGCCCTCAACTTTCAAATATCCTTACAAAGAGGAAAACATGAATCTTACCCAGTAACACCGTGACCAATCTCCAGGAGCATGTCAAAGTAATATCAGTAAGAAGCGGGAGAATAATTGAGCAGCCATAAGTACAAACTACAAACAAAATATGGCTGATAAGCAAGATGAGTTAGAGTCAGTTTTGGAGGAACAAATGCAGCAGGTGGCCAACCACCATGTTGGGAACTCTAAGGAGATTAAAAGAGCTTCAAACCCCACAGTTTTATCCCAATTCACCTTATGATCCATTATTCCTTTTCTGCAAAGACTTAAAAAGAATAATCTCAGTACTCAATTCTCTAAATTTTTAATTATTTTAAATAAATTGAATATTAATGTGCCTCTTATTGAAGCTTTGGAACATATGCCTAAATATGCACAAATTTAAGATATCTGTCAAACAAGCGAAAGTTGGAGGAGCATGAAATAGTGATGCTAACCGAAGAGAGTAGTGCAATTTTACAAAATAAGTTGCCTCCTAAACTGAAAGATCCAGAGAGTTTTAAAATTCCTTGCACTATTGAAAATTCTTATTTTGATAAAGCTTTGTGTGATTTAGGAGCAAGTATTAATCTTACGACTTTTTCGGTTTTTAAGAAACTTGGTCTTAGAGAAGCAAAATCCACTATAGTTTCATTGCAATTGGTAGACAGATCTATCAAGTTCCCAAGATGTATAATTGAAGATGTTTTGGTGAAGGTAGACAAGTTCATATTCTCAGCTGATTTCATAGTGTTAGACATGGATGAAGATGAACAAATTCTGCTGATTTTGGGGCTACCTTTTCTATCTACGGGGAGAGCTTTGATTGATGTACAACAAGAAAAACTTATTTTGAGGTTTGAGGATGAGCAAGTAACGTTTGATGTCTTTAAATCCATGAAGTTTTCTGCCGAAGTTCATTAGTGTTTTCAAGTTAGTGAAACTGATTTAATTGTGGGTGAGACACATAAGGTAGAAGTTGAAAAATTACCGGTAGAAGTGTGTTTAACAACAACTGTTGAATCCTAGAAAAAAAATGTTTTGGAATATGTTCGGTATTTGGAAGCTGCACCATCCATTCATCTTTCTTCTAAGCTAAAATTCAAATATGTGGGGATATCAAAGACGTCATCTTCAAGAAAGAAACCACTCAAACTCGAGCTTAAACCGATGTCATCTATTTTGCAAGATGCACAAAGAAAACCTAATCTCCATATGAAGGAAGTTGTTACAAAAGTGGTTCGTATGTTGTTGGATATTGGCATTACATAACCATCTCAGTTCGGCTGGAGACTAAAAACTTAGCACTTTTTGGGAGGCAACCCATGTTTCCTTTTTCCTTCTTTTAGAACTATTTTTCTTTTTGTTTACTTTAATTTAAAATTTTGATTTTCTATTTTATAGGATTTCATAAATTTTGGGGTTTCCAGGAGGAGTTGTTTTTTAGATCTAGATTGATGGCTGATTTTGGGCAGGATGGAGTCCAAATCTAAAAAAAATGTGTCAAATACCGATCGAAGGAAATTAACTTAGTTTTCAAATGCAAAACGAATCAAGGAATTTGGACATCAACAACTCCAAATTTCATCAAAATAGTAAACATCACTTGATAATGGTAAAAATTGCAACAAATCAGGACTGTACGATCCCAGCACAGATCCGAAATCTTCTATAGGCAGATTAATCATAGCGGGCATCTTTAACAGTTCCAGGCCTTCTTCAGACTCATCTACAAGAACATGGGCTTCTCTCAACCCCATTAAAAGTGACAGATTAGACACCCAGCACATGAGGGTTGTGATTCAAATCCCTTATCCCCGGAGAAGCGAGTCTTATCTCTTAAGGAGGAGAATCAACAGGAGATAATGAATTCATATCAATCTAACGGATCCATATCAATCTCCTAAACATTTCTCAGGCCTGTAAATACCCTCCCCCTCCTCAGTCAGAAGGTAATCAACAATTCGCAATTTCTCTCTCAAACTCTATTTCTCTCTCTAGTTCTGACTTGAGCATTGGAGGTTCTGTCGCCACGACCATCCCCGGTGTTTTAGGTTTTTTGCAGGCCCATCAGCCGCATTGCAACCGTCGGATTCAGGTCACAGTGTTCAATCAATGATCCAGATTTACTGACAGGAGCTGTAAATACTTTTACGGCAATGATCAAAGGTTAGATCTTTAGTAGTTTCCTTCAAATATAAACTCACTATCTGTTTGCTCCCACACAAAAATTAGCAGCAACATATTGGCGCCGTATGCGGGAAACTACAGAGATCAGAATTACAGCCATGCCACCAAGGCTAAGAGGTAGAGCGTCGCCTCAAGCCGTAGCCAAGTCTCTTCGTCAACAAGCTCCTTTTATGGAGGACCTAATTCCTCCTTAACAACTGGATCAGCCCTAACAACCTAGTCAATCTCCTGTCAACGGAGAGGCACTACGGGGCTCCCAACAAAGTCGTCATGAACAATGCCTTCTGCACGATCATAATGCTTCGACTGATTCAATGGCCTCGCGAGGTCTTCGGGAGTTAAGAGATCTCCGCCAAATATCAGTGTTAGGCAACAAGGAACCGATCTACAGATTCGTTTGGATGAGAGGCACCGAAATCGAGGCCTCCCACTCAGAATGTCAAGTGAACTGGAGAAACAACTCTCCCCAAAGGTAGAGATCAAGACACTCCTCCTCTCATAGGGGTGCACTGTGGAAAGAAGCCTGACTCATGAGAGTCGAAAGCATCTAGCGGGAAACAAAGAGAAATAAGCCCCAATCACTAGGGCTGAATTGGAAAACTTCAAGCTTGACATCCTCCGAGCTATCCAGAGCAGTCAAGATTTTGGTCGAAGATCACGAAGCTGCCTCTACTCCCTCAAGAGACGAAGAATTCAGTGACTCAACTAGATCCAAAGGGAAGGACGACCAAGTCCTTCGCAGCATCCGAGAATTAGAAGCTCGTCTGGAAAAATTAAAAATTGAGGGGAACTGCTCCAACAGGGCTTACAGTCCTAGTCAACCTTCTTTCAACAAATCCATCCTTGATGCACC
This sequence comes from Hemerocallis citrina, assembly GCA_017893485.1. Classification (NCBI taxonomy): domain Eukaryota; kingdom Viridiplantae; phylum Streptophyta; class Magnoliopsida; order Asparagales; family Asphodelaceae; genus Hemerocallis; species Hemerocallis citrina. The sequence continues at coordinate 21,445,671 of CM030363.1, forward strand.
CATTCTTAAGAACTTCAAAGCTCCACCATTTGATTCTTACAATGGTGAATCTGACCCAGCTGACCAACTTGAGAGTTTAAAACTCTAATAATGATATAAAATGCCACCAATGCGCCCATGTACCGAACATTCCCTGCAACTCTGAAAGGATCAATAAGGGAATGGTACTCCAACCTCACACATTCTTCTTCGACCAGCTCGGAGATCTCTTCATAACACATTTCGTTACTAGCCGCAAGGGTGACAAATAAGTGCTTCCCTGTTGGAATTGAAGCAAAAAAGACGGAGAATTACTGAAAAAGTTTGTCAAGCGCTTCACAGCCGAAACAAGGTACATCTCTTCCCTACATTCATTAGTGGCAGCTACTGCCTTTCGCCACAACATCGCTGACAAAGACCTGAAAATATCCATCGCAAAAAAAGCCTTCTAAAGATTACATTGAGCTCCTAGAAATGAGTGATAAATATATCAAAGTCAAGGAGGCTCTTTATCCTCAAGGCATGAATGATTCATCTTTCGAAAACAAATATAAGAACACAAGCAAGGAAGGGCCTAAAAATTTTTAGAAAGATGTCGTAGGTCAGCGCTGTCCACTTCCAACACCACACTTCGACAAGTTCACTTCTCTCAATACAAGCGTATCAGCAATCCTCATGGAAGTTGAGAAAGATGGAATAATCGGCCCTCCCCCCAAGATGTGAACGTCTAGCAAGATAAGGAATAGGAACAAGTGCGCATTTCATAGAGACCATGGACACACTACTAACAACAACCGAGCCCTCAAAGAAGAACTTGAAGGCATGATTCGCCAGAACTATCTCTCTCAATTTGTCAAACAAAATAATAATGCTGAAATGCCTCTGGCATGGGGGACTAATAAGTGTCAAGAGAGGCCCTCCGAATCACAAGACTCAGAATGCATTGCCATTCTTCACTCTATTCACGGAGGCCCGATGGGGGGAGATTCCAACTCCTCCCACAAAGCATTTTTAAGGGAAGTCAACTCAGTACATAACATCCCATAGACCAAGAGCATCGGCATCCCGATATCTTTCTCGACAAGGACTTAGAAAGTGTCCAAACAACTCACTGCGACGCATTGGTTATAAACCTTTATATGGTGAATCATGAGGTACGATGCATCCTGGTGGACAATGGCATCTCCGTAAACATCATTTTCATGAACACTTTTAATGGCCTGAAACTCTTGTGAGACCGACTCAAGCCAGCCGGTATACCCTCCACGGATTCTTTGGTGTACCTATCCAAATTGAAGGAATTGTCACACTCGTTGTGAAAGCACGAAATGCCTCCGCTATTCGAACGGGGGCACTTAACTTTATGGTAGTAGACATCAACGCCTCATACAATGCAATATTCGGCCGTCCAGGCCTAGTGACCTTTCATACAGTTGCTTTTGTCTACCACATGAAAATGAAGTTTCCAACAACAGCTGGCGTATGCCAAGTTGTAGGGAGCTAACAGACTGCACGAGCATGCTACACTGCTACAATAAGGTGCTCTGTTCTCCTCCTCGATGCCATAGAGCTACCCCAGAAAGCAATCACAATAACACCAAGTCTATAAATAGGTTCGAAGCTACTGCACTAGACAATCGTGTCGAGAACTTCCAAACCTGCCAAATCATCTCCCACCTGGTCCAAATTCATTCTCACCAGAATACAGTAATAGAATTGAACCCCTCGTCCGAAGCTGCTCTGCTCATGCAACAGGAAAAAATAGTTCTACTTAAAAACATTGGCTAATTTGAAGATCTCACATTCTTTTTGCAAAACAAGGGGAGACTCGCTACAAAACAACCAAGTTCAGGCAAGGTCTACCAAGTTGTTTGCTTAACGGCTCATCAACTTAAAGACCCGAGGGGCAAGGAGATATCAGTAGGAACTTAGAGTGAGAAACACCTGATGAACTTCAACAAGGGTGCTTAATGCCCGCTTCCTCTATATATTTTCAATCTTTTCTAAATAAAGGCCAACCACTAGAGCAGCTGTTTAGTTTTATTTTTCAATAAAGACAGCTTTCACTACCGGTCACTCATATAATAAAGGCCAGCCACTAGAGCAGCCGCTTTGTTTTATTTTTCCAATAAAATTCAATATTAATTTTATAACTTGATATTTATTTTTCCACTAGAGCAGCCGCTTTCACTACCGCTCGCTGCCCTGAGAGCCACCGTCAACCGTCAGTGCCTCGCCATGATAACCCCGCCAGTGCACATCCTCTGCTCGTTGCCTCCCTTGACTGATACACATTGCCGCTGTCTCTATGTGTTTTCGCCAACAGAGCCTCCCTTGATCTCAGCCGTCCGATCCCCCATCAGATCATCTTCTTCTTGATTATCATGATCATCATCATCAAAGTGAACCTGGACCTTCGATCTAGATCGCGATCGTGATCATCGTGGTCGTTGCTCGTCGCCGTGTCGCCGGGATTCTGATCCCATTATTCTTCGCACTTTCCGATCTAATCGTCATTCAAAGGCAATTCCACTTGAACTCGTTTATTTTTCTAATTCAAGATTATTGATCTCCGCAAGTAGTTCTCTTTCGATAATCATAATATTGCATTGAGTACCTTCCGTTGGGGATATCGAGAGTTTACACAAACTAACCCGAAGTATCCTTGACTTTGTGCCAACATCTATTGCTTCAAACCCAAGCTTCTATGCACACACGACATGAATAAATTGATTAGAAACTTGTATATAGAAAAATATAGTGATTGAATGTATATTGATCGATTGTGTTATTGAGACTTGAAGCGTGACATGATAACTTGGCTTTGTACACTGTAAAAATTCAACCTAATTTTGTACATTAATATTAATGCATTTCATGATACAAGAACATGTAGATAATCCATTTTGATGAATATATATAATGACTTTTTATTATTTCTTGCTGCCTGTTCTGTTTTGCACTCAGGGTTCGACCCTGTTACAATAAGAACCAACCAAAACTATATAAAATGGAATTGTAGTCTAATGAATCTAGTTTCCAGAAAATCTTACGGATCAAGATTCTGATCTGTGAGCTGCTAGTTATTGCAGTTGCAATTTTAGTCACTGCTGGTCTGTATTTCCAGAATTGCAATTTAGAGAAACATCGACACAATTTTCTGTTGAAAAACCATGATAATAGTATTGTAATGACATGAAACTCTCCAGAAACTTAGTAGACATGCTTAGGATTCATTTTCTAATATTTATAGATTTTTAAATTGATTTTACATCTTGTTTTCACCCATAGAATTTTGACTATAAGCTGCTGCCAGAACCCTTAAGCTGTAAAGATTAGAGTAATCGACCTAGTTATATTCAGAATCAATTGAAACTTACTGAATATGAATTGTAGCCCCATATGTCTAGTTTACAGTCCTTTTGACGGAATCAAATTCTGAATTATTGTTTGTGAGTTATTGCTGTTTTAGTACAGCTGTGTCTGCTCTTTTCAGATTCACAATTACATGTATTTTACCATGCATCGCATCATTTTGTTGCATCCTTATCATCTCCTTGACACTCTTATACACATTACATGATCATGAATGATTTAATAAAATATTAACAAGGCGAGGTAATAAGGGTTGACTTAGTAGTGGATAATCTCTGAAAATGTACTCGGTAAGGCCTTATCGTTATATTGTATTGTCATGGAAGGATGAGTATCGATTGTGAATTATTGATTGTTAATTGTAAATTATTGTTATTGATGCCGAGTACACGCTCTGTAGATCTCACCACGATGTCTAAAACGAACACTGTTTTGTATGCACCGAACCATTGGTATGGGACGCAGTAGTATGTGCATTAGTTAGGCTAAATACTAATAGAATAGATTGACACTTGCATCCTTGATCGTGACTTTGGACATTGACATTGTTTATCGGTTATTTTTATTGAAAATTGCATTGTTAAATCTAGACTTTTCATCAGTCCCTGTTATTGCCTTTGACTTTGTTCTTCATATTCCTTGATGTACCATGTTCCTTTACTCTTTGCTTTTCACTACTTGTTGTCCGTACTTGTTCTAACGAACATTTTTTTCCACCCTAGTTGATCAAATTGCAGGTGCACAAGGAGAATTACCAGAAGGCATTGGTGAGCAGTTCTTCTAGGATTGGAGCTGGAGCTTGCTTTGCAATAAATTGTTTCTTCCATGTTATTTTTATATTGCTTTATTACTTTCGTTGAACTTTGTATCTCGAGCTTTGTTGACTCGTAATTGTTACTTATTTTCAGTTGTTGGTTATTATGTTGGACTATTGCATGTCCTTTCTAGTATTTGTTTATGTGATTATGTTTTTCTGCGTGGTTATGATTATTCCTTTTTCATATTGTTGAGTTAAGACTGGTACAGCTTATAGATGATGTTAATATCTTTCGCTGGGTCTTCGTCACGGACTCGTATTCCTGTATTTTGGAAAGCGGAGAGTGACAAATACACCGTATGAGATGGGCCGTTAGGGTAGGCTTAGTAATTAATTTAGTGGGCTAAAAAATGGATTTAGGCCTAATGGATTTTAATTAAAAATAAATCACACAATTGCGATTAGAAAAATGAGAAGAAAAATATTCAAGACTCAAGAAAATTTTAGGAACCAACATGTGTACCGAAAACACATGCGTCTCATGTATAAAAATATATTTGAGAGAATGAAAAACATTCAAAAATACAAAATACGCAGAACATGTATATTAATAATGTTACAGATATTTCACGCAACGGTAAAACATGCGTAACCGACACCTGTATTGAAAGCACGTGCATTGTACGTAAAAACATAAAGATTAAAATAAATATTTGGGCTGGCTCAAAATAGGATAAAAAAGAATTTTGAGAAAACGAAAAATGTATAATTAATCAAAATACAAAAATACGTAGAATTTTTACATTAAAACACGTTACGGATATTAACCGTAACAGTACAAAATACATGCGTGTAACACCCGTGGGTAAAATTGTCATAACTCAATTTTTCGGGGTGTTACACTCCCCCCTGAGAATAGTTCTGTCCTCAGAACTTACTAGGGTAAAAAATATATTTTGTACACACCAAAGAAAAATCATTAATATATATAGAAAAACTGTCAATACCAAGAAAAGAAATATAGTATATAATGTGGAAAACAAACTAAACTTATATAAGAAAACAATGAGTATTAAAATTAATAAGAACGAAATAAGAAAACTAGAAAAATAGTAGAAAAAAAATGTGATCATAAAAGATAGTATATATTGAAAGAAATTTTCATAAAAAAAATATTGGACAAAATATTAGATATTATAGTAAAGGAAGATGTAAATTAAGTCATCAATTGTGAAAGAAATGGCAAAACAAAATAATTAGCAAGAAGTAAAGAAATCATAGAAAAAAAATCTTTAAAAATAAGTATAGTAAACAAAATAAAGTAGTAAGAAGTACAACGAAAAAGATTAAAACAAAATAGAAGTATAGAAATAAACAAGAAGGAAGATAAATGTAAGTACACAGAATAAAAGCGTTGAAATAGTATACACAAATTATAATGCAGTAGAAAATTTTTAAATAGACTAACAACGTAAATAATCATCAAGTAGCTCAAAAATTTACTGAGATAATAAGGTTATTTTTATGACAAAGAAATAAATAGTAAAAACAAAATAAGGAAAATTATAAAAAAATACAAAGTAAACCGATAAATGATTGGAAAAGTATAACAATTGAAAAATAGTTAGCACTGGCTAATAAAATTTTGAAAATTTTAAGTAAAAAGAAGTTAACTAAATGGAAATGGGAAAATGAATGATTAAAATTGTAAACTAAGAATACATGTTAATAGATAAAAGAAGGTAGCAATATAAGAGAATACTATCTCATGAAAAGTCTGAAATTGTAAAAGTGTTAAATTTAGTTGAAAGAATAAACAATATAATATATGTATAATAATAAAAATTATAATTATGCGTATAAAATAACATCATAAAATTTTTATTTGTAAAAGTTACATAATAATTTTATAGAATAATGATTAGTATATATAAAATATATATAAGTTGTCAGGTATAGCTTGAAAATCAATATATATAATATTTGTACCTAAATACGCGGAAAAAATACTATATGACGAAACAACAATACTATAACTTGATAGTTGTAAGAAAATGGAGAAACAAAATAAAATAATTGTAAAAGTATAAATATATAATTGAAACATAATATTAATTGGGATAGAAATGAAATGTAGATAGTAAACGAAATTATAAATAATAAAAATCATATTATATGAGTAGCGAAGATAGGTTAGCAATAAAATATAAAAATGAAATTTTATAAAATACAAAGTAATAAAATAATTAATAGTAACCAGTAATATAGATTTAAAAATAAAATAATAGTAACACGCATATGATAGATGTAGAAGCAAATATAAATAGTAGGTACTTAATTAAATGCGTATATAAGTATATATGTATTATAAATAATAAAGATGAAGTACTATAAGTTAAGTTGTAAAACATTTTAAAATGGTATAATCTAGTATAAAAATGGAATAATGGTATGAAAATATATATCGAAATAAAAGTAAGGGTTATTAAAATAGAAAAATCTCTTTTGTTGTGGGTTCGCCTCGTTGGTGTCCAACTGCATGCTTGCCTCCTTGACATCAAGTTGCATATTTGCATTTACGGCATCCGGTTGCAGTTTGCCTTTTGGACGTTCGGTTGCAGATTTTGCTAACCCGACATCCAGTTGCAGTTTGCCTCCATCGACGTCTAGTTGTAAATTTGCCCTCTCAACATCAGGTTGCACCAAAACGGGAATGGAATGATGTAATCTTCCATGTATACTTGGATATTGGATGTTTAATTTTAAGCATGACATTACGTTATGAAATTTGTGATATAAAAATAGATGTAAAGGTTGGGATAGTAAGAGGAGGAAATGAAGTAGAAAATTACGACGATAAAAAATTATAAATATAGATTATAAATATCGAATATATAAAATTAGTAGTAGTGAAAGGGATTTATAACATAAAAATAGAAAATATACGCATGAGCTTAAAATGCAAATGTGAATGAGAACAATAATTATGTAGTGTAGTAAATTAGGATAATAAACAAAAATAGTTATATAAGTGTAAAATGATATGTATAGTAAGTATGTTGCAATATATGATATATATATGGAAACCAGTGGAAAGTATATGCAGTAACCAAAAATGTAAACATAAAAAAATAAAATAAAATTGAAATAAAGATAAAATATAAATAGTGAGTGTATGTATTATATTAGAGGAGTGTAAAGATACAAAATTATATAAGTAGCTATTAATAGTGAAAGGTACCTATAACAGAAGGTAGGAAATAATAATTATAACTAAATAGTAATAAGAGGTATATTGCATTTATATAAGTAAATATATTACAATCATGTTTAACTATACTTAAAAAAATAAGACAACATAAAATAATGGAAATCAAAGTATTTGTAAAGTGAATGTAACCATACAAAAAATCAAAATTTAAAATCTAATAGAATTAATAACAAAGGAAAATGATAATCTTAATAATAATTTAATAAGTAGTAATTCAAAACTTAATAGAATACGTAAAAATATTAGCAAAAATAAATAAGTAACGTAAAAGCGCATGAAAGTAGGAAGGATAAAAACATCGAGAAAGAAAAATGAGTATGTAAAACTTATAAGATTAAGACTAAGGGCTGTCGATAAATATCAAAGTGAATTAATATTATAAGAAAATATTTATTCAAAAAATATTAAATATTAAAGATGAAAATTACTATGAGGAAAATACACGAAGAGAATAAAAGAGAAAAGCTTAGTCTACGTATAAGGTATCATGACTGTAGGTTCAAACTAACCATAACACTCGTGATACAAAGAAAACATGCTTACATATAATATCACATCAATGTATACGAGGAGAGTATCAAGAATGCAAGTTCAATAACTACTTCATTCATTACTCCAAACCGACACTCACACTCCAATGTCCACCCTAATGTGTCGTCCTTGTAATTTTGTATTGTTTATTGAATTTGGCTCTGATACCACTCTGTAACGCCCGAATTCCAAACATATGTAATTCGTAGCAAATACATGATCTTTTACTTCAAGTTCGTACAAATTTATAAGGAATTTAAAACTTTTTATATACAACATGTTCTTCACAACAGCACAATGGAATTTGAATGAATGCAATACAATCTACAATAATGAAAATTCTTCATTCTTGTAACAACTCATCATAGTGACTTCAAACCCTTGCCAAGTCCAATCCTGCATCTGCATCGAGGAATCAGTGGGCACATCAGTCGCATACAACTGACGCAATGCTATAATAGAGCGATTCTTCTACTTTAGCAATCACACACTTGAATGAAAACAGGAAAAATGACTACCCAAGTTATGACTACCCTAGTAGCAATGTATGATATGACTTAATGCCTAATGCAGATGTTTACTCTACGATGACACTAATGCATACTTGTTCGGATTCTTTGCATCTTATACTACATAGGTCCGAGGGCAAGCCCTTATCGTACTCCTCATTATAGCATTCAATCCTTCGCCATGCAACATAACCTAATGAATATACTCCAACGCGTAGTCACCGAGGAGTCACACCCCCAGGATATTAGACCTTACCGGCCTATTCCTAGCCCACCTTAATGGATTTACCGGACGCATCCTTAGCCACGAAACCTAGCAAGTCGATCTTCCGCAACTACGAAGCAGGCCTACACCTAGCCCACCTCAGTGGATTTACCGGACATATCCTGTCCATCCCAAACATTCCTAAGAACTGCAGTCTTTTTACTGGCCTTTTCGATGAATGACGGACATACCCCTAGTCACTCTAATAATATTCAATGTTATTTTGATTAATATAACCTTCTTCATGTTTGTCTATACTTCAAGTATATTTCTCAATACAAAAGTTCATTAAGATTAAAATCGCTATTTCTTAATACAAAACCTCTTTAAAATTAATCACTAGAAATTCCTGATCTTAATCTTATACTTATGCTTGTTGATTCTTGGTTTTGATGACAACAACACAATGCAAAGTTGTGTTATCACTTATATTTATTGCAAGGTATATTAAGATCAATACCATGGTGCAATACACAAAGGCAAAGTTGATCCAATGAAGCTTTCAAGACAATTGATCAAACCACAAAGAACTTAGTTCAAGCCACATTGATCAAGTAAGCTTCAAGATATAAAGACAATGGCTCAAGTCAAAGACTCAAGTTCAAGACAAGACTAGTGCTTGAAATTGTTTGTATTAAAGTGTCTTGTAACAATTGTAATTTTTATTCTTTGAGTCTTAGAAATATTGTAATAGCCTTGACACACACACACACTCACACATATCTTTTAATATTTGAGTGTTTTACAAAATTAAAAGATCGAAACAAGCTTGAATAAGATCAGTTGTTGAGTACCAGTCGACCATTCTTCGGAACCAGTTGACTGTCTTAGTACGAAACTGTCTGAACTCATACAAGCTCTGACCAGTCGACTCATTATGGCAACCCAGTCGACTGTTCAAGCCATTTCGACAGTTTTCTAATTTCAAAACTTATTTTTCAAATTCAAAACAATTTCTATCCGTTTTAATTCAGTTTTAGGAACTGTTCTTCAACGTTCCTATGATTCTTCTCTATAAATAGAGCATAGGAATCACCATGGAAAGGTTCCAAGCATTCTCTCAAGTTTTAATGTTTTTTTGTTTTTAAAGAGAACCAGCTTCCTAAGAAGCAAATATAATCTCTAAGTCTTGATTCTCTGAAAATCAGTCTAGTATAACATTGAATTCGTTTTAGACTGATTTCAGAAGTTGACCTTTTAGCCACTATACAAATATCACAATCATAAACAAAGCTATAGGTTGTTGTAACTCTTTTGTTGTTGTTCTTCACTCTCGGGTTATGAGAGTGGTCATCTCGGTTGGAGACTAGGGCTCTAGGTTGTAGAGTCAGGTTTTCACTCTAGGTTGTAGAGTGGGTGTGCTCTCTCTAGTGGTGAGAGAGGTCTACGAATTTGGCAGGGTTGTTGTCGAACGTCGTCGGGTATTCTTGTATTTTCTTCAAGAATAGTGGAAAATCTCAAGTGGCTTGCTAGGGAACTGGATGTAGGTCGAGAGGACCGAACCAGGATACATCGCTGCGTACTCTGTGATTGACTCTCTCTATGGTTGTATTTTCTTCACTTGCATTTCAATATTTCTGTGTTTTATTCAAAAACTTGTCTGGCAAGTCGACTGAGTCTCCTCTATAAGTCAACAGATCAGACTTGTATAAAATAATCTTCGAACACTTGTCTGCTAAGTCGACTGAGTTTCCGCTATAAGTCGACTAATCAGACTTGTATAAAATACTCTTCTTATCTGACACACCAGTCGACTATGTTCTCTTTTTAAGTCGACTGGATAGAACGAAAAGTTCAACTTTTTAATTAATTTTTATATAACCCTATTCACCCCCCCCCCCCCCCCCCTCTAGTGTTATTTTGCCTTGCCTATAGGATCCAACAATGTTTTGATTTTATTATCAACTACCCCGACCATTTCTTCAATTCAATGGATTATTATCCATGAGATTTCACAAAGAAGTGTTCTAAATTTGTATTCTACAACTAACTCTTAAATATTTTAATAATGTACATGTCACGCCCCGCTTTCCAGAATACAGGAACACAGGCACGTAATTGAGGCCCAGCGAATGATGCAGATACATCATTCATAAGCTGTAAATTTAACTCAACAACAAGATGACAATTTCAACCACGAAAGTATATAAAATCACAACAAGATAACAAAGTACATGACATATTGATGAACACAATATTATTCACATTTTAGAGCAATAACTTTAGGGCAATTAGACATTTAAATGCTCTATATATGGTATTTTACTCTCCTTTCTCTTTTCCACAGGAAACAGCATAAAAGTGCGAAACGAAGCAAATTCAGGATTTTAAGGATGATACATAAGGAACTGAAGAGATCAGTCGACTGATTATGCTAACAGGCGACTGGACAGAGAAGCTGAAGCTGCTCGGCACAGTCGACTCCTCCAACAACAGTCGACTGGGCTGATGAATCATGAAACTACTAAAGTCTCGACACAGTCGACTTATATCAAACACCAGTCGACTGATCGGCGGCAGAGTCAACAGATAAGATAATTAAAGATTCATCCAAATCCAAATACAAATCAAAGCAGATACGGAAAGAAAGAAGAAAAGAGAAAGATATATATATCGCCAATCAGATAAGGAAAGAAATAAATAAAAGAAGAGGGCATTTATGCAAAAGGGTAAAAACCCTAAATCTCTAGCCGTGTTCTATAAATACCAACCAAGATGCAGGGAATGCGCTATGCTCTGAATATCTAAAGACGGCTGGACCGACCAAGAAAGGCCATCAATAGCTAGCATCAAAGAAGGAAGACGATTGCTGATTGGGCTCAAGATCAATATCATACAAATCAGTGTTCTTCTATTCTTCTCTTTGTTTTCATTGTAGTCATGAACTCTATTATATTAATCAATAAAGGTTGTATTATGTGCAACTAATTTAATAGTTGGGTAGATTGAAACCGTAGTCATGTGATGCTTATATTTTTCTAAATGCTACGTTATTGCTTATTGATTAAACCTGAGAGTATTGGAATAGATTTATAGTAATCAAACTAGTTCAGAAACCTAGGGCAGTCGACTGAAGTGACAGCCAGTAGACTGCAGTCGACTGAAGTGACAGCCAGTCGACTGATCCGAACCTGGGATTATAAGTTTGTGTATTATAGATCTGAATCTGTTATGTGAGCATATTGAGACGACCCGTATCTCGTGTTCATAACTTGTAACAAGGGAATCTCTAGGGGTTCTTGGTTTAATCAACTTAAGGGATCTAGATCTGATACCAATTTCTAGAACCTTGAGTGTTTGTTCGTTTCCACTGATCGTATGTTTTCTTTAAGTTCAACTTAGTAGATACAATGCTAAACACTTAATGAAAGAAACGAATTAGAGTAGATACCATGCCTAATTCTTGGCTTAGGGAAACAGTACTTTAAGGAGTAGATACCATGCCCTTGAAGGGAACAAACATGAGTAATAAGAGTAGTGGATAACTTCGCATTACTGACTATAGGTGGAAATCAATGCCCAACTACTTAAATAGATATTAGTGACTCAAATCGTAACACTTCTTAATTTAGTTTTAATCTTTTTATTTCTTTTAGACTTTTAAAACAACTCTTTATGATTCTTATTCTTTTTATTGATTAGTAAGTTAAAGTCTACAATCTCTGTGGGATCGACCCTTGCTATTGCTACGTTTTTTTCTAAACGATTCGTGCACTTGCGAGGTTTATAATTTGTGTCTAGTTTATCTGTTTATTTAGGTAATTAGATTGCACAACAAGTTTTTGGCGCCGTTGTCGGGGATTGTTCAGTATTTTAACTTACAAATCAGTAAAATCTTTTTCTGTTTATTTTATTTTATTTTTTCTTTTTCTTTTCTAACATTTTCTTTTAGTTTACTTTCTGCACAAACAGACTCTGACCAGTCGACTGTCCCAAGGACCAGTCGACTGTACAGCGAAGAATTCCAGAAGCAACAATGGGTGAAAATGTATTAAATCGAGTACCAATGCAAGACAAATTCATTCCAAAGAATATTGAGCAACCGTCTTGCATAGCTTTTCAACCCAAAGTCACAGGAAACTTGCATTTATCTCCTCAATTACTCAGTATGGTTCCCCATTTCAGTGGCAGACTAGACGAAGATCCGCACCTCCATTTGCAAGACTTTTTTGATCTTTGCAGGACACAAAGCATCCAAGGGCTTACCCCCGAACAAATCAGGTTAATCTTGTTTCCATTTTCATTAAAACTTAATACTAAATTTTGGTATAATTCTTTGGAACCAAGATCAATTCAATCATGGGAGCAATTGGCAACAAAATTTTTGAAGGAGTTCTTTCCAGCCCAGAAAACCAGACAACTAAAAAGGGAAATTCTACTTTTTCAACAAAAAGATGGCAATTTATTCTTCGAGGCGTGGAAGGACTTCAAAAACAAGCTTCTCAAGTGTCCTACGCACAACATACCTAAGGATGATCAGGTACAATCATTTTATGAGGGTTTAAATGACGCTAACAAAGCAATTGTAGATGCAGGATGCAATGGAATGTTGATGAGGAAGAGTGCTGAGGAGGCCATAGAGTTATTTGAAGAACTCAGCGAGAACTCACAACAATTCTCCACAAGGAGGGGTCTTTCGAAAAGACAGGGAGTATACGAAATTTCTCATAATAATAACATGCAATTAGAAATGGAAACCATGAACAAAAAGATTGATATGCTTGTAAATTCAACGTTGGGAGGCATAAAAAGCCAACCAAAAGAAATTTGTGCAATTTATTTTCATTCTAGTCATACAACTAATTCATGTCCCATGTTTTCTTTCGCAGATCAGGAGCACACAAACTACGTAGAACAGGGAATGTACCCGCCCCAGAACAATTTTTATTCAAACACGTATAACCCAGGGTGGCAAAACCATCAAGGCAATCAATTCGCACCAGGGCATACGCAGCAATTCCAGGGTGGGAATGGGTATGATAGGCCAACACAAGAACAGGAGAAGTTGGATTTCGAATCCACCATTCTTCAATTACTCCAACAGCAACAACAAACAAGCAACCAACAAGGACAGGCCATTCAAAAATTAGAATTTCAAATTGGTCAAATTGCTCAGGAGATAAGTGAAAGAAAGGCAGGAGAATTCCCATCACACACCATACCTAACCCTGGAGGACAGGAGCAGCTCCAATCAAGGACAACACTAGAGGAAGAGATTGAATTTACAATGTTTGATGCACCACAATTTCCACACGATGGTCATGAATGTTATAATATTGATGTGGTTCAGGAAAGTTGTGACCCAACATTTCAGGAACATAGTGTTGATCCATTACCAGCAACAATTGCACACCCTCCACTACTATCGCAAGTTGAAATGGAATACGATGACTGGATGATTGCAGAGACAGTACATCACCTTGAACCTCCAACATCATATTCAGACCAGCCGACTGATGAACAGGATAAGTCGACTGGTGAACATAACAAGTCGACTGGTGAATGGAATAAGTCGACTGCTACAAGGTCACCAGATGTGGAGCTGAAGCCATTACCTGAATATTTGGGGAACAACCAGACAGTACCTGTGACAGTTGCTGCAAATTTCAAGATGAACGAAGAAGTAAGGCTGCAGGGAGTCTTGCAAAACCACAATGGTGCATTAAGATGGACCATTGCTGATAAACTGATGTCAAGATGGTACGGTCCATAACATGTTACAAAGGTTTCCCCCACATGGAGCATTGACGAAAAAATCAAACGTTCTAGGTGAATGGGCAGAGCGGGGAAACCTTATAATAAGATGAGTTGTGAGCCGCGAGCCATTCAATACATTGCACAAACTCATCGAGTCTAGCTGAAGACAAGAAACACAGCGCTTATTGGGAGGCAACCCAATTTTTCAGGGGAGTATTTACACTTTCCCTTTATTTTCTTTCAGTTAATCATTATTATTTTCCTTTAGTTATTTTTACTCTCCTTACTAGATGGTAATACATGCCTATTTATTTATTTTAAATTTTTGTGCGAACATTGAGGACAATGTTCCATCTAAGTTTGGGGGTATTAGGGGTATTTAGTTATATGGAGTCTTTTGATTTTTTTTTAGATAAACAATTTCTTATAAAGTAAGAGTAAGGATACTTATTTACTTTAGGATTGTTGAGTTTCATAATTCCTTACAAAAAATTGTATGAGTCATGCAATTATATATAATAAACAATGTGATGCTTTTTCTGGTGATTATTCCTTTAGATCTAGTCCTAAATTGAGTTTAAGTAAATAGAGTGATAAAAAATATATATAAATATATATATATTCGAATAAAGTCAATCTACTCCAATGTTTTGAGTGCTTAGTAACTAGGGGTATTCATCACCAATGTTTACCTTTACGACAAACGGCAACTTGAAATATGAGTATGCAAAGCACTTTGAAGTTTGTGACTTGTTGAGTAACCAGGTGAATACATCACAATATTTTGCATTCGCGTCAAAAGGTAAGTGACAACTTTAGAGAAGCGACTAAAAAAAAAAAAAAAAAAAAAAACCTCTAGTTTGCTTCTCGGTTTGTAGTAGAGGAAAGGGATAATCACAGATTGAGTAATCGCGTACTATAACTATAATTAATGGCATGACAAATATGATTGGGTTTGGAGATTATGACTAAACAATTGCACTGGAGAAAGTGGGTATGCTTAGTTTTACTTCATCTGAAATTGTTTATACTTTTTACTTTGATGCTCATGAGAATTCTTGGTCTGATAGTTGAGTCTATTATTACTATTCCCTTGTTCATAAATTCACTCTTTGCTTGAGGACAAGCAAAATCTAAGTTTGGGGGTATTTGATGAACACAATATTATTCACATTTTAGAGCAATAACTTTAGTGCAATTAGACATTTAAATGCTCTATATATGGTATTTTACTCTCCTTTCTCTTTTCCACAGGAAACAGCATAAAAGTGCGAAACGAAGCAAATTCAGGATTTTAAGGATGATACATAAGGAACTGAAGAGATCAGTCGACTGATTATGCTAACAGGCGACTGGACAGAGAAGCTGAAGCTGCTCGGCACAGTCGACTCCTCCAACAACAGTCGACTGGGCTGATAATCATGAAACTACTAAAGTCTCGACACAGTCGACTTATATCAAACACCAGTCGACTGATCGGTGGCAGAGTCAACAGATAAGATAATTAAAGATTCATCCAAATCCAAATACAAATCAAAGCAGATACGGAAAGAAAGAAGAAAAGAGAAAGATATATATATCGCCAATCAGATAAGGAAAGAAATAAATAAAAGAAGAGGGCGTTTATGCAAAAGGGTAAAAACCCTAAATCTCTAGCCGTGTTCTATAAATACCAACCAAGATGCAGGGGATGCGCTATGCTCTGAATATCTAAAGACGGCTGGACCGACCAAGAAAGGCCATCAATAGCTAGCATCAAAGAAGGAAGACGATTGCTGATTGGGCTCAAGATCAATATCATACAAATCAGTGTTCTTCTATTCTTCTCTTTGTTTTCATTGTAGTCATGAACTCTATTATATTAATCAATAAAGGTTGTATTATATGCAACTAATTTAATAGTTGGGTAGATTGAAACCGTAGTCATGTGATGCTTATATTTTTCTAAATGCTACGTTATTGCTTATTGATTAAACCTGAGAGTATTGGAATAGATTTATAGTAATCAAACTAGTTCAGAAACCTAGGGCAGTCGACTGAAGTGACAGCCAGTAGACTGTAGTCGACTGAAGTGATAGCCAGTCGACTGATCCGAACCTGGGATTATAAGTTTGTGTATTATAGATCTGAATCTGTTATGTGAGCATATTGAGACGACCCGTATCTCGTGTTCATAACTTGTAACAAGGGAATCTCTAGGGGTTCTTGGTTTAATCAACTTAAGGGATCTAGATCTGATACCAATTTCTAGAACCTTGAGTGTTTGTTCGTTTCCACTGATCGTATGTTTTCTTTAAGTTCAACTTAGTAGATACAATGCTAAACACTTAATGAAAGAAACGAATTAGAGTAGATACCATGCCTAATTCTTGGCTTAGGGAAACAGTACTTTAAGGAGTAGATACCATGCCCTTGAAGGGAACAAACATGAGTAATAAGAGTAGTGGATAACTTCGCATTACTGACTATAGGTGGAAATCAATGCCCAACTACTTAAATAGATATTAGTGACTCAAATCGTAACACTTCTTAATTTAGTTTTAATCTTTTTATTTCTTTTAGACTTTTAAAACAACTCTTTATGATTCTTATTCTTTTTATTGATTAGTAAGTTAAAGTCTACAATCTCTGTGGGATCGACCCTTGCTATTGCTACGTTTTATTTTAAACGATTCATGCACTTGCGAGGTTTATAATTTGTGTCTAGTTTATCTGTTTATTTAGGTAATTAGATTGCACAACACATATTACATGAACATAACCAACAACTGGAAAGAAATATAGTTACGGGTCAAACACGTCCGGATTATAACAAGGATTACATGAATAAAACAATAATTAAAATAACATGAAATTAAACAAGACTAGAATCTCTGTTCAGCAACACCTTCAGGTAGTTCTCCGTCTGGGCCTGCAAGTATATTATTACAAAGGAAAAGACAAAGAGGTACCCGTTAATGCAAGTCACGAGCCGTAAGTGGACAAGCTAACGGGACAATTATGAATTTAAACAAAAGCATGGAAAGAACAAGGAATCAAGAATCATATGATAGAGCAAATACAACATGTGACAGAATCAAGAACAAGACCTCATGGAACAAATAGCATGCATGTAAACAATTAAATAATCCATAGTAACATGTAACATGTAAACGAGTAAGCAAGTAAACGTGTCAACATAAACGAGTAACATGTAGACAAGTAAACAAGTCATCATAATCATGTAATATGTAAACGGATCATGCAAGTGTACGTATCATGTCATATCTTTTATTAACCTAACTAGGTAGCACTTCATGCGTCCCATACTACATGGTTGCTATCCACAATCAAGTGAACGTTTAGACTAGTGGTGGATTCTATAGGTCACGTACTCGGGAAACATATCCAGTCGAGTCAAGTCAAGTATATCTTGTATCAAGATACGTGCAATGTGGACATAGTGTAACGTAGCGTGAAACATAGAACATAAAATTTGCAAATTTACAATTTGCAACTTGCAAATTTGCGTCGGGGAACCACGAGCCCCCATCCGAGTACGCTCTTCTATATTGCCTACTACTAAATCTTTTCCCTTTATACCCCGACTTGTTATCTTTTTATTTATATTATTAAACATGAACAATAACTACATGCAACAACAGGGACGGGCAACATGGCAAGGGTAACATGACAAGATCAAGTATCAAGACTTATACGAGACAGGAAACATATTTCGGGGCTTATAAAATATGTGATGCGACTAATGACATGTATAATACTTAATCAAGAATATAATATATTATAACAACATGCAACCTAATAACAAGCAATTCCTGCACAACATCATGTATAATTATAGGAGTATATATGTGTGTATAAATTTTGTGTTCGTGTCATGCAAATGAGAACGAGGTATTCACGATCACATGTGAATACAGATCGACGGATTAGGTATGGAAACAGTTATCAATTCGACTTATGAATGCGAATTGGAGTCAAAAATAATATACTTGTGATATTTTTACAAAGGCTTGTACTAGAACAATAAAATTGTACAAGAGACACTTGCCTGTTAGTCGACGACGATATCGAACAAGAATAACGGGATCAGTATCCCGGGCAGCAGAATACGTGCGAGGTGTGAGGCAGCCACGCCAAGTCAGCAACTCCTAAAAATAGCAAACAACTCCTTTCTCCAAAATAGTACCAATTCCTTCACAAACTTCGAGACAGCAAACTCTCCACAACACCAAACACCATACAATAATCCAAACAACAACCCAAACACAAACACCAACAACCAAACTCAACTTCACAACAGTAACATGAATAGTACTGTACCGTGTTCCCTTCTTCCAACAAATAAAAGCCCACACCGTAAATCAATACCTCCAATTTTCTTCTTCTTCTTCTTCTTCTATTACAACCCATAGAGGGGGGGGGGGAGAGAGAGAGAGAGAGAGGGAAAGAAGGCTGCTACGATCGGCGACGGCTGGGGTGGGGGAGTGGGCGCGCGACTGTGGATGTTGACTCGACAGGGGAGATGAGCAGCACCGGAGCGGAAGGATCGAGGTGGATGGCGGAGCTGTGGTGATGCTTCGGGTCGGACGAGATTGAGACTGGAGGGAGAAGGAGCTTGAAGATGATGCGGGCTTCGGCGGATGTGGGTTGAAGACGGCGGCGAGGAGAACTGGTGATGGAGAAGCCGAAGCTGGAGGTTGGGGGTTCGATGGAGTCGACGACTGAAGAGCTCGAAGGGTTGGTAATGGCGGCTTGAGCGAAGGAAGATGAAGATGGGGCGCGAGTAGAGGGGGCGGCACTGTGACGGCGAGGAGCTCGATGGGGGAGCGACGACGCAGAGAGCTCGCGACAGGGGGAGGCTTCGACTGGTGGCACTGGCGGGGAGCAGTGCTGTCGACGATGGCGAGCTTGGTCTTCGATTGTGGGAGAGCGGCGAGATGGCAAGCGTCGAGAGGGAGACGAGGCGACAGCGGGGGTCGAGGAAGACGACGGTGAGGACTGGCTCGAGCGGGAGCGGTGGTGATGCAAGGCGGAGGTGGCAGAGTGGATTGCGGTGCTGTCGGCGAAGGAGCTGAGTCGAGCGGAGGGGTTCTCGGGGCTGTTGTGGTTGAATCTTGCGGTGGAGAAGACGAGTGGAAGGAGGATGGGTTGCAATTAAGCGTGGGCGACGCTGGCAACGGGAGGATGCGACGGCGGAGGGGAAACAACGAGCGACTCTCGGGGCTCGACTGGTGGAGGTGGCGACGGAAGCTTGAGCGGCGCTGCTGAGTTGAAGGGGATGCGATGTGGCGGTGAGCGGGATGAAGGAAGAAGGAGGATGGTTCTGTTGGGTTTGTTTGCTTCGTTGGGTATCTCTGTTTTGGTAGAGAAATAGAGAGGGAGAGGGAGAGAATGAATGGGAGAGAGAGAGAACGGGGTATGGATTATATAATAATATAATAGATAATAATGTAGTGGGGTAGAAAGTGGGGGTAGTTACGAGGAGAATGGGGAAAGTGCTGGTACGGAAAATGAGTGGGAAGTTGAAGTACGGGACAAAAGTAGGGTTGGGAAAATAAATTATATACGGATAGGGGGTCTGTACAATTAGGAGTAATGGGTTTTGGATTAGTGGGTTTGGGCTTGGGCTTAAAATGGGTTTAAAATATTTAAATAAAACAAATAGGATGTTGGGCTAAATTTTTGGGCTCAAATTAATTTAATAAAATCAAACACAAAATTGGGCTTTAGAATAAATAATTGGGTTTCAGAATAATACATAATAAAATCACAATACAACTTGGGCTCATATTAATAATTAATAAAAATCAATATCCAAACTTGGGTTTATAATAAACAATTGGGCTCGTAAAAATTATTTAAATAATAAAATCAATTGGAGAAAAATAGTTATAAAATACTGATTATTTAAATACGGGAAAAATATATTTTTAAAATACGTATTAATGAAAACAGGGGTTACAGTACATTTTTCTTTAAATTTGAATTCAAAAACTCATCTAATACATTTGTAATACCCCGTATGAGATGGGCCTTCATAGTGGGCTTAGTATTTAATTTTAGTGGGCTATAAAAATGATTTAGGCCTAATGGATTTTAATTAAAAATAAATCACACAATTGTGAATAGAAAAATGAGAAGAAAAATAATCATGACTCAAGAAAATTTTAGGAACCAACATGTGCACTGAAAAAACGTGCGTCTCACGTATAAAAATATATTTGAGAGAGAAAAAGAGTCAAAAATACAAAATACGCAGAACATGTATATTAATAATGTTACGGGTATTTCACACATCGGTAAAACATACGTAATCAACACGTGTATTGAAAGCACGTGCAATGCATGTAAAAACATGAAGATTAAAATAAATGTTTGGGTTGGCTCAAAATAGGATAAAAATGAATTTTGAAAAATACATGCTCGTAACACCCATAGAAAAATAAATAATCGAAATACAAAAATACGTCGGATTTTTATAATAAAATACGTTACGAATATTACCCGTAACAGTACAAAATACATGCTCGTAACACCCATAGAAAAAGTTGTCATAACTCAATTTTGCGGGGTGTTACATGCAGGCTCCCCTTTTGAGCCACTTAATCTTAGCTCTTTGAGCCCATTTGATGTGATCGCGATGAAGCAGATCCATATAGTCTCTTTTACATTCTGATCTCATCTTTCGATCACTCATCGAAATGGAACCAGCCTCTTCCATCTAGTCTATGGAATGAATAGTGGAAAGGAAGGAACGTTTATGGGTGTTGGAGTTTCCAAATCTTTCTTTCTTCCACACTTTGCAGCCAAACTTAACATTGTGAAGTTTTTGTAACAGCCTAAAAGAGTCTACCACAGAGGATAGGCAAGAAGTGATCATGTTAACAAAGATATGATCTTCCAACCAGAATTTATCAAAAAAGATATTAAATGGCTTCGAAAAATTGAAATGGGAGTGAAAGCTAAGAGGGACGTGGTGAAAGATGGGGTTCGGGAGAGCTTTCACATGAGAATTATGAAAGAAAGATAATCAATCTTGGGAGACTAAAAATCTATCATGTTTCACTATAGACGGATAGAAATCGTTATTGGACCAAGTAAATAATCTACCTTTAATAGAGAGATCAATAAGATTGAGCAAACAGGATACAATCATTGAAGAGAATGGAATCTCGTGCCCTAGAAGCGTTTCCCTTTCTTTCGTGAACGAATCTAGTAACGTTGAAATCCCCACAAAAAGACCAATAACCATGGATCAAACTCACGAAGAATTTGAATTCATCCCAAAAATCTGATCTAAGATCAGCATTAGATGGTCCATAGACAGACATTACAGTGAGAAGGGTGTTAAATTTCATCTAGTCAATGACAACAAGTAAGAATTTCATTCTAAGAACAGAAACAAGCTTAAAAGTAAATGATTTGAAGCCAAGGAAAATACCCCCACAAGAGTTAATGGCGTCTAAACCGATCTAGTTAGTGATGAGTTTACCACCCAACGCTCTTATGGTAGAAGCCGACAAAACATCCAACTCAGATTCTTGAATAGAAATTCAATCACAATTAATAGTAGTGATAAGATCAGAAATATCTTCCTTTTTGGCGGAGCTACCAGCCCTACGGATATTCTGGAAGACACTAATCAAGTACTCCCAGGTTCACCTTAACTGTCACGCCCCGCTTCTCAAAATATGGGAATACGAGTCCATGATGAAGGCCCAGCTAATGATATTAACATCATCCATAAGCTGTACCAGTCTTAACTCAATAACATGAAAACAAATAATGACAACCACGCAAAAAAATATAATCACATAAATAGATTCTAGATAAAACATGTAGTAGTCCAATATAATAACCAACCACTTGGAAATAAGCAACAATTACGGGTCAACAAAGCTTGAGATACAAAGTTCAACAAAAGTAGCAATGCAATATAAAATAACATGGAAGAAAAAAATTATTTCAAAGCAACTCCTGCTCCAATCCTAGAAGAACTATTCACCATTGCCTTCTGGCAATTGTCCTTGTGCATCTGTAGTTTGGATCAACTAGAATGGGGAAAAATGTCCGTTAGAACAAGTACGGATATCAAGTAGTGAAAAGCAAAGAGTAAATGAACATGGGACATCAAGGAATATGAAACAAGAACAAAATCCAAAAGCAATAACAGGGACTGATGAAAAGTCTAGATTTAACAATGCAATTTCCAATAACAATAATCGATAAACAATGTTAATGTAAATAGTCATGATTCAAGGATGCAAGTGTCAATCTAGTCTATTAGTATTTAGCCTAACTAATGCACATACTACTGCGTCCCATACCACAGGTTCGGTGCATACAAAATAGTATTCGTTTTAGACATAGTGGTGGGAACTACAGAGCATGTAATCGGAATCAATAACAATAATTTACAATCAAAAATTCACAATCGATACTCCTCCTTCCATGACAATACAATATAACGATAAGGTCTTACCGAGTACATTTTCTGAGATTGTCCACTACTAAGTCAACCCTTTATTACCCCAGCTTGTTAATATTTTATTAAATCATTCATGATCATGCAAGGTATATAAGAGTGCCAAGAAGGTGATAAAGATGCAACAAAATGATGCGATGCATGATAAAATACATGTAATTGTGAATCTGAAAAAGAGCAGACACAGTAGTACTAAAACAGCAATAACTTACAAAATATAACTCGAAATTCGATTCCGTCAAAAGTGTTGTAAACTAGACATCTGGGGCTACAATTCATATTCAGTAAGTTTCAATTGATTCTGAGCAAAACTAGGTCAATTATCCTAATCTTTACAGCTTAAGGGTTCTGGCAGCAGCTTATAGTCAAAACTTTATGGATAAAAACTAGGTGTAAAATCAATATAAAAATTCACAAAAATTAGAAAATGAATCCTAAGTATGTCTACTAAGTTTCTGGAGAGTTTCATGTCATTACACTACTGTTACTATGGTGTTTCAACTGAAAGTTATGTCGATGTTTCACTAAATTGCAATTCTAAAAATACAGACCAGCAGTGACTAAAAGTGCAATATCTAACAGCTCACAGATCAGAATCTAGATCCGTAAGATATTCTGGAAACTAGAATCATTAGGCTACATTTTCTTTTTATAGAGTTTTGGTTGATTCTTATTGTAACAGGGTCAAAACCTCAGTGCAAAACAGAACAGGCAGCAAGAAGTAATAAAAATTCATCATATATATTCATCGAAGTGAATCATCAACATGTTCTTGTATCATGAAATGCATTAACATTAAGGTATAGCAATTAGGATGGATTTTTACAGTCTACAAGCCAGGTTATCATGTCACGATTCGATTCACGATATCTCAATCAATCAACATGTATTCAATCACTATACATTTCTATATACAAGTTTCTAGTCAATTTGTTCATGTCGTATTTACATGCAAGCTTGGGTTTAAATCAATGGATGTTGGCATGAAGTCAAGGATACTTCGGGTTAGCTCGTGTAAACCTTAGATATCCCCAAAGAAAGGTACACAATGCAATATTACGATAATCGAAAGAGAACTACTTGCGGAGATCAATAATCTTGAACTAGTAAAATTAAGGAGTTCAAGTGGACTTGCCTTTAGATGATGATTGGATTAATCCGAATATGCGAAGAATAACGAGATCGGAATCCCAGTGACACGGCGACGAGCAAACAATCACGATGATCACGATCGGCACGGATCTTGATGGGGATCAAGATCGGATGATCGGACGGCTAAGATCAAAGGATCAAGATGATGATCAATGCAAATCCGACGGCCAAGATCAATAGTTCGATGATGATGTTGAAGATGATCTGATCAGACGGCTAGCGATTGATCAAAGGTTCGTGGTGAGATCGATGGCCGAGATTAAAGGATCAAGCTCAAGATGTGATCAGTGGCTACAACTAATGGTGCAAAACAGAGGAGTTCGGTGATCGATGGCCGGCAGTGGGACGGGGCTCCAGTGGTGGTCGAGCAGCTCAAATGACATCGGGGAAGCGGAGGAGTTGGAAGTGGTGGAGCAGGCACAACCGAGGAAGAGGACAGGGAGTCTTCGAGTGGTGTTGTGCGCAGTCGTCGATGGATTCTTGGAGGTTGGAGGACGGTGGTGGAAGGCGACTAGCAGCGGGGTGACAAGCGGTGATGGGAGACCCTACTTGCATAGTGGGTGCGCTGCGGCGGAGTCAAGGGTGGCTCGACAGAGAATACATGGTGCAGGAGGTGGTTGCAGGGAATGGCGGGGCTTGGGGAGGTGGTGCAGGAGGTGGCAAAGTCGATGGGATGGGCGGCTGGGGTGCTGGCGGTGCAAGGGAGGTCATGAGGTTGATGGAGACGGAGACGGTGATGGTGCACAGGGGTGACAGCGGCTAGGGGCTTGAAAGGAGGTAGAGGAGGAAGACGGGGGGAGGGGGGTTGTTTGGAGGCTCAGACGGCGTCGACAAGGAGGGCGAGAGGAGAGGTGGAGTCGCGAGGCAGTGGCAGGCGGTTGCGGAGATGACGATGAGGTAGTGGATGGGTGCAGGAGGCATGGCAATGAGGAGAGTTGACAGGGTGTCGAGCGGGGTCGCGACTGGCGACGATGGTGGGCGAGTATTGGTGGCAGAAGAAGAGACGAGTTGCGGTGGTTTGGATGAGGTCGAAGTTGGAGTTCGGGGCAAGGTCAGGGAAGACGATGAAGATGGGGGTGATGCTCTGTTTCTTTTGGAACAGAGGAGGGAGAAAGAGAGTACGGGGGAAGAGAGAGTGAACAGGGGGAGATTTAATAATAATATAAATATTATAATGGGGATAGTTGAGATAGTGGGGAGCGTGAGGAGCAAAATCAAGAGATACGGGGAGATGTGCAGTTGTTGGGGGTTGATCTGGTCAAAAGCAGATTACAGGGAGAATTGGGTTAAAGGGTTTGGGTTTGGGATCCAATAAAATGCGGGTTTGGATTAGAATCCAATAGGAGATGGGCTTAGGTTGAGCTCAAGTTATTAATAAATAATACAAATAAATATAAAATTTGGGCTTTAGATGATGGGCTTCATATTACTAAATAATAATACAAGATTATATTAAAATCAATGGGCTTTAACAAAAGTAGTAATAATAATACTAATAACAATACATATTAAAAATAATAATAATCGTCATAATCATACTAATACTAATAATATTATTATTATTATTAAAAATAATGATAATACATACATAACAGAATTGGATTCAACACATTAATGAAAATAATTCAATAATAATAATAATAATAATAATAATAATAATAATAATATAATAATAATAATAATAATAATAATAATAATAATAATTACACTAGAAATAATAATAATAATAATAGTAATAATAACATTATACAATAAAATAAGAATTTGGCTTATCAACTTTATATTAAAATAATCCACACATGAATATATATAGTTGATCAAAAATAGAAAGTGAAGTTAAAACGCACTATTATTTGAAATAACATAATTTTCGTTTAGAAAATATTTTAATAGAAGATTCAAAACAAATTTAACAAATAATAATCGAAACACAGAAAATATTCGGAAAATACGTATTTACGGGAACAGGGGTTACATTAACTCTTGCCATTTCGAGGCCTCTGATAGAGGCATTGTTAGAGGGGAAAGAGTCATCTATTAGAATGCCCATGTTGGAGGC
Source organism: Hemerocallis citrina (assembly GCA_017893485.1). Classification (NCBI taxonomy): domain Eukaryota; kingdom Viridiplantae; phylum Streptophyta; class Magnoliopsida; order Asparagales; family Asphodelaceae; genus Hemerocallis; species Hemerocallis citrina. The sequence continues at coordinate 21,471,754 of CM030363.1, forward strand.
TAAATCAGCCAAATCCCCATCATAATGAGTCAAAGTGAACTTGGTAAACCGATCCCAAAGCAATATTATAGGGTAGGTCATCAGAGATCAGAGGAATCTCCAGGTTCCTAATTTAAGTAGCAAATGAAGCTTTAGAGGGCACAAACATGCAGGACAAATTTTTAGCCTTAATGCGGACGCTCGATCTAATGCAAGATGAGGAATAATTCCTTTTTTCTATAAATCCTTTTAGAAGACTAGGAAGGAGCAACCAATAGGTGCAAGGAAGTAGTAACCAAGAGGTTCGTTGAAGAACAGTTAGGAGAAGAGGGGAAGATCAAATAGAATATCTTAAGGAGAAACATAGTCACCCAACTCAACCATATTAATAGAACATGAATCATTATCAGAAGTTGTAACGCCCTGAATTCCCGACAAAGGTAATTCGTAGCAAATACATGATCTTTTACTTCAATTCGTACAAAAAATACAAGGAAATTAAAACTTTTTATGACAACATTTTTTATTACAATGCACGGTGGAATATTACAACTTTAACTTTGGCAATAATCATCAACTCATCATCACACCTCGTTCTAATCCAAGTCTTGCACTTGAAAACTGTGGGCACGTCAGTTGCATACAACTAACGTAATGCTATAATACAACAATTCTTTTACTTTAGCAAACACAAACTTGAATGCATAACAAAGTGTGAAAAGTGACTGTCCTAAATATGTCAGTGTATGATATGACCTAATGCCTAATGCAGATATTTACAGTACGATGACACTAATGCATACTTGTTCGGGTTCTATGCATCCCATACTACATAGGTCCGAGGGCAAGCCCTTATCGTACTCTTCAATATAGGGTTCAATCCCTCGTTATGAAATCCTACTACGGCGACTAATGTAAGGTTTGGATATCCTGTGAGTATCTAGTACCGCCCCGATAATTCTTGAGAATCGCTCTCCCACTGCAAGTCGTAACCCCGATAATTCTGTAGACGAAACCCACACCGCAAGTCATGACCCGGATAATTCTTGAGAGTCGTTCTCCCACCACGAGTGATTTTCAGACTTCACACCTCATACCCCCGATAATTCTGAAGACAAAACCCACACCGCAAGTAATATGGTACATCATCACACAAATATCCCACGAGCATCTCCTTGATCCCGATAATTCTGAAGATAAATCCCATACCGCAAGCGATTTTAGACATCATACCTCATGCCCAAATAATTCTTGAGATAATCTCCCACCGCAAATCATATTTGACCCCATACTCATGTTTGCCCATACTTCATCACATCTCTCCCTAGTGACTGTCCTTAGGTTTAATTATAACAATCACAAACTAAAGTTAGCTTACCCTACCAGACTTAAATCAATACACGGAGAAATATTAGCCAACACTGGCTACTTCTCAAATTTCATTTATCAATAACTTGTCGGTTTCTACGATCTCGCTCAGAATCTAGATTCCAACCTCTCAAACCGAGATCACAAAGGTTATCTCTAACCTCATTCATAAACATTTCATTCATTATTCATCATTTTTCTTATTCCATTTTCCTTATGTTTATCATCTAAATATCTATTTCTCATAGCAACCTTTCACAATAGTTTGATTGATTAAATTCTTGTAGACAACTACTCAGTCAACAATCTAAGCTTTTCACCTTAACAACATTCAATATCTTTTAAGTTGATAGAACCTTTACATGCATTTTTAATCTCTCAAATCTATTTCTTAATACGTCGCGAAGTTCTTAGGATTAAACTAAATAGAAATTTCGTATTTCGATCACATAATTATGCTTTTACTTTATTACAAAACATCCCAACCATTTTCTTAATTCGATAGATTAATATCCATGTAATTTCACAAAGATGAGTTCTAAATTTGTATTCTATTCCCAATTTTTAAATCTCTTTAATCATGAACAATCCCCTTTTTGAATTTGAACTCGAAACTAAGATTTATCTAATACACTATCTAATGTCATTTTAAATCTCCAAAATACCTCTAAAAATGGATGAGAATTATTAGCAATGTTCTAGTAATTTTTTAAATTATTTCTACATTTTCCCCCAATTTTTAAAACATGAAAAACCCCTTTAAAAAAAAGAATTTAAACTGTGTACAGTCGCAATCGAACCGGAGAACAGCGGCAATCAACCGCAAGCCCCAACCACCAGGCCAACTCACGTTGGTGATATAATCCACATTGAGTTTCTTTTATAATCCAATTACTCTTATTCATTAAAGTCCAAAAAAATTTCAAAATGGCAGAGCCTCCCAGGTTTCAAACCCGAGACCAAGAAGTTTCCAAACACAATGCACTAACCAAGAAGTCCAATAGTCTTTCTAATTATATATGTGTTTGAAATCTTTTAACTCTACTCTCTGTTTCCCATATCATATTAATTTATTCATATATTTTGATTTCTATCGTTTTCCTTCATAATTATTACTCCTAAATTACACTTCTAAATTTCCAGAGATTATTTTTCTCTAATTTTATCAATGGTAGCATGAAGTTGTACACAAATTAATTTAAATAATAATTTTTAGAAACCTTGTAATCATATGTTTCTATTAATCAATTTGACTACTCTTTACAAAAATTAGCATGAATATATTTTCTTTTAGCAATTGTTCTGAATTTATGGAAAATTCTCACCTCCACCATTTAATTATAATGCACACCTAATTTCACATAATTTTTAGGCATAACTTAGCAACTTTATATACACATACAATTTATATATATAATGGTCTGCTACAATAAATCAATCCACATAACATCATCATGAAAACACTCTAATAAAATTTAATATAATAGTTTGAATACATGACAATCAATATCTATATTGTAATTTTTAACTAATATGCATCAATTTCTCATATTTATCTACCAAAAAATTTCTAAATTACACATGACAATCTAGATGCAATCATATGAAAATTTAGAACTACAGAACACATACATTTTTTTATTTCAAACACAATTTACCTAGACATGCATTCCACAAACAATTAGAAAGCAAAAGAAGAGCCCACCTATTTGAAGAATTTCTAATGGTAGAGACTCCAAAAATCACCCCCAATTCCTCCTTGAAAATCGAGCCCAAAGAGAAGAACCCCACAACAAGATTTTGGCAGCGAAGGCAACAGTGAACACACATTTTTTTTCTTTGTTTTTAACATTTAGAAGTTAGGATGGGAGGGGTTTTTAAAAGGATTGATTAATGGAATTTTAATTAACCACTCACTTAAATCCTAATTAACTACCCACTAAACCACTGACTCATCCTCCCTCTCTCTCTTTCTCTCACAATCCCCAACAGGAAATGGCCGGCCACTAGTTTGGGGGAGAAAGCACGTGCACGCACGTCTTACATGTGTGCACACAATTTATTAAGAGTTTTTATTTAAATTAAATACATATGTTATAATATGTGATATGTATTTAATAAAACTAGTTTAATTTAATTATAATAATAGTTTTCATGCACAAATAAAAATAAGCACACACACATCATAAATTTTATTTTGAAAAAGAATACAACCAACACATGCACTACAACACGTGTGTCGCACGTAAAAAAATAAATATTCAATTACGAAATAGATTTAATCAACGAAAAAATGTTTATAAATAATCAAAATACAACATACGAAAAATACATTTCATTAATTTTATATATACCACAATGTAATCAACACGTGCATCACACGTATAAAATATATTTGAGTCAAAATAGGAAGAAAAAAAATTTCAATTTATAAAACAAATTCGAACAAGTTATAAAAATAAATAACTGAAATACGTAGAAATTTTATAATATTACACGTAATGGTAGAATATACGTAATCGACACGTGCATTCAAAACACGTACAATGCACGTAAAACACAAAGATTAAAATAAATATTTAAGTTATTCCAGAACAAGATAAAAATTAATTTTGAGAAGACGAAAAATATATAAATAATTGAAATGCAGAATTACATTGGACATTTATATTAAAATACGTACAAAATACATGTGCACAACACCCGTGAGCAAAATTGTCATATCTCAATTTTGTGGGGTGTTACAGAAGTAACGAACGAACTCATTAGATTTGGAGGAGCATATATACTTAGAAGAACTACTAGAAGGCGAGACAGAGAGATTAGAAGTAGAACTGTATGAAGGCTTGAAGGAATGATTTAGCGATAGTTCAGAAGGTGAAAATTGATTGAAGAAATTGTCAAGGTTATTAAGAGAGGTGGTAGAGGAGATAGAACTAGTATCGTTATATGTCAACCTCCTTAGCAATAAAGCAAGTGCAAAAAAACCTAGAAGGACAACTAGCAGACCGCGAGGAGTCGAAAATACTCACTACCAAGCGAGTTAAACCAAGAATGAAGTCTCCCCAAGAATGGAAAAACCAACTTGTAAAGAACACTTCAATTAATAACCAAACATCATGGAGGTTGAAAAGTAATAGGCAGTAGCTTATCGAAAGTCTGATCGAAAGCCTGAAAGATCGCAGATTCACACTCGTCCACCTGAACTAAGTCATCAGAGTGAACTCATTCACCAGATTTGAATTTCTCGTACTTCAGAGAAATAAAGTGTATCCCAGAAGCAAAGGAGGTCCCGCAGTGGAGGATAGGATGTTACCTTTGTAGCCTTCCCAAGCAATAACAAAGTTAGGGTACAGAGACCATTGTAGCCATTCTACAACATAGAAGGATGGGAGTTCTGAAGTGGAGCATAGATGAGAGGGAAGAAGATGGTCCCAGTCAACTTCTCAATGACTAAGAGCATGAGTAGCAGGCACCATTGGCGTGGGGGCTTGAACAGTACTGGAAGACAGAGGAAGAGTGTTGACATAATGAACAATTTCTTGAAATTTATCTGACACCAAAATCGATGCCTACTCACGGAGGGGGGGGGGGGGGGGGAGATTAGGGTTTGGAGTAGGGTCAGTGTAGGGCCCAGAGGTCGATGGCCCCGGGCTCCAAAAATTTAGGGCTTTACATGGTCCTTATCTGAAAACTTTTTCAAAAAAAAAAATAGTTTAAATTGTTTTTTAAATAGTTTAAATTAAAAAATATATGGTTTAATTATTATTTTTTTAAATCCGAGAAAACTACAAGAGTCAAAGTCTTCAACGGTAATTGTATTTCGGGCCTTAGATTGGTAATGATGGTAAGTAATTATGGTTCTTGGTAATCATAAATAAAATTAAAAAGAATTCAACTGTTCTTTTAAAATAATTTCCAATTCAAATCTAATGCTCTCATCCTCATACAAGAAAGAATTCAGTCAAATTCAGAGAAAATTCCACAATTCTTTCTCTTTCTCCTCGTTGGACAACCCTTCACATTGCTCCAATAGCCTCCGTTATCCACTTTTATCAGGGGTATTCAACTTTTCTTATTTTATTTTATTGTCTTGAAACTTTTGTTTGTTATGTTGCCTAGGAAGCAAGAATCTGGATACGAGAAAAGACAAAAAGAAAAAGATTAGAACAATTAATTTTATCACAGAAAGGAGTATTAGATAAATTTTTTGCTAATATTTCGATTGCCTATAGAATATTGTTGGCCTATACCTGTGACGGTGGCATTTGCTAAAAGAAGTTTTTTTGAATTAAAAATGTTAAAATCTTATTTGTGATCGACTATGTCACAAGAGAGGTTAAATGGATTAGTAGGCTTATGTATTGAAAAGGATTTGTTGGAAAAAATTGATTTGGAAAACATTATTGATGAATTTGCTTCTCAAGCTGCTAGAAGAAATCATTTTAAATGATGATTGATACATTTTATTTTGTTGTCATTTTGTTTTGTAGTTGGAAACATTTTGGAGATCTCAAAATACTTTGGAACTGGTAGACATATTTGTGGTCATTTATTATAATGTTTGCATGACAATTTTTTGAATTTTTGAAACTATTTTTAGGCTTTCATACCATTTAAGTATTTATATATTACTATATTTCTGTGGAAATTTTGAACATGTAAATTATTTTTATATATTAATGTATTCCAATTACTAAAAGATGGGCCTCATAACCTTTAGTTGGTCCCGGGCCTTTAAATTGTCAGGACCGGCCTTGGTTTGGAGCTCTCCAAACAAGATTAGGTGTCTTAGGAGCGGATGGAGAGGCATCTCCAAAGCCTCCCCTAACAGAAGAGCTTCTTCTAATATTACCGACTGAGGGCTTACCCCATGCTGAGCAAGCAAGCTCCCCTCATTGAAGTGGACAGTCGATTTTGTGCCAATCTTAGAATCAGTAACAGTAGTAGCAGAGGTGGAACTGTTAGGAACGAAAACAATATTATTCGGGTATAGAACAGTAACATGGGAGTAGTCTCCTAGAACCAAACTGTTGGAAAAAATCCTATCAGTCAACTTATTGCATAGAAATTCTGCCTCAACATGGAGGCAACCAAATGCAAAAATGCAAGTTGTCGAGGGGCTAATAAGGTCGCCAATACACCTTTTCATAACTACAACCAGGCGAGGTTTGTCGCAATATGGAGGAAGGCCGATAATGGAAACCTTGGTAGGTTCAAGCACCGAAAGAGAAACAACAGACCCAAAAAAAACGTAGTTTCTAATAGTTAGCTTAGTCGATCCAATATGGAAGGAATTTTTAGAAATCAAGTTTAGAAGAACCTGGGTCGATGGGCATTTAATCACAATGTCGCCATTGGAATAAGAACTAACACCCCAATTCCAGTTAGAAACCCCGCTAGGGTGGCTAAGGAGGGCATCTAAAGCCACACTAGAAACAGTGCCCCCAGAGAACGATACATCCCCATAAGCATAGAGCAATTCCTTTCTAACTTGTAATTTCGAGCTAAAATCACTAAATGTAAGAGTGCTAGGAGAGAGAGTTGGTGAGGGGGTGCTGGGAGAATAGCCCTGAACCGGTGGAGACGGTGGGATGGGAATAGATGAGGAGCCAGAAGTAGTGGTAGGGAAAGGTGTGGGGAGTAAGGCAGGTGCCACTACAGGAGCGAGGACCTTCTCGACTTGCTGGCGCTTAGCGTTACTCGCAAGGAACTTGACATGGAGAGAGGGGAAATCAAGGGCTGAGAGAACATGTTTGGAAAGAGGCAACCCATGTTGGAGGCCAAGAAGCTTCTGGGGAACGAAGCATGTATTCCTCGAATGGACAAACTTCTCACACAGAGAGCATTTCATTTCATCAAGACAAACAATTTTGAAGTATCCAGGTTGGAGGCACCGGAAATAGACGAAGTTGAGGTCAAGATTGGAGATAGAGGGATAGGCCGGAAAGTAGTAAGAGAAAGAAGGGACGGGAGAGGAAGAAGAAACGACAGTAGAAGAAAAGTGTGGAAGACTATGGAAGCGGTTCACATGTGGCACAATAGCATTCATAGCATTCACACAAATACCTTTATTTCTTCTTTTTCAAAACCAAAAATCCGAGGTAGGTAATAATGCAGCCTGCAAACAGAGCACAAAACCTGGCTTATGCCCACAACCAGAAAATGCCCACAAAATAAACAAAAATCCAGCCACAGAACTAGCACCGTAGCTAAAACAATGAATACAGAAGATCAACACGAGGACCAAAACTGGTCCCAAAAAAGTTGAAAATATGAAAACAAACAGTAATAAGAGTGAAAGGAGAAGAGCGGTAGATAGTTAATAAGAACGGTAGTAAGATTAGGAAGAGAAGAACAATTGATGGTAAATAAGAGTAATAGAGAGTATGATGATATGCACACAGTGCACGATCACAATGATATTCATGAAGATCCACAAAATAGATCAAGAAAATAAGCAACAGTAGCATAAGGACCCAGATCCAAAAGATAAATCAAGAAAACAATCACTGAAATATACAAGAAGATCCAAAAGGATCCAGGACACGAATCCCTACTCTGATGCACAGCAAGATCCGTAAATGAGATCAAGAGAACAAGCGAGAGTAGGAAACTACCACAAAAAAACAAAACCCAAATCACTAATGACCAGAGAAGAGATACAAAACGTAAGAAGCAACACCCCAAAATGCAATCTAGCAAGAGACACCCAGGGCCGGCCCCAGTATAGAGGCGGGTAAGGCGGCCGCCTCGGGCTCCCGTGGAATTTGCAATTCTAGGGACCCCCAATTTCGAACTTTCCGTGTAAATATATGCACGTATTTCGTGCATAAAAAAATGTTATTAGGGGCCCCAAAAAATTATTTGATTCTTTAAAATTTATTTTTAAAATTATTTAGGGTACCCTGGATGACTTGATTGAAATTGAGGTTTTAAATTTGAGTGATTTTAAAACAAATCCACATTTAAATGGATATAAAATCCGAAATCCACATTTAATTTAAGGGTAATTGATATGGGTAGGATGACGTGGCCCCTCCTGGGCCACAGGATCCCCTCAGGAAACGTGCACCTCCGGGTCATCCGAATTCGCCACGTCAGCGTCAGAAAACCGTCCGGGCCCCTGCCACGTCAGCCTGGAAACCGTCCGGGGCTCTGCCACGTCAGCCCTATACCGTCCGGGTTTCTACCGCTTCAGCCCCACTGGCAACCGGGTCCAGACCCGGCCCCAAACGGGTCCAGACCCGGTTGGCTTCTCCTATAAATACCAGACCCCTACCCCTTCTCCAGGTAATCGATCGTTTTCCACTCAAAACCCTAGTTACTGTTACTCTCTCTCAGTAGCTGACTAGATCGTCGGAGGGTCTGCCACCGGGACCAACCCCGGTATTTCTAGACCGTCTGCAGGTACACGAGCCCTCGGATCTGAGCTTCCTGATCCGAGCCGAGCATCCAGCCTCCACCTCACTAACGCCTACTTCCGTACCGTTCGCCCGGCTGAGGGTCGTCCGCACCGGAGCTTCCTCCACCAATACAAATCGAATAAGAACTCACACCTGGTGCATCCACATGCCTCCCAAAAACAAACCGCATCAGGTTGGCACCGTCTGTGGGAACTCTCTATTGCAGACGCCGGCCCGAGCTCAGCCGTCAACGGTACCTCGTCAACCCGAGCTCACATGGTGCCCAAAGCCATGAGAGCTGTTACCTCAGCGCGTCGGCAGGACGTGCCTTCACAGGGCGTCAGCGCCGACGCTCAGGCATCCAACAACCCGGGGGTCAGTCACAGACTCCAACCGGGTAATTTAGCCCGACCTGTCCAGCCCGACCTGCGGGGGGTAATCCAGAATCGACAGGCAAGCCGGAGTAGGGGAGGGGCCGCATCCAACTTGGCCCCGAACCATCCCAAACCTCCATCCCAAGGGCGAGGGCCCGCACTCAGCCGCGTCGGCTGGCACCCACCGGCTCAGCAAAATCGAGCTGAACGAGCTCAGTCACCCACCAGGAGTTTCAAGACTTCCGGAAAGAGATCATGGAGGCCATCCGGGGACCCCCTGTCGATGACAGCGTCCGCCGCTCTCGCTTCCGCTCGGATGCCGAGGCCAGCGTGTCTCGCATCCCAACCGTCCAGCCGGAGTATGACGAGGACGTCTTGAAGCGCCTCCAGGAAATGGAGGACTGCCTCAACCACTTCGGCGACGGCGGACCGAGATCGGCCCAGGAATACAGGCCCATCCGACCTCATTTTTCCACCACCATCTTGCGGGCAGAAATACCCCGGAACTTCCGCCCACCTCAAATCGAGACTTACGACGAGGAAGGCGATCCTGCTGATCACATGGAGGGCTTTAAAACCCTCATGATGATTCACAGTGCATCGGATCCCCTCCTCTGCCGCGCCTTCCCTGCCACCCTCCGGGGTCCGGCTCGGGAATGGTTCTCGAAGCTCACCCTCGGCTCCATCCATTCCTTCGACCAATTGGAGGGCAACTTCCTCGCCCACTTTGTGACAAGCCGAAAGGCTGAAAGGACAAGTGCGTCCCTACTTGGCCTCCGGCAGAAGGAAGGAGAGTCACTTCGGGTGTTCGTCCGAAGATTCACCATTGAGGTGAGATCGGTCTCCTCCCTCGACCCAGGGGTTGCCTCGGCAGCATTTCGGCACAACGTCCATCACGGACAACTGAAGGCCTCCCTGGCGAAGAGGCCCCCGATAGATTTCTCTGATCTCCTCAATAGGGTCGAAAAGTACATCCGGGCTGAAGAGGCCCTGAATCCAGAGGACTCGAAAGAAGTTCCCGGGAAGGGGAAGCACAAGGCCGACGAGGTCGAGCCAGCAAAGAAAGCTCTGAGAGACGGGGGCACCACAAAGAAGGTTCCATCGGTCCCTCGCTTCGAGAGATACACTCTGCTAACACAGAACGTGTCGACAATTCTCTTAGCGATCGAAGACAGCAACTTCATGCAGTTCCCCCCTCGACCGTCCAACAACACCAACAAGAAGAGGAATCAGCGGTTCTACTGCCGCTTCCACCGGAACAACGGACACGACACAGATCGTTGTCGTGCCCTGAAGGACGAAATTGAGGCCCTCATCCAACGAGGGTACCTCCGGGAATTCAAAAGAGAAGGCGTCCGGGAACAGAGGGATACTAGAAATAGGAGGGATTCCCCTCCTCCTCGAGGACCCTGACAGCGCCCCGAGCGGGATCCGGAGCCCGAGGAACCCGAGGGTCAGGCAATCTTGCATTGCATCCACGGAGGGCCCATGGGAGGAGAATCCAAAACTTCCCGCAAGGCATTCATCCGGGATGTCAACACCGTCCAGGGCCTTCTCTCCCCCCAGGTCCAGCAACTTCCTGTCTCCTTCTCAGGGGAGGATCTGGAAGGGGTCCGGCTCCCTCATTGCGACGCACTCGTCATCAGCCTCAGCATGGCGAACTTCGAGGCCCGGTGAATCCTCATGGACAATGGGAGCTCCGTCAACATCTTATTCCTAGAAGTATTCAAGAACTTGAAGCTCTCCCATGAGAAGCTAAAGCCAGCCGGATATATCTTGCACGGATTTTTCGGCGTCCCAGTGACAATAGAGGGGATCGTCACCCCAGACGTCACGGCGGGTACGACCCCGAACATAAGAACCGAGTCCATGGAATTCATGGTTGTGAACGTCAAGGCAGCCTACAATGCCATACTTGGTCGCCCCGGGCTCTGCTTACTCCAGGCGGTTCCCTCGGCCTACCACCAGAAGATGAAGTTCCCTACCAACACTGGTGTCGGTGTTGTCCGAGGAAATCAAGAAGCAGCACGCTCGTGCTACATGACGGCCATCGGGAGCGGTGTATTCCCCCTCGATGCCCTCGAACTAGAGCCCGAGAGGACCCAGCTAGAACAAGAGCCGGCAAACGAGCTAGAGGATGTCTCATTCGAGACAGAGGACGCGTCGAAGCACTTCCGAGTGAGCTGCTCCCTCGCGCCCGACCTCAAGTCCGCCCTGATCGCCTGCATTGGCCGCAATGTCAACCTCTTTGCCTGGAAGCCCTCTGACATGCCCGGTATCTCCGAGGATCTCATCATGCACAAACTCAACGTGATCCCCGGGTCGAAGCCGGTTTTCCAAAAGTGGCGTAAGTTCTCTCCAGAGCGACAGCAGGCGGTGAACGCAGAAGTGGACAGCTCTTGTCTGTGCGTTTCGTACAAGAGGTCAGCTACCCTGAGAGGCTGGCGAACGTTGTCATGGTCAAGAAGGCGAGCGGGAGCTGGAGGATCTGCATAGATTTCACCGACTTCAACAAGGCATGCCCCAAGGATCTGTTCCCCCTCCCCAGCATCGATGCCCTTATCGATGCCACATCGGGTCACAAGCTCTTATTCTTCATGGATGCCTTCTCAGGCTTGAACCGGATCCGAATGTTTCCTCCCGACATTGCCAAGACGTCTTTCGTCACAGATAGAGGACTTTACTGCTACCGGGTTATGCCCTTCGGGCTGAAGAACACCGGTGCTACTTACCAGAGGCTCGTTAACCGAGTCTTCAAAGATCAAATTGGGCGTAACATGGAGGTGTACGTCGACGACATGCTCGTCAAAAGCCAACAGGGTCAGAATCACGTCGCCGACCTGGAAGAGGCCTTTGGGGTACTTTGAACCCACAACATGAGGCTCAATTCGACGAAGTGTGCATTTGGCGTCTCCTTGGGAAAGTTCCTCGGTTTCATCGTCAGCCAGCGCGGCATCGAGGTGAACCCCGAAAAAATCCAGGCCATAATAAACATAGCCCCTCCCAGGAACATCAAAGAAGTCCAGAGGCTAACGGGGAGACTGACGGCCATCGGTCGTTTCCTCTCCAAGTCTGGAGAGAAGTCCCTTCTGTTCTTTAAAGCGCTGCTCGGAACCGGAGGGTTCAAATGGGGTACTCAGCAACAGGAGGCCTTCGTCCAATTAAAGGAGTATCTCACCAACCCTCCTCTCCTCAGCAAGCCTGAACCCGGCGAGCCACTCTGGCTCTACCTCTCGGCTTCGGAGAACATGCTCAGTGTCGTCCTTGTTCGAGAAGAGAAAAGGGTCCAAAAGCCCCTGTACTATATGAGCAAGGTCCTGCTCGACACCGAGACCAGATATTTCAAGATGGAGAAAGTAGCATACGCCTTGGTCATGGCCGCGCGAAAGCTCCATCCATATTTCCAAGCACATTCGGTCCAGGTACTTACAGATCAACCCCTGAAGGCGGTGCTCTATAAGCCTGAGAGCTCGGGGCGACTAGTCAAGTGGTCGATCGAGCACAGTCAGTACGACATCGGCTACCAGCCAAGGACGGCCATCAAAGGGCAGGCCCTCGCCGAGTTCATCACAGAATGCACCATCTCCGAGCAGCCGACAGGCAAGAAAGCCGACTAGACGTGGGAAGTTTACGTTGACGGTTCCTCTTGCGAAGTAGGGAGTGGTGCGGGCATCATTCTGCGGGGGCCAGACGGTTTTTTCCTTCAATACTGCCTTCGCCTCAACTTTCTGGTCTCTAACAACGAGGCCGAGTACTAGGCCATGATCACCGGTCTCACCCTGGCTCATCAGGCCGGTGCCAGACAGATAGGGCCTTTAGCGACTCCCAGCTTGTGGTCAACCAGATCACTGAGGAGTACGAGGCCCGTGACGGTTGGATGATCAGTTACCTGGCCGTCGTTCAACGTCTATTAACATCCTTCGACGAATCGGCCATCTTAAGGATCCCCCGGGAGCTGAACGCCCAGGCCGACACCCTGTCGAAGTTGGCTTCCTCATCCTTTGAAGGCCTCGACCGCACGGTCTTGATTGAAGTCCTGTTGAAGCCAAGTACAGACTTCTCAGAGATGCTATGCATTGAGGACAGAGCGATTCCCAACGACTGGACCACTCTCATCAAGAAATTTCTAATCAGGGGAGAGCTCCCCGAAAACCGAGCTGAAGTGAGGCGGGTCAGGGTCCGATCAGAAAGATTCGCGGTAATCAACGCCACCTTCTTCAAAAGGTCCTACACCACAACGGATGGCAGACCCTACCTCTGTTGCCTGACCCCCGACGAAGCCAAGTATGCCCTCAAGGAGCAGCACGAGGGGATTGGCAGATGCCACATGGGAAGCCGTTCGCTAGTGCCGAAGGCATTAAATCACGGGTACTACTGGCCCACTATGCTGCAAGACGCCCTCGCCCTAGTGAAGAAGTGCGGTCCCTGTCAACGGTTCTCCCCCGTGAAAAGGGCTCCTCAGGCTAACCTCCGTTCAATGGCCAGTCCGACTCCCTTTGCAATGTGGGGGATGAATTTGGTGGGCCCATTTCCAAAAGCAACGGGCCTACGAAAGTTCCTCATTGTGGCGATCGACTACTTCACGAAGTGGATCGAGGCAGAGCCATTAGTAATGATCACTGAGCAATAGACACAGCAGTTTTTCTGGAAACACATCGTCTGTCGGTTCGGGATTCCGCAGGTGCTCATCATGGACAATGGGACTCAATTTGCGAGTAAGCATTTCTACAAGTTCTGCAAAGATCTCGGGATCCAGCAGCGCTTCTCCTCGGTATGCCACCCCCAGTCCAATGGTCAAGCCGAGAACGCGAATCGCCAAATCCTCGACGGCCTCAAGAAACGACTCAATAACTCTTCTAAGGGGTTATGGGTCGACGAGCTGCCAAGCATTCTCTGGGCCCACCGGACAATAAAGAGAATCCCCACAGGAGAATCGTCTTTCAATCTGACATACGGCGCGGAGGCCGTCATTCCCTTGGAGATAGGGATCCCTTCACCCCGGATCACGGCTTTCGAAGAGGCAGCTAACTCCAAATAGTTGCGAGCCGACCTGGACCTCATAGACGAGGTCAGGGAGAAGTCTGCCCTTAAAAGGAGCATCTACCAACAAAGGATTGAAAGGTTCTACAACAAGAAGGTGCGTCCCACTGACATCAAACTCGGAGACCTCGTTCTCCGAAAACTGGCGGTATCCAATCCCGGCCAGAAAAGGAAATTGGCCCCGAACTGGGAGGGCCCTTACAGAGTATCGAAGGTTGTGCGCCCAGGGACGTACCGCCTGACCAACACAGAGAGCAAGGCCATTAAGAGGCCCTGGAATGCGGAGCACCTTATCAAGTTCCTAGGAGGAGAGGACTAGCCTCCATTTCATGTAAATTATGAAGAATGTAATCGGCACGTCGTGCCTTATCTTTTGTAAAACTTCAAGTTGTTGTAAATATGCCAGGTTTCTTAAAACAAGTTTTTGGCTTCTTTTTCATTACATTAAGGGAACACGGCTCGGTGCTCAGATAACATCTCGAGCCAGAAAAGCTTCTCCTACAAGCTTGAGGCTCGGCACTCGGATAGCTGCTCGAGCTAGAAAAGCTTCTCCTACAAGCTTGAGGCTTGGCATTCGGATAGCACCTTGAGCTAGAAAAGCTTCTCTTACAAGCTTGAGGCTCGGCATTCGGATAGCACCTCGAGCCAGAAAAGCTCTCCTACAAGCTTGAGGCTCGGCATTCGGATAGCACCTCGAGCCAGAAAAGCTTCTCTTACAAGCTTGAGGCTCGGCATTCGGTTAGCACCTTATTTGGATAGCACCTCGAGCCATAAAAACTTCTCCTACAAGCTTGGGCCTCGGTGCTTGGATAGCATCTCGAGCCAGAAAAGCTTCTCCTACAAGCTTGCGGTTTGGCATTCGGATAGCATCCCGAGCCAGAAAATCTTCTCTTACAAGCTTAAGGCTCGGCGCTCGAATAGCATCTCGAGCCAGAAAAGCTTCTCCTACAAGCTTGCGGCTTGGCATTCGGATAGCATCTCGAGCCAGAAAAGCTTCTCTTACAAGCTTGAGGCTCGGCACTCGAATAGCAGCTCGAGCCAGAAAAGCTTCTCCTACAAGCTTGAGGCTCGGCACTCGGATAGCATCTCGAGCCAGAAAAGCTTCACATAAACATCTTCCTGAGAACAAGTGCGGGAGCTCGGCATCGACCTTGAGCAAGGCCAGGGCTTTCATCAAAGCACCTCGACCTTAACGCTCGGCGATGACCCTCAGCTACGCCCGCTACTGGCTTTCTCACTGGTGTGGGGGCTCGGCACCTATCCCTAGCATGGTTTGGGCTTCTTCAAGCCCATCAACCTATGCACGAGGTGACAACCACTGGCTACACCCGTACCGTCTTTCCTGAGAACAAGTGCGGGAGTTCGGCGTCGACCTCGAGCAAGGCCGGGGCTTTCTTCAAAGCACCTCAACCTTAATGCTCGGCAATGACCCTCAGCTATGCCTGCTACTGGCTTTCTTACTGGTGTGGGGGCTCGGCACCTGTCCCTAGCATGGTTTGGGCTTCTTCAAGCCCATCAACCTATGCACGAGGCGACAACCGCCGGCTACACCCGTACCGTCTTTCCTGAGAACAAGTGCAGGAGCTCGGCATCGACCTCGAGCAAGGTCGGGACTTTCTTCAAAGCACCTCGACCTTAACGCTCAGCGACGACCCTCAGCTATGCCTGCTACTGGCTTTCTCACCGGTGTGGGGGCTCGGCACCTGTCCCTAGCATGGTTTGGGCTTCTTCAAGCCCATCAACCTATGCACGAGGCGACAACCACCGGCTACACTCGTACCGTCTTTCCTGAGAACAAGTGCGGGAGCTCGACGTCGATCTCGAGCAAGACCGGGGCTTTCTTCAAAGCACCTCAACCTTAACGCTCGGCAACGACCCTCAGCTATGCCTGCTACAGGCTTTCTCACCGGTGTGGGGTCTCGGTACCTGTCCTTAGCATGGTTTGCACTTCTTCAAGCCCATCAACCTATGCACGAGGCGACAATCGCCGGCTACACCCGTACCGTCTTTCCTGAGAACAAGTGTGGGAGCTCGGCATCGACCCCGAGCAAGGTCGGGGCTTTCTTCAAAGCGCCTCGACCCATACGCTCGGCGACGTCCTACCCCCACGAGTGCTTCAACAAAATTTTTCACTAAGGTTTAGGGCGTCCGCCTTCCGCGGATGCCCCGAACTTTGAGTTGATTGGTAGACCCTCCTCTCACCCGCGAACAACTCGGGGTTTACCGCTTTTACAAGTCAAAAGCCCGAATTGTTCGAGGACGATAGGAGAGCCACCGACCCTCGGCTCTCTCCGAACCTCCGAACCGATCGGTTGGCCCACCACTCACCAACGAACAACCCAGGGTTTTGCGGCCCCCAAGGCCCGAACTCCGAATTGTTCGAGGGTGATTGGTGTACTCCCAATCTAGAGCCCTCGGAAAAATATTAATTTCAGGGCGCCCGCCCTCGACAGGAACCCAAGTCGAGCGACAGATCAGTCACTCTCACTTCTTAACAATCACCAAGGGAGAGTGGGGATTATATAGTCCCCTGAGGCACGCAGTTATTGCGTCTGGGAATGCGAAACAGCGGAAGACGAAACATCACCATAAATGCTCATGGGGAGGCTAAACGTCGCCATTCATGACTTATCAAAAGGCAAAAACGCCGCGACATATGCGCCCGTTGCGACAAGTCGCCTCGGTGGCGACCTCTTCCGCAACAAGCTCTGCGACCATCCCCGACAACCAAAACAATCAAAGGTTCAGAAAGTCAAATGTTCTTATTATTACTCATTGCTTACAACTCAATGAATGTCAGTACAAATACAAAGTCCAGCTCACAACTCACTCGCACTCGGCTCGAAACTCAAACTCGGCGCTCCCTACGGGGCTCCTTTCAAACTCGGCGAGACCAACCAAGGAAGAAATCCCTGCCACCGAGCTTCCCGCGTTGTCAGGCTGGGCACCCTCCAATAAGAATGTCGGAGACCGCCCTGAGGTCGAGTTGCTAGCCTCTTCGATCAAACCCAGGCCTAACACCAGTTTCAGCCTGCGGATCTCCAATTCTTTCTCAACAACGGCCTCACGAAGCAAGGACTCCGAGGCCGACCACCCACTGGAGGCATCCGAGGTGGACCAGTCCGTCTCGATTACCCACCAGTCCCGGTCGGCTATGGCTTTCTTCAGACAAGCCACATCCAGACCGAGCTCCCTAGACTTGTCCGTGAAATAGTTTACGGCGGCCGCTCGGTCCCGAGCCTATTTTTGCTGGTGAGCCAAATCTGCCTCCATGGCCTCCTTCCCTGCTTGGACCAGGGATACCTCGGCTGAAACAGGGTCGGCTCCCATGGTCTCGTTCGTTTATCAAAGGACAAGAGAAAATAAACATCACAAACAAGCGAGAAAATATGCAAGTCACGAAGTCTTGGCCAAAAAAGTATGTTTCATTACTTTCAAAAAAAATGGTAATACAAAAACTGCGGTGGCCAGTCCTCATGAGGCATTTACAGCAAAAGAGAAAAGAAAAAACTATCTACTCTTGAGGGGCGGTGGCACCTCTTCTTCAGCATGGACGCCCCCCGCCTCGTCGCCGCCAGGGGTCAGCGGAAGGTTCGGCTGCCAGCCGTAGTGGAGATGATCGACCTTTTGCTCCGGATAAATCATCCGGAAGTGCTCCTTGGCCTGATCATACGCCTCGTCCTGCGCTATGATCAGGGCTTCCGCCGAGGCAGTCTCCATCCTCTTTAATGCCTTCTACCCCTTTAGCACCTCCGCTTTGATCTTCTCCTCAAGGCGCTCCACGTCCTTCTTGTGGATGTCGCAGAGCGAGGCCATCTGGACCTCGTGGACGGCCGCCATACTTTGAGCCTCCTTCAAATCGCCGGTGGCCTTGTTCAGCTCGCATTGGTACTTCTCCGCGTTCCTCCTCTCCACGTAGATCTCCTTCTCCAAGCACTATTGGAAGTGCTGACCATGGAGCATCGCCTGTCAGAGGGGGAAATGATAAGAAAAAATTCCACCGAGTTCAAAAACAGAAAAGAGTGCCGTACTAACTCACCGAGACGTGCGCCTGGGACCACCGCATGAAGGCCTGGTCCGCTATCTGCGCTGCTAGAGACATCCGAGCATGCTCGGTGGTGGCTTTCGTGACGAACTCAATCGCCATGGGTCCTTCGAGCCGAGTGTCCCCCTGCACGATCGACCAATCGGGAGCAAAGGGCCGTAGCCCCTGTTGGCCCACCATCTGTTTGGCTGTGGGCTTTAGCGGGGGAAGCCTCTTCCCCGGGGCATCGACAGTTTTGCCTGAACTACGCTCAGCATCCCGAGCTGCCCTCGGCGTAGGGGGGTGATGCTTCTTAGCCCTCTTCGCGGGAGAAGGCTCCTCGACCACCAGGGCTGGTCCCTTGCCGGACCCCCCGGCACTGGCGGCCAGCTTCTCTTGCTCCGCCTTCTTCTTCTGCTCTGCTCTCGCCTTCGCAGCGACGGCTAGCAATGCTCGCCTTTCGTCCACCTGTTGGAAATTCATCTCTGCAAAAATGAAAGAAAGAAGGCTAACGTTAACACGAAGGCAGAAAGATGTAAAAATTCAGAACGAAACATACTAGGGTCGGCTGGGCTCAGTCCGGCTCAGACAAGGTGCAGCTCGGTCACTCGAGGCCACGCGATACTGTGCCCCCCTACTATCTTCTCCACCCTCTTCCACTCCTTTGCTTTCAAGTCGCTTCGCTTCGGAGGTTTATGGTTCGGTTTGACAAAATTCCACCTGGTCGGTATCCCCCAAGACCTCTCACCCTGAACCACAAAATACTTCTCTTTCCACCCCTTGATGGAATCCGGATGGCCGTGCATGACCTTCTTGTGCGGCCTAGGGGAAAAGTAGAATATCCCCTCCTGATCTCCGAGCGAGCTGATCCCTAGGATGGCTCGGAAGTATGTCAACCTCGGCTTCACACCCTTCTCTTGGCACTTCAGAATGAAGCAAATCAAATGCTTCCAAGAGTTTGGGCTGTACTGCATGGGGCATAGCTTTGCCCAGTTCAAAACCCTATTGACGAAGGGGTGCAGCGGCAGCCTCAGTCTCGAAACAAAGGCATCCTCGGGAAACATACAGTAGCCCAGTGCAAGAGCCGTGGTGGGTCGAACGCCAGGGCTCAGAATGAAGACCTCAAACTCCCATAGAATGAAGTATGAGGCCCTCAGAATGTGGAGATAATCTGCCCTTAAGATACACGGGATGTTATCCATCCGAATCTTCACACGGCTCTCTTCACCCGGCACAGGGGGGACAGGGTCGATGTCTTTGATATCATCAGGATACATCCGGATCGACCCCGAATTTTTGAAGGAGACCCAGGGAAACTCGAGCCCCGGTCTGGGTGCATACTCATCCGGTGGAGGGGGACTGTCCGGAATACTTAGCTTCCTCTTCTTCCGACGGGGACGGGCCTTCCTCTCAGAAGACGGCGTCGACAAGGGTGGAAGAGGCGGAAGGTCATCACCGAGCCTGACTGACCTTCCTACTGTGCGTTCTCCATCACCTTCTTGAGCGCCCTCCCTTTCGTCTCCAACATCCTCATCATCTACAGCGCCCTGACCGTCGGAATCGTCTTCGTCCCCATCCTCGGCATTCGGATCCTCCTGATCCTTGTCATCCCCTTCTTCTGCTTCCTCCTCTTCGCCTTTGGCGTCCTGATCCTCCTGGTCCTCGTCATCCTCATCATCAACCTCTTCTTCTTCCTCATCCTCTTCGCCCTCGACCACTGGTTCCTTCCCCGGCCTTCGAGATCTCATTGGCGATACTATGACGGCTACATTGTCACCACTATCTAACTCAGGGTCTGTCAGGACCTCCTCTTTGACCTTATATTTACTGAGTGACGAAGACGTCTCTGACTCGGATTCCATCGCGGTGCGGCCCGACGAGCTAACCTCAGATCCGAACTGAGTTTGCGACATTACTGAGCAGAAATACTAACCTGAAGCGTAATTCGTGCGATCACCGGAAGAAGTTGCTGACGGCAAGTAAGACCCTGCTCTTGAAAAATTGGAAAGTGAGTAAAGTAAAGGAGAAGTGAGGAGGGGGGGGGATTTATAGGAAGAAAGCAACTCCTCGATTTCTGCAATTAGATCTGGCCGTTGGATCTCAAATCATCAAAATCTAACGACCGCTAAGATTTGGAGTCACTTCGATTCTTGCGCTCATGACGTCAGTAGTGAGCGTGAAATTACCCCACTACCCCCAGGCTTTTTTCCAACAAATAGTTTTCGGTGCTTAGTCTAGAGGGGTCGATGCTCGGATGGCATCGCAAGCCACAATTCTGCTTCTATTTTTACAGAAGGATCGACGCTCGGATGGCATCGTGAGCCACAATTCCTCTTCTATTTCACAGAAGGATCGACGCTCGGATGGCATCGTGAGCCACAATTTCTCTTCTATTTTCACAGAAGGGTCGATACTCGGATGGCATCGCGAGCCACAATTCCTCTTCTATTTCACAGAAGGGTTGACGCTCGGATGGTATTGCGAGCCACGATTCCTCTTCTATTTTTACAGAAGGGTCGACGCTCGGATGGCATTGCGAGTCACAATTTCTCTTCTATTTCACAGAAGGGTCCACACTCGGATGGTATCGCGAGCCACAACTCCCTCCTCTATTGTCCAGGAAGCTCGGAGCTCGGACGGCATCGTGGGCCACAATTCCCTTTCTATTATCATAGAAGGGTCGACGCTCGGATGGCATCGCGAGCCACAATTTCCCTTCTATTATCATAGAAGGGTCGATGCTCGGATGGCATCGCGAGCCACAATTCCTCTTCTATTTTTACAGAAGGATCGATGCTCGGATGGCATCGCGAGCCACAATTCCTCTTCTATTTTACAGAAGGGTCGACGCTCAGATGGTATCGCGAGCCACAACTCCCTTCTCTCTTATTCAGGAAGCTCGGAGCTCGGATGGCATCGCGAGCCACAATTCCTCCTCTATTTCACAGAAGGGCCGACGCTCGGATGGTATCGCAAGCCACGACTCCCTTCTCAATTCCTCAGGAAGCACGGAGCTCGGATGAAAGCGCGAGCCCCAGAGCCATCCCCTATTCACAGGGGGCTCGGAGCTCGGATGACATCGCGAACCACAAACATCATCCCATATCTCGCAGTAGGCTCGGAGACCGGTTACCAACGCCAGCCGTCATGACTTCTACTCCTAAAAGCATTAAATGAGATGAAATCATTCAGTCACTGCTATCAAAGTACAAGGGCTCGGACCTCGGATGAAAGCACGAGCCCCAGAGCCATCCCCTATTCACAGGGGGCATAGAGCTCGGATGACACCACGAGCCCCAAAGCACCTCTTCTATTACAACAGGGGGCTCGGAGCTCGGATGACACCGCGAGCCCCAAGCACCCTCCTCTATTCATCAGGGTGCTCGGAGCTCAGATGACACCGCAAGCCTCAAGCACCCTCCTTGATTCACAAGGGGCCCGAAGCTCGGATGGCATCGCGAGCCCCAAAAACCCTCCTCTGTCCACCAAGCAGGGGCTCGTCTGCCGACCCCAAACGCTCGGCAAACCAAGCTCCAACCCGATAGACCTCGACGTCCCCTCGCTCTTCCAACTAGTGAGAGGATCGTCTGCTGACCCTCCAAGCTCCTCTATCGCCTCCAGATGCTCGGCAAACCGAGCTTCAATCAGACAGAACTCGACATCCCCTCGCTCTTCCAACTAGCGAGAGGATTGTCTGCCGACCCTCGGAGCTCCTCTACCACCCCAGACGCTCGGCAAACCGAGCTTCAATCTGACAGACCTCGACATCCCTTCACTCTTCCAACTAGCGAGAGGATCGTCTGTCGACCCTTGGAGCTCCTCTACCACCCCAGATGCTCGGCAAATCGGGCTTCAATCGGACAGACCTCGACGTCCCCTCGCTCTTCCAACTAGCGAGAGGATCGTCCGTCGACCCCCAAGGCTCGTCTGCCAACCCTAAGACTTGGCAAGCGTCACTCTGACTCTTCTACACTTGGCATCCTGTGCAGACTCCAATAAGGGATCCCTTCCTCCTACCCCCTGGCCTCTTCTGGAAGTAGCAGATCCTACTTTCTCACCGCACCCTCCACCCTTCTCTTCCTACAGAGGCAAAGGACCACTCCTATATGGCTGGTTCACCCAGCCCTCCAGGAGTGTGGGACTTGTGATATGGGTCGGATGACGTGGCCCCTCCTGGGCCACAGGATCCCCTCAGGAAACGTGCACCTCCGGGTCATCCAGATCTACCACGACAGCATCAGAAAACTGCCCTGGCCCCTGCCATGTCAGCCTGGAAACCGCTCGGGCCTCTGCCACGTCAGTCCTATACCGCCCAGGTTTCCACCGCTTCAGTCCCACGGGCAATCGGGTCCAGACCCGGCCCCAAACGGGTCCAGACCCGGTTGGCTTCTCCTATAAATACCAGACCCCTATCCCTTATCCAGGTAATCGATCTTTTTCCACTCAAAACCCTAGTTACTGTTACTCTCTCTCAGTAGCTGACTAGATCGTCGGAGGGTCTGCCACTAGGACCAACCCCGGTGTTCCTAGACTGTCTGTAGGTACATGAGCCCTCGGATCCGAGCCTCCTGATCCGAGCCGAGTATCCAGCCTCCACCTCACTACCGCTTACTTTTGTACCGTTCGCCCGGCTGAGGGTCGTCCGCACCGGAGCTTCCTCCACCAATACAAATCAAGTAAGAACTCACACCTGGTGCATCCACATGCCTCCCAAAAACAAACCGCATTAGTAATGTTATACCTACAACCTTTACAACCTTACAACCTTAGGTGGCACAATCTCATTGGAAATATGTACAACCCACTACAACCTACTCTACAATACATTCCAATGAGATTGTGCCACCTAAGGTTGTAAAAGAAAAGGTTGTAAGATAAGGTTGTAGGTGTAGCATTACCCTTAATTTAAACCCACATTTAATATATGGATGATTGGGGGTCTGTATGTTAATTTCCCTTTAATAAATATTTTATTTATTAAAAAATTTCCTAAAATCACCTCCCTCCAACTCTTCCTCATCCTTCTTTGAGTTCTTTCTTCCTGTTTCCTTTCCCGACCGAAAGCCCCAAAGAAACCGAAACCCAATTTCGGTTCTCACTTTCCCCATCCAAATCCACTCATATACTTCGTAATTTTCAAATTAATTTGAGGGGTAAGCTAAGTGAAGGGTTCTCTAGCTCGTGGCAGTGTCCGTTTTTCGAGAGAATTCCGTAAAGGTATATTATTTTGTATCTTTGATTATAGGATTTTGTACCTTACTTATCTTTATGCAAACATCATGGTAGAGTGATGATTAGAGCGTGTAGAACACGCTTAAGGTGTAAGATTTCAATTTTAATAATAATAGTTTGGAAATTTTCCTTAACATAGGGTTTGGGTTTAGAAAAATTATGGTTATTGTGTACTAAGAATGATGTGCATTAATGTAGGATAATTTAGGAGCATCTAAGATTAATTTTAGCAATTGTTTGATAATTATAAGGATTTTTATTGTTATCGAAAAATGGTGAAAATAGGGTTTATTGATATTAAAATGTGATAAGTATGGAAAAATGTGTGTAACGAGTAGACTTGAATTTTCTTTGAAATATAACTATCTTAGTTTATGTTTAAAGTGATATAGAAATTGAAAGAATTGAATTTGGAGTCAAAAATAGCATGTTCTATGTTTTGTAGGGGATAATGCTTTTATGTTCTGTATTAGGTTTTTTAATCACCTTGAGTTTAATTTTATGTTAATAAAGTTGAATAGATTATTGAGTTATTGAATTGCTTAATTTTATGTTAATTATATTAATTAAGTTGAATAGTTGCTTAATTAAGTTGAAAATTTATATGTTAGGCTTAATTCAAATTTTTATTTATTTTTCCAGTTTTTTCCTGCCTCGAAAATATGTGTCTAGCGCGTTAAAAAGAAAGAAGAAACAAGAAGAAAATAAATTTATACAATCTCAAGTTGGGGTATTTGATAAATTTATATGTTTTCACTCTATTTTGCATATATGTATGATGCTTATGAGAAACTTGTTATTCAATATGATAAAAAAAAACTTGTTATTCAATAATATATATTTGCATATTTTGCTTTGAACATTGTGCAAATTTTGCAAATTTTGCTTTGGCAAATTTTTTTATACATGTTTTTTTATATGTATGGGGCAGGGGGGCCCCATTTCGAAAGTTCGCCTTGGACCCCCCAGAACACAGGGCCGGCCCTAGAGACACCACACACACAACCAGATCTAAAGAAGGAGCAATAATACCTAATTAGGACGAGCCGATATGGGAACGCAAAATAATCCCCTGCCGCATCGGTGAACCACGAAGGAGAGGCGAAGAGAGGAGGCACAGCCAGAAGCTCAAGCCAGGGGGAATTAGGAATTCCAAATGCTAATAAGGAATCCAAGGGGGAGAGCAGAAGAGGAGAGGGGGAAGGCAAGGAGGCACTGGATCTGAGGGGAATCACCAACTGGATCTGAGAGGGATCTCCAACGAGAGAAGGGAGCTTATGGATATTTTCTCTCAAATGTTTTTTTAATCAATCTTTGACCATGATACTTTATACCTTAAAGGCCAGGATTTAATTAGTGATTTGGCTTTTTTTTTTTAATTATTTGCAAAAATGGGCTAGTTTCTAAAGTATTTGAAAAGAAGGGCTAGTTTCCAAATAAACTTCTATACTTCCTTCTCTATAATATTTTCTATAGGATGTGTGACCTTTTTGAAATTTGAAATTTTATTTTTGTAATATTTTCTATTTATTCTGTCTAATTAATTATGTTGACTACTTAAATTGTACTGAAAATTTTCAGAAAACTAAGTAAGAGTTACTTACCTAATGATGAGGCTCTGATACCAACTGGATTGAAGCGTTGCAAGACTGGTTACAGGACCGACTCTGACGCAGAAATAAATAAAAGTACATAAAGCAAACTCACAAGACTAACAAGATATAAAGCAAACTCACAAGACCAACACGACATAAAGAAAGTAATACAGTACAACATGAAGAAAGTAGCACATCATGCTATCTTGATAGGCTAGTATGCCCATAAGCCTTCAAGTCACTTTCACCATAATTAGATTCCATCTTTAACTCACTTTCACCATTATTAGGTTCTATTATTAGATTCTCTTTTATTTGGCACATTTTCCTTTGTTATATTCTATTTCTTATCTCCCGTGCCTGCATTATTTTCACAAATTAAATTCAAGTCACTTATTTGCCTTCTTAATTATTATAATTTCTTACTTGTCTTCTTCTTCGTCATACGTATCACCAACAATAAGTTGGTGCAAAGCATCAAATACATTATCATTCTACAGCATAATTCCATAACTTCTCGTAGACTCTGATTCTGTTTCTGATAATTCTGATGTGATGCATGACTATATTGATAGAGTTGTAATTGTCTTCAAAAGATAACAAAAGAGTATCAAAAAACTTTTAAATGAAATCATGATTAGGGAGAGATTCCTTAAGGATACAATAAAAAACAAAACAAAATGGCCCATCATGCTTCACCTAGTTAAACTTCTTGGAGCTGCTCTGTACCAATTACCACTAGTTGATATGCACACCAATTTCAGTGATCCTTTTACATTCCTCCCATCTCAGGACTACTATGCTTTTCAAGAGAGCTTCATCCAAGAGTTACATCTGGAACAACTAGTAACACTTCGGTGCAAGTAACCACAACCTAGCTCGTTTTCTGCTACTAGGTGTACAGCTCAAATATAGAATGTTGCAAATTGATCTTTTTGCAAGATTTTTCAGGCAGAGCCTTACCAAGCTCTCCCTGAAAGGAAGAGATTAGTTAGTCATTTCTTATAAGAAATAACAAAAAATGATAAGAAAGTTTATAGAGAAGAAGAATTATATGCAATTTCTCTTTCTTAGATGATCTTTTATTTCCTTTAAACTTGTTTTTTTCAAATGAACACTCCTTATACAAGCTTATATGGAATTTCTTTCCTCTAGATATTCTACCTTCTCCCTTACTCAGTCACCCCTGTTATAGAAGAAGGGTTGACTTTACATCAGTTACAATTATTGTTCGGATTACATCACTGCTTACATCATAGATAAATAATTGAGTCTATTACGTCACTGCTTACGTTAAAGATTCTTTTTTGACCAGCATCTTCACATGCTTCACATCAGAAACAGTTCTTTGTCAGCCTTATCGTGTTCCTTTCCGTATTTATGTTGTGGTTCCATCCTCATCAGTCTACAGTAGTGGACAGTTGTCTCTTCTCTCATTGTCATGGCTCCTTTATCTAGAATTTGATATCAGGTGTCAAAGACTTCTTTCTTTGATTGTGGTTGTTTAATCTTTGCTATGTTGTAAATTATTAATTTTTGTGGGTCAGTGCTATCATAAATCCATATGTTACTGTCTCTATTTTGTATGACCTTCAGTTCATAGTACATTATTCTAAATCACATAGCTCTTCTTTCTAGCATTAGTTTTTCAAATTCTTCATTTTTATATGGTATAATATTGGTTGCTCCAGACAGGACTTGTGTAGTCAATCCTTATCTTAATAATATGCTCAGCGAGTAGTTCTTCATCATCTTCAAGGAATTCTGGAATAGCTGAAAATATCCGAACATATATTTTGGAGGCCATTGTAAGACCAAAATAACTCTTAGAAGATTTATGTACTTCTCGTAGTAGCTGGCTAAGTTCTTCGCATTCTCTTGATGGATATATGCAGTAGATAAGCCCTCTTCCGAATAATACTCTTACTATCTTTGGATTTACTCCTGGTAGTATGATTGTTTTGTTCATATGTTGCTGCGAAATAGTTTTGATAAGTTGACTGACCTGTGTGGTCTGGCATAATTTCTCAATATGTTGTAAAAATAAATTCTTCTTGGAATATGTTGGAGGATCTGAGAGTAAACTCTCTTTGTAGCTAGTTGGTTGTATGGATGTGGAACTTCCCTTTTGTGTGGTATTTTTTGTGATTTCACTTGTATTTTTGGGTTAATAGGTTCACTCACTTCACTCATTTTTTCAATATATTCTGCATTTATATGTTGTGAAATATACTTTGAAGACCACATATTTACAACTGTAATTGGTTAAATGCTCCTTTTAATTACTCCACAGTCTCTTTTAGGTAGACTATATCTTGTTCTATATGTTGGACTCTATTTTCCATCCTGTAAAAATGAAATTGTTAGTTTCTTGTTAAGAAATCTGCTAAGATATTATCTTTTCCTTTTATATTTTCTATTGAGAAGTTATAATGATCTAACTCTTTTTGCCATCTTATAAATCTTTTATTTGCTATAGTTGGGTCTATTATTTTGTTAATCCAACTCTTTGCTTGTGTATTATCTGTCCTTACTGTAAATTTTGTATGTATTATAAATAATTCAAACATTTTTGTAGCTGTTAAGATTGGTAGTAATTCTTTTTCATTTATGTGGTAATTTTGTTGTATCTGTGTGAATGATCCACTAGTACATCTGGCTAGTCTTTCCTCTTTTTCACATATTTCAATGAATTTTAATAATGCTCCTCTATTATTTTTATATGCGGCTGTTTCTATTATCCACGAATATTCTTTAACATGTAATTTTAGCTAATTTAATTTTGAAGTTTGTTGTTTTAATATTTTAATGTTTTAAGTTTTTCTTCATCCTCTGGGGTTCATTCCCATAAACTTTTTTAATTTTTGTTAAAACCAATTTATTTTTGCTGATAAATTCGGTATGTATCCTCTTGTTTGATTTAGTAGTCTGATTATGGATTGTACTCCACCTTTTTCTTTTAGGACATTAGGAAATGTCTTTATTCTTTTTGCTATATGTGGCTGTAGTTATATTCCTTCATGTGATAATTATGTTCCTAAGGATTCTATCTCAGTTTTGAAAAAATCCATTTTCTTTTTTGATAGTATAATACTTTGCGTTTTTTACTATTTCTATGAATTTTAGAAAATTCTCTTTATGTTGTTCCGGATCCTATTAGAATATCATCTATATATACTAATATGAAATTTTTGTATTTTTCAAATATCTTATACATGTATTCTTAAAATACTCCTGGACTACTTTTATATCCGAATGGTAATACATTACATTCATAGAATACTTGAGGTGTACTAAATGATGTTAACTTTTTTGAGTCTTTGTTAGTTTTACGTGGCAAAATTCCGATTTACAATCGAATTTCGAATATATTTTTCTTGTTCTTACTGTGTAAAGTTGTAACACCCCGCAAAATTGAGTAATGACAATTTTGCCCCTCGTGTGTTACGCATATATATTTGTACCGTTATGGATAACATCCATAGCATATTTTAATTTAAATATCATACGTATTTTGTATTTTGACTATTTATACATTTCCTCCTTCTCAAAACTCATTTTTCATTTAAGCCAATGTAGACATTTATTTTAATCTCTGTGTTTTACGTACATTACACGTGCTTTCAATACACGTGTCAATTACATATATTTTCCGTTATGTGAAATATCCATAACATTATTTTTCTACGTATTTTTTTATATTGACTGCTTTCCTCCCAAAATAATTTTTAATATTTTTATACGTGAATTGCACGTGCAAATTTCAAGCAATTTTAATCCAAAAGGAATTTCCTAAGAATGATATCTATTCTCATTTTTATCTAAGTTATTATTTTGATTTTTAATCCATAGGCCTAAAATCTCTTTTCAAGCCCACTAGAAATTCATTAAAAAGAAGAAGCCCATTAATTTATTCTACTTTAAATATAAACTTTTAAATCCTACACTTGTCATGTAACAAGTATATACATTTAGGCTATAAACAAATAATTAAACAAATGAATGAGAAGTGTGCATATGTGAAAAATCCAAGGGTTGGCCAATTCATGAAGGAATGAGAAGAGGTGGGGGTTTATGTAGTAATGGTGAGTGGGCAATTAGTAAAGGGGGTTATGCAGGTTATGAATTTGAACACTTAATTTGGGTAGTAGAAGAGTCTTCTCAAACCCTATAAATACCACCCTCTTTCTTCATGAAATCTTGCACAAAAAATCAAAAGAACAAAAGATAAGAAAGATAAGAAAAGAAAGAGAGGAAAAGAAAGAAAAGAAAACGAGTTAGAGAATTTTCGGTCTTTAGCAGAAAGAACAGGGAAAGAAAAGAAAGATAGAAACAGAGAGTTCGGTTTTTGTTCAAGAAAGCTAGGCTTGTGTTTGCTTAAGAATGAGAAGGCTAGCATCTTGTTGAAGCTAGGAGCAACATCCAATGAGTTTTCTTCCATTTTTCTTTCTTCAACTAAGGTGGGTGTCTTCTTGAATTTTTGAAAATTTTAGTATCATGCATGAGTTGGAAAATTGAGATTTAAAATTGTTTATACATATGAGTAGTAGTTAATTTGTGATGATGATATTTAAATGAAATGCATGCTAATTGAGAAAATATCTTGTTGATAAGTTGAAATAAAGTTGTTTGATTGCATGGTAGTACATCATGATTAGATTAAATAATATGGATATAGATTTGTACACAAAGTTACTAATTCATGCCAAAATTGTTAAAATTGTATATTTATCCTGTTGTACTTCATTTATTTTCCGCTGCGTTATTGTTGTAAAAGAACAATGTTGTAATAAAAAGTTTTAAATTCTTTATAAAATTGTACGAAGTAAAGTGTAGATCCTGTTGAATTACGAATTACTGTATATTGGTAGGGAGTTACAAAAGTAGTATCTACATATCTGGTAGTGGATATCCAAATCTCTTAGTATTTTTATTTAATTCCTTATAATTTACTACCATTCGAGATTTACCACTTTTTCTTCTAAATATTTTCTTACTATAAATGTTGGCGATGAATGTGGACTTTGTGATTTTCTTATGTAATTATTTTTCATTAGTTCGTTTATATGTATATTGAACTCTTCTAGATCTGTTGGAGTGTGTCGTATAGGTTTAATTTTTATTATTGTCTTTTTATCTATTAACTCTATATGTGCTATTGGTTTACTTAAGTCCCATTTTTCTAAAGGGACCTCTCCGCACAGATCTTCTAATTATTTTTGTAAATTATTTTTGTAGTTATTTCTTGGACTTGTATTCTAGTTTCGTTTGGTAAATATTGATATTCACTACGCTGGGTTGAAGAAACTGTGATATGCAGCAAGTCGGTCCTAGAATAAGGTTGAGTTATTCTAATCGCTATTGCTTGGTGTTGACATGGTGTTGTAAATATAACGAATTTATGTGATATGGTTATAGGATAGTATTGTTGGAAAAAGTCATTTCCTAATAGTACATCACTATTCATATCATCAAACTGGTATATTATTGGTATTTTAAGTATGTAATTTCTCATTTGTATATTAATATTTTGTTGATACCTATCCAGTATGACAGTTTATCCAGTTATTACCTTTTTATTATATCCATCTTGTCTCCATCTTGGTAGTATATTTTCGCGGCATACGCTAGTGCCTGCTCCGGTGTCTATTAGACTATGATAGTTTCTTGATTTGTATTCTTCGTAGACAAATTCTGTTAGTATGTATAATATATTTCTTATTGCTTTTAATGAATTTATTTACATGATATTCTATTTACTACTATTCTTTCATTGTTTACTGTTATTGTGATTTTTTCTTCTTGAATTGAGTAAGGTTGTACTGATGTAAGAAAGTCAGTTCCTAATAACATTTCATTTAAATTGTATTCTGGATCTACATGTAAATGTAATAGCATTTCATTTCTACTATTTATCCTTAGTGGCAGTATTATTTTATGTACAATTGGATGTCTATTATTGTAATGGTCTAGGTAGTAATATGGATTTTCTAATGGTATTAATTTTGTTGTTTTTATATTTATTTGTTTAATGTGTGAATTTAGCTTCGGATTCTACCTGGGCTAATTGTTTATTCAATTTTCCACTGTCATAATATTTTCTATTATAAATTGGTTATTATTTTGATTGTCTAATGTATTTATTATTGGTATTAATTTCAATACATGTTGTTTGTTTCTTATTGATAGTGACCTCTTTCCGAACATTATTTGTGGTGGTTTTTCTTTTTGTAATTTCTTTTGCTTTATTCAATTCAAATTCTATATGATTTGGTATACTTTTCTCTTGCTGCTTTGTATCTTACAATTTCGCTGAATAGTGGTTCTATTTTAAAATTATCTGTATTCCTATTTTTTACTTCATGCTTACTAGTGAAAGCATAAAATTTCTTATTTGTATAGTCATAACTTTGCTTTTCTCTATCATTTCTATTCCTAATCATCTGTGGTACATGACTAAACTTTTGTCCTTATTGTCTTCGGCCATACTTATAGAGAAATTAGGTTTTACTGTAAATTTTATCTTTTGATACATTTGGTTTTCTTATACTATTCCTATTAAGGCATCTTGTGTACTTGATATTATTCTATCATCCATTTAGTATATTTCAAGGGGTGTATTTATTCCTTCCTTAAAATAAGCTTTTATTATAATTTGCACAGCTCCTAAATATATGTTTCTTAATGTTTTCTTGGTTTTCTCACTTATTTTTTCCATCTCTTGTCTTCTTATTTTTTCAGTTATTAATGGGATTATGGTATTTCCTTAGGCTTGTTAAATGTCTGTAGGTTGTTCATTATTTCTGGCTATTATGATAGTATTCTTTTTCTTTTCAAATATTGGTAGTGTAACACCTATTTCCCGTATCTGTATTTTTTTTATTTTTTTTTCTACTATATTTTCATTTATGGTATTCTTGTATTCAATCTGAGGTCCTATATTTTTGTTCCAGTTCAAATAAAATCATTAATTTGTTTCAACTTAACTTTTGGTGCTTATATCTAATTCAATTGTATGTCCGTTCTGCTCTTTTGTATCGTTCTTCATGTAGAAATGGACTATTCATTTCGTCTATCACTTTTTCCCCATTTTTAATACATTTTGACAAAATCCCTAGTTGGATCCCCTCAAACCCGATACCCAAATACTCATAAACCCAAACCCTAACTATTTAACCCTAACCCCCTACTTATTGTTAAACCCCAACCAAACAGCCGCCTCTTTTCTTCCTCCCGTCTTCTTCTCCATTCGATCGAAACCCATCATCCACCATTGCCATTACCACCTCCGATCGTCCCCATTGCCTCCTCGCCATCGCCCCAGCCCCCGATCGCCTTTGCTCCCTCTCCTCGTCAACCCCACGATCACCACCACCCTCGCCTCCGATCCATCAAACCTAACTCCCATTTCGCCATTACCCAACTCTCCACCTCTCGCCGCCTCGCCTTCGCTCCCTTTCCACCGTCACAACCCCAGCACCTCGCCGCCATCATCATCGCCACCACCCCCAACCCCATCGAACCCAATTCCCGAACCCACTCCGTCTTCAACTTCTCGCCCATTTCCCGTCTCCTTCTTCCATCGCCCAACCCAATCCCCATCTCCTCGCCTCGTCACCTCCGACCCATCGCCTCCCTCTCCTCTCCACCTCCGTCGCATCGCCACTCCCCCGAAGCCATCCCCCGCTCTCCTCCCATGTTTCGAACCCAAAAACAGAGCTCCGGTCTCTCACTCGCCCTCGCCGCGGTGCAGCTCCCCTGTGTCGTTGCTCGCCACCCGAGCATCGCCGTCATCCCGAGCCTTCACTGCCGGCATTGCAGATGCACCGTGGTCGTCGCCATTCTCTCGCACACTCTCTCTATCGCTGTTGAAGGGAAGGAGACGCAGCGTGAGTGGTCGACTTTGGTGTTTCGTGTTCGGCCACAGCGGATCCGATCCGACTATCCCCTGTTCGGCCAGATCCGGTGCGGGGTCGCATTTTGATTGGCTGGATTCGCTGTCCGCTGTTCTGTCGCGCCAGATCCAAACCACCGTTTGTTGTTTGGGCGGATCTGGTGTGGGGTTTCTCTAGTCACTGTTGGTATCTTCGCACGGTCTTTGCACGTGCTTTTGGGAGATATCGCCCGGAGTTTTTCGATACCGTCTTCCTCAAATTATCGGATCTAATCGTCGTCCTAAAGGTAAGTATTCCCCTTGTACAATTTATTGTTCTAGTACAAATATTTATTAGAAAATACAGCAAATAGGTTGTAGTCTTGACTCCTTCTTGTCTTATCATTTGTTGATGTTGAATATTTTACCGTTAATCCCTAAATCTTAAGAGTCACAACACCTTCGTTGTTATATTTATAATTATTTGGACTCATTTTATCTCCTAATCACATGAACACATGAAATTAAGAAGCCCTAAATTTGTAGATGTGTGTTGTATCTTGTATGCGATGAACTTGCACCCATTTGAGTTAAGAAATAAATGTTGCTTGCTGTTTTGATAACCATTACTCCGTATTTGTGTCACACATTAATCTAGACGTCTAACAACCAATTATCATGCAACCTATACATGTAAGACATTCACACTTGTTGCTGTCCTGAACTTACTTGCTATTTTGACCCCTTTAAAATTAGAACCTGAACCTGAGCCCTGAACAGTAAATATAGCTCTAGATGTCTAGATGTCGATAGCATCCGAAATTTTTGAATTACGAGTTACGAAATAGGAGATATCGCTGTTTTACTGCAGTTGTGTCGGTTGTCGCAGATTCACAAAACTGCCGCACATCTTTAATTTGAAAATTAATTTAACTATGTTAACAATAAGCTTTTGACTTGAAATTTTATATTCTGTTGCTAGACATCCTATAGGATATTTCCAATTTTTCTCAGAATTTATTTTTAATGTTTAAATCCTGTTTCACATGTTTAAACTTAGATTCACAAATTCTGCCTGAACACATTAGCAGTATAGTTCGCTATTTTGACACATGTTACCACAACTTTCTTGTACCTTAATTATATGCGTTGGAACTGGGCAGGAGTCTAGTTTCTAGATCTTTTGACGGATCCACATTTTCTATCTCGTAGCAACAGAAATCGCAGTTTTGGTACAGCAGCGTCGTACTGTCCAGATTTGAGATTTTCGTTGTTCGTGATATTCATATTCGTGTTGACCCTCGAATATGCTGTATAATTATCTCAAACTTGCCCCATGTCCATGATTACGATTTCTTGACATGTTTCTTGTATGCTTGCTTAATAAAAATTAATAAAAAGTAACAAGTCGGGGTTTAAGGAAAAGACCATAGTAGTAGACAATATAGGTAAGTGTACTCGGAAGAGGACCCGTGTTTCCCAAAATTTTATGTTAAATGGAACTAAGTGGCACGTCATGAGTGATGGGGGCCACCTCTAGAGCCTATGGGGGCCACCTCTAGAGCCCATTATATGATTACATGATATATGTTTGAGATCATATGGAACTAAGTGCCACGTAGAACTAAGTGCCACGTCATAGGTGACGGGAGCCATCTCTAGAGCCTACGGGGGCCACCACTAGAGCCCATGATTTGATCACTAGAGCCCATGATTTGACCACTAGAGCCCATGCTTGATACTTGATACCTGAGTACACCGCCCTATAGGCTTAATTACTAGGCCTAAACGAAATTGTATTGACTGTAGCAACTATGTAGTAAAAGTATGGATACATGAAGTGCTACCTAGATAGTAATAACTACAAGACTTGAACATGATACATGCTTACTTGTTACTTGATGACATAATACATGAGACTTGATACTTGAATATAATACTTGACACTTGCAACTTGATACTCGTGCTTGACAACTTGACACTAGACTTGAGACTTGTTACTTGACACTAGATTTGAGACTTGTTACTTGACACTAGACTTAAGACTTGTTACTTGACACTGGACTTGAGACTTGTTACTTGACACTTGTACTTGATACCTGATATGGCTAAAAATGGGGTTAAATCGGAACCGTCCAGATGGGGCGCGAATCTCGAAGTTCGGGGGTAAAATAGTAATTTCACATACAAGGTGGATCCAAAGCGGGTACTGGATCTCCTTCGCACAAGACCCAATAACCCACGAACGGATCCACACCGATTGGGCACGGGTCCCGACCCGAGGCGAGCCCCAGACCAGCAAGAGACAAATTAGGGCCACTGATTTGACCAAGTCAACGGGCCTGATTTGCTCTCACCGGGAATCAAGGGGTTAGTTTCCTAAACAGACT
The DNA here is from genome assembly GCA_017893485.1 of Hemerocallis citrina. NCBI lineage: Eukaryota > Viridiplantae > Streptophyta > Magnoliopsida > Asparagales > Asphodelaceae > Hemerocallis > Hemerocallis citrina. Next base: position 21,507,035 of record CM030363.1, read on the forward strand.
GTGAGGATTTTTTTCCTAGCAGTTACACTAGGAACCAGGCCTCTAATCACTCCCCTGGCGACTATAAATACCTCCCCTCTGCCGCTGTGACCAGGTTAATCACTTTTTCACCATCTTAAGCTCTTTCTTTGATCACCACTGGTTACTGACAAGAGCGTCGGAGGGTGCGTCGCCGGAATCAACCCCGGTGTCTCGCACTTCCTTGCAGGTTGCGGCAGGAGCAAGAAGGCTTGGGTCAGCTGTTCAGGTTTTTCTCGAGCTCACAAATTCTATCTGTTTACCCCCACACTGAAATCAGCGGTAACAGATTGGCGCTGTCTGTGGGAAAAACCACACGAACAGCCTTAGCCCCTTCCTTGTCGTCCTCTCCAACCATGCCTCCAAACAAGGTCAGATCGAGAGGGTCCAACCGCGGGACCAATCCCGCCGATCCCACAGAGGAAGCTCCTGTCAATCCTATTCCACAGCCCGAACTTCCTCCTCCGGCCCCGCAGGGCCAACCTCCTCTTCCCAAACAGCAACCCAACAATGGCCCTTCCGGACATAACGGTCGGAGGCAGAAACAGCCCTTTAACCCGGACCATGTCTCGGTCCATAATGAGTCCTCGGACTCAATGGCTTCTCATCACCCCGACCTCCGCAACACGATCCTGAACCGCCAGAAAGATGAGGACCTCCGCACCGACCTAGACGAGAGGCAGGCCCGAGAGGGAGCCTCCCGCCAGCATCGTGGTGAGCGGTGGCCTCACCGCCGAGACGGCAGACGGTCTCCGGACCGCATGGGCCGAGCGACATCTCCCGAGCGCCGAAGGAGGGGGCCGCATTCCCCTGCGGACCGGCATCATCGGAGGAACAATGACGCACCTATCACTCGTGCCGAGTTCCTACAATTTCAAGACACCGTACTGCAGGCCCTCAACCTTCGGCAGAGCGACCAAAATGCCCGGAGGGTTCCTACGCCCCCGAGGGCTCCCAGTCCTCGTCGCCGAACCCGAAGTCCTTCCCCGGCTCCCAGTCGCCAGCAGCAGCACTACAGTCCTCGCCGATCCCAGGACTACCGGCGCCGCAGTCCCCGTTCCCCTTCCTATGAAGAAGAGTCCGGGGGATCGTATGATTACCAGCGGAGGGACGATTCCCTCAACCGCCGTCTCCATGAGGTGGAGAGGCGCATTGGTCACATGGACAGAGAGGAGGAGTCCCGAGCAGGAACCGTCCGCCCCAGCAGACCCCCTTTCTCTCGGTCGATCATGGATGCCCACATACCGAGGGGTTTCAAACCTCCGCAGTTTGAAACATACTCAGGGGAATCCGACCCAGTTGATCACGTCGAAAGCTTCAAGACCCTGATGCTGATCCATCAAGCTTCCGACGCCGTGCTCTGCAGGACCTTCCCCGCCACCCTCAGGGGGTCGGCTCGGGAATGGTATTCCAGACTCGCTCCCTCCTCCATCTTCTCGTTCGAGCAGTTTGAAACACTGTTCATAACTCACTTCGTGAGTAGCAGGCGAGCTGAGAAGACAAGCCTCTCCCTACTGAACCTGCGGCAGGAAAGGGAAGAGAAGCTGCGGGACTATGTGAAGAGATTCACCGCAGAGGTCAGGTCTATCGCCTCCTTAGACCAGTCAGTGGCGACCGTGGCGTTCCAGTCGAACGTCCTCAACGCCAACCTCCGATCGTCCCTAGCCAAGAAGCCCCCGCATAACTTCGCCGACCTCCTCCTGAGGTGCGAGAAGTATATCCGAGCAGAGGAGGCTGAATCCCTCCCGAGCTTCGGGGGGTCCTCCTTCGGGTCGAAGAGGAAGGCGACGGGGGAAGAGGGGTCCAAGAAGGCGCAGAAGGACAACGGCGGTCAGCGCCGTCCTCCCCCCAGGTTCGAGAAGTTCACTCCCCTCACCACTAACGTCTCCACCATCCTAATGGAAGTGGAGAAGGAGGGAGTCATCCCTCCAGCTCCGAGGATGAACACCCCGGCAAAGAGGAGGAACAAAGATAAATGGTGTCGTTACCATCGGGACCACGGCCACGACACGAACGACTGCCGAGCATTGAGAGATGAGATAGAAGCCCTCATCCGGAGGGGGCAGTTGGCCAAATTCGTAAAGACTAACGATCAGGCGGATCGCAACACTCCTCCGCCTCGGGGGGCTAACAAGCGCTCCGAGCGGCACGAGGAGACACCCGAGTTCGAGGAAGAACGGATCTTGCTCTTGATCCACGGAGGCCCCATGGGAGGCTCCTCTAATTCCTCTCGGAAGGTCTTCGTTCGAGAGGTCAACTCGGTTCACAGCGCCCCTCCTCCCAAAGGTCTCGGCTGTAACGCCCCGAATCCCAAATACACTGAATTCGATATGTTCTACAGGATCTTTTCACTTTCTTTAGTACAATTTTACAGGGAAATTAAAACTTTTCATCATACATCAGAGATTACATCAAGATTACACTTTTCTTTTGCACAGCGGAAGTTAAATACAACAATTAAATACAAGTACAACAGCATGATATAATCTTTAAGCATCCATTCCTCTTTAATCTTTAACATGACATTTACCTGCATATAAGACTGTGGGTACGTCAGTTTATTCAACCGACGAACATTATACACGGCCATCCTCTCTATGCCGGAAATAGTATAACTTAACTTTTCATATTTAGCAAACACAAACTTGTCACATTCAAACTAAAGGGACTACCCTATTGATATCGTGTTGTGATTGTGCACTTAATCCTTAATGCATTTATTAATGTTACATGACACTAATGCGTACTTGTTCGGATTCTATGCATCCCATACTACATAGGTCCGAGGGCAAGCCCTTATTCGTTCTTCATCTTTATAGGGTTCAATCCCCCGTCATGTCTTAGTCTACTACTGTAATTACGGTAGTGTCTTAGATGTCCTGTGATCTATGAGCCCATGTCCAGGCAGCCTGGAGGGGAATCTCACGCACTGTCACGACGCATCGAGCAGGCAACCTATGGACAATTCAGCCTCCGCCATGGAACAATGGCACCACCCATAGCCACTCGAACATCCCACGAGCGTCGCCACCGGGACGGTACTCGGAAGCCGTATCCACGCCATGTCACGACGCATCGTGAAGGACCTGTGAATACCCTCTCGCCGCAAATCCGTTGGCCCCCATACCCGTGTTTTTCTTCTACTTTCATCACATCACCACTATGTACTAGTCCTTAGTTTTATTAAAAATCATGAACAAAATAATCTCTAGAGTTAGCCTCTCCATCAACCGGACTTATTCATTTGTTTCATCATGACCAACCTTGGTCTAATTTCATCTCAATTCATTTTCTCTTTCAATGCCGGGGAGACTTAGCTACTCTAGTTCGAATTTCATTTCACAATCTTCAACTTGAGTACTTACAACTCATAAGATTCATGTTCATAGCCAACAGATTTCTTTTTCTTTCATCAACATGATTTCTAATTCCATAATCATACATGAACTCATGCACTTCATAATTTCACATTTGAAATTCATATTACTAATAAACATTCATACTTCATATTTTGCACAATATTCTCAAGTGAGAATTAATAATATCATGTCACACAACAAGGTTCTTTTTGCCAATTACTTTCTAATAATCCATTTCAATTTATCTTATAAACTATAATTTTCATAAGTGTGTATCTTAGAACCATAGTTCTAATTGTGCCTTTTGTTCACAAACCATATTGTATTTCATTCAAATAATACCCAACTCAATCTTATAAAATTCCTTGTATTTTTATGAGAATTACCATATTTTTTCCACATTTTTTGGACATCACAAACTCACAAAAAAAATATTTTTTATAAATGCCGAGGGGAAGAATCGAACCCAGGCACAACGGGAAACAAGCCAAGAGCACCCGCCAACCGGCCAAACTGTGCTAGCGATATAAGGTGGGGTCAAATGGTATATATGGTATACAGGCCGAGAGTTATAAGTTCTCAAAAATTGTAGAAAAATGTTGTAATCGCTGGGGCTCGAACCGTTCGACCCAGAGAAGCCAATCGCCAACGCTGACCGCCTGAGCTACTAGCTCGGGTTGTTCAAGTGTTGGTTAAAAGTCTAAATAAATTATTTTGATACTGTGGTTAAAACAACTTGATGTTCAAATACACTTAGTCTCATATTGCTTTTATGAAATGTACTGAAAAATTCCAGATTATCTTTCTCTTACATGATCTTCATGTCAGTAAGATTAAAATAATTTTTACACTAAAAAATTAATTTTTTCCACACAAATCCATGGATTGTTCATAAAAAAAACCATTATTTCTTTATTTTCGACATTGGTTACAATTAGTCTCCAAGTCTCTTCCATCCAGAATTATTATGCAAATTTGCTGATATTAATCTTTCCTCTAACATACACAAATCTACTTCTTTTTAATTTATTCATCCCCACAATAATTAAGGAGGTCTCTTCACAAATTAGCACTAACAAGATATGGATTTTCTTTAACATACAATTAGTGATGGCAAAATGTGTTTTCTTTAAATCAACACGTACTTCTAGTTCAATCATGTGCATCACAAAAATATATAGTCACTTATCAATTATTAGGTTCACATATCAACATACAAGAAAGTTGCTCCTTTAAAAAGCGTGCTCTTTCTTAATCAATTTGCATGTTTCAACTTTTCCAATTAAACTATCATTTAGCATTCTCAAACATCAATACTAACATCATCCATTTATTCTAATGAGCATGAAGAAATTTTATCTACAACTCAATTAACATTAATAAGCACATGCAATTTGTTCATTAACATGCTAATCAAGTTGTAAACTAACTTTCCATAAAAAATGTATTTTTTTAATAACATTTTCCATGAATTATTTCTAATTAGGAACAAAGATAATCATCTCACTTTGTAATCACATTCTTATGGCATACAATCACATATAATTCACATATCATTAATTCAATCAACTATAAATCATTTATTCCATTAAAGGCGTATTCTTATTAATCATTTTTCATGCAATTTGCTTATGAGATCTAGCATACACTCCTATATTAGAAATATGAAATGTTTTTCCCACCTTGTATGGAGAGAACTAAACAAATTTAGCAACACAAGCCTTGCGAATGAAAGCACCACCTCCTAGCCAAAAGCGTGCACAAGCTCCAAGCCTCCAAGCTACACCGAATGCTTCTTCTCCTTGTAGTAGCCGGCCACCAAGCAACAAAGCACTCAACTCTCACTCTTTCTTTTATAACTCACACTATTATTAAATAAGACTATAGTTTGGAAATATAATTTGCATATGAAAATAGCCATGAGAGGGGGGGTATTTATACTAGGAAATGAGTGAAATGGAGGGCCAAGATCGATTGGGTGGTTGTAGAATGGAGGGCCTAGATTAAAGTAGGAGTTATGAAAACTACCCACATCCATAAAACTACCTCCATGAACACCATGATCAATTTCAAAAATCCCTCCAAAAAGCATGCATGCCGGCCTAGGAAGAAAGTGTGCAATGCACGTGTACGTGTAGTGCACGTGCATGCAACTAGGCCAAATTTGTACATTTTAATTTGTACAAAAAATAAAATAATGATAAATTAGTCTTCTACATGACAAGTTTAAATAAAAATTAGATTAATTCATGGGCTTTATTTTTGGGCCAAAATAGTTTATTAAAATAAATAAAATAAAATACATTTGGGCTTTTAAGAAAAGGGCCTTTTTAATTAAATCAAAATAAGGCTTTAAAGAAAGGCTTTTTGTACAAAATAATTTGAGAACACCTAATTAAATATTTATACACATCATTATAAAAGTAATTCAACCCAAAATATTGCACATGCACACTACATGCAAAAATAATAATTTTCATTAATTGAAAAATCAGGGTATTACAGCACTCCCTCCTTAGAATAGTTCCGTCCCCGGAACTACAATCAAGAGCGAGAAAAAACCAGACAAAATACAACACACACAACAAGAACAAAAAAATACAAAAAATACAATCAAGCAAAAAGCTCAGGATAGTCCTTCAACATCCTGTCCTCAGATTCCCAAGTAGCCTCTTCAACCAAGTGGTTTCTCCAGACTACCTTGACCATCGGTATCGTCTTATTCCTCAAGACTTTCTCTCGACGATCAACAATCTCAACAGGAGACTCGATGTAATTCAGGTCTAACTGCAAACCTTCCGGCACTTCCGGTAAATGATGACTCGGGTCTGGAATATAACCTCTCAGCATGGACACATGAAAGACATTGTGCACCTGAGACAACTCTTCCGGTAATTCAAGCCGGTAAGCAGTTTTCCCGATCCTTTTCAATATCTTATACGGGCCTATAAACCTCGGGGCTAACTTTCCGCCCTTGCCAAATCGAACCACACCTTTGCTGGGTGATACCTTTAGGAAGACGAAGTCACCAACCTCAAACTCAAGGTCCCTTCTCCGGTTGTCTGCATAGCTTTTCTGCCTGCTCTGAGCTTCCACCAACCTTTTCCTGATCAGATCAATCTTCTCAGAAGTTTGCTGTACAAGCTCAGGACCAAACAACTGACGCTCCCCAACTTCATACCAACAAACAGGAGTCCTGCACTTCCTGCCATACAGAGCTTCGTACGATGCCATCCCGATGCTAGCCTGAAAACTGTTGTTGTAGGCAAATTCCACCAAAGGTAAATGCCTTTCCCAACTGCCTCCGAAGTCTAGTATACAACACCGAAGCATATCCTCAAGAATACGATTGACTCTCTCGGTCTGCCCATCGGTTTGCGGATGAAAAGCAGTGCTGAAATCTGTCTTGGTACCCAAAGCTGTCTGAAGACTCCTCCAGAAATGCGAAGTAAACCGCGCATCTCGATCAGACACAATAGTTGAGGGAACACCATGAAGTCGGACAATCTCACCAACATACATCTCAGCTAACTTGTCCATCGAAGCAGTGAGTTTCATCGCCAAAAAGTGAGCGGACTTGGTTAGTCGATCGACTATAACCCAAATTGCATCATTGCCTTTAGAACTCTTAGGCAATCCCGTGATGAAATCCATACTGATGTTATCCCATTTCCATTCCGGAATAGGTAACGGCTGTAATAGACCTCCGGGTCTCTGATTTTCGGCTTTGACTTGCTGACAAACCTCACACTTCGCAACAAATTCAGCCACATCCCGCTTCAAACCTGACCACCAGAAATGCTGTTTGATGTCTTTGTACATCTTAGTACTCCCAGGATGTACCGACAAAAGAGTAGCATGCGCCTCCTGAAGAATACTCTCTTTCAGGTCCGCCTGATTTGGAACGCACAGTCTATCTCCGAACCACAGCACTCCATCCCTGATTTGAAATCCGGGCAACCTGCCAGCACCAACCTGCTCCTTCATCTCCAAAATATCAGCATCAACCTCCTGACTTGCAATGATCCTTGCATTCAGTGGAGGCTGAAGCTTCAACTGAGCCAAAGATGCTCCCAATCCTTGCAAGACGACCTCAATACCTGCTCGATCCAACTCCTCAATCAGATGCCTCTGAGTTGTAATCAAACTGGCCAAACTGCTCTTGCGACTAAGTGCATCAGCAACAACATTAGCCTTTCCAGGATGATACTTGATCTCAGGTCGCATGTCCTCGAGCACTTCCAACCATCTCCGCTGCCTCAGATTGAGATCCCTCTGCTGATATATATACTTCAAGCTCTTGTGGTCCGTGTACATGTTCAACTTCTCACCATACACGTAGTGCCTCCATTGCTTCAGAGCAAAAATAATCGCAGCCAACTCCAGATCATGAGTCGGATAATTCTTCTCATGCGGTCGTAGTTGCCTAGACCCATAAGCGATTACTCTTCCTTCTTGCATTAAGACACAACCAAGCCCCCGATGTGAAGCATCGCTATAAACATCATACTCAACACCTGCTCTAGGCAAAGCCAAAATAGGTGCAGTAGTCAGCCTATCTTTCAACTCCTGAAAACTCGCCTCACATTGCTCAGTCCACTTGAAGCTCACATTCTTCTTGGTCAGTCCAGTAAGCGGTACAGCTATCTGAGCATAACCTTGAATGAATCTTCTGTAGTATCCAGTCATCCCAAGAAAACTTCTGACTTCCTTCACTGTAGTAGGCCTAGCCCAATCTCTCACTGCCTCTATCTTCTGAGGGTCAGTTGCCACTCCCTCCTTAGAAAGGATGTGACCTAGGAATGCCACTTCAGATTTCCAGAAATCACACTTGGATAACTTGGCATACAACTGCTGCTCTTCTAACTTCTGCAAAACTGCTGCCAGATGCTCGGTGTGCTCCTCCTCAGACTTGGAGTACACGAGAATATCGTCGATAAACACCACGATGAAAGAATCAATAAACGGCCTCAGAACTCTGTTCATCAAGTCCATGAAGATTGCGGGTGCATTCGTCACTCCGAATGGCATAACTAAGAATTCGTAATGCCCATGCCGAGTTCTAAATGCAGTTTTGTGCACATCTTCAGCTTTCACTCGAACTTGGTGGTAACCTGATCGAAGATCTATTTTGGAGAATACAGCTGCTCCTTGTAGACGATCGAACAAATCATCAATTCGAGGAATCGGATACTTATTCTGAACAGTGACCTTATTCAGCTCCCGGTAATCGATACACATCCTCATCGATCCATCCTTCTTCTTTACCAAAAGCACTGGTGCTCCCCAAGGTGACGCACTAGGTTGAATAAAGCCTTTCTCCAACAGTTCCTCAATTTGCCGTTTCACCTCATCCTGTTCCACTGGAGCCATCCTATACGGTGCCTTAGAAATGGGTGCACTTCCCGGTTGAACAGTGATGCTGAACTCTACATCACGATGCGGGGGTAACCCAGGAAAATTATCCAAGAACACAGTCGGATAGTCCCGAACCACAGGAATCCCTTGCACTTCCACAGGAGTCTCTTCCGTGCGGATAGTTGCCACCAGCTTAGAACACTTCTGCTTCCCTTGGAATGTGACTTCAGGTCCACCTGGAGCCTTCACTGTTACCGTCTTGGTCTTACACTCGATGCTTGCACTGTACACCGACATCCAATCAATGCCAATGATAACATCGACTCCCAAGATAGTCAGCTCGATCAGATCAATGCCAAAGATTCGATCTCCAATCACTATCTCGCAATCAGCATAATACCGATCAGTGGTTAAAGTTTCCCCTGACGGAGTAGCTACTGCTAAGATCTTGCCTGGAAAAATCTTCGGTTCAACTCCCAACACTTTAGCAAACTTAGGAGACACAAATGTATGAGAGGATCCAGTATCGAACAATACAACAGCTTTCATTCCATTAAGATAGAGTTCGCCTGTTACATAATACACACCATTACATAACAGTCTCACTAAACAACGGGAAAAGAAATGATAAAACTCTCTAAACACTAGCCCTCGTACCAGAGATGACCTGATTTGCCTCATCAGCATCAGCTTCCGTCAAGGCAAATACTCGCCCTGATTGGTACGGCCTCTTCCCAGCCTGCTGCGTTGGTATGCTGCTATTACCATTCCGTAGTTTGGGACATTAAGACCGGAAATGTCCCGCCTCACCACAGTTGAAGCAAGTCACCGCAGGAGGTCTCGCCACATTGTTTCCAGGTCCTCCAGCCACACTAACAGCGTTCGCCCCTGTCGGTTTGAACCTCTGTGCAGATGGTTGCCCCCTGAAACTCCCAGAATGTGCAGGCCTCTTACCAGACTGCAAGTTGTTCCTCCGGTTCTGAACAACTTGGAACTGCTCCATATCCGCCTCCGTCGCTGCCGCCCTCTTAACCAGCTTATCGAATCTCCTGATACCAAGGGGTATCATACGAGACCTCAAGCTCGGCCTCAGACCATGCTCGAACTTGCGAGCCTTCTTGGCCTCATCCATCACCAGTTCTGGAGCATACCTGGAGAGCTGAGTAAACTTGGTCTCATACGCTCTCACCGACATGCTGCCTTGCTGAAGCGACAGAAACTCCATCGCCTTCTTCTCCTGGACGTCGGAGGGGAAATAATGACTGCGGAATTCTTCCAGAAATTCCTCCCAGCCAAGCAACAGACCTCCCATGGTCCTCTTCATGGATTGCCACCAAACTGCCGCATCCTTCTCCAGCTGCAAAGTCGCCAACTTGACCTTGCTACCCTCCGGTGTCTCCAACACTTCGAAGATCGTCTCCACTTGCCGTATCCGGTTTCCAGCCGCATCTGGGTCTGACTTTCCCTCGAATACGGGTGGTTTCATTCTCTTGAACGATTCCACCAGCTTAATCGCCTCGGGCACTGGATTCACCGGCCCCCTTCCTTGGTTCTGAGCCACTGCATTAAGCGTCTGGTAGACCCTAGCAAGTTCAGTCTCCAAATCCAACCCTTCCCCATTCCTAGCTCCTCTTCTCGACATATTCAAATTCGAAGTATAAGACAAGAATTTAAACCAACTTGCATTTCATTGAATTCCAAAGTTTATACATTCGAACTAAAACATTTTTGACATCAGAACGGAAAGAAATAGAAGCTACAACAATCTAACTTCTACGGGTCCTCTTCGCTGCTCGAAGTTCTTCTCGTAGTTCTTAAACTTCATCCTTCAGCACATCAGTCAGGTTCTTTTTCTTCTCAAGTTCCCAAATCCGATGACTGAGAACAGAATAGTCGGCCGTCCGCTTCTCCAGCTGAGCCTCCAACAATCCAACTCTCTCTTTCAGGGTTTCCACTTGCCTCTGAAGAGAAGTCACAAGACCACTTGGAACTGGTTCTTCTTCTTCGTCAGAAGAAGAGTCATCAGATGAATCCGGAGGTGGGGTGATCTCTCGGGATTCAGGCCATTCTTCACCGTCAGAATCTGCTTGCCCAGGATAGTACTCGTCCTCGGAATCTGCCTGTCCAGGATGGTACTCTTCCTCAATAATATGCCAGTCGTCGCCTCCAGCAGGGTCGAAGTGATCAGCCATCTTAGAAATAGAGAGGAAGAAGCATAAATCATAGAGCAACACAAATATAAGTCACTTACATTTAAATCTCTAGACTCAAACACACACTCTAATGTCCACTACTAGGGTGTCGTTCCCTATAAATTTGTACAAGTGTGAAAGCGTAGAAAGCGTGGCTCTGATACCACTCTGTAACGCCCCGAATTCCAAATACACTGAATTCGAGATGTTCTACAGGATCTTTTCACTTTCTTTAGTACAATTTTACAGGGAAATTAAAACTTTTCATCATACATCAGAGATTACATCAAGATTACACTTTTCTTTTGCACAGCGGAAGTAAAATACAACAATTAAATACAAGTACAACAGCATGATATAATCTTTAAGCATCCATTCCTCTTTAATCTTTAACATGACATTTACCTGCATATAAGACTGTGGGTACGACAGTTTATTCAACCGACGAACATTATACACGGCCATCCTCTCTATGCCGGAAATAGTATAACTTAACTTTTCATATTTAGCAAACACAAACTTGTCACATTCAAACTAAAGGGACTACCCTATTGATGTCGTGTTGTGATTGTGCACTTAATCCTTAATGCATTTATTAATGTTACATGACACTAATGCGCACTTGTTCGGATTCTATGCATCCCATACTACATAGGTCCGAGGGCAAGCCCTTATTCGTTCTTCATCTTTATAGGGTTCAATCCCCCGTCATGTCTTAGTCTACTACTGTAATTACGGTAGTGTCTTAGATGTCCTATGATCTATGAGCCCATGTCCAGGCAGCCTGGAGGGGAATCCCACGCACTGTCACGACGCATCGAGCAGGCAACCTATGGACAATTCAGCCTCCGCCATGGAACAATGGCACCACCCATAGCCACTCGAACATCCCACGAGCGTCGCCACCGGGACGGTACTCGGGAGCCGTATCCACGCCATGTCACGACGCATCGTGAAGGACCTGTGAATACCCTCTCGCCGCAAATCCGTTGGCCCCCATACCCGTGTTTTTCTTCTACTTTCATCACATCACCACTATGTACTAGTCCTTAGTTTTATTAAAAATCATGAACAAAATAATCTCTAGAGTTAGCCTCTCCATCAACCGGACTTATTCATTTGTTTCATCATGACCAACCTTGGTCTAATTTCATCTCAATTCATTTTCTCTTTCAATGCCGGGGAGACTTAGCTACTCTAGTTCGAATTTCATTTCACAATCTTCAACTTGAGTACTTACAACTCATAAGATTCATGTTCATAGCCAACAGATTTCTTTTTCTTTCATCAACATGATTTCTAATTCCATAATCATACATGAACTCATGCACTTCATAATTTCACATTTGAAATTCATATTACTAATAAACATTCATACTTCATATTTTGCACAATATTCTCAAGTGAGAATTAATAATATCATGTCACACAACAAGGTTCTTTTTGCCAATTACTTTCTAATAATCCATTTCAATTTATCTTATAAACTATAATTTTCATAAGTGTGTATCTTAGAACCATAGTTCTAATTGTGCCTTTTGTTCACAAACCATATTGTATTTCATTCAAATAATACCCAACTCAATCTTATAAAATTCCTTGCATTTTTATGAGAATTACCATATTTTTTCCACATTTTTTGGACATCACAAACTCACAAAAAAAATATTTTTTATAAATGCCGAGGGGAAGAATCGAACCCAGGCACAACGGGAAACAAGCCAAGAGCACCCGCCAACCGGCCAAACTGTGCTAGCGATATAAGGTGGGGTCAAATGGTATATATGGTATACAGGCCGAGAGTTATAAGTTCTCAAAAATTGTAGAAAAATGTTGTAATCGCTGGGGCTCGAACCGTTCGACCCAGAGAAGCCAATCGCCAACGCTGACCGCCTGAGCTACTAGCTCGGGTTGTTCAAGTGTTGGTTAAAAGTCTAAATAAATTATTTTGATACTGTGGTTAAAACAACTCGATGTTCAAATACACTTAGTCTCATATTGCTATTATGAAAGGTACTGAAAAATTCCAGATTATCTTTCTCTTACATGATCTTCATGTGAGTAAGATTAAAATAATTTTTACACTAAAAAATTAATTTTTTCCACACAAATCCATGGATTGTTCATAAAAAAAACCATTATATTCTTTATTTTCGACATTGGTTACAATTAGTCTCCAAGTCTCTTCCATCCAGAATTATTATGCAAATTTGCTGATATTAATCTTTCCTCTAACATACACAAATCTACTTCTTTTTAATTTATTCATCCCCACAATAATTAAGGAGGTCTCCTCACAAATTAGCACTAACAAGATATGGATTTTCTTTAACATACAATTAGTGATGGCAAAATGTGTTTTCTTTAAATCAACACGTACTTCTAGTTCAATCATGTGCATCACAAAAATATATAGTCACTTATCAATTATTAGGTTCACATATCAACATACAAGAAAGTTGCTCCTTTAAAAAGCGTGCTCTTTCTTAATCAATTTGCATGTTTCAACTTTTCCAATTAAACTATCATTTAGCATTCTCAAACATCAATACTAACATCATCCATTTATTGTAATGAGCATGAAGAAATTTTATCTACAACTCAATTAACATTAATAAGCACATGCAATTTGTTCATTAACATGCTAATCAAGTTGTAAACTAACTTTCCATAAAAAATGTATTTTTTTAATAACATTCTCCATGAATTATTTCTAATTAGGAACAAAGATAATCATCTCACTTTGTAATCATACAATCACATATAATTCACATATCATTAATTCAATCAACTATAAATCATTTATTCCATTAAAGGCGTATTCTTATTAATCATTTTTCATGCAATTTGCTAATGAGATCTAGCATACACTCCTATATTAGAAATATGAAATGTTTTACCCACCTTGTATGGAGAGAACTAAACAAATTTAGCAACACAAGCCTTGCGAATGAAAGCACCACCTCCTAGCCAAAAGCGTGCACAAGCTCCAAGCCTCCAAGCTACACCGAATGCTTCTTCTCCTTGTAGTAGCCGGCCACCAAGCAACAAAGCACTCAACTCTCACTCTTTCTTTTATAACTCACACTATTATTAAATAAGACTATAGTTTGGAAATATAATTTGCATATGAAAATAGCCATGAGAGGGGGGGGTATTTATACTAGGAAATGAGTGAAATGGAGGGCCAAGATCGATTGGGTGGTTGTAGAATGGAGGGCCTAGATTAAAGTAGGAGTTATGAAAACTACCCACATCCATAAAACTACCTCCATGAACACCATGATCAATTTCAAAAATCCCTCCAAAAAGCATGCATGCCCGCCTAGGAAGAAAGTGTGCAATGCACGTGTACGTGTAGTGCACGTGCATGCAACTAGGCCAAATTTGTACATTTTAATTTGTACAAAAAATAAAATAATGATAAATTAGTCTTCTACATGACAAGTTTAAATAAAAATTAGATTAATTCATGGGCTTTATTTTTGGGCCAAAATAGTTTATTAAAATAAATAAAATAAAATACATTTGGGCTTTTAAGAAAATGGCCTTTTTAATTAAATCAAAATAAGGTTTTAAAGAAAGGCTTTTTGTACAAAATAATTTGAGAACACCTAATTAAATATTTATACACATCATTATAAAAATAATTCAACCCAAAATATTGCACGTGCACACTACGTGCAAAAATAATAATTTTCATTAATTGAAAAATCAGGGTATTACATCGGCGTCCCTGTGTCTTTCTCCGATGAAGACCTCGAAGGGGTCTGAACCCCCCACTGTGACGCCCTTGTCATCGACCTCCGCATGGCCAACTTCAAGGTGCAGAGGATCTTAGTAGACAATGGGAGTTCGGTCAATATCCTCTTCCTCTCGGCCTTCCGAGGCCTGCAGCTGTCCCGGGACCGTCTCAAGCCGGCCGGTTATACACTCCACGGGTTCACGGGGGTCCCAGTAACTGTCGAGGGGGTGATAACCCTAGACGTAACCGCTGGAAGCACCCCTACTACCCGGACCGAGCTGATGGAATTCATGGTCGTCGATGTCCCGGCAGCGTATAATGTCATTCTGGGCCAACCCGGCCTAGCCGCCTTGGAAGCTGTCCCCTCAGCGTACCATCTCAAAATGAAGTTCCCCACTCGGTCAGGAGTAGGGGAAGTCAGGGGAAGCCAAGAAACAACCCGGAAGTGCTAGATGACTTCCACTGGGGGACCAGTGCTCTCGCTCAAGACACTAGAAATCCCCGAGCCGAAAGTTCGACCAACGTCCGAGCCGGCGGACGAGTTAGAAGAAGTTCTCTTCTCGGACCAGGACCCGAGCCGAAAGTTCCTCATCAGCAAGTTCTTGCCGACCGCGCTGTGCTCTGACCTGATTAAGTGCATCCGGGATAACCGTGACCTGTTTGCATGGTCGGCCGCGGACATGCCCGGCATTTCCGAGGAGTTTCTCATCCACCGCCTAAGTGTCGAGCCGGGGTGCAAACCGGTTCAGCAGAAGAGACGAAAGTTCGCTCCCGAGCGACAGCAGGCCATCAAAGAGGAGGTGGACAAACTGCTGAAGGCCAAGTTCATACAGGAGGTAAACTACCCCGAGTGGCTCTCCAATGTTGTAATGGTCAAGAAGTCCAACGGCTCCTGGAGAATATGCATTGACTTCACCGACCTGAACAAGGCGTGTCCGAAGGACCCATTCCCTCTTCCAAACATCGACACCCTCATTGATGCCACCTTGGGCCATGAGCTCCTCAGCTTCATGGATGCCTTCTCAGGCTATAATCAAATTCGAATGTTCCCTCCGGACATTTCGAAGACCTCCTTCATCACCGACCAAGGCCTCTACTGCTACCGGGTCATGCCGTTCGGGTTGAAGAATGCGGGCGCCACCTACCAGCGCCTCGTCAACAAGGTCTTCCAGAGCCAGATAGGCCGGAACATGTAGGTGTACGTTGACGACATGCTCGTCAAAAGCGTCCGAGGCACTGATCACGTGGCCGACCTCCAGGAGGCCTTCGGCGTGTTGAGAAGGCATAGCATGCGGCTGAACCCGAATAAGTGTGCGTTCGGGGTCTCTTCGGGAAAATTCCTCGGCTTCATGGTAAGCCAACGAGGAATCGAAGCTAATCCCGAGAAGATTAAGGCCATATTAGACATGGCCCCACCTCGGAACATCAAGGAGGTGCAGAAGCTTACTGGTCGGCTCGCCGCTATCGGTCGGTTCCTCTCGAAGTCGGGGGAAAAGTGCCTCCCCTTCTTCAAAGCACTCAGGGGGACTAAGGGTTTTGAATGGGGCAAACCACAACAGGAATTGTTCGACCAACTGAAGGCCTACTTGGTGAACCCCCCTCTGCTCAGTAAGCCGGTCCCGGGCGAGACTATCTTCGTCTACTTGGCTGCTTCCGAGCAGACCCTAAGTGCTGTCTTGGTAAGAGAGGAGGACCGGGCCCAAAGGCCTATCTACTATGTGAGCAAAGTGCTTCGGGACGCCGAGCTCCGCTATCCGAGGATAGAGAAGATGGCCTACGCCCTGGTCATGGCAGCGAGGAAGCTTCGGCCGTACTTTCAATCCCACTCGGTCGTTGTCCTCACCGACCAACCCCTAAAGCAGATCCTCCACAAGCCTGAGACCTCGGGCCGACTAAGTGGTCCATAGAGCTGAGCCAGCATGACATCTCCTACCAGCCTCGGACGACAATTAAAGCGCAGGCCTTCGCCGACTTCATCGTAGAGTCCACTATCCCTGAGGTCGGCCACGTCCCGAATGGACCCCCCATTTGGACAGTCTTCGTGGATGGATCCTCCTGTAACGAAGGAAGCGGCGTCGGCATCATCCTGAACGGCCCTGACGACTTCGTCCTCCAGTACGCGATCTGTATGAACTTCAAGGCCTCGAACAATGAGGCGGAGTACGAGGCACTCATTGCTGGTCTCGGACTTGCACGAAGTGCTGGGGCGCAGTGCCTCCGAATCCACAGCGATTCCCAGCTCATCGTGAACCAAGTCTTGGGCGAGTACGAGGCCCGAGACGAGCGGATGGCGAAGTACCTCGCTAAGGTTTGGGCCCTCATGAGCCGGTTCGAGGAGGCGCTCATCCAGCAGGTCCCTCGTGAAGAGAACTCATAGGCCGATGCCCTCTCCAAGTTGGCCTCCTCCTCCCTACAAGGTCTTGAACAGACAGTTCTGATCGAGGTCCTCTCTAAGCCGAGCATAGAGGACGAGACACCTGGCTCGGCGGAATCGTTGCCGGTCATGTTGCGGGATAATTGGATGAAGCCGTTGGTGGAATTCTTAAGGGACGGGGTCCTGCCCGTAGATCCCAAAGAGGCGCGCCGAGTCAGAACTCGGGCCGAGCGGTATGTCTTGATTGAGGGCATCTTATACAAACGCTCCTTCTCCCAAATAGATGGCCGACCATACCTAAGGTGCCTCTCTCCAGAGCAGGCCGAATATTCCCTACAAGAGCTCCACGAAGGCATCGGCGGGGCACACTCAGGGTCCAGGTCCTTGGCCCGAAAAGCTTTGAATTATGGATACTTCTGGCCGACCCTCCTTCAAGACGTCGAGCGACACGTTCGGCAGTGCAGCTCTTGTCAAAGACACTCCAGCATCCGTCGCCTCCCTCAAGCCAACCTCGCCTCCCTATCAAGTCCTATCCCCTTCGCAATGTGGGGGATGGATTTACTAGGGCCTTTCCCCCCGGCTCCGGGTCAGTTCAAGTTCTTGGTCGTAGCCATCGACTACTTCTCGAAGTGGGTCGAGGCCGAGCCCCTCACCACTATAACCGAGAACAAGGTGGTACACTTCTTCTGGAAGAGGATCATCTGCAGGTTCGGCGTCCCCCGCGTCCTCGTGATGGACAACGGGACTCAGTTCACCGGCGCAGCATTCCGAGCTCTGTGCGACGACCTTGCCATCCAGCAGCGCTTCTCGTCCGTCTCCCACCCTCAATCGAACGGACAGGCAGAGAACGCTAATCGGCAGATCCTCGCAGGCATCAAGAAAAGGCTGGACAAAAGTTCCAAAGGCTTATGGGTTGACCAACTCCCCAACGTCCTATGGAACTACCGCACGAGCAAGTGGACCCCCACATGCGAGTCCCCTTTCAACCTCACCTATGGGTCCGAGGCCGTGATACCTCTCGAGGTCGGAATACCTTCCCCTCAGCTCACAGCCTATAACGAAGAACAGAATGCCAGGGACCTCAGAGCGGACTTAGACCTGATAGATGAGCTGAGGGAAAGAGCATTAATTCGGCAGCAGAATTACCGAAGGAGGGTTGAACTGGCGTACAACAAGAAGGTCCGACCCACCAACCTTAAGCAAGGGGATTTAGTCTTGAGAAAATTGGCCATATCCTTCCCCAATCAGAAGAGCAAGCTGGCTCCGAATTGGGAAGGGCCGTACAGGATCACGAGGATAGTTCGGCCCGGAGCATATCGTCTCGAAGATCTAGACGGCAAGGAGATTCCGAGGACCTGGAATGCCGACCACCTCCTAAAATACCAAGAAAGCGCCCCGGCGCCACTCTAAGTATCATAGGATGTCGAGCCATTCCTCTCCTCTGACTTGTAACCTATTTTTCATGAATTGTACTATGTAAAATGGTTCGCCGTCGATTATCAATAAAGGAAGCTCTTTTCGTACTTATGAATTTGTATGCTTCTCTCCGCTCTTATCATATGTTCTTTAAATTTTGATTTCAACCAATGGTTCGGAGTCCAACACTCGGCTCGACTTTACCTCCTCGGCTCGCCTCCGGACGAGCCAGAGGTAGATCGCCAGTCGGAACTGCTCCCACAACCGTTGAACTACACCGATGGTTCGGAGTCCAACACTCGGCTCGACTTTACCTCCTCGGCTCGCCTCCGGACGAGCCAGGGGTAGATCGCCATTCAGAATTGCTCCCACAACCGTTGAACTATACCGATGGTTCGGAGTCCAACACTCGGCTCGACTTTACCTCCTCGGCTCGCCTCCGGACGAGCCAGGGGTAGATCGCCGTTCGGAATTGCTCCCACAACCGTTGAACTATACCAATGGTTCGGAGTCCAACACTCGGTTCGACTTTACCTCCTCGGCTCGCCTCCGGACGAGCCAGGGGTAGATCGCCGTTCGGAATTGCTCCCACAACCGTCGAACTACAACGATGGTCCCAGAGTCCAACACTTGGCTCCCAGTCCCCCCAAGCTTGCTTCACAGCAGACTAGGAGTGATCCACCCCTCAGCTTTGCCGGTGGAGGGATACCGAAGCTACGTTCGGCCGCATAATCCGAGCAACCTTGCCTAGCAGCTGAAGCCCGAAGCCCTACGCCTTCGGTCGGCTACCGAGCAAGTACCTTTCCGACCCTGCAAACGGAGAAAACTCACTTTCTCCTCAACTTTCGTGCATGATCTCGATCAGACGGCCCAGATCTTGCCACCGGCGCTAAACGACAAGATAGCATTTTCTTGGGAACTGAGCTGCCTCGAGATTCGTGCCAAAATCCAACGGTTCAGATCTTGCCACCGACGCTAAATGACAAGATAGCGTTTTCTTGGGAACTGAGCTGCCTCGAGATTCGTGCCAACATCAGACGGCCCAGATCTTGTCAGAATCGCTAAACGACAAGATAACGCCCCGTCAAGAGCTCGTTCGCTTCGAGACTCTCGCCGAAGGCACTATGTGCCCGGCTCCAAGATCCCGGCACGGCCCACACAGTCGCAAGCAAAATAAGAACGCAGAGTAACAAAGAGAATTTTATTAATGATCGGCACACAATACAAAGCAGACTTTCCATAGTTAAAAAGCGTTGGGAAACAAAAAAATATATACAATGCCGACCCATTACACTTGGTCCTCAAATAGAAATGTCTTCACCGGACTCTTCGGTCGCCAACCTTTCCACTTCGGCTGTTAGCTCCTCCGCCTCTTTCCGAAGCTTCGCCTCCACGGTCTGCAAGTGATGGATCTCATAGACCAAATCGTCTCGCTCGGTTATTATCGTCGACTGATTGTGCCGAATACATTGGACCCGAAGAGCGTTGCTAAAAGCAGAGTGCGAGTCTTCATCCTCCCCTACGGGAGTCACCTCGACGATCCTACCCTCCAGGCGTTGGATCTCGGCGTCCCGTTGGCCGAGGACGGACTGGAGGTGGGCCCGCTCGCTCTCAGCCCGGCGCAACTTCAGCTCCATGCCACGAAGCCGCTCTCGGCACTTCAACGAGCTGGACTTCGTCGCCCCTGAAATCACCTCGGTCTCAGCGTCCTCGTTCGTGCTGTCGGAATCCGAGTCATGGACTACCACCACGAGCTAAAAAGAAGGGAAGACGAATGGCAAAATTTCAATATACTGCCGAAGTCCAACACTTGGAAATTTTCTAAAGAAACTTTCAGATTCGCATTCAGATATAATAGTGTTACAGACGGCCGAACCGACCCTACAATTAGGTTTTACAACGACCAACAAAAATGAAAAACGACATGATTAGGGCCTCTTCGGAAGGGGGACGCTTCGGTTTAGGGAAACGCGAGGACGACGAGGCCTGCCCTCCGAGCTCGATCCTAAACCAACGAAGCGCGACCCCCCTTCGCTGCCGGCTCTAACTGCGGCGCCGACCGAGGCTCTGCTCGACGAGACGGCCACACTGCTCTGAGCGTCAGCTGGACTCTGCCTGGTCATAGGCAAGCGTGTCGCAAGTTCGTAAAATGTAATCCCTCTCTCGCTCTCTTCGCGGGTACATGATGTGCTCCGGACGTTGGCTCTCTCGGGCAGGGGCTTGAGCGATGCGACCTCCTCCTCCAGTTCGATGATTCTATCCCTCAGAGCATCGTCCTTCGCCAACTTCTTCGGTCGAGGGAGCCTCGACGAGCCCGAGGCGTTGGCACTATCAGTCGCAAGCCGTCAGTAATGGGTGGCCTCGATCCCCCTATCTATAGTAATCCTCCTAAGCTTGTCGACCTCGGCTAGCAGCTTCTTGCGCTCGGATGACACCTTCTCCAGCTCGGAAGCAAGCTTCTCTTCTTCCGCCGAACGGCCTCGCCCCGCTACCTCCAAGTGTCGGATTTTGGCCGAGAGCTCTTCGTTCTTCCGCTCGGCGACGGCGAGCTCCCCACCAAGCCGCTCGACCTCGCCCTCGAGAGCAGAGACCGGGGGACGTTTTCGTAGCTGCGCCAACTCGCGACACTTCGTCCTGGCCAGCGCCTTTACCTCCCCCAGTTCCAAAAATAAGTAAAAGCGCTTATCACGGCTCAGTGACAGCTCTCGCTTCGTCTTGACCAACTCTTTACGGAGGTACGAGACCTCCGTGATCGGACCGAACTTCACCTGAAAAGCAGAGATAAATCCGATGGGACAATACATGGAAACATCTACAACTAATCACACGCAAATCCGAGACTCAACACTTGGATAAATTTTGGCCAATCACAATATTTTCATTCAAAACCGAGGAGAAAGTTTTACAAAAGCGGTGGCCAGTCCGCAGTTAGGCTTACAAAAAGAGACAAAACAACAAAAAGACTAAAAGAGATAACCGAGTCAGGGGTCGACCTTTTTGTCGCTCGGGTCCGTCGACCCCCCGGTCTTGCCCTCGCCATCGCCCTCGCCTTCGCCTTCGCTCCCGCTCTCCTCCTCGGAGTCGTTCTCCTCCTCGCCCTCGGCCTCGGTCTCTCCTGGGCCTTCGACACCTTCCGTCTCTCCCTCAGGGTCGAGCAGCCCCTCGGGAACCCCCTCCTCCCCTTCCACGGGGTCGTAAAAATGGTAGGAGGACGTGTCGAAGCCCGAGTTCTTGGCGGCTACGTGGAGCAAGGCTCGACCGTAGGCATCCTCCATGTTCTGGAACATGTGTTGCGCGGCCTCCTCCTGCACGGCCTTCTTCACCTTCTTCACCTTCTTCTGGTGTTTGGCCATGATCTTCTCGGCCCTCTTCTGAGCCCTCTCCGCTTCCGACCGAGCATTGACCAGCTCCTCCTTCAGCTCGGCGGCCTCCTTCTCCGACGCCTCAAGCTTGGCCGCCGCGTCCTTCGATAGTTGAATGGCGTCGGCCAGCTGCTTCTCCAACCCCGCCACTTCAGCAGCCCTCTTCGCCGAGAGGAGCTGCTCGGCATCAAGCATCTGCGTGGCCTTGACACGCTCCGTCTTCTCCCGTTCATTCTCCTGCTCCTTGCTCGCAAACTCCTCGAGCAGGAAATTGAAGTGGCAGAGGGTCTGAAAAAGAACAGCACATTAAAACCCGAACCCAAGGACTTAGAAAAATTCTAAGAAAGAAATTTTGATGAGGGAGAGCTCGGCCTACTTACTGACATAGTATTCCGAGCAATCTGCATCACGACATCCCCGTCTAGCCCGGCCTTCAAGGTCGCTCGGTCCTTTGGGGTCGGCAAGTGCCTCACCGCCTCCATGCAGATGTTGCCGTCGCCCAAGAAGCCGTCGACGTTCATCACCTGCCAGTCAGGGACGAAGATCTGCTTATGACGCTCGGTCAAGATCTTCTCCGCCTCGGCAGTGAGGGACGGAACTTAGAGGGACAACACCTCCTTCACGCCGAACGCACCGCTCGACGAACCGGGAGCGTCCCCCTTCGTGGTCGGTGTCGGCGCACCCGAGGCAGGAGGGTCGAGGACCATGACCTCCCCCTGCTCGAGGACCATGACCTTCGGCTGGTCGGTAGCCTTCGCGACCGAAGGCTTCTTCGAGGCTCGGCCGTCTTGAGGCCCTGCCGAAGGCCTCTTCTTCTTCGCCTCCTGCTCCGACCTGCCCTTCGCCACCAGAGCTTTGTAATCCAGCTTCATCGTCTCTGCACAAGCCGGATGAAAAAACTTAGAAAAATTTTCATGAACTTTAAGCAAAGAGTATAAATACCAGAAGCATACTAGGGTCGATCGGACTGAGACCCCCTCGGAACAGATCCTCCTTGATAATATCTTTCCAGCTTAACGCTGGCAGGGCGAGGAGCTTCTTCTGGACCTCCGTCTCCTCATCACTCAAAACCGTCTCCTTCTTGGTCCGCTTGGGCAGACCATCCTTCGCCCAAACCGTCGGTATCACCCACGGCGCAGGAGCTCGGATGAGGAAATACTTCTCTTTCCAATGTTTGATCGAGTCCGGATTCTCGATCAGCTTCACGCCCGTCCGGGGCGAAAGGTAGAACCTTTGTTCGTCTCGCCTTGGCTGACAAGGTCGGTAGAGGCTCCGAAAGAGGAACATACTCGGCTTGGCGCTAACCTCTTGGCATCGGAGGACGAACGCCATGACGTGCCTCCATGTGTTCGGCATCAGCTGGGCGGGGCTCAAACCGTACCACGTCAAGACATCAACAACGAACGGGTGGAGGGGAAAACGGAGTCCGGCAATAAGGGAGTCGACCGGAAAGACGCACACGTCTGACGAAGACTTCGTATTTGCTCGGAAACCCAGCCCGGGGAGGAGCAGTCCGTAGTCGGCAGGGATCCGGAAACCCTCTCGGATCAGGTGAAGGTCGGCCTCGGTAAGAGACGAGATGGTATGGTCCACCTCAGACAGCTCTCTCGGTTCATTCTCCTCCACCAACTTAGCCGTGCCTTGGGTCACTCTCTCCAAGGTGTCCTCGGCATAATCCCGTACACCCCCCACGCTCGACAGAGCAATAGGCTGCCGACCGAATGCTCCCGCTGTCTTCGGCGTTTCCACGATCGTGACCACGGCTTTACCCTTCTGGGACACCGCCGCGACCTCCTTAGGCAGCTCGGCCACTTCGCCCTCTCTATCCGGACATACGACGTTCTGATCGCTCGGCTCCACTACCTCCTTCCCTTTACCCCCTCGGCCAACGGCTTGCTCTGAGGCGGGGGTCTCATCCGTAATCTTAACCATTTTTCTAAAAGAGAAGGGAGAGAGACTGACCTTGAAGTGATAGGTACGGTTGGAAAGTTCGCCGAAAACAAGAAACGCCTCGCCGCGTCAGCTAGCACCACCACCAAGGAGCTAAAAACTTCGAAGGCGAAAAGTAAGAACTGAAGAGAGAGAGTAAAAGTAAAAAAGTGAGACTTGGTCTGAGGGGGGGGTGAAGATTTATAGTAAAAAGGAACGTCCCTTGGACTTCCAAATGAAAAAGTGCGACTCTTAGGCCGCTCTCGAAACGTCGCGAAGGCCCAACACAACTACCTTCCTCGCCAAGACAACTAGCTCGGTATATCGGGACCGGGAGCCGAACTATACGCCATCCGACCACGCCAGCAAAGAGACCGGTCAGCTACCGAGCAAGTACCAATCCGAGCTGGCGAACGGAGAAAACTCCCTTTCTCCTCAAACTTCGCGTAAAATCTCAATCAGACGGCCCAGATCTCGCCGAGAACACTAGACGACAAGATAGTGTTTTCTCGAGAAATGTGCCCGTCTCGAGATGCGCGACGCCATCCAACGGTACAAATTGTGTCAAGTCGCTCGGATGGCCTACACTTCCTCCATACCCCACCTCTGTCTGAAGAAACCAGAAAAAATTTTAATTCAAAGTTTTAAGGCACCGCCTTCGGCGTGCCCCCCAGGCCCCATGTCTCGGTCGGTATTCCACCAACCCACGGGGCCCAGTCAAAAGCAGATCGGTCCTCCCCCATCTCTAACTCCTCCGGGTTGACATCCATCAGAGGTCATCAGCCCGGAAGGAAGACAGAGAGGGGAGCAGACCCACCACTCTAAAGCTGTTGCAGACTCTCGGATCCGGACCCAGGTCATCACCTCTTCTACCATGACCTTCCCCGATCCTAACACCCACGTTGGAGCATTCAGAATCCGGAGAAGATCATGGTGGAAGAACGACCACCCGTCCTACCTAAGCAAAGTCGTCCCTCGGCTTCGGACTAGGGTCATCACCTCTTCTACCATGACCTTCCCCGACCCTGACACCCACGATGGGGCCCTCAGAATCGGGTGAAGATCATGGTGGAAGAACGACCACCCGTCCTACCGAGACAAGTCGTCCCTCGGATCCGGATCTCGGTGGCCTGCCCTTCGGCCCAAACCTCCTTTGACCCTGACACCTCCACCCAGGCCATCAGAGTCAGGAGAAGATTTGGGCGGAAGAACGGCCACCAATCCTTTTGAAGCGAACCCCTCCGTCAGATCCGGACTACAGTCATCACCCCTTCTACCATGATCACCCCCGATCTTGACACCACCATCGGGCCAGTCAAAATCGGGTGATGATCATGGTGGAAGGGTGATCACCCTTCCTTCCGAACGAACTCACCCCTCGGCTTCGGACATGGATCATCACCTCTTCCACCATGATCTCCCCCGACCCTAACACCCTCGAGGGAGCAGTCAGAGTCAGGAGAAGACCATGGTTGAAGAACGACCACCCATCCTTCCGAAGTAACTCGCCCCTCGGGTCCGGACTACGGTCGTCACCACTACTGCCTTATCCTCTCCCGCTCCTGACATCCCCTTTCGAGCCGTGAGGAACGGGAGAAGAACAAGGCAACAGAGCGACCACCCGTCCTTCCGAAGTAACTCATCCCTCGGGCCCGGACTATGGTCGTCACCACTACTGCCTCGTTCCCCCCCCCCGCTCCTGACATCCACTTTGGGGCCGTCAGGAACGGGAGAAGAAAAAGGCAAAAGAGCAACCACCCCTTCGGACCTCGAAAGACAAGTTACCCAAGGCTAATACCTCCGAGGTTTGAAACTCTACATCGTTGCGATTGAAATGACAAAGGGAGTGGAGTACTTATAAGCTCTCCTCCAAGGTCTGGCCATTATGACCCTCGGAAGTTGAAATGCCACGCATTAATTGAAGGAGTTATCCTTAATGACCTGGGGAAAGTGGAACGCCGCGCAAACCCCGGAGCACCATTAATGCCCTTGGGAACAGGATCATCTCGAGAGAGATTGCGCCACATCGCTCGACCTGCCGAGACCCCACGCCTTCGGTCGGCTACCGAGCAAGTGCCTTTCCGACCCTGCAAACGGAGAAAACTCACTTTCTCCTCAACTTTCGCGCATGATCTCGATCAGACGGCCCAGATCTCGCCAAGGACACTAAACGACAAGATAGTGTTTTCTTGAGAAATGTGCCCGTCTTGAGATGCGCGTCGTCATCCAATGGCTCAGATTGCGCCACGTCGCTCGACTTGCCGAGACCCCCTGTCTTCGGTTGGCTGCCGAGCAAGTGCCTTTCCGAGCTCGCAAACGGAGAAAACTCACTTTCTCCTCAACTTTCGCGCATGAACTCGATCAGACGGCCCAGATCTCGCCGAGGACACTAGAAGACAAGATAGTGTTTTCTTGAGAATTGTGCCCGTCTTGAGATGCGCGTCGTCATCCAACGGTTCAGATTGCGCCACGTCGCTCGGACTGCCGAGACCCCATGCCTTTGGTCGGTTGCCGAGCAAGTGCCTTTCTGAGCTCGCAAACGGAGAAAACTCACTTTCTCCTCAACTTTCGCGCATGATCTCGATCAGACGGCCCAGATCTCGCCGAGGACACTAGGTGACAAGATAGTGTTTTCTTGAGAAATGTGCCCGTCTTGAGATGCGCGTCATCATCCGATGGCTCAGATTGCGCCACGTCGCTCGACTTGCCGAGACCCCCTGTCTTCGGTCGGCTGCCGAGCAAGTGCCTTTCCGAGCTCGCAAACGGAGAAAAAAGACACCGGGCTACTACAACCGCTGGATCTCTCAAAAATTCACGCCCGTCTATGATCAACGGTCCGGATGGAGCCACGTCATAAATCGGTATTTAAAATCATCTTTTATTTATTTAAATCGTTTTATTTATTTAAAAATTGCGAAAAAATTGCTAAAAATTTGGGAAAATTAACTAAGAATTCTGGAAAATAATTAAAAATTCGGGGGCATATTTTTGAGCCCCCGAACGAACAATTATTGCCTAGAAAGTACTGTTAAGGCCCCCGAACGACTAGTAAACACATCGCAAAATTAAGTAAATAGTCCGAAAAAATAAATAAAAGCCGTCAAATACTCGATATGGCTAGAGAACAGCACATAGCATCAAAAATTACTTCACTACCCCCTTCAAGCTTCAAAATCCTCCACTTGGACTCCGATACAACTCTACCAGCCACTAAAATAGTTAAACTACTCCTCAAAGGCTGATCACGCTCAGTCTTTAGGAGTGGGGGGCTCGTGATATGGCTAAAAATGGGGTTAAATCGGAACCGTCCAGATGGGGCGCGAATCTCAAAGTTCGGGGGTAAAATAGTAATTTCACATACAAGGTGGATCCAAAGCGGGTACTGGATCTCCTTCGCACAAGACCCAATAACCCACGAACGGGTCCACACCGATTGGGCACGGGTCCCGACCCGAGGCGAGCTCCAGACCAGCAAGAGACAAATCAGGGCCACTGATTTGACCAAGTCAACGGGCCTGATTTGCTCTCACTGGGAATCAAGGGGTTAGTTTCCTAAACAGACTGTGAGGATTTTTCTCCTAACAGTTACACTAGGAACCAGGCCTCTAATCACTCCCCTGGCGACTATAAATACCTCCCCTCTGCCGCTGTGACCAGGTTAATCACTTTTTCACCATCTTAAGCTCTTTCTTTGATCACCACTGGTTACTGACAAGAGCGTCGGAGGGTGCATCGCCGGAATCAACCCCGGTGTCTCGCACTTCCTTGCAGGTTGCGGCAGGAGCAAGAAGGCTTGGGTCAGCTGTTCAGGTTTTTCTCGAGCTCACAAATTCTATCTGTTTACCCCCACACCGAAATCAGCGGTAACAATACCTGTCACTTGATGTTGGATACTTTTATATGTCACTAGTCACTTAATCTACTATTAGTATTTGTTACCAAACCTGATCTCTTGAGTTGTTCTTCTTACTAGTTAGTTATTGAATTTCCACTGCTTGTTGCATCCCTATTATATTCTTGATTCCATATTTTGTTCCATATTTTTTGTACTCGTTTTTACTATTTGTGGCCCTAACTTGCACTAGGGGCATTTTCTCTTATTTTCTCTATTTTTTTTCTTTTTATAATTATTAAACAGACTTTGGAGACGTGTTGCCTGCTAGAATGGGTGAGCAGACATTCTAGGCTTCACTTGGAGCAAGGACTTGTTTAAATATTTTTTTTTCTTAAGTTGTTTATTTCTCCTGCTGTATGAACCTTGTAACGGGCTTATAGTCCCGAGTTTTATCTTTTATTCCAGACATTGAAAACTATTTGGATATTATTAATGTTTCAATGGTTTTCTGTTGCTTAATAAACTATTCATGCATGCGTGGTTATGTATACTTGTTATATTCTTGTTGTGATGCTGAGTCGATCCTACAGCTTATGGATGATGTTAAAATCATTCGTTGGGCTTCGTCACGCGCTCGTATTCCGTATTTTTGGGAAGCGGGGCGTGAAAGGTAGTTTAAATATCTCTTTTGGGTTTATATCTAATTTGGTTGCTCTTATTTTATCGTATTTTGAATGTCAAAGGACATTCTTTCCCTTACTTCTTTATTTGTTTTCTTCTCTTTTTAATTTTTCTTCTATTTATGTTATTTCTGTCATCATATTTATTTCACATTGTTTTGTTTTACCTTCACTACTTTCATTATCTTCTTCCCGTACCATTATTTCTTCATCTTCACTAATCTCTAAACAGTCTACCTCATATTCTATGCATTCATAGTTTATGTTATTCATCTCTTCAATTTATTCTACGTATTTTACATTTTCTTTTTCATTCTCTTGGGGCAATTTGGTGATATATGTCCTACTTCTCCACATATGTATGAATTATATTTCTTTGGGTTTTTAGGATATTGTCTATTTTTATTTATTCTTCTGAAGTATCTTTTATAAGGTTTTTTATATTTCTTAAAAGATTTTCTATATTTTGGTTTATATTTTTTGAATTTGTGTTTACTTCTCTTTGTATAATTTTAGTTATTATTACATTCCCAATGATTCGGTCTTGCATCTTCACAACAAATTCTTATTTACATGTTCTATAATATTTTATTGTTGCTCTAACTTCTTGGCACACTTTATCTCTATAATTTTTTACAAATTGTGTTCTATACTCTAAAGTATCGACTTCTCGTTTTACTTTCTCACCTATATATGCACTATATATATTTATACTCCAAGGATCAGGTAGTTTTAAAAAGAATGAGTCCAAGTTTGGACTCCTTTCTTCTTTTGTATAATAGCTATCTTGAAAATATTCTCGAAATTCACTAGCATAGTTGTCAAAATAACACATGTCGCATATTTCTAAATTGCTTAGTCTCCATCTTGCTTGGTTCTTTCTGTATATAGTGTGTTTTTCTCCTTTATCGTAGACACTGAATTCTGTTCTTATTGCTATTTCGCAATTTGTAATTATTTCTTTTAATCCTAAGATTTGTTGTGTTGAGCTTTTTTCTGTTCCTTTATCATTAATTAGTCTTAATTTTCTGATAGCATTTCTTTCTTCTTCTTTTAGTCCGTTCCACCATTTTTCTACAATTCCTATTAAGGTTGTTTCAATAAATTTCTCAAATGAGTTTCCTGAAAGGTATTTCCTAAATCCTACTATTAGTGAAGCCTTTACCCATTCATCTATTGTCCTATCTCTGTCTTTTACGCAGTCTAGATCTCGTTATTCTCCATTTTCTGCTATTCCTTTTTCGTAGTATTCTGCATGTTCGTATTTTGGAGTTTCTTTTTCTTTGTCTTTTCCAAACTTATTATTTTTTGTTTGTCATTTCCATGGTAGGTGATAAGGTCATTTGTTAGGTGGTGGTCTTAAGATTTCGTACATATCTGTTGAAATTTCTGTAGGTTTTGCTATAATCTTTTCTTTCTCTTGATCCTTTTTATTTCTTCCTTCGTTATATCTAAATATTTTAAGGCTTCCTCCACTTTCTCTGAATTGAGATTTGCCATTAAATCTTCTATTTTTAAAATATTTATATTAAGATTTGTTATGACTTCTAACTCCTTCATACCTTCTTCCGTTATGCCTAGTTCTTCTTCTGTGTCTTCAGTTATATATCTACCTAGTTCTTTTATGTTCTTATTTATGATTTTAAATTCTTTTCTTATCGTTGCTATAGACTCTGGACCATTGCAATCTTCTTCTAACTCTTGTACGTTTATCATATAAATTTCTGATTGTATTTTTGAATTTAATATTTCTACTTTTGGACTATTAATAACCATACTTAGCCTAATATTCTATATGTTAGCAGGTGTTGGTAATACCAACTTGCTTCCTCGTTTCTATAAACTAATACCTTGTATGTTATTTCATGTTGTACCCCTTTAGATAGTTTCTGAGTGATTTTACTTGTTACTAGTAAATATTTTAATATTATCTTATCAGTTATATGCTTTCTTTCTATTAGTTTACTATCAACGTATCTTATTTTGAATTTTTAAAGAATTTTTTATCTTAATTTCTTTATTTTCTGTGAAATATTCAGTTTTTAAATAGGGTAGTAAGTTATGTAAATTTTTAATTTTAATATTATGTAAATATCTTCAAAGGTGGGGTTGTTTTTGTAAAATTTTCATTAATTGGCCGTCCTCCACAAATAATTTGGCTAGTGGCCCATATACACAATTAATTTCTCAAAATAGCCTATATGTGAGCACTCAAAGGCCATTTGGTACAGAGAAAATGATTTAAGGGTAAATTAGAAGAAGAAAAAAACCCTAAATTATATCCTTTCTACTAGAAAACCGCACTGAACTTTTTTTGCGCAAAAACCCCTCTTGAAGCATGTTTTCAAAAAACCCTCCTGAAGTATATTTTTTAAAAACCACATCTAACTTTTCTGCTTGTATAAGATAACCTCATTTATTTTTGTAAGTTGGTTCAGAAAACATCATGTATTTTTTTCATTATTGTCAAAAAACCTCAGTCAACTTTAGCAGGTCGGGGTGGGTTTTTTGAATTTATACTTCAGGGAGATATTTTGCATATTTCTCATTATTAGATAACCTCATTCATCTTTGCCGTTGGGGTGGGTTTTTTGATAATATACTTCAGGAGGATTTTTTGCACAAAAATAAATTCAGTGCAATTTACTGCAGAAAGGATATAGTTCAGGAATTTTTTTTACCAATTTAGCCATGATTTAATGACAATCAATTTGTTCCGAAATGGAAATAAGCACTCAGTGTTCCCTTTGCGAGTGCATGGCACTAGGTCTACACTAATTAAGGCTCTTAGTGAGCGAGTAAAATGTCAGGTGTTGGAGCCATCTTCTTCTCAAATACCTACTGCTATTTAATTTCATGTGAATTTCGGGTTTTCAGTTTGTTTTTGTTCATCCTGGTTACTAACGGAATAAAAGCATACTACCTGATATGGCTAAAAATAGGATTAAATCTGGACCGTTCACATCGGACACGGATCTTAAAGCTCAGGGGTAAAACGGTAATTTCGCCTACCAACGGGTCTGAAATGGGAACTGGGTCTTTATTCAAAGCCCAATAACTCATGAACGGATCCACGTCAACTAGGTACGGGTTCCAACCCGCTGCATGCCCGATCCAGCAAGATACAATCAAGGTCCCTGATTAGATCTAAATCAACGGCCATGATTCACATCTATCTTTTCACTGGGGATTAGGGATTAAATTCCTTAACTGATTACAGGGAATATACCTTATCAGATTACATGCCTTATCTGATTACGAGGAATATTCCTTATCTAATCACGGGGATTACATTCCTAAAACCAGTCCCTAAGACGCCTATAAATACCCCCCATCCATCTCCATTGAGAGGTAATCAGTATTTTCCCACTTTACGCTCTTTCTTAATCATTTCTGATTACTGACTTGAGCGTCGGAGGGTGCGTCGCCGGGATCCCCCCCGGTGTCTCGCACTTTTTGCAGGTTAACGGCGGGAGTCAACGATCAGTCAACGACGGGTCAGGTTTGGTTTCGCTATTCAGGTTTTTCCTCGAACCCACAAATTTATCTGTTTGCCCCCACACCGAATTTAGCGGCAACAGATTGGCGCCGTCTGTGGGAACACCATACGAATAGCCGCTGCCTCTTCCTCGTCGACTAGCTCTTCTCCAGCCATGCCTCCCAGAAAAGTCAGATCTAGAGGGTCCAACCGTGGACCCAACCCCGCTGATCAGCAAGAGGTAGTCCCCGCCCAACTCGCTCCGCAGCAGGGACAACCCCCGCTTCAAGTGGAGGACCCTCTTCAACAAGATCAGCCTCCTCTTCAGAATCGGCAACCCCCCAAGGGTCCTACCGGTCCACAAAATGCCGGTGCGGGGGGCTCCCGCATGAAGCAGCCGCTCCACCAAGACCGCGTCTCCATACACAACGCCTCTACGGATTCCATGGCCTCTCACAATCCCCAAAATCAGAAGAAGGAAGAGGACCTACGCCACCGTCTGGACGAGAAGCGGGCCCGAAAGGGAGCCTCCCGCCAACAACGTCCGGGTGAGCGGTCCCCTCACCACCGAGACTACAGAAGATCCCCTGTCCGAAGGAGAAGGAGGGAGTCCCCCGAGCATTACAGAAGGAGGTACTCCCCCGTAGATCGGCAACAGCCCAGGAACAATGAGGCACCAATCACCCGTGCCGAGTTCCAGCAGTTCCAAGCAATGGTACAACAGGCACTCGACCTCCGTCAAAACCCTAATGAGCCGAAGGCCCCGTCCCCTCCTCTAGTCCGAAGCCCTCGCCGACGTACCCCAAGTCCTCGTCGCTCCCGAAGTTGCCATCGCCGCAGCCCATGCTCTCCCTCCTACGAAGACGAGTCCAGAGGCTCGGCTGATTACCGTCGGAGGGACGACGCCATGTATCGTCGTCTCCATGAGGTAGAGAGGTGCCTGGGTCAGATAGGTCGAGAAGAAGAGCTTAGGGGGAGGACCCTACGTCCTACTCGACCCCCTTTCTCCCGAACCATTGTGGATGCACCTGTGCCGTTCGGCTTCAAACCTCCCCAATTTGAGACTTACACTGGGGAAACTGACCCCGTTGACCACATTGAGAGCTTCAAGACTCTCATGCTCATCCACCAAGCTTCCGATGCCCTGCTGTGCAAGACATTCCCTGCTACTCTCAAAGGCCCGGCTCGGGAATGGTACTCCCGCCTCGCCCCGTCTTCCATATTCTCCTTCGAGCAGTTCGAAACACTCTTCATCACCCACTTCGTGAGTAGCAGGCGCACGGAGAAGACTAGCATCTCACTCCTCCAGCTCAGGCAAGAGAAAGGTGAGAAGTTAAGAGACTATGTGAAGAAGTTCACAGCTGAGGCCAGGTCTATAGCTTCCCTCGACCAATCTGTCGCAACGGCCGCCTTCCAATCCAATGTCTTCAATTCCAGCCTTCGCTCCTCTCTTGCTAAGAAGCCTCCACAGAACTTTGCCGACCTCCTTCTCAGGTGTGACAAGTACATTCGTGCCGAAGAGGCCGCCTACCTTCCAAGCTTCGAAGGGTCTACCTCAGGGACAAAACGAAAGTTGACCGAAGAAGAAGAGGCTAAGAAGCTTCAGAAGGACGGCAATGGACAGCGTCGCCCGACTCCCCGATTTGAGAAGTTCACCCCTCTCATTGCCAACATATCAGAAGTTCTTATGGAGGTGGACAAGGAAGGACTACTCCGCGCTCCCCCTAGAATGAATACCCCTGGTAAGAAGAGGGACAAAGATAAGTGGTGCCGCTTTCACAGGGACCACGGCCACGACACGGATGATTGTCGGGCTCTCAAGGAGGAGATCGAAGAACTCGTACAGCGGGGACACCTGACCAAGTTCATCCAAAAAGAGGGGGCCGAGCTTCACCTCTGAGAAGCCAACAAACGAACCGAAGGGCCCGGCGAGCTTCAAGACTCAGAACCTCCCAGCTCCTCCCAAGAGGTCTTCACCTTGTCATAGAAGTAGGATCTTGATTTTCAATAAGGCCGATGCTTGTAACTCAGCCAACAGTATGTAATAATGGCTTGCCTTATCGAAGCAGCCACTTAGTTTATTTCAATAAAACTTTACATTTTTTCATTGGAAATTGTTGCTCTTGCTTCATCTCACTCTCTCCGAGTCACGACTCGCAAAATGGCGAGTTCGGAGTCCAGCTTCTTCTACATGGCTGCTCCCGCAACTTACTAAGCTCTAACAACGAGGTCGGAGTCCAACACTTGGCTCGATTCCGCTTCAAATTACTCGCTCATGAGCGGGTAAGAAGTGGTTCGCCATTCGGAATTGCTCCTACACCTCGTTATCCCCTCTAACGATGGTTCCGGAGTCCAACACTTGGTTCGATTCTGCTTCGAATAACTTGCTCTTAAGCAGGTTAGAAGTGGTTCGCCATTCGGAACTGCTCCCACAGCCCTTGAATGGTACGGAGTCCAACACTTGGTTCGACTCTACTCCGCAAGTTCGCTCCTAAGCGAGCTAGGGGTAGTTCGCCATTCGGAATTGCTCCCACGCCCTTAATCTAACGATGGTTCCGGAGTCCAACACTTGGTTCGATTCTACTTCGCAAGTTCGCTTCCAAGCGATCTAGAGGTAGTTCGCCATTCGGAATTGCTCCCACAGCCGTTGAATGGTACGGAGTCCAACACTTGGTTCGACTCTACTCCACAAGTTCGCTCCTAAGCGAGCTAGGGGTAGTTCGCCATTCGGAATTGCTCCTACGCCCTTAATCTTACGATGGTTCCGGAGTCTAACACTTGGTTCGATTCTACTTCGCAAGTTCGCTTCCAAGCGATCTAGAGGTAGTTCGCCATTCGGAATTGCTCCCACAGCCGTTGAATGGTACGGAGTCCAACACTTGGTTCGACTCTACTCCGCAAGTTCGCTCCTAAGCGAGCTAGGGGTAGTTCGCCATTCGAAATTGCTCCCACGCCCTTAATCTGACAATGGTTCCGGAGTCCAACACTTGGCTCGATTCTACTCCGCAAGTTCGCTCCCAAGCGAGCTAGAAGTAGTTCGCCATTCGGAATTGCTCCCACAACCGTTGATTCCCTCACTTAAATAACGAGTTCGGAGCCCACAACTTTCTCCTAGGGTCGCTCCTCAAGCTCGTCTCACAAACGGCTCTCTCCCAGAGTCAAGCTCTTCGCTCCGCTCGCCTCCAAAAGCGGACCTCTTCTCAGCGAGTTCGGAGCTCACCACTCTCTCCTAGAGTTGCTCCTTACACTCGTCTCACAAATGGCTCTCTCCCAGAGTCGAGCTCTTCACTCCGCTTGCCTCCCAGACGGACCTCTCCCCGAACAGGATGGGTCTTCCCACGGCTCTTACAAGGGTCTTCCTGACACGAGGGTTTTCCCAGCACAGCTTCTCCGCCCCTAGGAGTGGAACTCTTCCAGAATCCCCACGACCAAAACACTCCGCAACCTCATGTGTACAAGGATATTCTCCGGCTATTTCCACCATGAAGAAGGGTGAATCTTCATCTCACTCCTGAAGAGAAGTTGTAGGTCTTCGGATTAGCTTCGAAACAAGGGGTCGCACGCCCCGAGCCGACCTCCGTAGCACCGGGAACATCAAGAAGAACTCTGCAGGCAAAATCTGGGGTCCGGCACCCGCTGCCGAGCGTTCTTGCCACCGACCGTTTTACGGGCTTGAGGTCGGCACCATTCTAGCTCGGCACCATCCGTCGAGCACCCGTGCCACCGACCGTTTTACGGGCTTGAGGTCGGCACCATTCTAGCTCGGCACCATCCGCCGAGCACCCGTGCCACCGACCGTTTTACGGGCTCGAGTTCGGCACCAATTCAGATCGGCACCATCCGCCGACCACCCGTGCCACCGACCGTTTTACGGGCTTGAGTTCGGCACCAATTCAGATCGGCATCATCCGCCGAACACCCGTGCCACCGACCGTTTTACGGGCTTGAGTTCGGCACCAATTCAGATCGGCATCATCCGCCGAACACCCGTGCCACCGACCGTTTTACGGGCTTGAGTTCGGCACCAATTCAGCTCGGCATCATCCGCCGAGTAGCCTGGCCCCCGACCGTATTACGGGCTTGAGTTCGGCAGTCAAGATCTCCAAAAAATTTCTAAGTCTCAAGCCTCGGCACATTCGAGTTCGGCTCCAGCTGCCGAGCGTTCTCGCCACCGACCGTATTACGGGCTTGAGTTCGGCAGCCAAGATCTCCAAAAAATTTCTAAGTCTCAAGCCTCGGCACATTCGAGTTCGGCACCAGCTGCCGAGCGTTCTCGCCACCGACCGTATTACGGGCTTGAGTTCGGCAGCCAAGATCTCCAAAAATTTCTAAGTCTCAAGCTTCGGCACATTCGAGTTCGGCACCAGCTGCCGAGCGTTCTCGCCACCGACCGTATTACGGGCTTGAGTTCGGCAGTCAAGATCCCCAAAAAATTTCTAAGTCTCAAGCCTCGGCACAGTTGAGTTCGGCACCAGCTGAGGAGCATTCTTGACAACGAGTTCGGAGCTCGCAACCCTCTCTTAGAGTTCCTCCTCACACTCGTCCCACAAACGGCTCTCTTTTAGAGCCAAGCTCTTCGCTCTGCTCACAGGACGGGTCTTCCTAGCACAAGGGTCTTCCTAGCGCAGCTTCTCCATCCCTAGGAGTGGAGCTCCTCTTCCAAAACCCTCAAAACCGAACACATTCCCCATCTTCATGAAGACCAGGATGTTGCGGGGCTATTTTTACCATGAAGGAGGGTGAATCTTCATCCCACTCCTAAAGAGAAGTTGTAGATCTTCGAATTAGCTTCGAAACAAGGGGTCGCACGCCCCGAGCCGACCTCCGTAGCACCGGGAATATCAAGAAGAAATCTGTAGGCAAAATTGGAGTTCGGCACCCGCTGCCGAGCGTTCTCGCCACCGACCGTTTTACGGGCTTGAGTTCGGCACATTTGAGTTCGGCACCCGCTGCCGAGCGTTCTGGCCACCGACCGTTTTACGGGCTTGAGTTCGGCACATTTGAGTTCGGCACATTTGAGTTCGGCACCAGTTGAGTTCGGCACCCGGTGCCGAGCGTTCTTGCCACCGACCGTTTTACGGGCTTGAGTTCGGCACATTTGAGTTCGGCACCAGTTGAGTTCGGCACCCGGTGCCGAGCGTTCTTGCCACCGACCGTTTTACGGGCTTGAGTTCGGGACATTTGAGTTCGGGACATTTGAGTTCGGAACACTCTCAGTACAAGACCCACGAACAACAAAAAAAAAGAGAGAGAGAAAGTACAAGGGGCCGGGTTCGGACCCGTTAGGATCCAAACCCGAACTCCCCCCACGTCACCTTCTTCTTCAGCATACCGGCGCCAAAACCAAAAAATCAAAAACACCAGTTCGTCACCTTCTCGCGAGCTCAACCACGCCTCCACCTTCATGGCCGAACCCACCTTCTCGCGAGCTCAATTCAGACCTCCGACGAGCTCCGCCAAGCTCCCCTCCTCCGTCGAGCTCAACGATCACCACCTCCTTCAACCTCGGGCTCCGCCGAACCCATATTCGCGCGAACTCAACCTCGCCGACTGCCTCCTCCATCTCCAATGCCGAGCTCCGACCACAGCCGAGCTCTCCTCAACTTCGACACCACCGTACCGTCGCCAACTCATTGACAAGCTCGAGTTCTCCAAAAACGACCTCATCGCTGCGCCAAGCTCCATCACCTTCGCCCAGGCTCCGTCTTCTTCAACCTCCGACGCCGAGCTCTCCCATGGCCGAAGCTCGAGCTCCACATCATCGCTGCCAAGCTCCGTCGATCTCTTCGCCACAGCAGTCGAGGTCCCCCACTATCGAAGTCGTGAAGCTCAACTCCGCCGAGCTCCGCTCCACTTCGACGAGCTCCTAAGTGCCGAGCTCCACCTCGCCAAGCCATCGACGGAGCTCAAAGCTCTACCTCCGACGAGCTCCGTCACCAAGCTCCGAACCCCCGCCTCAGAACTCCTCACTCTCGCTCGACGAGCTCGCCGACCTCGACTGCGTCCGCCATGACTAACGCCTCCACCACCGAGCTCATCTCCCGAGCTCGTCTCCACTTGCCGTCAGCTCCCTCCTCGAGCTCCGCCATGGCTGACCACGACGCCGAGCTCCGCCTTCGCCATCATGGCCAAGCTCGTTGCTGAGCGCCATCGAAGCTTCGGTGCCGATCTCGAAGCTTCGTCGAACTTCAAATCTACATCGCCACAAGCTGACGAGCTCCACTCCCCGTCGACCTCCGAAGACGAGCTCCCCCGTCGAGCTCCACTTCGCGAGCGTCTGGCGCTTCGAGAATGGAGAAAACGAAGGAGAGGAGAGAAGCAGAGAGCGGGAGAGCAGGAAATGAAGAAGAAGAGAAAGCCAGCGAAGAAGAAAAAAAAAAAAAAAAAAAGTCAAACGTTGACTTCGCCACGTGTCGTCCTCGTGGACCTCGGCCACCTTTTGCCGAGCTTGCGCATGGCACCGATCCTCTTATATGGAGAAAAAATCAGCCAACCCACACGATCCGTCCGATCGTCTCAAAATTCGCGTCGTGACACGATCGACGCTCAGGAACACGCCACGTGTCCCGATCGTGATCTGCCTCACGATGCGCGCAGATCTGATCATGATGGACGGCCAGAAACGCGCCACGTGTCCCGATCGTGATCTGCCTCACGATGCGCGCAGATCTGATCAGGATGGACGGCCAGAAACGCGCCACGTGTCCCGATCGTGATCTGCCTCACGATGCGCGCGGATCTGATCATGATGGACGATCAGAAATCTGCCACGTGTCTAGGTAATATTTAATTTATTTATTTAATTATTTAATTGTTTTTTTTATTTAAAAAATCCGAAAAAATATTTTAAAAAAATCGGAAAAAATTAAATAAAAATTCTAAAAATAATTATAAATTCAGAAAAAATATTTTAAATTCTGAGAAATATAATTATTTAATTAGAATAATTATTTAATATTTTCGATAATTAATTATTTAATCCGGAAAATGAATAAAAAATTCGAAAAAAAGAGAAAAAATTCAGAAAAATCTGGAAAAATCACCAAAAATCCAGAAAATTCTGAGAATATTTTTGGGCATTTTACAAGCCCATAATAATACTGTTACACCCCCGAACAAGATCCAAACTCCCTTAAGAACACCGATAAAATCCCGTACGCCATTAGAACAACAAAACTACTCCTCAAAGACTGAAAAACTCAGTATTTAGGAGTGGGGGGCTCGTGATATGGCTAAAAATAGGATTAAATCTGGACCGTTCACATCGGACACGGATCTTAAAGCTCAGGGGTAAAACAGTAATTTCGCCTACCAACGGGTCTGAAATGGGAACTGGGTCTTTATTCAAAGCCCAATAACTCATGAACGGATCCACGTCAACTAGGTACGGGTTCCAACCCGCTGCATGCCCGATCCAGCAAGATACAATCAAGGTCCCTTATTAGATCTAAATCAACGGCCATGATTCACATCTATCTTTTCACTGGGGATTAGGGATTAAATTCCTTAACTGATTACAGGGAATATACCTTATCAGATTACATGCCTTATCTGATTACGAGGAATATTCCTTATCTAATCACGGGGATTACATTCCTAAAACCAGTCCCTAAGACGCCTATAAATACCCCCCATCCATCTCCATTGAGAGGTAATCAGTATTTTCCCACTTTACGCTCTTTCTTAATCATTTCTGATTACTGACTTGAGCGTCGGAGGGTGCGTCGCCGGGATCCCCCCCGGTGTCTCGCACTTTTTGCAGGTTAACGGCGGGAGTCAACGATCAGTCAACGACGGGTCAGGTTTGGTTTTGCTATTCAGGTTTTTCCTCGAACCCACAAATTTATCTGTTTGCCCCCACACTGAATTTAGCGGCAACACTACCTAAACATGTTGGTATTAGACCCACCTTTCCTATAGCTAAATTTCCCTAGCTACACCTCCAGAATTACTCCCATGAAAACAGAAATTTCATTACAAATGAGAGCACTAGCTACTTCAACAAAATATTTCCAAAGCAAAGATTTTTCCTAGATAACAGTAATTAAGGCCCAAATAATGTTATGAAAATTGTTAATTATTCTGTTAAATTCAAGAATATTTTTGTCAAATAGCCGAATACTATAGATAATTTTTATGTCTAACTTGTCTTGAGTTTCTACTTCTTTCTCAAATACAACTCAAACCACAAAAATTTACTAGTGCCACTAGAACACACTGACCAGCATTTTCGCTAGTGAGCGAAATGTTGGGAGTTGATCAAACTCAGCTTACAACATTCTCTTTTATATATGAATAAAATAAAATAAAATAAATGTGTGGTTAATTACAACCTTGTTTAAGAAAAGAAAAACACAAAATTAAGAAAAATAACAATTATCTAATACTTAGGTAGTGTTCTTTATCTCCTCTTATAAGTGATTTACCTCTTGTAAGAGGTGGTCCACCTCTTACACGAGTTTTTTTAGTGTTCTTTTTTTACCTCTTATAAGACATTTTTTCCAAAATCTCTTATAAGCCTAAAAGACTTCTACTAGCCTCTTTCAAAATCTTAAAAGTCTTCTATCACTTAAAAAGACTACATTACCCCTAAATTAAGCTCAAAAGCTACCGATTCAGATTAGAGACAAATAACAGATTTAAAAAACATGCATTCATTCATAAACGTCTGTCAACAATTTGAATCTCAAATGCTATCAAACCATACTTCTTTACAAATAATAATTCATTGATAAACATCATCATATTCCAAAGTAACAATTAAATAATATCCACCAATATTACATAAACAAACCAAAAAAATCTTATTTTTCAGGTTACCGGGGTTTATCATAATCAGGTAATAAACATAAACTTATTCTTGGCTTTATATAACATCAAACTCTACCAACAGTATAAATATCAAAAACTACCAATTCATCTGAAAGAAAAATTAACAATTTCAAAAAATCATGCATTCATTCATAAGCATCAGTATATCTTTGCTCTTGTCGTAACACCAAACACTATCAACAATAACTATATATCAAACAATTCGTACTAACCAAAACAACATTCTATATTTCTATTCAATTAAAAAAATATATAATTTGAGCTGCTTCTACAACTATTAGATCAACTTGGCATCAGCTCTCATTATGATCTACAGCTTTGTTCAATCAAAACAAGATCAACTATGGAGAACAATATTCCTTGAAAAAGATGAACAATAGTTAAGACGGATTATATAGTAAGGGCAAAAATGTCTAAAAGTAGAGAAAATTCTCTTGTAAGAGGTGAAAAAAGAACAAAAATCTCTTATAAGAGGTTATTTTTATATAAAAGAACACCTCAAAAAGAGGCTCTTACAAGAGACTCTTACTGTAAATCTCTTAAGAGGAAAAAAAAGAACAGACTCTTAGACAAGTAATGCTTCATCCACTATCAATTTCACTGCCATTTTGTTCACTACCTTAGGTGGTATACTTAATCAAAATTTTGTTCACTACCAATCCACTATCTAGCCACACATCTTGAATCAAAATTTGTATCTTGTTGTATAATTAATCATCGATCTAATTTAGCCAGCTGGTGAGAAATTAAAGAACAGGAATTACATTGATCAGTACCATACGTACCTATCTGCCCAACTAGGGTCTAGAGATAAGGTACAGGGCTGTATATGTAATGATGTATCATCCATAATAATGCGTCGGATGGACAATCTGGTTCCTCTCATTTAACACCCTGACCCACTTCCCATCCTACCAATAATTATTCATCCAAAATATCCTACTTGTTCTCTCCAAAAACTTGAAATCAAATATCATGGAGAAATTTCTCTTCAGGATACTTTCGGAGTACAAATAATCTTCGATCGGATTTCTAAACTCCTATTTTGTT
The DNA here is from genome assembly GCA_017893485.1 of Hemerocallis citrina. Classification (NCBI taxonomy): domain Eukaryota; kingdom Viridiplantae; phylum Streptophyta; class Magnoliopsida; order Asparagales; family Asphodelaceae; genus Hemerocallis; species Hemerocallis citrina. The sequence goes on from CM030363.1 coordinate 21,548,663, forward strand.
ATTTTCTTGGCAACAAGATTAAATAATTTTCATTACTGAGTTCTAGCTCTCATGGTAAATGGTTGACATTTAAAAAAAAAAATCTGAAGTCTCATGTTGAATATCAATGTATATGACGTAATTCTTTACTTAAAAGAAGAAGAAACACACCACATGAATTTTGCCATTTGTTTTGGTCGAAAGAGGACTTTATGAAGAAGAAGTCCACTTTTACCTTATTTTGAAACTCGTATTATTTTCTTTTTTATGTATACTTCTCTATTAACTATTACAGTAAAGAATTCTTACTTGTGTTAGATAATCTTTAGTTCAAAACTGCTCCTATATATTGATAACAGAAGATATATATATTCAAGTTAATTAACTAAGATATATATGATTATAAATATATATATATATATAACAGTTTTTTTATGTAGCTAAAATTTGTGATATATAGGAATAGGATGTATGGGCCGGGGATATACCTAATTAACTATATCAGCCTAGTTGGATAAAGTGTTTGACACCATATATATATATGAAATTGAATGGGATAAGGTAAATAAATAATTTTCTCTATACTACCAACATGAGTTACATGACATCCAAGACTCTTAATTAACTCAAAAACTATACATGTTTATTTGATAGTATACCAAATACAATTCCTTAAAATGCCATGAACTGTACCCATATAACCCTTTTACTTTTTAACATTTACACAAATCTTCCTTTTTAGCAGTAGAGTTCTTACAGTGTGCAATGGCAGCTTGGATAGCATTTTGAAGCTCCTCCATTGAGCTCTCATTGTTCGACTTCGATAACCCTGCCGGAGTCGCCAAAAGTAGCCCACTATTTGTAGGTGAAGTCCTCATAGAAGCTGGAGCTGAAAACTCCCCTCTCCTTTTCATCCACTTATCTCTCTCCCTAGGGTTAGAATGCCCCGAAAAGGAGTAGGGCCTTGGTCGAAGATCTCTCTTCTCTTTCTCCCCTTTAGAGGAAAAGAGTGGCTCCACCATGCTTGCATACTTCTTCCAATAGTACTTCACATCAAATGCCTTCTTCTTATTAACCCACCGCTTGGTTATACGAAAGAAGGAAGATAAGGAGCTGGACTTCTTCTTGTCCTTAAGGTACCCTTGTTCAAAGCTAATATTATCGTTGTTGTCTTGCGTCGGAAGGGCACAGTTCTCGATGCAAATGGTATCCGTAGAGGGGCAAGGGGAGGTGGAAGGAGGAGGGAGGGAGGAGAGGAGGTGAAGGGGGAGGAGGTGGCCATGGAAGAAGATGTCGTCAGCGGGGGCTAGGTCGAGGGCGAAAGAGGAGTGAGGAGTGGAGTTCTTGGAGTGTTTGAAGGAGGTAGGAGTGGAGGTGGGAGAAGGGTGGAGGGTGATGGTGAAGGAGAATTCATGGGATGGAGAGGAGAGAGGAGATGACGAATTTGGACGATGATGATTATTATGATTATGATGATCTTCGTTGCTTGGTTTTTGGTCTAGTACTAATAAGTTGGCTTCTTCTTGAGGGTTTTGGGTCTCCATTGAGAAAACAAGGTGTGAAGGGTATGGAGATTTGTGTGTGTGTCTCTGTGTGTGTCTGTGTGTGTGAGAGAGAGAGAGAGGGTTTTTAAGGTACTAATTAGCAAGTAGAATAAGACTACGTTTTGAGGAAAAAGTAGAATAGGATTATGTGATTGTTTGGATGAGAACAAGACATTGAAACATCTCACTCAACCCTAGCTTGACATTAACTTTCAAAAAATAAAAATAAAAACCTAGCTTGAATCTTATTTGTAGCAAGGAGAATATAAATGTCCATTGGATACGAAATAACATTTTAACTCTATTAGTGATGCAATAATGATCTACTCCGTGCTTGGTGGGCCTTAAATTTTCTTAATATTTCAAGGAGTTTCAAAATTTATGTGAAGTGGAAATAACTCATCAAAAGGATTCAATTTGGTTAGAGGGGATTCCTTTCAAGTTGAGATATACCTATAGCGACAACTCATTGAAAAATTAATTGGCTAAATATACTACAGTAATGCTTATATCTTTGAAAATATAGAAAAATATTTACTTATTCTTCCTCATATTTCCCCTTTAGTTGCAAATGCTTCGACAAAACTATTTTACTAGAAGGTACCCATTTTAAATATCTATTTTGATGTTTTGTTTTAGATTTTGGAAGCCGGAAATCATAGTACTTGAGTGATTCATGAATTGTTGAAACACATCAACACTGTAGGTCTTTTGGTACACTTTCCACCAAACAAAAAAAAATTATACATGGACACATAAATCTAGTAGCAGCAATACGACAATAAAATAAATCTCACTAGTTATAAAGGAGATTGCATTGAGTGTGCTACAACATATACCTCACCGTCGACTTCTAGTTAGCAGCTGGGATGAATGTACGTACATGCAATTAGTGTAACTTGCACAACACAAATTCCTCAAAATGGAATTAATGGTCCCAATCAAGATTATCGGAAGGGGCATTCGAAGAACATGAAACTATATACAGTCATCATGATGTCTACCAAAATTAGCCAAGATTTAACGTAATCAATAATCAAGAGAATTTGAACTCTAAAAAATGATTTGATATAGACAGAAATATTAAAAATTTGCCGAAAGGCAATGAATGGTGGTCCAAAACTAAATAACATGGACACGTTGGCCTTATCATTAGCTAGTCCAATGTTCTTCGTGCTAACACACACTCGGCTAGCTTGTATTAGCATCATTTTTTGATAACGACATAAGATGCCTTGGCAATCATGGAAGTTTGTTTTCTATACTAGGAAGTAACGCCAGAGTGTTGGATATATAGGTATATTCTCACTATATAAATAATATTATGTGTAATATTATTCTATGGGTAACACGTGTGTTATACGTGCTAATTGTATGGATATCGGAACGCGGGTTGAGTCGGTTGAGAACCCAGTACCAAACCAGTATTTATCCTATAAATACTAGCTTGTAATAGTAGTCTAAGTATTCCAATCTTGATACCTATGGTAAATATCTCAAGCACCTTAGTTTAGGATATTAACCCTAATTTCTATTGTTATTATCTCTCATAATCTCTATCAATCTTGAGATATTTAAATTAATTATGAGATTAAGAGAGAATAGTCGTCGAAATTACCGTTCGTCGGGATATCGTCGTTGTAGTCGTTGTCAACCGCCACCATCGCCGGCGTCGACAACCGTCGTAGCAGCCATCGCTGGCGCAGCCGCAGGCCATACCCAGCCGCTGCCCCGCTCAGCCTTTTCTCTCTCTTCCCGATTGCAATCAGAGAACGGATGAGTTAGGTGAGATCCAAACTCACCACTGGATCGAAAACCGTGTTCCATGTTCGGGTTGAAGAGGGGATCCAAAGGAGCCAAGACTTTGACTTGTCAGATCTGTGAAGGAGGGAAATTTTTCGAAGAAGGACTAGATCCAATATCTCATTGGTGGGTGTGCGTGTTTGGTGTTTGGGCTAAGATCAGACCTCTATGTGAGGCACAACCATGTGCAGTCATTCTCTTTCATTGGCTCTAGATTAGTGTTTCGTGTGTTGTGTGGAGTGCGAGATCTAATGCAGTGTATACTTTAGATTCAGATCTAACCCTCCACTACTTCTTGATCTTCATCAAGATTCGGTCCACTCTAAACTTAGGATATGTGCAACTCTATTTAATTAAATTTCTGATTTATTATTTATTACACAGTTTACAAAAAATCCCTTCATTTTACTGAAATTACGCTAGTAGTAATTATTCAGAATAAATTCTCTAGATTTTGGAAATTACTGTTTATTCCTTTAGAGTGGAAAAACTTAATCTTCCGTACGAGATTCTAAAACTAGAGACATTCAATATTTCCGAATTTAATAATTGGAAGAAGAAAGCACAATATGAGATGTTGATATTTTTTTGGAGAATGTTGTTATGACTAGATCCAACTATGAATGGACTAGATCATACCTAAATTAAAAATAAGTTCTTTACCTGCATATATTTTTAATCATTTCTTTGTTGCTAAGTGTTGAAGTTTAAAACTATGTTGGTCATTGGTTAATTAAATACAAGCTTAAATAACTATTTTGGCTATGTGCTAAGAATCAAATATTTATTTTGATAAGTTAAATTATAAGTTTTGATTACAACACTATATCTCTGATTAAATTGTTCTTAGAATTAAATAGAGCTAATAATTCGTTTAATTGGCTAATCTTTAACAATTTGATGAATGAAAGAACTTCAAAGTTACTTACAAATTGTGTGTGTTGGAGACGATGAATATGCATCACGGTTGAATAAGTCTGCACTACGCAGGCTTCTCCATCGAATTTGGGAAACACTTTTAACTTGAAGTGTCAGTATGATCTACTTTAATCTTTCTTAGTATTTTCATGTGATGAATGTGTTAACGTTTTGTGCGTTTGATCACATAATTGAGAGTTTTAGATCATAATTATTCTCATTTTGAAACTATCATGTTTAGGGTTGTCAAATGTGCATTGTCATACTATGTGTATAGACATATTGGCTAAATCCATCGTTTGGAGTTTGTGTGAGATTGTATGTTTACTTATCTAATAAAAATTCATTTATAAGATGTATAACAAATATCTATAACTTAGGAGAGAGCATCTCGTAATGTAGGATATGACCCCATTAGTTATGTTTTATTTTTTCTCGTTCATTGTACTGTGTGTGCAAAGTTGAATTACAATATATTAGTCATTATCTCATTTAGCGTTTGGAAGATGACGAAGAAAGTATAAAGAAATGAACTCTTCGCTCAATGTGTTTGAGCAATTAGACATTGTTAGAACCACGAGAGAAAGTAAACATTTTTGTAAAATGTAATAGAGTAATTTGGTATTAACTCAAATTATTAATAATTTATAATGTGCAAATCATAGTCAATGGCATATGTAAGTTGAGTTTAACAAACGAAGCAATTGACAATAGTAGTTCTGATTTGGGTAGTCCTTGAATACGGCATAATAGACTAGGACATGTGAACTATATGTTAAATTATTTATTCTTGTTAAAACTCATAACTTTGCCTAATGACACCTCAGTAAATATGACAATTGTGAAATTTATACTCAGATTATGATCACTAGAAAACTATTTAGTATAGTCTCTTGGAGTACACAACTTCGTGAGTCAATACATTTTGATATTTGTGATCTCAGTAGCTTTGTGACTAGATGAGATGATGATTGGTCAGAAGTATTTAATCACCTATGTAGATAATTATTGAATGTTTGTCATATATATATGGAGGATGCAACACTCGTTATTTTGATGAATTAAAAATTAGTTAGATGCTAAGATCAATATTTCAGATTTGACAGAGGTAGTGAATATATTTTAACAATTTTAGAGAAGTTTGCATTTGGCATAATCTCTAGTGCACTCTATCTACAACAGTCAAAACAGCATTGATAAAAGTTAGAATCAAACACTTAGTGAAATATTGAATTCTATATTATTGACTGTTGTTTGACTTTATGTAATTATGGGTGATATTGTATTGTTAATCATATTTCTAGTACTTTACCAACTCTAAATTGTTTACACCTTGTAGACTATGGGATAGAAATACAAATAATTTTGTTAAAATGAAAACATATGGTGTGATACAATTGTTAGAGTACATGACCCTAGAATGCCTAAAGAATGACCTATAACAAATATTTGTGTGTGCTTAGAAAGTGCAGAATGTAATTCTGTGGACAGATATTGGTACTATCTAATTTGTGTTAGAAGAATCTAGACTTGCAGAGTTCTTTAAGGATGTATTCATCAAAGATAAATGTATAAAATTATCTAGTTCTATAGACACGGTCAATGATTCACAACTGAAATCAAGAACCAGCCTTACTAACACTTCAAACTTCAATGGCAAATGGGCCGAGAAGAGCCTTTAGTAGATAATGAAATGAATTTTGTGGTTATACAATAATATTTTGAACTAGTTGATTTGCCGAAAGGAACTAAAACTATAGTAAGTGAGGTTTGTAGAATAAACTTAATTTTGCAATATGGGGAAGATTTGTTGAAGTCTACTCACATGTATGTTATGTTGCTACAATAAGTATTCTTCTTGCCCTTACATCTATTGAAAATTTTGTTATTCATGAAATATGTTTAAATAGTTGTGTACTAAAAGTTTTATACTTGATGTATTGTATTGAAAAATTTTCTACTAAAGAGTTTTGTACTGATAAGTTTGCACTAATATGTTTAGTAAACAAGATTTACAAATTGGTAAAATCATTGTATGTTTTAAAACATGTGTTAAAATTGATGCACAAATAATTTGACAGACTTTTAAAGAGTTTAGATTTGAATCAAGTAATTCAGATAAATATCTTTAATTCTGTGGAGAGTGAAATATAATTGCCCTCATTTATTTGTATATTATTGACATGCTTGTTCTTGGAAGTGACATCTCTATTACAAATGAAGTTAAAATTGTGCTATCCAAAGAATTCAGCACAAAACACCTAGATATTGTGGACACCATAGGTATAAGGGTGAGTTTCGGTTGGCAAGGGATAACCCTTAGTCAAACTCATCAAATCAATAATGTGTTTCAAAAGTGGGGATATAGTGATTGAAAGTGTGTTTTGAAACACCTTATGATTATGATAAAAGGTTGACACCTAATGATGGTACAACTATGAGATAGGTAAATCATTCTAAAAGAATTGAAAGTCTCATGTGTACAAAGATCTGTACTAGAATAGACATAGCCTTTGAGGTAGGTATGATCTGCAGATTCACTAATAATTCCATGCACATTTGAGTGCCCTTAAGAGGCTAATAAGATACTTGAGTGGTAATCAAGAGTTTGTTTTGTGTTATTCAAAGTTTAGTGAAAGTCGACAACTAATGAATATGTGTTCACACTAGGAAAAGCAGAAAATTATGGAGATTAAAAGGCAAACTGGAAGCCATGTTTTCCAAATACATATTTTCTGAATATTTCTTTTATTTTGACTAATTATAAATTCACTTTGCTTTGAAATTTGTTTTATTTTATTAAAGCATTTTCTAATCGAAAACTATATTTTGTTCGAATAATGGTATAATTTAATTTCTGTTCCTAATTGATCGGTTATTTGTATTTTTACTCAATTTAAATTTAAATGTATTATTGCTTTTGGGTTATTTTGATAAATGTATATTTTGTTATATAATCTTATTATTATCATTATTATCGTTATTAATATCTTATCCTTGTGAATTTACTATTGTTATTATTGTTATTATTAGTATTATATTTTTTTTGGAAAGCCGAATATACATATTTAATTGTATTTTATTATTCGATTTGATGTATATTTATACGTTTATTTTTAAAACTCATTTTAATCTCTTATTGGATTTTAAATCCTAAAACTCTATTTTCCCTATTGGATTTTGTTTTTTTAACCCAAAACTCAATACTCATTCTCTTATTGGATCCTATATCATCTAAACCCATACCCTATAACCCTATTTACGTAAATACCCTAATTAACTATAAACCTAAACTTACCTACTGTTTTACCCCCTAACCCCAGCCGCCAACCCTCTCTCCCCTAGCTCTCCTTCTCCCGACCTGCAGTGAACCCATCCCTCTCCCCTTCCTTCGTCCTCTCCAGCGTCCCGCGACCTCAGCGCCACCCTGTGTGCCTCATCCCGAGCGCCAGACTGTGTCGCGACGCTCCCGATCTCCTGTGTCGCAACCCCCTGCCTGCGCCCCCGATGTCCTCCGCCCTGCCTCCTCCTTCCTATCGCGATGTGCGACCCCATCTCGGCCGTTCCCCTGTGTGCTCTCCCGCAACCCCGCAGTCAAGCGCACTGCCTCGTCGTCTCCCTCTTTCCCTCCTCCTCCGTCGTGTGGCCAACAACAGTAGCGCGCCATCTCGTGCTCCCCTGTGCATCATCTCCCCTCCGGGGGCAGTGCAGCCCCTGCTCCACTGTACACCTGCCCTGTGCCCCTGCTGCAGCAACCTGCGGCCACCACCGCGACAGCATAAAACCTTTGCCTTGTCCTCTGCGTTGCACCGCCATCCAATGTCGCGACATCTCCGACCTGTCTTCCCACCGACAGCCAAGCTAGAGCCATGGAGTTGCTGTTGTTGTGAATTTTGATCAACTTCGATGTGGGCCGTTCGTTTGATTGTGATCATGATCTCTTGATCTTGATCTTGATTGATTGATTGATTCCTAGCCATCCGTTGATTTGATCATTAAAATCATCACCATCAGAGCGTTTTGGGCTGTTCGATCCCCATCATCTTGATCAGATCTGATCTCGGCCGTCCGATCACCATTGTAATTGGGATCTGTGGTTGTCGTTGGATCTTGTTGTTTGCTATTATGCGTGCTACGTACTTCGCCGCTCTATCGATCAATGCCCTCATCCAATCAAGGCAAATATCTTCTTGTACATTTCGTTTTCTAGTACAAGATTTTTCTTGAAAATACTGTAAGTAGATTGTAAATGTGATTCATCTTTGTTTATCGTTGATGATCTCATGTTTCTTCTTATCTATCACATGATCTAAAAGTCACAATCCTTCGTTGATACACTTGCTCACAACTAGTAAAATTTTGATTCATTTCATACAAAAAGTATTTTATTTGGTTTCTGTTCTGTCTTGGCTTGCTGTTTCGACCCCGATAAAATCAAAATCTGAACTTGAGTCCTGAATATGAAATGCATCTCCAAGTGTCTAGTTTTCAATAACATCCAGAATTTTCAAATTTCGAGTTACGGTTTAGGAGATATTGCAGTTTTACTGCTGCTGTGTCGGAAATCGGAGATTCATAAAAACTGCTGCACCACTTTGGTTTAAAATTATTTTAACTATGCTACCAGTAAATAAATGACTTAAAATTTTGCATGCTGATACTGGACACCCTAGAGAATATTCTCTAATTTTCTCAGAATTAATTAATATTGTTTCAACCCTATTTCAATGTATAAACTCAATTTTTCAAATTCTGGCTGAACACAAATGCTGTATAGTTTGTTATTTGACATCAATTGCTACAACTTTTATGTGTCTTAATTATATGCATTGGAACCGGGCAGGAGTCTAGTTTCTAGGCCTTCTGAAAGATCCACATTTGCTACCTTATAGCAACGGGAATCGCAGTTTTGGTGCAACAACGTCATGCTGTCCAGAACTGCAATTCTCGTAGTTCTTGATAATTTTAATTTGTATTGGCCCTCGAATATACTTTACAATTATCTTGAACTTGTTCCATATTAATGACCATGTTTACTTGACCTGTTTTTCACACTTTCATGCTTGGTTAATATTAATAATAAATAACAAGTCGGGATTTAACGGAAAGACCATAGTAGTGGACGATATAGGTATGTGTACTCGGAAGGAGGCCCGTGTTTTCCAGTACTTGGTTCATAAACTTGTTGTCTCTTGATGGATTCATGAAGCCATTACTCGGATCATGAACTTGTTGGATTCATGAACCCACTGTGTGGTTCTTGAACTTGTTAGTGGATTCACGAACTTATTTCGTGAACTTGTTACTTTATTTTCGGATTCATGAACCATACTTGCTTGATACTTGATGCCTGAGTATACCGCCCTATAAAATCCATCACTAGGCCTAAACGTAACTGATTGTATGTAGCAACTATATAGTAAAAATATGGATGTATGAAGTGCTACCTAGATAGAATTAAACATTAGACTTAAGATTAACTTGTCACTTGTACACACCTGATACTCTACTTGATGCTCGTTACTTGAGACTTGATACTTGAGACTTGTTTACTTGATACATGTTACTTGTGACTTGTTACTTGTGACTTGTTTACTTGAGACTTGTTACTTGAGACTTGATACTTGTACGTGATACTTGTTACTTGATATTTGATACCATTACATGTTCTCTTGCCACTTGTTCTACTACTAGTACTTGTTACGCAATCTTGTCACTTGAGTTGTCTTTCTTGCTAGCTAGTTTCTTGAATCCCACTACTTATTGCATCCCTATTATATTATGTTATACATTCTTGATTTCAAATCTTATCTCATAATTCTTGTACTTTTTTTCATACCCTTACTTGTACTATTTGCGGTCCTAACTTACACTAAGAGCGTTTGTCTCATTTTCTCTTTTTTTTCCTTATATATATATATATATATATATATATATATATATATATATATATATATATATACAGACTTTGGAGACGAATTGTCTGCTGAAATTGGTGAGCAGACGTTTTAGGCTTCGCTTGGAGAGAAGACTTGCTTTAAAATATTTTGTTTTTGAATTATTTATTTCTTTTGTTACTTGAATCTTGTAACGGACTTATAGTCCCGAGTTTTATCTTTTGATCCAGATTTGAAAACTATTTGGGATGTTATTATTTTGTTTCAATTGTTTCTGTTGATTAATAAATTATTCATGCATGCGTGATTGTGTATATCTTGTTATATTTCTTGTTATGATGCTTAGTTGATCCTACAGCTTATGAATGATGAAAATCATTCGCTGGGATTCGTCATGCGCTCGTATTCCGTATTTTTGGAAAGCGGGACGTGACACAAACAAGCATTCCGTTCTCAGGCAAGAAATTAGACCTCTATGTGTAATCCTCTGCTGGAAAAGAGGCTTAGTGGATTGAATGACTTATTGCTAATCATCTATTAAGAAGTTTAACGTAAATTCTCTAATTCTGTTATGCAACAATCAAGCTATAATGTACTATAGCTCATAACTCACTCTATAATAGTAAGAGGAGTATATTAAGGCTAAAAGAAGCCTAGTTGAAATTTCTCATAGATAAAGTGCAATTGCGACAAATATGGCTAATGCTCTTGCTAAGAGACTTGAAAGTGATCTAATTATCAAAACTTTGGGAGAAATGGAGTTAAAAGCTATTGAGTCAAAAGCTTTAACATCCAAGTTATTTTGAGATTTAGAATCCAATTAGAGCCATAGAGAAGTTCAAACTGAAGCATCAATTTTAGACAGTTGGCATGCTTTATATAATTTGAAAAGTTCAATGCAAATTTTTTCAATATATAATTTTATTGCGATTTTGATGATACTATATATTTTCATAATTTACTTAGAATCATCTTATTATTCCAAAAGAAAGTGTGAAAATTTGTCGACGTGTTTCTGATGTTTAGAATGTCGTTATATTATTCTAATTTTGATGATATATCTCTTTTATGGATTCTTGTTTCATTCTAATTTTGATGATTCAAAATTAATCATAATTGATTTGATTGTTCTATCATTTCAATATGAAATATAGTATAGTTCTTGTGTAGAAACTATAATAATTCTTGTTCTTTATATTTTTAAAGAAACTTGAATGTGATGCTTGCGTTATATTTTACTAAGCTATCGTTGAATTGTACTAAGTTCTTTAGTGGAACTAGATACTTTATGAAATTCGCTAGAATTCTTAGAAATGTGTCTCTTGATATTCTTGTTTTCAATAAGCTGGCAAAGATGGAGGAGTTGAATCTATCAGCATTGATTTTAAAATAATGATTTGCTAAAAAATGGAGGAGTAAATATTAAGCAATGTGCAAGGATAGAGTTTCAGTTTATTTCTTTCGAGTATAAATTAGTCACTTGCTTGGTAAAACTTTTGTTGAGTTTAAGACTCTTGTATTCATTGAGCTTAAAACTCTTATTTTGTTTTTGAAGTTTATTTGCTTTGTTTGATTTTGAAACTATGACATTTAACTATTCTGTTGTGATATGGTTTAGGAACTATTTAACTATTTTTGTTTAGTCTTTTTTGAACTATTCGGATTTATAATTGATTTAGTTTTTATGAACTGTACATTGAGTGGTGTATTTCTTCTATTTAAAGACTGCTATCAGCCAGTCAGCTTCATGTTGAATTGATGAGATAATCCATGCTTTTTAAATTACAAAATGATACTGAAATATACCCTACTCTGTGTTAGAGATTATGAGAGATAATAACAATAGAAATTAGGGTTAATGTCCTAGACTAAGGTACTTGAGATATTTACCATAGGTATCAAGATTGTAATACCTAGACTACTATCACAAACCAGTATTTATAGGATAAATACTAGTTTGGGTACTGCGTTCTCAACCCACTCAATCCGCGTTCTGATATCCATATAATTAGTACGTATAACATACGTGTTACCCATAGAATAATATTACACATAATATTATTCATATAGTGAGAATATATCTTTATATCCAACAATCTCCTCTTATATTCTCAATATATAAACGTATACCCAAATGCTAAACAAATACCAGGGTCTGAGAAACCTACCCCAGCGTTTGCGGAAATGCCGGAGTAGGGTAGCTAACAAACCTCCACTCCGGTGCTTGTTGCGGCATTATTTGAAATGTCGGTAGGTTATTCCCCGGTGTTTTTAAATGCCGGGGTAGCGGGAAAAAAGCACCGGGGAATTCTTAGCTGGTTGTAGTGTGTGGTAAATTTGATGAACAAAAAATAGGGACATCTAGAAATAGGTGACTTTATATTTTTAGTTTATATGAAGGTTGATACACATTTAACCATTCATTGACACCGATAGAGAGCATAACTGATAGAGAGCTGAAGTTAAAGTATTGATGAATAACTGGATTATACTCATAAATTGTGCAACAAGGAGTTATAGGAGCAGCTGCGAATATGAGTAAGAACTCTTCGAATTCTGCAGTGTTGTACTAGTTTGGTTGAGTTTAATGAGTCAACTCAAATAGATGTTTACTCATATAGATCCTGTTTACTCATATAGATGTTTGGTGGGGAATCAAATTCTTATGGTACAAAACTTGATTTCCACGGTGGTCTTATATTCCTACGGGTTCATAATATGAGCTGCGCCAAATGCATGAACCTGTATAGGAACTCATATTATATCCCATTAAGATTATTATCTACTTAATAGGTTTAAGAGTAAAGAAATGCATATTTGTACATCTTTTGTACTAAATGATCGAGACACGTGAAGTCATGTAAAAAAAGTTATTTTCCTGCACTTTTATAGTTAAGGCGGGTTTGGTAGCCACGTAATTGTTCTGCAAAAAGTTTTCTGTGAAAGACCCATTTGAGCTGATACTAAGTATACAATTGGGGATTTTGTGTACCTTAAGCTACAACCCTATCGGCAAAGCGCTGTTGGAGGTAAGCGAGTCCACAAGCTGTCACAACTGTATTACGGCCCTTATCAGATTGTGGAGAAGATTGGGGCTGTCGCTTACAGGTTACAATTACCTCCAACGGCGAAGATTCATGATATCTTCCACGTTTCGCAGCTCAAGAAGCACCTTGGGGATCCCAGCAAGCTACAGACAACTCACCCTACTTACTTCTATAACAGCTCCCTCCAACCTGCACAAGTGCTCAACAAGCGGGTGGTGGGGAAGAAGGGCATCACTACTGTGGAGGTGCTCATCCAATGGCGTGGAGGGGCGGAAGTTCTATTTTAAATTAATTTCAAATAAAACAAAAGGTTAAATTCTATTTTAAATTAATTTGGCTACAATGTACTTACAACTCAACAAAAGCGAATATTTCATGGAAAACTATTCCTGCTACAGTAAATCTACATCCAATCAAGATTATTTCAAGAAATCAAATTCAAGAATTTGCTTTCGCTACAGTATTTCTTTTTCGCTATAGTAAAACCAAACCACTCATAAATGATGTGGCAGTTTATCACCGTAGAAAAAAAATCAAAACAGTTTGATTAAAAGCATGCAGCAGCTTATTGTGGACTTAAACCTGCATACTGATTTCCTGCTTACTGGTGGACTTTAACACGATGCATATTGTTATAGGTCATACAATCGAAGGGCATGCACCCTAAAAATTACTATCTTGCATTCATGCTTCGAGAAGGAATAAGCATGGTAACAAAACCATTAGGTACCAAATCCTAATCCCTCAATTATTAAGATTAGGACCATAAAACTAACACGTGATTGTAAAATGGACCCATGCATAGTAGACACATCATGTGAATATTTGTCTCAGCTTGGGTTAATAGTCCCCACATAAGTGGATGCATTTGCTCTGAAGTTTGGACAAAAAGAATCCGAATATATAATAAAGTGTAAAGACATGGAAAAGATGTTCTGGGCTCAATCTCCTTCTGAAATTGTATGCATGAAGCTAATTCCCAGACGTACGTGGGCCTACTCGATGCAGACCCTATGTATCTCAGATTAGCTGAACGTTAGTAAGTTCAGTTTTGTCCTCTTTTGCCACCTTTCTTGAAGTGTATCAAGTTCTTGTGATATATTATAACACTAGATTTTTCCATGGCACGGGACTATGGCATGTCTTCGGAATGATAAAGTATATGAAAAGCATTATAAACAGTAAAACAAAAATTATGTAGCTCAAGTTTGAATAATATGACAATAATTAGTTATAAATAAAAGTTTATGTTTCCATTAGTATATGTTGAAAAATAATTATAAATGGGAGTGTAAATCCAACTTCTTAGAACTTTGAGAATGAAAATGATAAAATTTAGCTGTTGAGGAGATATTTGTTATTTTCAATGTAACATGAATAATAAAAAAAACATAAAATATCTGAAAATTTACAAACTTGAAATCTGAAAATATTAATTTCTGAGTAAATAGAGAGAGAGAGAGAGAGAGAGAGAGAGAGAGATGTGAAAAAAATGAAGAGAGAAGAGAGAGATTGTAATAAAGTAATGAGTTTTTTTTTGTTTTGGGGGAAAAAATTGGTTTGAGGGGATTTTTTTTTTGGGGGGGGGGGGGGGGGGGGGGGGGGGTGAATATGTTTTGGGATGATAAATTTGAACCGTTGATTTTGTTTCAATTGAAGGGAAACCATTAATAGCTTTTTTTTTCAAATTGTCTTGTATTTTATTATACAGATAATGAAACCTGACCAACTCAGGTGAACTCTAAGTTAACCATCTTAAGGCTCAGTTTCAATTGATAATCGTCGAGAATTCGAATCCTAATTGCATTATTAATCTAAGATTAATTTTTAGGTGACGTATAAGTGATCAGAATTGATTAATCTCCGAATAATCTAAAATAATTTAACTAAAAATTGTCTATGACTTGATCCACAGAAAATAAAATAATTTAACAAATAAACTGAATTTGGTACGACATCAACTTGCAGTATCATCCCGGTAAAGTGAATTTGGTACTCGATGCCTTGATCAGAATATCTGCTGCTATGTTCCTTACCAAGTAGAATAAAATAGTGGAGGATATGAGAAGGCTAAAATTGGATGCGATTCTTCCCGGTTCAGTACAATGGTGTATGATGTTGCAGTTGCAGTCTTCGTTGGTAGAACAGATCAAGGAAGCCCGAACAGGTAATCAATAGTTACAGAAATTCCAAAGCGAAGTGGAAGCAGGATTGTGAACTGACTTGATCTCTCATTTAGATGGGTCTCTTCGTTTGGGAGCTAGGTTGTGTGTACCTAGAGGAGAAGTCAGACAGAAACTACTTGCAGAAGCCCATCACTCGTCTTACTCTATTTACCTTGGAGGCACAAAGATGTATAGAGATCTAGAACAACATTTTTGGTGACTTGGTATGAAGAGAGTAGTGGCAAGATTTGTGTCTCGGTGTTTGATCTGCCAGCAAGTGAAGGTAGAGTATTAGAGGACCGCTGGACTCCTTCAGCCTCTTCCAATCCCGGAGTGGAAATGGGAGAACATCACTTTGGATTTCGTGACGGCATTTCCAAAAAGTCCCTAAGGTCACAATGCTATTTGGGTATACTACAACATATAGAACTTTCTACAACGGATTTATTATAGCATTTAAGTGTTAATGCTGTTGAAAGTGATCAATAATAGCATTTCTAAAGAAAATGCTGTCTTGATTTTATTTTGAAATTTACTCTTAGCTACGATAGTTTTTTTGAAATGATGTAGTTTTTACAGCTTTTTAGAAGTGCTATTATATTAGTAAATAAACTGGGTAGAAAAGAAAATTCTAACTAAAAAATCCAAAACCGTCCCAACTCCTCAGCTCCTCCCTCAATCCAAATTAGAAAAACCCTCTCCTCCACAAACCCTATTCCAAATCCAAAACCCTCTCTTCCCCGTCGCCCAACCCTTCTCTCCCTCGCTAGATCGCGTCGACCGCTCTTTTTCTCATGCCATCGACTACTACGCTGGGCTCTCTTCCTTGTTGCCCTATCCTTTTCCCCCTCGCCAGATCGTGCCGACCGCTTCCTCTTCCTTTCGTGCCGTCGACCCGTATGCCGTCGATTTGGGGTAACAATGACTTCATTAACTTATTCAGTACCTTTTACATGTATATTGTGCTATTACATTTTGTGATGTTTTATTAGGATTACAAGGAACTAGTGAAAATTATAGAAAGAGTTGTTTATTACGCTATTACTTTAATAACATATGATTCATATGCTAGTATAGTACGATTCATATGTTATTAAAGTCGTCAACTTAAAGGAGCTAGATGATCCAATTTAGAACCTTTAAGCCAAATTGTAGCAATCCTGGTAGAATCCTAGCTCATCAAAGTATTCCCGTGTCACAGACTTGATACTTGTAGTAGAGGCGATTCTTAGTTTTATAAATATAAATATTCCTAGTTGTGCGATGCAACATGCTAACAGATTATGCTCAAAAGTCATTTTTTGAGATATTCAGTAGTTTGATAAATATTTAGATTGAATTATGGTCTGCCAACTTCTCCTTTTTTCCCCTCATTTATTCATTAAGATGTAAATTTGATTGGATTCATTGGTAGGGCTATGGAGGCAGTAGTCATTTGTTGCTCATTTAACTTGGAAAATTCCGATAGCAATTTTTTTTAATTATATATATAGTATCAAATATTTTTAATCTTTAATTATAATTTAGGATTTTGACTTGTTTATCGTAATACTAAATCGATTCACGCTGTAATATTATTGATTTCACCTAACACTAGTTGTAATTTTTACGTTATATATTGATGTAGCTGGGGTTGTCAAAAATGTATCCCATTTTGCTTCGTTAATTCAAATTCTTACAAAATCATTATGTATGTGTGTGGAAAGATGGAGTCTGAAAGGACTGCAGCTAAAATACAATGAAAAGGTTCACAGAGCAGATTTACGTGTTCAGAATATGCAGAATCTAACACAATACAACATAACAAACTACATAGTTCCAACAACAAAGAGGAGAACTAAAATAAGGGGAAAACAATAGAAATCTGCAAAAGAAGCCTTCAGAAGTCCACATAATTGTTGATTATTACTTGGGATTTCAGTTAGTTGTATTCTTATCTCTGTATGGAGTTATAGGAGTTGTGTATATGCTTGCTACTTACTTTGTTCAAGAATAAACTTGTTCTTATTGTTGACTCTTAGTTTGGTGTGCACAAAACGTGTCTATAAATACTAATAAGTTTAAATTGAGTTGTTCAGATTTTCAGCATTAAATAATATCAATAAAAAATTCAAAAGAGATTCAAGAATAAGCAAAGAAGGAAAGTAATAAAGAAGGATTGTAAGATCAAGCAAAAGAAGAAGTTATTCAAAAAGAAGCACATGTTAATTAGTGCCCAAGAAAGCCAATAAGATCAGTTATTGGGATTCCATATCTGTGAGATTTTATATGTATTTAATTGATTGTGAATTGATTAATATATGGTAAGAATATAAAGTGGATTCGTCATGAACAGCACAATTTCGGTTGACCTACTTCAGTGTCGGTCGACCGCACCACTGTCGACCGCACGTTATAGCAATATAATGAAGCAGTCGACCATTCATCTTTCAACTTTTTGTTTAAAGATGAACGGTCGACTGTCCCTTTATTTCGGTCGACTGTAACTCACGCTGTCCATTTTTTTTTGGAATGTATCGTTTCTATTTTTGATAGATATACTTTTCCATCTATATATTTGGACGAACCCACTGTGTATTCCTCACCTATTAACTCTGAGAAAAATCTTCTGAACTAATCAATGCAACAATCAATCCGAGTATGTGTGTGATACTTATTTGTTTTCTTCAGCCAGGATCATTAAGGATCTTGAGTTTTTCTTTTCTTCCACTT
Organism: Hemerocallis citrina; assembly: GCA_017893485.1. Classification (NCBI taxonomy): domain Eukaryota; kingdom Viridiplantae; phylum Streptophyta; class Magnoliopsida; order Asparagales; family Asphodelaceae; genus Hemerocallis; species Hemerocallis citrina. The sequence continues at coordinate 21,566,728 of CM030363.1, forward strand.
CGGTGAGATTGATGTGACTTGTGTTAGAAGTCCTGTGGGTATAATAGGCCTCTCGGCCTGAATTCGAGAATCACTGTACAAGGGTTTGAGTATAGTGGAACACTTGTGGCAGTGAATTGCTACAAGTAGGTGGTGTGGACGTAGACCTGGGGGGCGAACCACGTTATATCACTGCGTCACTTGTGCTATTTACTCTCTCTATCTCTTTTCTTTTTATTTGCAACTTTATTTTAAAAAAATTTTAATTCTGCACAATACCCTATTCACCCCCCTCTAGGGTGATTTACAGTGGTATCAAAGCGAGGTGCTTACTAAGAGCTTAAAAGCTTAAGCAAAAGGTCCAATGATCGAAATTCCTCCCCTCGAAAACTTGTACTCATCGGAGCCATTCATCTCCACAGGGACAAGTCTTACACGCTCACCATATTTTGATGGAAAATGCTATGATGTTTGGAAAGTTCGTATGTCTCATCTCTTACAGATGCTTGGAGAAGAAGTTTGGAATGTGTGCATAAACAAAATAGATATTCCGGTCGGCGATGGAAAGATGGCCTTCTCAAAAGCAGAGCTAGCACTAAAAACTGCAAATTCCAAAGCTATGATGGCTCTATATGCAGGGTTGAACAATGAAGAACTAAAGCGATGCAAGAGAAATTGTAAGACAACATACGAAATTTAGAACAACATGCTGAAACGGCATGAGGGAATCGCTTCTGAGGTAAAAGCTAAAGTAAATTTATGTTTTTATAAGTTTGATGTTTTTCGTATGTTGCCAAGAGAAAACGTAGATCAAATGCTTGCCCATTTCGATATCATTGCATACGAGATTGAGAGCTTAGGTATGGGGTTGGATGATGATCGAAAGGTCGGAAAACTCATAAGCTGTCTCACGCCTGAATGGTATGTAAAAGCTGCTGTAATGAGGGAGACCCTTGAGGAAAAGGGATTCGAATACTACACCATCCAAGGAAAGCTGAAGACATACGAGATGGAGATGACAGAAACCAAAGGACACAGACAGAATATCGAGATTTAACCAAAAAACTGAAGAGAGGACCATCGCCCTGAAAGCAGGAAAATCCCGACCATCAAAAGCAGAATCTGACCGTGAGGAGTCAGATGAAGATATCTCCTTATTGACTAAGTAATTTCGTAAGTACCTTAAACATAAAAAATATGGTAGGTACCAAGGAGAAAGAGAAAAGGACAAAGATGATGTATGCTACAAATGCAAGAGGCCTAGACACATCTGGGCAAATTGTTTCATCTCACAGGACAGGAATAAGGACTACTACCACTCTAATCCGGGATTGAAAAAGAAGGTGCTGAAGGCTACCTGGCTAGACTCAGATTCAAGTGAGGATGAGCAATATCACAACAATGTTGGCTTCATGGCTCTTGGTAATGGTGAGGTGCAATCACCATCTCAAGAAGAGGGAATCGAAGAACCCACTTATGATGAGTTAGTAAACATGTGTAATGGACTAAAAGATTATGCTAAGAAATTAAGTCGTGAATTGAGACAATACAAATAAATTTCAAATGAATCTCATGACTCTTGCATTGCTAAAAATCAAAACCTGAAAAATAAAAATTCTTTAATCATGGAAAAATTTGAGTCTTTAGAAAAGTTCATGATGTATTGCTAGAGGAAAATGAACATTTAAAACAACAAATTCAAGAATCCTTGTCAACCCATGATGAAAATTTAAGAGAAATTCGTGAAAAATCTGTTTATATTGCCAAACTCACTGATGATTTTAAAGAAGGTAAAAAAAAAATTGATGAGGTAGTGGAAGGTTGTAATGAAGCCCTTGAACAAAATAGAATACTTGATGCTACACTAGAAACTCTTCGTTGGAACACAAAAGACGATGAGATGACTAGGAAAAGACTTTGTAAAAGAGTAAATGAGCTCGAGAAAATTGTTGAAAAATATGAAGAGCCCAGTTACATTATTACAAAAAATTCAAGATCTTATCATGATAATCGAGGGCTTGGTAACGAAGAGCCAATACAACATCAAAAACCTAAATCATCATCTCATACACACATGCATAGTCACCAACAGAATCACAAATCAACTCAAAACTATGCAAGTGTGCATGACCCAAGGCATAATCGTATCACATGTCACTATTACTGTAGATTAGGACATATTTCTTATAATTGCTCATTAAAAAGGAATACTAAATTTTTTTGGGTAAGAAAGAATGTAAATGCAGGTTCAAAACAAACCTGGGTACCGAAAATTATACCTACTAATCTTGATGTAGGTACCTCAGTGTATCAAGACTAAAGATCGGTGGTACCTTGATAGTGGATGCTCAAACCATATGACAGGTGACAATAGATACTTTGCATCACTATCAAGGAAAAAAGGGAAGAACATCATCTTTGGAGATAATAGCACTGGTCAAACCATCAGTAAAGGTAAAATAAATTTTGGTTCTTCATGCTCCATTGAGGATGTTCTATTAGTAAGAGGTTTGAGACACAACTTACTTAGCGTCAGCCAACTATGTGACAAAGGTTATACTGTTACTTTTGATAAAAATACATGCACGGTACTAGATAGCAATAAATTTTGTTTGCTTCTCGCTAACAGATGCAACAATGTATATGTTATAAATTCTAATGAACTAGCACAGGAGATTACGAGGTGATTTGTTTCTAGAAATGAGCATGGTTGGTTATGCCATCAGCGACTTGGACACACAGCCATGGATAATGTCACGCCCCGCTTCCCAAAATACGGGAATACAAATCCGTGCCGAAGGCCCAGCAAATGATTTTAACATCATCCATAAGCTATACCAGTCTTAACTCAACAACATAAAAGAATCATCACAACCATGCAGGAAAAGGTATAATCACATAAACAAATACTGAGATAAAATATGCAGTAGTCCAACATAATAACCAACAACTGGAAATAAATAACAAATACGAATCAACAAAGCATGGGATACGAAGTTCAACAAAAGTAACAATGAGATATGAAAAATAACATGGAAGAAACAATTTATTGCGAAGCAAGCTCCTGCTCCAATCCTAGAAGAACTGCTCACCAATGCCTTCTGGCAATTCTCCTTGTGCACCTGTGGTTGGATCAACTAGAGTGGAAAAAAAATGTCCTTAGAGCAAGTACGAAAAGCAAGTAGAGAAAAGCAAAGAGTAATGGAATATGGTACATCAAGGAATATGAAGCAAGATCAAAATTCAAAAGCAATAACAGGGACTGATGAAAAGTCTAGATTTAACAATGCAATTTCCAATAACAATAATCGATAAACAATGTCAATATCAATAGTCATGATTCAAGGATGCAAGTGTCAATCTACTCTATTAGTATTTAGCCTAACTAATGCACGTACTAATGTGTCCCATACAACAGGTTCGGTGCATGCAAAATAGTGTTCGTTTTAGACTTTGTGGTGGGATCTACAGAGCGTGTACTCGGCATCAATAACAGTAATTTACAATCAACAATTAACAAACAATAATTCACAAACTATACTCATCCTTCCATGACAATACAATATAACGATAAGGCCTTACCGAGTATATTTTCTTAGATTATCCACTACTCTGTCAATCCTTATTACCCCGGCTTGTTAATATTTTATTAAATCATTCATGATCATGCAATGTGTATAAGAGTGTCAGGAGATGATAAGATGCAACAAAATGATGCGATGCATGATAAAATACAAGTAATTGTGAATCTAAAAAGAGCAAACACAGTAGTACTAAAACAACAGTAACTCACAAACTATAACTCGGAATTCGATTCCATTAAAAGGGAAGTAAACTAGACATCTGGGAATACAATTCATATTCAGTAAGTTTTAATTGATTCTCACTGTAACTATGTCGATTACCCCAATCTTTACAGCTTAAGGGTTCTGATAGCAGCTTATAGTCAAAACTCTATGAGTGAAAATGTGGTGTAAAATCAATATAAAAATTTATAGAAATTAGAAAATGAATCCTGATATGGCTAAAAATGGGGTTAAATCGGAACCGTCCAGATTGGGCACGAATCTTGAAGTTCAGGGGTAAAACGGTAATTTCACACACAGATGGGTCCGAAACGGGTATTGGGTCTACTTCTCATAGACCCAACACCCCGCAAACGGATCCACTCCAACTGGGTACGGGTCCCGACCCAAGACAAACCCAGATCACCAAGAGGAGAATCAGGGCCACTGATTTGACTGAATCAACGGGCCTAATTTGCTCCCACCAGGAATCAGGGGTCAATTTCCCAAAACAGAATGGGAGGATTTTTCTCCTGACAGTTACACAGGAAATCAGGCCCCTAATCATTCCCATGGCGACTATAAATACCTCCCCCCTACCACTGTGACCAGGTAATCACTCTTTTTCCACCTTAAGCTCTTTCTTAATCACCACTGGTTACTGACAAGAGCGTCGGAGGGTGCGTCGCCGGAATCAACCCCGGTGTATCGCACTTCCTTGCTGGTAGCGGCAGGAATCAGAAGGCTTGGACCAGCTATTCAGGTTTCCTATGAACTCACAAATCTTATCTGTTTACCCCCACACCGAAATCAGCGGTAACAGATTGGCACCGTCTGTGGGAAAGCCACACGAATAGCCTCCACCTCTTCCTCGTCAACTAGCCCTTCTCCAGCCCCTCTCCCACCATGCCTCCCAAGAAGGTCAGGTCTAGGGGGTCCAACCGCGGACCCAATCCCGCCGATCAGCCTGAGGAAGTCCCTGTCCATCCTGCTACGCAGCCCGAACATCTTCCTCCCCCAGCCCAACAGGGCCAGCCTCCTCTTCCGAACCAACAGCCCCCAAATGGTCCTGCTGGTCAGAACCAGCAGAGGCAGAAGAAACCACTCCATCCGGACCATGTCTCAATTCATAATGCCTCCTCGGACTCCATGGCCTCCCATCACCCCCGAGCCTCTGATCTCCGCAACACCGTCCTGAATCGCCAAAAGGAAGAGGACCTTCGCAACCACCTAGATGAGAGGCGGGCCCGAGAGGGAGCCTCCCGCCAGCATCATGGTGAGCGATCTCCTCATCGCCGAGACGGTAGGAGGTCTCCGGACCGAAGGGGCCGGGGGGAATCTCCCGAGCGTCGTAGGAGGAGGCCGCACTCCCCTGCTGACCGACATCATCCAAGGGACAATGAGGCACCGATCACTCGTGCCGAGTTCCTACAGTTCCAGGAGACTGTCCTGCAGGCCATCAACCTTCGCCCCAATAACCACAATGCCCAGAGGGTTCCGACACCCCCACGGGTACCAAGTCCTCTCCCGGCTCCCAGTCGCCAGCCGCACCACTATAGTCCTCGCCGATCCCAGGACTATCGACGCCGAAGTCCCCGCTCCCCTTCCTATGAAGAAGAGTCCAGGGGATCGTTTGATTACCAGCGGAGGGACGATGCCCTCTACCGTCGTCTCCACGAGATGGAGAGGCGCATCGGTCGCATGGACAAAGAGGAGGAGTCAAGAGCAGGGACCGTCCGCCCAGCAGACCCCCCTTCTCTCGGACAATCATGGAGGCCCCCATACCGAGGGGTTTCAAACCTCCGCAGTTTGAAACATACTCAGGGGAGTCCGACCCAGTTGATCACGTTGAAATCTTCAAGACCCTAATGCTGATCCATCAAGCTTCCGATGCCATGCTCTGCAAGACCTTCCCTGCCACCCTCAAGGGGTCGGCACGGGAATGGTACTCCAGGCTCGCACCCTCCACCATCTTCTCATTCGAGCAGTTCAAAACGCTCTTCATAACTCACTTTGTGAGTAGCAGGCGAACGGAGAAGACTAGCCTCTCCCTACTCCACCTCCGACAGGAGAGGGGAGAAAAGCTGAGGGATTATGTGAGGAGATTTACTGCGGAGGTCAGGTCGATCGCCTCCCTCGACCAGTCAGTGGCAACCGTTGCGTTCCAGTCGAACCTCCTCAACTCCAACCTCCGGTCGTCCCTCGCCAAGAAGCCCCCGCACAACTTCGCCGATCTTCTCCTAAGGTGTGAGAAGTACATTTGGGTGGAAGAGGCCGAGTGCCTCCCGAATTTCGGAGGATCGGCCTCCGGATCGAAGAGGAAGGCGACAGAGGAGGAGGGGTCCAAGAAACTGCAGAAGGACAACGGCGGTTAGCACCGTCCTCCGCCTAGGTTCGAGAAGTTCACTCCCCTCACCACCAATGTCTCCACCATCCTGATGGAGGTGGAGAAAGAAGGAGTCATACCTCCAGCTCCGAGAATGAACACCCCGGCCAAGAGGAGGAACAAAGAGAAATGGTGAAGTTACCACCGGGACCACGGCCATGACACCAACGACTGCCGGGCATTGAAAAATGAGATAGAGGCCCTCATCCAGAGGGGGCAGTTGGCTAAATTTGTAAAGGCAAACGATCGGGCGGATCGCAACACTCCCCCGCCTCGGGGGGCCAACAAACGCTCCGAGCAGCGCGACGAGACCCCCGAGTTCGAGGAAGAACGAGTTCTACACCTCATTCACGGAGGCCCCATGGGGGGCTCCTCCAACTCCTCTCGGAAGGCCTTCGTCCGAGAGGTCAACTCAGTTCACAGTGCCCCTCCTCCCAAAGGCCTCGGCATCCCAGTGACTTTCTCCGATGAAGACCTCGAGGGGGTCCGAACTCCCCACTGCGACGCCCTCGTCATCGACCTTCGCATGGCAAACTTCAAGGTGCAGAGGGTCCTGGTAGACAACGGGAGCTCGGTGAACATCCTCTTCCTCTCGGCCTTCCGAGGGCTGCAGCTGTCCCGGGACCGTCTCAAGCCGGCCGGTTACACGCACGGGTTCACGGGGGTACCAGTAACTGTCGAGGGGGTTATAACCCTAGACGTAACTGCTGGGAAGACCCCTACTATCCGGACCGAGCCGATGGACTTTATGGTCGTTGACGTCTCGGCCGCATATAATGTCATCCTAGGCCGACCCGGCCTAGCTGCCCTGGAAGCTGTCCCTTCAGCGTACCACCTTAAAATGAAGTTCCCCACTCGGTCGGGAGTAGGAGAAGTCAGGGGCGGCCAAGAGATGGCTCGGAAGTGCTACATGACTTCCACGGGGGGTCCGGTGCTCTCCCTCGAGACCCTAGAGATTCCCGAGCCGAATGTCCGACCCACGTCCGAGCCGGCGGACGAATTGGAAGAAGTACTCTTTTCGGACGAGGACCCGAGTCGAAAGTTCCTCATCAGCAAGTCCTTGCCGACTGCACTGTGTTCCTACTTGGTGCAATGCATCCGGGATAACCGCGACCTATTTGCTTGGTCAGCCGTGGATATGCCCGGGATTTCCGAGGAGCTGCTAGTCCACCGCCTAAGTGTCGAACCGGGGTGCAAACCGGTTCAGCAGAAGAGGCGAAAATTCGCTCCCGAGCGACAGCAGGCCATCAAGGAGGAGGTGGATAAACTCTTAAAGGCTCGGTTCATACAGGAGGTGAACTACTCCGAGTGGCTCTCCAATATTGTAATGGTCAAGAAGTCCAACGGTTCTTGGAGGATATGCATCGACTTCACCGACCTGAATAAGGCGTGTCCGAAGGATCCATTCCCTCTCCCAAATATCGACACCCTCATTGATGCCACCTCGGGCCATGAGCTCCTCAGCTTCATGGACGCCTTCTCTGGCTATAACCAGATCCGAATGTTCTCCCCGGACATTCCGAAGACCTCCTTCATCACCGACCAGGGCCTCTACTGTTATAGGGTCATGCCGTTCGGGTTGAAGAACGCTGGGGCCACCTACCAGTGCCTCGTCAACAAAGTCTTCCAGAGCCAAATTGGCCACAACATGGAAGTGTACGTCGACGACATGCTCGTTAAAAGCATCCGAGGTACCGACCATGTGGCCGACCTCCAGGAGGCGTTCGGCGTATTGAGAAGACACAATATGAGACTAAATCCGAACAAATGTGCGTTCGGAGTCTCCTCAGGAAAGTTCCTGGGCTTCATGGTGAGCCAGCGAGGGATCGAAGAGAATCCTGAGAAAATCAAGGCCATACTGGACATGGCCCCGCCTCGGAACGTTAAAGAAGTGCAGAAGCTCACAGGTCGGCTCGCCACAATTGGGCAGTTCCTTTCGAAGTCTCACGGGAGCCAAAGGTTTCCAGTGGGGCAAACTGCAACATAAGTCCTTTGAACAGCTGAAAGAATACTTGGTCAATCCTCCCCTGCTCAGCAAGCCCATTCTGGGGGAACCCCTCTTCATCTACTTAGCCGCCCCCGAGCAGACGCTAAGTGCTGTTTTGGTGAGAGAGGAAGACCGGGCTCAGAGGCCCATCTACTACGTGAGCAAGGTGCTTCGGGACGCCGAGCTCCGTTATCCAAAGATAGAAAAGATGGCCTACGCCCTAATCATGGCGGCGAGGAAGCTCCGTCCGTACTTTCAGTCCCACTCGGCCATGGTCCTCACCGACCAACCGTTGAAACAGATCCTCCACAAGCCCGAAACCTCGGGCCGGCTTATGAAGTGGTCCATAGAGCTAAGCCAACACGACATCTCCTACCAGCCTCGGATTGCTATCAAAGCTCAGGCCCTTGCCGACTTCATTGTCGAGTCCACTATTCCCGAGGTCAGCCACGTCCCAAACGGTCCCCCTATTTGGATGGTCTTCGTGGACGGATCCTCCTGCAACGAAGGAAGCGGCGCCGGTATCATCCTGAATGGCCCTGATGATTTTGTCCTCCAGTATGCGATCCGTATGAGCTTCAAGGCCTCGAACAACGAGGCGGAATATGAGGCACTCATCGCGGGCCTCGGACTTGCCCGAATTGCCGGGGTGCAGCGCCTCCGAATCCATAGTGACTCTCAGCTGGTTGTGAACCAAGTCTTGGGCGAGTACGAGGCGCGAGACGAGCAAATGGCGAAGTACCTCGCCAAGGTCCGAACCCTCATGAGCCGGTTCGAGGAGGCACTCATTCAACGAGTCCCTCGAGAGGAGAATTCACAGGCCGATGCCCTCTCCAAGTTGGACTACCCTTCCTCCAAGGTCTCGAGCAGACCGTTTTGATCGAGATCCTCTCAAGGCCGAGCATAAAAGACGAGACATCCGGCTCGGTGGAGTCATTGCCGGTCCTGCTGCAAGATAATTGGATGAAGCCATTAGTGGAGTTCTTAAGGGACGGACTCCTCCCCGAAGACCCCAAGGAAGCACGCCGAGTCAGAACCAGGGCCGAGCGGTATGTCTTGATCGAGGGAATCTTATACAAGCTCTCTTTCTCGCAGGTTGATGGCCGACCGTACCTAAGGTGCCTCTCCCCAGAACAGGCCGACTATGCTTTACAAGAGCTCCACGAGGGCATCGGCGGAGCACATTCAGGATCTAGGTCCTTGGCCCGGAAAGCTTTGAATTATGGATACTTCTGGCCGACTCTCCTCCAAGATGCCGAGCGACATGTTCGGCAATGTGGCTCCTGTCAGAGACATTCCAACGTTCGTCGCCTCCCTCAAGCCAACCTTGCCTCCCTATCAAGTCCTATCCCCTTTGCAATGTGGGGAATGGATTTACAAGGGCCGTTCCCTCTGGCTCCCGGCCAGTTCAAGTTCTTGGTTGTAGCCATCGACTACTTCTCGAAATGGATTGAGGCCGAGCCCCTCGCCACTATCTCCGAGAACAAAGTGCTTCAATTCTTCTGGAAGAGCGTCATCTGTCGGTTCGGCGTCCCCCGTGTCCTCGTAACAGACAACGGAACTCAGTTTACCGGGGCCGCGTTCCGAGCTCTGTGTGAGGACCTTGCCATCCAACAGCGCTTCTCTTCCGTCTCCCACCCTCAGTCGAACGCCCACAGGAGAGTCCCCTTTCAACCTCACCTATGGGTCCGAGGTGGTGATACCCCTCGAGGTGGGAATACCTTCCCCTCGCCTCGCAGCTTACAACGAGGAACAGAATGCCAGAGACCTCAGGGCGAACTTTGATCTGGTGGACGAGCTGAGGGAAAGAGCATCAATTCGGCAACAGAACTACCGAAGGAAGGTCGAGTTGGCGTACAACAAGAAGGTCCGACCCACCAATCTCAAGCAAGGGGACTTGGTCCTGCGAAAACTGGCCATATCCTTCCCCAATCAGAAGAGTAAATTGGCTCCAAACTGGGAAGGACCCTACAAGATCACAAAGGTTGTTCGGCCCGGAGCTTACCGTCTGGAAGATCTAGAGGGCAGAGAGATTCTGAGGACCTGGAATGCCGACCACCTCCTAAAATACCAAGAAAACACCCCGGTGCCTCTCTGAGTATCACGAGGTGTCGAACCATTCCTCTCCTCTAACTTGTAATCTATTTCATAAGTTGTAATATGTAAAAACGGTTCGCCGTCAATTATCAATGAAGAATGCTCTCTCATACTTATAAATTTGCTTGCTTCTCTCCACCTTTACCCTTTATTTCTTTTAATTTTCAACCAATGGTTCAGAGTCCAATATCCGGCTTGACTTTACCCTCTCGGTTCGCCCCCGGGTGAGCCAGAGGTAGATCGCCGTTCGGAACTGCTCCCACAACTGTTGAACTACACCGATGGTTCGGAGTCCAACACTCGGCTCGACTTTACTTCCTCGGCTCGCCCCCGGGCAGGCCAGAAGTAGATCGCAGTTCGGAACTGCTCCCACAACCATTGAACTACACCGATGGTTCGAAGTCCAACACTCGGCTCGACTTTACCTCCTCGGTTCGCCCCCGGGCGAGCCAGAGGTAGATCGCCGTTCGGAATTGCTCCCACAACCATTGAAATACACGATGGTTCCGGAGTCCAACACTTGGTTCAATTCCACTCCCTAAGCTTGTTTCTCGGCGAGCTAGGAGTGGATCACCATTCGGAATTGCTCCCACAACCGTCGAACACTCGCTATGATCGGCGAACCCCACCATGGGGAAGGGATCGACTCACCCCTCAACTTCGCATGAAGAGGGTGACCGAGGCACTGTTCGGCATCACCGGCCGAGCACTCTTGTCACCAAGACGAAAGCGAACAAGAAGAAGGGTCAGATCATGCTGCCCCCGGTCGGCTAACCGAGCAAGTGCCTATCCGAGCTCGCAAACGGAGAAAACTCACTTTCTCCTCAACTTTCGTGTAGGATCCCAATCTGACGGCCCAGACCTTGCCAGCGATGCTAATCGACAAGATAGCATTTTCTTGGGAACTGAGCTGCCTCGAGATTCGAACCAGAATCCAACAGCCCAGATCTTGTCAGCATCGCTAAACGACAAGATAGCGTTGCCGTGGGGGGCTGGTCCACCTCGAGATCCGTGCCTAATTCCTACGTCTCAGAACGTGCCAAGGCGCCGAACCACGAACAAAAGAGGGTTCAGCTCGGAGACCTTGGCACGACGAACACAATCATAAGCGAGACAATTACGCTGAGCAACAAAAGACATGCTAGTTCGTGAAAGAAATTTTATTAATGGTTGGGACATAATACAAAGCAATCCTTCCATGGTTACAAGGCATTAGAAAACAAAAAGTACAGCGCCGACCCCCTACACTTGGTTTTTAAACGAAAAATCATCACCGTCCCGCTCGGTCGCCAGTCCGGCAACTTCGGTCACTAGTTCATCCGCCTCCTTCCGAAACTTTGCCTCCAAGGTCTGCAAGTGACGGATCTCAGAGAGCAAATCGTCCCGTTCGGCAATTATCTTCGACAAATTGTACCGAATACACTGAACCCGAAGGGCGTTGCTAAAAGCAGTCTGCGAATCTTCGTCCTCTCCTATAGGGGTCGTCTCGGCAATCCTGTTCTCCAAGCGCTGGATCTCGGCGTCTCGCTGATCGAGGACGAGCTGAAGGTGGCCCCGCTCGCTTTCTGCTTGGCGTGATTCCAGCTCGACTTCATAGAGTCGCTCTCGGCACCGACGCGACTTCGTCACTCCCGAGCCAACCTCGGTCCGAATGTCATTGTCCGAGCGATTGGAATCGGCGTCTTGAGCTGCCACCACGAGTTGAAAAGAAGAAAAAACGAATAACAAAATTTCAAAACATTGCCGAAGCCCAACACTTCAAGAATTTTCCAAACAAACTTTCAGATTTGCATTCAGATATAGTAGCTCTACATACAACAAGACCGACCCTACAATAGAGTTTTACAACAGCCAGGAGAAACATAAAACAACATGTTTAGGGCCTCTTCGGAAGGGGTACGCTTCGGTTCAAGGAAATGCGAGGACGACGAGGCCTGACCTCCGAGCTCGATTCCAAACCAACGAAGCGTGATCCCCCTTCGCCGCTGACCCTAACTGTGGCGCCGACCGAGGCACCGCTAAACGAGACAGCTACGCTACTCTGAGCGTCGGCAGGACTCCGCCTAGCCACAGGCAAACGAGTCACAAGTTCGTAGAAGGTGATCCCTCTCTCGCTCTCTTCGCGTGTACACGACGTACTGCGGACGTTGGCCCTCTCAGGCAGAGGCTTGAGCGACGCGAATTCTTCGACGCGACTTCTTCCTCCAGCTCAATGATTCTGTCTCTCAAAGCATCGTCCTTTGCCAACTTCTTCAAATGAGAAGGCCTTGACGAACCCGAGGCATTGGCGCTATCGGTCGCGAGCCGTCGGTAGTGGGTGACCTCGATCCCCCTATCTATCGTGATCCTCCTAAGCTTGTCGACCTCGGCCAACAACTTTTTGCGCTCGGTCGACACCTTCTCCAGCTCGGAAGCAAGCTTCCCTTCTTCCGCCGAGCGACCTTGCTCCGCTAACTCCAAGTGTTGGATCTTGGCCGAGAGCTCGTCATTCTTCCGCTCGGCGATGGCAAGCTCTCTACGAAGCCGCTCGACCTCGCCTTCGGGACAAGGGGCTTGGGGTCGTTTCCGTAGCTGCTTCAGCTCGCGACAATACCCCCTCGCGGCTGCCTTTATCTCCTCCAGTTTCAAGAACATATAAAAGCGCTTCTCTCGGCTTAGTGAAAGCTCTCGCTTTGTTTTGGTCAGCTCCTTACGAAGGTACGAAACCTCCGTGATCGGACCGAACTTCACCTGAAAAGCAGAGATAAATCCGATGGCCAACACTTGGAGAATTTTATGACTAACCAGACACAAAATCCGGGGACAAACACTTCGATAAATTTTGGCCAAACTAAAAATGTTTTCATTCAAAACTCAAGAAAAGTGTTACAAGAGCGGTGGCCAGTCCGCAGTTCGGCTTACAAAAAAAAGAACAAAAGACTGAAAGACGCAACCAAGTCAGGGGTCAACCTTTTTGCCGTTCGGGTCTGTTGACCCCTCGGCCTCGTCCTCACCCTCGACCTCGTCCTCATCCTCGTCCTCGCTCCCGCTCTCTTCCTCGGAGTCGGCCTCGTCTTCACCCTCGGCCTCAGTCTCGCCCGGGCCTTCGACACCTTCGGTCCGTCCCTCAGGGCCGAGCATCGCCGGGGGAAGCTCCTCCTCCCCCTCCACAGGGTCGTAGAAGCGGTAGGAAGACGTGTCGAACCCCGGGTTCCGGGCGGCAATGTGAAGAAGGGCTCGGCCGTACGCGTCCTCCATGTTCTTGAACATGTGATGCTCGGCCTCGTCCTGGACAGCCTTCTTTGCCTTCGCCACCTTAGACCGGCGCTTGGCCATGATCTTCTCGGCCCTCTTCCGAGCCCTCTCCGCCTCCGACCGAGCATTGGCCAATTCCTCCCTCAGCTCGGCATTCTCCTTCTCCAAGGCTTCCAGCTTGGCGGCCACGTCCTTTGACTGTTGAACGGCCTCGGCCAGCTTCGTCTCCAACCCTGCCACTTCGGCACCCCGTTTTGCCGAGAGGAGTTGCTCAGCATCGAGCAGCTTCGTAGCTTTGACACGCTCCGACCTCTCCCGGTCATACTCCTGTTCCGTGCTCGCAAACTCCTCGAGCAAGAAGTTGAAGTGGCAGAGGGTCTGAAAAGAGAACAAACCGTTAGAGTCCGAACCCAGGAACTTAGAAAATTTCAGAAAAAGTTTCAATAAGAAAGTGTTCGGTCCAACTTACCGACATTGTGTTCCGAGCGATCTGCATTGTGGCGTCCCCAACCAGCCCGGCCTTAAGGGCCGCTCGATCCTTGGGGGTCGACAAGTGCTTCACCGCTTCCATACAGATGTTGTCGTCGCCCAAAAAACCGTCGACCTTCATCACTTGCCAGTCGGGGACGAAGATCTGCTTGTGCCTCTCGGTCAAGATCTTCTCCGCATCGGCAGTGAGGGGAGAAACTTGGAGGGATAGCACCTCTTTTCTTTCCAAACGCACCGCTCGACGAACCGGGAGCATCCCCCTTCGCCGTTGGTGTCGGCGCATCTGAAACAGGAGGATCGGGGGCCGCGGCCTTCTCCTGCTCGGGACCAGCCTCCGGGACAACGACCTTCTGCGGGTCGGCGGTCTTCGCGACCGAAGGCATCTTCTGGGCTCGGCCGCCCTGAGACCCTGCCGAGGGTCTCTTCTTCCTCGACTCCTGTTCCTTCGCCTTGGCCTTCGCCATCAAAGCCCTGTAGTCCATCTTGGAAGATTCTGTGCAAGCCGAATGAAAAAACTTAGATGAATTTTTCAAGAACTTTATGCAAAGAAATAAAATACAAGAATCGTACTAGGGTCGATCGGACTGAGACCCCCCAGGAACAAAGCTTCCTCGGTAATGTCTTTCCAACTTAGCGTCGGCAAGGCGAGGAGCTTCTTGAGGACTTCAGCCTCCTCATCACTCAGTACCGACTCCTTCTTAGCTCGCTTGGGCAGGCCCTCCCTCCTCCAAGCTGTCGGTATTGCCCAAGGTGCAGGAGCTCAGACAATGAAATACTTCTCCTTCCAATGTTTGATTGAGTCCGGGTTCTCGATCAACTTCACGCCCGTCCGTGGCGAAAGGTAGAACCTCTGCTCATTCCTGTTCGGTTGGCAGGGGCGGTAGAGGCTCCGAAGGAGGAACAAGCTCGGCTCAGCTCCGATCTGTTGACACCGGAGAAAAAATACCAGCACGTGCCTCCAAGTGTTCGGCATCAACTGGGCCGGGCTCAAACCGTACCAAATGAGGACCTCTACAATAAATGGATGAAGCGGAAAATGAAGCCCGGCGTGGAAGGAGTCGAGGGGAAAAACACACGCGTCAGGCGAAGACGACGTGGAGGCTCGGAATCCCGGTCCGGGGAGAAGTAGCCCGTACTCGGCTGGAATCTGGAACCCGGCTCGGATCCGGTGCAGATCAGCCTCGGTAAGAGACGAGATGGTATGATCCACCTCGGATAACTCTCTCGGCTCATTCTCCTCTACGGACTTGGCGGTGCCCTGAGTCACCTTCTCCAACATCTCTTCGGAGTAGCTCCGAACACCCCCCACACTGGACAAAGCGATAGGCTGCCGACCGAACGCCCCTGTCGTCTTCGGCTGCTCGATTATTGTGACCACCCCTTTGCCCTTCTGAGACTTCGCCACAACTTCCTGGTGTGGCTCGACGACTTCGCCACTCTTGCTCGGCCGAACAACGGTCTGCTCGGTCGGTTCCATCACCTCCTTTCCTTTACCCGCTTGGCTGACGGCTTGGTCCGAGGCGGGGGTCTCGTCCGAGGAAGTAATCTTAACCATTTTCTAAAGAGAAAGGAGATAGATTGACCTTGAAGTGACTGTTACGGTCGGAAAAGTTCGCCGGAGCAAAAGAACGCCTCGCCGCGACAGCTAGCAGCACCACCCAGGAGCTAAAAACTTCGATGGTTAAAAGAAAAAACTGGAGAGAGAAAGTGAAAGTGAATAATGAGACTTGGATTGAGGGGGGGTGAAGATTTATAGTAAAAAAGAAAAGTCCCTTGGACTTCCAAACGTGAGGACGCGACTTTTGGGCCGCTCTCGAAACGTCGCGAAGGCCCAAAACCACTTTGTCTCTTCACCAAGTCAAGTAGCTCGGCAGAGCAGGATCTAAACCCGAGCTACGTGCGACTCGAACCCAGCAGCAAAGGGCCAGGTCGGCTGACCGAACAAAT
This sequence comes from Hemerocallis citrina, assembly GCA_017893485.1. NCBI lineage: Eukaryota > Viridiplantae > Streptophyta > Magnoliopsida > Asparagales > Asphodelaceae > Hemerocallis > Hemerocallis citrina. The sequence continues at coordinate 21,582,632 of CM030363.1, forward strand.
GTCCATCCGAGCGTCAAAACGGAGAAAATTCACTTTCTCCTCAACTTCTGTGTAAGATCTCGATCAGACGGCCCAGATCTTGCCAATGATGCTAGACGACAAGATAGCATTTTCTTGGGAACTGAGCCCGTCTTGAGATTCGCACCACCATCCAACGGCTCAGATTACGCCATATCGCTCGGACAACCGTGCCACATTGCCCGGTCGGAGCACTTCGGACCCACGCGCTCCACCTCTGTCCGAAGAAGCCAGAGAAAATTTGGATTAAAAGTTTTAAGGCACCGCCTTCGGCGAGCCCCCCAGGCCCCAGGTCTCGGTCGGCATCCCTCTCACTCGTGAGCAAATCAAAGCCTGCGGCCTCGGAGCCGAAGCCATGAATCGTCCAGGGATTAGAGAGAAACCGCCAACTCACGGGGCCCGGTTAAAAAGCAGGTCGGCACACCGCCCATCTTTATCTCCTTCGGGCTGACATCCATCAGAAGCCGTCAGCCCGGAAGGAAGACAGAGATTGGAAGAGACCCATCCTTCCGAAGCACATTGTCCCCCGGATCCGGACTTTGGTCATCACCTCTTCCACCATGATCTCCCCTAACCCTGACACCCGCATCGGGGCCGTCAGAGTCAGGAGAAGATCATGGTGGAAGAACGACCACCCGTCCTTCTGAAGCAACTCGTCCCTTGGGTCCGGACCACGGTCGTCACCACTTCTGCCTTGTTCTCCCTCGACCCTGACACCCACATCGGGGCCGTCAGGATCGGGAGAAGAAAAAGGCAAAAGAGTGACCACCCCTCCGAACCTCTCGAGGTTAAAATTTCACAAGACAGGCAACCGTCTTGACTCCGGTCGTCACCTCTTCTGCCCTGATCTCCCCTGACCCTGACATCCGCTTCGGGGCCGTCAGAGTCAGGAGGAGACCATGGCCGAAATGCAACCACCCAAGGTAGACACCTCCGAGGTCTAAAACTCAACATTGTTGCGACTGAAATAACAAGGGGAATGGGGTACTTATAACCTACCCTCCAAGAACCAGCCATTATGACCCTCGGGAGTTGAAACACCACGCATTAATTGAAGGGCACCGTTCTTAATGACCCCAGGAAGTTGGAACGCCGCACAAACCCCGGGACACCATTAATGCCCATGGGAGCAGAACTTTCTCGAAACTCGTTCCGCCAGTCAACGGCCCGGATCACCATACCAAGCTCGGATCGCCGAACACTCAGACCCCCGACCGAACCCTCACCCCTCCGGTCGGCCAACCGAGCAAGTGCCATTCCGAGCGTCAAAACGGAGAAAACTCACTTTCTCCTCAACTTTCGCGTAAGATCTCAATCAGACGGCCGAGATCTTGCCAGCGCCGCTAAACGACAAGATAGCATTTTCTTGGGAAACGCACCCATCTCGAAATTCGCGACACCATCCGACGGCCCAGAAAGTTGTTCGACCAGCTGAACCCTCAGAGCTCCGGTCAGTCAACCGAGCGAATACACGTCCGACGGCCTAGAAAGTTGTTCGACCAGTCGAACCCTCAGAGCTCCGGTCGGCCAACCGAGCGAATACACATCCGACGGCCCAGAAAGCTGCTCGGCCGATCGAACCCTCACCCCTCCGGTCGGCCAGCCGAGCAAGTGCCATTCCGAGCTCACAAACGGAGAAAAAAGCACCCGAACCACCACAACCGTTGGATCTTCCAAAAATTCACGCTTCTGATGATGAACGGCCCAGATCTTGCCACGTGCACTAAACAACAAGATAGCATTTTCTTGGGAAGTGCACCTGTCTTGAGATCCGCGCCACCATCCGACGGCTCAGATTGCGCCACGTCGCTCGGACGACCGAACCCTCACCCCTCCGGTCGGCCAACCGAGCAAGTGTCCATCCGAGCGTCAAAAGCAAGAAAATGGCTGCCGAGCGACTGCAACCGTCAAATCTCTCAGAAAATCGCACTCACCCACGATCAACGATCCAGATCAGGCCACGCCATAAATCAGTATTTAAAAATTAATTTTTATTTATTTAAATCGTTTTATTTATTTAAAAATTGCGAAAAATTGCTAAAAATTCGGAAAAATTAACTAAAAATTCTAGAAAATAATTAAAAATTCGGGGAGATATTTTTGAGCCCCTGAACAAATAATTATTGCCTAGAATGTACTGTTAAAGCCCCCGGACGATTAGCTAACACATCGCAAAATTAAATAAATAGTCCGAAAAAATAGATAAAAGCCGTCAAATACTCGATATGGCTACAGAATAGCACATGGCATCAAAAAATTACCTCACTACCCCCTTCGAGATTTAAAATCCTCCATTCGGACTCCGATACAACTCCACTAGCCACTAAAACAGTTAAAATACTCCTCAAAGGCTGATCACACTTAGTCTTTAGGAGTGGGGGGCTCGTGATATGGCTAAAAATGGGGTTAAATCGGAACCGTCCAGATTGGGCACGAATCTTGAAGTTCAGGGGTAAAACGGTAATTTCACACATAGATGGGTCCGAAACGGGTACTGGGTCTCCTTCTCATAGACCCAACACCCCGCAAACGGATCCACTCCAACTGGGTACGGGTCCCGACCCAAGACAAACCCAGATCACCAAGAGGAGAATCAGGGCCACTGATTTGACTGAATCAATGGGCCTGATTTGCTCCCACCGGGAATCAGGGGTCAATTTCCCAAAACAGAATGGGAGGATTTTTCTCCTGACAGTTACGCAGGAAATCAGGCCCCTAATCATTCCCATGGCGACTATAAATACCTCCCCCTACCACTGTGACCAGGTAATCACTCTTTTTCCACCTTAAGCTCTTTCTTAATCACCACTGGTTACTGACAAGAGCGTCGGAGGGTGCGTCACCGGAATCAACCCCGGTGTATCGCACTTCCTTGCAGGTAGCGGCAGGAATCAGAAGGCTTGGACCAGCTATTCAGGTTTCCTACGAACTCACAAATCTTATCTGTTTACCCCCACACCGAAATCAGCGGTAACAAATCCTAAACATTTCTATTAAGTTTCTGGAGAGTTTCATGTCATTACACTAATATTATCTTGGTGTTTCAACTGAAAGTTGTGTCGATGTTTTATTAAACTGCAAATCTGCAAAAACAGACCAGTAGTGACTAAAACTGCAATATCTAATAGTTCACATATCAGAATCTAGATCCGTAAAGAGTTCTAAAAACTAGATTCATTAGTCTACAATTCCTTTTTTATATAGTTTTGGTTGATTCTTATTGTAACAGGGTCGAAACCTCAATGGAAAACAGAACAGGCAGCAAGAAATAATAAAAAATCATCATATTTATTCATCAAAATGAACAATCTACTTATTCTTGGATCCTGAAATGCATTAACATTATATACAACAAATTAAGGTGAATCTTTACCGTGTACAAGCCAAGTTATCATGTCACGATTAATTCACGAGATCTCAATCAATCAACATGTATTCAATCACTATACATTTCTATACACAAGTTTCTAGTCAATTTGTTCATGTCGTGTGTGCATGCAAACTTGGGTTTGAATCAGTGGTTGTTGGCACGAAGTCAAGGATACTTCAGGTTAGCTCGTGTAAACCCTCAATATCCCCAACAGAAGGTACACAACGCAATATTACGATAACCGAAAGAGAACTAATTGCAGAGGAGATCAATAATCTTGAACTAAAAAAATTAAACGAGTTCAAGTGAACTTGCCTTTTGTGTGAGAGATTCGAATATCGAAAAAAATAACGGGATCGGAATCCCGAGCGACGAACCACGAACACGGGAATACACAAGCACGTGCGCTCCACGTGCAAAATAGTAAGTAGCACACTCAACACCGGATCAACCCAACTCCAATAGCAAAACACCAAAACTCAGGTCGGATCTCCTTCACAAACACAAAGCACCACTTCACGATCCCCCAATCTCCTACTCTAACGAACAACAAACACCCAAAATAAACCACTCCCTGTTCTCTTCTTCTTCTTTCAACGCGACTGAGAGAGAGTTGGCGGGAGAGGGGACGGCGACCCCGACGGTAGCTGGAGACACTGCGATGAGGCGGCGACAACGAGGGTGGCGCGTGGCAGGCGGCGGTGTTGTTGGTCGACGAGGCTCGAAGGTTGCGGGAGGAGGAAGGCGAGGAGCAGTCGTCGACTGAGGGAGAGCAGGAGGCTCAACTAGAGGAGGGGATGCGGTGGCAGTGAGGAAGACGAGGGGGTGCTTCGATCAAGGGATGATGCAGCGATGGTCGATGGAGAGGGCAATGGTCGACGATGAGGCAGTGCTCTGTTTTGGAAGCGAAATAGAGGAACTGGATGTGGGTTTGAGCGATAGGCTTGAGGTTGCAGGTGGCGACTTGGGGGAGCAAGCGGTTGAGAGACGAGGGGATGAGTGGTGACGGTGGTCGGAGACGTGATGACGAGGTAGAGAGGGAAGAGCAGCATCGATGGGTCTCGGGGATGAAGTCTGCAGAACTCGATGCAGCAATGGAGCTCGACTGTAGATGGTAGAAGATGGAGACGATGAGGACGAGGGTGGTTGCCATGCCCCGCTTCCCAAAATAATGAAATATGAGCACGTACCAAAGACCCAGCGAATGATTATACATCATCCATAAGCTGTAACAAATTAACTCAACAATATACAAGAGAATACAACCACGCAAGAGAAATGTAACCACATAAACAATGAATAAACTCCAAAATAATTATGAAATAAATTCACCAAATAATAATCCAACATCTGGGATAAAACAAACTTTGGGTCATAAAAGCCCAAGAATACAAAGTATGATAAAAGAAATACAATAAACAAATAATACGAGATAGCTAAGTAGTCTAATAGTCCAGCTCCGATCTTCAGATAGTTTGCTCACCAATTTCTTCTGGTATTGCTCCTTCGATACCTGTGAATACTTGATCTAAAAAGAAAGAAAAGAGTGTCCTTAGAGCAAGTCGCGGACAGCAAGTAGAGAAAAATAGAGTTTAAAGGAAACATGAATATCAAAGAAAAGGGACATGGTCAAAGTCAAAGAATAAGGCAAAGGCAGGCAAAAATATCAAAGGTCTACAGTAATCTCCCATGTAATGAGTGATGTCAAGTTTTATACAGGATCGAGCATGCAGGTTATTAATCATTTTATTAGCCTATCTAGTGCACGTACTACTGCATCCCATACTACAGGTTCGGCGTAAACACACAGTGAATGTTTTAGACTGATGGTGAATTTTCGGTTCGTGTACTCGGCCCAGTAGTCGGGAATTTACGGGACGTACAGGATGTTCGAGATTTTCAGGATATTCAGGATTTTCAGGATATTCAGGATTTTCAGGATGTTCAGGATGTTTAGGAATTAGCTGCCAAAGGATTCCTACCGAGTACAGTCTCCGATTGTTCATTACCAAGTCAAACGCATGATACCTCGGCTTTTTATTAGTTTATTTTTATCCTATGTGAGCATGCAAGAGTGTGTCAAAGTTGTATGATACTAAGTGTGACTAATTCTATACGTTACAGGCAAAGTATGAAGCAAACAAGTTAATTACATACAATTTACATAATCAGTACAACATGACCTTGCTGTACCAAAATATGGATTACGGTTATTACAGAAAAGAAAATCTGGATTCGTCAAAAGTTCTAAAAACTAGACTTCCACCCAGTTCCAGAAAATATATATAGGGCAAAGAAAAGGTACAGAAGCTAGGGTGAAGACTCTATTCTATTCATATGTTCAGGCAGCATGATGTAATCTGTGTTCACCTATTTGTTTCGGGTCAGGAAACTCATCTGATAAATCTATTATAATTCTGAGTAGTTCCTACACATGTCTAGATTCAGCCTAATTTATTTTAGATTTTTATTTTACTGTTAACATAGTCAAATAATTTATAGAACAGCAGAGTACGCATCCATTTGTGAATCTGAAGGTTCTGATACAGCTATACTAAAATGATGATATCTAACAGGTTACACATCGGAATTCAAATCTGCAAAAAAATGGTCGTAAACTAGACATCTGAGGCTAAATTTTATGTTCAGAAAGTTATTTCAAATTATGACAGTAAGATGGCCGAAAATCCGATTCAAAAAGAGACAACTAGCAGTCCAGAATTTGTTTTAACATAAAAGGGGAAATAAATAAATCATGTAACCATATATTTCATGCAAATTGGTAATCAAAGTTATCCTAGGTGTCAACATGCATATTTCTATATTTAAGATACAATTTCGCAGGCATGGTATTAATTCATCAATCAAATTCAATCTAACATGCATACAATTCATCAACAAGTCTATAGCATGGATCTAGTTAATTTCATGTAAGTGCATATGCATGAAACAATAGGGACTATATTTTAGATCAAAGAGAGTGGCACGATATTAAGAGTATATCAGGTTAGCTCGTGTAAACCCTTGATAAACTTAACGGAATTGTCAAATACAGCATAATAAGAAAAAGGACTGGACCTACTTGCAGAGATCGAAGGAATCTTGAACAAAATAAAATACTAGTTCAAGAAGAGACTTGCCTGTGAGACGGTTAATATGAATAATATAGAATAACGAGATTGGAATCCCAGCGACGAACCAAAACTCGTGCGAGACACGTGCGAAACCAAGACAACACACAACTCCACCAAAATAGCAAAACACCGGAAGCCAAGATCGGATCACCAAATAGCAGAGTACCGGATCCCCTATACAACCAACAGCAACACCACTGGCGCTCACTGTCTCTTCGGCTTCTCCAATGCAACGGAGAGAGAGAGAGAGAGAGAGAGAGAGAGACGAAGGCGATGGCTGGCAACTGGCGACGCAACGCTACGGCAACCACGACGAGGCGGGGCGGCTAGTCGGTGGCGTCATGGTCGTTGGTGGTCGGGAAGCGACGCAACAACCAAGGAAAACGGTGGCTCGGCAATGCTCTGTTTCTCTCGACGAAACAAAGGAGACGATGACTGGGGTGCGCTTGGGGCTTGGACGATGATGAAGAGGATGAAAGGGTTCTGCGGTGGTTGCGGGGGTGCACGGAGAGGGTTGGGGATGGAAACAGCAGCAAAGACGAGATGGGTTGATGGGTTTGATTGAGTTCAATTGATGGGTAATGGCGATGGCGATGACGGGGTGATCAGAGGGACGACGGGTGGACGGTGAAGAGGGGATGGTGAAGAGGGAACAGTGAAGAGGACGATGGTGGAGGAGAAAGGTGGTCAGAGTTGGCGACGGGAGTTGGGTGGGTTTCGGTCGAAGATGAAACAGAGGAGAGGGGTGGAGGAACAGGAACGGGGGTAGGGGTGAACATTAGCGGCTAGGGTTAAATTAGGGTTAGGGATAATTAAGAGAGATTAGAGTATTTATAGGGGAAAAGAGATATATGGGCTATATGGGTATAGATCCAATAAATGAAAATACATTGTACATGAATATAATTGATCAATATAAATCCCAATACAAGGAATAAGATACCTGATAAAATATAATTTGTATTACATAAATTATTTGAAACAATTATAAACACAATTATCAAATAAGAAGGGATTGGTTTTAATAATCAATAATAATAATAATAGATAGCCATATTAACAATAAGAATAGAAATAATAACCGTGACAATAAAAATAATAATACTAATAATAATATCAATAATAATAATAATGACAATAAAAATACTAACAATAATAATAGCAATCATCAGGATATTATCAATATATAAAAATAGGAATTTTGTTGAAATAGTTCGAACAGTAATAATTTTTCTGGTTTGAGTTTAAATGTGAATAGTTGATCAAGTAGAAATGGAGACAAAGTTTATTAACAATAATTGTAATTATTGTTTAGAAAAATGCTCAAGGAAACTCAAAACGAATTTAACAATATCAATTTATAAATATCGAGATACAGAAAAATACTCTGGAAAATATGCATTTGCGGAAATGGGGGTTATAGTCCTACCCACCTTACAAAAAGAATTTCATCCTCGAAATTCATTCTGGCAGGTAGTAGGACAAAACAAAAGCAAACTTATGAAATAACAAAGCAGGAAAATTAGAAAAAGAGAAAACTCAAGTGGTGGAAGCACCGGAATAAGAGAAGAACATAGACAAGAATGGAGTGATCAAGAATGACGTTGAGATAAAAATTCAATGGAAGATGACAAATGCAAGCAAGTGAGTAAGGGAGTAAACAATGCAAGGAATGAAAATTAACAAGAGAATCCTGAGACCTGTGGGTTATGGGCCTACCATGCTTCCGCTGCGCTCCGATGGTGATGTCCTAAGCAACATACATTTCACTGTAGGCCACATGACACCAATCGACGAACCGAGCAGGAAGACAAGAATGCAATACCAGGATCAAAGAGAGTTTGGGCTCAAGATAGATATAAGAAAATAATGCAAAATGAATATAAAGTTTGGGCTTCAATTTAAATAATTAAATGATTCAATATAGATCAAAACTAATGAGCTTTAACAAAAATAATAATAACAACAAATATTAATAATAATGAAAATAATAATATAAAAAATAATAGAATAATAATAACCATAATAAAAATAATGATAACAATAATAATAGCAACAATTATTAATAATAAAAATAATAATAACAATGATAATAAAAATAATAACAACAGTTATAATAAAAATAGTAACAATAATAACAATAATATTAAAAATAATAACAACAATAATGATACAAGTAATAATGACCATAATAATAAAATAATAATAAAAATAATAACAGTGATCAAAATATCATAATCATACTGGTAATAATAATGTAATAAAATAAAATAAAAATATTAACAATACTGATAATAATAATAATACATACATGGCAGAATAGGATTCAACACATTCATGAAATAATGCAATAATAATAATAATAGCATTTAAAAATAATTGCAATAATAATAATAATGATGATAATAGCAATAATAATAATATCAATAATAATAAAATAACAGTAACAAAAATAAAAAAAATGATAACAACAATAAAGATAATGAAAACAACAATAATAATAGCAATAGTAATAACAGTAATAATAACAACACCAACAATAATAACGAAAACAATAGCAATCATAATAATAGTAGCAACAATAGTTTTATACAACAAAATAAGAATTTGGCTTATCAACTTTATAAATAAATAAGATAGGAATATATATAGTCGATCAAAAATAAAATGAAAAGTGAAGTCAAAATACACCATTATTCGAAATACAAAATTTTCATTTAGAAAACATTTTTATATAAGATCCAAAATGAGTATATAAATAATAATCGAAATACAGAAAATATTCGGGAAAAATTATAAAGAAAATATAAGTAGGTGAAGAATGAATTTATACTCAACAAAGATTCAAAGAAGAGGACGACTACAAGAGACGAAAGAAAATAAAAAATCAAAGAATTGAATATGAAGGAAGAGGAACAAGTGGGCAAAACCGAAATTAAAGAGAATATGGCAAGAAAGAAATAACTAGCATGATACTCAATATTGAATTGGCAAAGTACGATGGATGCAAGCTCAGAAGAATAAGGATGCAAGAACTGAAATGCAACAAAATAGCCAATGTAGAATCAAAGAAGAGGATGACTGCAAGGAACAGAAGAAAACAAGGAATGAAAGAATGGAATGCAGAAGGATCGGATGTGGATCGAATAGGATTAATATCCAGATTATATTAAAGTTATTACATGTTCATGTGATCAATGTGGTGCGCATGTTATTGTCTGGCTAGAGCCAAACTTGACTAATACATCAACCAAAGCTAAACCTCCATAAAGTTAGTCACGTTTGACTGATATATTATCCAAACCAGAGCTCTGATACCATACAAAACCTATCACACCCCGCTTCCCAAAATACGGAAATACGAGCCGTAACGAAGGCCCAGCGAATGATTATACAGCATCCATAAGCTATAACAGATTAACTCAACAATATACAAGAGAATATAACCACGCAAGAGAAATGTAACCACATAAACAATGAATAAACTCCAAAATAATCATGAAATAAATTCACCAAATGATAATCCAACATCTGGGATAAAACAAACTTCGGGTCATAAAAGCCCAAGAATACAAAGTATGATAAAAGCAATACAATAAGAAAATAATAAGAGATAGCTAAGTAGTCTAATAGTTCAGCTCCGACGTTCAGAGAGTTTGCACACCAATTTCTTATGGTATTGCTCCTTCAGTACCTGTGAATACCTGATCTAAAAAGAAAGAAAAAAGTGTTCTTAGAGAAAGTCGTGGACGGCAAGTAGAGAAAAATAGAGGATAAAGGAAACATGAATATCAAAGAAAAGGTGCAAGGTCAAAGTCAAAGAACAAGGCAAAGGCAGATAATAATATCAAAGGTCTACAGTATCACCCATGTAATGAGTGATGTTAAGTCAAGTTCTATACAGCATGAAGGTTATTAATCATTTTATTAGCCTATCTAGTGCACGTACTACTGTATCCCATACTACAGTTTTGGCGCAAATACACAGTGAACGTTTTAGACTAATGGTGAATTCTCAGTTCGTGTACTCGGCCCAGTAGTCGGGAATTTACGGGATGTATAGGATGATCGGGATTTTCGGGATTTTCAGGATATTCAGGATGTTCAAGATGTTCAAGATGTTCAGGAATTAGCTGGCAAGGGACCCCTATCGAGTACAGTCTCTAATTGTTCACTACCAAGTCAAACCCATGATACCCCAACTTTTTATTAGTTTATTTTTATCCTATGTGAGCATGCAAGAGGGTGTCAATGTTGTATGATACTAAGTATGACTAATTCTATACATTACAGGCAAAGCATGAAGCAAACAAGTCAATTACATACAATTTACATAATCAGGATAGCATGACCTTGCTGTATCAAAACATGGTTACGGCTACTACAGAAAACAAAATCTGGTCCGTCGAAAGTTCTGGAAACTAGACTTCCACCCGGTTCCAGCAAATATATATAGGGTATATAAAAGGTACAGAAGCTATGGCGAAGACTCTATTCTATTCAGATTTTATGTTCAGGCAGCATGATGTAATCTGTGTTCACCTATTTGTTTCGGGTCAGAAAACTAATCAAATAAATCTATAAAATATCTGGGTAGTTCCTACACATGTCAAGGTTCAGCCTAATTTATTTCAGATTTTTATTCTGCTGTTAACATGGTCAAATAATTTATAGAAAAGCAGGGTACGAATGCATTTGTGAATCTGAAGGTTCTGACACAGCTGTACTAAAATGATGATATCTAACAGATTACACGTCGGAATTCAAAACCGCAAAAAGGTAGTAAACTAGACATCTAAGGCTAAATTTCATGTTCAAAAAGTTATTTCAAATTATGACAGTAACATGGCCGAAAATCTGATTCAAAAAGAGACAACTAGTAGTCCAGAATTTGTTTTAACATAAAAGGGGCAATAAATAAATCATGCAACCATATATCTCATACAAATTGGTAATCAAAGTGATCCTAGGTGTCAACATGCATATTTCTATGTTTAAGATACAATTTCGCAGGCATGGTATTAATTCATCAATCAAATTCAATCTAACATGCATACAATTCATCAACAAGTCTATAGCATTGGTCTAGTTAATTTCATGCAAGTGCATATGCATGAAACAATAGGCACTAGGTTTTAGATCAAAGAGAGTGGCACGATGTTAAGAGTATGTCGGGTTAGTTCGTATAAATTCTCGATAAACTTAACGGAATTGTCAAATACAGCATGATAAGAAAAATGAGTGATCTACTTGCAGAGATGAAAGGAATCTTGAACAAAATAAAATGCTAGTTCAAGAAGAGACTTGCCTATGAGACGGTTAATTCGAATAATATAGAATAACGGAATTGAAATCCCAGCGATGAACCAAAACACGTGCGAGACAGGTGCGAAACCAAAACAGCACACAACTCCACCAAAACAGCAAAACACCGGAAGCCAAGATTTGATCACCAAATAGCAGAGTATCGGATCCCCTATACAACCAACAGCAACACCACTGCGCCCACTGTCTCTTTGTCTTCTCCAACGCAACGGAGAGAGAGAGAGAGAGAGTGAGAGAGAGTGAGAGAAAGAAAGAAAGAGACTATGGCGACAGCTGGCAACTGGCGACGCGACGCTGAGGCGACCACGGCAAGGCGAGGGCAACTGGTCGCTGGCGGTCAGTAAGCGATGTAGTGACCAAGGAAAACAACGGCTCGACAAAGGTCTGTTTCTCTCGAAGAAACAGAGGAGACGGCAACTGGGGTGCGCTTGGGGGCTTGGACGACAACTAAGAGGACGGAGGGGTTCTGCGGTGGTTGCGGGGGTGCACGGAGAGGGTCGGCGATGGAAACAGCGGCGAAGACAAGATGGGTTGATGGGTTCGGTTGAGTTCGGTTGATAGGTAATGGCGATGGCGAGGATGGGGTGATCGGAGGGACGATGGGTGGACGGTGAAGAAAAGGGGACCGGGAAGAGGGGACGGTGAAGAGGACGATGGTGGAGGAGGAAGGTGGTCGGAGTTGGCGACGGGAGTTTGGTGGGTTTCGGTCGAAGATGAAACAGAGGAGATGGGTGGAGGAACAGGAACGGGGGTAGGGGTGAACAGTAGCGGCTAGGGTTAAATTAGGGTTACGGCTAATTAAGAGAGATTAGAGTATTTATAGGGGAAAAGAGAGATATTGGGCTATTGGGTATTTAGGTATAGATCCAATAAATGAAAATACATTGTACATGAATATAATTGATCAATATAAATCCCAATACAAGGAATAAGATTTACATAAATTATTTGAAATAATTATAAACACAAGTATCAAATAAGAAGGGATTGGTTTTAATAATCAATAATAATAATAATAGATAGCCATATTAATAATAAGAATAGAAATAATAACTGTGACAACAAAAATAATAATACTAATAATAACATCAATGATAATAATAATGACAATAGAAATACTAACAATAATAATAGTAATCATCAGGATATTATCAATATATAAAAATAAGAATTTTGTTGAAATAGTCCGAACAGTAATAATATTTCTGGTTTGAGTTTAAATGTGAATAGTTGATCAAGTAGAAATGGAGACAAAGTTTATTAACAATAATTACAATTATTGTTTAGAAGAATGCTGAAAGAAACTCAAAACAAATTTAACAATAACAATTTATAAATATCGAGATACAGAAAAATACTTAGGAAAATACGCATTTGCGGAAATGGGGGTTACAGTGGTGACGCGTTCAGGGGAGAGGCAGGGTAGTGGCGAGGGGACGAGGGTCGAGCTCGAAGGGGATGATGTCAATTGGCAGCAAGGGGGTAGTCGACTAGCAGAAAGTCGACGAAGAGGAAGGAGGAGGATGACGACTGTGGAGGTGACGATGGGCGCAGTGCTCAGGATCGACGGCGGATGGTGTGATGGCAGTTGTGGGGGAGGTCGAGCGAAAGTGGCGACGGTGGAGCGCTGGTGGTCGAAGACGAGGAGCCGGAGGTGGATCTTGGGAAGAGAGCGGCAGTGGGTGACCAGAGCGGGGGTTGAGCGACTGGGCGACGTGATAGGGGAGGATAAGGAGGAAGATGGTGGGGTTCTCTATTGGGTTTGGGAAACAGACGGGACAGAGAAAGAGAGGTCGGGGGAGAGAAAGTAACGGGGAAGGGGTTTTAATTCATTGGAGTTGATTAGTAACGAGGATTAATAAAGATGGTATGGATTAGTTGAGATAGTGGGGGAGATCATGGAGTTAGTTTCAGATTATGAGGAGATAATGGGGCAGTTAGAGAATGGAAGGGGGGAGAGTTGAGAACGTGAGAGAAAGTGAGCGGGTGGATTAGAAAATATGGGGGTTTGAATACAATCATATAGGATTGAGTCTATATAAATATATATGAGTACTGGGTTTTGAATTTGGGCTTGGTCTATGGGCTCAAAACAATTTAATAAATTAGTTATAGGATTGGGCTTATGATAAATAATTAAACAATTGGGCTTGGGCTTCAATTTAAACAGTTTGAATAATAATATTAATATTAAACTCGGCCTAGGCTTCAAGCAATAATTAAATAAAAAGGATATATATAATTATAGAATGTAACAAGTAATCGAATAAATAAATTGGTTTAAATAATTAACCAAAAATAAAAGATTCAACATTTGGGTATCATATCAAAAATCGTAGAATGAAATACAATTCAGGTTGAAAATCGATAATCATTTGAAAAGAATTAGTTACAAGATACTAGGAATTTGAAATACAAAAAAATAGTTGAAAAATACTTATTAATGGGAACAGGGGTTACAAATCCTACCCACCTTACAACAAAATTTTGTCCTCGAATTTGCATAGGCGGTATATAGGACAAGTCAAAGCTAACTTATGGGGGTAACAAAACAAGAGATTCAAGGAAAAAGACAAATTGGTGGCAACACCAGAATAAGAAAATCATATGGCAAGGAAAAAATACTAGCATGATATTCAATATTGAATAACAATGAGGATGAATGCAAGTAGAGGAGAATGATGACCCAAGAATTGAAATGCGACAAAAATAATAAAAAATACCTGCAATCGCACTTAGGCAGTCTCTGCTTCCACTGCAATCAGGTCGTGGACCTGACCGCACTCTCCAGCTTATCCTCCACTGGAAGTTGATCCTCCAGTTGGTGCGCTTCTCTGTCTCTTTGGGCAGTCCCGAATCCTGTGATCTTTCGCTCCGCATGCAAGACATCGACGATTGCTTTCTAGCAATCCTTGCGTATGTGACCGATCTTGCGGCAATAGTTACACGTCGGGTTCTTCCTTTCATGGGTCTGCCTTATGATAGCGAATGCGTGATGCTGGTGCGCAAATATATCCAGTCGAGTGAGCTTTAAGTACTCCTGAATTCTTTCCAGACTGGCTCTCATCAACTCGTTGTATTCTCGTTGTACTTCCATCATTCGTTGCATCGCCTGGAGAGTGGCGGCATTCACGGACGTTTCGTCCCTGGGCGGGGGAGTCGAAAAGCCTTCACGAGCCATAGTCTGCAAAATAGCAAAAATGATTAGTATCCATATTGCACGTTGGTTATTAAATATTAAAGTGATTAACGTGGTGCACATATAGCTGAGTTAAACCTGGCTAGAGCCAAACTTGACTAAAATATGAGCCAAACATGACTAACACATTACCCAAACCTGGGCTCTGATACCACTAAAAACCTGTCACGCCCCGCTTCCCACAATACGGGAATACGATTCCGTGACGAAGGCCCAACAAATGATTTTAAAATCATCCATAAGCTGTACCAGTCTTAACTTAACAACATGAAAGAATCATCACAACCACGCAGGAAAAAGCATAATCATATAAACAAATACTGAGATAAAACATGTAGTAGTCCAACATAATAACCAACAACTGGAAATAAACAACAAATACGGATCAACAAAGCCCGGGATACAAAGTTCAACAAAAGTAACAATGTGATATGAAAAATAACATGGAAGAAACAATTTATTGCGAAGAAAGCTCCTGCTCCAATCCTAGAAGAACTGCTCACCAATGCCTTCTAGAAATTCTCCTTGTGCACCTGTGGTTGGATCAACTAGAGTGGAAAAAAATGTCCTTAGAGCAAGTATGGACATCAAGTAGCGAAAACCAAAGACTAATGGAATATGGTACTTCAAGGAATATGATGCAAGAACAAAATTCAAAAGCAATAATAGGGACTGATGAAAAGTCTAGATTTAACAATGCAATTTCCAATAACAATAATCGATAAATAATGTCAATGTCAATAGTCATGATTCAAGGATGCAAGTGTCAATCTACTCTATTAGTATTTAGCCTAACTAATGCACGTACTAATGTGTCCCATACAACAGGTTCAGTGCATGCAAAATAGTGTTCGTTTCAGACTTTGTCGTGGGATCTACAGAGCGTGTACTCGGTATTAATAACAATAATTTACAATCAATAATTAACAATCAATAATTAACAATCAATAATTCACAATCGATACTCCTCCTTCCATAACAATACAATATAACGATAAGGCCTTACCGAGTACATTTTTTTAGATTATCTACTACTCTGACAATCCTTATTACCCTGGCTTGTTAATATTTTATTAAATCATTCATGATCATGCAATGTGTATAAGAGTGTCAAGAAGATGATAAGATGCAACAAAATGATGCGATGCATGATAAAATACAAGTAATTGTGAATCTAAAAAAAGCAGATGCAACAGTACTAAAATAGCAGTAACTCACAAACTATAACTCAGAATTTGATTCCGTCAAAAGGTCAGTAAACTAGACATCTGGGGCTACAATTCATATTCAGTAAGTTTCAATTGATTCTGACTGTAACTAGGTAGATTACCTCAATCTTTACAGATGGCAGAAGCTTATAGCCAAAACTGTATGGGTGAAAACTAGGTGTAAAATCAATATAAAAATCTACAAAAATTAGAAAATGAATCCTAATCATGTCTATTATGTTTCTGGAGAGTTTTATGTCATTACACTAATATTATCATGGTGTTTCAACTGAAAGTTGTGTCGATGTTTCAATAAACAGCAAATCTGGAAAAACAGACCAGCAGTGACTACAACTGGAATATCTAACAGCTCACAGATCGGAATCTAGATTCGTAAAGTGTTCAGGAAACTACATTATTAGTCTACAATTCCTTTTTATATAGTTTTGGTTGATTCTTATTGTAACAGGGTCGAAACCTCAGTACAAAACAGAACAGGTAGCAAGAAATAATAAAAGTCATCATATATATTCATCAAAATGAACAATCTACTTATTCTTGGATCATGAAATGCATGAACATTATATACAACAAGTTAAGATGAATTTTTACAGTGTACAAGGCCAGTTATCATGTCACGATTCAATTCATGAGATCTCAATCAATCAACATGTATTCAATCACTATACATTTCTATACACAAGTTTCTAGTCAATTTGTTCATATCGTGTGTGCATGCAAGCTTGGGTTTGAATCAATGGTTGTTTGGTACGAATTCAAGGATTCTTCGGGTTAGATCGTGTAAACCCTCGATATCCCCAACGGAAGGTACACAAAGCAATATTACGATAATTGAAAGCGAACTACTTGCGGAGGAGATCAATAATCTTAAACTAGAAAAATTAAATGAGTTCAAGTGGACTTGCCTTTTGTGTGAGAGATTCGAATATGCAAAAAAATAACGAGATCGGAATCCCAGGCGACGAACCACGAACACGGGAATACACAAGCACGTGCGTTCCACATGCAAAATAGTAAGCAGCACACCCAACACCGGATAAACCCAACTCCAATAGAAAAACACCAAAACTCAAATCGGATCTCCTTCACAAACACAAAACACCACTTCACGATCCCCCAATCTTCTACTCCAATGACCAGCAAACACCCAAAATAAACCACTCCCTATTCTTCTTCTTCTTCTTTCAACGCGATCGATCGAGAGTTGGCGGGAGAGGGGATGGCAACCACGGCGGTGGCTAGAGATGCGGTGACGAGGTGGTGACGGTGAGGGCAGCACGAGGCAGGCGGCGGCTGGATGGCAGCGGTGTTGTTGGTCGACGAGGCTCGAAGGTTGAGGGAGGAGGAAGGCGAGGAGCAGTCGTCGACTGAAGAAGAGCGGGAGGCTCAACTGGATGAGGGGCTGCAGTGGCAGCGAGGAAGACAAGGGGGATGCTTCGGTCGAGGGGCCACGCAACGATGCTCGACAGTGAGGGCAATGGTCGACGATGAGGCGGCGCTCTGTTTTGGGAGCGAAATAGAGGAACTGGATGTGGGTTCGAGTGGTAGGCTCAGGTTGCAGGTGACGACTTGGGGGGAGCAAGCTGTTGAGCGACAAGGAGATGAGTGGCAGGCTCGAGCGGTGACGGTGGTCGGAGATGCGACAATGTGGGAGAGAGGGAAGAGCAGCGTCGATGGGTCTCGGGGATGAAGTTGGTAGAACTCGACTGTGGCAATGGAGCTCGACTGTGGATGGTAGAAGATGGAGATGACGACGACGAAGGTGGTGACGCGCTCAGGGAGAGGCAGGGTGCACACGGCAATGGCGAGGGGATGAGGGTCGAGCTTGAAGGGGACAATGTCGACTGGAAGCGAGGGGGTAGTCGACTAGTGGAAAGTCGATGAGGAGGAAGGAGGAGGATGACGACTGTGGAGGTGACGATGGGCGCGGTGCTCAGGATCGACGACGGACGGTGTGATGGCACTTGTGGGGGAGGTCGAGCGAAAGCGGCGACGGTGGAGCGCTGGAGGTCGAAGACGAGGAGCCCGAGGTGGATCTCGAGAAGAGAGCAGCGCTGGGTGACCAGAGCTGGGGTTAAGCGACTGGGCGACGTGATGGGGAGGATAAGGAGGAAGATGGTAGGGTTCTTTGTTGGGTTTGGGAAACAGACGGGACAGAGAAAGAGAGGTTGGGGGAGTGAAAGTAACGGGGAAGGGGTTTTAATTAATTGGAGTTGATTAGTAACGGGAATTAATAAAGATGGTAGGGATTAGTTGAGATAGTAGGGGAGATCATGGAGTTAGTTTCAGATTATCATGAGATAATGGGGCAGTTAGAGAATAGAAGGGGGAAGAGTTGAGAACGTGAGTGAAAGGGAGCGGGTGGATTAGAAAATATGGGGGTTTGAATACAATCATATAGGATTGAGTCTATATAAATATATATGAGTACTGGGTTTTGGATTTGGGCTTGGTCTATGGGCTCAAAATAATTTAATAAATTAGTTATAGGATTGGGCTTATGATAAATAATTATACAGTTGGGCTTGGGCTTCAATTTAAATAGTTTGAATAATAATATTAATATTAAACTCGGCCTAGGCTTTAAGTAATAATTAAATAAAAAGGATATATAAAATTTTAGAATGTAACAAGTAATCAAATAAATAAATTGGTTTACATAATTAACCAAAAATAAAAGATTCAACATTTGGGTATCATATCAAAAATCATAGAATGAAATACAATTTAGGTTGAAAATAGATAATCATTTGAGAAGATTTAGTTACAAGATACAAAGAATTTGAAATACGGAAAAATACATGAAAAATACGTATTAACGGTAACAGGGGTTACAGATAATCTCAACAGACTTGTAACCAAGGAGCTTGTGAAGGGGATCCCTAAAATCAAATTTGAGAAAGATAAACCTTATGAGTCGTGCCAGTTCGGTAAGCAAACTAAAAGTTCTCACAAGCCCAAGAAAATGGTATCAACTTCTAAACCCCTTGAACTTTTGCACATGGATCTATTTGGACCATCACGAACATGTAGTAATGGAGGTGCACGATATGCCTTTGTAATTGTTGATGATTATAGTAGATTTACTTGGATTGCCTTCTTGTCACAAAAAGATGACACATTGTATGTTTTTCAAAAATTCTGTTGTAGAGTGGAAAATGAGAAAAGCCTCACCATTGTTATCATTCGTAGTGATCATGGTGGAGAATTTCAAAATGACCTCTTCACTTCATTTGTGACAAAAAGGGAACAAAATATGAGTTCTCTTGTCCTTGCACTCCCCAATAAAATGGGGTTGTTGAAAAGAAAAATTGACCTCTTGAAGAAATGGCCCAAACCATACTTAGTGAAAAAGATTTACCTAAGTCATTTTGGGTAGAGGCTGTCAATACAGCATGTTGTACAATTAACCAGGTAATCATTATATATGAAATATCTTGAGAAAACACCTTTTGAACTATATTATGGCAAAATTTCCAACTTAAGCTACTTTCGCATCTTTGGGTGTAAAGTTTTTATTTTAAATACTCTTGATAACTTGGGAAAATTTGATCGTAAAAGTGATGAAGGCATATTCTTAGGATATTCCTTAAGTAGAAAGGCATATCGTGTATTTAATAAAAGAAGATGCACCATTCAGAAATCTATTGATGTTATATTTGATGAAACTAATTCCTATACCAAAGAAATATTACATATTGTTGATGATGATGAGACAGGTGTTCGGGTTGAAAAGAAACAGGTACACATTGATCAAGAACCAAATGTGGACTCTCAAAATCACAAGCCTCCTCAAGAAGAAGATGCATCCAAATTCCAAATAGAAGAGATGCCTACACAACTAATTGATGTCATGGAAGATGATCATATAAAACATCAACCTTCTACCAACAAAAGGCGTCCTGCATGGAAAATCATGTCTAGCCATCCACCAAATTTTATACGAAGCGATATGTCAAAAGGGGTAACTACTCGAACACAAGCTCAAAATTTCATGTGTTTTTCTGCCTTCGTCTCTATACTTGAACCTAAGAATATTAAGGAGGTCTTGCAAGATAATGACTGGATCTTGGCAATGCAAGAAGAACTTAATCAATTCGAAAGGAATCAAGTATGGAGACTTGTTCCTAGACCTCACAATAGGACCATACTTGGAACTAAGTGGGTGTTTAGGAAAAAGTTGGATGAATCGGGCACTATTACTAGAAATAAGGCTCATCTTGTTGTACAAGGTATTTTTTGATCACATTCCGATTAAATGCAATAATACTAGTACTGTTCATATGTCAAAGAATTTTGATCAACACATTCTACAAAATATATTGATATTCGGTACCACTTTATTAAGGACCATTTTCAAAAGAGAGATATTATTCTTGACTATGTTTCCACTGATTCCCAACTTGCTGATATCTTTACTAAGCCTTTAGATGAAAAACGATTTCATTTTTAAAAGGGAGAATTGAATGTTACTGATATTTCTGTTTAAACTTGGTTTTTTGTCGACTGGACGGGCGACTGTATGCCTGTGAAGGTGTACAGTCGATTAGGCGGTCCATCGGCGTGCTCTCGGTCTTTGCTTTGTTTTCTGTCTGTTTTCAAAAATTAAGTCTCAGTATTTGCAGTCGACCGTGCGGCCGAACGGTTCACTCTCTGTTTTTCCTCTACCATCTCAATTGTGTTTACAGGGTTTACAGTCGACCGGTTCGCCCTCGGGTTGGATATTTGTTTTATAACTTAAAATGGCTTTCGGTCGACCGTTCAGTTGACCGGTTCTTTTACTAGCTGTTCATTTTTCACTTTTGTTGTAAGAGATATTTATTTACGGTGTTTAATGATTTTGGTTTCTTGAAATTCAATCTTCTTTATCTTCTGCTCTATGCCACGCGTTTGTATTGGGAAAATCTCAAATCTATGATACCATGAAGAGCTCTCACTGTATATCAAGGAGTCTCACAATCAACAGTATCATGTAATTAGATTTTCCTTACGTTTTCAAAAGTATTATATTCTTCAAATTACTCTAATGTTTTGCTTAATGTCTGTTAATTAAATTTTTTTTACAATGAATTTAGGGGGAGTATGTTATACATTTATGCTATTCTTTTGCCCCCTCTTAGTGTGTTCCAAAAGGGGAGAGAATCTTTTCATGAATGCTTTTAACTAAAAGTTAATGAAAATAAATAAATTATTGAAATTATTGAAAACTTCTCTTGAATGTTTTAATCTACATCCCCTTCTTCGTATATACTATAAATTTCCTATGAAAATCTGTGTTACAGGAAGTATTAAATCAAGGGGGAGTTTTTTTTTTTTTTTTTTTAAATTTTAAACTCTTTCTTGAATGTCCTTTATCTATGAAAATCTATGTTACAGGAAGTATTGAATTAAGGGGGAGTATTTATATGCTTTATTCTTTATTTTCAACATTCAAAGGCATGTTTTATTTACACCAAATGGGAGAGATTGTTGACTCTTAGTTTGGTGAGCACAAAACGTGTCTATAAATACTAATAAGTTTAAATTGAGTTGTTCAGATTTTTAGGATTAAATAATATCAATAAAAAATTCAAAAGATATTCAAGAATAAGCAAAGAAGGAAAGCAATAAAGAAGGATTGCAAGATCAAGCAAAAGAAGAAGTTATTCAAAAAGAAGCACATGTTAATTAGTGCCCAAGAAAGCCGGCAAGATCAGTTATTGGGATTCCATATCTGTGAGATTTTATATGTATTTTATTGATTGTGAATTGATTAGTATATGGTAAGAATATAAAGTGGATTCGTCATGAACAGCACGATTGCGGTCGACCGTACTTCAGTGTCGGTCGACCGCACCACAGTAGACCGCACGTTATAGGAATATAATGAAGCAGTCGACCATTCATCTTTCGACTTTTTGTTTAAAGATGAACAGTCGACTGTCCCTTTATTGCGGTCGACCGTAACTCACGCTGTCCATTTTTTTTGGAATGTATCATTTCTATTTTTGATAGATACACTTTCCCATCTATATATTTAGACTAACCCACTGTGTATTCCTCACCTATTAACTCTGAGAAAAATCTTCTGAACTAATCAATTCAACAATCAACCCGAGTGTGTCTGATACTTATTTGTTTTCTTCAGCCATGATCATTAAGGATCTTGAGTTTTTCTTTTTTTCCACTTCGGTGAGATTGGCGGGGCTTGTGTTAGAAGTCTTGTTGGTGTAATAGGTCTCTCGGCCTGAATCCGAGAATCACTGTACAAGGGTTTGAGTATAGTGCAATGCTTGTGGCAGAGAATTGCTACAAGTAGGTGGTGTGAACGTAGACCTGGGGGTCGAACCACGTTATATCGCTGCGTCACTTGTGCTGTTTGCTCTATCTATCTCTTTTCCTTTAATTTGTAACTTTATTTTTAAAAAAAATTTAATTCCGCACAATCACCCTATTCACCCCCCTCTAGGGTGATTTACATTTATACTAAGTGATTTGAATGTGAGTGGTGAACATTTATCATTTGTTACTTAGTTTTATTTTACTTTCAGGCTCTTTAATTGTATGTTACAGGTAATTATTGCTTCATTACTTAATTTTTTTGTGAGACAATTTTAATGCATATAATTTTTCTCTAATGGATTGAATTCTCCACTACTTCATGTTAGTTCTTTAGTTACCTGAATTCCATCCACATATGGAAAACTAGTGTATTTTTTTCATATATGAATGGTGTTCTGGGTGTAATACTAAAATGTGTTAATTATTTGATGTTTTAGCTGCCAGCTGTCTCTTATGTACAAGTGGAACCTATTGAGAAGGTTCCACTTGAGAAGGTTTAATTATTTGATGTTTTAGCTGCCAGCTGTCTCTTATGTAAAATCTGTTGCCATATTGAGAAGGTTGATCTGGTTCTCGAAGAAAATTCAGAATCGGAAATCGTAAAATCTTATAGCAAAAAAGTGTGGGCATATTAGAATTACTAGTCCTTACATGTTGACAACATGAGTTCTGATTCTTGTTTTATGCTGTTTCATCACAGTACATCATCATCGACAACCTCTGCAAAGGGCACTAGTTATGGCTTTGCTGATAAGGTATTGGTGATAGTATTACATTACAATTATTTCTTCCTTATCTATTTTTGTTTTTGTTTTAGGGTTTGGAAATAGTTCGAAAATTAGTAATGTTCTAATTGGAATGAAAGAACCAGAGAAGAGATTGAATTATTGATGAGAAACGGAGTTTTGGATATATAGAAGAGTCCCCCTCATCAGCCTCCTAATTTACCCAATATGACTAAAACAAAAGGAAGAAGAACAAGAAAATACACAATATACTCCAACAACTAACTATCAAATGCTTCGGGTTCTATTTGATTGTAATATAAGAGCTTCATCCGTTGTTAGGGATGTGGATAAAGACCTCCATTGCTTCATTCCAAATTGACATAACAATGTTATATCTTAATTTAATGGAACCAACTATAACCTAAAAGTACCAAATCCTCAAAGACTCAAAAATATCTTTGTAACCAACAACACTAAATTCATCGTCCTTGTTTGCATGCTAATTCTACTATATTTAAGTGATTCAAATTTATTAAAATCCAGTGATTGTGCATTCGTTGTGTGTGGATCTCTTTGTTAGTTGGGGGGAGGGGTTAGTTTGGGATGAGTATAATCCTACAATCAACAAAGATAGAGAGATACAGATAGAAAATTGGCAGGTAACTTCTACTCTTTATACACAACAAATTATCCTCTGACAAGCATATCCAAATTCTTTTCATGCGAAGTATATTTTTGTGACAGGTGATAAACCTCAAGGAAGCTAGAGTTCTCCAATAATAAAAAATACATCTATGTGTCAGTTACTTTCTTTTCCCCTTCTCATATTCTCCTCAGATTAGTAATTGTATTTTTTTTTTCTCTAAATTTGAGCAGGTTTCCATGCTCTTCTACAGTTCATGACTGGATTTTACATTTGTTTGAATAGGGGAGATGCATACCCCAAGGCTCAGCAGGTTTGTTGTCGTCTCTATGAATTCTTACTTTATGCCCATTAGAGTCATTTTGAATAGTGCAAGACTATTTTAATGTAGTCATTTATCAGGTAAGATGAGATATGTACTGTACCATATTCACTCATCTCTACTATTATAATGGGAGAAGGCCTTAGTGGTATTTGTCATTAATTTTTTTATTTTTTTTTCATTTTGTCATTTTGAAGCCAAATGACTCATTTTGGTAAATATTTTCGAAAGTGGACCAATTTGGTAAATAGTTTCGGCAGTGGATCAGTTTAGAAATTATTTCCCCTTTTTTTTTCTTTATCCTTCTTCCTCCGCGTGCACGTGCGAAAGTGGACCAGTTTGGTAAATATTTTTGACGGTGGATCAGTTTGGAAATTATTTTTCTTTTCTTTTTCCTTCTTCCTCCAGGTGCATCGCACCTGCATGATACTAGTTCAATTAATTCAACCTCCTGATTCTGACTCCTTAGTATGGTATAAGAACGGGAACGAATAGTCTGTAAATAATTTTAAAAACTATATATATTCTAATAATGACAAACCTTCATTTTTTAGAAGCTTACCGAATTGATGTCCTAGTCTAATTGTTAACAGCGAGTCACATAAGCAGCATGATGGTTTTTTATTTCTATTATTGTGGACCATATATTTCTGTGCATTAAAGATACAGGTAAGTTTTGTATGGAATGACAATCAGCTCATTCAACACTATTTTTCTAGACTTATCTTATTGATTGATCTAATGCTTAACGTTATTGTTACTCACAGAGTTTCAACTGGAACTTCTAATGACGAATCCATGACATTGAATATATATACCCCTATAATAAATCATAATAAACCATAATAAACCATAATTGATGAGTCATCAGGAATTCAGAACTAATGGCTTATATTTGGTGGTATGAAGCCAATAATGGGTATGATATGGGTTAGGAATAACGTGGCCCATCCCGGACCACAGGATCCCCTCAGGATGCGCGCACCTCCGGATTCTCTAGATCCGCCACATCAGCGTCGGAAAACTGCCCGGACGTCTGCCACGTCAGCCCTAAACCGCCCGGGTTTCCACCGCTTCAGCCAGACGGGTAACTGGGTCCAGACCCGGCCCCCAAAACGGGTCCAGACCCGGTTGCCATCTTCTATAAATACCAGACCCCTACTCCTTCACAAGGTAATCAATCTTTCTACCACAAAACCCTAGTTACTGCTACTCTCTCTCAGAGCCTAACTAGATCGTCGGAGGGTCTGCCACCGGAACCAGCCCCGGTGTTCCTAGACCGTCTGCAGGTACCCGAGACCTCTGATCCGAGCCTCCTGATCCGAGCCGAGCATCCAACCTTGCCTCACTCCAGCCTGTCACCGGTATCGTTCGGTCAGCCGAGGGTCGTCTGATTAGGAGCTTCCTCCTTCAAATACAAATCGAGTAAGAACTCACACCTGGTGCATCCACACGTCTCCCAGAAAACAACCACATCAGGTTGGCACCGTCTGTGAGAAAGCTACTTCAGAAGCCGACCCGAGCCCGACCATCAAGGTACCTCAACAGCCGAGCTCTCATGGCCCCCAAAGCCAAGAAGGCTGCTACCTCCGCATCTCGGCAGGACTTGCCCCCACCGGGTGCCGCCGCCGAAGCACACGCATCCAATCACGGGGCTCCCCGTCAGGAACCCCAGCGGAGTGCCTCCCGTTCGGCCCAGCCCGACTTACGGGGGGTAATCATAAACTGACAGGTTAGCCGCAGCAGGGGAAGGGCCGCTTCCAACTCGGCCCCGAACCATCCAAAACCACCATCCCAAGGGCGGAGGCCAGCGCTCAGTCGCGTCGGACGGCAACCTTCGGCTCAACCGAACCGGGTCGAGGGAGCCCCAGTCACTCACTAGGAGTTCCAGGACTTCTGGAGGGAAATCCTGGGGGCCCTCCAAGGGGCCCCCAACAAGGAGGATATCCGCCATTCTCAAACCAGGTCGGACATCGAGGCCAGCGTGTCCCGCCCATCAACAATCCCCCCAGAGTACGATGGCGAGCTCCTAAGGTGCCCCCAAGAAATGGAGGATCGCCTCGACCACATAGGCGACGGCGGTCCTGGAGCGGCTCAGGGGTACAGACCTGTCCGACCTCCTTTCTCCCCCCTCATCCTCCAAGCGAAAATACCCCGAAATTTCCGACCACCTCAGTTCGAGACCTATGACGGCGAGGGAGATCCTGCTGATCACATGGAGGGTTTCAAAACCCTGATGATGATTCACAGCGCTTCGGATCCCCTGCTGTGCCGAGCCTTCCCTGCCACCCTCCGGGGTCCGGCTCGGGAATGGTTCTCCAAGCTAATCCCCGACTCCATTTACTCCTTCGACCAGCTGGAGGGCAATTTCCTTGCCCACTTTGTCACCAGCCAGAAGGCCGAGAGGACAAGTGCTTCTTTACTTGGACTCAGGCAGAAGGAAGGGGAGTCGCTCAGAGTGTTCGTCCGGAGGTTCACCGCAGAGGCAAGGTTGGTCTCCTCCCTCGATCCTGGCATCGCCTCCGCGGCATTTCGGCACAACGTCCGTAATGGACAGCTGAAAGCCTCCTTGGCAAAGAAACCCCCCATCGATTTTCCCGACCTCCTCAACAGGGTCGAGAAGTACATCAGGGCGGAAGAGGCCCTAAACCCAGAAGAGTCCAGGGAGGCCCCCGGGAAGGGAAAGTGGAAGGCCGAAGAAGTCGAGCCATCAAAGAAGGCTCCAAGGGACGCGGGCGCCATGAAGAAGGCCCCGCCGGTCCCTCGCTTCTAGAGGTATACCCCGCTAACCCAAAATGTGTCCTCCATTCTCTTGGCGATCGAGGACAGGGTCCTCGTCCAATACCCTCCTCGCCCGTCCAACAATACCAGCATAAAAAGGGATCAGCGGTTCTACTGCCGCTTCCACCGAGACAACGGGCACGACACGGATCACTGCCGTGCCCTGAAAGATGAGATCGAGGCCCTCATTCAGCGAGGGTACCTCCGGGAGTACAAGCGAGAGGAAGCTCGGGGACAGAGGGACACGAGGAACAGGAGGACTCCACCTCCTCCTTAAGCTCCCCGGCAGCTCCTCGAGCGAGAGCAGGAGCTTGATGAGCCTGAAGGCCAAGCCATATTACACTGCATCCACGGGGGGCCCATGGGAGGGGAGTCCAACACTTTCCGCAAGGCGTTCATCCGGGATGTTAACGCCGTCCAAGGTCCTCTCCCCCCTCAGGTCCAACAACTCCCTGTCTCCTTCTTGGGGGAAGACCTAGAGGGGTGCGGCTCCCTCATTGCGACGCCCTCGTCATCAACCTCAGCATGGCTAATTTTGACGCTCGGCAAATTCTTGTGGACAACGGGAGCTCGGTCAACATTCTATTTCTCGAAGCCTTCGAGAACCTAAAGCTCTCCCGCGACAAACTAAAGCCGGCGGGGTACACCTTGCACGGGTTCTCGGGCGTCCCTGTAACAATCGAGGGGATCGTCACACTAGACGTCACGGCAAGTACGACCCCAAACCGAAGAACCGAGTCCATGGACTTTATGGTGGTAAACGTCAAGGCAGCCTACAATGCGATACTCGGTCGTCCGGGCCTCTGCTCCCTCCAGGCTGTCCCCTTGGCCTATCACCAGAAGATGAAGTTCCCTACCAATACCGGAGTAGGTGTAATCCGGGGGAACCAGGAAGCTGCCCGCTCATGCTACATGACAGCAATCGGGAGCGGCGTGTTTTCCCTCGACGCCGTCGAGATGCAACCCCAGCGGACCTAGCCAGAGCCCGAGTCGGCAGACGAGCTGGAAAATGTCTCGTTCGAGACAGGGGATCCGACGAAGCACTTTCGAGTAAGTTGCTCCCTCACCCCTCACCTTAAGTCCGCCCTCATCACCTGCATTCGCCGCAATGTCGACCTCTTCGCCTGGAAGCCTTCTGACATGCCCGGTATTTCCGAGGATCTCATCATGCACAAACTCAGCGTGATCCCCGGGTCGAAGCCGGTTGTCCAAAAGCGACGGAAGTTCGCTCTGGAGCGACAGCAGGCGGTAAATGCGGAAGTCGACAAGCTCCTGACCGCACGCTTCATCCAAGAAGTCAGCTACCCCGAGTGGCTGGCGAACGTCGTTATGGTCAAGAAGGCGAGCGGAAGCTGGAGGATCTGTATAGATTTTACGGACCTCAACAAGGCGTGCCCCAAGGATCCATTCCCCCTCCCCAGAATCGATGCTCTTATCGATGCATCGGGTCACGAGCTTCTATCCTTCATGGATGCCTTCTCAGGCTAGAACCAGATCCGCATGTTCCCTCCCGACATCGCCAAAACATCCTTCGTCACAGACCAGGGGCTATATTGTTACAGGGTCATGCCCTTCGAGCTGAAGAACGCCGGTGCCACTTATCAGAGGCTCGTCAACCGGGTCTTCAAGGAGCAAATCGGGTGCAATATGGAGGTGTACGTCGACGACATGCTCGTCAAGAGCCAGCGGGGGGAGGATCACGTCGCCGATCTAGAGGAGGCTTTTGGGGTCCTTCGAACCCATAACATGAGGCTCAATCCGACCAAGTGTGCTTTCGGCGTCTCCTCGGGAAAGTTTTTCGGCTTCATTGTCAGCCAGCGAGGCATCGAGGCGAACCCCAAAAAGATCTAGGCCATAATAGACATGGCCCCTCCCAGGAACATCAAAGAGGTCCAGCGGCTGACGGGAAGACTGGCGGCCATCGGCCGTTTCCTCTCCAAGTCTGGAGAGAAGTCTCTTCCGTTCTTCAAAGCCCTGCGCGGCACCGGAGGGTTCGAGTGGGGTACCCAACAGCAAGAGGCCTTCGCCCAACTGAAGGAGTACCTCGCAAACCCTCCCCTCCTCAGCAAGCCCGAACCGGGAGAGCCACTCTGGCTCTACCTGTCAGCCTCGGAGAAGGTGCTCAGTGCCGTTCTCGTTCGGGAGGAAGAGGGATCACAAAAGCCTCTCTACTACGTCAGCAAGGTCCTGCTCGACGCCGAGACTAGATACTCTCGGATGGAGAAAGTAGCGTATGCCTTGGTCATGGCCTCGCGAAAACTCCGCCCATATTTTCAATCTCATTTGGTCCAGGTACTGACAGACCAACCCCTGAAGGCCGTGCTCCACAAGCCGGAGAGCTCGGGTTGACTCGTCAAATGGTCGATCGAGCTCAGCCAGTATGACATTGGCTATCAACCCAGAATAGCCATCAAGGGGCAGGCCCTCGCAGAATTTATCACAGAATACACCATCTCCGAGCATCCCGCGAGCAAGGAGGCCAACCAGACGTGGGAAGTTTACGTCGATGGCTCCTCCTGCGAGGCGGGTAGCGGAGCTGGCATTATCCTGCGAGGCCCAGATGGTTTTCTTCTCCAATACTGCCTCCGCCTCAACCTCCTGGCCTCCAACAACGAGGCCGAGTACGAGGCCATGATCGCCGGGATCACCCTGGCTCATCAGGCCGGTGCCAGACAGATCAAGACTTTTAGCGACTCCCAGCTCGTGGTCAACCAGATCATCGGGGAGTACGAGGCCCGTGACGATCGAATGGTCCGATACCGAGCTGTAGTTCAACGCCTACTAACATCCTTCGAAGAGTCGGCTGTTTTGAGGATCCCCCGGGAACAGAATGTCCAGGCTGACGCCCTGTCAAAACTGGCTTCCTCATCCTTCGAAGGTCTCGACCGCACAGTCCTGATCGAAGTCATGTTGAAACCAAGCATCGACATCCCGGAGGTCCTTTGTGTTGAAGACGGAGCTCCCCCCGACGACTGGACCACTCTTATTAGGCGATTTCTCGTCAAAAGAGAGCTCCCCGAAGACCGAACTGAGGCAAGACGAGTCAGGGCTCGAGCAGAAAGATTCACACTGATCAACTCAACCCTCTTCAAGAGGTCCTACACAACCTTGGATGGCCGACCCTATCTCCGCTGCCTCACTCCAGATGAAGCCAAATATGCTCTCAAGGAGCTACACGAGGGGATCGGCGGATGCCACATGGGAAGCCGCTCGCTCGCGTGGAAGGCTTTGAATCACGGGTACTACTGGCCCACCATGTTGCAGGACGTCCTAACCCTTGCCAAGAAATGTGGTCCCTCTCAAAGGTTCTCGCCCATCAAAAGGGCTCCGCAAGCAAAGCTCCGCTCAATGGCCAGTCCGACCCCCTTCGCCATGTGGGGAATGGATCTGGTAGGCCCTTCCCAAAAGCAACAGGGCAATGAAAATTTCTCATTGTGGCGATCGACTATTTCACCAAGTGGATCGAGGCCGAGCCATTAGCAACGATCACCGAGCGACAGACTCACCAGTTTTTCTGGAAACACATCGTCTGTCGGTTCGGGATTCTGCAGGTGCTCATCACAGACAATGGGACTCAGTTCGTGGGACAAACCTTCCGCAAGTTCTGCGAAGATCTCGGGATCCAGCAGCGCTTCTCTTCAGTATGCCATCCCCAGTCTAACGGTCAAGCCAAGAACGCGAACCGCCAAATCCTTGATGGCCTCAAGAAACGGCTTGATAACTCATCTAAGGGTTTATGGGTCGACGAATTACCAAGCATTCTCTGGGCCCACCGAACGACCAAGAGAATCCCCACGGGAGAATCCCCTTTCAACTTGACATATGGCGCAGAGGCTGTCATTCCCTTAGAGATCGGGTTCCCTTCACCCCGAATCATGGCTTTCGACGAGGCTGCCAACTCCCAACAGCTGCGGGCCGACCTGGACCTCATAGATGAGGTCAGGGAAAAGTCCGCCCTTAGAAGAAGCATCTACCAACAGAGAATTGAGAAGTTCTACAACAAGAAGGTGCGTCCAACTGACATCAAACTCGGAGATCTTGTTCTCCGAAAACTGGCGGTTTCCCACCCCGACCAAAAGAGAAAGTTGGCACCAAATTGGGAGGGCCCCTACAAAGTATCCGAAGTCGTGCGTCCGGGCACGTACCGCCTGATCAGTGCCGAAGGCAAGCCAATCAAGAGGCCCTGGAATGCGGAACACTTGATCAAGTTCTTAGGAGAAGAATAGCCTCCGTGTAAGTATCATGATTGTAATCGGCACGTCATGCCTAGTCTTTTGTAAAGTCCTGTAATCAGCACGTCGTGCCTAGTCTTTTGTAAAGCCCTCATATATTGTAGACATGCCAGCTTTCTTAAAACAAGCTTACGGCTTCCTATTTTGCCACAAATAAATGAACCAATCCCAAGTTCGGAGCGCGGATAACAGCGCGAGCCCAAAAAGCTTCCCTTACAAGCTTGGGGGCTCGGTGCTCGGATGACAGCGCGAGGCCAAAAAGCTTCCCTTACAAGCTTGGGGGCTCGGCGCTCGGATAACATTACGAGCCCAAAAAACTTCACTTACAAGCTTGGGGGCTCGGTGCTCGGATGACAGCGCGAGCCCAAAAAGCTTCCCTTACAAGCTTGGGGACTCGGCGCCGGATAACATCGCGAGCCCAAAAAACCTCTCTTACAAGCTCAGGCTCGGTATTCGGGCGGAGCGGCCTGGTTGGTTCCTTGGTAACGTGCACCCAATCAAACAACTCTGGTTCCTCCACGCCCACACCGTCTCTCCCTGAGAACATGTGCAAGAGCTCGGCGTCGACCCCGAGCAGGGTGGGTGCCCTATCCCAAAGCACCGCGACCGTGACGCTCGGCGGCGACCCTCCGCTACGCCCGCAGTTGTCTCTCACCGGTATGGGGGCTCGGCATTCGTCCCTTGCTCGGTTTGGACTCCTCGAAGCTCAACCCATGTACGAGGCGACATCCGCCAGCCACGCCCACACCGTCTCTTCCTGAGAACATGTGCGGGAGCTCGGCGTCGACCCCGAGCAAGGCGGGTGCCCTTTCCCAAGGCACCGCAACCTTGACGCTCGGCGGCGACCCTCCGCTACACCCGCAGTTGCCTTTCTCACCGGTATGGGGGCTCGGCATCCGTCCCTCGCTCGGTTTGGACTTCTCGAAGCTCGACCCATGTACGAGGCGACATCCGCCAGCCACACCCACACCGTCTCTCCCTGAGAACATGTGCAGGAGCTCGGCGTCGACCCCGGCAAGGCGGGTGCCCTTTCCCATGGCACCGCGACCCTGACGCTCAGCGGCGACCCTCCGCTATTCCCGCAGTTGCCTTTCTCACCGGTATGGGGGCTCGGCATCCGTCCCTCGCTCGGTTTGGACTTCTCGAAGCTCAACCCATGTACGAGGCGACATCCGCCAGCCACGCCCACACCGTCTCTCCTTGAGAACATGTGCGGGAGCTCGGCGTCGACCCCGAGCAAGGCGGGTGCCCTTTCCCAAGGCACCGCGACCTTGACGCTCGGTGGCGACCCTCCGCTACCCCCGCAATTGCCTTTCTCACCGGTATGGGGGCTCGGCATCCATCCCTCGCTCGGTTTGGGCTTCTCAAAGCTCAACTCATGTTCGAGGCGACATCCGCCAGCCACGCCCACACCGTCTCTCCCTGAGATCATATGCGAGAGCGCGGCGTCGACCCCGAGCAAGGCGGGTGCCTTCTTCAAGGCACCGCAACCTTGACGCTCGGTGGCGATCTCGACGCTCTTGCCACTAGTTCTCCGACGAACACGGGAAACCCACAAGACGGGGCACGGCCGCAGCTTTCTTCAAAGCCGCTCGGCTACCACGCCCGGCTACGAAAGTTTAATTAAGGTTTAGAGCGTCCGCCTTCGGCAGACGCCCCGAGCCTCGAGGCGAGCTACTGACCACCCTCTCACCCCCGAACAACTCGGGGTTTACGGCCCTTACAAGCCTAAACCCCGAACTGTTCGAGGATGGCAGGGGGGCCATCGACCCGATGCTCTATCCGTCCCGGAATAAAATGCCCCGAGCCTTTGAGCTACTCAGCTGACCCTTCTTTCGCCCTCGAACAGCCCGGGGTTTACGACTCTTACGAGCCCAAAACCCCGAATTGTTCGAGGACGGCAGAAGAGCCACCACACGTCGGCTCTCTCCGAACCCCCGAACTGATCGGTCGGCCCACCGCTCACCAACGAACAACCCGGGGTCTCACGGCTCTAATAGCCTGAACCCCGAATAGTTCTAGGGTGATCGGTGTGCCTCCGATCTGGGGCAGTCGAAAGTATTATATTATCCGGGCGCCTACCTTTGGCAAGCACCCGAGTCAAACGGCTCACTGCCTGACAAAAAACAAGGGGAGTGAGGGATTATATAGCCCCCTGAGGCCCTCATTCATTGCATCTCGGAATGCGAAACGACGGAAGGCAAAACGTCGCCATAAATGCTCATGGGAATGCAAAACGTCGCAATTAATGACGCAGTCGCGCAAGCAGCGACCCTCCGTAACAGCCACACAGACCACCCTCGACAGCCGAGGTAATCAAAATTCAGGAAAACGAATGTTCTTATTGATTACTCATTGCTTACAACTCAATGAACGTCGATACAAATACAAGAAAAAAACTCAACTCACTCACACTCCGCTAGAAACTCGAATTCGGGGCTCCTCTCACGCTCGGCCGAACCGACCCGGGAAGGTACTCCCGCCACCGAGCTCCCCGCATCTTCGGGCTGCGCCCCATCCGACAGAAATATCGGAGAGTGCCCCGGGGTCGCGTTGCCGGACCCTTCTCTCAGACCAGCGCCTAGCAACAGCTTCAGTCGGCGGATCTCCAGTTCCTTTTCAACTACGGCCTCGCGAAAGACAGACTCTGAAGCCGAACTCCCGCTCGAAGAATCTGAGAGGGACCAGCCTGTTTCGATAACCCACCAGCCCCGGTCGGCTACGGACTTTTTCAAATGCACCAACTCCGAGCCGAGCTCCCGGGACTTGTTCAGAAAATAGTTAACCGCAGCGGTTCGGTCCCGAGCCTGCTTCTGTTGACGAAGCAAAGCCACCTCCGTGACCTCCCCCACTCGACTTGGAGGCACCTCGGCAACGCCGGGGAAGGCGATGTAGGTCCCGTGCGTCTATCAAAAAGATGAGAGCAAAACATCACAACAAACACATGGAAGAGTCGGCCCAAAAAATATATTTCATTTCAAAAAAGTTCGGTACAAAATCCGCGGTGCCCAGTCCGCCCAAGGCATTTTACATCAAAATAAGAAAAAAAAAAGAAAGAAAAAGATCTATTCTTGATTGGGGTTGGGCACCTCTTCATCGACCTGTTTGCCCCCCGCATCGTCACCACCCGGGGTGGGAGGAAGGTTCGGCACCCATCCGTAGAAGAGATGGTCCACGTTCTGCTCGGGGTAGATATGCTTGAAGTGGGACTTGGCTTGTTCGTATGCTGCGTCCTGCGCTACCATAATAGTCTCCCCCAACACGGACTCCATCTCCTGCAGTGCCTTCCTCCCCTTCGCCGCCTCAGCCTCGATCTTCGCCACGAGGTCCTCCCGATCCTGCTTGTGGATCTTGGTGAGCGACTCGATCTGGGCTTCATGGACGGCAATCATCGACCGAGCTTCTTTCAACTCATCCGTGACCTTGTTCAGGTCACGAAGATACCTCTCCGCATTCCGCCTCTCCGCGATAATCTCCTTCTCCAAGCACTTGTGGAAGTGCTGGCCATGGAGCATCGCCTGGTCGAAGAAGAGAAATATCAGAAAAAACTCCATTATCTAAATGTGAAATAGGGCCAAGCCAACTTACCGAGAGGGTCGCTTGAGACCAGTGCATGTAGGCCTGGTCTGCCGACTGCACCGCCAGGGCCATCCGGTCACGCTCGGTGGTGGCCTTCGAGATGAACTCGACCGCCACGGGCGCATCGAGAAGAGAATCCCCCCGCACGATTGACCAATCGGGGGCAAAAGGCAGCGTACTCTGCCTACCCACCATCTCCGCAGCACTCGGTCGGATAGGTGGGAGCCTTTTTTCCGGGGCATCAACAGTCTTGCCCGAACCACCAGCGGCATCCCGAGCCCCCCTCGACGAATGGATAGACTGGGAGTGGTGCTTCTTACCCTTCTTCGCCGGGGAAGGCTCCTCGGCCTCCGGCACCGGCACCGGCACCTGGGAGGACGCGCCGGCCTGCGCGGCCAGCCTCTGCTTCTCGGCCGCCAACCTCTCCTGTTCGGCCTTCTTCCTCTTCTCTACCCTCGCCTTCTCGGCGACAGCGAGCAGCAACTTCTTCACATCAGCCTGTTGGGTTGTCATCCCTACAAGAACACAGAAGAAAAGCTAAACGTTAATGCGAAGGCAGGAAATGAACGTATTCGGAAAGAGACATACTAGGGTCGGCAGGACTCATTCCGGCCCGGGCGAGGTGTATCTCGGTCACTCACGGCCACGCTATACTGTGACCCCCGGTGATCTCCTCCACCCTCTTCCACTCCTTAGCTGTCAAGTCGCTCTTCCTCGGAGGCTTATGCTTCGGCTTGACGAAGTTCCATCCGGTCGGAATTTCCCAAGACCCCTCGGTTCGAACTACAAAATATTTCTCCTTCCATCCCTTTATAGAGTCCGGATGACCATGCATAACTTTCTTGTGTGGCCTCGGCAAGAAGTAAAAAATCTCCTCCTGATCTCCGAGCGAACCGATCCCAAAGATAGCTCGGAAGTATGTCAGCCTCGGCTTCACCCCCTTCTCTTGACACTTAAGAATGAAGCAGACTAAATGCTTCCAGGAGTTCGGACCATACTGCATGGGGCACAGCTCTGCCCAGTTCAGAACCCTCTTCACGAACGGATGCAGCGGCAGCCTCAGCCCTGAGAGGAACGCGTCCTCAGGAAACATACAGAACCCCTCCGCCAGAGGCGTAGTGGGCCTGATACCTGGGCTCGGAAGGAAAATCTCGAATTCCCACGGGATATAGTAGGCGGCCCTGATAACATTGAGGTACTCTGCCTTCAGAGTGCTCGGGATACTATCTGCGTGGATCTTCACCAGAGTGTTTTCGCCCGGTACTGGCGGGATCGGCTCGATGTCTTTAATATCATTGGGATACATCCGAATCGACCCTGGATTCCTGAAGGTTACCGGGGGAAGCTCGAGACCGTGTCTCGGTGCGTACTCGTCAGGTGGGGAAGGACTGTCCGGGATGGTCATGGCTTTCTTCTTCCGACGAGGACGAGCCTTACGCTCGGGGGACGGCGTCGACAAGGGGGGAAGTGGTGGAAGATCTTCTCCTACCCCTGTCGGTCCACCAGCCGTGCTCTGACTAGCATCCTGTCCTTTGACCTCATCCTCCTCGTCCTCTTCACCACCCTCGGCAACCTGCTCGTCTTCGTCTCCCTCCTCTTCATCACCTTCTCACTCCTCATCCTCTTCCTCCTCGTCACCCTCATCCTCTTCCTCCTCGTCATCCTCCTCCATGGGCTCCTTCCCCGGTCTTCTGGACCTCAATGGGGACACCACAAAGACAACATCATCCCCATCATCTGACCCGGGGTCAGTAAAAACCTCCTCCTTCACCTTATACAAGCTCAAGGATGACGATGTTTCCTGCTCTGATTCCTCCGTAGAGCGACCGGATGAGCTAGCCTCGGATCCGAACTGAGTTTGCGACATCACTAAAAAGGAAAAATACTAACCTGGAATGGAGAAGGTTACGATCACCGGAAAATCTGCCGACGACAAGGAAAAATCCCGCTCTTGTTAAATTGGAAAGTGAGTAATAAAAGTATGAAGGAAGAAATGGGGGAGGGGATGGGGTTTTAAAGAGGAAAAGAGACTCCTCGATTCGCGCGAAAAAGATCTAGCCGTTGGATCTTATCTGACAAGATCCAACAGCTACCAAGATCTGAAAAAACTTTGGTCTTTGCGCCCATGACGTCAGCAATAAACGTAAAATTACCCCACTACCCCTTCACATTTTCTACAACAAAAGGGTTTTTTCCGCCAAGTCAGATGGGTCGACGCTCGGACGGAAGCGCAAGCCAATTCCCCCTCTATTTTTCACAGAGGGGTCGACGCTCGGATGGGAGCGCGAGCCAATTCCCCCTCTATTTTTTCACAGAGGGGTCGATGCTCGGATGGAAGCGCAAGCCAATTCCCCTTCTATTTTCACAGAAGGGTCGACGCACGGATAGAAGCGCGAGCCAGTAATTCCCCCTCTATTTTTTGTAGAGGGTCGACGCTCGGATAGAAGCGCGAGCCAGTAATTCCCCCTCCATTTTTTGCAGAGGGTCGACGCTCGGATGGGAGCGCGAGCCAATTTCCCCTCTATTTTTCACATAAGGGTCGACGCTCGGATCGAAGCGCGAACCAGTAATTCCCCCTCTATTTTTCCAAGAGGGGTCGACGCTCGGATGGAAGCGCGAGCCAATTCCCCCTCTATTTTTCATAGAGGGGTCGACGCTCGGATGGAAGCGCGAGCCAATTCCCCTTCTATTTTCATGGAAGGGTCGACGCTCGGATAGAAGCGCGAGCCAGTAATTCTCCCTCTATTTTTCACAAAGGGGTCGACGCTCGGATGGAAGCCCGAGCCAATTCCCCTTCTATTTTTCAGAGGGGTCGACGCTCGGATGGAAGCGCGAGCCAATTCCCCACATAGCATCCCGAGCACCAACCGCCCTCCTTAGACTCAGGGGAGCTCGGTGCTCGGATAGCATCCCGAGCACCAACCGCCCTCCTTTGACTCAGGGGAGCTCGACGCTCGGATGACATCCCGAGCACCAACCACTCACCTTTGACTCGGGGGAGCTCGGCGCTCGGATGACATCCCAAGCACCAACCGCTCTCCTTAGACTCAGGGTAGCTCGGATGGGAGCTCGGCGCTCGGATGACATCCCGAGCATCAACCGCTCTCCTTTGACTCAGGGTAGCTCAGCGCTCGAATGACATCCCGAGCACCAACCGCTCTCCTTTGACTCAGGAGAGCTCGGCGCTCGGATAGCGTCCCGAACACCAACCGCCCTTCTTAGACTCAGGGGAGCTCGGCGCTCGGATAGCATCCCGAGCACCAACTGCTCTCCTTTCACTCAGGGGAGCTCGGCGCTCGGATGACATCCCGAGCACCAACCACTCCTTTGACTCAGGATAGCTCGGCGCTCGGATGACATCCCGAGCACCAACCACTCTCCTTTGACTCGGGGGGGTCGGCGCTCGGATAGCATTCCGAACACCAACTACTCCCCTGACATAGAGGGGCTCGCCTGCCGACCCCTACATCTCGACAAACCGAGCCCCTGAAGAAAGCCTCTCCTCGCTCTTCCAACTAGCGAGGAGATCGTCCACAAACCCAAGGAGGTCGTCTGCCGACCTCCAAGCGTTCGACAAGCCGACCTCTCAAGAAAACCAATCTACAAAATCGGCCTCAACATCCCCTCGCTCTTCCAACTAGCAAGGTGACCCCAGGGTCTCGGCCACCGACCCCTAACGCTCGGCAAACAAGCCCCAACGGAAGGCCTCGACGTCCCCTCGCTCTTCCAACTAGCGAGGCGGTCGTCTACCGACCCTTGGGGCTCGTCCGCCGACTCCGTGGGCTCGTCCGCCGACCCCCAGGCCTCAACACAACGACATTCTGGTTCTCCTACTCCTCTACACAACCTCCCGCGCAAGCTCTGAATGGGGGATCCATTCCTCCTACCCCCTGGCCTCTTCGGAAGATCGCAGATCCTACTTTCTCACCCCAACATCCACCCTGCTCTTCCTACGGAGGCGAAGAATCACTCCTACATAGCTGGTTCACCCAGCCCTACAGGAGTGTGGGGCTTGTGATATGGGTTAGGAATAACGTGGCCCATCCTGGGCCACAGGATCCCCTCAGGATGCGCGCACTTCCGGATTCTCCAGATCCGCCACGTCAGCGTCGGAAAACTGTCCGGACGTCTGCCACGTCAGCCCTAAACCGCCCGGGTTTCCACCGCTTCAGCCAGACGGGTAACCGGGTCCAGACCCGGCCCCCAAAACGGGTCCAGACCCGGTTGCATCTTCTATAAATACCAGACCCCTACTCCTTCTCCAGGTAATCAATCTTTCTCCCACAAAACCCTAGTTACTACTACTCTCTCTCAGAGCCTAACTAGATCGTCGGAGGGTCTGCCACCGGGACCAGCCCTGGTGTTCCTAGACCGTCTGCAGGTACCCGAGACCTCGGATCCGAGCCTCCTGATCCGAGCCGAGCATCCAGCCTTGCCTCACTCCAGCCTGTCACCGGTACCGTTCGGCTAGCCGAGGGTCGTCTGATTAGGAGCTTCCTCCTTCAAATACATATCGAGTAAGAACTCACACCTGGTGCATCCACACGTCTCCCAGAAAACAATCGCATCAGGGTACATAGAATAAGTTAAGTTTGGATGCAAGTTTAAAAGATAACTTTAGATTTCTCACCGAACTTCTCGATCCAATTTCCATCATAACCCCCACACTTTGGAGGGAAATGATGGATGTAGCATGTCACTAAGCTTCTTTCTTTCTTATCCTAGTTATTTTTTTTCTAGCTGTATATATGACAAAATTTGCTTTGCCTTTCCACAGCTTTTAGTTTTGTCTGAAATACAAACTAGCTAGACTTTTTGTCATGGTAATGCATATTTATCCAATGTAATCCTTTTTTAGATATGTTAAGTACCTAGTGATGGTTCTATCTAATTACTACTATGCATCTAAAATATTGTTGTTGGTAACTTGTGTGACTGATATAATCCAATAACATAAATTGGCACAGACAAACTCGGATAAAATTATAAATCTTAATTAAGCAGAAACAACAAGTTCAATCTTAATTTCGATTAGATGTAGCATCCATAACCCCAAGTAAGTTTTGACTGAATGAAGATGATCCTATATTGCTGTAAGATGTGCTGAGATTATAATGTTTACATATAGGAAACAGGGACCTCTTGCATAATGTCATATGTGGAAAGTGCTCCCTGCAGTGTTGCTCATTTGATCATTGGTATCTAACAACTTGGTAACTAGCTAATTCTTCTACCATTTGTCCTGCTTCATAATATCCCAAAAACAATTAAGTACAGTCAAATCCAAATCACAGATTAGCCTTTCTGTCCTATTCTACATACATCCAATTTCAGCAATATTAATCACACTATGACATTTTTCTTCTCCATTTGCAGGTTGGAGATGTTATGGATGAGCCGAAGAGTGCGAGTTGTGTTGATGTTGGTCACGTCAAGAATTTTTTGTCGTCAGTTTTAAGTTAATTAGATGAACTCTTTAGTAAGTTTATTGTACGGATTGAAGTTTATTGTATGGATTTTTCTATGATGCTATGTTTTGATATAGTAGTACAAAAATTTGCAAAACTTTTATAGTTTCAATGGTATATTGACTTTTTCTATAAATCATTTTTTATTTGCATCCGGAGAATTGTTTTTTGTACAGGTAAATGGAAATAGCGTTCCTAAAATGATGTAAAAACACAACGCTATCAAAACGACAGCATTTTTTAAAATGTTGTATGTTTTGACTGTGTTTTCAAAACACTTAATTTTACGATGGCATTTTGAAAATGCTGTCAAAAGATAGCGTTTTGCGAATGCTATCAAAAAGATAGCATTTTTAGAATCGCTCTCTCTTTGATAGCGTTTTCAAAACGCTGTCAAACGACAGCGTTTTAAAAATGCTATAGAACAAACAGCATTGCAGAAACGCAATGAAATCTATAGCGTTTTGAAACACTGTCAAAGTGACAGCATTTTCCGAACTGCTGTCAATATTATAGTGTTTTCTTAAAACGCTACAAATTTATTATAGCGGGGGCTTTGCTAGCATTTGCAAAATGCTATCATAGGCCTTCTATAGCATTTTATGAATGCTGTCAAATGCCATATTAGTTAGTCTATTTATTTTTAAATTTTCCTACTGCATTATAATTTATCTGTACTATTTCAATTCTTCTATTCTTTGCACTTACACTTCTTTTCTTTCTCATTTATTTCTATACATCTATTTTTATTTTGTCTTATTCTTTTTCATTCTACTTCTTACTACTTTCATCATTTTACTTACTACACTTATTTTTAGAGCATTTATTTTTACTATGCTTTTTCTTATTTCTTTCCAATTTATTTTGTTTTTCAATTCCTTTGACAATCGATTACTTAATTTATATTTTTTTCTTTTCTTGTATTATATAATACGTAACATATTATTATTTTTGTATGAGAAGTACTTTGAATCTATATTGTCTTTCACCGTCACATTTTTTTTGTTCTGCTAATTTGTCTATGTGTTTAATACTTTCGTGTTTCGTTCTTAATAATCTCTTTTACTTTGTACTCTTATTCCCTTTTTATATCTTACTCGAAAACCATACTATTTTTTATATATCTACTTTATTTAAGTTTATGTTGTTTTCCACATTATGGATTTTATACTAAGTTCATTTTTCTTATTATTGATGGTTTTACTATATACAATAACAATTCTTTACATGGCGTGTTCAAAATACAACTTTTGCCCTAGTAAGTTCTGAAGAAAGAACTATTCTAAGGGCGGAAGAGTGTAACACCCCCGCAAAATGGAGTTATGATAATTTTGCCCCACGTGTGTTACACACATATATTTTGTACTATTATGTGTTATATCCATAACATTATAAAATTTTCTACGTATTTTTTACATATTTCAATTATTTATTTTATCACTCATCGAATTCATTTTTGTATTTGAATTTATTTTATTTCTTCCTTTTGAACCAACTGAGATATTTTCTAGATCCATTTGTACGTATGAAATATGCACACACATACACAGACTCTTTTAACTCACTCACTCACTCCCTTTATGTATATATTTATACATATACACACATACACTCATTTTTCCACTACTCCAGTTATTCACTTACCCCCTCACTTTTGTTTTCTTCTTCTTTTTCTCTTTCATTTCCGTCGACCCATCCCCTCAATCTCCTCACTAACTTCCCATAACCACCTAACCCACTAAATTCCAACCTAACTCTGCGCTAATTATTTCTCCCACTCCACTACTCCTAACCACTGACCATCCAACCTCTTTCTCTATATTTATTTTTATATGTGTATATATATATACACATACACCATTTATTTCACACCCTCTCCTCCCTTCCTCCTTGCTGTCGCATGATCACCCCAAGCACACCCGACCATCCTAGTTCATTCCATCACTCTTCTTTTCCAACTCCATACATAACTCTCCTTCACTACCTCTTTCTCTTTATATTTGTATATATCTATATAATAAAATACAAAGAAAGCTATCAAGTGGCTCACCTTCAATCTCCCCAAAATTAAAGGCTCAGATCCAACATCACAAAACACATTTTTCTCCAAAAATTTCAAATCCCAAAACCAAAATCCCCCCCCCCCCCCCCCCCCCCAAAAAAAAAAAAAAAAAAAAACTAAAAAACTCATTACTTTATTACTATCTCTCTTTTCTCTCTTCACTTTTTCATATTTATCTCTTTCTCTCTCTCCCTATCTTTCTCTCCCATTCTTTCTTTATTTACTTAGAAATTTAGATTTTAAGATTTCAGGTTTGTAAATTTTCATAATTTTTATGTTTTTTTTATTGTACATGTTATACTAAAAATAGCAAATATCTTTTCAGCAGTTAAATTTCATCATTTTTTACACTTATAGTTCTAAAAGTTAGATTTTACACCCCCATTTATAATTATTTTTCAACATATACTAATGGAAACATGGACTTTTATTTACAAATAATTATTTCCATACTATTCAGAACTTTTATTTACAAGTAATTATTGCCATACTATTCAAACTTGAGCTACATAATTATTGTTTTACTGTTTACAGGGATTTTCGTGTTTTGTATCGTTCCGAAGACATGCCGTAGGCACGTGCTCACGGGTAAATCTAGTATATATATATATATATATATATATATATATATATATATATATATATATATATATATATTT
This sequence comes from Hemerocallis citrina, assembly GCA_017893485.1. Taxonomy (NCBI): domain Eukaryota; kingdom Viridiplantae; phylum Streptophyta; class Magnoliopsida; order Asparagales; family Asphodelaceae; genus Hemerocallis; species Hemerocallis citrina. The sequence goes on from CM030363.1 coordinate 21,625,702, forward strand.
ATAGAAATCTTCGGTTGCACACTACTTTGGTGAGCACTCCGTGAGCACTCACCAAATAGAGCACCTATGAAAAATCCGAACCGCTCATATTGTTCTATATGCCTAAGATAGCCTAAAAATAAAAAATCAAGTAATTTGAAGTTCATTTGCCCATAATTTACATCATCACAAAATTGTATGGCTGAAAATTGTATGGCTGTATATATATATATATATATATATATATATATACACACACACACACTCAACGTCATCTCGAGCTTAATGTTGGAGTGTTTCATTGGAGTCTAAGAGCAATCGATTTCATATTCGACTGGGTGGACGTTCCTTTAACTTTCTAAATTTTATGTAGTAGTATTCATGATAGATTGTCATATATATGTGTGTGTGTGTGTGTGTGTGTGTGTGTGTGGCAGTTCCCCAACTTTGATTTGTTTTGTAGCATCATGATAGTTTCAATTGTTGTCTAAAATGAATTTCTATGAAATAACAGAAGTAGAGAGCATGGTAGATATTTACCTTCATCTTCGTGTTGAATATTAATCACAAGATTTAATAAAGTGAATAATAAGATTTATGAAATTATTTAATGCCAATATTGAATGTTGTTATTGAAAATTTTGTTATTAGTTTGTTAATTATTTGTTAGAGGGAGTATATTAATTTTATTCATGATTTGAGAGTAGATTGTCTGGTGAATAGTTGAATTGTATGGCATTGTCGAATAAGATGATTTAGGAAGTGGATTAGAATCCGAGTAACACATTTATATTTGTATCCCCGAGGAAGTTTAAAAGACTGTGAGGCTGGATAGTCTAATTAAAGTGTGGATTAGAGAAATGTGTGTTGCGGGTGGTCTTGGGTTTGATTCAGGGAGAGTTCAAATCATTCCTAACACTTTTTTTGAAATTAAATATGAGTCAGTAACCATTATTTTAATTCTTTGAAAGAATATCTATATAGATTGAGGTTGGAGACAGTTATAGTGTGAGGATTAGGAATCTATATTTGTTGCGGGTTTGAATCCTGTAGGGTTCGAATTTTGTTTAAAAATTCACTATTTGAGTATTTTTAACATAAAAATTGTATTTTTGGAGTTTTGTATAAATAGGAACTGGTACAAGCATTTTTTGGTTAAGTTTCCCAATGAATTAAATTATTAACTACGGTTTTGATTTTATTTACTCCTTTTAAATATTTTTGAGGATTAAGAAATTTCATTTGAAAGATATTAACTTTTGAGTATTTGGAAGATTAAACATTGATTTTGAGGGATATTAGCTTTTGAGTATTTTGGAGAATTAGAAATTGATTTTGAGAAAATTTATTTTATGGAAACTGGTACAAATGTTTTGGATTAAATTCCAGATTAGAATGAATGATTTAGTACAGATTTGGTACACACGTTTTGCATTGTGTGCATAGATGTTGCATTTGTCATTAGATTCATGGCATACACTGATATACTTATGACAGTCACTTTTACACTTTATATTCTGTATTCAAGTTTGTGATTGTTAAAATTGAAGATCACTTTTATAATAATATTGCATCAGTTGTATTCAGCTGACGTGCCCATGGTTCTCAAATGTTGCAGGACTCTGATTAGTGAATGACATGGGCGTGGTCTAGCAATGAGAGATGTTACGTGACTGAAGATTTAAGATGATATAAGTTGTATTTAATATACAATTTCCGCTGCGTATTGTAAAGAATATTGTTGTAATGGAAAAGTTAAAGATTTCCTGTATTTTTGTACGAAATTGAAGTAAAGATTCTGATTGTGCTACAAATTACCTTTGTTTAGAATTTGGGGCGTTACAGCCGCCTTCTGCCACAACTTCACTCACAAAGACCTGAAGGCCTCCCTCGCGAAGATGCCCGCTGAACATTTACCCGAGCTCCTGGAAAGGAGTGAAATATTAGAGTCGATGAAGCTCTTTATCCTCAAGGGAAGAACGATTCACCTTCTAGGAAAAAACGGAACAATGAAAGTGAGGAAGGATCTAGGAAGTTTCATAAAGACAGCGCAGGTCATCACCGTCCTCCTCTAGCACCACGCTTCGAAAAGTTAACTCCCCTTAATGCAAGCGTATCAGCCATTCTCATAGAAGTTGCAAAGGACGGAATAATTCGCCATCCCCACAAGATATCCGCATCCAGTAAAAGAAGGGATAGGAACAAGTGGAGTGAATTTCATTAAGACCATGGACACACTATTCGCAGCTGTCGAAACCTCAAAGAAAAATTTGAAGGCCTGATTCGTTGGGGCTACCTCTCCCAAATTTATTCAGCAAAACAACACTGCCGAATCCCCACTGGCACGAGGGGCAAATAAGCTTCGAGAGATGCCCTCTGAATCGCACGACTCAGAACACATGGTCATTCTCCAATCCATTCATGGAGGTCCGATAGGGGGAGACTCCAACTCCTCTCGTAAAGCCTTCGTTAGGGAAGTTAACTCAGTAGATAACATCCCGCCTGCCAAGAGCACTGAGGTCCCGATATCTTTCTCCGACAAGGATTTAGAAGGTGTCCGAACACCTTACTGCTATGCATTGGTCATAAACCTTTGCATGGTGATTCATGAGGTACGCCGCATCCTAGTGGACAATTGCATCTCTGTAAACATCCTTTTTATGAACACTTTCAACGGCCTCAAGCTCTCCAGAGACTGACTAAAGCCGGTCGGCAATACACTCCACGTATTCTCCGGTGTTCCCGTTCAAATAGAAGGAATCATCACACTTGATGTGACAACAGGAAAAGCCCCCACTATTTGAACAGAAGCATTGGACTTTATGGTAGTTGACGTCAAAGCTGCATACCATGCAATATTTGGTCGTCCAGGCCTGCCGGCCTTTCATTTAGAATCTTCTGACGACCACAAGAAAATGAAGTGCGTGTAGGCAAAGTTGTAAGGAGCCAACTCGCAGCACGAGCATGCTACACCACGGCAATGGGAGGCTCGGTCTTCCCTCTTGACACAATAGATCTACTGCCAGAAAGCAGTCACAGTAACTCCAAAACCATAAACAAGCTTGAAGCCATTGCCATAGAAAATCTCGCTAAGAACTTTCAAACCTGCCAAATCATCTCCCACCATGTCTAAATTCATTCTCATCGAAATACAGTAATAGAATTGAACTCCTCGCCCAAAGCCACTTCGATCATTCAAAGGAAGGAAACAGTCATGCCTAAACACATTGGCGAACTTGAATATCTCCCCTTCTCTCTGCAAAACAAGTGGAAGCTTGCTCCATAACAAGAAAGTGCAGGCAAGGCCTATCAAGTTGTTCACCTAATGGCTCATCAGCAAGGACTTGGAAAGTGGAATATCTCATGAACTTCAACAAGAATGCTTAACGCCCGCCTCCTTTATATATTTTGAATATTTTCTAATAAAGGCCAGCCACTAGAGCAGCCGTTTAGCTTTATTTTTAAATAAAGACCACTTTCGCTACCAGTCACTGCATGTAATAAAGGCTAACCACTAGAGTAGCCACTTAGTTCTACTTTCCAATAAAATTTAGTATTAATTTTTGCAGAAGTATTGTACAGTTCTCTGGATGCAAATAATGAGTTAAATGCCAAGATTACTCCTAAAAACGGTACCAAAAACTCATTAAAAGCTCCTTATAAGACGAGTTTGGAGCATATATCCATAGCTCGGAGTTATTCTAACAATTTGCAACAAAGCAAATTCAGAGTTCGTCTCGCCATTCGATCTGCTCCTGCAACTCGTTAACACCTTAACGACTGGTTCGGAGTCCATACCCATGGCTTCGGGTTGCTTTAGCAACTTGCAATCTAGCACGTTCATAGCTTAACTCGCCATCCGATCTGCTCCTACAACCTGTTAAATCCCTAAACAACAAGTTTGGAATCCATACCCATGGCTCAGAGTTTCTTTAGAAACCTGCAATCAAGCACGTTTAGGGCTCAACTCGTCATTCAATCTATTCTTGAAACTTGTTAAAATTTCTTAATGACAGATTAGAGGTCTAAAATCATGGATTGCAGTTACTCCAACAAACTTGCAAAAAAGAAAGCTTCAGATTTCAACTCACCAGTCAATGCGACTCTCACAATTCATTGGAGAACATATACAACAAGTTCAGAGTCCAACTCTCACCTAGAGTTTCTCCGACAACTAGCTCAACACAAAATGACAAGTCCAAAGTCCTACTCTCCACAAGAGCAGCTTTGACGACCAGCCAACCCCCAAGACGACGAATCATAGGAGAAGTCATCGGCATGTAAAAGACTTCTTATTTCACAAACAAAATGTCTTGCTACAACTGCATAGTCACAATGAGTCTACGTCTCATGCCTATGAATAGCTACAAAATTCTTTCAAACAATATACAACAGGTTGTCCAACGCGTCGTCCTCCCAGCTACACGATAGAGGGATGTTCTGCCTAAGATTCACAAACCTCTTCACCAGCCTCCTGTCAGTAAACGGCTCCCCAGGGCCGCCAAAACTCTTGACATTAAAATTCAAGAGTATCCTTTCTTAGACGAGCAAGCTCCAAGTCTTTCCTACTGCCTTCACCTGAGCAAGCTCCAACTCTGTCGCACGAGAACGCTTTGTGCAAACAGAAAAGTCCGAACTCCGTCAAGCGCAGCATATTGCAATGGAGAACAAGCACAGCATCCCAAAGACCCCATTCGATGTACACGACTACTTATCAACAAAGAGAAGAACGGAATCACTTCAACACTGAACAAACACAAATGACTTCACTTCAATATCAAGAAGATTAAGAACACCCACAACTCATTCACCCCAAAAAATGAGTTCGGCGCTCCGCGCGCCAATTGAGTTCCTCCGTCAAAGAACTCGTTAACTCCAAACAACAATTTTGATGCCTTGCTCACCGCTCAGGCTCATCAACAACTTGTTAGCTCCAAACAATGATTTCAACGCCTCACTCACCACTTGAGCTCCATCAACAATCTGTTGACTTCAAACAATGAGTTCGACACCTTGCTCACCGCTTAAGCTCCATCAACAACTCGTTAGCTTCATACAACGCGTTCAATGCCCTGCTCTTTGCTCCAGCTCTGTCAATAACTCGTTAGCTACATTCAACAAGTTCAATATCTTGCTCACCGCTCGAGCTCCATCAACAACCTATTGACTTCAAACAACGAGTTCCACGCCTTCCTCACTGCTTGAACTTCATCGACAACTCGTTAACTTCGTACAATGAGTTCAACGCTCTGCCCTTCGCTCGAACTCTATCAACAACTCGTTGACCCCAAACAACAAGTTCAACTCTCTGCTTTTTGCTGAAGCTTTTCCAACAGTTCGTTAACTCTATACAACGAGTTTAATGCCCCACTTTTAGCTTGAGTCCTTTCAACAACCCTTTAACTTCATGCAATAGGCTCTCATCCAACGCTGGCCTAGAGTTGTCTCTTAAAACTTGCTAGAATCTAATAGCAAGCTAAACGCCCAACTCCGTCACTGAGTTGTCTTTACAAAACTTGCTGGGACCAAACGGCAAGTCCAAACATTAAAATTCGTATAGAGTTTCCTCTCTAAATTTACGGGATGCAAATAGCAAGTTCAACGTTCAACTCCATCTCAGAGTTGCCCATCTAAATTTGTTGGGATCAAATAACAAGCTCTATGTCCAACTCCGTCTTAGAGATGCCTCTACAAAACTTGTTGGGCACAAATGACAAGTTCAACGTTCAACTCCGTCTCAGAGTTACCTCTACAAATTATGTTGGGCGCAAACGACGAGTTCAACCTCAACTCGATCCTAGAGTTGCATCTACGAGCATGCTGGGCACAAACATCAAGCTCTACAACCAAATCCATCTCAGAGCTGCCTCTCCAAACTTGCCGGAATCAAACAACGAGCTCTACAACTAACTCCGTCTCAGGCCTCTACAAAATTTGCTGGGAGAAAATGACAAGTTCAAACATTCAACTCTGTCCTAAAGTTGTCTCTACTCACTTGCCAGTCATAGACTGCAAGCTCTACATCCAACTCCATCTCAGATTTTCCTCTCTAAACTTACTGGGCGCAAACATCAAGTCCAAACGTTCAACTCCTTCTCACAGTTGTCTCTACAAACTTGCTGGGCAAAACAACAAGCTCTACGAACTTGCTGGGCGCAAGCAACATGCTCTACGACCAACTCTGCCTCAGAGTTGTCTCTAAAACTTGATGGGCATAAACAATAAGCTCTACATCCAACTCCATCTCAGAGTTGTCAATCCAAACTTGTTGGGCTCAAACAGCAAGTTCAAACGTTCAACTCCGTCTCAAAATTATCTCAACAAACTTATTGGGATCAAACATCAAGTCCGCATTCCAACTGCCTTCCAAAGTTTATTCTTGCAATAGCTCTCCTAGCTCAGCTACATACACATGATCCGACGATCAAAGCACTCAACTCCCATACCAACAGAACACTTGCCCAACAACAAAATGCTCGATTGATAAAACAAGCTAAGAACACAATGCTTGGTCAACAAAAGAGCGGTTTAACGAAACGAGCGACGAGACATTTCGTCGATGAAAGAGCGATTTGATGAGATAGACCAAGAAATAAACATTTGGCAGGCAAAATATCGAAGTCAACACTTGGCGAAATTCTAAACTCCTCAAAAATTCCAAGATTTGGCCAAACTCCAACCCATGATCCACAAGAACTCAAAAAGTCTCTCGCCAACACTAGAATAGAGGTCATGATATTAATTCCAATGAACTTTTGAGTATTGCGAAATCAAGAACCAAAGCATCAGAGTGGATCCACAAGAATGTCAAACCCTTTGTCCCTGATACCAACATTAAATTTATTGTAGTCAACAATGGAGTCCTCACGCCTAACTCCATTGGTGCTCATATTCTACTCCTAATAATGGAAAACCAATATGCTTCTCTTGTTGAAGCTGAACTTGATTTCCACGTCTGAATATCAAGACCACAATCCATGGAAATTATTCAAGAACCTTTCCTTCCATCACATGCTTCATTCAAGCTCAAGTTTGAACATACTGAAATCTAAAAAAAACATTCAAAGGTTGTCAAATCCAAACCGGATATCAAGTTCAAGAGAACAGCAAAATCCTTGAACTGCTCTAGGGGTAGGGATGGCAAATGGGTCGGGCTAACCTGCGACCCGCCCGCCAAACCCGGCCCGTAAGAACTTGGTTTGAGTTCGGGATCGGGTCGAACCCGCGAATATAAACGGGTCGACCCGGGTCGTTAAAACGTGGATTTGGACCCGTAGAACCCGGCTCGCGAACCCGGTGAAGAGTGCTCGACCCGCTCGCGAACCCACGGCTTTCGAACCGTTAGACCCGTACGGGTCAAACGTTCAACCCGTACGGGTCGACCATTCGACCCGCAAGTCCAACATCAGAATTGCCCTCTAACGGCTGTTGTAGCAGTTTTTTTTGTTTTTTCTGGTTTTTTTTGGTTTTTTTTGTTTTTTGTTTTATTTTTTACCTATAAATATCCCTTAAACCCAAACTAAAAATTTCACACCTTACTCTCTTACTCTCACTACTAATACTACTCAATTCAATCTCAATTTATTCCAAATTTTGTGAACAAAGAAGCTCGCAACTAAGCAACATAGAAATGATCAAACGAGAAATTTCGATCGTATCGAATTCAACATTCAACAACGTCTTCAAGTCTTCAACTCCTCCAAGGCTCCAACAAAGAAGCTCTCTTTCTATCTATATATGATCTGGACTTCTACTTCAATTTTTATTTTCACTCTCATTTTATATACGAGTATCTGCGAAGGACGGTATCAAAATTTCACAACCCTCTTATTTTCTTGTTATTTTTTTTGTAGTTATAATTTTTTTTATCATATTTGTTTGTTGGTTTTTTGATCTTCTCTCTCACAACCCTCTTATTGTTTTCTTGATTTTTTTTAAACTTATCTCGCCTAGATTGTATTTAATTTTTTCACATACACTACTATATCAACATGTTTAGATCACGCGGTAGCGGCCGTAGCCAAAGTGGACAAGATTCCACCGGCATTTCTCGTAGGCCTCTAATTGTCCCACAAAATGAGCCCGCCGAAGAATACCCTATGACCTAATACATTGGTACACACGATAAGTTTGTAGGAGACATAGACATAGAAGAAAAACCACAAACACAAGCAACCGAAACAACATAAGCGGGTAGTAGTAGAAAAACTAGAGGGAAAACTAGTGATTGGCAAAAAATTTATGATTATATTCCGGACGAAGAAAATCCGGGTGTAGGCTTAGAAGTTGGTAAAACATGTTCGAAGCCATACAAATGGAAGAGGGGTGAGGGAACGGGTACAATAAGACGACACATCCAAAATGCACATAAAAAACTTCTTGTAGACCTACCCGGGCAACAAAAAATTCACCCTAGGACCGGTGTAGTTGATAGCCATTCTTATGATCCCAAACTTGTTCGTTGAGAAATGGCCCGACTAGTAATCAAGGAAGAGTTACCATTTTCCTATTCCGATAGTAGGGACTTAGAAACTTTTAATCAAACCGCATTAAACCCCCATTTTAAAAGAATTCCTAGGAATACTTGCAAATCAGATTGTTTTAAAATGTACAATGCAATGAGATTAGTTTTGATTGCAATTTTATGGAGTTTAACTTGTAGAGTTTCTTTAACTTCCGATTGTTGGATGGGTTGCAACAATATTCCAATGATGGGAATAACTTGTCGTTGGATCGACAGTGATTGGATCATTCATAAAATGATCATATTACTTGCCGCATTGCCCTATCCCCATAGTGGTAATGAAATTGCAAATTGTATTTTAGAAATTTGTGATGTTTTTCATATTCGTGATAAAATTATGTGTATAAGTTTTGGATAATACATCTAACAACAATGCATCAATTAGTATATTAAAAACCGCATTAAACCATCCATCTGACAATATTTTTCATGTTAGATCTACATGTCATATTTTAAATTTATGTGTTCAAGATGCATTAAAAATAGTCGAACCATATATCTCTACTACTATAATGGGAGAAAGCCTTAGTGTAATTTGTCCATCTACCAACCTGTGCAATGCACATGCGTAACTATTGTAAATGAGGTTTTAGATCAAATCCAGACTACGTCTAAATTTTTACTTTAAAAAAATATATTTATTAAGACGTACATCGCACATGTAAACTACTAGTAGTTAAAATTAGAAATTGTGTACATTTTATTGCATTAAGTGGCCCTATATTTCAAGAATGGAAAGCTTGGTGTAGGCTTAAAAATGTACATTTTAGAAAATTTCAAAAGGATTTTAAACACCGATGGAACTCTACTTTTGATTTGGTACATGTTGTTACTGAATATAAAGCATGTATAAATAATTTTTGTATGGCAAAAAATCTGCCAAATTTTGAAATAACTCTCCAAGCTTGGTTTTATGCCGAATCTTTGTTAAAATTTTTAGAACCTTTTAAAACAGCAACTTTCAAATTTTCAAAATCTTATGAATCTACTTCTAATAGCATTTTTATTTCAATAGTTACTATGATGCAAACTTTGAATGAAATGATTAATGATGCTTTTATTGGTGATATTGTGAAACCTGCATACACCAAAAGTTTTAAGTATTTTAATCCTCCTCCTATGTTGTATTGTATTGCTACTGTAATGGATCCTCGTATCAAATTAGAAGGTACGAAGAGTTTGATTGAAATATTTTTTACTTGGGGAAGATGAATCTGAAACTGATTGCGGAATATTTTTAGCTAAATTTGAATCGACATTAAATAATTTGTATGATTATTATGATAGAAGTTTTTCATCTATTAGTACTACTACTTTAGTTACTTCTTCTTCTTCTACTTATACAGGTAAGGGTTAGAATAAATTAGATGATCCCACATTTAATTTACTTGCAAAAATTCAATCAAAAAAAAAACTAGGACTAATTAACCAAATGAATTACATTGGTATAATTAACAAGATTTTGAAAGTTTTACTTCTTCACTAGATATTTTACAATGGTGGAAAGACCATGAACATACTTATAGTGTTCTTAAATATATGGATAACGATCTACTAACTCCTCCTGTCTCTACAGTTGCTTCACAAAGTACATTTTCTACAAGTAATAGGGTTCTAACCGATTACAGGAATCTCTTGAAGCCCCAATCGTTGGAGATGCTCGTCTGCATGGAAGACTGGATGAAGCCCAAAGATAGGACTCAAGGAGTAGGGTTCAAAACGTCTACAAGTGGAAGCAACTCGCTAGAAGAACAACAACAACAACAACAATAGCAATCAACATGAAAAATTGAAGACCAACAACAACAACAACAAATTGAAGACCAACAAATTGAAGAAAATTGTAAATGTATAAAAAATTGTATAAAATCTTTGTTTGTTATAAAAAATTAGGATAATTGAAGATAAATGAAATTGTATCGAAGAAATTTGTTATTGTATAACAAATTTGTAGGAAATCTTTATTTCTTATTACAAATTGGGAAAATTGTATAAGTTGAAATCATATTAATAATATATACATTTTTTTTGGCAATTTCACTCTTTGAGTCTTATTATTATTATTTCATTTTTTTATTTATTAAAATTACAATTTTTTAAGTTAAAAAAAAAAAAAAAACGGGCCAACCCGCGACCCGATCCGACCCAGGTTGGACCCGAAAGGGTTCGCGGGTTGGGCAAGTCGACTTATTGCACTTACGACACGGCCCGACCCGGCCCGGTTGCCACTAGGACCCGACCCGAACCCACCCAAGTTAGGTTCCAACCCGGACGGGTTCAACCCGACCCGACCCGGTCGACCCGTTTGCCAACCCTATGTAGGGGCAACTCCACCAACAACAAGTTCTGCTACTACAACACCTAAACAAACCCAAAGTCGACGAAATCCCAAATCTTCGAAGATAGCATTCAAAGCTCCACTGTGAAGTCGATCAAAGTCTAGTTAAATAGCAAACTTCCAACTCCTCACAAACTCTAACCCAAAGCTCAATCTTGGCCAAAACCCAAGCTGCAAAAAAGCTTCAACAGCAAAGGAAATGAAAGAACCCAACACCAGGCTCCTCAAAATTCCACCCAGACTCCGAAGCTCCAAATCTTGTACCAGAAGTGAACGGTCGGGTCCACAACCCGACTTCCAAACCCGGGTCAAAACCCGACTCTAAAATATAACTGCACAGCTCGACTTCGAAGGGTTTTCAATTCCAAAAACCCGAAGTCCTACAAGCCACCTCCCTAGCTCAGTGAGCTACTTTGAAGTGTTCATCAAGTCGCCAAGTCACCGAGCTCCACGTCACTGAGCTCCACATCGCTGAGCTCCAAGTCACCAAGGTCCAAGTTACCGAGGTCCAAGTCACCGAGCTCCAAGTCATCGAGCTCCCAAGTCGCATGAAGTAGCTCGTCGAGCTCGAGCTCACCAAAAATGACTCCGCTGAGCTCACAGCTCACCCAACATCGAGGTTGTCCCTGAAAACAAGAAGGCAAAGAAGAAGAAGATGAATAGTAGCTCAGCAAAATGGTTGTCCAAGCTGATGGGATCTCGCAGCCATTGCTAGTCGTAGGATATCTAAGAGGTTCGGGCATGCACGAGATGGACGCAGGGGATCGAGCCACCCCACCCCGCTTCATCCTTACCGATCTGACCTACTTCTCATCCGCCCGTTCGCTCAGATTCGTGAGCTCCGTCGTGATCGACGCAATAGATAAGGCCATGTCACCCCTTCTCCACTGCCTTCACATCACAGCCACTCAATCCCATCAACAGGGGAGCCAAGTGGTTATCAATGCTCACGATTGCTCCAAGTTTCGTGCCCTATTTGATAATTTAATAAAAATCCCCAAAATTAAACTAAAATTCAAAAATTAACTAAAAATTCTAAAAATAATTATTAAATTCTGAAAAATAATTAGAAATTGGAATAATTAGTTAAAATTTGAAATGCAATTTTAAATTTGGGAAATTTTATTTTAAAAGTCTGAAAATTCATGGAAAATTCCAGAAAAAAATGGAAAAGTATGCAAAATTATTCACCACCTCTAGAAGCTTCTGATCAGTTTTAGGTATCTCCATTCATCCCTGAAAGCTAAGATTGTACTCCAGAATTCTAAACTAAGGCAAACTACTTCCTGAAGACAAGAAAATTGTCTTCCGTGAGTGGGGGGCTTATGATAATAGTAAAAATCACAGTAAATCAGGGTCATACTATTCTAGCACATATCCTAAAGCTTCTATAGGCAGATTAATCATAACAGGCCTCTTTAACTGGTTTGGGCATTTTTTAGGCCTATCGACAAGACATTGGCCGCTTGCATGCCCATTTAAAATGATTAGGTCCACTAGAAGAGACACTCATTCCATGAGGGTTGTAAGTCAAATCTCTTATCTCCAGGCAAGAGAGCCTTATCTCTTAAGGGGAGAGTCAACCGAAGATAATGGATTCATATCAATCTAATGAATTCATATCAATCTTCTAACTATTTCTCAGGCCTATAATTACCTTCCTCCCTCCTCAGTTAGAAGGTAATTGGCAAATTCTTTTTCAAACTCTCTTTCTCTCTTTGGTCATGACTTGAGCGTCAGAGAGTTTGTCATCGGGGCCACCTCCAGTGTTTCAGACTTTTTGCAGCTCCATCGGCCGCGTCAACAACTGTCGATTCAGATCAAGGTGTTCAATGAACAATCCAGATCCAATTTCAAAAGCTCCAACCACTTTTTACGGCTAAGATAAAAGGTTAGATCTTTAGTAGTTTCCTTCAAAATATAAACTCATTATTTGTTTGCTCCCACACCAGGATAAGTAGCAACATTACTTATTACGTCCTAATAAAGGGTAGTTTTTGAAAAAGACTATTGTATTTTAGAATAATTTTGAAATTAGATAAAGCTTGAGGGGTTTGGATTATTATTTCTAAAGGCCCATAACTTTTGGGCCACTAATGCATATGGATATTTGATACATTATTTTTTGGTCTATATGATCCAGAAGGAGAAACTCTTATTGAAGTTTAGGGCTATCTAATCTAATTTAGCCATATATCTACCTAATGAAAATTTTTATGTAGGAGTTTTATTTGAGAAACAACCTCAACAATTTTAACCTGGGCTCGAAGTCGGCGCCTGCATCTTGACGAATCTCTGAGATTCATAGTCTCAACTAGTATTTGTGACTTGACCTTACCTCCGCCACCTTGACGCAACACCAATGCCTCAACTCTTTGACTTGATAAAACCTCATCACCAATTCACTTGAAAAAACAACTCGATCAACACGCCACATCAGTTCAAGATTGTTCACCATGGGCTATAATACCACTTGTTATGATTAAAGGCCCGTTAACTTTCGGTCCACTAGTGCAGATGAATATTTGATAAATTATTCATTATCTTATATGACTTAAAAGAAAAAATACTCCTATTGAAGTCTAGGGTCTAATATAAGTTAACCATCTATTTATCTGAATGATTTTTTCAATATGAGACTATCATTCGAGCCAGAACCTCAACAAGGGCTAGAGCCTTGATATGATAATGGTTCTTGGCACTATTATAACCGTTCCGTCCTTCAGTGGAAACACCACTTCCCGTCTGACTTGCATGTGTTAAGCATGCCGCTAGCGTTCATCCTTAGCCATGATTAACCTCTCCATGAGAATCATAGTTGCATTATTTATAGTTTTCTTGTCCGTAGGCAAAGCGGATTCGGAATTTCTTTCAATATAGCTTTGAGATTAGCAAATTAATCTACGGACAACAATTAGTTAAGATAAAAATTAAAGAGAAATAAACATGTTATTTTCCATTTTAGTTAATCACTAGATTAAGTCATTCATGTCAATGCGATTTGAAAGGTTGTAAAGATGCTAACAATTGTGATGGTCTTTGGTACCAAGGACCTAACACGATACTCAAGCAAATAACAAAAGACGAAATCAATCTTCTCATTCCTCAACATATTTCTTAGGAGGTTACTGTTGGATGTGGGCATCTAACAATTACTCTGCCTCAACTTAAAGCAAGTTATCTTCTTACTGGGAAATATTTTTCTGCTAATTCACTGCAAAGAAAAAGATCATTCCCGGCATTTTTTTGGGCTTCACCGACGTTTATAAACGCCGAGGAAGATCCTACCGGCGTTTGGAAAAACATCACAACAAACGCCGGTGCAGCACGTGCCGGGAATTATTCGGGCGCTTTTGAAAACGCCGGTGTTGGTGTAGTATATCACGACATTTGAAAAACACCGGGGTATACTTTTTTTAATTTTTTTTATTTATTATTTTTTTGCGGGGAAAAAGCTACCCCGGTGTTTTCAAAAATGCCGGGGTAGGTACACATTTATTAAAAAAATTTTAAAAAAATTAAATTAAAAAAAAATAATAATGAAAGAATCTATAAAAAAAAATCATTTTCACATACATTGTTTTTGCTAATTCAAGATTACATTGTTGATCATAAAATACATGGTCTAAGCACCTAATTCACCCTAGTACACGCGCTTGAGCATACTAATTAGACTCTATCTCCATTCTCCAATTGAAGTGCATTTCCTCCTCTCAGTTGAACCCTGCAGGGTGCAAATAGAGCAACATGAATAGACTCAATTACTGAAGAATCGAACTCAATTATCGATGCTAAACAAAAGTAATACTAGTATACCTAATTTGAGATGGAGCTCATTATTGAATTGGGTTGATCCTAATTTGAGATGCACTAGAAACTTCGGATTGTTCTTGCTGTTGGTGTTGTTGTTGCTTATGTGCACCTTTCCTGAAAGGTTTAGTGTACAAAATACAAGAGAGAGAAGGAAAAAAAACAAATTCAATAGTTATAAACCTCCTAAACAATCATAAGATTCTAATGTAAGTTTGTTTAAGTACAGAAGAATACATCTCAGCAAACTTTGCCATTTCCTTCTCTTGACGTAATTGTTCCCTTTTCTGCCTATCATCTTGACTGTTGCTACCATGCATATCTCTCATCTCCTTAAAACGCTGAAAGTACTACCAAGTAAATGTTAGAGGGGTATGACAAACATTAAAGGGTTTTTTTTTCTTTTTTCTTTTTGGAATAAAAGCTTCAGGTTTTCCGGTTTACATTGGTCACATATTAGAAAACACTGCACCTTCAGCAAAATAACAACATCTATGGCCAAGCCAGATAAAACAGGAAATTACTAGTGTAGAAAAGATGATATGGACATATGGTTAGTACTTTCACATCATATTGACATATAACACATAGTTTAGTGAAGAACCAGTGTGGGAAACACCCTATTACAAAATGTGCAAATCAAGCACGACGAGGCATTGATTAAAATTGAGGTCAGGGAAAGCTTTACAATTTTCTTATGCTAGGAAAAAAAAACTAGGATAGAATTATAATAACATAAGTGTCCACCTATGATAACAAGGTGAAAATAATAACATCGAACTCAGATATCAAGTATGATATATCTCAAACAATATTCCAGATTCCAAACCCATATACTAAATGCATGTGTGTAACAACCAGTTACAAATATGCACATCAGTAATCAGATTTTTTAAAAATGCATAAGCTGAAATATGTTGTCCCTTTGACAAGCTAATTGTTCTAGACATAAATTTCACGATTTTAGGTGGTTCTGTATATGAAATGCAACCCAATACATATATCTCTCAGAGCTAGATGTACATCAGTTAAAACGTACACCCATATATGCGCACAGGCCCTTGTCTAAATTTGGAGAGATGCAACCTGACAATGTATCCATGTTGAAGAGGGATCCAATTTCAAGAAGAAAATTTAAAGAAAATATAATACTAGAATACTTATAGGGACACTCCATTCATTGAAATATTTACATCTTTGTGTGATAATGATAATACGTTTAACCTTGCTTGGGATGACATTATTAAAATGAGGTTCACATACCAAAGTTCTGCTTTGTAACATAATTCATTCTGTTCATTTTTGAAACGATAATTTCCCCCCAATTCCACAAACCCGAATTATTCTTCTAATAATCCCAAATTCTCAAATTCACAAATTAACCTATTATCAAATTTGTAAATCCATACCTAATATTTGTTAACTCTTTTCTCTTTTATTTTTACAAAAATCCTACAATATGCATTAAAAAGGGGCATTAAAAAGGGGGCTTTTTACACATACAAGGGATGATCAACTAACTACTGACGAGAATAAAAAACCAAGCTTTTTTCCTTTTCTCGAAACCCCTTTCCCCAAATAAAACCCTAACTTCACACTTCTCACATTACGAACCCTAACAAACTATTCAAAATATCTACCAACTATTCTGTTGCTGCTTATTACGGTGTGGGAGCAAACAGATAGTGAGTTAATAAATGAAGGACACTACTCAAAGTCAAACCTGTGACCTGGCCATTATAAACTATTAGGGCTTCTGAGAAAGAATCTGGATCATTGATTAATCTCCTGTGATCTGAATTCGACGGTGGATGATGCAGCTAACGGACCTGCAAAAATGCCTGAAATACCGGGGGGTGGCCCCGGCGACAGACCCTCCGACGCTCAAGTCAGAACCAGAGAAAGAGAGTAAGAGAGTGAAACCTGGTAAATTGTTGATTACCGGTGACTGAAGAGGGAGGTATTTATAGGCCTGAGAGACATTCTAGAGATCGAATCGTAACCGTTGGATCTTTCATGTCTACCCCCCTGAAGAGATAAGATATCCATGGGGGATAAGAGATTTGAATCCTAGCCAACATGGGCTGGGTGTCTCTCTTAGTGGACCTAGGCTATCACTTTTTATGGGCTTGTACGAAGCCCATGTCTCGAAGTGGGCCTAGGCCTGTAAAATAAGCCTGTGATGGCTAATCTTCCTGTAGATGCTTTGAGATCCGTGCAGGGATCGTATGGCTCTGATCTGCTGTGATTTTTACCATCATCATAAGCCCTCCACTCCCGGAAGGCAATTTTCATGGTTTTCGGAAAGTAGTACGTCTTATTTTTAGAATCTGGAGAATAATCTTAGCAGTCGGAGTGTTCGAAGATACCTGGAGTGATCTGTGGCTTCTGAAGGCAGTGAATACATTCCTGAATTTTTCCATATTTTTTCGGATATTTTCGAATTTTCTGGGAATTTTTCCATAGTTCTTCGAATTTCTCCGAATTTCATGAAATTTTCTACAATCTCAAAATCACTCTTTCGAATTTTATAATTAATGAATTCAATTTTAATTATTTTTTTCAGATTTTTAAATTATTTTTCCATATTTAAATAATTATTTTTGAATTTTTTAATTATTTTTTCGAATTTTTAATGATTTTTAAATGATTTTTTAATTAACCGGATATGGGCTCGCTTTTTGGAGCGATCTGAGGCAGAGATCGTGCCTAGCTCGCGCGTTGAGGTGGATCCAACGGTGGAGAGGGCTTGATCACTGGCCGAAAAAATCTGGAGCGTTGATTACGGGGCAGCGTTGATTTCGGAAGATCTGATGGCTGTTAGCTTTCTTCTCCTATCCCTCACCTCGGCGAACCAACTCGCCGAGCTACCGCTTGTGCCATTGAATCTCGAGGATCTCGTGGAGATGTCGCACCCTTGTCGACCTTTGGGAGCGTCAAGCTAGCTCCACACGGTCGAGCTACGGGGATTCGGAGCTCCGCCGAGCTATCGAGCTCGAGCTTCGTCGCCACGCTATGGCGCTATGGGCTCACCGAGCTACGGGTATCTTGCTGAGCAATGGAGCTCGAGTTCTCGCCGAGCTACGGGGATCTCGCGGAGCTATGGAGCTCGAGCTCTCTCCGAGCTATGGAGTGGTGATCTTCGCAAAGCTATGAAGCTATGGTTTCGCCGAGCTATGGAGCTCGAGATTCTCGCCGAGCTATGGTGGTCTCGGAGCTTTCGCCGAGCTATGGGTTCGCCGAGCTACGGGTAGTGATCTTCGTCGAGCTATGGGTTCGCCGAGCTATGAAGTATTGATCTTCGCCGAGCTATGGGTTCGCCGAGGTACAGAGTTAGAGTTTTTCGAGCTCTGTTTTTGGACCTCATGGGTTTCGGCGAGGACCGTGGCTTGGAACGATCGTGGGGGCTCGTCGGTGAGCGGTGGAGCTCAGCTTGGTCGAGGCGGTGGCTCAAGATGGCGTGACGACGAATTTGGGCGAGCTCCATTCTTGGGTTTTTGCCGAAGAGGTGAAGAAGGCTTTGGTAGCAAAATTTCGAATAAGAAGAAGGAGAGAAGAAGCGGAGCGGAGCGGGTGCGATGTTGGGTTTGGATCCGACCCATTAACACTCCTTTGCTTTCTTCCTACTTCTGAGCAGATTTTGGGATCTCGGATCCGACTCGTTAGCACCCTTAGTTGATTTCCTGACTTCATTTGTGGGTTTTTTGGAGTTGGAACTAGGGATTGGGTTCACACAAAAATATTCATATATGTCGTGTATAGGCAACAAATACATATACGAGCATCTTCATGTGAGTGTACCCATCTTCTAGTCTTCAAAAAAAATCTCATTTTTGCTCGGAGTTAGATCGTCTCCGTTGTGATGTCTCCTCGTTGAGGTAGGAGTAATATTGTGCCTGGATTGTTAGAGTTGGTTTTAATCAAGAGAGTTTTGATCAACCTTGGAGTTGTCATGGGATAGTAGGCTTTGTCTCAAGTGGAGCTTGATGAGTAATAGATCTTTGTTGGTGGTGTACATAGCGCCCACCAAGTGTTTGTGATTTTTCTCACCCCACTATAGTCACCAAGTGTTTGTGAGATTGCCTCTTCCAAGACGTTCACAAGGTGGTTATGAGATTGCTCTTAGGTGTTGTTTCTTCTATTGACCGAACATTGTGGTGACCGTTCGTGCTGTCAACTGACTGTTTGGTTGTTAAGTTACTGATGTTGTTGGACCCGGATCGGTGTGATTCGATCGTCGATTCGTTGAGAAGAGCTTAGATGTTGCCTTGTGGCGATTTTACCCTCTCTTGTCCTATAAATAGGGGTTGATCCTTCCTCCCCTTCCTCATTTACCACATTCCCTTTCTCTCTCCTAAATTTTTTTGGAGAGTTTCTCTCTCAAGGAATCGCGGTGTTGCATTTGGTGGTGCTAGCTCCAGTTGTTGGTTCAGAGTTTTCTTCCGCTTGGACTAGTGTAACACCCCAAAAAATTTATTTTTTTTCCACGCTCAATTCTTTCAATTTCTATATCACTTTAAACATAAACTAAGAAAGTTATATTTCAGGAAAAAATTTGGCAGAGCCTCCCTTGTAAAATTTGCCCCGAAACACAGATAGCTTACGGAATTCTGCTCAAAATTCCGTAGCTCACAATACACACAATAATTTCACGGGCTCCCCATGCCAAAATGAGCAGATACACACAGGCAATATAATATAATGCTCTGGGGGCCAAACTCATAACGGATTATCAAATATCAAATAAAAACTATAAATTTCTTTGAAAAACGAGGTAAAATTTTAGAAAAATCCTTGTAAAACCTACCACAGAGCTCGGTACTCCACAACGAGATGGGTACGGGTCACAAACATACCATACCACCTCACACTATACTCATCATCGTCATATACATGCTTATACATCCATAATACAATTTAGATCATAAATTTTACTATTCACATAGCTAATTAGTACAAATTTTTAAAATAAAACTTTATCCTACCAATCCACGCCTCACCTCTGCACTGATGAGAACCTGCAACAGTAGGGGATCTAGGGTAGTCCTCAGACTCTCCTAACCCCCCAAACACTACGGGGTCAGCCATTTCTGGTGTGAGTATAGTTATTAATCTAATAACAAATTAAAATAATATAAAGAAAATAATTTAAACTTACAAATACCAAGTTAAGATAACGCAACCTGAATCCTGAACACAACAACATCATCAATACGATGATATATCAAATACTTTGCCCATCCTGCATTCAACTATTTAATTATCCATAACTTCCCACATTTCATAATGTAATTCACATCAACCTCGTATATATATATATTCTTATTTTACATCCGCATAGTACGAATACACATACAATCCACTACTTTTCAATTTAAATTCTCTAACCCAAATATTCATTCTTCCACAAGTATCGTCATAATAGCATTATATGAATATAACTACATGATGTTATTACTCCTTTCATTAATAACCATTTATGAGAATACAACTCATAATACAACATACTCTCTTAATAACCATTTTCATAACCAGTCTCATAATACGGGTATTTATTTTATCATGCCCTATCAAGTATCACTTCTTACAAATGCTTCTATTCTCTTAATACCGCATTCATTCAAGTCTTATAACGCCAATATAACATCTTATTGCTTATTGCAATGCTCTCACATTCCATCGCAACATTAACACATCATTAATAGAATGCTTATACTCAGTACATCAAAAACATGCTTTATAGCTTATTCCCATCTCATTATACCACTTTAGTAATTTCTTTTTCTTATAAACAATAAATCTTATCATCATTTTCACTTAATCCCCAAACACAATTTGGGACCACAACATATCACACCCCATAGCTGATAGCTTGGGTAATAATCACTGCACCTCAAACACACAGTTTGGGTAATATCACATCACATCTCAAGCCAATAGCTTGATTATTAATTCACTTCAATCACTAAGAATCTTCACTTTACTTTATTTCTCATTTCCATCAATCATTACCACTATTATATCAACTCACCCTGCGAATTATGCCAAGACAGGTAGTTCCCACCATTTCCACAGAAATAGCGGACAGGTAGTTTCTTGACACAATTCCAAGGTACGACTCGTATCAACTGTATTTTACTTTAATGATCACACACATAATACAATTACTTCGTATTATTCATGATAACACATCTCTTTTATTATTTTCATCTTAAATTAACCACTTACTGCATTTATCACTTCTTTCCATACACTCACTCATAACTTGTTTTCCTTCACATTTACTTCATTCACAACCACTTTCTTTCTCATCCACAATTCACATTTCACTGTCCACTTTCTTTACTCTCACATTTTTATTGACACTAAGTTATTTTATTAGTTTGTCGACCAGTGAGCCACAGTATCCCAACATACTAAAAGCCGACAGCCCAGTAAACACGCGGTCCGATGCTCTCCCAGAGTCTTAACTCGTCCGAGGCTACGTCTTCCTCCTAGCCGAACTAGCGAAGGATCACAGCACTCCTAGTCCCACTAAGGTGCCTCCTCGCGACGTTTGTCATCGAGGGAAAACCACAATCCCCTAGTCCCACTAGGGTACTTCCTCTCAGCCGAAGCCAGCGAGGTAAACACTCACCACTAGTCCCACTAGGGTGCTTCCTCGCGACATCTGTCATCGAGGAAAAAACCACAATCCCCTAGTCCCACTAGGGTACTTCCTCCCAGCCGAAGCCAGTGAGGTAAACACTCACCACTAGTCCCACTAGGGTGCTTCCTCGCGACAGCTGTCATCGAGGGAAAACCGGGCCTCAAGCCGATAGCTTGGGCTATAAAAATCACTTACCCCAAACATAGTTTGGGTCCACTATTCCCAAGCCGGTCCTTGGGCGTTAGGAGGTCTAGCCCAAACCCCCAGGATTGCTGTAGGTACTGGTCAATAAAACCATTTGTTATCTCATCTTTTCATCTTATTAAATCAACACAAAGCATCACAGCTTTTAATTAAACAATTGCCACGTTCTTAGCTTTAATCATGTGAATTAATAACACCTTTTATTAACACTTACCATCTTACCTTTTATATTGCATTTGATGCACATCTGATGTCCACGATATAATTATCACCTCAGTATATCACATATATATATATACACCTAGTCATTTAACATATAAACCATCACATCACCGTAATACACATTATGAATGCCCCATGTTATTTACAACTTTATTGAATCACATATAAACATACACCAAGGCACAATATTAATAAAAGAACTACATTAAGTTATCCCATATCGTAAAAGTATCAAAATAGATAATTCATCATATTGTAGTATCATACTATTGCCCATTAATTCACTTCGAACCTAATTAAAATGTAAGCATGTACCCAATTATTAATTTCATCAACCATTGCATCACACGTCATAATCATTTATATATATATATATCACAATTACACACCACACATGCGGGTTTCCCAGAAAAAGGGGCCAACACCACTTATTTTATCTAATTAAATCTTATAATATCTAATTATAGCATACTAGCTTATATACCATGATCCATGTAATTATAATTACCTATAAGGGCCTATATGCCCCAAAACCGGCACAAATTATGCACTGGATAGAAATGTGCATAAACAATCTAATATAATTAGTTTTTATACTTCAACACATCACATTAACCCATACTATAGATTTTATATATTTGAAATAATCACTTTCACCACATATCTCAAAAACCCATTTGGATCCTTAAAAATCCGTATTTTCAGCAAAAATCCACTTTTGGGCATAACTCCCACAAAACATATCAAAAGGCCACGAAATTCGGCCACAATATAAAATATTTATAACACAACATACTCACCTGACGGATCGAGCAAACAATGTTCCACGTCCGTCCTATAGCCAGTCGAAGTTCGACTTTTTCCATATAATTGAAAAATTATAGAACCGATTAGTTTAAAGCTCAAAACTCGACCTGCGGACCTCCAAATTTGAATCCGTCTTCACCCACGCGTCACAAATGACATATGTAGGCGAGCTACATCGACGGATTTCAAATTCGAACCCCGATGCAAGAACTCACATATTGATCGGAGGCTTTCTAATAGGAAAATTTCCTACTTCCTAATTTCTTCAATCCCTTCTTCCTAATTTCTCAAATTAGGGTTAACACAAATAAGAAGACTCATCTACACCTCCGCATTCATCAAATTCTCACCTCTATATCGCGCACTCTTTTCACCGAACACCCGGCGTGCACTTTTCACCTATAATCCATTTCACTCAATTTAATTGAGCTGGAAGCCTATAAAATTCATCCTAAATTCATATTAATACTTTCATAATACTCTACACCCTCATATACCTTTTCTACAATTATTTGGATCGAGTTTTCTACCCGATTTCATAAACTCTATAGTTCGAGTTTATACCAAAATTACTACTCCCCATTTTATTCTAATGACTCACTACAATTTTTACCACCATACCAGAGATAATTCTTATATATATATATCTCTATTTTACAAACCCAAAACCCTAATTTAGTAACAACTTGTAATTTCTGTAACAATCCACTAATTCCTCAAATCTTCCACTTCCAACACCTCTAAATCTCTCTACCATAATAATCCTACTCAATAAAACTAACCACACTTAATTTTATACGAATAAGTAAAATAGGATATACCTTTTCGACATCCTTTCGAAAATCCAACACTTCCACGAGGTAGAGAACCCATCAATTAGCATACCCCTCAGTTTAATTTGGATTTGGCGAAGAAACCAAGTGGATTTGGGTGGGGAGAAATCGAACCGAATGGGTTCGGCGGTTGCTGCTTTCGATTGGGAAGAAGAAAGAAAAAAAACAAGGAAGGAAAAGAAGAAGGAATAGGGAAGGGGGTTTTTAAAAAAATGTATTATATATTAATAATAAGAATAAGGTATATTTTCATATAAGCCTTCCAAATCTAAAATATTACAAATAAACCCCAACTCTTCTCTATAATAATACGAACAATACCAAATACATTAAAATTATCTTATAATAATTCCCCAAAATTATAAAATAAAATAAACAATATTTATTCACATAAAATCTCAACTCATGGTCCCAATATATCAATAATACCCATCTACCACAAATATTCAATACCAGTATCGATATTAAAAATAAATAAAATAAGGTATCACTTAAAATAAACCCCTACAAAATATAAAAGCGAATATTTTTGGTATTTTAAAATCCAAGGTGTTACAACTAGGTAACTTTCTTACAATTGTTGTTTGCCATGTCTAGTATTCCGTCGATCTGTGCCTCTACTAGATTAGCTGGTCTAGATGGAGAAGAGGGTGTTATGCTTGATCACCTTTCCGGAGTGAAGGGCGTCCGTGGTGAGGCTGATCGTTCCACTGTTGTGGAAACGGTTGTTGAACCTGAGAGAGACAGGGGATGTAGGCTCCAGACCCAGTTGTTCCTTGTTCCAGAGTTGATTAGGGAGTACTCAGTAGTAGATCAACAGTTCCTGAGGAGCGACATGGAATACGATGAGCCGGAGCTTGTTCATACTACTGAGGCTAATCATACCGCCACCATTCTTACACGCGATGAATTGATCGTGATAAGAGCAGGTTTTGGCATTCCTAGTGAGTATAGCCTGCTCTTGCCAGGGCCTAGTGTCAGGGTCTGTTATGCCATGCTGGAGGAGTATTGTTTCTTTCCTTGCGATGCCTTCTTCGCGGGACTTCATCTACCTCTCCATCTTCATCAAAGAGGTGCTTAATTGGTATCGACTGTGCCCGATGCAACTGATGCCGGACACATGGAGGCACGTCACTGGCTTCGTCTTGCAGTGCCGCCAGCTCAGAGCTGTACCGAGTCGCGCGGTATTTAAAAGACATTTCAAGCTTATCCGGCTCAGCCAAATGGAGGAATGTTGGTATCTCTGCCCTCACAGGAATAGGAGGCTGGTTGATACTCCTTGACCAGTAAGATGCTGGAAGGAGAAGTTTTTCATTGTTTGCAGTGCCGAGCCATGGGGGACTCCCACTACTTGGAGGAAAACGGTTCCTTCGGCGGTGCAAGCGGAGCCAATAATGAGCATAGAGGAGAAGAGCCTTAGCGAAGCGCTTCTGAGGCTAAAGGTGTTGTCGTGGCAGGATATTACCATCGAAGTGCTCTTTGAAGGCGGCCTTGGACCAGCTGTTCCTAGTATGATTTTCTTTTTACTGTTCATGCCTTGCTATCCATGCTTTTGTTGATTTCTAGCTTTTTGATTTATGCCTCTACTGCTTTCCTTTGATTTTATGGTTTGTGACTATTCCGTGTTTCATCTTGCAGACAGGACGGACATGAATTTTGAGGATATCTTTGCAGAGCCAGATGCGGTATAGAACAAGAGGG
Source organism: Hemerocallis citrina (assembly GCA_017893485.1). Classification (NCBI taxonomy): domain Eukaryota; kingdom Viridiplantae; phylum Streptophyta; class Magnoliopsida; order Asparagales; family Asphodelaceae; genus Hemerocallis; species Hemerocallis citrina. The sequence continues at coordinate 21,650,769 of CM030363.1, forward strand.
AGGAGGAGCCGAAGAAGCAGAAGAGGACGGCATTCCGTCCTTCTTCTTCCCCGAGCTTACTACCCTCGGTTCCTGTTACACAGACTGAGTCCCCTGTAGGGACGCCGTCTGCCGTTGGGGCAGGTCCTTCTTTAGCTACGGTCCTGGCTAGCACCGTGTTAACCCTATTGACTGCTACGGCTGCCGCAGTGCTTGTTAGTCAGGGAGAAGTGGTCTACACTCCCGACTGGAATGTGAAGGCCCAGGAGAACTTTTTGGTGAACTCTGTTGCTTGCCTTGAGGCCTGTCGCCACATCCCTACCCCTTCTGATAGGGAGAGGTTGAAGATGGAGCTCCCGAGAGATCGGTCTTGGAGATTGCGAGGGCGCATGTGACGGTATGACCCAGTTTCCTTAGTTGCTTGATTTGTGCTCCCTTTTCTTGCATCGTTATGTTTTTAACTGTTTCCTCCTTATTACAGGCGATGAGCCACTTTGGGCACTTGGTAGACTTTTACGCGGCCGAAGAGAAGAACATGAGGGCTCGCATTGCTCGTGCCAAAAAAGACAAGAAGAAGGCCGTCAAGGAGTCCAAGGCAGAGTTGGAAGGGATGAAAAAGAAGGAGCAGGAGGCGCGCCTTGAGTTGGAGGTGTCGGCCGCGAAGATGGAGGGGATGCGCCTCGAGCTAGAGGCATCCAAGGAGAGAGAGTTGGCGTTAGAGAAGAAGAACGCCGATCTTCTGTTGGAGCTGGAGAAAGCCAACGCTGACGCGGCCTCAAATGTAAAGGTGAAAGTGGCCAAAGTCCATGCAGAGTGTAAATCGAAGCTTCGGGTGGTGATGTTGAGGTCCTATGTTTTGGCATTCTCACATGTGGTGGAGCGCGTTCTCGATTTTGATGGGAAGGGCTACCATGTGACGCTTCGATCTGGGAAGCCTCTAGATCCCGAGAGGAAGGATGACGTTGAGGCTGATACTCCTACGGGTGGTGCGAGGAGCGGTTCTGGGAAGAAGGACATGGGGAAAGGCGCGGCCAGAAATTCCTTGTGATACCGAAGCAGGTGGATGCTTGATTCACCTTGATGTACTTTTTATCTTTCCAGTCTATTGTTGGGTTGTTTCGTCTGAGACTTGTAGTTTGCTTTTGTGATGCCTAATTGCGGACTGGCCACCACATCCCTGTATCTCCCTTTCAGTGCTTAAAGAACTATCTTCTAGACTGGTTATTACTTGTCATGTTGTGTTGATGTGCCTTGGAGCGGTGTTCGCTTGTGACACTTTGTACTTTGATCCTATGTCTGATTATACTTTTGGGCTTGCTAACAGATGATCGTGGGATGCGATAAAGATCCTCGTAGTGACGAGGTGGAGTGCCTCCTCAAGCGACTGTGCATAACGGAGTTGGCAGTTGACCGTTTGCTTGTTCAGTCGGATGAGGAATGGTTGGAGTCTGTTCTCCTTAAGTCGGCGCTAGTTGAGCGGGATTGTGAGTTAGCACTCTTGTATTCCAGTCGTCTGGCAAACTTGCCACTGCCTTCGAAAATGACAAAGACAGCATTGGAGAATGCACCTTATTCAGGGAGATAATTGTTGAGAAGTACTTGGAGCGATATCGCCTCTAGGCGAGGCTTGGTGGGTTGCGGACGGCGAGCACCTCGCATGTTGTTGGTTCTAAGGAGAATCAGCTGGTTGGAGCGAAGAAAGGCACCACGACTGTTGCGAAGGATAGTGCGATGGTAGGAAGAGCTGGGTCGAGTGTCGAGGGAGCTGTGCAAACAGCGTTGGTGCCTTTTCAACACCCCGGAGGCGCCCTAAGAGGAGCATCGGCTTTTTTGAGTTTGACTTTGGTTGGTGGAGAGTCACGTGCCTCGTGTGTCGGTCAGCAGTCACGGTCGCTGGGATCGACGTTTGCTGTGCAAGGTGTTGGCAGGCAAGGAAAGGAGGTGGCTATCAGGTGCTCTACAAGGAGGCTCGTGTCTCTCATAAACAACTTTTCTCGCCCAGTAAGTCGTAGAGACGGCTTGTAAATCAAGTTGTATGATTGATGACTCCTTGTAAATATTTGTAGTATCACTGAATATGAAATTGTGGACATGTGATAATTCTACAACTCTCTTTACGTGCTTAGTCCTTGTTGTCGTCGTTGAGGTTTCATCAACGGGTTCTTTGTCGCTAAATAACAGGGCCTCAAGTTTGTTGCGTATAGCTTAAAGAGTTGTCGATGGTGTATGACGGAGTTGAAAATTTTTCCGTCCTGTACCCAGCTAGTTGTAGGGACAATTCTGAAGAAGAATTGTTTTCCAAACTTGTTGTATGGGTCCTCTAACAGATTGTTAGGATCACATCGAATGGAGAGTTGAACTCCAAGTGTGGTTTTTTACAAGTGTTGCTAGAGTAACTTCAATCCATGGTTTTGGACCTCTTAATCTGTTGTTAAGGGATTTTAACTAGTTGCAGGAACAGATCGAATGATGAGTTGAACTCTGAACGTGTGTGATTACATGTTGCGAGAGTAATTCTGAACCATGAACATGGATTCCGAACTTATTAGTTTAAGTATTAACAGGTTGCAGGAGCAGCTTGAATGGTAAAGCGCACTCTGAACTTGCTTTTTTGCAAATTAACAGTCTTTTTTGAACCATGAACACGGACTCCAAACCGGCCATCGAGGCGTTAACGAATTGCAGGAGCAGATCGAATAGCGAAGTGCACTGTAAATTTGTGTTATTGCAAATTGTTAAAGTCTCTGTCGAGCCATGGGTATAGACTCTGAATCCGTCTTACGGGGAGAATCGCAACGAGTGTTTGGTGCTGCTTAAGTGTATAAGTGTGGCATTCAACTCGCTGTTTCAGAGCCTCCAAGGAAGTTCAACTAGTTGCAGGAACAGATCGATCGGTGAGTTGTGTTCTAAATGCGCATGTTTGCACACTGCAACTCCTGAGTTCTGGATTCCGAACTTGCGTTGTAGGAAGCTTGTAACGAGTGTGTAACGCCACTTTTGAATATGAGTTGGGCATTTTTAGCTCATTGTTTGCTTTGTTCAATTGACCAAGATGTAAAGAAATAAACTAGCTAATCTTTATTAAAGAATAAACTAGAGGGGCTGCTCTAATGGCTGGCCCTTATTACATGCTTGGCCGATTTAGTAATGGCAGTTCTAATTGAAAGAAAAACTAAATGGCTGCTCTAGTGGCTGGCCTTTATTACAAAATCTTAAAAATTCTACAGAAATTAGGAGAGCGTGTTTCAAACACTCTCGTTGTACTCCATAGGGTGTCGCTAATTTGAAGTCCCTACTGACACATCCTTGCTCTCCGGGTCTTCAAGTTGGTAAGCTGTCAAGCAAACAACTTGGTGGACCTTGTCTGGACTTGCTTGTTTCTGGGGGACCCCCACATTGTTCTGCTTAGAGACAACGGAATGTTCTGATGGACTGATGTGCTTATGAAAGATTGATTGTTTATCATGACTGAGTGGAGCGGCTTCGGGTGAGGGAGTTGAGAGAACTGTTGGGTTCTGGTGAGGATATAGTTGGAGCTGGGAGGAAGTTATTTGACGACTTCGAAAATTCCCAGTTTGGCTGCCCAGTGTAGCGGCTTCGAGCTCGCTTGCTGGCTTTGTGACACGATGATTATTTTCCTGTAGTAGTTCTTTAGTATGGAGAGGGGAAACCGAGCCCCCCATTGTAGCATTGTAACATGCCCGTGCCGCTTGTTGTCTTCCTACTACTTGGCCCATGCCTGCTGTTGTTGGAAATTTCATTTTCATGTGGAATGCGGAAGCAATGGCGTGGAAGGCGGCTAGTCCAGGACGGCCGAATATGGCATTGTTTGCGGATTTAACATCGACTACCAGAAAATCTAAGGACTCTGTCCGAGCGGCTGGTGCTTTCCCTGCTATTACGTCGAGTGCGACAATTCCCTCGACTTGGACAGGTGCACCCGAGAAGCCATGAAGGGTATAGCTGACTGGCTTGAGACGATCTCGGGAGAGCTTCAGCGCATCAAATGCGGCCATGAACAGGATGTTCACGGAACTTTCATTGTCAACGAGGATACGTCGCACCTCGTGGTTTGCCATGCCTAGATTGATAACTAGTGCATCGCAATGAGGCGTTTTGACGCCCTTGAGATCTTTATCAGAGAAGGAGACTGAGAGGTCCGAACCCTTCAAGGGTGGAGTGTTATGAACTGAATTAACCTCTCCTACAAAAGCTTTACGAGAGGAGTTAAAATCTCCCCCCATGGGCCCGCCATGGAAGGTGTGCAAAATGGCCATATGTTCAGAGTCCCTGGATTCAGAGGGCCTTTCAGGATGCTTGTTAGCCCCCTATGGTGGAGGGTTTTCGGCATTGTTGTTTCGTTGGACAAACTAAGATAGGTAGCCCCGCTGAATCAGGTCTTCAATTCCTTATTTGAGGGCTTTGCAATTATCAGTTGTATGTCTGTGCCCTTTGTGAAAGGCGCACCATAGGATTTTGTCTCTTCTCTTGCCGGGCATCGTCATCCTGGGAGTATGACGAACTATCCCATCTTTCTCTACTGCCACAAAAATGGCAGATGTACTTGCATTTAGAGGAGTGAATTTGTCGAAGAAGGGCGTAGGAGGAGGGCGGCACAGTTCTGCACCATTTTTCTGAAACTTTTTGGGCATTTCCTCAATTGGGCTCTTCCATTTGTTCCCGGAGAGTGATTCTTTCTTGTCTGGAGGGTTGAGAGCTTCCTCAACTCTTATGTACTTCTCACTCTGTTCGAGGAGCTCTGTGAAATCGCGAGGCGGCCTCTTGGCTAGGGAGCTTTTAGCTCTTTATGCCTGACGTTGTGGCGGAAAGCGACAGCCGCCACTGAGGAGTCTAGAGAGGAAATTGATCTCGCTTCCACTGTGAATCGCTTGACAAAGTCCTTTAGCAATTCTCCATCTTTTTGCTTCTGTTCTAGCAGGGAGACGCTGGTCTTTTCATTTCTCCGGCTAGTAACGAAGTGTGCGATGAAGAGTTCGTCAAACTAATCAAAGGAAAATATGGACTCGGGTTTCAGACGTGAATACCATTCCCTAGCTGATCCTTTTAGTGTAGCGGGAAATGTCCGACACATAAGTGCATCGGTGGCATTATAGATCATCATGAGCATTTTAAAGCTCTCGATATGGTCTGTTGGGTCTGATTCCCCATCATAAGATTCGAATTGAGGAGCCTTGAAACCCCTTGGAATAGGTGCATCGAGAATAGTTCGGTTGAACGGAGGTCGACTAGGACGGTAGACCCTGTTGGAGTGGCTCTCCTCATTCTTTATTTGTTCTAGACGTTTCTCTACCTCTTGGATTTGGCAGAGGACTTGATCATCCTTCTTTTGGGATCCAGTTGAGTTGGCGGATCCTTCGTTCAGGGGAAGGCTCTGAGTGTGACTTCTTTGTAGAGCATGGAGAATGTCACGTTTGAATTGATCAAGCTCGGCCCCGGTGACCGGTGCATTTCGATCTCTGTTCTGCTCAGGTTGGCTCTGATCATACCGCGTTAGGTTTTCCCTAGCTGGTTGCCCCCTGTAAGAGGAGGATTGCCTTGATATTTGTCTAGAAGGCTGGGCTCTCTAGCTTGCTTGATGTCCTGAACGGGATGTCTCAGATCGGGCGCGCCTCTCATTCAGCTTTATTCGCAGGTCGCCTTCGATTTGTTTGAGATTTCTAGATCCCCGTGGGCCTCGTGTAGCCATTGAATCAGTCGAGGCGTTGTGGACCGAGACGCAGTCGTTGTGAGGATGCTGTTCAGGACGATTCTGTCGGGAGCCCCTCGGTGCCTCTCCCTTGACAGGAGCGTGATTAGGCTCTAGGGGCTGCTGTTAAGGAGGAATTTGATCTTCCATAGAAGGAACCTGAGTTGGCTGACGAAGAGAGTTGGTGTGACGGCTGGAAGCCACCCCTTTTAGTTTTGGTGGCATGGAGAAAAGTTTGACTTGTGCCGTGGTTTTTCACAGACGGCGCCAATCAGTTGCTGCTTATTTCGGTGTGGGAGCAAATAGATAGTGAGTTAATAAATGAAGGACAATACTAAAAGTCAAACCTGTGACCTGGCCGTTATAAAGTGTTAGGGCTCCTGAGAATGAATCTGGATCGTTGATTAACCTCCTATGATCTGAATTCGACTGTGGATGATGCGACCGACGGACCTGCAAAAATGCCTGAAACAGCGGGGGGTGGCCCCAGCAACAGACCCTCCGACGCTCAAGTCAGAACCAGAAAGAGAGAGAGAGTAAGTGAGCAAAAACTAGTGAATTGTTGATTCCTGGTGACTGAAGAGGGAGGGGGGGTATTTATAGGCCTGAGAGACATTTTAGAGATCGAATCGTGACCGTTGGATCTTTCATGTCTCCCCCCTTGAAGAGATAAGATATCCCTGTTAGGAGATAAGAGATTTGACTCCTAGCCAACATGGGCTGAGTGTCTCTCTTAATGGGCCTAGCCTGTCACTTTTTATGGGCTTGAGAGAAGCTCATGTCTCGGAGTGGGCCCAGGCCTATAAAATAGGCCTGTGATGGCTAATTTGCCTGTAGATGCTTTGAGATCCATGCAGGAATCGTACGGCTCTGATCTGCTGCGATTTTTACCATCATCATGTTCGTAACAGTTAGGGTTACAGCTAAACAAACATCAAAGATACAATCAAACAAGAAATCTAGAAATCGTAGTCGAACTCACCGGATTTGAAGAATCTAGCACCGCATAAATTTTTAAAAGGATGGGACTTATGGTGGGGAGGACGCCGGAGAGAACGACGGCGGGGAGCACACCGGAGGGGATGAATGCAGGGATCACCGGAGACGGGCTTTACGACTATGGGCTAGGGCTGCGAGAAAGAGAGAGAGAGAAAGAGAGAGAAAGAGAGAGAGATAGAAAGGGGTCAAATATAATTGAAAAGGTTGGGGTTATAAGATTTAACCCGGCGTTTCCTAAAAAAATGCCAGGGTTCATAATTAAACCCTGGCATTTTATACGAAACGCCGGGGATTATAATTCTTTTTATTTAACTATAAAAATTTTTACCCTACCCCGGCATTTTGGAAAAGCGCCGGGGTAAAAATGCCGGTGTAGACTTATTTTGTTGTAGTGATTCCATACTCGTGAATAGTTTTACAAAAAAGAAATAATTTCTCTTTTATGAATTATACTATATCTTAAGCTAAAAGGCCTACCCCTCTCCTTTCTCCATTTTGAAATAGAGAAAGGAGAGCAAAAGTAGGGATTCACACTTCCTAAACACGTGAGCATTACATTATATTATATATTATTATATCTATATATTATATTAATAGGAGAGAGAGTCAACCTCTCTCCTTTCTCTATTTAAAATAAAGCAAGGAGAGCAAAATGATAAATTCACATTTATTAGCACGTGTAGTACACACATTTTCATTAAAAAAATATATAAAAGCCTCAAACCTATAAATCTGGAACTTAATTACTAGAATTGTGATTTGCTCATTAAGTGTTTGATGAAATGTCTATGTATCACACAATGTGTTTGTGAAAAAATTGTTTTGAAAAAAATTGTTTAACTAAATCAATTATATCTATGTAAGGTGTATGTACTAATTTTTGAAACCCGAATTTACTATCTCATTTTATTTTCAATTTCTAATTTGTGTCTTCGAAATCATGAAATTTGAATTTGAGGATGAGTACGGGTTGAAGATGGGGATGACTGCAGTATCGAATGCAAGAATGAAATTTGGTACGAAGGTAGATGGTGGAGAGTAGGGTGAGGCGAACGGAGAGGTGGAGGAGGATGTTGGAGAAGGGGACGTCGTTACGGTCGAAGACAGCGGAGACACGGGAGATGAGGAATAAAGTATCTGATAAGGTGTGAATTTGGAAGGGGGAGGGGAGGAAGGGGAGGGTTGAAATGAGACGGGTCAAAGCTTGAGTATTGCCGGTCATGATGTATACAAAGGCCGAGCGCATTTTTTAGGATAAATTTCACTAAACTATACACTTGAAGAGTTAATTTCTCTCAATTCTTTCTCATTTTTTTAAAGTTCTATATAATTTTATTAGTTCATTACAATTTTTTTTAGTCTGTATAATTTGCACAGAATAATGCATTTTTTCAGTCTGTACAATTTGCACAGGATAATGCTAGTGGTAATTTAATTAAATTGAAAAGGACAATGGTAGAAAATAAGACAAGAAATTGATACATTGACCAGCTCAGTTCCCAGAGTCTACGGAGAGACCACCATAGCCATCACTTAACACACACACACCCCGCGCAAAAAAATACAAAACAGAACAGAACAAAAAAACAAGAACTACAACTAATTCTCTAAATAACAGGTTACCCAGAACTTATCCAATCAAAACCCTATAAACATGCACAAATCCTATGAGAATGAGAACCCAGAGAATAGTAATAAATTCATATACAAAATAACGGAATGGTTACCATACGTGATACACGTAAAAATCTGACAAAAACATAACATCCTTCAAAATACACAGATTAAAAGGAAAAAAAAAAAAACACAACTAAGAAATTCTTATAATAGACGGTCTGAAACATGGCGAAAATTATACATCGACCTAAAAAATTCTAAGAAAGCCATGAAAATACCGGCCCAAGAAAATTCAATACACGTAAACAAAGAAAATAACATATATGCTGATAACAAATAACGGTCTAACATGGACACCCCAAAATCACACATGCCGATGATAACACCTAAACCAATCTGGTAAAATAAGGCTAAATACAAAAAAAATACAAAATTTTGGGTCAGTTTTAAAAAGGTACACTACGATTTTTTTTACTACGATTTTTTTTTAAAAAAAAAAGGATACAAAGTTTCAAAAAATTCTACTGGGTTAGTTAGGGTTAGGATTAGGGTTAGGATTGGGTTAGGGTAGGGTTTAAAAAAATCACTCTCATCTTTCATTTGTTTTTAAAAAAACCATATTCATCATTTATTTGTGTTTAAACAAACATCACTTAACTAATCAGATGTTTAAATAATTCTCCCGAACTAACTCTAACCCTAACCCTAATCCTAACTAATCCAGTGGAGTTTTTTGAAACTTTGTGTCATTTTTTTAAACAAAAAAATCTTAGTGTACTTTGTTTAAACTGGCCCAAAATTTTGTCTTCTATTTTATATTTGGCCGTAAAATAATTACGGGATAAAAAAAACTTTGTCTCCAGGTGCATGCGCACACCCCAAACATGGAAAAAAAGAGGAAATTAAAGTAAGGATGAACAAGTTGAAAAACAATTATCAAAAAAGCGTATCTCCAAAAATCAGAACTAACCAATTTTTATAACAAACAGTCCGCAACACAGCAAAAATCTAACAAAGCCATGAAAAACACCAAGCCAACAATATCCAATACCGCCCGACTTAAGCGACGCTCAGATGATTGGATGTAGACGGTGACTGTTGTCTACGGGCCGAACGTGGCCACAGACAGAGAGGCCTTCTGGCAAGAACTGGCCGACATCCGTCAGCGCTGGTCGGGATCTTGGATTGTGGGTGGGGATTTCAACATTACTAGATTTGCTTTTGAGCACAAGGGAAGAGGCGCTAGCGACAGGCACCGAGAGGAATTCAATAGAGTTATCACGGAACTTGAACTGATTGATATCCCAATCAATGACAGACTTTTTACTTGGTCTAATTTGCAAGCAGATCCGGTTATGGCCAAGTTGGACAAGGTTCTGGTCTCTTTGGATTGGGAAGCGTTATTTCCTCTTGCTTCGGCCAGAACGATCCCTAGACCAACTTCAGATCACATCCCGATCCTCCTCGATGTGGAGAATCGGGGAGCCCGCAAGCCTAGGAAATTCAGATTTGAAAAGGTATGGCTGGAAATTCAGGGATTCCACCATATGGTTATGGAGAACTGGGCACTCCCAATGGCCGGCAGGGACGCGGCATCTCGGTGGTGTGGAAAAATTCAAAGACTGAGAAAGAGGCTCTGTAGATGGAATCGGTCTAGATTCTCGACCATCTGGCGTGATAAAGAGTCCTATCTGGAAGGTATTGATGAGCTTGAGAGGGTGGAAGAAACTAGAGTCCTTTCGCAGGAAGAGCGAAATAGGCTCTTAGAACTCCGTAATAACATTGCCAATCTGTATAGACTTGAAGAGATCAAATGGCAACAGAGGTCCAGGATTTCGTGGCTCAAAGAGAGAGACGCGAATACGGCCTACTTTCATCGGGTAGCAAGTGCAAGAAGGAGATCCAATCTTATCCTATCAATTCAGACAGCTACAGGAACATCGCAGGAGGAAAAGGTGATTTCCACTACCTTCCAGTCATTCTATAAGGGTCTCTTCGGGAAGAAGAATGACTTTAGGATTCTAATGGGGGCAGACTTCTGGCAGGAGTATCAAATTGCTCCAGGTCAAAACTTTTCCTCCTTGGAGGAACCATTCACGGAGTCAGAGGTCAAAACAGCCATTGACCAGATGGGAGCTGACAAGTCGCCTGGGCCAGATGGCTTTCCGATGTTGTTCTTCCAAGTGTTCTGGGAAGAAATTAAAGGAGAATTTATGGATATAATGATGGAATTTTTTCACAATAACCTGAGGCTGGGAATGTTCAACTTTGCAGAAGTTGTGTTGATCCCCAAACGGGAAGATTCTAAGTGCGTCGGGGATTTTAGACCAATTAGCCTGATTAACTGCTCGGCTAAGATCATCACTAAGGTCCTAGCCATCCGCTTGGGAGGCATCATGGACAGTCTTATCAGTAGAACACAGACGGGATTCATTAAGGGCAGATGTATCCTAGACTGCGTGGCTACTGCTGAACAAGTTATCCACCACTGCCACAAGAGCAATTCCAAGAACTTCATCCTCAAACTGGATTTTGAGAAAGCATACGACTCGGTGGACTGGGAATGTTTGCTAGAGGCTCTCAGGAGGAGAGGTTTTGGGGACAAATGGATAAGATGGATTAAACAGTGTTTATATTCTAACAAAACGACAATTTCAGTGAATGGGAGGCCCGGTCCCTCGTTCCCATGCAAGAAGGGGCTCCGTCAGGGGGATCCACTGTCCCCACTTCTATTCACTATTGTATCGGATGTGCTCAGCGGAATGCTAGATAATTGTCAAAGAAAAAGGATGGATATCGCCTGTGGCCAGCAGCAATGCTAATCAGGGATGCACGATCCTTCAATATGCTGACGACACCCTTATCTTTGGTAATGGGACTAGAGCGGAAACAATATGCTTTAAAGGGGTCCTTTACTGCTTTGAAGCCTGGTCAGGCCTGAGCATTAACTTCCACAAGAGTGCGCTTGTATCTATCTCACTCTCAGAAACTGAAATTCAGGAGCATGCCACCATTCTCAACTGCGCGATAGAAGAATTCCCAATCAAATACCTAGGGCTCCCGCTCCGACCAGGGAGGCTCACTAAGGCTGACTGGTTGCCTATTATAGACAGGGTGGAGGACAGACTGTCCGGATGGAAAGGCAAATCACTTTCTCTTGGGGGCAGAGTGATACTCATCAACTCTGTGTTATCCAATCTGCCCATATACTACATGTCCTTTTTTGAACTCCCAAAGTGGGTGATCCAAAGGAACGATCGTATCAGGAAAAGATTCCTTTGGAAATGTGCAGACTCAAATAAGGGAGGCTACCACCTTATTAAATGGAATATCGCATGCATGAAAAAGAGGCACGGAGGGCTAGGCATCATTGACCTCAGAGATATGAATCTGGCACTCCTGGAAAAGTGGTGGTGGAAAGTGTTCCATCACTGCGGGGAAGGATGGCAGGACTTTATCCAACCTTACCTTCGAGGGAAAGGGACAAGAAGTCTAGGCTTCCGAGTTGGATCCAAAGTCTCCCGTTTCTGGAAAGGAGTTGCTAAAGCCAGCGGACCTTTCAACTCAGCAACTTCATCTTTGATTGGCAATGGTCGAACCACCAGATTTTGGTGGGACAAATGGTGCGGTCCTCATTCTCTTAAGGAAGGTTTCCCAGAGCTGTTTGCTAAAATGAATCGACCGAATATCTCGGTGGCGGAAACTTGGAAAAAGGGGACTTGGAGACCGTCATTCCAAGAAACTCTTTCTCCAAGTATGCTACAGCAACTGAATGAATTACAATCGCGCATAGTCCAGTCTGGGGTGATATGTGCCCAAGGCCCAGATCACTTGCGTTGGGGACTCGAGAACAAGGGAGTGTTCTCGGTTAGATCACTCTACCACCGGATTCACTACCGAGGATGCAGGCCCAGCTGGGCAGCGGTACTTTGGAAGACAAAAACACCTCTGAAAATTAGAGTCTTCCTCTGGCTTGTGCTCAACAAGGCCATTCTCACTAGAGAGAACCTAGCCAAGAGGCAACCTCACATTGCGACCAATTGCGGGTTCTGCAACGTACACGTGGAAAGTCTGAATCATCTGTTTCTTCACTGCACTAGAAGCAAGGCCGTCCTGATAGAGGTGCTGAGAGCACTAGGAACAAGTGACTATCCAAGAGACTATGAGAAACTGTGGGTTGGTCCCAGATTTGCATCAGCCCGTCACGATATGAAAGATGCATGGTTTATTGCCATTGCGGCAACCACATGGGTGTTATGGCTAGATAGGAACAATTTTTATTTCCGTGCTTCATGTAATTCTATTTCTAGTAATCTTACTCATATCATGCATCTAATTTCCTTTTGGGCTACAGCTGCTACTTCAGGAGCAAGAGGGAGGATTGCAAGGGTATTCCAGGTGGATGAGTTTGATGACGAGGAGATAGAGATCGGACCAACTCTTGACTGATGAGTGGACTCTCGCCTCACTATTACATATTTTGTATCAGGCCTTAATATGTTATATTTGTATTTTGGTTGCCTTTAGGCTGGATGTTGTTACCCACCCCCTAGGATTATGTTGGGGGTTATGTTTTATTTCCTGCACTGCACTTTTATTTTCCCGGGACTTCGGGATTGTTTATTAATCACTTATTAATGAAACAGGGTGGCATTATTCCACCTTTTCTTCTAAAAAAAAAAAAAACAATATCCAATACAGAAAAACAAAGACCACAATATATATATGTTGATAACAAATAATAGTCAATAACATGGAAAATCAAAAATCACACGTACCGACGACAACACCAATCATTCCGATATAATAATTACGAAAGAAAAAAAAAAAAAAGCTTTGGCTCTAACTACACCTGCACACCCCAAACATGGAATAAGTGAGTGAAAGTAAAGATGATTAAGCTGAAAAACACATGAAAAAAGCATAGCACAAACTGTACATACCATGACTGACAAAAAGTGCAGACTATGGAAAATAAACAATCCAAATTTATGCACCAAAAAACAGCTAACCATACTAAACAGTCAAAAATCTACGCATGCACATAAAATACCGAACAAAACGACCAACAACACCAATCAAGCTTACCAAAAGAAAGAAAGAAATACATAAGCCCATAATAAACAACAACAGATAACATGTAAGATGAAAATTCAAACATGCAGCAATAACAATCAAATGAAATTGGTGAAACAACTTGAGAGGAAAAAATACCTTTTCCTTGTAAGCGGAGTCTCACGCTCTAAACATGAAATATATGCAAAAACATAAAATCAAATTAAACAGCGATAAAAAATATATATATATAATGAACAATTTTAAAATATATATAAGAGGCCAAACTGTACTCATTATCACCATGGCAATAATATATATAGCAAAAATAACCAACAACTAACACTGTTCAAGAAACTTCTAACAAAAATAACCAAATACTATAGAACTAACACAAACTAAAATACACCTAGATAACCACACAATAAAATCAAACAACAACCAGTAACATGCAAGATGAAAATGACACATGCAGCAATAACAACCAAATCAAGCAAGTTAAAGAACCTCAGAGAAAAAAATACCTTTCCTTCGTAAGTGGAACCTCGTCACTTAAACCTTAAAAAAAACACAAAAAACATAAACAAAAATTAAATGTTACACCCCACTTTCAAAAAAAAGAATACGAGCACGTAACAAAGGCCCAGCGAATGATGTGTACATCATCCATATGCTGTAACAGATTAACTTAACAATATGAAATATGATCACAACCATACATGAATAAAAATAATCACATAAATAATGAATAAACTTCAATAATCTATAAATAATATCCAACATCTGGCAGAAAAATAAACCTTAGGTCACAAAAGTCCATAATACAAAGTACGACAATAATAACAATGTTGAAAATGAAATAACATGACGAAATAATTATAGGAGTCTAATAATCAGCTCCATTCTTTAGAAGATTTGTTCACCAAGTCTTTTGGTCAAATCTCCTCCTGTACCTGCAGGCTCATCAACTAGAAGAGAGGGGGGGGGGGGGGGGGGGGGGGGGGGGGGCGAGAATTCTCCGTTAGAGCAAGAAAATATGGTTTATCAAGAAATAATGAACTAGATCAAAGTCAAGATCAATAACAAGGGATGATAATAAAATTCAAGGTATAGAAAAACGATGCAATACTCAATGACTGCGATCATTGATTCCAGGTCAATAGCAATAATCATAGTTTAAGAATTCAAGTGCCAACCTAAGTCCATTAGTGTTTTATTATCCTATCTAATGCACGTAATTTTGTGTCTCATACCACAGGTTCGGTGCATACAAAAAGTGATCATTTAGACTATAGTGGTGAACTGTACAGATCGTGTACTCGGCACAATAATCAACAATCAATAATCCACAATCCATAACAATAATCAATCAAACAATAAGGGATACTTCTCCGAGTACAGTCTCCGATTGTTCACTACCAAGTCGACCTTATTACACCGGCTTGTTATTATTTTATTATGATCAGTTGTTGACATGCAATGGGGAAAGAAGTATCGAGGCGATGTCAAGGAGGTGTCAAGGCTATCCAATACATGGTATAATTAATTCTATTCACTAGATGTGAAATCTAACATGGTTATACTAACAACACAGAACACACAATCTGGACAGCAAGGCGTTGCTATACAAAAACTGACTTTCTCATTGCTAGACTCCCTTCCGGTTCCAACGCATATTCACACGATATATTATGTATACAATAGCCAGGTGTAAAAATTTATTTGTTACTGGTTTCATGTTCAGGCAGCATGTTAGGGTCAAATTCTTATATATAAAAGTTGATTGTAAAATCATCTAACAATCTCATAAAAATTATAATTTAATTCTTAATAGTGTTCAGTAACAACACGATTAATTTCAAGTCTAAATTTTTAACTTAATCTACTATTTCAATTAATTAAGCATGATAATGTATTTTCAGATTATATTCTGAAATTCAGACGTTACACCACAAGAATCTAAATATCTTACAATCTGTATGTCGGATTGCAAAATTGTCAGATAGTCTGGATTTCAGACACGCATGGCTGCAAATCTCATTTAGTATGTTCTAAATAATATTATCTGTAGCTAGGTCATAATTTTGGTTCTTTATTGAACTAGTGCTCTAGCAGCAACCTAGGGTCATGTTCTCATATGTTAAACGGGTCTCGAATATCATCAATTAATCTTATAATAATTTCAAGTGAACTTGCTAATGTCTAGTAACAACCTAGTTAATATCAATTTTAATTCTATTTTTAATACTTTATTTTAATTAATAATTCATGTCGATATGCTTGTAAACGACAATCTAAAAATTTAAACCTAGTAGGATTAAGAATATGATAACTTGTAATTTATAAATCGGAATTTAGATCCGTCGAATGTTCTAGAAACTAGATTCAAAGGGCTACAAATGTTGTTTACAAGGTTCTACTTAATTATAATAGCAACTGGGTCAAAAACTCAAACAACATGGAATAAACAGCAGGCTAGCAAGTTGATTATTATTAATTAGCAACAAACAACATGGGTCAAAAACTCAAAATAACAAGGAATAAACAGCAGGCCAGCAAGTTGATTATTATTAATTAGCAACAAACAACATGGGTCAAAAACTCAAAATAACAAGGAATAAACAGCAGGCCAGCAAGTTGATTATTATTAATTAGCAACAAACGAGATACGCAAACATATAACTTCATGGCAATTAATTAACAGGAAATTATACTCAATCATTGGGGTGGAATTCTACTATTAACAAGACAAGATTATCATTAACATAGCATTAAATTCATGAATCTAGTTATAACATCATATCCAATCGAAATGCATTCCAACCATGATAACATGTTTCTAGTCTATGTATGAATGTAGTGTATGCATATGACGATGTATAACAAGGCTTGGGTTTGAGTCAAGGGGATGGCATGAAAAGAAAACTACTACTTGGTTTCGCTGATGAATCAGTAATAGCTTCTTTGAGGGGTATCAAGCAAATAAAATACGATAATTGAAATGAGAACTACTTGCGGAGATCAAATGATTCTTGAACTAGAGTAACAAGTTGGTTCATGACAAACTTGCCTTATGATGATGATTACGACGTTACGACGGAAGGAAGGAGCGGCGATGGCTCATGACAGAAACAACGGCAAGAGGTGACAGCAACACCAAGCAAAAGTGACAACAGCAGCGAGCAACAACAAGTAACAATGGCAGAAAGATGCAAGTGTGGCAACACACGGCAGTGAACAACAAGGCAATGGCAGCACCCGGGTCAGCTTCGGCATTGCGATGGAGGCAGGAAGTGAGGTGCAATGATCGGGTGGTTGTCGAGTTGCAGAGGTGGCTAGAAACGCCGGTGATGAAGGCAACAAAGGTGGGGCTCGGGGCTTAGGTGCTGGCAAGTATGCAGAGGGAAGGAGGTGGTGCTGTGAGTTGCGGGGTTGATGGTGGCGATGTCGAGTGGAGCTCGAGATGGTGGCAGTAGAGGTGCAGCATCGGGTGGTTGAGTAGGGGTCGAAAGAGATGAGGAAGGTGGGGCTCTGGTGGTTGCGAGGTGCAGTCGAGAGGGGATGGTGTCGGGGCTCGAAGATGGGTTGAGGAAGGAGGTGAGGAAGAAGATGACAGAAGGAGAGAGTTGGGGTGTTTGGGTCTGTAGGGTTTAGTTGAAGGGATTGGGAGGATTGATTAGTTTATAGAGAAAATCTGGGGATACGTGAAGATGAGTGATTAGGAGTAAATAGAGGGGATTGTGTTGTTAGTGGAGATTAGGATGGGATAGTATGCAATTGGGGTTTGACTTGTAGATGGGCTTAGGTTTATCGGGTTTCGGGTTAGGATCCAAAAGAAGAACAACTAAGAAAATAATAGATTAAATTAAATACCCAAAACACGATAAACAAAATAAAGTGTATTGGATAACAAGAGTTCAAGCCAAAAGAATTCAAATGATTAAGGAGAACAAATGGGCTCAAAGAATAGCAAGATTTATTATTAATAAATCGGAATTCAAAAATTTAAGAAAAAGAAGAATTACAAATAGAAATCTGTCAAATCGGAACATGGGTTACAATCCTACCCACCTTACAAGAAGAATTTCGTCGTCGAAATTCACTCAGGCGGGTCATAGGGTAACCCCGACAAATGCCTACTCGAAGAGATGAGGGAAATTCTTCTAGATTTTCTCAAGTTTCCAAGTCGACTCACCGGGCGAGTGAGGATTCCATGTGACCCAAATAAGCTTGATGACCTAATTCTTCAGTACTTTCTCATGCTTGTCCAAGATAGAGATTGATTGGATCTCACATGATAAGTCTGACCTAACGGACAACTCCGAGTAGTCAATCACATGACTATCATCCCGAATGTACTTTCTGAGCTGGGAGACGTGGAATACATCATGAACACCAGATAAAGCTGGCGGCAATGCGAGGCTGTAAGCTATCTTGCCCACTCGTTCCACAATATTGAATAGACCGATGAATCAAAGACTTAGCTTGCCCCCACCACCAAAACGGATAACACCTCTCCATGGTGATACCGTGAGGAACACATGATCGCCTGCCAAAAACATTAAAGGCCTCTGATGATAATTAGCCCACTTCCTCTGCTTATCCTGAGCGGCTTGCAAGTGACTATCTTTGTGATCAGCTCAGGCCCAAAAGGTTTCCTCTCGCCGATGTCATCCCAACAGACTGCTGATCTACACTTCCGACCATATAGCACCTCATACGGAGTTGCCTTGAGACTCACCTGGTAGCTGTTGTTGTACGAGAACTCAACTAAGTGCAGATTATCTTTCCAAAAATATCCAAACTGAAGAACACAAGATCCCAACATGTCCTCTAGTATCTGAATCGTTCTTTCAGACTGCTCGTCTGTCTGTGGGTGAAATACAGTGTTGTAGCTCAACTTACTCCCCAAGCTCCTTTGAAGACTCTCCCAAAACTATGATCTGAATCTCGTATCTCTGTCCGATACGATGCTAACAGAAATTCCATGCAGTCTCACAACATTTTGTATGTTCTTCTCGGCCAAGCTCTCTGTGGACTGATCAGCTATGAAAGGGATGAAATGAGCACTCTTCGTCAAACGGTCCACTATTACGTAAGAGTGTAAATAAATAAGTAGCTTAAAAATTAGCTATAACAAGAAAAGCAGTATTATGATATAAAAAAAATAGTGTAATACAAAATATAAATATCAAAATATAAAGCAAACAGATAAATAATTGAGAATAGTGTAATAATTGAAAAGTAGTTAGCAATAGCTAATAAGAATTTGAGAAATTAAGAAAAAAGAAGTTAACTAAAATAAAACGTAAAGAGTATAATGGTTAAAATCGTAAACTAAACTAGGATTATATATTAAGAGATAAAAAGAAAATAGAAATTTAAGATAAGACTGTTGGATAATAATCTAAAAAATATATGAGCATTAAATATTAAATTAAAAATATATATAAACAATATAAGGTAAGTATAATAGAAAAATAATGATGTATATAAAAATAATTAAAAATCATTTGTAAAACTTATATAATAACCATAAATAGATTTAAAATTAAATATGTAGAATAATGATTAGTATATATCAAAATATTTATACATTGTCAAGTGTAGAAAGAAAATTAATGTATAATATTTTATGCACGTAAATAAGAGTAAAAATATTCGTAGATTGGTCCTTTGTTATCTGGCATTGATGATTTGACGGAGATCTCTTGAATCCCTAGGACCTCGCGAGGACATTCAATCACTGGAAGGATTATGTATTGAGATATGATTGTGCAGAGGGTGTTGTTCGTGACAACTTTGTCGGGATCTCCCCGATGCCTCTCCGTTGATGAGAGCTTGATTAGGCTATTGGGGCAGATCTGGTTGATGAAGAGGAGTGAGGTCCTCCACAGGAGGAGTCGATTGACGAAGAGAGTTGGTTCGATAGTTTGAGGTCGTTGCTCTCCCTTTTAGTCATGGTGGCATAGCAAGAGAATTCGGTATTTCTCACAGTAAGTTTTGATATATGAAGTAGATCTATATAGTTTCCCACAGACAGTGTCAATATGTTGATGCTTATCTTGGTGTGGGAGCAAACTGATAGTGATTTTATATTTGAAGGAAACTATTAAAGATCTAACCTTCGAACGTCATCGTAAAGAGCGGTTGGAGCTCCTGAGATTAGATTTGGATCGTTGATTTAACACCTTGATCTGAACCCGAAGGTTACTGACATGGCCGATGGATCGATAAAAAGCCTGAAACATCAGGGGTGGCCGATGCTCAAGTCAGAACCAGAGAGTGAAAGAGAGTTTGAGAGAGAAATTGCCAATTTTCTGCTGACTGGGGAGGGTGGAGGGTATTTTTAGGCCTAAGAAATAGATAGGAGATTGATATGAGTCCATTAGATTGATATGAATCAATTATCTCCTATTGATTCTCCACTTTAAGAGATAAGACTCTCTTATCTAGGGATAAGAGATTTGACTTACTGCCCTCATTGGTTGTGTGTTTCTCCTAGTGGGCCTAGTCGCTTTTAATGCGCTTGAAAGTGACCAATGTCTTGTAGATGTGCCTGAAGAACGCTAGACATGTTAAAGAGGCTCGTTATGATTATTCTGTATGTAGAAGCTTTAGGATATGTGTACGACCCTGATTTGCTGCAATTTTTATCATTATCAAGGAAAAATGAAAGGATGGGAGGGTCATGTATGGGAGGGTCATGTATATTAAACCAAACAAGTAATTTACACGTGTGATGCACACCTTAATAAATATATATTTTTAAAAGTAAAAATTTCAACGTAGTCTGGCCTCGAACCTGAGACCTATTTTATATTAGTTATGCACGGACAATGCACATAAGTTGGTAGATATACAAACGATAACCCCAATTTTTCCATTATAATATTAGAAAATTAGAAGATAGATAGATAGATCTAAGGTAGCTTATTTTGAAGATATTAAGAGTAGGGCTGCAATCAAGCCGAGCCGAGCCGAATACCTTCAGGCTCGAGCTCGGCTTATTAAGGAAATGAGCTCAGTTTTGAACTCGAGCTCGGCTTGAGCTCGGTTTGAGCCGAGTTTTGACCGTATTCGAGACGAATAGCTCGCGAGCTTAGCCTATAAAAAAAAAACAAACTCGAGCTCGGCTCGTTAAGAAAACGAGCATTGTTTTGAGCTCGAGCTTGGTTCAAGCCGAGTTTTGACCAAACTTTGACCGAGCTCGAGCTGAATAGCTCGCGAATAGCTTGATTCGTTTGCATTCCTGCTCAAGAGTCTAGTTAGCTGTTACTTCAGGTATATATACCCAGCTAACAAATTAATGACAATGCTTAGAGCTGATGCATGCTAACCTACACCATATATATTTACTAGGGATGTAAACTGGGCCATACCGGACTGAGCCCACTAGGCCTCCTTAAGGGCAATACTAGGGCCCACGCATGCAACCTTTGAAAAAGCTAGGTCCTCGACTCACCCATTGGTTCGTACTTATAGAGCGCCTATGAAAGGGTCTAAGGCCCGGCTGTAATTCAAACTATTATATATTATATAATATTTTTTAATATGTAAAAAACATAAACATTTTATTTGTTAGAAATATAATATATTACATACTTTTATAACTATTTTAGAGCATCCACAGTCGTTTTCTAAAATTTCCATATTTCCAAATTATAGCAAACGAACCCAAAAGAGACGCTGCAGTCGTTTCTTAAATGTCCATATTATGGCAAACTTGCTATTTCCATTTCTCAAATATGAGAAACGA
The DNA here is from genome assembly GCA_017893485.1 of Hemerocallis citrina. NCBI lineage: Eukaryota > Viridiplantae > Streptophyta > Magnoliopsida > Asparagales > Asphodelaceae > Hemerocallis > Hemerocallis citrina. The sequence goes on from CM030363.1 coordinate 21,671,885, forward strand.
TCTGAGCTTTCTCAAACTATAAAGGACGGGGTATGATACCCCGTCTCTTCGATTTAATTATTTTTTAATCCTATCGGACGGAGGATCATATACCGTCTCTCCTATTTTCTTAATTTTTTTTTTTAAAAGGTCGGACGGGGAATGATACCCCGGACGGGGTATCAAACCCCGTCTCTCCCTTTGTTTTTATTTGTTTTTTTTTTTTTAATAAAACGAACGCTCAGGATTGAGCGATAGAAAAAAAAAATGTGGGACGGGGACACATACCCCGTCCGGGGTATGATACCCCGTCCGGATATGAAGGAGCATTTAATGGTGTGCAGGGTATTAATTAGGAGTAGTTTTAGTATATTAAGTAGGTTTAGTATGTATATTAATTAGGTTTAGTAACTTTATATTATTTAATTTAGTTAATTAATATAGTTTAAGTAATTATTTTTTTTTAATTTATTTGAAACGATCGGACGGGGTATGATACCCCGTCTCTCTAAAAAATAGAAAAAATATAGCAAACGACGACTGCAGTGAACGATCGTATTTGCTATTACTGTAGCTGCCATATTATAGCAAATGAGAAAAACGACTGTGGATGCTCTTAGAGCATTTGTAATCGTTTTCTATATTTTCAAATTTTGAAAATATAGAATAAGAGACACTGTAGTCGTTTCCATATTTCCAAATTTTGAAAAAAAAAATGGAACGGTAGTCATCTATATTTGAGATAATATATAGAAAATTCTCAAATATAGGAATCGAAAGATCATCTTGCGTCTGATCGAAATAAATTATCTCGGATGCAAGAAGATCTTGCATTTGTAGAATAAAATAAAAATAATAAAAAAAAAAAACAGGTCGGACGCAAGATGATCGTGCATCCGATCATTTTTTTTTAAAATAATGTGTCGGACGCAAAATCATTTTGCGTCTGACTGAAAAAAAAAATCGTTGAATCAATCGGACGCAAGATCATCTTGCGTTAGATCGAAGATCTTGCGTCAGATCGAAATTTTTTAAAAAAAATTCACGGGCCCAACATTATGTTGCCTCCCAAAATTTTTCCTCCCATTTTGACATTTTAATTTCTACAGAATATAGCTTATAGGATTATTTATGCATATAAAGTTAATTTGAGATTGGTTTGATTATTTGAGCAAGGGATGAGCTGGAATGGGCCTATAGGAATTATTATGTGTTCGTATGAGTACACATTTTTTTAATAACTTTTTTGGACTGTTTTTTTTAATTTTTAATCGACTGCTGATTCAAAATTAAAACGATCATCCACCGTTGGACCAAATTTGGATTTCAACGACTACAAGCCCAACTCAAAATTCCTATTTCTAAAAACCAAATATAGAAAATTTTGAGTCTAGCGACTACAAATGCTCTTTTAACTTCAAGTCATGCATATTTAAATAGTATCTTATGTTTCTTAACAAATTAATTATATTTTTTGACAATTATTATTTTTAAGTTATATATTTCTTCAATATCTATATAATAAAACACAAAGAAAGCTATCAAGGGGCTCACATTCAATCTATCCCAAAATCAATGGACCAGATCTGCTCTCACAAAACATATTTTCCCGCCCAAATTTCAAACTACACAAATTCAAAAACACACACACTCTCTTTTTCCCCAAAATAAACCCCTTTCTCTCTCTCTTTCTCCCCGCTCTCTATCTCTAATCCCGCCCACTCTCTCTCTCACTGTCTCCCTTTCTCTATCTCCCCGCTCTCTCTCACTGTCTCCCTCTCTCTCCCCCGGCCACCTCCGTCGTCTCTTCAGCGCCCCCACCTCCGGCACGTCTTCAGCGCCCCCCCCCCCCCACCTCCAGATCCTAACCCCCCGTTCCTCCATTCCGCTCTCATCCCTCAGCGACCACCACCTCTCTCTCCACCGGCCACCTTCGGTGCCTCTTCAGCGCCCCACCACCTTCCGCCGCCTCTTCAGTGCCCCCCCCCACCTCCAGTCGCCAACCCCCCTCCTCCTCCCTTCCGCTCTCATCCCCACCCCTAACCGATTTCACCATCGATTTCGACCACCGATTTCATCCCGACCACCGATTTCGTGCCGAATACCTCAGTTCATCCCAACCACCGATTTCACCATCTCAGGTATACTAAATTTTATAGTTGTTTGGGGTTTACAAAATGCGTTGAAATTTCCTTTTTTTTTCTTCAGCAAAAGTATGCTTTTCTGATTTTCATTGCATATTGTTCTGAGTTTATTTGAATGATTGTATGCTGCTTTAGTCAGTTGGTACTTAGATTTATTCTTCTTAGATTGCATATTATTCTTAGATTTATTGACATCCGATTCTAGAGATTTAGTTGGTTGATAGGAAGACATGGTGTATCGTTATGAAGATGCTTGACATCCGATTCTAAAAGAAAATAATACTTACTTTGAAAATATCCAAAAATTTTGCAGTTGGGTCATGAACACAAATTACAAAGTTGGGTCATGAACACAAATCTATCACTACTCCTAAAATGGTTTCGTTTCTTATAGCAGCAAAATTAGGGGTTGTTTCTTAATGCATTCAAATTTACCATTTCCTGCTTTAAGGTTTGTTGTTTCCTTGCAGAGTCCTGGATGGGCCTTCTGGGTGGTGCTTCCCTTTCTTATGGTTCTTAGAACGGAGCATCCGTGTGTCTTTTCAGCATCTTCCTAATCATATGAGTTAATATGTGTGTTCATCTTTTGCTGTGAAATTTTAATAATTTTTGTTTGTTTGTTTACGCTCTCTTCTCTAATGATATTTCATGTTTCTTAGTTCTTGATAATCAGATCTTCATATATTCATTAAGTGCATTTGGTGAACGGGACCCGCAACAAACACAGTCAATGGGTCAAAGGTATGAGGGTTTGTTGAACATAATTATTGAGTATTGATTGAAGAATACAACATGGCAAAGGTCTCGATGTTTTCCAACTTTCAGAATTGCACAGTGTTTACTTGGTCATCTTCTTCCATGTCATTGTTTTTTTGGGGTTTTTCTTTTTAAAATGAGTAAGTGAATGAATTAATTATGTGCAGGTGAGTGCAATATAATTGGGCTGTTGTGATTTGGGTTTGGACAATTGAGAATGTATGTTGCGGTCAATCTGAGGAGATATCAAACCATGGATGAAGTTGGGGAGTTCATAATGAATGTTAGAATCATTGCTTACTACCAGTTGATGCAGATATGTCAGGTAATTACCCATCTAAATGTCAGAATCAGTTTTAGAATCATTGCTTACAGGTAATTACTCATCGCCGCCACACTTTTTGTTTCAGGGGTTGGACTCTCCATTCACTATAATGATTACAGGTGGGGAGTTTCTGTGTTCTTGATTTGTAAATTAGGTTTATATAAAAGGGGGTTTGTTGCAAAATTGTAAATTGTTTTTTTAATAACTTTTTTAGTGTGAATGTAATTGGATTGTACGCTAGATTCCAAGCTTTTGCGGAGGTGCATCATATGGTTCATGAGAGGCATATAATTGAGAGGTCGATGGGGTATTATTTCGACTTCACCATGGATCAGGTGAGATTTTTTGCAGTTGTGATTATTGTTAATGATCGTTGGAAATTGTGTCAGCACTGTTTGTTAGGTATTATCATGTTTCAGATTTTGTTTACATTATTTTGAGTGTAGAAATGTTTGCAATATTTTGAGGTAATTTATCACCATTTTCACAAGGTAGTTTATCTTTAATTTCATCAATTTTTGTATCAATTTTATTAGGGTAACTGCTTTTTATCATCAATTAGTCCAGAAAGCTTCGTCCTTTATGGTTGAAAACCCTAAAATCTCACATACTTTTGGCATTTTGGATTAAAAAGAGGAATTTTTGTAGGGTTTAGGTTAATTGAGAAGGCTTTTTGCATGAAAGAGCTATCGAGGTTTAATTAATGGCGTGAAAGAAGAGTTTAAGCCCTGAATTTGAGAGTAGAATTGTGTAAATTTTCATAAATTTGAGACGGGTTTAATAATGTACATTAGATGTTTACAATAATCACAACTGTTAGGTATTATCATGTTTACAGTATTTTTCTTCAAAAACATTCTGTTTACAGTATATCCTAGATGATGAACCTTCATTTGTTGCATTTTAGACTGGGTTACTTAGATAGACGACTGAACATAATTTACAGTTTTTTGTTCTTTGTATATTTACTTTCAAATAGCTCGATTAGATTAATTTTATTATATAGATTATTATTTTTAGTCCTTCAGTGTGATTGTATATATTAAATGTGAATGGAACCCTCTTATAAGTATTTAACTTTTATTTTATCCTGATTGTTAATCTGGTTTTATAATCATCGTTGTTTCAAATTTTGGAGTATTTTAGTGTTGGGAGAAAATTTAATGAGGGTGATAGGAGGTGTTGGTTCTTTCAAATTTTCTTCTATAATGTTGATGAAGATGATGTTCATTTCGAAAGAGGTTTAAGTGGTAGGATCAAAAGGTTGACTGACCACTCCTTTTCCTTTTGAAGAGAGGTTGAACAAGGTTCGGTCAAATGAGAAGCTCTTCCCTCGAAGGCTTGGCAAGTTAGTTAATTTGTTAACTGAACTATTCATAACTTATTCAGATAGTATCTTTCGGGATAATTTATCATTTGTATGTATTGCCTTATTCCTTTTTCTTTGTTATTCAAGATAATTTATAGAAATTATAGTATGTGTTCCATTGATTGTGTGAAACTTTCTCCGAGTGCTTATCATATAGTATATTATTTCCATTGTTTAGCACCGATAGAGTAGGGAGCCCGTTCGAGTTTGACACTGATAATTTCCAGATCAATGTTGAATTTTATGCATGTTTTGGTTTACAGTACTCCTGTATAATTTTAATCTCTTAATTATAATGAACACAATAACTGTAGTTTTTTTTCTTTCTTTTGTACTTTGTGTACTACATCGTTCAATTCATTTTAAGCTTGCTTTAAGCATTCTTACCTGACAAACTTATCCAATTATTTACCAGAAACTTGACAGTTTTATGGAGATGGCATTTGGGCAAGAGTGATATATATATATTTAAATTTATAATTTTTGCTAGGAATACCAGACCTACAGTTGATAAATAATGTTAGTTGAAGTGTTATCATTGCTTTCATTAACAAAGTTCACTTTCAAAGCTGCCAATGTCATGTCTTTTGGTGATAAGCAGGTGGTGGATCAATCTCGAACTTCAGGACACAATGGGCGTTGCAAGAGATAGATTAGTGGAAAACTACTTTGGGGTAGTAGGGTGGGCTTATGAGCCAAAATTTTGGAGAAGCAGGGAAGCAATGACCAAGGCAAACTGTTTCATAACATACATTGATGACATATACGATGTATATGGTTCACTGGAAGAACTTGAACTCTTTACTGAAGTTGTTGATAGGTAATGGACGTATTCTAACTAAACTGACATGAATTAAATTTAGAAGAATTGGTTAAGATGAACTTATTATTTCTTATAACCAGGTGTTTGAAGACTACATATCACAAAAAACGTGGTGCTGACCGTGTATGCTTTACACACCATCCGAGTTGCATTATATTTCTTCAAGATATAATTCGAAGTCCAAAGGTGGTGCATCTCCTCATAGTCCATATCACCAAATTTAAATTTTTCCAAATGTTCTTTTTAAAACATTCAGCATAATTATATACTCACCCTCCTTTCTATTGGACAGAGTCCTTGCAGTATCTTTCTTTGCATGATAATCGATACCTCCGCTCCTTCAAAGGGCACAAAGACAGGTGATGATTCTCCTAGGTTTGCAGTTTTACTGTTTTTTTATCGTAAACGGTGGGTCCATAGCCCCCTGTGCTTCATTAGAAAGATTTCAGTTGCAGTTTTACTCTTCGAAACAGGGATATAACTTACTTTCAGTTGCATGTTGCAAATGTGAACTGATGTATTTTCATTGTAGAGTTGTTTCCCTCGGTATGTCCCCTCTCAATGACAGCTTTATGTCGGGTTCAATTGACAATAGTGTGAGGATATGGGATCTACGCGTAAATGCTTGCCAGGTTTAAATTTCGGCTTCTTCATGCATTCACATACTTCACATATATTTGAAGAAAATCAAACATAACTTGGTGTTTGTAATTGAACTGATTATAGTTGATCTTGCTTAGGTGGATGAATGCAATGAATGTCGTTTGACTTCGATCTTATCGTGCATTGAAATTTTGGTTAAATTCCAAAGTCATTTGTATTTGAATGTTTCAGTCAGTTTTGGCATGACTACTTTAAATTTTTATCTGATGTGTCTACATGATTCCTTTCAGGGGAAACGTACAGAGTTAGTATAATCAACGGGGAACTGATCATCGTCATATTTTCAATACCTATGAAGCTCTGGTCAAGGTAATGATTTTGAGTTCTCTTATAATCAGAACACTTTTTATTTATCTTTTGTGTGTATGTATGAACTTTACCAATTTATCCTCTTCCAGGTTGCTCTTGAATTCAAATTGATTGAGGCTCTCAACCAAACTTGATCAGATGTGCAGTACTTCAGAAGTGTTTGTTTCTTTATGGAAATGTAAAGAAATTATCTTATCTGCATTTACCTGCCTTTTGCATACTTTCATATACTCATTCTCTCTATATACCAAATGTAGTTAAAGTATAAAAATTGTATCCTAATGTATTATCTGCATATAATTAGAGTGTTTTTTTTAGATGATATACTTGGAAGAAAACTAGCGACAAGGCGCATGAAAAAAAATTCGTTGGTAGCTTGGCGCTTTCAATTAAATCTTTTAGGGCCAGGGTTATGTAGTTTTAATTAATTATTTTGGAAGCTAAAACAATGCATTACAGGAAATTGGAGCATTTTCATTGGTCGCAGTCAGGAATTTAGTAGGGGAAAGCTTTCTCGACTACTTTCTTTGGGTTGCCAGGGATGTTCTGTTGGGAATGCATGCATCAGGATGCTGATCTCATCAATGGCCGGGGATGAAACAGAGACACATCAGTCATGGTAATCTTTGTTCTCTGTTATGTTTTTTATTATTATTTATATTTAGTTTCACTCTCTACATTCTCAATGAAAATGTAATTTACTTTCTCTAATAATGCTCAGAATGTGTTCGATCAAATTCCTGTAGGGGATACTTTTTAAATCAAATCTACATGAAAAAATCATATACATACATCTACATGGAAAATATCTTATGTTTATCTAGAAATGTAAGGTAGGTCTCCTCAAGATGTATGTCCCTTTCATTTTAATGAAATGGATTTTAGTATTTGTACTTGAACTTGATTCTGGTCGAATTTGTTTAGGTAGATGAATGCAACATTGAATTGATTTCTACGTCGATATGCTCGCAATTCGGAAAAATCCTGATCCATAAGTATTTAGCAGGGCTTCTGTGTCAATATTGGTCTGATTTATCTACATTATTTTTATATATTGTTTTTATAATGAGTTGCAGCTACTATACTGAATAGTTTTACTGCTCGATACCCATCAGCAGATTGGGCACAAGAAGGAGGTGATCCATGTGTACCAGCTTCATGGTCCTGGGTACAATGTAGTTCAGATCCACAACCGAGAATTATCTCAATGTCCGGCCTTTCATTAATGTTCATTTAAATATTTACACTGGAAACTAGAGCAAAAATATTTTTTGTCTAAAGTTAAAATGAATATATACAGACTAACATAAATGGTAATTATGCAGTACTTTGTCTGGAAAGAATCTTACAGGGGATATTCCTTCTGAGCTAACAAAGTTATCAGGCTTGGTTCAACTGTAAGTTTTATAGAGCTATTGTGATTAAAAATAGTGCATTCATGTTTTACACTGCTTCGTCTCATTGACCAAAGAGGAGAAACAGGCATATTTTGTGCCATAATTTTCTTTTTTCTTCATATAATAACAAGTCATAGTTGATTATCGCAGGCGTCTTGATGGAAACTCACTCGCTGGTTCTATACCTGATTTCAGTGGATGTTCAAGTCTGCAGATTATGTAAGAATACATATCTCATAATTTCTGTATAACTGACTCTTCATATTGTTGAGTTTTTTATTCTTTTATTATTTAGTTATTTTTTATATTCTCTTTTCAGGTTAAACATATAGGTCAAGTACAATCAATGGGATAGAGTCTTAACAGCTTGACTACAATGAGAAAAGTTCTCTTTTTCGGATGTGATGGTTGGCGACCGAGTGCATACAAATTTGTTAACGTGAGCACGTTCTTTGACTTGGTTATGAATCTCCCATATTCAGTATAACTCTAATCTACATAAGCAAAGAGTTCCTAACCCTGTAATCTATGTCCCTCTTTTATTATTGCCCACCTCTTTTACTACAACTACACCCTATGTTTTCCGTTAATCGCCGCAAATTTAATGCTTCTTTTTTTTTTACCAGATTGCCGTCTACACTTAGAAACAACCGATATATACATATTGAAAAACCATTGAGTTAAAAGTTGTCCTGTTTGAAATGTATTGGTTTCAAAACTCTTACTATTTGTTTCTTTAATTATCATGGTTTTGATTGATTATTGAAAAACTCTTACTGTTTGTTTAGGCTCACTGTTTGGTCCCATATTGAAGACTCGAAGCATTGTGTTTTCCTACAACCCTGTAATTTTTTTTTTGGGGTAATTCGGTTGGTTGGTGTATATTTTGATGGAGGATGTAGTAGTTGTAATATTTATTATTTTGGAAGATGATGTAAGTATCTGTATATGATGATGATATAATATAGTTATGTTAAAACCCGTACCTGCAAAGTTGTGGAGTATTGGGTTCTATTATGTTTTCAAACAAAATTTTGGTTTTTATTTTGTATCTTGCACTATATTATGATTTTTCCCCCAGAGCCTAATGTATATAATGCATGTGTGATGTTGCTTGGTTTGGCCTGGGGAGGATTGATATTTATTGCCTGTAATGTTATATTTTTAATTGTTAGCTGAATTTCGTAAGGATTTTTACTGTAAAAAGGCTAATATTTTAGGAGGGTTCTATCGAAATTTTTACTAAATTTCCTAAAATCTATTATGTTTTCAAACGATATCTTGGTTTTTTATTTTGTATCTGTAGTCATATGAAGATTTTTTTCTCCCAGAGCACTATATACATGATGTTTGTGTGATGTTGCTTGGATTTGCCTGGGGAGGATTGATATTTATTGCCTGATATGTTAATTTTTTAATTTGAGCAGGATTCTGTATGGAATTGCTCTTAAAAGGCTACTATTTAAAGAGAGATTTTGTCGAAATTTTTACTATAATTTCTAAAGAATTCTTACGTTTTTAAACGAAATCTTCGTTTTTATTTTGTATCTCCTCTAATATGAATATTTGAGGGAATCATTGATATTAACTGGGTGTAAAATTTTAAAGGAGATTGTCGAAATTTTTACTAAACAACTTAATTAATTAATCATTTTTCGCGATGACGTATCGTAGGAAACAATTTAAAGGTTAATGTATTAATTAAAAACAATTAGGAAACAATAAAATTTCGAAGGAGGGCTGTATAGAGAAGATGATTGTATTAAAAAGGTGGTTGTATTTGTTTACACTCATATATTTTTTTTTTTTTTGGCATAGTGTATATTTTTAATGGATGTGCTCACATTTTTTGAAAAAAAGTTAGGTTTTGGGAGAAGTGGCTAAGTCAATATTGAAAATTTAAAGGCAATAAAGATGAAATAATTATAAAACTGAAACAATTTAACGAATAATTGTTAAAGAGGTATAGTGAATGACTCCAAATAAATGCATAAATTTATATGTAGTTCATACAATCAAATAACTACAAATAAATTTATATGCAGTTCCGAATACGTGTCGTAGGCACGTGCCCACGGGCATACCTAGATACAATCAGCCAAGATACAATTCTCAGTCAAGATACAATCCTCAGTCAAGATACAATTCAGCCGAGATACAATCAGCCAAGTTTACAATCAGCCGAGATATAATTCAGCCAATATACAATCAGCTAAGATACAATTCAGTCAGGATACAATTCAGACAATATACAATCTTCCACCAAAAGTGCTCACCATTAACACTTTGGCAAATGCGCACACAAGGTAAAAATAAGTATTTTGGAGAATCTCAGTAGGGTATACAACTGTATGTGAAAGAACCAACCAATACAAAACCATCTATTTTTACACAAGGAATTTTGCTCATTTATGGTCCGAAATGGTCTAAACAAAAATAGAATTAAAAAATTAACCTTGCTCAATAACCAACCAAAAGAAGAAAAAAAAATTAAAAAACTAAATAAAATTGAATAAGTCCACTCAAAGCTAACAAGCAGCAATATTGATGGGGAGTTTTCCGTTACATAAAAAAGGTATACATTACATCTGTTAATGTCCGAGCTTTTTCCATATATCGTTTTTTTTGCACCAAGTGACTTCACTTTTCCAAAGACAAATCCTATCTTCGTGGGCATTCCATCTACAAGGGGCAATATTTCTTTGCACTCTTGAATCATGCAACATTTCAATCCATTGCATAAATCAGAATAAAGACATATGTTACAAATGCACTCCAGCATCCAAGCATTTAAAATGATCAAATGCACTCCAGAATCCAAGCATTAAAGCAAATTTTTTTATTCATGCTTTTAGAATCACATGCTCACCTTTTTCGCATCTTTCCATGGTATTCATTCACACAAACCTACGAGCTTCTCGACAACCTCAGGCTGCAAATGAAGAATAAGCACATGTTAAGGTACTTCTGAAGCATTTTATCCCAGTCCCAGACAATCCAATTGATTATAAGATTATAGTTAATTAATCTTATTTTCATCTGAATTGGAAACTTTTAGGGCGAAAGAAAGTCTGGAGAATGATTGAAACTTATGTCTCAAAGTTGTGTAGATACATAAATCTTCCGCCATGTACACAGTGAGATATAATACTTTATATTGCAAACATGCAACACATCTAATAAAATATGCAAAACAAATTAACTTGAAAAAAAAAAATATAACCACAATAACAGCTATTATTGCCATGGCATCAAGTCTCGGCAAATACCAAAATGCATTGGCTGCACGAAACAATAGAAAAATGCATTAATGCATTGGCTAACAGCCTAGGTTCGAGCATTGGCTGCACGAAACATTGGCGGCAAATACCAAAATGCATTGGCTAACAGCTATAGAAAAATGTTCTATGAATACTTGCCCACAATAACAACTTAATTAATTAATCATTCTTTGCGATGGCGTGCTGCACGAAACAATTTAAAGGTGAATGTATTAAAAATAATTAGGAAACAATAAAATTTCGAAGGAGGCCTATATAGAGAAGATGATTGTATTAGAAATGTGGATGTATTTGTTTACATTCAGATTTTTTTTGGCATAGTGCATATTTTTAATGGATGTGCTCACATTTCATGAAAAATAGTTATGTTTTATTGACATGTGCTCACATCACAGGTCAATATTGAGATATTTAAGGACAATAAAGATGAAATAATTAAAAAACTGAAACAATTTAACGAAGATTTGTTAAAGAGGCATAATGAATGACTCAAAATAAATGCATAAATTTATATGTAGTTCGTACAATCAAATAACTACAAATAAAATTATATGCAGTTCCGAATACGTGTCGTAGGCACGTGCCACGGGCATACCTAGTAAATATATAATTTTACATTGTCTCAAAGGCAATGACGGGCATTCAACTTCAAGCCTATGTTCGGCCTTTTAGAGCATCCACATCCTTAGCTAAAAATGCATATTATGCATATTTCGCCACTGCAGGCGTTGCACTCGTCAGGCATTCTGCAATTTTTTTTCCATTTTTCCCTATAGTAAAAAGCTAACGATAGCAGTCACGATAGCAATATGCATATTATGCGTGACGAAACATCATGTTTCGTCTTGATTATTTAAATATTTTTTAAATTCTTGGACGAAACATGATGTTTCGTCTGATGAGATCCTGAATTATTTATTAAAAAAAAATAAAAAATCTTAAGCTGCTAATTTAGTTAATTAATAAGTGTAGTTAGTATTTAATTAAACTTTTAGTTAAATAATTAGTTAATTAATTAGGTTTAGTTAATTTTAAACTTAATTAACAACTTAATTTTTAAAAACCCGCTGATGTTTCGTCCCATGTGGGTCCCACAATTTTTTTAAAACCCTTTAAAAAAATTCCAAAAAAAATCAAAAACAAATCGAAAAAAATATCAAAATTCACTTCGTTTCGTCCAAAGTGAATTTTGATTTTTTTTTTTTTTCTTTTTCCTTGGGACGATACATGATTTGTCCCATTTATTTTAATATTAAATTTTTAGTTTCTGCGAAATAAAATTTATTTAAATTAGTTTTTTTGCTCACAGTCTGTTTCTTTTTTGATGAAATTATAGAGTTTTTACATTTTCACGACTGCAGAAAATACTCGCTTTGCCAAGGTATAATCTGTATATATACATACGATACCTCTAATGACTGTGGATACTCTTAGAGGGTCGGGCCAGACTTTTGGCTTGGCTTTAGAGCGCAGCTGGGCATTTGAGCTTTGTTTTACATCTTAATATGTATGTATAATTTTCAAGGGTATACATTGATTCACAATCCCAATAGGCCCGCCACTTCATAATCGTTTTTTAAAAATATGTCTAAAGTCTAGATTCAATGATAATTGGATTGACCTAAACAATTGTTTAAAAAAATTGAATTGACAAAAACTATTAGCCTAAATTTCTTTACCCTTACTGTTTTATATCTTTCGCAGTTTACTATACTGAAGTTTTTTTTTGACAATTAACTGTAGTGAAGTTAATTTTATTGGCATTTTAGCGTACTCCGTATATATAAAATCGCACAAACGGAAACAAAAAATTACGGAATTTTACGAGTAGCTCGGATTCACCAAACACAAACTAACGTAGGATTGGCATTCGGGTCGATCGGGTCGGGTCGGGTCGGACCCGTCCGGGTTGGAGGTTGACTTGGGCGGGTTTGGGTCGGGTAGGAGGCTTAACCGGGCCGGGTCAAAGAGCTGAAATGGCGACCCGCCCAACCCTTAAACCCTTTCGGGTCCAACCCGGGTCGGTTCGGGTTAGGTCGCGGGTTGGCCCATTTAGATAGGTTTTTTTAGTTTATTTTATTTTATTTTATTTTTTACTTAAAATAATAATAATAATAATAATAATAATAATAATAATAATAAACATTGAAAATTGTAATAATAATAATAATAAGATTGAAAGAGTGAAATTGCCAAAAAATATTGATATATTATTCATATGATTTCAAGTTATACAAGTTTCACAATTTCTAATAAGAAATAAAGATTTCACAAATTTGTTTTATACACTAACATATTTCTTATATACAATTTCAATTTACTTCAATTTTTCTAATTTGAAATAACAAGTAAAGATTTAATACAATTTTTTATCTATTAAGAATTATCTTCAATTGGATGGCCTTCAATTAATTGTTGTTGACTTGTTGTTGTTGGTCTTGAATTCTTGATTATGGTTGTTATTGTTGTTGTTGTTGTTGTTGTTCTTCCGGCGAGTTGCTCCCACTTGTGGACATAGATAATGTTTTTCCTTGTGTCCTATCTTTAGCCTTCAGCCAGTCTTCAGTGCAAACGAGCATCTCTAACGAATCGGGCTTCAAGCGATTCCTGTAATCAGTTAGAATCCTGCCACTTGTAGAAAATGCACTTTCAGAAGCAACTGTAGAGACAGGAGGAGTTAGTAGATCTTTAGCCATATATTTAAGAATATTATATGTGTGTTCATGGTCTTTCTACCATTGTAAAATATCTAGTGAAGAAGTAGAAAACTCGGAATCTTGTTGGTTATACCAATTTAATTCATTTGGTCGATTAGTCCTAGATTTTTTGGATTGAATTTGTGCAAGTAAATTAAATATTTTATCGTCAAATTTACTCTTACCCTTACCTTTTGAAGTACCAGAAGAAGAACTAACTACAGAAGTTGTACTACTAGAAGCAAAACATCTATCATGATAATCATACAAGTTATTTAATGTAGATTCAAATTTAACTGAAAAAGAAACGCAATCAATTTCTTTTTCTACATCCTCCCCAAGTAATGCAAAAAATATTTCAATCAAACTCTTCGTACCTTCTAATTTGATACGAGGATCCATAACGGTAGCAACACAATACAACACAGGAGGAGGATTAAAATACTTCAAAAATTTTGTATATGCAGGTTTGAAAATATCACCAACAAAAGCATAATTTACCATTTCGTTAAAAGTTTGCATCATAGTAACTATTGAAATAAAAATGCTACTAGAAGTAGATTCATATGATTTTGAAAATTTGAAAGTTGCAGTTTTAAAAGATTCTAAAAATTTCAACAAAGATTCGGCATAATACCAATCGGGGGGAGTCATTTGAAAATTTAGCATATTTTTTGCGATACAAAAATCATTTATACATGCTTTATATTCGGTAACAACCTGTAGTAAATCAAAAGTAGAGTTCCATCAGTGTTTAACATCCTTTGGAAATTTCCTAAAAGGTACATTTGAAATCCTACATCAATTTTTCCATTCTTAAAATACGGTGCCACTTAATATAATAAAATGTACATAATTTCTAATTTTAAGTATATATGGATCGACTATTTTTAATGCATCTTGAACACATAAATTTAAAATATGACATACACATCTAACATGAAAAATATTGTCAGGTTGAGGGTTTAATTCATTTTTTAAAATACTAATTGATGCATTATTATTAGATACATTATCAAAACTAATACATATAATTTTATCACGAATATAAAAAACATCACAAATTTCTAAAATACGGTTTGTTATTTCAATGCCACTATGGGGATAGGGCAACACGACAAGTGATATGATTCTTTTTTGAAGAATCTAATCATTGTCTATCCAATGACAGGTTATTCCCATCATTGGAATATTGTTGCAACCCGTTCAACAATCCGAAGTTAAACTAACTCTACAAGTTAAACTCCATAAAATTGCAATCAAAGCGTCCCTAATTTCATTGTACATTTTAAAACAATCCGATTTGCAAGTATTTCTCGGGATTCTTCTAAAATGAGGGTTTAAGGCCGTTTGATTAAAATTTTCCAAATCTCTACTCTCGGGATAGGAAAATGGTAACTCTTTCTTTATTACTAATCGGGCCATTTCCCGACGAACAAGATCGGGATCATAAGGGTGGCTATCAATTAGACCGGTCCTAGGGTAAATTTTTTGTTGGCCGGGTAGGTCAACAAGAAGGTCTTTATAAATATTTAGGATGTGTCGCTTAATTGTACCCGTGCCATCATCCTTCTTGAATTTGTATTGCTTATAACATGTTTTACAAACTTTCAAACCTATACCCGGAGTTTAGTCATCTGGGATATAATCGTAAAATTTATATCAATCACTACTTTCCCCTCTAGTTTTACCACTAGGGGGTTGTGTAACTTGTGTTGTTTCGGTTGGTTGTTATTTTTGTTCTTCTTCTAATTGTATTTCTCCTATAAATTCATCATGTGTACACCATTGTTGGGTAGGAGGATCATGGTACTCTTCGACGGTTCATTATGTGGGACAATTGGTGGCCTACGGGAAGTGCCGGTGGAATCTTGCCCACTTTGGCTACGACCGCTACCGCGTGATCTACATGTTCATATGTAGTAGTGTATGTAAAAAAAAACTACACAATATAAGGACGATAAGTTACAAAAAAAAATCTAGAAAACAAGAGAGTTGTGAGAAAGAAGATCAAAAAACCAACCAACAAACAAGATACCAAAAATTATAACTAAAAAATAAATTGAAATTGAAGAAGATGGATATAAAATTTTGATACCGTTCGCCGTGAATACACGTATATAAAAGAACCCGTGAAAATAAGAATAGAAGCAGAAGTAGAAATCCGGAATTGAAAACTCGATGAGTGCTTGGAGGAGAGTAGAAGACTTGATCACTTGGAGTTGGAGGAGAGTTGAAGACTTGAAGAACGTTGTTGAATTTTGACTTCGAAACGATCGGAATTTGATCGTGTATATGACTTGCTAGCTTCTTTGTTCAATTGTTCACAAATTCAAATAAATTGAATAATAATAGTAGAGAGAGTAAGAGAGTAAGGTGCGAATTTTTTGTTAGGTTTTGGGGGGGGGGGGTATTTTAGGGTTAAAATAAACAAAAAACCCAAAAAAAACACAAAAACCCACCAAAAACGGATACTACAGCCGTTGCCAACGGCTCTGGTGAACAGTGCGGTTTTGGGACCGTTTGACCTGGAGCGGGTCGAACGTTTGACCCGTTCGGGTCGAACGGCTCGCAACCCGCGAGTTGGCGGGCGGGTTAGGAGATTTTTTACGGGTTAACGGGCCGGGTTAGACGGGTTGGGTTCGCAAATTTATCGACCCGGGTCGACCCGTTAACGTTAACGGGTTCGACCCGAACCCGAACCGGGGTTTCGCGGGCCGGGTTAAACGGGCGACCAGACCCGTTTGCCATCCCTAAGCTAACGCAACTTGTAGAACTGAGTTTCGACTCACGTTTTGCGAGATACGGTCATGTATCACTTTCATACAAGCAAAAACAATGGTCAACCGTAAGTCGAAACTCACTCCTACTCTACAAGTTGTGTTAGCTTGTATTTGGTGAATCCGACCTACTCGCAAAGTTTCCAAATTTTTTGTTGTCATTTGTGCGGTTTTACAAATACGGAGTACACTAAAACACCAAAAAAACTAACTTCAATATGGATAATTGCCAAAAAAAACTTCGGTATGGTAAACTACCAAAGGTATAAACTACAGTAGGGTTAACTGAAATTTATCCAAACTATTATACTGACTACAATTACAATGTTCACTACAAACTGCACGGGCTATCGCGGCGTTTTTAGAAGGCTATCACGGTGTTTTTTAACGCCGGGATAGAGAGTAACGGAGCTTCCAAAAGCGCCGCACAAAGCGCCGTTGTAGACAGCGTCGGGACAACTACTGGGTTATCGCGGCATTTTTAGTAGCCACAACTATAGGTTTATACTTATGCCGGCGTTTCCCAAATGCCGTGATAGGTGGACTTCCATTTCAGGTTTTACCTTAGAAATGAGCTATTGCGGTGTTGAAGAAACGTCGGGAAAGGGGGTATTTTTAAAATTTCGTGGCAAAAACTGCATATATCTATCCCGTCGTTTTTCTAAAAACACCGGAATAGATATATGCAGTTTTTTGCATATTATTTCCGAATTTCAAATAAAAAAACCCAGAAATTAATCCCATGTTACAAATTTCTATAATCACATCAAATTTAGCAGCTTAAATCTTAAAATCAGTAATAACATCATAAGAAACAACCAAACTTCACATATCACAACAACTCAATAGAATACAAAATAATCGAACACATAAATTGCCAATGCAAAGAGTTATATATATATATATAAAACTCTTTGCATTGGCAATTTATGTATATATATATATATATATATATATATATATATATATATATATATATATATATATATAAAAGTTGTACAACACAGTTATTACAAAACATACATAAAGTTCTAACAAAATATAAGGAAAAAAAAGTCATTTGAAATACAACAAACTAGGGTGGGGGAGTCTCCTCGTGTGGCGCACTGTTGCTTCCAATTCCATCGGTATTTCGCCCTAGTGTATGTGCGTGACTGAAACCGATGGAATGTGCTGGCCCTGTAGATAAAGATAGATGTTTCATCTTCAACTTTTAAAACGAAAGATGGAAATATATTGAAAAGAGTATGGATGATCTGTGGAGATTTGTATAGGCAAATAAAATAAACTAACAATATATCCCATATCAGTTACCTGTCTCTCTTTCAAATAAGCTATTTTTATATTAAATCAGTTAAGAACCCTCAAATCAGATGGTCACCTATGTGACTTTACATATGTCTCGAAAGTGTTGCCAACTATATCCTACAATATAGGTTTGCCTAGGTGAGAACCTAAGTTTCTCTTCTAGATATAGCAAAAGTGAGTATTGAATTGTACAATACAAACCAGTGGTTCCGTTGGAATTCCTTGTGACTGTTGCCCAATTAACATCACCATTTCGGCCATTTGGGCCTGCAGAAGTGCCACTGTTGCCCTCAGTTGATCTACCTCGTCCTTTGTGGCCCCACTGGAAGAACATGCACGAAACCGAAGACGCTGGAAGGTGTCAGTCCTAGCCCCATCCCACGCACACGACTGGGACGCTCGCGTCCCCTCAATTCGGAGAGAACTTCGCGTTGTAGCGTGAATAGATCGGCGGAAGAAAAAGATGATCTCTCTATGATCCCTAATCCAGCGTCCTTCTACAAAAGATAAAAAAGACAAATTTAATTTAAAAAATTATTTTAGTTAAAACAATTAAATACCAAATTAAAATTAATTTGAAAGCTTCATACTTACCACTATCTCGACTGCAACGTCATCTCTAAATTTTCTATCTTTACCCGTGTGAGTAGTTTCAAAAAAATCTACATCACCGACGCCTTCTCCCTCGTGTGATGCTTCATATATATAAGTAATATCGGTATTTAAAATTGTAATAAAATAATTCAACTCATTTTTCATTTAGTCAAGTACCTTAACTAGTTTGTTGGCCAAGTTATATGAAATCAAATGATCTTATTACAAAACATAAATAAAGCATGAATAAAAGCAAAAAGAAATTGAGTATTTGATGAGTAGGCAAAGGCACTTGGTAACTAAACTTGCTGCTAATTTGACTTATTTGATGAGTGAATAGTAATTATGTTCATATGGTTCAACATGGTTCATGTTTCTTGACACACACATATATATATATATATATATATAAATTGCACTATGTTCTTACTGCAACATGCAACTAAATGCATTTCCTTTATATTGGACTATGTATATAACTGTAATAAAAATTTAATTCATTAAAAGAAGCGTATTGTACTAGCTCATCTCGAACTACGGCAAAGCTGGAGCTCCCTGTGGTATGCTTCAGTTTCAACATTTTTCGGCTTTTGACACCAATGTCAGCCTTCCTCTGTTAATGATTATAATTAGCAACATCAATGAAGTATAACATCAAAAAAATACAAAGACTAGAAGTTGCGTTAGTATATACCTTTCCCGTATCACTTCTCCAAAAATTGACAAGAAATTGCCAATCTTGTGCCGACATACCTACGGGAACCTCCCTTGCATTCTCGGCCTCTGTCTTCTCTAGTATATAGTACTTCCCTTTTAGGAAGCTCTTATGATCTCTTCATTTCTTAGAGACCGATATATCCACTCATCCGTTGACAACGTTAGGGTAAGAAAATTTTTGCTACAAAAACACATTAATTAAAGATACATAGTAACAAGTAGGGATGCAATAGAAAATGAAACTTAGATATATACAGAAACATATGTAGAGTCAACCCATGAAACTTAGATTTATACAGAGACATTTGTTCTCCTCGCAAATGTATTATATGTGGTCGTAAATTGGAACTTAGATATATACAGAGAGAAGGGGAAGGAAATCTAGTCAGAAAATTATATATAAACTCAATAGTACTCAAATATTCTTGAAATATATATGAAGTGGACAAGAAAAAAATATATTAACATGCTGGCATGCTAATTATCCGATTCAACTGGAGACACGATCGTTGATTTTGAGAATATAATTGCATTATCTTCATTCATTATCAACATCTTCATTATTTATATCAACCTTATCAATAACCCAATTCATCAACTTGTAAGATATGACTGTTCTCCTCTTCTTTGCTTGCCTTTTCTTGCATGCCATTCAACCCATGAATATCCAAGTGGTTGTATTAATATTGAATTGGCAACTCATTTGAACTATGCATAATGTTTCCATATTGATATCGATATAATCTGCTAGTCCATGATGCACATTTGTGTGCCAAATCAAAAAGAGAGAAGTCCTTCTGTTGCATCATTAGATACAACAATGAACATCTTAGTTCAAACATCTTACTGACTTCTTCATACCCTGATGATGGTAAAAATCGCAGCAAATCAGGGCCGTACGATTCCTGCATAGATCTCAAAGCTTCTGCAGGCAGATTAATCATAACGGGCCTTCTCCAAGACATGGACTTATTTCAAGCCCTTAAAAAGTGACACACTAGGCCCACTAGGAGAGACACCCAGCCCATGAAAGCTAGCAATCAAATCTCTTATCACCTAACAGGAGAACTTATCTCTTGAGGGGGAGAGACATAAAAGAGATAAGAAATTCAAATTGGTCAAACGGATCTAGATCGATCTCTTGATATGTTTCTCAGGCCAATAAATACCCTTCCCCCTTTACAGTCAGAAGGTAATCAACAATTCGCCAGTTTCTCTCGCATACTCTCTTTCTCTTTCTGATTCTAACTTGAGCGTCGGAGGTTCTGTCGCCTGGGCCACCCTCCAGTATTTCAGGCTTTTTGCAGGTCCATCGGCTGCATCAGCAACCGTCGGATTCAGATCACGGTGGTCAATCAACGATCCAGATTCAATCTCAGGAGCCTTAACTGCTTTTCACGGCCAAGGTCAAAGGTCAGACTTTTAGTAGTTTCCATCAATTATTAACTCACTATCTGTTTTCTGCCATACCAAAATAAGCAGCAACAGATTGGCACCGTCTGTGGAAAACTACACAAGCCAGACTTGCTATCATGGCACCCAGACTAAGGGGTACAGGGGCGGCCTCGAGCCATCACACCAACTCTCTTTGTCAACCAGCTCCTCCTATGGAAGATCTGATTCTTCCTCAATAGTCACCCCGACAGCCTAGTCAAGTTCCTCCTAACGGAGAGGCACCGGGGGGCTCCCGAGAAAACTGTCATGAACAACATCCTCAGCACGATCGTATCTCAGTCTATAATGCTTCAACTGATTTAATGGCCACACGAGGCCTTAGGGGTCTAGAGATCTCCGCCACATCATCAGTTCTAGGCAACAAGGAACCAATCTACGAATCCAATTGGATGAGAGGCGCGCCCGATCTGAGGCATCCCGCTCGGGACATCAAGCAAACCAGAGAACCAATTTTCCTAGATAGAGATTGAGGCAATCATCCTCTCACAGGGGGCGCACCACAATAAGGAGCCCAACTCATGACAGTCGAAAGCTTCTTGTACGGAGCAAAGGGGAACATGCCCCAGTCACTAGGGCCGAATTGGATAAGTTCAAGCTCAACATTCTCCATGCTATCCAAGGAAGTCAAGATCTGGGCCAGCCCCCCAACGAAGGATCCGCCGACTCCACTGGATCTCAGAGGAACGATGACCAAGTCTTTTGCCGTATCCAAGAGGTAGAGAATCGTCTAGAACAGATGAAGAATAAGAGAAACCGCTCCATCATGGCCTACTGCCCTTGTCGACCACCTTTTAGCAAAGCCATCCTCGATGCACCGATCTCAAGGGATTTCAAAGCTCCTCAATTCGAATCCTGCAATGGAGAATCAGAACCGACCGACTATATCGATAGCTTCAAAACACTCATGATGGTCTACAATGCCATCGATGCACTCATGTGTCGAACATTCCCCGCCATACTGAAAGGATCAGCAAGAAAATGGTATTCGCGCCTGACTCCAGAATCAATATTCTCTTTTAATCCGTTCGAGGAGTTTTTCATTGCGCACTTTGTTACTAGCCGCAAGGCTAAAAAAACAAGTGTCTCCCTATTAGAACTGAAACAAAGAGATGGAGAACTGCTAAAAGACATTGTCAAATGCTTTACAACTAAAGCAAGGTCAATTTTTTCATTGAACACTTCAGTGGCAGTTGCATCCTTCCGCCACAATGTCTCTAACAAATACTTGAAAGCCTCCCTCGCAAAAAAGTCACCCAAAAGTTTCACTGAGCTCCTGGAAAGGAGTGAGAAATATATCAGGGTGGAGGAAGCTCACTATCCTCATCGCAAGAATGATTCAACTTCCGGTAAAAAATGGAAGAATACAAGCGAGGAAGAATCTAGGAAGTTTCAGAAAAACGACACAAGCCGACGTCGTCTACCTCTAACACTACGCTTCGACAAGTTCATTCCTCTCAACGCAAGCGTATCATCCATCCTCATGGAAGTTGAGTAGGGCGGAATAATCCGTCATCTCCCCAATATGTCAACGTCTAGCAAGAGAAGTGACAAAAATAAGTGGTGCGTATTTCACATAGATCATGGACACACTACTGACAATTGTCGAGCCCTTAAAGAAGAACTGGAAACCCTAATTCACAGAGGCTATCTCTCAAACTTCATTCAGAAAGACAACGACGCCGATAACCCTCTGTCCCGGGGTTCTAATAAGTGTCAAGAGAGGCCATACAAATCGCAAGACTCTGAACACATGGCCGTCCTCCACTCCATTCATAGAGGCCCGATGGGGGAGATTCCAACTCATCCCGCAAAGCTTTCGTGAGGGAAGTAAACTCCATAGATAACATTCTGCCTGTCAAAAGCACCGGGGTCCCGATATCTTTCTTCGACAAGGACTTAGAAGGCTTCCGAATACCTCATTGCGATGCATTGGTCATAAAACTTTGCATGGTGAATCATGAGGTACGCTGCATTCTGGTGGACAACGGCAGCTCAGTAAACATCCTCTTCATGGTCACATTCGAGGCTCTCAAGCTCTCCCGAGACCGACTCAAGCCAACCTGTTATACACTCCAAGGAATCTCCATTTTCCTGTTCAAGTAGAAGGATTCGCCACTGTAACACCTCGCAAAATTGGAAATGACAATTTTACCCCTCGTGTGTTACGAGCATGTATTCTGTACCGTTACGGGCAATATCCGTAACGTGTTTCCCTACGTGTTTTTGGATTCCGATTATTTATGCATTTCCCGTCTTTTCAAAATTTATTTTTATCTTATTTGAGTCAACTCAAATATAATATTCCAACCTCTATATTTTTCACATGCTTTTTACGTATTATCGATGCACATATCGATTACATATTTTTCCACCGCTACGTGTGATATTTTCTATGTATTTCAATTATTTATTTAATAATGTGTTTGAATTCGTTTTATAAACGGAAGTTTATTTTTCTCCTATTTTGATTTTAAATGATTTTATACGTGCGGTGCACGTATTTTTCTGTGTACGTATTGATTACACTACTGTATATGTATAATGAAATATATTTTCGTATGTTACATTCGATTATTTATAAAAATTTCCCATCAATCAAATCTATTTTCGTACTTGAATAATTATTCTACGTGTGACGCACGTATTTTTGGTGCATGTATTTAAGCTTATTCTTTTTTAAAATGAAATTTCGGAAGTGTGTGTCTCTTTTATTTGTGCATGAAAAAATATAATTTTTAATTAAACTAATTTTATATGCACCTTATATATTATATACATATGTTTTAATTAAATAAATAATTTATTTTGTTGTGTAAACAATGCACGTGCACGTGCACACGTGCAATGTGCACACTCAAATTTGAGGCCGGCTGGTTTTGGGGTAGGAGGGAAAAACAAATTTTGAATTTGTATGAGTAGAGTTAGTAGTGTAAGTGGGGGGTAGTTATTATAACCATCGCATAATCTCCTTTATAATGACCACACCCCTACTCTTACTCTCATCTTCCTCCTTTCGTTGTCTTCTCTTCCGAAATCCCCATCCAGCAACAAATCCCCTTTTTGTTTAATCCAGCATTCATGTGTTTCATGTGTTTCCTCCAGCAACAAATCCCCTTTCTTTGTCTTCTCTTCCGAAATCCCCATCCAGCAACAAATCCCCTTTTTGTTTAATCCAGCATTCATGTGTTTCCTCCACACACCCACCTACATTTCATGTGTTTCCTCCACTCACCCACCTAAAACACACACACACACACACACACACACACACACACACACACACACACACACATATATATATATATATATATGTCTGTGTGTGTGTGTGTGTGTGTGTGTGTGTGTGTGTGTGTGTGTGTGTGTGTACACCCTGCACATTTCTCCTTCCCCTATTTCTTTCCTCCTCTATCTAATCCGAAAGCCATCCATCAACATGTCCACTGAGCTTCTCCACCTACTCACCATACAATACCCATCTTATTATATACTCTTATATATATATATATATATATATATATATATATATATATATATATATATATATATATATATATATATATATATAAACATGTATATAAACATGTATATATGTAGATATATACATAGATGTATATGAAAATGAGATGGAAGTACCTTTCCTGTTGCAAGCCGAAAAAGTGAAGAAGGTGTTTCCCTGTGCTTGCCGAAGTGAAGTTTGGAGAGTCTCTTTGTGCGCGGAATTTTGAGGAGACAATTTGGAGCTTCTCTTGGAGTTTATTTCTAGGAGTTCAATTGAGTACATCAATATTCCTTGGGTGGGTGTTTCTAAAATTATTTCTAAATTAGGAGTAGGTTGCATGCTAGATAATATATAATTTAATTATTAAATTTTGATTAGTATGGTAAAAGTAGATTGCATGATCTCATTTTAATTATGTCATGATATATTGAATTGATATTGTGATTTATAAAAATGACTTGAACTCTTGTTGATTTAGAAAGTGAAAAATGAAGTATCATTTAGTAAATTGTTGGAATGAGAACTGATGCATGTTAGAATAATAGTCAAAATAATACAACATGTGTGAAAAAATAATTTTTTTTTTATGCTAATGTGGTAAAGAAATGTGGAATTAGACTCACTAGTATACATTTTATGAGTATAAAGAATTTTATAAGGAAGTTTTGAGGAGAGACAACATTTTTAATTGAAAATTTGTAATATGACTTCCTTGATGCATTTTGGAAGAAAGAATTTATTATATTGTGAAAAATGAGAATTTTATGAATTTAAAAACTTGTAAGACACTGTAATTTTGAAAGAAGGTATTCTGGAAAGAATTAAATTTTTGAATGGTACAAATTAGTTGAGTAATCGAATTTTGTAAAAGAAAATTTAAATACAGTACGGCATATACAAAAAGTAATTAAACTAATTTCATATTAGGTGCACTTTGGGTCCGTTACTGTTGCAGAGCGAAGACTTTGGTCTGGGTTCGAGTCTTGTTAGAGACTCTGTTTTAGTGAATTTCGATTTTTATTTAAATCACCGCAACTATAGATATAAATATATTTCAATCTAATCTTATTTCAGTTAGTCATTCTTGGACTTATTGGTCTTCGGGTGCGGTTTGGGTCAGTTACTGTTCATGGGCGGAAGTGATGGGTCTGGGTTCGAATCCGACCTTGCCACTTTTGTTTTTATTTTTTATTTTTTTTGTATTTTGAGTTTTAAAGTGAAATAAAAATATTGAAAAAATTCTATTCTTCTTCTAAAATTGTTTAGACTTTATAAAAATTATTTCTACAATATTTTGATATATTTTGTGAGTAATGAAAGAGGATTTTACATTAAATATTGTCGAAGAACTTGACTTTTACCGATTATAATGTGACTATTGTTTAATTTAAGAGAAATGAAAGTTTAGAAGGCACTTAGATTTCTTAATAAGATTTTATGATTATTAACATTTGATTAAGATTGTTTGAATTGCACACAATGTTATAAGTGATTAAATTGATAAAAGAGGTTGAATTGAATCATTTCATGTTGCGAGATTTTAAAGAAATGTTTCTTTTGATAAAGAGATTTTGAATAAAGAAAATGAATTGTTATTTTGAGATTGAATATGAAATATTGTGGATCTCTAGAACGAAATAGTTGTTGGAATCTAGAGGCTAGGCGAGACCCTAGTGACCGATAGTTTTTATTTATGAATTTGATAGCTAACCAGTATGGGTTGAGCATCTCTTGAGAAGTAGCCAGTTGGGTTAATTGTCTCTTTTGTTTGGTGTAAGTCCGGTGGGGTAAGCTAGCTCTTAGTTGTGATGATTTTCTTCTAAAAGAAACTAAAAATGTCAGGACAACACTATAGTGAAGATGTGATGAAAGTAAGAGAAAAACACAAGTATGAGCGCCTCGGATCTACGGTGTCAGAGTGTTCACAGGCTGTCTACATGATGCGTCATGTCTTGACGTGAATACATCTCCGGAATTATCGGGACCGTAGCGACGCTTGTAGGGTGCTTGGTGACTACGTAGTGTCATTGTCCCATGACGGAGGCGAATTGTCTATAGGCTGTCTACATGATGCATCATGTCATGACGTGGGATTCCCCTCCAGGCTGTCTGGACATGGGCTCGTAACTCATAGAATATCTAAGATACTTACTGTAGTTACCGTAGTAGTTTAACTCATAATGAGGGATTCAACCCTACAAGATGAAGTACGATTAAGGGCTAGCCCTCGGACCTATGTAGTATGGGATGCATAGAATCTGAACAAGTGTGCATTAGTGTCATTAAATATAAATAACTGCATTAAGGATTAGGTGCACAGCACCCACGACATTAATAGGATAGTCCCTCTTTAGCTTTGTTTTGTAATCAAGTTTGTGTTTGTTAAAGTATTTAAGAATCGTTATACTTTTAGCATAGCGAAGATGGCCGTGTATAATATTTCGTCAGTTGTAAGCAACTGACGTGTCCACAGTTTTATATGCAGGACTTGGAATTTACAACAAGATATAAAGATGAATTTGTTGCTGATGATTACTTAAATGCTAGAGTTATTACAATTTTACATTTATCATTGTTGTATTTTATTTATTCCGCTCTGTGTTGATGT
This sequence comes from Hemerocallis citrina, assembly GCA_017893485.1. NCBI lineage: Eukaryota > Viridiplantae > Streptophyta > Magnoliopsida > Asparagales > Asphodelaceae > Hemerocallis > Hemerocallis citrina. The sequence continues at coordinate 21,698,588 of CM030363.1, forward strand.
AAAAGACTCTGATGTAAATAAAAGTTTTAAATTCTTTGTAAAATTGTACGAAGTGAAGTTTAAAGATACTGTGGATATTCGAATTCAGACTTATTTGGAATTCGGGGTGTTACAGCCACACTTGATGTGACAGTAGGAAAATCCCCCGCTATTCGAACGAAAACACTGGACTTTATGGTAATCGATGTCAAAGCCACATACAACGCTATATTCGGTCATCCCGGCCTAGCGGCCTTTCATGCAGTTACTTCCGCCTTTCACATGAAAATGAAGTTCCCAACAATGGCTTGCATAGTCAAAGTTGTTGGGAGCCAACAGGCGGCACGAGCATGCTACACCACTGCAATGGGGGGCTCAGTTCTCCCACTCGATGCTATAGAGCTACCGCCAGAAAGCAGTCACAATAATTTCTAGATTGTAAATAAGCTTGAAGCCACTGCCATAAACAATTCTACCAAGAACTTCCAAACCTGCTACATCATCTCTCACCAGGCCCAAACTAGTTCTCATCATGACACAGTAATAAACTTGAATCTCTCGCCCGAAGCCACTCCGCTCAACCAACGGAGACAAATAGTCACGCCTAAACACATTGGTACATCAAAATATTTCTCTTTCTCTATGCAAAATAATGGGGGGCTCCCTCCAAAACAGGCAAGTCTAGGCAAGGTCTACCAAGTTATTCGCCTAATAGCTCATCAACTTGAAGACCCGGGGGGCAAGAACATATCAGCAGAACTTGGAAGGTAGAACACCTTGTGAAGGTGAACGAGGGCGTCTGAAACGTCCTCTCTTAATAGTAGTAGCAATTTTTCTCAATTTGTAATAACAGCCAGCCACTAGAGTAGCCGCTTAGTTCTATTTTCTAGCAAATTTTCTCAATTTGTAATAACGAACAGCCACTAGAGCAGCCGCTTAGTTTTATTTTCCAATAAAATGTAGTATGAACTTGTGCAAAGTTATTGTACAAGCCAATGGAAGCATACAATGAGTTGAGTGTCAAACTTATACACAAAAATGGCACCAAACGCTCGTTACAAGCTTTTCATAAGACGGATTCGGAGTCCATACCCATGGTTAGAAGATACTCTAGAAATTTACAATGAAGCAAGTTCAGAGTGCGCTTCGCCATTCGATCTGCTCCTGCAATCCGCTAGCGCCTCCACGACCGGTTCGGACTTCATACCTATGGCTCGGAGTTACTTTATCAACCTGCAATTAAGCACGTGCAGAGTTCAACTTGCCATTCGATCTGCTCCTGCAACCTGTTAATACCTAAACTAACAAGTTCAGAATCCATACCCATGGCTCGGAGTTACTTTAGCAACCTGCAAACAAGCACGTTCAAAGTTCAACTCGCCATTCGATCTGTTCCTGAAACTAGTTAAAATCCCTCAAAAACAGATTAAAAGGTCCAAAATCGTGGATCGTAGTTACTCTAGCAACACTTGTAAAAAGCAACACTTAGAGTTCAACTCTCCACTTGATGTGACTCTCACAATTTGTCAGAGGACCCATGCAGAAAGTTTGGAAAATGACTCTCCCTTAGAGTTGCTCCTACAACTAGCTGAGTTCAAGGCGGAGAAGCTCTAAACTCTGTCACACACCATCGACGGTTCGTTAGCTATACGCAACAAACTTGAGGTCCTGTTATTTAGCTACAAAGAACCCAGTCGATGGCGCATCAATCTTGACAGCAAGGATCAAGCATATGAAGACATTTCATAAAAAATCACAGAACTATCTCAAACATATATGTTCAGATCCAGTACCACTACAAATATCTACAAATACAAAATGGCAAGTCCAGAGTCTAATTATCCCCAAGAGCAGCTCGTACGACTAGCAAACCTCCAAGACGATGAATCACAGGACAAGACACCGACACGTAGAAGACTTCTTATTCCACAAACTACAAGTCTCATTACAACAGCAGAATTACAATGACTCTACGTTTCATGTCTAGGAATTGCTACCAAAAGTCCTGTGAACACTGTACAACAAACTGTCAAGCAAGTTGTTTATCCAGCTACACACTCAAGAGATGCTCTACCTAAGAGAAACAAATCTCTTCATCGGCCTCCTACCAGCTAACAGCTCCATAAGGCTGCCTCAACTTGATGATGAAATTCAAGACAAGTCTTCCTGAGGCGGGCAAGCTCCAGGTTTATCCGACCATCTTCACCTGAACAAGCTCCAACTCCGTCTTGCTTAAAGCACTGTGCAAACGAAAGAATCCCAACTCCATCAAGCACCGCGTATGACGAAGGAGTGCAAGCTCAATGCCCCGAGGGCCTCATTCGATGTACACAACTATTTATCGACAAAGAGAAGAATGGAACCGCTTCAACGCTGAACAAATACAAGTGACTTCACTTCCATATTAAGAAAATTCAGAACACCCACAACTCATTCGCTTTACAAATGAGTTAGGCGCTATGCACACCAATTGAGTTCCTCTGGCTGACAACTCATCAACATCGAGCAACGAGTTCCATGCTCTGCCCACTACTTGAGCTCCATCAATAGCTCGTTGTTTCTAAACAATTGGTTCAACGCTTTGATCTTCACTCAAGCTCCATCAACAAACTGTTGACCCCAAACGATGAGTTTAACGCTCTGCTCCCCGCACGACCTCCATCAACAACTCGTTGGCCCCAAACGACGAGTTCAACGCTCTGCTCCCCGCACAAGCTCCATCAAGAACTCGTTGACTCCAAACAATGAGTTCAACGCTCTGGTATCTGATTGAGCTCCATCAATAACTTGTTGGCTCTAAACAACAAGTTCAATGCCTTGCTTTTCGTTCAGGCACCACCTGTAACACCCCAAATTCTAAAATACAACTAAATTCGAAGTTCCACAGGATCTTTACACTTATTTCATACAATTTTACAAGGAAATAAAAACATTTCTTACATCAGAGTTACATTATACATTTACATTCGTACAGCGGAAGCAATTTACAGTAATTACATGAAAATATTCATATTTAAAACAATCTTGGAGCAGCATGTATACTTCAATCTGTGAACCTCTTTTTCTTGCATATGAAACTGTAGGCGCATCAGTTTATTCACTGACAAAATATTATACACAGCCATTCTCTCTATACTGGAAACAGTATAACGATTTTCCATACTTAAACAAAAACAAACTTGATCACAAGTAAAACTACAAGGGACTATCCTATTGATGTCGTGTTGTGCTGTGCACTTAGTTCTTAATGCAGGTTGTTTACATTATAAAACACTAATGCACACTTGTTCAGAGTCTATGCAGCCCATACTACATAGGTCCGAGGGCAAGCCCTTAATCGTTCTTCATCTTGTAGGGTTCAATCCCTCGCCATGATCTAATCTACAATTGTAACTACGGTAAGTATCTTAGGCATTCTATGAACTACGAACTCATGTCTAGGCGCCCTAGAGAGAATCCCAACGCACTGACACATGACTCATCATGCAGGCATCCTGTGGTAATTCACCTCCTACCATAAACATGACACCACCCGCATTCATTAGATCACCCCATAAGTGTCACCACCGGGACGGTACTTTGGAGTAGTATCCATACCCTAATCATGACGCATCATGGGACATCCAGTGGATACCCTCACGTCGCCAATCCAATGACCCTCATACTCATGTTTGTCTCTTACGTTCATCACATCTTCACTATGTATCTCATCCTTAGGTATAATTGGAGGTCACTAATATAGAATCTAGCATTACTCCTACATCGGTCTTTTCAATATCAACCTTTATCAACGACCCAAACTTGGTCACAATATCATAAATTCTTTTTTCAATACTTTTTCATTCTTGCCGATGTAGAGTCTTAGCAAAGTTCTAGTATAAGTCCTCATTTTCACATTCATTGAATGTCCACAAAATTTCACATTTCATCACATTCTCTTTTCAACACATTTCTATGCACAACTTGCATATCAAGACAAATCTCATTTGATTCCACTTAACAAAAGCCTCAAAATTATTTCTTTGCGATCACTTTCTATACTCAAAAGTTTTTATTTCTTTATTTTAGAATTTCAAAGGATCAAAACTAAAGTGAACTCTTCACTCTTAAAAATTGTACTCTTGTTTCTTCGTTCAAAGGTCTATAAGTCCCAATAATCTTTCTTTTTGAAGTTTATAAATACTCAGGAATTTTTCTCATATTTTCTCAATATTTATTTTATCGTATAAGTATATATATATATATATATATATATATATATATATATATATATATATATATATTTGATTTGAAAATAATCCAAAAATAAAGAAAAGGAAAAAGGATTTTTTCTAAAAAAAAATTGGCCACTGCCAGGTTTCGAACCGCACACAACACACACACAGTGTACAGTCACCGAGACCCAAGGCCCCACGCGCTAGCCAAAAGGGACAAGGTGCCCAACTGTCACCAAGATGGAGTGAAATGGATTTGAGTTTAATTCTCGGTGTTTGGGAAAAAACTGAATTTTGGAATAAAAAGCCCCTTGCCGAGACTCGAACCCACACACACACAGTGCTACAGTAACGCACTAAAGCCCCCCTATAACCAATATGCCTATAGGATTTAACTGATATAGGATTGGTTTAAATTAGATTTATGTCGAGTCTCTGTTTATTAGAAATATTTCATTTTTCAAAAGATCAGAACTTCGTTTCTTCTTCACAAAAAGTCCTAAAAATTTCCAGAATACTGAATTTACATACATTTAATAAATCCGTGATTTTAAAATAATTTTTTGACATTAAAACGAGTATTTTCACTTTAATTTGTATTCTACATTCATAAATTGCAAACTTTCACTTTAACAAATCCCCTACTCAATTCTTTGCATTAAGACTTTATTAAAAGGTGTAAATTTTTATTTTTCCCTCTTTATTCATAATACTTATGATCAAAATTTGCATTCCTTGAGCAAGTATTACAATGGTTTAATAAATGCAAAATTTAATAATTCATCTACTAACCATACATGAATATTTTTCTACAATCACATAGTTCTAATTTCACAATTTCATGGCAATTAGTTAATTTAACTACATTAAACACAATTTATAACCAATAGCACACAATTCATCAAGCATTTACTCATTCATTTAGCAAGTCCTTTTTCGAGTCAATAGGTGATTATCTTATTAGTTCTTTTGGCATGCATATGTATCAACAATTTCCTAGCATGATATCTAATATTAGAAGTATAGAAAACCACCCACTTATTTGAAGAAAAATACTATAAAGGCTCCTAGAATCTCCTTGAACACACGAGCGGTCCTTCTCCTCCAAGAATGATCCACACAATCGCCTTCTCCTTCTTGCACTTAGTGAACCCGAGCCCTCTCTCCTTGCCGTAGGTGAAGTAGCCGAACTCCAAAGGGTAGGGAAACACACACAAAACACTAATGCACTCAAACTTTTACTCTCCTATATAGTTTCTTTCTTTCAATTATTTTTCTTAGTGTTGTATGCATGAAGGTAGGGGTATTTATACTAGTTTTAGGATAGATTGGAGGGCTAGGATTATACTAGATGGTTGTAGATGATAGGCTAGGATAAGATGGGAAGTTGTAGCAACCACCCATGAGCAAATAACCACCCATACACACAACCCCACTATCCCACTCTTCTCCATGCATACCCGGCCACCCATGCGTGTGCAATGCACGCACACGTGCATGCACGTGTCCCAACTAGTGTCCCCTAATTAAAGTTGTACAAAACAAAACTAATTAATTGTCTAAAAATGTGTCAACATAACAAGTTAATTAAAAAGTAATTAATTCATGGGCTTTTAAAAATAATGGGCCTTTAAAAAAGAAAAATACTTGGTTTATTAGTTGGGATTAGTTTTAAACAAAACAAATTTAGGCTCTTTAAAAGAAAATGGGCTTAAAGAATAAAAGAAAAGAGAAAAATAATTATTTGTTCATATTATAGAAAATTATTTTATAAGAGAATATTTATACAAAATTTTGCACGTGCACAACACGTAAAATCTACAGTTTTGTATTTATTAAAATTCAGGGTATTTCACCACCAAACAACTCGTTGGCTCCAAACAACGAATTTCGTGCTCTACTCACCGCTTAAGCTCTATCAATAACTGGTTGGCTCCAAACAACGAGTTCAACGCTCTCCTCACCGCTCGAGCTCCATCAACGACTTGTTGTGTCATGCCCTGCTTCCCAAAAGAGAATACGGAATACGGATACGTGACTAAGTCCAGCGAATGATTTTCATCATCCATAAGCTGTTCGGAATCTTTACAACATTTCACAAGAATAATCAGAGTCGGAAGCAAAAGAATCAACCAAGTATGCATAATTGAATCAGAATACCAACAAGAATACTGGAAACCAAAATATATTCATCTCAAATAGTCCAGATCTGAATAAGTCAAATATCCTGGGTCACATTGCCCAAATAAAAAATAAATCCAAGTACAAGATACAATTGTTTAAAACAAGCAACAAGAAATAATAATGGCAAAATCCAACAGCTAGTATCTCATCTCGCCTATTCCATCTGGCAGTTGATTTCCAAAATCTGCAATTTAACAATTGCAGGAAGAGGAAAAAGAAAATAAACTCCCGTCAATGTAAGTTACGGGCCGCTTGTAGTGCAGGATACAAGTACATGAAAAAGAATAAACAAATAGTATGGAATAGGCATGATAACAAAATAGAATACTAGCATGGCAAGATGAACAAGTGCAAGTGGCATGTATCAAGTGTCAAGTGAACAAGTATCATATAAACAGATAACAAGTATCAAGTATCATGAATCAAGTATCACAAATCAAGTACAAGTAGCAAGTAGCAAGTATCAAGTAAACAAGTATCAAGTATCATGTATCATGTAAAAGTAATCAAGTATCAAGTGTCAAGTGATCATGTTCAAGTCTTGTATTATTACTATCTAGGTAGCACTTCATGCATCCATACTTTTACTACATGGTTGCTACGTTCAATGCAATTTCGTTTTAGATTTCGTAGGGGATTCTATAGGTCATGTACTCAGGTATTACAGAATTACAGAACTTGGTCGGTAAACTTGATCAGTAACTTGATCGGTAAACTTGATCGGTAAACATGTCATACGGGAAACACGAGTCCCCTTCCGAGTACAGGCTCCTATATTGTCCACTACTAGATCTTTCCCTTATATTCCGGCTTGGTTATTTATTATTATTAGCAAAAATACATGTACGTGTCACAAAACGGGACAAGAATAGCATGGCATGAACAAGTAACAGATTCAGGTTGCAAGATAAACATGCACGGGTGAAAGATAACTAATAAAAGAACTATACAACGAAAATTCCAGTTCAGGACAGCAAGACGGTACTGCACTAAAACAGGGATTTCCGTTGCTACAAAAATACAAATCTGGATCCGTCAAAGAATCTGGAAAAAAGACTTCCTTCCGAATCCAGCAAACATATATATGTCATATAGTATTTCACAAAAACAAGTCTCAAAATAGGTTTGAATCCAGAAAACGTGTTCAGTCAGAAATCAGTATTTTGTATTCACAGTTAGGGAAACAGCACGAAAACTCATTAATTAAACCCACGAAAAATCTGGGGTATTTTCCTATGTGTAGTAACATAAAATCAACTTTTATAATTTTTCAACAAAAATAGAGTAGTCAAGTAAAATCAGAAAACAACAAGACACGACGGTTTTGTAAATCTGGAATCACAAACACTGTTGTACGAAAACAGCAATATCTCACAAACCATAAATCGAAATCCAAATCCGCAAAAAGGGTGATAAAATAGATAAAGTAGGCTAACTTTCATATTCAGAAATAATTTAGAACAGCAAGTAGAATCAGGTCAAAAATCAGGTTCTTTACTGAACAGTAGTAAAATTCTGCATGTAAAATTTTTATTTGCAAGCGTGAAAAGGTTTGTAAAACTCCTCAAATAAATCCACCAAAATTCTGGGTAAACCCCAACCAAGTCTGATACTCTGAGCAAAAGTTCAGTCGACAGAATTCTCTTAAAATAATGTTCACAAAATATTTTCAAATACTGACCTTAATAGGGTCTAACATACTGATCAAAACGAGAAAACTGGCAAAACTGAAAAATATCGCATATGCACAAAATCCACTAGTTCTCATAGAACTCATCCAAAACATAACCAAACACGGAATAGAATATACTAGATGTCCAAGCAATATGTTATAGGATATTTCACAAGTCCACAACAAGTCTACCACAAATAACACGAACGAGCACAAGATATCATATGAACAACATGCATATATGCAACAAGATATGGTCAATCCTAGGTTATATCATGTCATATGTGTCGTGAGGTAACTATGGTCGAATCATCACTATAGAGATAATATATACAAGGGGTTTCACACACAAATTGTCTCTAGACCCAACTACACTAAAAGCGGTATTTAATACTTGTATTTGCAAAGGAATTTAATACAAATTACTTTCCTGAAAGACAACGATAGAAACGGTACAAAAGCAAGAATAACGGGAACGGATTCCAGGGCACGAACACAACGAACGAACCACGAACCAATCACGAACACACGATCACGAACAAGATGAAGACGATCATGATCACGATCGGATCGGACGACCAAGATCAAGTGATCAAGATCAAGATGATCGGATCAGATCGGACGGCCAGATCTCCCTGATGATGAAGATAATGATGAAGATCCAGATCGATCGATCGAACGGCTGTGATCAAAGAAAATTGATGATCATCATGATCGTGATGATCAAGAGGAGATCAGACGGTCCAGGATCACTTGATGAAGATCATGAAGATTCGACAGCCCACGATCAAGGTGATCCAAACCAACAGCAACACTGGCTTGGCTCAGGGTCGATGGCAAACGGCGACTAGACGGGGCTGCCAATATTGGGAGGAGCAGGGAAGCACAGTGCGACTGCGGTGCTGTCGAGGTGCGGCAGAACGCAGCGATGCTGCTATCGCTGGTGTGGCACCGGAGGTCGGGGAGCACAGCGCAAAAAGGCTGCGCTGCGGTCGCTTGCTTCGGCTGAGAGCAGGAGGGAGGTCGCGGCACTATGGGGACATCAGAACTGGGGTCATCGTAGCATTGGAGGGCAGGGCGCGCACAGGGGAAGAGCTGCGGGGCTGCTGCAGTCGCAGAGGGGACATTGGGGGCTAGCAGGAAGCGCTACCGGTAATGCCGCTCTGACGGTTTGCACAGCGGAAGGAGATGAAGGAAGACGCGGGAGGAGGATGGGTTCGAGTATGAGGAAGGCGGGAGGGTGAGCGAGGAAGGAGACGAAGGGAATAGGAGTAGAAGGCGGCTGTATAAGGTTTAGAAGATGAACAGGCTATATATATGGGTTTATAAATAAGGCTTTAGGTGTTAGGATATAAACAGAGTTGATAGGCTTACGAGTGTGGAAATGGGTATCGGGTTGGGTTAAAAAGTAATGGGTTTGGGTTTATTTAAAATGGGTATAGGGTTTTGGTGTTATACTAATGGGTATGGGTATTAATGGGTAGGGGTTTGAAATGGATATTGGGTTTGGGTTTTGGAAAAATAAAATAAAATAACAAATAAAATTATGCAATTTAGAATTTAAAAAAAAATATCAGTAATAATAATAATACCGAGAACAATAACAATAATAAGAAAAATGATAAAAATAGTAATAGTACTAATAATAACAGTAGTAGTAATAATAAAAGTAATAATAAGAATAATAAGAATTGTCTTACAATACAAAAATCATAGAAAAATAGTTACAGCTAAAATTATTGATCAAAAGTAGATTTTAATAGAAGATCCAATAATACATTTTAACAAAAATAGTTCGAAAGAAGAAAACTAATATACAAAAATTTGAAATACCGAAAATACACAGAAAATACGTTTTTTTTGGAAACGGGGGTTACATGTTGACTCTAAAAGATGAGTTCAACGCCTTGATCTTCGCTCAGGCTCCATTAATAACTCGTTGGCTCCAAACAAAGGTTCAATGTTTTGCATTTCGCTTGAGCCCCATTAATAATTCATCGGCCCCAAAAAACGAGTTCAACGCTCTGCTCACCACTCGAGCTCCATCAACGACTCGTTGACTCTAAACAACGAGTTCAACACCGTGGTTTTCACTCAAGCCCCACCAAACAACGAACTCAATGCTCCACACTCTGCTTGAGCTCCATCAACAACTCGTTGGTCCCAAACAATGAGTTCAACGCCTTGGTCTTCGCTTAAGCTCCACCAAAGATCAGGTTCAACGCTCCACTGTCCGCTCGAGCTCTGTCAACAACTTTTTGGCTCCAAACATTGAGTTTAATGCCTTGATCTTTGCTCGAGCTCCATCAATAACTTGTTGGCTCCAAATAATGAGTTCAATGCTCGCTTACCGCTTGAGCTCCATCAACAATTCTTTGGTCCTAAACAACGAGTTCAACGACTTGGTCTTCGCTCAAGATCCACCAAACAAATCATTGACTCCAAATAACGACTACATAGCCCCACTCCTTGCTTGCATCCTTCCAACAACCCCCTATCTTTATGCAATAGACTTGACATCCAACTCCGACCTAAAACTGTCTCTACAAAACTCGTTGGGCGCAAACAGATTCCAAATGCACAACTCCATCACAGAGTTGCCCCTACAAAACTTGCTGGGACAAAACAACAAGTTCAAGCTTAACTTTATCTCAGAGTTGTCCGAACTCGCCGGTGTCAAACGGCAGTCTCTACATCAACTCTATCTCAGAGTTGCCTATCCAAACTTCACCGGGATCAAACGGCAGTCTCTACATCAAATCTATCTCAGAGTTATTTCGGAACTCACCGGGATCAAACGACAGTCTCTACATCAACTCTATCTCAGAGTTATCTCTAAACTCGCCAGGATCAAACGACAGTTTCTAGACCAACTCCACTACGAGTTCTACCCAAACTTACTGGGATCGAAAAGCGAGTTCTACACCAACCCCACTACGGGTTGCCTCTCCAAACTCGCCAGGATAAAACGGCAGTTTCTATATCAACTCTATCTCAGAGTTACCTCCAAAGCTTGCCGGGATCAAACGGAAGTTTTCTACATCAACTCAGTCGAAAAGCTCTCTCTAAACTTGTCGGGCGCAAATGTCAAGCTCAAACATCCAACTCCGTCACAAAGTTTTCTACAAACTTGCTTGGATCAAACAGCAAGCTTTTCATTAACTCAGTCAAAGAGTTGTTTCTACAGACTTGCCGAGCACAAATGGCAAGCTCTATGCACAACTCCAACACAAAGTTGCCTTCACAAAACTCGGCGGGCGCAAATGGCGGATTCAAACGTTCAAGTCCATCTCAGGACCATCTTAACAAACTGGTTGGGGTCAAACAGCAAGTCTGCAACAGCTCTTCTAGGACAACTATATATGTACAAGATCCCGCAATCAAAACACACTACTCCTAGACTGACAGAATGCTCGTCGAATGACGAAATGCTCGATCGACAAAACAAGTGAACAAATCAATGCTTGGTCGATGAAAAAGCGAACGAGCGACGAGATGTTTGATCGACAATACAAGCAACATTTGGTCGACAATAGGGTGATTCGACGAAGTAAGCTGTTCAAAAGGCACTTGATGTGTGAAAAATCTCTAGATTAAGTTCTACAAGGCGAGTTGACTGGTACAAGGAGGATAACAAGTGCAACTCCAAATTCAACAAAGTGTTGGAGCTTTAAGAAAGAGGATGACGGGTCGGGTTTGCACCCATTTTCAAACCCAAAACCACCCATAAAATCCAAACAAATCCAGAGTTTAAGCCAAATGGGTTGTGGGTATGGATCCAAACCTGTTTTCTCCTCAGACCCGAAACCCGAACCTCCTTCTCCAAAATCTTTTTAGTCGTTTCTTCAAAAACTGAGTGCCAAAAACAGAGCATCAATAACAACGACCCCGCCGTCATCTGCCTTCGACCAAACCACCACCTCCGTATCTCGACCGCAGCTCCACTCCGTCGAGCACCAGCTCATCACCACGCTCACCTAATACAGAGCTCGACCAAGCTTCAAAAAACCCAAGAAAAGGCTAAGTTCATAGCTCGGCGAAGTCGAGGCTCCATAGCTCGGCAAAGTCGAGGCTCTATAGCTCGGCCAAAGCCTCTCATAGCTCGGTGAGGTGATCCAGAAGCTCGACGACTCTAACTCCGTCCGTGGCATGATTGGACGAGGTGGTCCGACGACGAAGCCTCGAAAACAGAGCTCATTTAAGCTTCGCTAAACCCAACTCCGGAGAAGCTTTGAAGCTCAAATAACTCGACAAGAAATCGAAGGCCATAGCTCGATCGAAGCTCAAAGATCATAGCTCGATCGTTCGTCCATAGCTCGACCACTTGCCCATAGCTCGATCGTAATCCCATAGGTCGACGAGAAAGAAACAGCTAATAGCTCGACCATAACTCTGTAGCTCAACAGCATCAAAAATAGAGCTCGACGAGCTTGACCAAAATAGCTCGACGAGGTGATCCTCATAGCTTGATGACTACCATCCTCCATAGCTCGACGAGGAAGCATTTCCATCACTTGTCCAAGACCCAGCTCCATAGCTCGACCAAAGAAATTGGCCATAGCTCGACAAAACGGTCGGTCGAGCTATGAGGTTGCTCACAGTCGTTGTTAGCCCTTGGATCGCTCAGAAGTTCGGGCGCGAGAGAGATGGATGCGCGTGATTGAGCCACGTCGCCAGTCTCCTTCCCCAAAGCCACGCTCGATTCTCCACTGTCTGATCCCACTCAATGGATGAGCTGGGGTGTGATGGACGTCCCTGATGCCGCCATGCCACCACATCATATCTTCGCATCACCTCCACTTGATCTCATTCAGAGCGGGTGAGCCAACCACATATCAATGCTGCCGATTGGGCCACGTAGCCCCTCAGCGCAGCGAACAGCTCTCAACCCTATATTCTATACAGCGGGCGAGCCACCCCTTGATCAACGCCTCTGATTGTGCCAAATCATGCTCAGGTCGGATTATTCAATAAAAATTCTATAAAATCATTTAAAATGAGAAAAATTAATTAAAAATCAAACAATAAATATTTGAATTCGAAAAATTCTTTAAAAATTTTCAAAAAATAATTAAAATTGGATTTATTAATTATAAAATTCGAAAAGTGATTTTAAAATTGGGAAAAATTCTAGAAAAATTCAAAAAAATCTGAAAAAATATTTAAAAATCCAGGAAAATATTCACTGCCTTCCGAAGCCATTAATCAGTTCCAAGTATCTCTAAACACCCTGACTGCTAAGATTGTACTCCAGAGTCCAAAAGTAAGGCATACTACTCCCCGAAAGCCAAGAAAATTGCCTTCTGGGAGTGGGGGGCTTATGATGATGGTAAAAATTGCAGCAAATCAGGGTCGTACGATTCCTGCACAATCTCAAACCTTCTACAGGCAGATTAATCATAATGGGCATCTTTAACAGGTCCGGGCCTTCTCCAATACATGGGCTTCTTTCAAGCCAATAAAAAGTGACAGACTAGGCCCACTAGGAGAGGCACCCAGCCCATGAAGGCTAGGAGTCAAATCTCTTATCCCTAACAAGAGAACTTATCTCTTGAGGGAGAGAGACATAAAAGAGATAAGAAATTCAATCAAATCGATCAAACGAATCTAGATCGATCTCTTAATATGTTTCTCAGGCCAATAAATACCCTTCCCCCTCTACAGTTAGAAGGTAATCAACAATTCGCCAGTTTCTCTCTCATACTCTCTTTCTCTTTCTGATTTTGACTTCAGCGTCGGAGGGTCTGTCGCCAAGGCCACTCCCCGATGTTTCAGGCTTTTTGCAGGTCCATCGGCCGCATCAGCAACTATCGGATTCAGATCACGGTGGTCAATCAACGTTCCAGATTCAATCTCAGGAGCCTTAACCGCTTTTCACGGCCAAGGTCAAAGGTCAGACTTTTAGTAGTTTCCATCAATTATTAACCCACTATGTTTACTCCCACACCAAAATAAGTAGCACCATACCCAGTTATGATAAAAAAAAAGTTTCCATGCATAATGTTGAGTACAAAGTATGGTTTCTCACAAAATTGTTTCTTTTTTGAGTTTTAGGTGCAACGTGCAAACCATGTAAATGTGATATTGTAGTTCATCTCGACATGACGAAGTACAGACTCAAACCCACCACAGTACAGACATGACAAATTACAGCTTTCGAGGAATCGCTAACAGCAATTGACGTTTCGATCATGGAGGATCCAAATCCCTGTCTAGTTCCTATATATCGATGGTAGTGCCTGTTAGAAAATGAGTGTTTTATACACCATTTACGAACCGGTTTTTTAGCAATTTTTTGTGTAAGATCCTCAATGAATTATTGAGAGATCTTGATTAATTTGTGTTCTCCTTCGTGAATAGATCAAAATCATATATTGACTTGCTAAAAAAGGTTAAGGGGTGAATGAGAAATTGTCTCTCAAAGTGAGACGTTTTCATTCTTGAAAATGGGTTAAGGGAACATAGTCCCACATCGGACAAATAAAAGGAAATAGAAGAGGATATATAGTAACCTCCTTCTAAGCATTGTAAGACAGATAGAAGAGAGGCTCTCTCTCGCGCGCGCAGGGGGGGAGGGGGGTGCAAATCTCGGACCGGATTACATGCAACTTGTGTGCGCCCGCACGACCTGCGGACACGAATGCCGGAACGACATGACCCCACGCGTGCAGAGCCACTTTTTGCTACAATTTTGATTTTTCTTTCGTAACGACTGAAATAATGCAGAAATGGTTCTGTGTGCCGTTTCAATGTTGTATTGAATATTTTGTCTGCCGTTACACTGAAGGCATTCAACGGCAATGATTGATGTCTGCCGTTACAGTGCCGGCATTCAATTGATTAGCCTTGTCTGCCGTTACAGTTTTAATCCTGGCTCTATAAATAGAGGCCTCTCCTCTCATTTCTTCCCTGCACAAGTAATCTTGTTTCTTCCTCCTCTGAGTTCTATTCTGTTCTTCACTCCTGCTGTTTGGTAAGTCGGTGATAGGATTTTGACACTGCTGCTCGGTTCGAGAGTGTTACGTGGTGCCTACGTGAACACTCTATTATTTCCATCCTGGAAGACAGATGCCTTCGCACAATCTAGCAACCGGAAGAGGCGAAATCTGTTTTAAGGACACTGTGTGATACACAGGTATCGACTACTCTAGCTTGTAATCTGAAATTGGTTATTTGTAAGTTGTTATTTATTTATTTTATTTTTCTTTTCGGTTTTTCTTTCTCTCCTATTTTCTTCTCTATTTTCTGTGCCTCTCAATCATTTGAGTTATTTTATGAAGAATTTTGATAAGAAACTGAAAAAAGATTTTTAATTTTCTTGATTTCCGATTTTGAGGCACTTATTTTCTTTTTCTTTAATCTGGAAAACTTACACTCGTGTTGTGTAATTTTTAGAATCAAAATGACTACTGCATCGGACAATGACGTGTCGATTGCTGATATGACGCAAGTACCGACTGCTGCTGCGGCACGAGTGCCAATACCAACCGTTGCACCTATCTCAGTCTCCCATGGGTAGAAACATGAGAAGTTCAACGGGCAGAATTTCAAAAGGTGGCAAAAGAAGATGATGTTCTATCTGACCACACTGAATCTTGCAAGATTCTTGAACGAAGAAGCTCTAAATCTTAAGAAAGATGAGCAAGATAACCAAGTCATTGTCACTGTGGATGCATGAAAAAATGCTGATTACATATGTAGGAATTACTGTAACACCCCGTGTTATATATATATATATATATATATATATATATATATATAGGCTTTTTCCATTACAAATGCTACTGTAGCAGTTCCGAACGTGCACACCACTTAACCCGTCATCCCCAATGACGGGTTAAGCAAAACACATAACCTGTCATTGGTGATGACGGGTTATGTATTTTATCTTAACCCGTCATTGGGGATGACGGGTTAAGTGGTGTGCACGGGTGTGCACGACATTTACGTTTGCAATGGAAGATAGCCCATATATATATATATATATATATATATATATATATATATATATATATATATAAGTTGATGAAATGTTGGTTGTTGGTAATTTTGGTATTATATACATGATGGCAATAGTGTAATTAATTGGAAATGGTTTATTTGGATTTGTGATTAATAGGAAATGTATTAGGGGCCCACGTTGGATTAATACAGCAAATGTGCTGTTTGAATCTCTCCTTCAATGCTGATGTGGAGGTTAAATCTGGGGCCCACCTGCTGTATATTTCATCCAGAGAAGAGAAAAGGTAGGTATGTGATTGAAGATTGTCCCACATCGTAAATTAATATGAATATAATAATATATAAATAATATTATTTTCTTATAAATTACATAATGAACGGATTAGCCGATTCTTTGTATAAATTTATACAATAGTAACGTCCCTGCTGTAATATTGTTTTTCTTATAAATTGTATAAATTTTCTGAGCTAGGGGCAGGGACGTTACAATTACATAATGAACGGATTAGCCGATTCTTTGTATAATTTATACATTGACAAAAGAACTGCTAAAGAACTTTGGGAATCACTAAACCATAATTATAAAACTGAGGATGCCGGCGCCAAGAAATTCATTGTGGGCTGCTTCCTAGACTATAAAATGGTAGATTCTAAAACAATGATCAGTCAAGTTCAAGAACTACAACTGATCTTGCATGAGATTCATGCTGAATGTATGAACTTAAGTGAAAGTTTCCAAGTGGCATGTATAATTGAAAATTTACCATCAGGTTGGAAAGACTTTAAGAATTACCTAAAGCATAAGCGAAAAGAATTGGGTATTGAAGATCTCATTGTCAGGCATCGTATTGAAGAAGACAATAGAGAATCTGAAAAGGTCGGAGTCATCGGTTATGCGGCCAAGGAAAATGTAGTGGTACATAAACAACGTTCCAACAAGCACAACAATAAGGGTCCCAAGTTGGGGCTTAAGGAAGGAATCTCCAAGAAGCCGAAGTTTCAAGACAAGTGCTTGACAAAATGGGTCACAAATCTACTGAATGCAGACATCCCAAGAAGAACAGGAACAGAGAAGCAAACTTAATTCAAGGCATTGCTCAAGATGTTTCTGATATCAACTCTCAGCTGTGATCTGAGAGGTGAATATGACAGGTTCAAACCCAAAGGAATGGTGGATTGACACTGGAGCTACTTGACATGTATGCTCCAACAGAAGTATGTTCTCCACTTTCGAACCATTAGAGAATGGGAAGAAAATGTTTATGGGGAACTCGTCTTCTTCAGAAATCAAGGGCCAAGGCAAGGTGATCTTGAAGATGACTTCTGGAAAGGAACTGACTCTGAACAATGTTGCATATGTTCCTGAAATTCGTAAGAACCTGGTATCTGGTTCGTTGCTTAATAATCACGGATTTCGTTTAGTGTTTGAGTTAAACAAATTTGTTTTGTCAAAAAGTAGAATGTATGTTGGTAGAGGATATATGAGTGGTGCAATGTTTAAACTCAATATAATGATCATGGTCAAGAATATCAATAAAACTAGCTCTTCTACTTATATGCTTGAGTCTTCCAATTTATGGCATTGTTGACTTGGAATGTTAATTATAATACTTTGAGAAAACTAATTAACTTGAACACATACCAACATTCCAAATTGATTCCAAACACAAGTGTGAAACTTGTGTTGAGGCAAAACTAACAAGATCATCGTTTAAAAGTGTTGAAAGAAACATTGAACCTCTTGATCTAATTCACACTGATATTTGTGATTTGAAAATGATACAAACAAGAGATGGTAATAAATATTTTATTACCTTCATTGATGATAGCACAAAATAATGCTATGTATATTTGCTTAAAAGTAAGGATGAAGCTATAGAGAAATTTGTTCTCTATAAAAATGAAGTTGAGAACCAACTAATAAGAAAATTAAGGCACTAAGAAGCGATCGAGGTGGAGAGTATAAATTGCCATTTGCTGATACTTGTGCTAAGCATGAGATTATATATGAAACGACAACACCTTATTCTCCTCAGTCCAACGGTGATGCTGAGAGAAAGAATCGTACATTGAAAGAAATGATGAATGCAATGTTAATAAGTTCTGGTTTGCCCCCAAACTTGTGGGGAGAAGCTATTATTTTAGCTAACTACCTTTTGAATAAGGTGCCTAAAAAGAAAGAAGAGAAAACTCCATATATGAATTATGGTAAGGAAGAAAGTCATCCTACAATTACTTACGAATGTGAGGATGTCTTTCCAAGGTGGCAATACCTCCACCTAAGAAAGTGAAAATAGGACCAAAAACGGTAGATTGTATTTTTATTGGCTATACACTTAACATTAGTGCCTATCGGTTCTTGGTGTACAAATCCGATATCACTAATATATCAAATAACACGATAATGGAGTATAGAAATGTATCGTTTTTTGAATATGTATTTTCATATAAGTCAAAGGAGGAACCAAGTTCCTCCAAACGAACACATGAGACTATTAGTGAAGATGGTGAAGACCAAGATGAAGAAGTTGAGGAGGAACCTCGACGCAGTAAAAGAACAAGAATGGAAGAATCTTTTGCTCCGGATTTCTTAACTTTTATGCTTGAAGGTGAACCCCAAACCTTCAAGGAAGCAGTGAACTCTAGTGATGGACCTCTATGGAAAGAAGCCAACAAGACTGAAATTGATCCTATCTTGCAAAATCATACTTGGGAACTAGTGGATCTTTCACCAGGTAGTAAACCTTTAGGTTCCAAGTGGATCTTCAAGAGAAAAATAAAACCTGATGGATCAATTGAAAAATACAAGGCAAGACTTGTAATTAAAGGCTATAAACAAAAGGAATGTCTTGATTACTTTGATACATATTCTCCTGTGACGAGAATAAATTCCATTAGGATGGTACTTGCAGTAGCAGCTTTGCCCAATCTTGAAGTACATCAAATGGATGTAAAAACAGCTTTCTTAATAGAGATTTAGATGAAGAAATGTACATGGAACAACCTGAGGACTTTTCAGCTCCAGACATGAAAAGAAAGTGTGTAAACTGGTGAAGTCATTATATGGCTTGAAACAAGCTCCAAAGCAGTGGCATGGGAAATTTGACAATGTCATGATGACAAATGGTTTCAAGATCAATGAATGTGACAAATGTGTATATGTCAAAGACACGGAAGATGGATATGTCATTATATGTTTGTATGTAGATGACATGCTTATTATTGGAAGCAAGGATCAGATAATTAAATCTGTTAAAAATATGTTGAACTCGAGGTTTGACATGAAAGACATGGAACTAGCTGATGTTATATTGGAAATTAAAATCACAAGAACATCATACGAGCTTATTTTAAGCCAGTTACATTATGTTGACAATATTCTTAGAAAATTTGATAAAGATAATTCTGGAATTGCCAGAACACCAATAGATCTAACTTTACATTTATCCAAGAATAAAGGTAAGAGTATTTCTCAAGTAGAATACTCTAGAATCATAGGCAGTCTAATGTACTTAATGAGTTGTACAAGACCAGACATAGCCTATGCAATGAGTAAACTAAGTAGATACACGAGTAATCCTGGAAGCGAGCATTGGCAAGCAATTACAAGAGTACTGAAGTACTTGCATTTTACTCGTAACTATGGACTGCACTATACGAGATACCCGGCTGTACATGAAGGATACAGTGATGTGAACTGGATATCTAGTGATAATTCAAAATCAACTAGTGGCTATGTATTTACAGTAGGTGGTGCAATAGTTTCTTGGAATTCCTCAAAACAAACAGTGATCGCTAAATCCACGATGGAATCTAAATTTATCGCACTGGACAAATGTGGGGAAGAAGTTGAATGGTTACGCCACTTCCTTGAGGATATTCCAAGGTGGACGAAGTCTATGCCTCCAATCTGCATACATTCAGATAGTCAATCTGCAAGCACAGAGCAATATGTATAATGGTAAATCTCGACATATTCGTCGAAGACATAATACCATTAGACAACTACTCTCTGCTGGGGTTATCTCTCTGGACTATGTAAAGTCAAATGATAACATTGCGGATCCGCTAACCAAAGGGTTAAACAGAGAGTTAGTTGATAAATCATCGAGGGAAATGGGACTAAAGCCCATAAAAGAATAAGTCGATATAATGGACACCCAACCTAGCTGACTGGAGATCCCAAGATATAGGTTCAATGGGACAACTAAATAGTAAAGACCAAGTTGGATCACTGTAGGGATTTTCCCATGTCCATTCCCATGATGAAATAGTGATGCCCGTAAGGTAACAGGTTAAGCTAGGATTTTAATGATTCTTATGTGTCGGATATCCGAGCAGAGTAATGTGGGTTACTCTTAAGTAAGAAATTACCTATGTAAGAGGGAAGAGGGGCCGCTTCCAAGGGAATAATATAGGGCAATATTCTTATTAAACTCTTGTAGAACCAGGCGTATGTTCATGGACAAAACGAACATAACAATGAGAACTGAAAATGCGTTTGCAAGATTTCTGTGTGAGATATGTCATCGTTTACACAAATGACAGAACAGTTCAAGGACATCGCGTCTACTGTTTAGTTAGTAAAGTAAACATATTTTCATAAGGGAAGGTTCAAAGGGTAACACCTACCTATCCTATGCAGGAATCAACCGTTAAATTTTATCACCAAGTCTGTCGTGTCAGTCTGTCGTATCTGTGGTCGTCAATTTTCATTCATATGGAGAATGTTAGAAAATGAGTGTTTTATACACCATTTACGAACCGGTTTTTGAGTAAGTTTTTGAGTAAGATCCTCAATGAATTATTGAGAGATTTTGATTGATTTGTGTTCTTCTTCGTGAGAAGATCAAAATCATATATTGACTTGCCAAAAACGGTTAAGGGGTGAATGAGAAATTGTCTCTCAAAGTGAGACATTTTTATTCTTGAAAATGGGTTAAGGGAACATTGTTTCACATCGGAAAAATCAAAGAAAATAGAAGAGGATACATAGTAACCTCTTTCTAAGCACTGTAAGATAGCTAGAAGAGAGGCTCTCTCTCTCGCCGGCAGGGGGGTGCAAATCTCGAACCGGATTACATGCGACTTGTGTGCGCCCGCACGACCTGCGGATACGAATGCCGGACCGACATGACCCCACCCCGTGCAGAGCCACTTTTTACTACAGTTTTGATTTTTCGTTTGTAAAGGCTGAAATAAATGCAGAAATGGTTCTGTGTGCCGTTTCAATGCTGTATTGAATGTTTTGTCTGCCGTTACACTGAAGGCATTCAAAGACAATGATTGATGTCTGCCGTTACAGTGCCGGCATTCAATTGATTAGCCTTGTCTGCGGTTACAATTTTAACCCTGGCTTTATAAATAGAGGCCTCCCCTCTCATTTCTTCCCTGCACAAGTAATCTTCTTTCTTCCTCCTCTGAGTTCTATTCTGTTCTTCACTCCTGCTGTTTGGTAAGTCAGTGATAGGATTCTGACGCTGCTGCTCGGTTCGAGAGCGTTACGTGGTGCCTACGTGAATACTCTGGTCGTTGCATCCTGGGAGACAGACGCCTTCGCACAATCTAGTAACCGGAAGAGGCGAAATCTGTTTTAAGGATACTGTGTGATACACAGACCTCGACTGCTCTAACTTGTAATCTGAAATTGGTTATTTGTAAGTTATTATTTATTTATTTTATTTTTCTTTTCGTTTTTTCTTTCTCTCCTATTTTCTTCTCTGTTTTCTGTGCCTCTCAATCATTTGAGTTATTTTATGAAGAATTTTGATAACAGTGCCTAGTGTGGTAACTGGACATAAGATTTTATTCATCGGTTATTAATATTTAAAAATATAGTACTTCTGAAAACAAAAACAAAAAAATTATAGTGAATGTCCATCGACATATAATGAATGTCCTACATAAAATTTGAAATCTAATACAGTTAAGATGCGAATTATATGTAATCGGACCTTTTAATAAAAAAATTATATATGTAACTGACCCATTTCAGACTACATACAATATCAACAAATTATGCACCTCTTATTCCGCAGGTTGTGGCCCAACTTTATGCACTAGAACACGAATTTTTTAGTTATGCTTTCCAACAAAGTATTATTATTATGCACAACTTGTACATTCCAAGTAATGCAAACCAAAAGGAACTTGATATCAACTTGTACATTCGAAGTAAACAAGATGTGTACCTCAATGCAAGAATCATGTTTATTAGTAAGGCCAACTCCTCAAGTGTAAAACCAAATATTTAGCACTTTTGTTTAGGCTTTACTACAGTTTGGAGTCTCTTAGCCAAACATCAAGTGGATCAATCAGTTTTATAATCCAAAAGGCTTAAATAATTAGGAAGAAGTTCAATTAGAACAAAAATGCAATTCAAGTTCAATTAGAAACTATACAATTGGTGAAATGAGAGGATCTTGTATTCATCTAAGAAACTATACAATTGGTGAAATTCGTATTGAACTGCACATAACAATAACTGCCTAAACAATATTTATAATTTTAGAAACACTTCTATGGATAAAATAATTTCTAGATTATATATATATATATATATATATATATATATATATATCTCTATCTCTACTATTATAATGGGAGAAGGCCTTAGTGGTATTTGTCATTAATTTTTTTTTTTTTTTAATTCTGTCATTTTGAAGCCAGCTCACTTTGGTAAATATTTTCGAAAGTGGACCTGTTTGGTAAATAGTTTCGAAAGTTGATCGGTTTGGAAATTATTTTTCTTTTTTTTCCTTTTTCCTTCTTCCTCCACGTGCATCGCACGTGCATATTTTCGAAATGGACCAGTTTGGTAAATATTTTCGAAAGTGGATCAGTTTGGAAATTATTTTCCTTTTTTTCCCTTTTCCCTTCTTCCTCCACGTGCATCGCACGTGCATGATATATATATATCTCTACTATTATAATGGGAGAAGGCCTTAGTGGTATTTGTCATCATTTTTTTTTTTTTTTTTTTTTGTGGTCATTTTGAAGCCAGATGACTCATTTTGGTAAATATTTTCGACAGTGGATCAGTTTGATAAATATTTTTGGCAGTGGATCAGTTTGGAAATTATTTTCCTTCTTTGTCTTTTTCCTTCTTCCCCGCGTGCACGTGCAAAAGTGGACCAGTTTGGTAAATATTTTTTTCGTCAGTGGATCAGTTTGGAAATTATTTTCCTTTTTTTTTTGTCTTTTCCCTTCTTCCTCCACGTGCAGCGCACGTGCATGATACTAGTATATATAATTTGTATTATACCTTAGTAGCATTTTGGGAACTTTTGACCATGTTTCGTAGCATAATGGAAGCATGCGAGGATTTCTTACCACTACCCCTCAGAATTTACCGAGCTTGCTCCCACCTTCTCTAATCGGCTGGCCGACGCTGTTGACGCTCACCAAGATCTTCTCATCATTCACGGGCTTCCATATCTTCTTCATCTTGGTCGGTCCTCTCCTCCTCATGGTGGTGGGCGTGCTACCCTCACCCACGTCGACTGTTGTGGCATCTGTATGCTCTGCACCCTCACTTTCTCCCGTAGGGTGCTCAGTCAAAGGTCTCATGTTGGAAGGATCTACCACCTCCTCTTGCCTAATCGTGACCACCTTCCTCTTTGTTCACATCATTTGTCACATGTTTACAGAAAATTAAGATAAATCATCAAATTAGAACAATGGCATTAAAATTAATATTTTAGGAAACATACATGAAACAATGAATAATTAAGGATATATGTACAATAAAATCATTAAATTGAGACAAGTCATTTGAAATAAATTTATAAAAGTCACAAATTTACGAAAACGATTGATACTGAATTGAAATGACCAAAAATCTCTAAATATTATAAGATACTATACTACAATATCATCAAATACATCGCCCTCTTCTCCATCCGTATGGAGCCAAGTAGGGTCACTACTATAATCAAAATTGCTTACATCAAATGTGGGAAACTCCGAAGTAATAAAATTGTTCATAACATCAGCATCATCATCATCTAAATCGTGCCCCAATTGAAATAAATCTCTTGGCTGCATAGTTAGTGCCACATATGAGTTTGGCACTATTGGGTTTTGAATATAGAAAACTTGGAGCACTTGAGATGGGAACACAAATGGTCCATGGCTAATGTGTATTCCAGTGTGAATCAGATGTGCAAAATTTACAATTGTAAAACCCACCTTATCCACTTTATTGTTATTTAACCCTGCCCATTCTCCCGAAATAAGACTACTCGAAAGTGCCCATAATAATCCAAATCTATGATATCTATGAGCACTACATAATAGTCAACATCTCCGTCCACAGGATTTGTGACATTTTTAGAGGCATAGCTTCTAGTTTTTGAAGTAATCACAATGCCACTATTTTGAGATTTCAAATTTTTTTAACGATCCTGAGTACGAAATCTGAAGTTATTGAATATATATTCATTATATCTTTTAACCATTTTATGGGGATCTGTGGCAAGAATCTTTATTTCAGGTGTCACCTCATCATCACCCAATGAGAAAACCTCAAATTACAAAGTAAATCTTATTAGCATAATTCTTAATCTGAAAAAAATATTGTCATTCAAGCCATGGGACGGTGACTTACGTAAGTATCAAACCACTTGTGGAATTTTTCATTCATTAACTTATGTTGCTCACGTGGCTTCAAGCTTTTTGGCCTATGCCTTCCCATCCTAGCAAATTCGCTAGAACAAAATAAAATGAATGCATTTTAAATTTTAGGTTAACTAATTCCTAATTGTTAGAATTAAATTCACATTGATCCAAATTCAACTTACACACATATCGATGTGCTTGTTCCCATGTTAAGTCATCTAACTCAAATGCATTAATTTTTCCAAAAGCGATCTGGAAGATATATTCAGCCCCTTTGAGATTTGAAGTGTCTGAGATTCTCCTTGGTCTATTAAGACATGTCTCCACACCCTGTAGATATCTTGAACAGAAATTGGAGCACTCCTCTGAAAGATACCCTTCTGCTATTGAGCCTTCTGGATAAGCTTTATTTCTAACATAACCCTTAAGTCCGTAAAGGTACCTAAACAAGCATATTTGGATAATAAAACGTATGGAAGTATAGCATAAAAGAACTAAACATTTTTTTTTAATGAAGCATGAAGAATTACCTTTCAATGGGATACATTCATCGATAATGTACTGGTCCACCAAGTCTTACTTCATCGGGAAGGTGGATTACTAAGTGAACCATTATTGTGAAGAATGATGGGGGAATATCCTCTCCATTTGGCAAAGTGTCAAGGCCGTGCGCTGCTCCAATTTGTCAATGTCTTCAACACGTAGCACTCTAAAGCAAAGTCCTTTATATATGCTACATAAATCTTTTAGGACAGAAGTGACTTACTCAAACATTGAAGATCTCAGAACCACGAGAAGGATGTCTTGCATCAATATATGGTAGTCGTGTGACTTTAGACCCTGAAGCTTCTTCTCCTTATAGTTAACACATCTTGCTATATTGGATGAATAGCCATCAGGGACTTTAAGCTCATGTAAGACTTTGCAAAATATCTCCAACTCCCTTTTTGACATTGAGTAGATTGCAAGAGGAAGTCATACTCTGCCATTGGGTAATTGTTCAGGATGCAACTCATGCCTTATGCCCAATTCTAGTAAGTCAATACAAGACTTAAGATTATCCTTCGTCTTCTGGTCATCTCCATAACTGTTCCTATAATATTTTCACCGATGTTTTTCCCAAGATGCATCACATCTATGTTACGGCGCAGTAATGTGAACTCCCAATACGGCAACTGAAAAAAATACTCTTCTTCTTCCATGACCCTGAATCAACAAGACTATCACACTCATCTGCATCACAAAAATCGGTGTTCTTTTGTTTCTCATCTCTAGCCCGCTTCTTAGAATTTTAAATTACTGTTGGATCCTTTGACAAAGTGAATTGATGGCCTTCTAGTCGCCATAACACATCTGACCCAGATGATGCTATTGGAGCATATCTTCACTCATCGGTACCATCAAATGTCGATGTTTCTTTCCTAAAAATGTGTGTGTCAGACAACCATCTTCTATGACTCATATAGCAAAAGTTTTTTCCTTTATACAGCCACTATGAATCTGTTTGCTAAGCACAACATGGACAAGCATAGCGTCCTTTGGTGTTATAACCAGATAAACTTTCATATGCAGAAAAATTATTGATTGTCCAAGTCAACGCAACTCAGAGACAGAAACTTTCTTTAGATGTTGCATCATAAGTTGTAACACCCTCCCACAATTGTTGTAGTTCATCAATCAATGGATGCAGATACACATCTGTATCATTTCCTGGGCTTTTTGGTCTAGGAATAATTATGGAAAAAATGAAGGATGACTATTTCATGCACAACTAAGGGGATAGATTGTATGAAATTAATACAACTGGCCATATGCTGTAGGTGCTGCTCATTTGCCTAAATGGATTTAAACCATCACTGGCCAATTCAAGTCTCACATTCCGAGTATCTTTTGCAAAATTGGGATATCTTACATCAATATTTTTCAAAGATGCAGAATCGGCCGGGTGCCTAAGAATCTCATCATTTTTGTGACCTTCTGCATGCCATCTCATATCAGAAGATGTTGTAGAGAACATGACCAATCTTTGCAGCCTAGGAATCAAAGAAAAGTAGCGCAGTATTTTTGCTGGATTCTTTCTCCTAGTTCCAATAATTTGCTCATCTGTTTGCTCATCTACATTCGACGTTTGTTTCCATTTTGATGTACCGCATACTTCACATTCTGTAAGAGTCTTCTTATCCCCTGAATAACATACAATCATATGGGCATGCTGCTATCTTCTCATACCCTAAATTAAAATACTTGAGAAATTTTTTTGTGGCATGAGATGAATTTGGGATTTGGATTTCAGGAAAGCTTCATTCAACAATTCAAGAAGCAAGTTGAAGGACTTGGTAGACCATTCATTTAAACATTTAAGCTGTAATAGTCTATCAATGAATGAAAACTTTGAATACTTGGTGCAATTATGTTATAAGGGAGTATTTGCATCTTTCAATAACTTATTAAAGGCTTCAAATTCTTTATTTAGTTCTTCACCGGGCAGTTCTTCTTCCACCCCACCACCATGAACAAATGTTTCTGCCACTCATCACAAACTTGGTTGATTGGATTGTTTGTATATGCTTGAAAGTTATGAAATCTCAAAACATCCCGTAGTAAAGAGTACATCTCAACATTAACATTTGGATCACTTGTAAATAAAGACTCGTCTTCATGTACAACCGGACCATTAGAAACCAACTGAGGAGACTCTCCATGACAAAACCAATTTGTATACCCCGTTAAAAAACTATTGCAAATCACATGTGTCTCAACTACATCGCATGTCCTCAAATCACAATTTGAACACTCGACACATGGACACAAAATTAAGTTCGGGTCAGGAGAATTCCTCTTTGCAAAGTTAATAAAATCTTTCACACCATCCCGATACTCATTAGATAATCGTGACTTATTAATCCAACTTTTCCGTTTTTGAAAATAAGAGTCAATCTGAAATTTAAAATTCATAAATTAAAACTCATATACTTTTATTAAAGTGACTAACATATAGTGACTAACATATGTATTAATGTAGATATGTTATAGAACAAAATCAAATTTTAGAAATAATCTTTTCTTGTTGTAGTTATTAGATTAGAATCCCAATCGTTTCATAACAGTCATATATCTCTATCAGTTGGAAAACATCACAATTTAAGAAGTTCAATGATTCAAAGAACCAATAATACTTTGTTTAATACAACATCAACATCAACACCGACAATTTCGTACAATAAAAATTCACCTAATGTAAAATATGAATATAAGGTCTTCACTATATTCAAATATTTATGTTATACAAAAAATCATCCTAAAGGGCTTCAATGTTTTTAAAAAATCTCATTGGTTGAATCCAATACCTCTCTAATTAGGTGTGAGTTAGTTGATCCCACGCACAATTCACATCATCTTCTCTTTTATATCCTTTCAATCTTCTATGTAGAGTTAATAATTCAATCACAATAGCAAACAAAGGTACAATGTTTATGTGCACCTAATATTTCAAATTTGTAGTGAATATTGTTACTAGTTTTAAATTCACCTACAAATTGGATGTTCCTCCAAAAATCATACAAAACAATCCACCACTATCAATTAAATCAAGGAAATTAGTATCTAATTGCCGACATTTCATTTCATTTCAAACCATCCACCACTAGTGACATTTCATTTAATAGGCACATCCAACTTCTTTTGCACTTAATAAGCAGTTCAAATATATGTAGATATGAAAAATTGAGGGTTTTGCAACAAATTGAAAGCTTTAAGAACAACAACTATATAAACCAATCTCAACCAAACAAGATTACTAAACCCTGTCAATATTACTAAACCCTAGCAATATGATAAACAAGATTGATAATCTTTATCCAAATTTGCCAAAGATTTATATATCTTGTTTTCATTTTTTACCCAAATTTGCCAAAGATTTACCCCCGCCCCAAAGATTTATATATCCTATTTTCATTTTTTTCTTCGTACTTGTACATAAAGTTTTAGGACTAATGTTTTTGTTGGCATGATTCTCTTAAAAAGAATTATCATTCAACAAAGGATTTAATTGATTCATAACCAAGCTACTACTACAATAACAACACACTAACACTTCCATAACCGCGCTAAACACAAACACAAATTATGATAAGGAACTTAAAACGAATTTGTACCAATTACCTTGGTAGGCAGGAGATAGGGGAAGCTGCGGCGTTGAGATCGAGGTAGAAGGGGGAAGCTGCGTCGAGGGAGCAGGGTGTCAGGATGGAGGGGCGGCAATGACGATGAGAGGGGGGAAGGTGGAGAGTCGGCTTCAACGGTGGATGGAGATTGCGGTGGCTTCGACGGTGGATGGAGATTGCTGTGATGAGCGTCGGATGGATGGCTTCGACAATGGATGGCTTCGACGGTGGAGCGCTGAGGTGATGAGCGTTGGGTGAGGATGAGAGACCGTGATTGGGGAGATTGCGGTGGTTAGAGACTCGTCGATCGGCAGGGAGAGAGAGGAGAGATGTAGGGTTAAGTAATTTAGGGCGGGGGAAAGAAAATGGGGTGGGGTTGGGGGCGAAAATTTATAAGTGCTATGCCGGCATTTTCGTAAAAAAACGCCGTTATAGTGAATATCTACAACGACATTTACTACAACAAACGCCGGGATAGATATTGAATCTATTTATAAAAAAATAGAAGATCTATCTCGCGATATAAATGGACTATGCCGGCATTTTTTTGTAAACATGCTGTTATGGGTTCACCTATACTGGCGTGTACTGTAAACGCCGCTACAGATAGTAGACTTTTAAAATAATAAACCCCCCCCCCCTAACTATCCCGGCTGTTTCTACAAAACACCGGGATAGAAACGCCGCTAAATCCATCACGGTTTGGTTATTATTTCCTTATCCAATACCAATGTGTTGTCCATTCAAATTAAAATTTTGAAAAGAAAACCCTCCAAACTAATAAGGAAACACTAATAGAAGTTTTCCGAACTAGCCCACATAGGAATGTGATCATCTCTCATATAAATACCTACCTTATTCACCCTAATTCTTTCTCAAATGAATTCTTAGGCTAAATTTGAAAAAAACATCATCTAAGTATTGTATGTTTTAAAAAAAACATAGTCATCTTTTCCTCTTTTTTTTTTTGAAAAACTGCCATTAACTATATTTTCAAAAAACCCAACGCGGCGACGTTATGTTCCATTAGGTTTTTTGACACATGCAATGCACGTATCATTTTTTCAGACATTTTTATTCATGTTTACTCTTAACCAATTTTCCTCTTCTTCTTCAATTAATCTCCAAAATCACCAAAATAACATAAACCCTAATCCAAATTTCTCCCCACCCAATCAACACATCCCGATCAGAAAATCTATTCTTCCTCCACCATCCACCGAAACCCCCAGCACTACCACTACCTCCACCCCCAAAAATGGCACCGCCTCCTATAAACCCTCACCTCCCTCAAATCCTCCATCATTGACGAATTCAAACCCAAGGAACAACAACTTTCCCAAAGGGACACCCTCATCCGCAACCTCACCCACCTCTACCTCGGTAGCCAGCACCCCAAGAAACTCATCTCTGACCTCTGCCGCAACTTCTACTCCCTCCCCCCTCCTATGCTCTCACCGCATTCCCCATCAAAGACATCTTCCTCCACCCTCGTCGCCTGAACCAATCAGTCTTCTTCTCCGACCAGCTCGCACTTCACATTTAAGAACTCGAAGATGGACATAAAATTTATCCCAACATTACACTCATCATCAAGATTACTTTCGCTTGCAGTCACCAAATCTCTATCCCTCTCCCCGCGGTGTTCACTTTGTTAAATGTCTCCTGGAGGAATGTGCAGGTGTTCGAGAAAAATGGAGTGACATTGGGTGTTGTGGAGACACAAACACTAGTTGATGGTTAGAGTGGGACTATTAAAGAAAATGAGGAGAGAGCTTTGGGATCCACGATGAAGAAGCCGGTGAAGAAGAAGATTCCTGTTGGGCGGGTGCAAAGCAAAAGGGGTATGGGTTAATGAGAGGGGAGTGGATTGGGATTGACGGCTGTCAAAATGTAAGGAGATGGAGGGAGGTATTTATGGAATTGTATTGCAGATTTAGTTTGTATCAAGAAGTGGTTTGTATCCTGATATATTTTCTGTTTATGCCATATTTCTAATGATAATTTTGATGTGAATGTGTTGAATATGGTGGATAAAAATATGTGAGAATATTATATAATGTGCATTTAGTTGGTGAAAATATGTGAGAATGTATAATGAAAATTTACTCAAGTTAGATTTTGATCAAAATTCATACCTGACTAGGTGAGATTTCTACTTAAAAAATATTAATTCTATGATGTTTTTTAAATAGCCTGATTAGATAAGTGAGGTTTTTTGAAAAAACTGAAAAGATGAATGCGGTTTTTAAATTCAACTTGAAAAGGTGAAAAGTGGTTTCTTGTTCAGAAATGGGCAGAATGTCCGAAAACTTGACGTTGAGTTTTTTGAAGGCTAAATGTGAAAAAACATTAGTCAAGTATTGATCATTTTCAAAAAACCCCATGCAAAGTTTTTTTATAAAAAAGATCTCATCAACTATGTTTTCAACACAATTTTTTTTCTTCTAAACCTCACTCACCCATGTCTTCAAAACATAGTTGATGGAGGGTTTTTTTTAAAAAAATAGTTGTGTGTGGTTTTTTGAAAATGGGCAATACTTGAGTGAGGTTTTTTCACATTAACTTTTTTTTTTGAAAACATAGTTGAGGGTGATTTTTTCAAGGCTAAATTTGGAAAAAAAAAAAAAAAAAACAAACAAACCTTGAACTATTCCCTTTATGCAAAAAACCGCACGGAACATTTTTTTTCCGCAGAAAACCAAACTCAAGTATGGTCGATCATACTCATCGTAATGCCTCTCATTTCTGGAAGGGTGTCTGGAAGGCATCGGCAGCTTTCCACTGCGGATTAAGCCATGCTTGTGTCGACGGATCCAGGACCAGATTCTGGATCGATCTTTGGATCGATAATTCTACTTTAGCCACCGCTTTCCCAGCTATCTTTCGATTAGCTTCCGATCCTAATGCCTTGGTTGCTGACTACTATAACAACAACGGTTTTCCAAGGCAATGGTCGATTCCCCTCACTATCAATCTTCTGCCTCCCCTTATCCCTGTATTTGACAACCTGCTCGCCGATCTCAACAATGCGGTCTGGTATGACAAAAAAGAGATTTTTTGGCGATGGACTTCGTCTAGGTCCTTCTCAGTTCGATCTTTCTATCGTTTCCTTAACTTTAGAGGCGTTTTATCCCCATTCTATGATATCGTTTGGAAATCGTGTGCCCCTTTAAAGGTGAAAATTCTTGCGTGGCTCGCCCTCAATAATAAACTGCTGACCGTTGAAATTCTCAACAAGAGAAATCTTGCTTGGGGCCAATTATGTCCACTTTGCTCTTCTGTGTCTGAGGATGTGAACCATTTGTTCGTGGGCTGTGAATTCTCGCGTCCACTTTGGAAAATTTCTGTGCTTGCTTGGGAAGCGCCAGCTTTACCAGCCAGTCTGATCGACTGCTGGTCGAAGCTTCCCTCTAACGGCGCTTTCCACAGATCATGGTACCTATCCTTTCAGATTATAGTATGGATCATATGGAGGGAAAGGAATAACAGAATTTTCCGTCATCTAACTACTTCCTATCGGTCGATTACTGACGAATTCATGTTTTTATTCCATTTTTGGTCTTCTTCTTTAAAAGTTGAAGCCAGAGAAGCCCTTAAGTATGAGAGACTAGAAATGTCCCGGCAGTGTCTTCTTAACCTCAGTGCTATTTAAAGTTCGCTCTGCCTTTTTCAAAGCTCTTTTGAGCTTGTTGTTTGGTCCCTTATTGTTAGTTTGCAGGGAGATAAGGGATTGCACTGTGCTGTGGGTGTTTCTGGTAACTATTGGTTTTTGGGGCATTTGGTTAGGTAGCCTCTGACATTTTCTTTTAGGAATGCTCCGTTTTTCCTAGGCTACGCCCCTGTTGGCTATCAGTCTCTATGTAATCATAGATCACTGGTCTCATGTGTGGATTTTCTTTTTCCTCATGTTTGGGTGCTCATGTGTTTAATTTATTATGATTACTGTTCACTGCGATTCAGTGCTTTTGATTCTTATTCACCTTTTGTAGTGATTTGCTCTATGCTTGTTATGGTGAGCTTGACCCCCCTTCTATTGATTTGACTGCAGGGGTGATTTGGTATTGCTGTGCCCTGTGTGGTTTTATTTTGGCTAGCTCCTTTTGGTGAGGTGGTTAGCGATCAGTTTGATTGGGGAGAGTGCGGTCTCCTCTCTCCTTCCAATACTGACGCTGCTATCTCCAGTGCATCATCCCCTTTTGATGAGCTTCTCGTAGCTCTTTATGTTGATACGGGTTCTGTTGTTTTTTTGGGAGCTTCTACTGCTTTTCTACTGTCTGTAATTAATCTATTACTGTGTTCTACTAGCACTACCATCCTTCTATATTATTAATGTGAATGTTCTAAGGTTCATAGTCTTGAATCATTGTTGATTTCGTTTCGGCACTTGGGGAGGCACCCGAGTGGTGTGCAGTTTGTGCCGGCTGGTATCTGTTACCATGGATGTGTGCTCATCCTTGATCTGGATGGGGATCAGCCTCCTTCCTCCCACTTTTTTAGCCACCTGTTGTTGCATCTTTTGATGCTTATCATGCTCTATTGAATTGTGCTGTTTTGTTGGGAGCTGTATGATTTCTTGTTTTGTTATTGGGAGCTGCATGGCTTCGTAATTATCAATCCTTTCCTTTTAACTGGTATTTCTAGTTTCTTGCCTTAGGGCTCGATGATTAAGTTGTATCGGCTCTTAGTGAGGCTCAGCGGGGATCTGGTTTTTTAGGTTGATTCCCTCTTCGGTGGTGGCGTTTCTCTGTTATTTGTCGTTGTATCTGTGCTCGTTGATGCGTCTATTATGGTTCGACGGACCTTAGCTAGACTTGCTGAAGGGGTTCCGATATGCTCTGGATTATACCATGTAGTGGTTTCAATGGGTACTTCGAACGGCCTGCGGTCGCGAGGATTTTGCAACTGGACCCATCGCGGTATCTTGTTGAGATCGCCAGAGGTGCCTCTATTCGACCAGGGCGACGCTTGGAACGCTTCATCCACATCTTTTCCTGTTCGTGATCATAATGTGTTAGCTCTCTGTGTTGTTGCAGCTTCATTCCTTACATGTATTCTTAGTGTTCGCTTTTATTGTTTTACATCTTGTAAAGCCTTTGATTAGTTTTTGTAAATTTACTGCGCTTTTTGATTAATATATTTTTTGATGGCAGGAGCCTTTGTGCTCTATCCGATATATCAAAAAAAAGTATGGTCGCAA
The DNA here is from genome assembly GCA_017893485.1 of Hemerocallis citrina. Classification (NCBI taxonomy): domain Eukaryota; kingdom Viridiplantae; phylum Streptophyta; class Magnoliopsida; order Asparagales; family Asphodelaceae; genus Hemerocallis; species Hemerocallis citrina. Next base: position 21,732,581 of record CM030363.1, read on the forward strand.
AAAATTCCCATGAAGTATATTTTCAAAAAATCACATCTGACTTTTCTGCTTGTATTAGATTACCTCATTCATCTTTGCAAGTTGATTCAGAAAATATCATGCATCTTTCTTATTATTGTCAAAAAACTTCACTCAACTTTAGTATAAAGCTCAGGCCGTCGAAGTGATTTTTTTGCAACTATACTTGAGTGTAGTTTTCTGCACACACAAAAGTTCAGTGAGTCTGCATAAAGGGAATAGTTCAAGGTTTGTTTTTTTCTTTCAAATTTAGCCTTTTTTCAAACAAAAATGAGTGTGGTTTTTTTCAAAATGGGCAATACTTGAGTGAGGTTTTTTATAATTTAGCCGAATTCTCACGCGCCCTCTTTTCCTCTCCCTGTTTTTCATCTCTTTAATCTCTCTTTCTGTCGTAAGTTCAAAAATTCTCTTCAAAGTTCAATATATTTTCGGTTAGTAGATACTTCTCTTTCATAGTTTACTGGTCCTTTTAGATGTATAACATTGATGTTGTTTTTTTTTCCCGCAGAAAATATATAACATTGTTGTTAATCTGGATATAATTCATCCACCATACATAACGCTATGGCATCCCAACAAAGTTCTGAGTCTAGTCCGAGACCATGCACTAATGGATGTGGATTTTTTGGGTGTTTACTACTTCAAGATGTGACTGTTCTCAGAGTTTTCCTTCTATTTTGTGTTTTCTGGTCTGTGTTGTTTTGAAGTGATCAGGTTACTTCTTTTAGTGTGTTGTTTTCAAGTGATGAGGTTGTTGTTTTTGTATGTTAATTGAGATGCATTTTCCGGATGTTCTAACACCGGTTGGCTATATCTCTGGGCTGCCGAAACCTGATCATTTTATTTGTTGATGTGTTGTATATATTGTTTTTTTTTTTTAAAGAAAAGGTAGAGTATGGCCACCCTGTTTCATTAATAAGGGAGTAATAAAACAAACTCAGAGTACTGAGCTCACTACAAAGTCCTACAATCAAAACAAAAGTACATAAACTTCACCCCAAACATGGGGGGTGGGACAAAAGAAGATTAGAGTAGCCGCAAAGAAATACATCATATCCCCCAACAAACCCTGGGGGTGGGTATCTATGACCAGAGTCGACGGTGCTGGCTATCAGTCGATTGTCGGACCGATCTCGATTTTCTCATCATCAAAGTCCTACAAACCAGAGTGGGCGGTGTTGTATAAATTGTTACTCTGTTGGGTTGTGTTTGTTGTGTTTCTTGAGTGCAAGTCCCTTTAGTTGCAGCATGATTCTGTATCTATTGATTTCTTTGTTGGACTTATTTACTATGACTGTAGTTTCGTTTATATATAAATATATATTCCCTTCAGTTGAGCATTACTTTCGTGAGCACTCGCCCTTCTGGTCATTGTATGGATGATCCAAACCGTTCACATTGATTTACACGTTTAAATTAGTCGAAATATGTAAAATCAAGTCATTTGAAATTCATTTGCTTATCCATCATGTCATTAAAAAAAAAACGATATTCAGTCATACAATTTTTGTAACACTTCAATGAATGAGCAAATGAATTTTAAATGACTTGATTTTATATATTTAGACTAATGTAGACGTTTAGATCAATGTGAACGGTTTGAATCATCTATACGGTGGCTAGAAGGGCGAATGCTCATGGAGTGCTCACGGAAATGAGTGCTCAATGGAAGATTTTCACATATCTATATAATAAAACACAAAGAAAGCTATCGAGTGGCTCTCCTTCAATCCCCTCAAAAATTAATGGTCCAGATTTAACCTTACAAAACATATTTTCCCTCCCAAAAGTTTCTCTCCAAAACTCAAATTCAAATCACCCACCCAAAACAACTCCTATATTTATTTTTAAAATTTTTTTTCCTCTCTCTCCCCCTCCCTCTTCTAATCAAAAAATTAAAAAAAAAAAAATTTTAAAAAAAAAATTTAAAATTAAAAATTAAAAAACTAAAAAAATTAAAAATTTAAAAACTTTTAAAATAATTCAAAAAAATCAAAAAATCATATAATATGTTTTTTGCTGGACCCCCAAAAGTTTCTCATATAATATGTTTGCTACTTCAATTAATTTGCTGGGCCTCCAAAACTATTTTATATGATCAAACAAGGTTCACCGTTCCGAAGACGTGCCGTAGGCACGTGTCAACGGGCAAACCTAGTATCAAGTGGTTCTCCTTCAATCCCCAAAAAATCAAAGGCCCAGATCTAACCTCACAAAACATATTCCCCCCCCCCCCAAAAAAAAAAGTTTCCCTCCAAAACTCAAATTCAAATTCCCCACCCAAAACAACTCCTATATTTATTTAATTATTTTTTTCTCTCTCTCTCTTTCCCTCCCTCTTCTATTAAAAAAATTAAGAAAATAAAATTTTAAACTTTTTTAAAAAATAAAAAATTTAAAAACTAAAAAAAATATATAAATTTAAAAACTTTTAAAAAAGTTCAAAAAAATCAAAAAAGTCATATAATATATTTTTTGCTGGACCCCCAAAAGTTTTCGGAACGGTGCACCTTATTTGATCATATAAAAAATTTTGGAGGTCGAGCAAATTAATTGAAGTAGCAAACATATTATATGAGAAACTTTTGGGGGTCCACCAAAAAATATATTATATGATTTTTTCATATTATTATATTATATATATATACTAGATTTACCCGTGGGCACGTGCCTACGGCACGTCTTCGGAATGATACAAAATACGAAAAGCCCTGTAAACAATAAAAACAACAATTATGTAGCTCAAGTTTGAATAGTATGACAATAATTAGTTGCAAATAAAATTCCATGTTTCCCTCAGTATATATTGAGAAATAATTATAAATGGGGGTATAAAATCTAAAGTCTTAGAATTTTAAGTGTAGAAAATAATGAAATTTAACTGTTGAAGAGATATCTGCTATTTTCAATATGACATGTGCAATAAAAAAAACATAAAAATTCTGAAAATTTACAAACCTGAAATCTTAAAATCTAAATTTCTAAGTAAATAAAGAAAGAATGGGAGAGAGAGATAGGGAGAAAGAGAAAGAAGAAAATATGAAAAAGTTGAGAGGAGAGAGAGAGTAATAAAGTAATGTGTTTTTTAGTTTTGGGGAGAAAAATTTGGTTTTGGGGTTTGAAATATTGGTAGGAAAAATGTGTTTTGTGAGGTTAGATCTAGGCCTTTTATTTTAGGGGAATTGAAGGTGAACCACTTGATAGCTTTCTTTGTGTTTTATTATATATATACTAGGTTTGCCCGTTGACACGTGCCTACGGCACGTCTTTGGAACAGTGCACCTTATTTGATCATATAAAATAGTTTTGGAGGTCCAGCAAATTAATTGAAGTAGCAAACATAGAGCAAAAAACATATTATATGATTTTTTTTGAATTATTTTTAAAGTTTTTAAATTTTTATTTTTTTAGTTTTTTAATTTTTAATTTTCTTAATTTTTTGAATAGAAGAGGGAGGGAGAGAGAGAGAGAGGGAAAAAAAATTAAATAAATATAGGAGTTGTTTTGGGTGGGGGATTTGAATTTGAATTTTGGGAGGAAACTTTGGGGGGGGGGGGGGGAAATATGTTTTGTGAGGATAGATCTAAGCCTTTGATTTTTGGGAGGATTGAAGGAGAGCCACTTGATAGCTTTCTTTGTGTTTTATTATATAGATATACTAGGTTTGCCTGTTGACACGTGCCTACGGCACGTCTTCGGAACGGTGCACCTTATTTGATTATATAAAATAGTTTTGGAGGTCCAGCAAATTAATTGAAGTAGCAAACATAGAGCAAAAAACATATTATATGATTTCTTCGATTTTTTTTTGAATTATTTTTAAAGTTTTTAAATTTTTTAAATTTTTTATTTTTTAATTTTTAAAAATTTAAAAATTTTTATTTTCTTAATTTTTTGAATAGAAGAGGGAGAGAGAGAGAAAAAAAAATATGTAGGAGTTGTTTTGGGTGGGAGATTTGAATTTGAGTTTTGGAGAAAATTTTTGGGGGGAAAATATAGTTTGTAAGATTAGATTTAGGCCTTTGATTTTTTGGGGATTGAAGGAGAGCCACTTGATAGCTTTCTTTGTGTTTTATTATATAGATATATCTATATAGGGAGCTTCTACTCCATCCATATCATTTATTAAAAAAAAAAAGGAAAAAAAAAGGGAAAAAAAGCGCATAGGAAGAAAAAGCTTATGCGTCGGTTTTGGTTGAACCTACTCCCCCTTTGCTTTGACACTAGGAATTCATAATGATCGTTGCATGTACTGTAATAAAAAAGTTGGTTTTCAATTATCGATATGGAAACGTGTATTGTGCGAGTCATCGGTACACAGAAGAGCATCATTGCGAATTTGACTTCAAGATTGCTAGACGAGAGTTTTTGATGTAACGGATAGAGTCCAGGGACTCCAGCCAACAGATCAAATAAATAAATAATAGTTTACAAGTAAGGTTTTACTAGCGGTAAAACAGAGGATACAGTAAGGAAGGAATATATACAGATCGGCAAATGAATACAACAAGCAGAGTTACAAGTAAGAAAACCAAACATTCGAAAAAGACGCCTGTAGGAGAGAAACTGCAAGATCGATACTCCCCCGCAGCTACTCAAAGGACGACAAGCCGTAGGCGGACACGAGCTGGGAGCAGACACACCGATGCCATGCCAGTTAGGGCCCAGTCTCTCAAACCAGAGAGGAGCAGGTGGCATAACATCAACGGCGCCAGAGTAGGGAAGCAGCCAGGCCGAATGGAACGCAAAATAATACCTAGATACCAACAGCTTAGAGCCGAAGGGAAAGGAGCTGGGTGTCGCAAGGGACAAGAGGTCCTCCACGAGAGCAACGAAAAAACAGACAACGCGCGACACCCAAAACCAAATCAGGGAACGTAGCCCAAACAAAAACAGCCAAATAAAGCAATACCAGGGCTTGACCTAGAGCGACAAGGCCAATGGCTGAATAAAGAGATGATGCACACACAACAATACACAGCTTCATCACTAAAGTTGCTCCCCGTGCGATCTTGCTAGACGAGAGTTGATATCAAAGTCGAACCCAATATTGCAGAGATTTTGATTATTGCCCACAATTTCTAGATATGCATATTTGCTGTATTGTAGTTTAAACTTTAAACTGTTACTTTTGTATCGGCAGTGACATATACTTATGCTTCGCTTTTTCTTGATTTAGTTTGATTATATTCTATCTTTATTCTTCTTTATCTTATCAAAATAAAAAAACATTTACTGTTGTTGTTTATTTTGATGTGGGAGCAAATAGATAGTGAGTTTATATTTTGAAGGAAACTACTAAAGATCTAATATTTGATCGTCGATGTAAAAAATGGTTGGAGCTCCTGAAATTGGATCTGGATAGTTGAAAGAGCACCTTGATGCGAATCTGATGGTTGATGATGTGGCCAATGGAACTGCAAAAAACCTGAAACACCGGGGTTGGCCCCGACGACAGACCCTCCGACGCTCAAGTCAGAACCAGAGGGAGAGAGAGTTTGAGAGAAAGAAGATTCACCATTGTAAGATTCAATCTGATGAGCTTTGAAGTTCTTTGGAATGGGTGCATCAATGATGGACTTGCTTAAAGAAGTACAACCGGAGTGATAAGCTCTGCTGGAGTTGTTCCCTTTATGCTTTACAAGTTCCAAGTGATCTTTTAAGTCTCGGATGCAACGAAGGACTTGGTCGTCCTTCCTCTTGGATCTACTGGAGTCGCTAGATTCTTCTTCTTTTGAAGGATTAGAGTGGTGGCTCCATAAGCGTCAACCCTAAACATGAGTACCTAGGATGGCTCGAAGGATATCATGCTTGAAGTTTTTCAAGTTAGGACATTGCAGTTGGGGCCTATTGCTCTTTGTTCCTCTCAATATGCTTTCAACTCTCACGAGTCAGTCTCCTTCTTACATTGCGCCCCCTGTGAGAGGAGGAGCGTCTTGATCTCTGCCTTGTGTGAGATATGCTTCTCCGGTTCTCCTAATGTTTTGAGCGGGAGGCAACACCCTGTGTACACCTATCATCCAAACAGATCCGTAGACCAGTCCCCTGTTGTCTGGCATTGATGACTCGATGGAGACCTATTGATTCCTGGGGACCTCACGAGGGTGTGAAGTGGCTTGTGGCAGAATGGACTGAGACATGGTTGTATAGAGGGTGTTATTCATGGCACGGTTCATGATGGCTTTATTGGGAGCCTCCCGGTGCATCTCCGTTGATAGGAGCTTGATTAGGTTGTTGGGGCTGATCCAGCTGAGGTGGAATATGGTGCTCCATAGGACGAGCTTGCTGATGAAGAGGGTTGGCTAGAAGACTTGATGTCACTGCTAGCTTTCCTTCTTAACTTCAGTGGCATGCCGTGAAGACTCGGTGTTTCACTCAGCATGAATGATCTGAGATGTTGATCTGTGTAGTTTTCCATAGATGGTGTCAATCTATTACTGCTTATTTTTTGTGTGGGAGTAAACAGATAGTGAGTTTATATTTTGAAGGAAATTACTAAAGATTTAACCTTTGATTATCACCGTAAAAAGTGGTTAGAGCAACTGAGATGGGATCTGGATCGTTGAAAGAGCACCTTGATCTGAATCCGACGGTTGCTGACGCGGCCGATGGATCTGCAAGAAGCCTGAAACATCGGGGTTGGCCCCGGCGATAAACCCTCCGACGCTCAAGTTAGAACCAGAGAGAGAAAGAGAGTTTGAGAGATAAATTTCTGATTATCTTCTGACTGAAGGAGGGGGGGTATTTATAGGTTTAAGAAACAGTTAGGATATTGATATAAATCTGTTATCTCATGTAGATTCTCTCCCTTAAGAGATAGAATCGGTTACTCTTTTGGTAGGGACAAGAAATTTCACTTACAACCCTCATGGGTTGGATGTCTCTCTTGGTGGGCCTAGTTATTTTTAATAGGCTTGAGAGCGCCCATGTCTTGTTAATGAGATATGAGAAGGACCGGACCTGTTAGAGAGGCCCGTTAGTGTCAATCTGTTTGTAAAAGCTTTAAAATCTGTGCTAGAATCGTACGACCTTGATTTTTTTTGATTTCTACTATTATCATTTACGGTGTGTTAAGATGTCTTCGTTCATCTAACATTATTGGGAATGTCTCTACACTGAAAGATGAAGTATGTGTGAATCTTCTTAGATTGATGCATGATTGTTTTTTTTTCCTTTTTTTTCTTTTTCTTTTTCTTGTGTGTGTGTGGGGATTATCTTAGCGCTATAGTTGAATTTAAATTACTGATGTTTATGATTTAGACTATGATCGATTTAGTTTAAATTATGGAGTACTACTTTATCCAAAAGAATGATATGTTCGGGATTACTTTGCAGATGATGTTCTAACACATGTATTGCATGTGTATCAAAAGTTAAAATCAATTATTATGCATTGATCAAATAAATTTGTACTATCTATAATATTATGTGATGAAAAAAATGTTATTTTTTCATATGAGGCTCTAACTCGTGTATTGCACGTGATGTTAAAGTTTATGACAATTATTATACATTGAGAAAATAAATAAGTCTCTCATATAAATTTTTTTTACTCCATCCGCCTGAAAATGTATCATAAGAAACTCTTTAGAATATTATAAAAGAAACATACATTCTTCTTAATTCAAGCTATTAAATGAGATACTTGTAAATTTCTACAAACACCCTCTTCTACAATTCGTGATGTGAAAACTAAGTTGTTAATCAAAGGCAAAGTTGATAGTCTAAGCAAAAAATCATTAATGAGCTATTGAAAAGTTTAAGATATTTCTTTAGAGACCTAGAATAACGTACATTGTGTGACAAAGATAAACTTCATGTAAACTTAATCCTAGGTAAAGAATTTTCAAGAATATTAAAGATTAAGTTTAACAACATGTAATGCGGATCCAGTTAAAAATTAAAACAGTTAATCGGTTCAATAGATTTTCAAGATATAAAATAGTTTAACAAACCTAATTAAAAGTTCAATCTCATCAATCAACAGTAATACTTGATCATTCTTAGCATGTAAGATATTCAATAAAGATTCGTACACTAATAAGCAAGTAGAACACACACTCTCAGTATTTGTGAGCGACAGATAAATTAAATAATATTATAGAGATGATAAAGCAGTAACACAAATATTTGAGAAGAGAAAAGAGTTTACCAGGATTGCAGATTGTGTATAGTTGCAGGACTTGGCAGTTGACTGCGTCGGCAGCGACGGTTGAAGACAGCGCTGGAGGCAAAATCGACGGGGGGTGGTGGCAGCAAGTGGGGGGACCGTAGTCGACGGGGTGGTAGAGGTGGGCAGGCAGTGGTCATGGTCGGGAAGCAACGGCGACGAGGAGAAGGAGGGGAGGAGATAAGGTAGGGAGGCGAGGAGGTGGCGGCAAGTGGGGAAGGAGGTCGGAAAGGGTTCGACGGGGTTGAGCGGCGGCGGGGAAGACGATGGCATCGAAGGGGCTAGGGTTTCAGGATGCAAAAGGAAGAAAAAGAAGAAGGTGGAGAAGTGGCGGTGGTGTTGGATGGAGGGAAACGGCGAGGAGGTTGGTGGTGGTGGGTGGCAAGGAGAAGCGTTGTGTGCTGGAAGGCAGAGGTGGTGCAGGCCGGTGGAGGTGGGGTTGTCGCTCGGAGAGAGGTAGCGGGGATGGGTTTCGGTAACAAAGAGAGAGGAAGACGAAGGAGATAGCGGGTTTAGGGTGTTAAGTAATTTGGGGATTAGGGTTTGGGGATTTTTATTTAAAGATTTGGGGGTAGTTTTAAAGTTTATCACAAACCCTAATAATATATTAGGATTTCTCACAAACCTTAATAATTCTCACAATTGTGTCACACAAAAAGAAGGATGAAGAGCAATAACTCAACACAATAAATTTTTTTAATCAATAATAGCTAACTTCTCATTATTTTTAAGGCCTATATATAGGCTCAAAATAAATTCAAAACAAATCTCAAACAAATCTATATCAAATCTCTCAAATCTCAAACAAATCTGTCAAATAAACTACATATGGCTAAATCTCACAGTAAAAATAAAACAGAACCGATGTCCTCATCATTCTCTCCAGGTGGGAGAGGATGCGACCCAGTCGAGTCAAAACCAATGATCCTGTCATGGTGCTCCAAAATATCTGGATCCAGATGCGGGAGCTCCTTACGATTACTCCAAGTGTCATCCGACTTCGGCTTGTTCTTCCACCTCACCAAATACCTATGAATACCACCATCTCTACTAGTAGAGATTATCCGATCACCTAAAATATTAGCCAATTTTTCTGTTAGTGGGTAAATACTATCAGGTAAATGGGTAAATGTGGAAATCTCACCATTAGGCTGCAAGATAGGCTCATATATAAGAGAATTTTTACTGTTAAATTTTGGGCCTTCATAGACTACTGGATCCTCAATATTGAAAGTTTACTTATGCTAAAACTTTCAGGAAGGTCAACAACATAGGTATTATCATTATGAAAAATTTTAAATGGGTCTGTCGCACGTATGTTCAATTTCTTAACGGATCTAGCTAGAAACCGTTCCGGACGAATCCGAACCATCACTCCGTCACCAGCATCAAAAGTTTGAAATTTTCTTCTAGTATTTGCTATTAACTTGTAGTTAAAATTATTTTCATTAATTTCCTTGGAAATTTTTCTATGTAAATCATGAATGCAGGATGCAAATGTGGATGCAGACTTTGTGACGCTAGGATGTTCTAACACATGGATAAAATCTATAAGCTGCCAAGTGACTTGGGAAGGAATAGGTGACTCAGGTATATTCAATGGAGGTGATTGGATTGACCGAATACAGTTGAAAGGTTGGTCATCATCTTCTTCATCAAAGTCATCACTTACATGAGGTTCATAGGTAAACTCATTGTCGGAATCATCAGCGATGACAGCGGTACCCTCTACTATATTGATCCTACTAGGGCTGGGACAGTTGCCAGCAACATGGCCGTATCCCTTACATTTATAGCACTTAGTGAGAGGATAAAGTAGTATTTTTCGGTGTTAGGTTGGTATGAATTTGAATTAGGCTTGTTGGGGTAAGATTTATTGGGGTACTGAGAAGAGAAGGGCTTAGGCCTAGAGGAATCAGTGGAGGTCATTTTAGAAAAATGATCTCTCGAATCGCTGAATTTATAATGGGAACTTGTTTTAAGGAAATCCATATCGAGGACAAGGGTATAACCTGCCGCTAATGAGTCCACATTTTTATGAATGAGTTCGTTCTTATGATCGGCTCATAGTCCAACCCTAAACCTAGAGACAGTTTTTTCTTCGTTCTCTTTACCTAAGGCATTGCACCAAATAAGGAAGTCATCAAACTTATCAACATACTCTTTGGTGGATTTGCTTTTATGATAGAGTTGGTTCCACAAATTTATAAATCGAGTGTGGAACGATAACGTCACATATCTCTCAGTGAGCTTCTGTTTCATAGCTTCCCAAGTGGCTGTGGGTTCTAGGCCTCAGCCTCTACGAACATGTTCAAGATTGGTCCAATATTGTTGAGTTTTACCAGTCAATTTTATAGTGGCAAATTTAACCTTCAGGGCTTCGCTCATATCAAACCACACAAAGTAGTGGTCCATGGCACAGATCCAATCGAGATAAGCTTGAGGTTTCATACGTCATTCAAAGTGGGAACCTCAGCCTTAACATTCTTTTTGTATTGTTCGTCTGGTCACAATCTTGATGTTGATCATCACGATCATTCCCTTGAGGGATCTGACGATTAGCATGAAGCTTAGGGACAACAGTTTGATTTAATTCCACTTTCTCAAAACTCTGATTGATATTGGCAAGAGTTACTTGAATGACAGCTATGGTAGTGAAAATATCAGAGTTGTCCATCTCAGTTCGAGGAGGGGCTCGCGGAAGTCTAGGGTTCCTAATTGGGTGGTTTGGGAGGGACAAGAAAGCCTGTTCAGGATCTGTGATGGTGCTGCGAAGACGCATTCACCAACGGTGAAAAACTAGGGGTCGTATGTTTGCTGAAATTTGGGAAAACGTGTCCAAAATGCACCTAAGTATTTTTTTTTTTAAATATGAAGTGTTCTAAGAGAACGAAAGAAAAAAATAAAAAAAAAAAGACTCTAAACGATTCTAAATGAATGCAAAAAATGATGCCTAAATGATGCAAGAATTAGGGTTTTAAGAACCTGGATTTGATACCAAAATGATGTAAACTTAATCCTACGTAGAAAATTTCCAACAATATTAAAGATTAAGTTTACCAACATGTAATATGGATCCAGTTAGAAATTAAAATAATTAATCGGTTCAATAGATTTTCAAGATATGAAATAGTTTAACAAACCCAATTAAAATTTCAATCCCATCAATCAACAATAATACTTAATTGTTCTTAGCATGTAAGATATTCAATAAAGATTCGTACACTAGTAGGCAAGTAGAACACACACTCTCAGTATTTATGGGCGACAGATAAATTAAATAATATTATAGAGATAATAAAGCAGTAACACAAATATTTGAGAAGAGAAAAGAATTTAGCAGGGTTGCAGATTGTGTATAGTTGCGGTGGGGGAGCAACAAGGTTGCGGGACTTGGTGGTCGACTGCATCGGCAGGGACGGCTGACGGCAGAGCTGAAGGCAAAATTGACAGGGGGTGGTGGTAGCAAGTGGGGGACCGCAGTTGACGGGGTGGTAGAGATGGGCAGGCGGTGGTTGTAATCGGGAAGCGACGGAGACGAGGAGAAGGAGGGGAAGAGACGAGGTAAGGAGGCAAGGAGGTGGCGACGAGTGGGGAAGGAGGTCGGCAAGGGTTCGACGGGGCTGAGCGGCGGCGGGGAAGACGATGGCGTCGAAGGGGCTAGGGTTTCGGGATGCAAAAGGAAGAAGAAAAAGGTGGAGAAGTGGCGGTGGTGCTTGATGGAGAGCGACGGCGAGGAATTTGGTGGTGGTGAGCGGCAAGGAGAGGTGTTGGGTGCTGAAGGGCAGAGGTGGTGCAGGCCGGTGGAGGTGGGGTTGCTGCTCGGAGAGAGGCAGCGGGGATGGGTTTCGGTAACGAAGAGAGAGGAAGAAGGAGAGAGAGGGTTTTGGGTGTTAAGTAATTTGGGGATTAGGATATGTGGATTTTAATTTGGAAATTTGGGGGTAGTTTTAGATTTTATCAGAGCATCCACAGTCGTTGAGGGTCAAAATATGCATAAATGGATAAATGAATATAGCAAAGTTACGTTTTGCTGCAGTCGTTGAATGCTATTTTTTATAAAAGGTGCGACGGCACTTCAAGTGCCGTCCGAGGGAAAAATTCATCCTTGAAGGGAAAATAAAAAATTACAAAAAATTATAAAAAATTACAAAAAAATTCAGAAATTACGAAAAAATTACAAAAAAAAAACAAAAATTACAAAAAAATACACAAAATTGCAAATAACCCCCTACAGGGTGGGACGGCACTTCTAGTGGCGTCCGAGGGAGATTTGGGTTTTTTGGTTTTTCTTATTAGGAAATTATTATTTTTTTGGTGGGACGGCACTTCAAGTGCCGTCCGACCATTAAAAAAATATTTTTTTTTGTGCGACGGCACTTCAAGTGTCGTCCGACAATTAAAAAAATAATTTTTTTTGGTGCGACGGCACTCGAAGTGTCATCTCTCATATATGCATATTTCTCATTTCCTCTCTCATTTATGGCAATCTCCTGTGACGAATTATGCATATTATGCATATTTGGCCAACGACTGCAGCGCTGTTTTTGGCCAAATATGCATATTTAGCAAACGACTACAGATGCTCTCACAAACCATAGTACTTTATTAGGACTTCTCACAAATCCTAATAATTCTCTCAATTGTCTCACACAAAAAGAAGAATGAAGAGCAATAACTTACCACAATAAAAAAATAATAATAATCAATAATAGCATAACTTCTCATTATTCTTAAGGCCTATATATAGGCTCTAAACAAATCCAAAACATATCTCAAAAAAAATCTAAAACAAATCTCTCAAATAAACTATATATGGCTAAATCTCACAATAAAAATAAAACAGAACTGATGTCCTCATCAAAATTGCTAGAATAACATGCAATTTGTATGGAGGGAGCATATTCATTGTCCATATTGATAATTTATACTATTGTATAATGAAAGAATGATTTGTATGGTATGACTTTTTATATAGTGTTTCAACACATATATTACATGTGCCTACAAATTTATCATACATTAAGAAAATAATCTATACTATCTATGCGATTATACAATGGAAGAAGGATGTGTTCATTTTGACTTGTTATATGAGGCACCAACATACACATTACATATGCCTTGAAAGTTAATGATAATTATTATACACTGAGAAAATAAATGAGTTATTCATCGCAAAAAAATTACGTAAATAGCACATATCTATGTAATAAAACACAAAGAAAGCTATCAAATGGCTCTCCTTCAATCCCCCCAAAATCAGAGGCCCAAATCTAATCTCACAAAACACATTTTCTCTCCCAAAAATTTCCCCCCAAAACTCAAATTTAAATCCCCCCAAAACAACTCCTTTAATTTAAATCCCCCCAAAACAACTCCTTTATTTATTTAATTATCTCTCTCTCTCTCTCTCTCTCTCTCTCTCTCTCTATATATATATATATATATATATATATATAGGGAAAGGATCGGTTGAGCACTCCTCTAGTGCTCACCGCGTGAACACTAGGCCTTCGGGCGTTCATATCGAAAATCTGAACCGTTCACATTGATCTACACATCTAAATTAGTCTAAATATGTAAAATCAAATCATTTGAAATTCATACAATTTTGTAACACTTCAATGAATGGGCAAATGAATTTCAAATGATTTGATTTTACATATTTAGACTAATTTAGATGTGTAGATCAATGTGAACGGTTCGGATTTTCGATATGAACGCCCGAAGGCCTAGTGTTCACACGGTGAGCACTAGAGGAGTGCTCAACCGATCCTTTCCATATATATATATATATATATATATATATATATATATATATACTAATGGAAATATGGACTTTTATACCCCAATTCATAATTATTTTTCAACATATACTAATGAAAACATGAAATTTTATTTACAACTAATTATTGTCATACTATTCAAACTTAAGCTATATAATTGTTGATTTACTGTTTACAAAGCTTTTCATATATTGTATCGTTCTGAAGATATGCCGCATACCCGTACCCACGGACAAATCTAGTATACTAATAACTCATACTACTCTACATAATGAAAGAATGGTGTCTGGTATGACTTTTAAGATGATACTTCACCACATCTATTGCACGGGCCTCAAAAATTGATGTTAATTATTGTGCATTAAGAAAATAAATCTATACTGTTATGTAATAGATGAATGATGTATTTGGTTTAATTTTTCATATGATGCTCAAACACATGTACTACATATGCCTTGAAAGTTGATGACTACGCATTATGAAAATTAGTGAATCTCTCGTCACAAAAAATATACATACATAGGCGCACATACTAATAATCTATACTATTATATAATTAAAGAAGAGTGTGTGTGGTTTGACTTTTCATATGAGGTTCTAATATATGTATTGCATGTGCCTACAAAGTTTACGATAATTATTATGCATTGAGAAAATAAATGAGTCTTTCGTCACAAAAAAATTACTCCATACAGAGAAAAATATATGTTATTCTAGGCTTTCACACTTATCAGGAAATTCTTTAAAATATTGTAACAGAAACAAACATTCTTCTAAATTAAAGCTATTAATAGATGTACTTGTAATAGTTTTAGATATGACATCTTCTACAACTGTTAGGTGAAAATTGAGTTGTTACTCAAGGGGAAAGTTGATATATAGTCCAATAAAAATATCACTAATGAACTTTTAAAAAAGATTAAGCTTCTCTTATAAACTTAGAATGGCATACATTTTGGACAAAATCAAAAGCTAAGATGACATACATTTGACGATGGAGAGAGTAATTGCAAAACATATACTAATAACTTATATTATTTTATAATAAAAGAATGATGTATCTGGTATGACTTTTTAGATGATGCTCTATTATATATAGAGTAATGCTTGAGCCACTACCAATTTCACTACCATTCTCTTCACTACCTTAGGTGGCATACTCCTATTGAAGAGTTCTCCCACCTACTCTATCTTCCTCTATCCATTGGAGTGTGCCACCTAAGATAGTGAAGAAAAATGTAGTGAAATTGGTAGTACCTCTAGCATTACTCTTATATATATTATATGTACCTGAAATTCAATATCAATTATTATGTATCGAAAAAATAAATCTATACTATCTAATTGATCAGAGTTGTGCTTCAGATAATCAAGAAAGACCAGACACGGAGCTTGGCACACCCTCCAAGCTTTTACCTGTTAACTGGTTACTGCTGACAAATCTGACCCCCTTACTTATGATGCATTTTTAATGATTGTGTACTACAAGTTGTTAACAGTCTACTTTTATAACTGTTTGCTACCTTTCTAACGAAAGTGATATTTTTTTTTTCTTTTATTAGGAAAAAGTGGAATAGCGCCACCCTATTTTATTAATAAGATTTTAATAAAATAACCACAAAGTACTGAAAAAATATACAAGGAACTACAAAGCAAAAAATAAAACATAAATCTCCAACATCGTTCTGGAGGGTGGGACAATCCAAAAGTGCTACAGCTATATCAAAAGAACAAGTACATAGATAGACATATACATACATATCAGTCCTTCCAACAAATCTCTGGAAGGTGAGAATCTGGGAACCGTCACTTCGCTCAATCTAAGGTTGGTCCGAACTCAACCTCCTCATCATCAAACTCGTCTACCTGGAAGGCTCTAGCGATCCTCCCTCTCGGCCCTGTGGCAGCAGTCGTAGCCCAAAAGAATGTAAAAGTTATTTCTGTCAAGCCATAAAACTCATGTTGTAGCCGCGATGACGATGTACCATGCTTCTTTCATCCCGTTACGCCTAAAGGCAAATCTGGGGCCAACCCATAACTCCTCATATGTGTTTGGATAATCACATGTCTTTAAGGCCCGTAAGACCTCAACCAGAGTTGCTTTACTCCGTTGGCAGCCAATGAAGATGTGGTTCAGCAACTCCGTATCAGAGTTGCAAAAACCACAGGCGGTCGCAATGTTAGGTTATCTTTTGGCTAGATTTTCTCTGGTCACGATGGCGTTGTTGAGTACCAATCAGAGGGAAACTATAACTTCGAGGAGCGCCTTAGCCTTCCAGAGGATCTGAGCCCATCTCGATTTACATCCTCGGAAGTGGATACGGTTGTAGAGGGAGCGTACTATGAACGAGTCATTGCTCTCCAGCCCCCAAGATTTTTGGCCTGGGCCATGCGTGCATTTCACCCCATTCTATGAGATGTATTCTTAGAGTTCTCCCAGCCTCCGGAGGGAGTCTGGACTGAGTCGAGTTTTGAAGGATGGTTTCCATGTTCCCCTCCTCCATGCATTGGCCACCGAGATGTGAGGTTGCGACGTCTGCTTGTAATGGTTCGGGAATCATTCTCTAAGCGTGTGAGCGCCACACCATTTGACCCACCAGAATTTGGATGACTAGCCAATGTCGATAAATGTCGTAATCACCGTGTTGAACGGTTCGTTGGCTCGAGCGGTCCCTTTTCAGAACCATGACACCTTAGGACTCACCCGGAAACCCAAACTTCTCGTTCCTTTCCCTTGCAAGTAAGGTTGAATGAATTCCTGTCAACCTTCGCCATTTGGATAGAACACTTTCCACCACCATTTGCCTAAAAGAGCAAGGTTCATGTCCCTCAAATCAATGATCCCCAACCCGTCATGCATTTTCTTTATACATGCTTTTTTCATCTGATCAAATGGTAGCCTCCCTTATCCGTGTCAACTCCTTTTCATACAAATATCTTCCACATGCGGTCAATTCTTTGGATTAACCCCTTTGGTAATTCGAAGAAAGACGTGTAGTTTATAGGGAGGTTAGACAGGACCGAGTTGATAAGGACCACGCTCCCACCAAAAGATAGAGATTTGCCTTTCCATCCTGCTAGTCGAGCCTCTACTCTATCAATGATCGGCAGTCAGTCTGACTTTTTAAGTTTCCCTGGTCTGAGTGGTAATCCTAGGTACTTGATAGGGAAACTCTCTTTCTTACAATTGAGGATAGTAGCGCGAGTCTTCGTCTCTACCTCCGACAGTGCAATAGGAACCAAAGAACTTTTGTGGAAGTTAATCCTTGGACCGGACCATGCTACAAAGCAATAGAGGGCTCCTTTAAAATAGATCTTCACTGCCCTGATCCGGTTCTCGAACATGATCGTATCATTCACATACTGTAAAATCGTACATTCCTGTCGTTATCTGCTGCTAGCCACCGGGGCGATCCAGTCTTCTTGTTTGCAGTTGTCAATCATGGCTTTAAGAATATCAACCACAAGGGTAAAAAGAAGGGACGAGAGTGGATCCCCTTATCTTAGCCCTTTCCTACAAGAGAATGGATGACCAGTTCGTCCGTTAACCGAAATGGCTGTTTTCCTCGTACACATGCAGTTTCGAATCCACCTGATTCATCTATCACCAAATCCTCTGCCTTTAAGAGTTTACATCAGGCATTCCAAGTCAAATGAATCATATGCTTTATCCAAGTCTAACTTCAGCATGTAGCTCTTTTTATTAGCAATATAACATTTGATGAATCGCTTCTTCGGTAATGGCCACACAGTCCAGGATACATCTTCCCCCAATGAAGCCAAATTGTTCACGGCTAATTAAGACGTCCATAATTTTGGTCAACCGGTTAGCCAGTACCTTGGTGATAATCTTGACCGAACAGTTAAGTAGGCTGATTGGCCTGAAATCACCCGCCCAAGGGATCCCTCCCGTTTCGGAATAAGGATGACCTCAGAAAAGTTGAGCATGCCTAATTTTAATCTATGATCGAAGAAGTCATCCATAAGGGCCATGAAATCCCCTTTTATTTCATCCCAAAAGATTTGGTAAAACATCATAGGAAAACCGTCCGGCCCAAGTGCCTTATCTGATCCATTTTGATTAATCGTCTCTTTCACTTCCTCCTCCATGAATCGTGCCTCCATTTCTCAAAATAGATTAGCAGCTTCATGATGATTGTTATGCCAGAAGTTCTCCCTAAGGGAACTCTAAAATCATTCTTTGTCCCGAATAAAGCCTTATAATGTCTTGGAAGATTTTTGAGATTTCTATCTCGTTCTGAGATATCCCTGAGCTCATCTAAATAGAGAGCATAAGGTTAGATCTACGCTTTGCACTGGCCGCCCGTTGAAAGAAGGTCATGTTCGTGTCTCCTTTTTTGAGCCACGAAATCCTGGATCTTTGTTGCCACTTAATTTCCTCGAGTTTATAAAGATTAGCAATGTTATCTCTAAGCTCTAGCAGTCTGTTCCGTTCCCCTTGGGACATGTCACGAGACTCTTCCCGTCTCTTTAATTCGTCAATGCCCTCCAGAAATGTTTCTTTTAAACACCAAATTGTCAAGAATCTAGAGCGGTTACATCTTCGCAGTCTATTGCGAAGCCTCCATACCTTTTCACATCAGCAGGATGCAGCATCCATACCTCGGGCTGGTAACACCCAACTTTCCATAACCTGTTATGAAATCTCTGGATCTCCAGCCACGCCTTTTCGAATCTGAATCTCCGCGGCTTTTGGACGCCTTGCTCTCCCGTGAAGAGAACGATAGGGACGTGATCTGAAGTTGGTGTTGGAAGTGACAGATGCCATCGGAAAATTAGTTTTCCAGTTCAAGGAGACTAGGATTCTATTAAGTTTAGCCATAATAGGGGCCGCTGCATGTTTGACTAAGTAAAGAGCCTATTGTTAATTGGAATTTCAATCAGCTCGAGATCAGTAATCACCCTATTGAACTTTTCCCTATTCGTGCCACTTGATCCTCTACCACGGTGTTCAAATGCAAAACGAAAGTGATATTTTCTAATATTATTATTGTTGTGAGCCTTATTCATTCAGAACCTTTCTCAACCATAGGTTGTGAAGTCTAACATCCACCGTACGATCTGTTGCTACGGACGATTCGGATAAAACACTATATAATACTTGGTTATTGGAGTCCATGTTTCTCATTTTTACAAGAGTAGTTATTCTTCACCATCACCAACAGCACCTCCATACCCAAACAACCAGTTCCTCCTTTCACTCCTATCCCAACAACCACCACAACTACCACCACTAATTCATCTATTCACAACAATGTCATCCCTTTCATGTTTTTGTATAAACCCAACCTGATTTGAGAAATCTAATTGAAAACAAATAAATTGAATCCAACCTAGTAAGATTAGGGATGCTCTCGATAAGGATATATCTGATCCGATCCGTATCCGTATCCGAATCCGAAATTTTTGCGGATACGGATATAAAAAATCCATATCCGGATGGATACAGATTTGGATATTCAAATCCAAAAAAACGGATGCGGATATCCCTTAAAAAATCATATTCGGATACGGATATCCGCAAATATATATATATATATATATATATATATATATATATATATATATATATAGGGAAGTCTTCCATTGTGCACCACCTATGGTGCACATGGCGTGTGCACTCTGCCTTCCCTCCTTCGTATCGACGATCCAAACCGTTCACATTTATCTACACATCTAAATTAGTCTAAATATGTAAAATCAAATCATTTGAAATTCATTTTCCCATCCACTGAAGTGTTACAAAATTGTATGGCTAAAAATCATTATTTTTTTGTAGTCACATGATGGATGGGAAAATGAATTTCAAATGATTTGATTTTAAATATCTAGACTAATTTAGATGTGTAGATCAATGTGAACAGTTCGGATAGTCGATATGAAGGCGGGAAGGCTGAGTGTATATATATATATATATATATACATATATATATATGTATAGGAAAATGCTCCATTGAAAACGCAAATGTTGTGAAAACCCATGAAAACAACCTAGGCCGTTGTTGGGAACAACGGCCTAGGTTATAATGCATCATTGTTTTCACGTTTTCCACGCTACAGTACGTTTTCAATGGAGCATTTCCCATATATATATATATATATATATATATATATATATATATATATATATTATACTATATCTTAAGCCAACAGGGCCTACCCCTCTTTCATTTCTCCATTTTGAAATAGAGAAAGGAGAGAAAAAGTAGGGATTCGCACTTCCTAAACACATGTGCATCACATTTATTAACACGTGCAGTACGCATATTTTTATTAAAAAAATATAAAAGCCCCAAACCTATAAATATGGAACTTAATTACTAGAACTTTACTTTGCTCATTAAGTATTCGATGAAATGTCTATGTAGCACACAATGTGTTTGTGAAAAAATGGTTTTGAAAAATTTTGCTCAGCTAAATCAATTGTATATATGTATGGTGTATGTAGTAATTTTTTAAACTCTAATTTACTACCTCATTTTCTTTTCAATTTTTAATTTGTGTTTTTGAAATCCTGAAATTTAAATTTGGGGAAGAGTATGGGTTGAAGATTGGGATGAGTATAGTATCGAATCCAAGAATGAGATTTTGTATGGAGGTAGGTGGAAAGTAGGGTGAGGTGAACGGAGAGGTGGAGGAGGATATTGGAGAAGGGGACGTCGCTGCAGGCGAAGACAGTGGAGACACAGGAGATGAAGGATAAGGCATATGAATAGGGTGTGAATTTGGGAGGGGGAGGGGAGGGAGGGGAGGGTGGAGATGAGACAGGCCAAGGCCTGACTGTTGTCGGTCATGATGTATACAAAGGCCGGAACTATGAGCATATGTTTTTGGATAAATTTCACTAAACTATACACTTGAAGAATTAATTTTTCTCAATTCTCGCACACTTTTTTAAAGTTCCAAATAATTTTATGAGTTCATTAAAATTATTTTAATCTGTGCAATTTGCACAGGGTAACGCTAGTATATAGAGAGAGATCTCTTCCGATCAGCAGCTTTGAAGACTGGATCTGCGCTCTCAACTGTCCGATTTGAAGCTTCATCAAGATCCCGATCGAATGACTCAAAATCCCTTCGCCCTTCTCACTTACAAATGGGGAAAATGAGTCTTTTCCCCTACCCACGCTCTCCTTCTCTCCTTCGTTTCAGTGATCCCTCATTCCGCTCCTCATCCCCGCTCGATTTCTCTCCCCAAATTGGAAAAAAAAAACCTAGTTCAAAATCCAAAGTACTCTTCCCCAAATCAGAATCCCTAAATCTTTCTGTGTTCTCCTCTTCGTTCTCGCACTCTCCTTCTCCCCTCTCCTTCTCACGCTCTCATCGCTCCCAAATCGAAACCTTAATCCCCAAATCGAGCACCCTTCCCCAATGCCTCCTGACGCTCCTCCCCTGAGCTCCATCTCGAGCTCCATATCCACCTCTCTGAAACCCTAGGTCCCGATTAGACTACCTTCGCTCAATTCCTCACATTAATCATCAGGTATAAATACCAACAGCAAAGCTAAAGTTGCCTTTTTTTTTGTTCTTTGTACATTTCTTATTAAGTTCTTCCCGTCCAAGAAAGATTGTTGGATTTCCATATCATGTTCGGTTAGGAATTTTGTGTCGAATGATGCAGGAAATTTTGAGGGGATATTTGATAAATATCAGTGTCATGTCGGATAAAAATATATCGCCTATGTAATTTGTATAACCTATGCATTCACCTTGTATCTGAACATCATATACATAATTCAAGCAATATTAAACTACATAGTTCAGCCTAAATACATGGTTGTTACTTTGAAATCACACAGAAAGAATGAATCATATGGTCATCAATAACCTACTACATATACATAATTCAAGCAATCTTTTTTGAAATTTTCTTAAGTGAGATATGAAAACTAATAGCAAATTCTGAGTACTTGAAAGGGATAAGAAGATCTCAGTGAGTGCCTATCAAATGTCAACTGTAACTTCTATGTTAACTTCATTACCATTGGACTTGATTATTTATACAATGTTTCTTTTTTAAAGAAAATCTTAGTATTTGTTCTATTATTATCTCCAATATGAAAATTTTCATGCATATCATCATATAATGCCGACTATTTTGAAGATCTAATTTTCATGTGCCATATATGTTAACGAGTCATGATGCTCATATATTGAATAAGTCCTGTTTATATGAATACTAAATTTAATATTTGTTCCATATAAAGTTTTGTGGTCGGTGAAGGTCATAAATATTCTTTTAACAAAATTTTTTGAGTATAATTATATGAGGACCTACCTCACTTAACGTTGGGGTCACATATATTTGACAGATTTACAGGTTGCATTCGAAGTGCAGGTTCTTATGATATATTATTCATTCTTAGTTTTTCTAGGAAAGATATTATGTATTCTGTCCCATATAATTAGCTTGACTTCTATTTCCTATAGCTTCTTAGTAACTACCGCATCATTCCTTACACTTCACATTTTACTCCATATATGTGATTTAAGGGAAACAGGATATGTTTTACTCCATATACTCCGTTATAGAATTTACTTGTTACACATTTATGTTGCAATCTATAGAGATCCTTTCTAGTATGAGGACTTATTATTTTGTTTTTACCTACAGGGTGGACTGTCACGGGGATCAACTACAAATTCGTGAGTGGGAGTATAACAGCTTTGTTTTTTTGCATATATGAGTGATTTAACAATAATATTGGTAATGCTTTTATTCCAAATTTACTTTAGTAACTATTTTTATAATGACGTTCTCGTAGCTATCTATTTACTTTTCAGGAGATTAATGAGCATAGTGTGAAGTTTTATAGGCATTGTCTATATAAAGTTTAGTTCGTAGTGGCTTAAGCAAAACAGGTAAGCTCCCTTTCTAAATTAACTTATTTTTCTTTGTCTTGTTAGTTACCTTTTTATGCCTAATTATTGTATATTAGAGGAGTCCACCTGACTCAGATAAAAAAGACGAGTCCGAGGAACTGGTAATGATGCTATTCTTGTAGTTGTGGTAAACTAGTTTTTTTATTTGTAATGTACGGAGCACGATGAGACTGCACAATTTAACTAGATTATAGTAATTAAAAAGATAAGTTTGCAATCTATAGTATCGGATGGTATATATAGAAACTAGTTTATGTTAAAAGATTAACCATAGTAGTTAAGAAAAGATTAGATATGTAAACTGATACCCGTAATTCAGTGATATACATATCTTAGAACTAGTTAAGAAAATAATATATAGCAAAAACTATATGTTTAATATCTGAATTTGTATCTGTTATCCGGTAGACCGTATCCGATTCGCATCCGTATTCGAAATTTGCGGATAGGGATATGATTTTTTTTCCCGAGTCATATCAGTATCCGTATATGAATCCATATTTGGAATGCGGATAAAGATGTCGGTATATCCAATATCAGATCTGTATCCGATCCGAAAGCATCCCTAAGTAAGATACATCGCATCACCTTAATTAGCATGATTTATAAGCTAATCCCATTGTAAAATTTGGGTGGGTTTCATTTTGTATGAAATTAAAGGAGGTGGGTGTTGTTCTTGAACGGCCAGGAGGAAATCTTGATCACCGAGGTGGTTTAGAAAGAGAAGGGACAATCAATCACAAGAAAAAACAAGCATTGGTATACCACACCTAACACCAAAACACACAATTTCATCCCTGTTTGGGCGAACCTAATCTGTGAAAGAAATAACCGAGATTTTATTCAACTATATAAAATACAAGAGCTTACAATACTCTCACCAAACCTATCTCTTTCATGTTTCATTTAAAGATACTATGTTGTTTACAATAGAAAACTCTCACATGAAGTACTTCCTCTCAATGGAGGCTATTACATTGTTATACAAAAATCAAAAGAAAACCTAGGTTGCAGTCCGGATCCAACACCGTTTGATATACCCTAAAGAGCAAGTCATACGAAGGAGTCGTAAGATCTTACTTGGAGCACAAACCAGGGCACAACAGATCCACCAAGAATCGGGCTTAATAGCTGCTGCCGTTGGTTGCGATCGACTGCTCAAAAGAGCAGTCGACTTCTTTGGACTCGATGGCATCCAGAGAGCACACTTGATGCTTGCGGTAGACTGCCCACATATAGCAGTTGACTGTCATCTGTTACCCAGTCTAATACAGCCTAAACAACAACTCCTCCTGCCTCTTATCTTCACTTCGAACCTCTTCTCACTTCGCCATGTTCTCCTAGTATGCAAGACATACACCAAACAATCACCACATTGGATTGCATACACCTGCTTCCTCACCTATGAGCAAGTACACTTTTATGTTGAAGGAGAATTTTATATATAATTTCTTCGTGGTATTAATTATTTCCACAAGTTTTTTTTTCTTAATTGTCTACACGTGCAACCTTCAAGTATATGTGATCTCATATACAACTCCAACAAAGAAGCAGCGGTCGAATATATAACTCCTCAAGTAGGAGGAAAGTTGGGAATCCTATTAATCCACGTTGGCATGTTTTGTTAAGAACTGTTTAATGGAATGCGGGGAGAACTCACCTCACAGTTTAATACTAAAAGAAAATTTGATTATGTTATATTTATTTTATTATCTTAAACTTGTGTTGCGTCTTCTCTGATAACTCAAACCCCAAATCTTTACTGTTAGGCAACATATCTTAACTTTGTACTAGTAGAATCTCTACTACTATTATGGAGAAGCCCATGATGGAATTTTATATACACTTAAGAACATGCATAAAACATTAATAACAACCTAAAACATGTTTCTATGAATCTAGATCTTAATCATGTTGCAAAAGTGCTTTAATATAAAATCCTAAATCATGAAACTATAGATCTTTGCTAAATCAAAAGAAGAAGAACATTAAGAGCGGAAGCACTAACCTGAAGCCATTGATGGAGATTGCGCAGAGGGTTTGGAACTTCCTATATGATACGCACTTCTATGAGAGGTCGTCTCTCTATTCTTCTGTTGATGGTATTACAGATGGAATAAGAAGATACGTATATATAGGGGACCATAACCCTAATTGATAACTATTGATTTCCAATTTTGCCCATCACAAAATGAGAAATTTACTTTACGGTCTCTACACGTGTTATATCACTCTTTAAATTTTATGCTTTTAACCCATTACTAAATCTTGATTAGATCACTTTAATTTGGGTTAGACTTTAGAATAACAATTATACATTTAGTCACATATGTGAGCCCACATAGATTATTTTTCAACAATCTCCCACTTGGGCCACATATGTTACTCCTTATAAATGTACATACTTTATGAGCTCAAAATTTTGCTATCATAACTAAAAGCATAGCCAAACAATCTCGTCCATTAATCATGTAAATATAGGATCAAAGAAATTTTCGTTACATTTATTGTAACTAAATTCATTAATGGTCACATATATCAACATAAACAAACGACATAGATCAAGTGTGAATTGTAGCAAGAAAATTTCATGCAATATGATCTATACACATGCCTATTTCCAACTGGTCCTCTTTAAAACTTAAGTGAGGTCAGAATCAAAACATGACAAAAGAGTGAGAAAACTGAATTCTTTATTTCTAATCATAAAATAACCAAATGTATAAATGTCTCATACAACATAATGCAAATAAAATACAAACTCCCACTAAATCATGAAACCCTCAAATAATACAACACCCATATGAGCAATATGCACATAAAAGACCTTGGGTGGTAACCCGTTCTGAGCGGATCCGCTATCATGAAGTTTGTCCCAATGTGCTCTATGGGCATCTGTCCACTTTGTACTCTTTCTTTCACAACTGGGGACTTTATGTCAATATGTTTTGACTTTGTCGAACTCTTATTGTTGTTGGAATACATCACTGCTGACTTATTGTCACAAAATAATTTGAGTGGTCTTTCTATATTCTCCAAAATGTGCAGCCCAATGACAAAATTCCGCAGCCATATTCCATGATTTGATGCCTCATAGCATGCTACATACTCTGCTACAATAGTGGAAGAAGCTATAAGTGTCTATTTGACACTTTTCTAGGATATAGCTCCTCCAGCTACAGGTAAATATAGTCTGATGTAGACTTTTTGCTATCTTGGCACTCTAGCGAAATCAGAATCAGAATACCTTACGACCTCCAAATGATCTGATTTCTTATATGTGAGCATGTAGTCTTTTGTTCTCTGAAGATACCTCATGACCCTCTTGGCTGCTATCCAATGGTCCATACCAGGTTTACTTAAATACCTGCCTAACATCCCAACAATGTACGCAATATCCGGACGCGTACATACTTGAGCATACATTAGGCTCCCAATAGCTGATGCATAGGGGATCTTTTGTATTTCCTGAATTTCAAGGTTACTTTTAGGACACTGATTGAGACTAAATTTGTCTCCTTTAGCAACAGGAGTATCTTCTGGCCTACAATCTTACATGCCAAACCTTTTGAGTACTTTATCGATCTATCCCTTTTGTGATAATCCTAGAATACCTCGAGAACGATCTCGGTGAATCTGAATTCCTAATACAAAAGAGGCATCCCCAAGATCCTTCATCTCAAAATTCTTGGACAGAATTTTTTTAGTTTCGTGCAATAAATCTATATCATTAGCGGCAAGCAATATGTCATCGACATATAGAACTAGGAATATATGCTTACTCCCACTGAACTACATTCATCTCAAAACCAAATGAGATAATTACTTGATGAAACTTATGGTACCATTTACGAGAAGCTTGCTTGAGTCCATAGATGGATTTTGTCAATTTGCAAACCATATTCTTTGGATCTCCCGACACAAAATTTTTTGGTTGCACTATATAAATTGTCTCGTCAATGTCGCCATTGAGAAATGCCGTCTTGACATACATCTGATGTAGCTCAAGATCAAGATGAGCAACAATTGACATAATTGTCCTAAACGAGTCTTTCGATGAAACTGGAGAGAAAGTCTCTGTAAAATCAATGTCTTCTTTCTGAGTATAGCCTTTAGCTACAAGACGTGCCTTATACCTATCCACATTACCATTTGCATTCCTCTTGGTCTTAAATATCCATTTACAACCAATTGGTTTTGCACCTTCTGGTAATGGGACAAGTTCCCAAACTTTGTTGTCTTGCATAGACTTATACTCCACATTCATGGCATTCATCCACTTTTGAGAGTAACAACCTTTTATGTTCTGATGAAATGTGATTGGATCATCTTCCATCATTCCATTGTCATCCTCATGTTCTTGGAGAAAAATAATATAATCATCCGGAATAGCATTCCTCCTTTCTCTCGTGGATCTCCTTAATGGCACTGGTTCTTGAGGTTGTTTAGTTTGTTCTTCTAGAATAATTACCTTATTTTGAATGGGGGTTGTTCAACATTGTCTTGTTGAGATTCCGGATTCACTTTGATCAATAATCGATGCGGGAACCTGAATATTGTTAAAAGTGATAGTAGGAATTGGGTTTGTAATTGAATCCAATTCCTCCTCAAAAGCAATGTCCCTAACCTTATTTCTCCTCCAAACTCAACTTCCTCAAAAAAATATTGTAGTTCCTGTCTAAAAAATATTCCTAAGTGTGGGATCATAAAACTTATAGCCCCTAGATCGTTCAGAATAACCAATAAAATAGCTGCTTACTGTTTTGGAGTCCAATTTCTTTTCATGTGGCATGTATGGCCTTGCCTCAGCTGGACATCTCCAAATGTGAAAGTACTTTAGACTAGGCTTTCGACCTGTCCAAAGCTCATAAGGTGTTTTTGCAGCTGCTTTAGTTGGTACTCTATTGAGAATGTAAGTTGCTGTTTTTAATGCTTCTCCCCAGAGGGACTCAGGTAAGGTGGAATGAGCAATCATACTCCTTACCATATCCTTAAGAGTCCTTTTCTAATCCTTGAAATTTATCCCATTAAGCATGGGGATAGAATTGATGTTAGCAGTTATTGAGGCAGCAGAAGATACACACTACAAGAAATTTGACATATACCAACAGACACCTGTAGTGACGGTCACTAAAATCGTGGGTATATGTTTCATATACCTATAGACGTGTAGTAAACTGTGGGTATAGATATCCTATAGCTTTAGAGCTTTTAATTCGTAACTATAAGTTTTACTGACGGGATAAAACACCGTGGGTGTAGTCCATAATTTATTTTTCCCCCAACCTTTTAATTTTTACTCTCCCTCTCTCCCTTCCCCCCCCCTCCCCCCCCCCCCCCCCACACACACACACACACAAAATATTTCATTTATCCCTCTAAAACTCCTAAATCCTTCTCTCACCAAACCCAATGTTGGCGTCCCCCTCCTCCCGCCGCCGTCGCCCCATCTCCCTCGCTTAAAGGAAGATGACGAGATCTCCCCAGCATCCTCCTCTTCTTCCTCGGCGTCGATCTCGATGGGATCTCCCCCGCATCCACCGCCACAAAAGGAAGATAACGAGATGATGAGATCAATACTGGCAAGGAAGATGACGATATGTGCAGCACTGTGAGGAGATCTCACCCCGCATTTGACTGAAACTAAATCCATAAACAAGCGGTACGTTCACCGCCTTAATCGGCATTTCGCCAAACACGCGATCTGCACTCTTCTTCTTCTGCAATGCCGGAGAAATTTTCCGCCGCAAATCAAATCGGCGATGTGGGCCCCACCACCACCAAAACTCCGACGACCCTTCTCTCCGGTCCTCCTTCATGGTGCGATTTTTATACTTATATTTCGTTCCCCAAAACTATACTGATTTTTGTTGTTGTTGTTGTTCTTCTTTTTAGCGAGCTTCACTGTTGTTCCAGTATGCTTTGAATTGCGCATCGGAGAGCAGTGGGAGAGCTGTGGTGTTCATTTGTAGTAGGAGGAGATTAGAGATGAAGCCTCCGTTTCTATCCCAGGTTTGTAGGTGGTTTGAGTGATTGGTAATTTGAAGTTTGGGTTTTGAATTACTTGTTGGTTTAATTTGTTTATTTTTATCATTAATTTCAGGAGATTGAGCCCAGTTCGGATTCGCGGCTTCGAAGGATTCAGATGAAGTAAGTACGATATTTCAGAAATATGCATATCATCTAAAATTAGTAAATGTACACGTGTTTATTATGAGAATGAATTATGGAGAGTTATACAAGAATTGTGTATTTAGGAGTCTACTTTTGATGCGTTTGAAATCTGAATAATCTAATCCTCGACAGTAACTCAAGAGTTTGTATTGATTGACATTTCTAAACTTATGGTGAATTTTTTTAAGACACTACTGAAACAGAAGATATGTGTAGCACTGTGATGGCAAGGAAGATGACGAGATCAATACTGTGAGGAGAGTGAAGCACTGTGACAAGATCAATACTATTGATCTCGATGAGATCTCCTCTCCTTCCTCTTCTCTCTCACTTAAAGGAAGATGACGAGATCTCCCCCACAATAACAATGATTTTTAATTGATATAGATATATCTCCACTTTCTATAAGATTTGAGTATTATATTGGATTTCAATTTATTTGATTTTATAAAAATGAATTTTTTATTCTTTTTAAGCTGGGTCTTCATGTTCCTGGCCAAGACCCACAAATATAGGCACGAGAGTTTACAATTAGGCAGTACTTAGGCTTTCTTAGTGTTAGTGTGTTGTGCCTTATCGTGTATGTTTGGCATGCCTGTCTCATGCTTCTTAGCACTTGATCTTGATACATTACACTATTGTTACTCTTGACCAAAGTTCTATTGAGAGTCAATGGCTATTGATTTTATTGGGGCAGCATGGTTTAAACTTTCATTATGTGGAACCCCATTCTCCATTTTTTTCTTGTTTCTGGATTTGGTTGTGAAATCCTTTTCGGTTACAACTTTCGAGTTATATCATTACATATTTAATCAAGACTAGAGACTTGTTTGTTTGCTACATTTTCATATGAATCATTAGAGGATTTTTTTAGTTAAGAAGCCTTCTTGACGATCTTATTTTTTAAGGGCACATCTAGTCCTCTACAGATTATATTTGATGATTTTTTTTGGTGGATGAGATTGATCTTGGCTTTTAATTTCATTAAGTTTATCTTATTTGGTTCTTGTTATTAGAATTGATTGTTGGATATCTTCATTCAGATTATGTGCTTGAAGGAAGTGAAGGAACACCTTTCGCTGGTATGTGTCAGGCATCTCTCTTAACATTTTTTTTAGGATTTGAAGCTTATGATTGAGTTGAAATCTTCTAATCTCCAGTCTCAGCTCTATCATTGTCTTGGTAATTTTCACTTTCTTATGTTATGCTATTTCTTTGTTTTTGATTTGTTCTCATCATTGTTTAAATTAAGGTGGATATTACTGTGGAAAGATCAAATTTCCTCCTGATTATCCATACAGCCCTCCAAGTATCATGTACCAAATTTTGTATATGGATTTTTTTTTTGCGAATTGGAATTTATTACCTATTCTGCAGTTTTTAATTGATTATTTTCTGCTACCCTTTCAAACTCTTGTCTCCTTGGTTCAGCATGACCACTCCAAATGGAAGATTTGCACCCCACAAAAGGATCTGCTTATCTATGAGTGACTGTAAGCTTCCTATGATCCCAGTCTCTTTTAAATACCATGTTTGATGTAGTATGCACGCATGCAATCTTAAATTAATGTTTATCATCTTTCAGTTCACCCAGAGACATGGAATCCAATCTGGTCAGGGTCGAGGTAAGTGTAACTTAGAAGTTTATGATGATAAGATTATATTTTAAAGCCTTTTTAGCATCCAAATTTTCTCAGGTCCAATTTATTAATGCAAGTTGGTAAACAAATAATACGATGGTTATTTAAATCAATGGTTGTCATCAAGAAAAGAAAAGAAAGTATTTTTCTTTCTTGATGCCTTCAAAGTAAAATAAACTTATATACAACCAAGCACATGAATATATTCGGTTCAACCTACTTGATAAGTGATCCTCGTAGTAATTTTAAATAATAACCAGAGTTATTTCTTCTTAATTGAATATAATTATTTTGATTTCCATCTCTGACTAGTTAATTTTTGCTTGCAGCATTCTTACGGGCCTATTGTCATTTATGGTAAGTTACTCCATCACATTGCTACATTGTTATACGAGTTAATCTTTCTGAATTTTGATTTAAGTAGGTATGCCCATTATTTAGTATGGTGTACATTTGCCTATCTTATCATGGTCAAATGGACATTGTGCATTGTACTGATGACCCTCAGAGCCTCAGCATATGCATAAAGCATAAAGCATGCATGCTTTAGCTCTTTAGTTGGTAAGTGAAGTGAAGAAATGGTCCTCTGTTTGTGTTTACAACATACCTTTTAAGACTTCCGCAGGGCTAGACTCGTTAACTCCTACAACCTGCCTAATGCAATATGTGAGAGGGATTTTTAATTTCATGGCTCTTTCTTTGTAATGTATCAAGATCAAGTGCTAAGAAGCATGGGACAGGCATGACCAAAGTTAGATCTTTTTGCTTTGTTTTGTTTGAGAAGGGTTCTCAACAAGCGAAAAATGATTGAACTCTCTCAAAATGCAGCCGAGTTTGTGTTTGTCGACGATGAAGTGAAGAAGGCTGTAAAGGAGATTTGCAGGATGCTAAAAGAAGATTACTGCAAAGAGAATCAAGATCTGGTTGCCGTAAAATAAGAAAATTGTTAGTACCGTAACTCAAGTGAGGATTCAATTGAATGTTATCTTATAATGCCATTGAATATGTTGATCGTAGTTTAAAGTATTGATTCTCATGTCTGCACATATGAATTCAATTGTGTATTTGGTTATTAACTATTTTGTAATTTGACATGCTTGTAATACTTCATTAATATTTAATATGATTGAAGTTTAATTTTATTTAATTTTGTTTCATAAACACATTTATCTATTTTATTGTGTATTTAGTTTATAATTGGATTAGCATTATAAAAGAAAATATTAAATTATCATAAGCGTAATTAATAAGAAAAAATTGTGTATAGAGTGATGGGTATATATTTAAATATTTGGATGCGAAAACCATCACTAAAACCTATAGCAATGAAGTTTCAACCGTGGGTATAGGAAAGCAAGAGGTGTCCTTAAAACCTATACCAACGGATACGAAACCGTGGGTATAACACCGAGGTTTTGTCCAACGGGTGAAAAAACTGTCGCTATAGGCTATAGTGACAGCATTCTGCCGTGTGTATAGCGAATCATTGACTACGGAAAAATATGTCCGTCGATATAGGTTTTACGGGTTATACCTACGGTTTTCTGTCTTTTACCCACAGATTTTTGCTGTCACTATATGTCAAATTCCTTGTAGTGACACTAGCTGAATATAGAACAAAAATAAACAAAATAGGCTCATATGAGAATCCATATAAAAACAATAAATTCAAATAATGGTTAATCCCATCTCAAGATACCAGGCACTACATTAATATCAAGTCTTTGGACAGTAACATTAACTGTAAGCGGTACTCTTGTTGTAGCAATCAAATATTGACAATAAATCCTGTCAAATAATAAGTCACTCTTTGGACTGACTTATTGTTCACATGGAATACCTTATAATTGTCACATATTTATTACTACAGATGTGTATGAAATTTGGCCAAATATCAACTTACCTTTGGGTCAGTTAATAAACGCATGAATTACAAACACACAATCATCATGATATTTAAATAAATTAATCTACACAAAAGATGTCACTTTGGCAACATTCTGTTTCAATTAATCTATTCAAATATTAGACATTCATATGAAAAAATCAAAACCATAATTTGAATTTAATTGTTTCCCAAAATTTTATCTTTTCCTTAACTACTTTATTTTAGATGGATAATGTCAAGATAATATCTATTAAAAAAGATAACAAAACCATAACAGAAAATGTGATGAATATCTATCTGAAATAATAACATAATTATAACTGAACCATATCTATCTACTGTTTTGATAATATCAAAAGATAGGATTAAATAGAATATTAACATAAATTAAAAAAAAAACTTAAATCTCACATCTTTTTAATCCCGTGAGCACATAAAATCCAACCCGGACCCATGCACGTGACATCAGCCACGTGCGCAAGCAACCAAGCAGCACATCTGCTGCTCCGTAGGCCCTTTTTTGCCAAATATTTCCAAACAACTGAAGCCATATTTAATCAATACTTACAGTTTTGGTTTGGGTGATTGATTCAGAATTTTTTTAAAAAAAAGAAAGAAGATTACCAAATCTGATTAACAAATCCATTAATTAATTCAAGCACCACTACCCCTTAATTAAACATATCTTTAAACAGAAACTTTATCAATACCATATCTGGAGCCATGCAAATGCACACTTGGTTTATCAAAAATCTAAAACTAAATTTAAAAACAAAATGCTTACGGTGTGGTTTTTTTTTTTTTTTTTTTTTTTTTTTATGATTCCAGATATGAAGCAATTGATCCAATTACTTCATCAATTAAATTCATCAATTGAATTTCTTACACAGGAAGATCAAATATCAAGTAAAAGAAGATCAAAAGAAACCCTAAATTTCTTAAATTTCTTAAACAAGAAATCCTAAATGTGTTAAACAAAAAATCATCAGTTCTTCAATTAATTATTGATTTCCAATTTTGCCAATCACAAAATGAGAAATTTACTTTACGGTCTCTACACGTGTTATATCACACTTTAAATTTTATGCTTTTAACCCATTACTTAATCTTGATTAGATCACCTTAATTTGGGTTAGACTTTAGAATAGCAATTATACATTTAGTCACATATGTGAGTCCACATAGATTATTTTTCAACAGGCCTTAGTGTAATTTGTCCATATCCCAACCCGTGCAACGCACGTCTATCTCTATCTCTTCAGTCTTCATATATCTTTACATCTAACATATTTAATGGGAGAGTTGTAAACCAAGAAACAATTTTGTATTAATTTTTTGTAACAATACAAACACACGTGTACTGTAGTTTTCAACTCTTCCTTTTTAAAAAGGGTTTTTTTTACATATATACCCCTAACAAATATGATATCTAACATATTTAATGGGAGAGTTGTAAACCAAGAAACAATTTTTTATTAATTTTTTGTAACAATACAAACACATGGGTTGTACGTGTACTGTAGTTTTCAACTCTTCCTTTTTAAAAATGGTTTTTTATATATATACCCCTAACAAATATGATTATATATATATATATATATATATATATATATATATATATATATATATACATACTACTACTACTATAATGGGAGAACCCCTTAGTCCTTAACCCAACCCGTGCAACGCACGTGTTGGGTTATGGACTAACTTGGGTAAATATTTTCGAAAGTAGACCATTTTGGTAAATATTTTCGAAGGTGGATCAGTTTGGAAATTATTTCTTTTTGCCTTTTCATTATCCCTTCAATTTTTTCCACGTGCACGTGTGCACGTGTATGATACTAGTATATATATATGTAACATATTTAATGGGAGAGTTGTAAACCAAGAAACAATTTCTAACATATTTAATGGGAGAGTTGTAAACCAAGAAACATTTTTTTATTAATTTTTTGTAACAATACAAACACATGGGTTGCACGTGTACTGTAGTTTTCAACTCTTCCTTTTTTAAAAGGGTTTTTTACATATATACCCCTAACAAATATGATAATATCATATATATCTAACATATTTAATAGGAGAGTTGTAAACCAAGAAATAATTTTTTATTAATTTTTTGTAACAATGCAAACACATGGGTTGCACATGTACTGTAGTTTTCAACTCTTCCTTTTTAAAAAGGGTTTTTTACATATATACCCCAAACAAATATGATAATATCATATATATATAATAGAAAAGGGGTGATGACTGATGAGTCTACAGTGTAATTCATTTTTTCTTTTTTTTTCTTTTTAATTTTTTTCCCAAAAAATTTCCCCACGTGCATAGCACTTGTAAAATACTAGTTGGTATAAGGGCCAATTGCGTTCATCTAGATCCTAAACTGAGTTCTATATATCAAGTTGTGCTAAATTCGTGACAAGCTAAATTTAAAAAAAGTAGACAAAGGTTTGGGCCAATTAAAAAAAAGTACACTATGGTTTTTTTTTTTTTTTTAAAGGACACAAAATTTAAATTAAGTCCACTGGGTTAACTAGGGTTAGGGTTAGGGTAAAGTTTAAAAAAACCACTTTTGTCTTTCATTTTGTTTAAAAAAACCACATTAGTCTTTTATTTTGTTTTAAAAAATATCACTTAACTAATCAGTTGTTTAAACAAACCCCCCGAGCTAACCCTAATCCTAACCCTAAGCCTAACTAAACCAGTGGACTTAATTTAAACTTTGTGTCCTTTTTTATAATTAAAAAAAAATTTTGTATACTTTTTTTAAACTTGCCCAAATCTTTGTATACTTTTTTTAAATTTAGCCTTCGCGATAATAGTGAAGATTTGTTAAGTTCGGAAAAGATTTTAGAATTACTAAGAGATACATCGAAATCTTACAAAGACTACACTATTGTTATAACCGTGACCAACTGTAGTTCACAGATTCAAACTTTAGGAAGCTTTTGAATTATAAATTAACTTTACCAACAATAAAAAAGTTACCACAAATATTATTTCTAAATAAAAACAAAGATGCCAAAAAAAAAAAAAAAGGAGATTCCTCACATTTTTTATTAATCAGCTTTTGTAATGGATTCCCGAATCCCAACACCAAAAGAAATTCCTTCAACAGTCAACCTTCTACCTTCAGAAGATAAGACGGAATAATGTTCGGAAGGACCACAATAAACGATCGAGAATCCATATGTGTTTCTGGTTCCTGTAACATCAATCCTTCCTGCCTCTCTTCCTCTCGTTTAGTATAAATGTACATATAGTACAGCTAGCAAATACAAACTCATCAACTCTTAGAATTTGCTCACTTTTCTTCTCCCTTCTCTCTCTTGTTAAATTTCAATATGGGTCTGAGAGCTGTAGTTTCGCATCATCACTCATCAGTTCCAGTCCGTGGATCCAAGATTACGGAGGAAGAGTTCAAGAAGTGGCTTATAAAACATGTGGATAGTGATGGCAACAAGCAGATCACCAAACAGGAGCTTCGACAGGCACTACGATCTGTAGGTTTGAAATGGGCTTGGCTCAAGGTGTGGCAGGCAATGGGCCACGCCGATTTGAATGGTAACAATTGCATCGAGTTGGATAGGGAGATGGACGAGCTCGTCCAGTACGCAGCCAATAGATGGGGGATTGTTATTGTTAAGGAATAGCATATGTAGTTTCAAAATTGAAGCTTTATTATATGTAGGTGTGCTTTAAGTTATTAAAAAGAAATAAATGAAGAAAAAATATCTTAATGTTATTTTCATGTACTGGTCTTCTATCCTAAATTTATTGAAGGACCATGTTATATAATCCCTTCATGAATCATGAAATTGTTTCGTAATTAAGACTCTTCTTTTCCAATCATTTATGCAGGTTCAAGTATTTTGTGAATCAGGAAAAAGTAGTATTTGTGAATGAGTTGAAGCTAGCACCAAGTTAAGTTTTTTTTCTTTCTTTCTTTCTTTTTTTTCTTTTTTAAATCATTAGGCTGTAACATTTTTCAGTATTTCAAATTAACTTTTTTTTGATAATAAAGGTGAGTTCCAAACTAACTTTGTCTTAAACCGGAACTGATTGCTTTATATTAGGGTATATTTTTCTCCTACGTACGATACAATCTTATCATGATTCAGGATTTATTGTTTGGCTAAAGTTTTCTTTTAGAGAACAACTTGTATAACTGGTGGTTTTCTAATTCCTTTCCTTCCCAGATCTCTTCTTTCTTAATTATTTGACGGGGACAGCCTTATTTGTTTCCAGGTAGTATTATAATACGGTTAAGACACATAAGTACTGTTAAACATAAAAAGTTCGGATAGAAGAGAACTTGGGAGACTGATTGTAAGAGGGTACCGTTCTCTTTTTTTTTTTGTCGTGTAAGAACCTCTTTTTTAGGTGTTCTTTTTACATAAAAATAACCTCTTATAAGAACCTCTTATAAGAGATTTCTGTTCTTTTTTCACCTCTTACAAGAACCTATATTACCCCAAAGTCTATATTACCCCCAAAGTATAAAAATAGTGAGATGAAGGACAAGAAAAGATAAGTTCAAATTACTAATATATAAACTAGTTTAATGGCAAGTTAAATTCACAAATGAGTGTAAATCATCAATTATAATTATGGGCTACTATAGACTTTTAATTAGTATGAAAATTAGTATGTATAAATATAAATAATAATAATTTGTTTCAAAGAAGTTGGATTAAAAAAATTTAAGGTCAATGGGCTAATATAAATTTTCCCTTAGCTGTAAATAAATAAAAAATAAATAAAATTACAGTCAACTAATTGTTTCGACAGCATCCCTAACATAATTGTTCGAGATTGTGAAGAATGAATTCCCACACTTTTTCTAGGATAGCATATTACACTCAACTACGTATATGATTACACTTTTTCTAGGATAGCATATTCCGGGTTACTATAGACTAATATATAAACTAGTTTAATTAGTAATAATTATAATATAGACTTTGGGGGGTAATATAGACTTTTTAAGTGATAGAAGTCTTATAAGAATTTGAAAGAGGCTATTAGAAGTCTTTTAGGCTTATAAGATATTTTGAGAAAAATGTCTTATAAGAAGTAAAAAAAGAACACTAAAAAAATTCTTATAAGAGGGGGACCACCTCTTACAAGAGGTAAATCTCTTATAAAAGGAGAAAAAGAAGTCTAACATAGTGGGGGCGATGTTTTTTCGGGATCAATTCACGAGATAGAGATTTGTTACGAGCCCACATGCAAAAAGTTCCAGAAATAAATGAAAAATGATATATGTAGTGCTCCAATCTTGTAACTGGGGGGGGGGGGGGGTTAACCCAACCCACTAGGATCCTAAAAAATCCATATGTGGATTCACTATGATTTTGAGTGAAGGATCCATTTGGGATCCCAACGGACCCAACCCACTAAAGTTTTGGATTCGAGTTTGGGTTTCAGATTTATCCAATATATTATTTCTTTCAATATGACAGTAATATTTTTATTAAAAAATTTACAATTTGTATAATATAATTAAATGTTTCTCATTACATATTCAAAATAATGAAAGATATACACAATCATATGACTAAATATTAATCTTACCCCAATAGTTAATTAAGTATAGATTTTGACCATTTACAAAAAGTAAATAAGAGTGTTATCGCTATGTGTATACTAATATTTGTATTGCCCACCTTTATCACGTAAGCCTATATATAAAGGACTTGTGAACATGAATGCAATAGAAGTTTTGGAATTACTATTTTCCAATCGTCTACACGTGCAACCTTCAAGTATATGTGATCTCATTTACAACTCCAAAGAAAGAAGCAGCGGTCGGATATATAACTCCACAGGTAGGAGGAAAGTTGTGAATCCGCTTAACGAAAATGTTCCTATTGGAATCCGCTTAACCCACGTTGGCTTGTTTTGTTAAGAACTGTTTAATGGATGTGGGGAGGAACTCACCCCACAGTTTAATGCAAAAAAGAAAATTGGTTATTTTTTATTTATTTAATTATCTTGAACTTGTGTTGCGGCTTCTCTAACAACTCAAACTCCATATCTTTATTGTTTAGTAGACATCTTAACTTTGTATTACAGGAATTGGTATCCGAGCCAATTGCGTTCATCTAGATCCTAAACTGAGTTTAATATATCTAGTTGTGCTAAGTTCGTGATAATAGGGAAGATCATGTTAAGTTCGTACAAGAATTAAGAATTACTGAGAGACACATTGAAATCTTATAAAGACTACACTATAGTTCACAGATTCAAACTTAACGAAGTTTTTGAATTATACATTATATAACCAACTAATCCCATTGTGAGATTTGGTTGGGTTTGGTTTTGTATAAAATTAAACGAGGTCGGTGTTGTTTCATGAACGACCAGGAAGCAATCTTGATCACCGAGGGAGTTGCCAGTGACGTCCGAGGTCCAAGGTTGAGGGAAAGATCAATAGTCGGCGATCAGGTTCTTGGAGGAGATTGAAGGAGGTGGTGGTTAGGAAGAAAGAGAGGATGACATCACTAGAAGTGGACAACAACAACGCAGTGGGAGACGACAGGGGCGGCTCTCTGGTGCAGCAAGGAGAAGAAGAGGGTTGATGTTCGGTGGCGGCAACAAGGGGAAGCACGGGGTGGTGCTCGCTGCGGTGGTGGCATCGGGGTAGCAGCAGCGGTGGAGCTTTGGGCTTCGACTCGGTGGCTGCAATTGATGGGGAAGGCAGCGGATTTTGTGTTTGACTAGCCGCAAAAATTCTCCAAGTGTTGGGCCTCGGATTTATCGTTGCTTTTCAGGTGAAGTTTGGTCCGATCACAGAGGTTTCGTACCTTCGTAAGGAGCTGAAAGAAACGAAGCGAGCGCTTTCCCATAGCCGAGAGAGGCGATTTTATATGCTCTTGAAGTTGGAGGAGATAAAAGCGGCTACGAGGGGGTACTGCCGTGAGTTGAAGCAACTACGGAAGCAACCTCAAGCTTCTCGTCTCGAAGGTGAGATGGAGCGGCTTCGTAGGGAGCTTTTCGTCGTCGAGCAAAAGAATAACGAGCTCTTGGCCGAGATCCATCACTTGGAGGTAACGGAGAAAGAACATTCGGCGGAAGGAGAGAAGTTAGCTTCTGAGTTGGAGAAGTTGTCATCCGAGCGCCAAAAGTTGTTGGCCGAGGTCGACAAGCTTAGGAGGATTACGATAGACAGGAGGATCGAGGTCACCCATTATCAACGTCTTGTGACCGATAGTGCCAACGTTGCGGGTTCGTCAATACCTCCTCGTTTGAAGATGTCGACAAAGGATGATGTTCTGAGGGATAGGATTATCGAGCTGGAGGAAGAGGTCGCGGCGCTCAAGCCTCTGCCTGAGAGAGCCAACGTTCGTAGTACGTCGTGTACTCGCGAAGAGAGCAAGAGAGGGATAACTTTCTACGAACTTGCGACTCGTTTGCCTGCGGTGAGGCGGAGTCCTGCTGACGCTCAGAGTAGTGTAGCTGTCTCGTCTAGCGGTGCCTCAGTTGGCGCCACAGTTAGAGTTAGCGGCGAAGGGGGGTCTCGCTTCGCTGGTTTGGAATCAAGCTCGGAGGGCAGGCGTCGCCGCCCCCGCATTTCCTTGAACCGGAGCGTTCCCCTTCCGAAGAGGCACTAAACAAGTTGTATTATGTCCCTTTAAATTGTTGTAAAATCCTGTTGTAGCGTCGGTCTAGTTGTATGTAGGGCTACTTTATTTGAATAAAAACTTTTGCTTTGCTTCTGATGCTGCGTTGGGAATCATGTATTGGCCTTCGGCGATGTTTGAAATTTTGTTGTTTGTCTCTTCTTCTTTTTAGCTCGTGGTGGCAGCTCAAGATGTCGAGCCCAATCGCTCGGATGACCACGCTCGAGCCGAGACTGGCTCGGGGGTGACGAGGCCGTGCTCGGCGAGGTACCGAGAGCGGCTCTATGAAGTCGAGCTGGGATTGCGCCGAGCCGAAAGCGAGCGGAACCATCTTCAGCTCATCCTAGGTCGGCGAGACATCGAGATCCGGTGTCTGGAGAGCAGCATCGCCGAGATGACCCGCATAGGAGAGGACGAGGGTTCGCCGACCGCCTTTAGCAACGCCCTTCGGATCCAGTGCATTCGGCACAATTTGTCAAAAATAACAGCGGAGAGGGACGATCTGCTTTCTGAGATCCGTCACTTGCAGAGTGTAGAGGCGGAGCTTCGGACGGAGGGAGAGGAACTGACGGCTGAGGTTCCCCAACTGACGACCGAACGGGACATTGATGATCTTTTTTAAAGCCAAGTGTAGTGGGTCGGCATTGTAATTTTTGTACTTTAAGGCCTTGTAACCTTGTTGTATGGAAGAGTCGCTTTGTACTGTATCCTAATTATTAATAACATTCCTTTCTCGAACTTGCATGTCCTTTGTGACTTTGTGTAGTCGTTTTGTTTGTGACTGCGTTCATCGCGCCGAGGTCTCTGAGCCGGCCTCTTGCTCGTCCGCGGTTCGGCGACATGAGCGTTCGGCCAGTGGTGCCGAGCAGCGCTTCGGTATCCTAACCTCCCGAACTTGCGAGATGAGTCGAGCCTTACCTAATAGTGGGCTCGCTGACCAACGTGAGAGTAGTTCGACGGTTGTGGGAGCAACTCCAACTTGCGAACTACTTCTAGCTCGCTTAGGAGCGAACTTGCGAGGTAGAATCGAGCCAAGTGTTGGACTCCGAGCCATCGTTAGAGTTGTTCGACGGTTGTGGGAGCAACTCCAACCTGCGAACTACTTCTAGCTCGCTTAGGAGCGAACTTGCGAGGTAGAATCGAGCCAAGTGTTGGACTCCGAGCCATCGTTAGAGTTCAACGATCGTGGGAGCAATTCCGAATGGTGACCTACTCCTAGCCTGCTTAGAAGCGAGCTTGCGGAGTAGAATCGAGCCAAGTGTTGGACTCCGGAACCATCGTTAGAGTTCAACGGTCGTGGGAGCAATTCCGAATGGTGACCCACTCCTAGCCTGCTTAGAAGCGAGCTTATGGAGTAGAATCGAGCCAAGTGTTGGACTCCGGAACCATCGTTAGAGTCAACGATCGTGGGAGCAATTCCGAATGGCGACCCACTCTTAGCCTGCTTAGAAGCGAGCTTGCGGAGTAGAATCGAGCAAAGTGTTGGACTCCGGAACCATCGTTAGAGTCAACGGTCGTGGGAGCAATTCCGAATGGCGACCCACTCCTAACGCGCTTAGAAGCGAACTTGCGGAGTAGAATCGAGCCAAGTGTTGGACTCCGAAACCATCGTTAGAGCGAAGAGTAAAGGCAGAGAGTTGCAAATAGTTTTATCAGTAAAATATGAGAAAGCTTTCTTTATTGATTAATGGTCGGCCGCTTCTAAAGTTGCAAGCCGATATTACATATGAGAGACAATATTAGAGAAAATATAGGGGTAGGAGAGGAACGGTTCGACATCCTGAAATACTTAGAGGGGTGCCGGGGCACCTTCTTGGTACTTCAAAAGATGGTCGGCATTCTAGGTCCTAGGGATTTCTCTGCCTTCGTGGTCTTCGAGACGGTAGGCTCCTGGCCGGACTACTTTCGTGATCCTGTAGGGCCCCTCCCAATTCGGGGCCAACTTGCTCTTCTGACTAGGGAAGGAGACAGCTAGCTTTCTGAGGACTAGGTCCCCCTCTTTGAGATTGGTAGGTCGGACCTTTTTGTTATACGCCAACTCGATCCTCCTTCGATAGCTCTGTTGGCGAATTGATGCTCTTTCCCTCAGTTCGTCCACCAGGTCTAAGTTCGCCCGGAGGTCTCTGGCGTTCTGTTCCTCGTTGTAGGCTGCGAGGCGAGGAGAAGGTATTCCGACTTCGAGAGGTATCACTGCCTCGGACCCATAGGTGAGGTTGAACGGGGACTCTCCTGTGGGGGTCCGTTTGCTGGTGCGGTAGTTCCACAGCACGTTGGGGAGTTGGTCGACCCATAAGCCTTTAGAACACTTGTCTAGTCTCTTCTTGATACCAGAGAGGATCTGCCGGTTAGCGTTCTCTGCCTGGCCATTCGACTGTGGGTGGGAGACGGAGGAGAAGCGTTGTTGGATGGCAAGATCTTCACATGGAGCTCGGAACGTGGCCCCAGTAAACTGAGTTCCGTTGTCTGTTACGAGGACACGGGGGACACCGAATCGGCAGATGACATTCTTCCAAAAGAATTGAAGCACCTTGTTCTCGGTGATAGTGGCTAGGGGCTCGGCCTCAATCCACTTCGAAAAGTAGTCGATGGCTACAACCAAGAACTTGAACTGGCCCGGAGCTGGAGGGAATGGCCCTAGTAAATCCATCCCCCACATTACGAAGGGGATAGGACTTGATAGGGAGGCGACGAATGTTGGAATGTCTCTGACAAGAGCCACATTGCCGAACGTGTCGCTCGGCATCTTGGAGGAGAGTCGGCCAGAAGTATCCGTAATTCAGAGCTTTCCGAGCTAAGGAACTAGACCCTGAATGTGCCCCGCCGATGCCTTCATGGAGCTCCCGTAAGGCATAGTCGGCTTGTTCCGGGGAAAGGCATCTCAGGTATGGTCGGCCGTCTATCTGCGAGAAGGAGCGCTTGTACAAGATCCCCTCGACCAGGACGTACCGCTCGGCCCTGGTTCTTACTCGGCATGCTTCCTTAGGGTCCTCGGGGAGGAGCCCGTCCCTTAGGAATTCCACTAACGGTTTTATCCAGTTGTCTTGCAGTAGGATCGGTAGCGACTCCACTGAGTCAGAGGCTTCGTCTTCGATGCTTGGTTTCAAGAGGACCTCGATCAAGACGGTCTGCTCGAGACCCTGGAGGGAGGAGGAGGCTAGCTTAGAGAGGGCGTCGGCCTGGGATTTCTCCTCTCGGGGGATCCGCTGGATGAGCGCTTCTTCGAACTGGGTCTTGAGACTTCGGACTTTAGCAAGATATTTCGCCATCCGATCGTCTCGTGCCTCGTACTCGCCCAATACTTGGTTTACCACCAATTGAGAGTCACTGAAGAGTCGGAGGCACTGTGCCCCCGCCCTTCGGGCCATTCTGAGACCAGCTATTAGCGCCTCATATTCTGCTTCGTTGTTGGAGGCTTCGAAGTTGATGCGGAGGGAGTATTGCAGAACGAAGTCATCTGGGCCTGCCAGAATGACCCCGGATCTGCTTCCCTCATTGCACGAAGAACCATCTACAAAAACTGTCCAGATGGGTGGTCCGTTCTCTGCTTGGCTGACCTCGGGGATGGTGCTCTCGACGATGAATTCTGCTAAGGCCTGAGCCTTTATCGCGGTTCGAGGCTGGTAGGAGATGTCGTGTTGGCTCAGCTCGATAGACCATTTCATAAGCCGGCATGAGGTTTCCGGCTTGTGGAGGACTTGCTTCAGCGGTTGGTCGGTAAGGACCACAACCGAGTGGGACTGAAAGTATGGGCGGAGCTTCCTTGCAGCCATAATCAGGGCGTAGGCCATCTTTTCTATCCTCGGGTAGCGGAGCTCGGCGTCTCGAAGCACCTTGCTCACATAGTAGATGGGCCTCTGAACCCGGTCTTCTTCCCTCACCAAAACAGCACTTAGGGTCTACTCGGAAGCAGCTAAGTAGATGAAGAGGGTTTCCCCTAGAACGGGCTTGCTGAGCAGGGGAGGGTTGACCAAGTAGGCCTTCAGTTGGTTGAACGACTCCTGTTGCAGTTCGCCCCATTCGAAACCCTTGGCCCCCCTGAGAGCCTTGAAGAAGGGGAGGCACTTTTCCCCAGACTTCGAAAGGAATCGCCTAATAGCGGCGAGGCGACCCGTAAGC
The DNA here is from genome assembly GCA_017893485.1 of Hemerocallis citrina. Taxonomy (NCBI): domain Eukaryota; kingdom Viridiplantae; phylum Streptophyta; class Magnoliopsida; order Asparagales; family Asphodelaceae; genus Hemerocallis; species Hemerocallis citrina. Next base: position 21,776,914 of record CM030363.1, read on the forward strand.
CTTTACACTTCCTTGATGTTCCAGGGTGAGGCCATGTCCAGTATGGCCTTAATCTTTTCAGGATTTGCTTCGATCCTTCGCTGGCTGACCATGAAGCCGAGGAACTTTCCTAACGAGACCCCGAATGCACACTTGTTCGGATTAAGCCTCATGGTGTGCCTTCTCAGTGCGCCGAATGCCTCCTGTAGGTCTGCCACGTGGTCGGTTCCTCGGATGCTCTTCACGAGCATGTCGTCGACGTATACTTCCATGTTGCGGCCTATCTGGCTTTGGAAGACTTTATTGACGAGGCGCTGGTAGGTGGCTCCAGCGTTTTTCAATCCAAACGGCATAACTCTATAACAGTAGAGGCCCTGGTCGGTAATAAAGGAAGTCTTCAGGATGTCTGGGGGGAACATTCGTATCTGGTTGTAGCCGGAGAAGGCGTCCATGAAGCTGAGGAGCTCAGGGCCCGAGGTGGCATCGATGAGGGTGTTGATATTCGGGAGAGGGAGCGGATCCTTCGGACATGCCTTATTCAAGTCTGTGAAGTCGATGCATATCCTCCAGGAACCATTGGACTTCTTAACCATGACGACATTGGAGAGCCACTCGGGGTAGTTTACCTCCTGTATGAACCGAGCTTTTAGGAGCTTGTCCACCTCCTCCTTGATGGCTTGTTGTCGCTCGGGAGCGAATTTACGCCTCTTCTGCTGAACCGGTCTGCACCCCGGTTCGACGCTGAGGCGGTGCACTAGAAGCTCCTCGGAAATCCCAGACATATCCGCGACGGACCAGGCAAATAGGTCGCGGTTCTTCCGGATGCACTGCACCAAGTTGGAACATAGGGCAGTCGGTAGGGACTTGCTGATGAGGAACTTTCGGCTCGGGTCCTCGTCCGAGAATAGCACTTCTTCCAATTCGTCTGCCGGCTCGAACGTTGGTCAGACGTTCGGCTCGGGGATCTCTAAAGTCTCGAGGGAGAGCACCGAACCCCCAGTGGAAGTCATGTAGCATTTCCGAGCCGTCTCTTGGCTACCCTTGACTTCTCCCACTCCCGCCCGGGTGGGGAACTTCATCTTGAGGTGGTACGCCGAAGGAATGGCTTCCAGGGCAGCTAGGTCAAGTCGGTCCAAGATGACATTGTATGCAGCCGGGACATCGACGACCATAAAGTCCATCGGTTCTGTCTGGGTGGTAGGGGTCTTCCCAGCAGTTACGTCCAGGGTGATAACCCCTTCGAAAGTTACTGGCACCCCCGTGAACCCATGGAGCGTGTAGCCGGCCGGTTTGAGGCGATCCCGGGATAGTTGCAGCCCTCGGAAGGCCGAGAGGAAGAGGATGTTCACGGAGCTCCCGTTGTCTACCAGGATCCTCTGCACTTTGAAGTTCGCCATGCGGAGGTCGATAACAAGTGCATCGCAGTGGGGAGTTCGGACCCCCTCGAGGTCTTCATCAGAGAAAGTTACTGGGACGCTGAGGCCTTTGGGGGGAGGGGCGCCGTGAACTTAATTGACCTCTCGGACGAAGGCCTTCCGAGAGGAGTTGGAAGAGCCCCTCATGGGACCTCCGTGGATAAGGTGCAGAACACGCTCCTCCTCGAACTCGGGGGTTTCATCGCGTCGCTCGGAGCGCTTGTTAGCCCCCTGAGGCGGAGGAGTGGTGCGATCTTCCCCGATCATTTGTTCTCACAAACTTAGCCAACTGCCCCCTCTGGATGAGGGCCTCTATCTCGTTCTTCAGTGCCCGGCAGTCGTTGGTGTCGTGGCCATGATCCCGATGGTAACGGCACCACTTCTCCTTGTTCCTCTTCTTGGCTGGGGTGTTCATCCTCGGAGCAGGAGGTATAACTCCCTTCTTCTCGACTTCCATCAGGATGGTGGAGATGCTGATGGTGAGAGGAGTGAATTTTTCAAACCTGGGAGGAGGACGACGCTGACTGCTATTATCCTTCTGTAGCTTCTTGGTCCCTTCCTCTTTCGTTGTCTTTCTCTTCGACCCGGAAGCGGATCCTCCGAAACTCGGGAAGCACTCGGCTTCCTCCGCCCGAATATATTTTTCGCATCTAAGGAGAAGGTCGGTGAAGTTGTGCGGGGTCTTTTTGGCGAGGGACGACCGAAGGTTAGAGTTGAGGACGTTGGATTGGAATGCGACGGTCGCCACTGACTGGTCGAGGGAGGCGATGAACCTGACCTCTGCAGTAAACCCCCTCACATAGTCCCTCAACTTTTCTCCCCTCTCCTATCGGAGGTGGAGTAGAGAGAGGCTGGTCTTCTCCGTTCGTCTGCTGCTCACAAAGTGGGTTATGAAGAGCATTTCGAACTGCTCAAAAGAGAAGATGGAAGAGGGAGCGAGCCGAGAGTACCATTCCCGAGCCGAACCCTTGAGAGTGGCGGGGAAGGTTTTGCAAAGCATGGCGTCGGAAGCTTGGTGGATTAGCATCAAGGTCTTGAAGCTTTCGACATGGTCAACGGGATCCGACTCTCCCGAATAAGTTTCAAACTGCGGAGGCTTGAAGCCCCTCGGGATAGGAGCCTCCATTATGGTCCGGGAGAAGGGGGGTCTGCTGGGGCGGACGGTCCTTCCTCTCGACTCCTCCTTGTCCATTCGACCGAGGCGCCTCTCCATCTCGTGGAGACGGCGGTAGAGGGCATCGTCCCTCCGGTGGTAGTCAAACGGTCCCCTGGACTCGTCTTCATAGGAAGGAGAGCGGGGACTACGGCGACGATAGTCCTGGGATCGGCGAGGACTATGATTGTGTTGCTGGTGACTAGGAGCCGAGGGAGGAGTAATGGACCGGTGGCGCGAACTTGGGACCCGTGGGGGTGTTGGAACCCTTTGGGCATTATTGTTGTTGGGGGGAAGGTTGAGGGCCTGCAACACCGTTGCCTGGAATTGTTGGAACTCGGCACGAGTGATGGGTGCTTCATCGTTCCTCGGATGATGCCGACCAGCGGGGGAATGCGGTCCCCTCCTATGATGCTCGGGGGATTCCCTCCGCCCCCTTCGGTCCGAGGACCTCCTGGTGTCTCGGCAGTGAGGAGATCGCTCACCTGGATGTTGTTGGCGGGAGACTCCCTCTCGGGCCCGCTTCTTATCCAGGCGGTGGCGAAGATCCTCATCCTTTTGCCGGTTTAGAATGGTATTACGGAGGTCGGAAACTCGAGGGTGGTGGGAAGCCATGGAATCCGAGGAGGCATTGTGGATGGACACGTGGTCCAGGTGGAGGGGTTGTTTCTGCGGGTCGGGGCGCGATACCCCCGCGGGGCCATTTGAAGGACCCGTGGGACCATTAGGAGGTTGCTGATTTGGGAGAGGAGGTAGATCCTCGGTCTGCGGCGGAAGTTGCCCCTGTTGATGAGCGGGTTGAAGGGGTACTTCCTGTTGCTGATCGGGATTGGGTCCACGATTGGACCCCCGGGATCTTACCTTTCTAGGCGGCATGGCTGGAGAAGGTCTTTCCGACAGGAAGAGGAGGAGCTGCTATTGGTCTGATGTTCCCACAGATGGTGCCAATCTGTTGCCGCTAAATTTGGTGTGGGGGCCAACAGATAGAATTTATGGGTTCGTGGAAAAATCTGAATAGCGAATCCAAGCCTGTTCGACGGAGTTGGGCTGCTGACTCCCGCCGTTCACCTACAAGGAAGTGCGATACACCGAGGTTGATCCCGGCGACGCACCCTCCGACGCTCTTGTCAGTAACCAGTGATATGATTAAGAAAGAGCTTTAATTGGAAAAAGAGTGATCACCTTGTAACAGCGGTAGGTAGGAGGTATTTATAGTCACCATGGGGATTTAATTAGGGATCTGGTTTCCTGTGATTCTGTTAGGAGTAAAATCCTCATGATCAGTTTAGGAAACTGATCCCTAATTCCCGGTGAGAGGATAACTGCGGATCAGGACCATTGATTTAGTCAAATCAGAGATCCTGATTTCCTCCTGCTGGTCTGGGTTTGTCTCGGGTCGGAACCCGTACCCAGTTGGAGTGGATCCGTTCGCAGGTTATTGGATCTGTGAAGGGGAGATCCAGTGCCTGCTTCAGACCCATTGGTGGGTGAAATTACTGTTTTACTCCTGAGCTTCGAAATTCGTGCCCAATTTGGACGGTTCCGATTAAACCCCATTTTCAGCCATATCACACGTCTATCTCTATCTCTTCAGTCTTCATATATCATTACATCTAACATATTTAATGGGAGAGTTGTAAACCAAGAAACAATTTTGTATTAATTTTTTGTAACAATACAAACACATGGGTTGCACGTGTACTGTAGTTTTCAATTCTTCCTTTTTAAAAAGGGTTTTTTTACATATATACACCTAACAAATATGATATCTATCATATTTAATGGGAGAGTTGTAAACCAAGAAACAATTTTTTATTAATTTTTGTGACAATACAAACACATGGGTTGCACGTGTACTACAGTTTTCAACTCTTCCTTTTTAAAAATGGTTTTTTTTACATATATACCCCTAACAAATATGATAATATCATATATATGTAACATATTTAATGGGAGAGTTGTAAACCAAGAAACAATTTCTAACATATTTAATGGGAGAGTTGTAAACCAAGAAACATTTTTTTATTAATTTTTTGTAACAATACAAACACATGGGTTGCACGTGTACTGTAGTTTTCAACTCTTCCTTTTTAAAAAAGGTTTTTTACATATATACCCCTAACAAATATGATAATATCATATATATCTAACATATTTAATAGGAGAGTTGTAAACCAAGAAACAATTTTTTATCAATTTTTTGTAACAATACAAACACATGGGTTGCACGTGTACTGTAGTTTTCAACTCTTCCTTTTTAAAAAGAGTTTTTTACATATATACCCCTAACAAATATGATAATATCATATATATATAATAGAAAAGGGATGATGACTGATGAGTCTACAGTGTAATTCATTTTTTCTTTTTTTTTTCCTTTTTAATTTTTTCCCCAAAAAATTCCCCCACGTGCATAGCACTTGTAAAATACTAGTTGGTATAAGGGCCAATTGCGTTCATCTAGATCCTAAACTGAGTTCTATATATCAAGTTGTGCTAAATTCGTGACAGGCTAAATTTGAAAAAAGTAGACAAAGATTTGGGCCAGTTTAAAAAATGTACACAAAGGTTTTTTTTATAAAAAAAAGGACACAAAGTTTAAATTAAGTCCACTAGGTTAACTAGGGTTAGGGTTAGGGTTAAGGTTAGGATAGGGTTTAAAAAAACCACTTTCGTCTTTCATTTTGTTTAAAAAAACCACATTAGTCTTTTATTTTGTTTAAAAAAATATCACTTAACTAATCAGGTGTTTAAATAAAACCCCCGAATTAACCCTAATCCTAACCATAACCCTAACTAAACAAGTGGACTTAATTTATACTTTGTGTCCTTTTTTTTTATAATAAAAAAAATCTTTGTGTACTGTTTTTAAACTTGCCCAAATCTTTGTGTACTTTTTTTAAATTTAGCCTTCGTGATAATAGTGAAGATTTGTTAAGTTCTTAAAAGATTTTAGAATTACTAAGAGATACATCGAAATCTTACAAAGACTACACTACTGTTATAACCGTGACCAACTGTAGTTCACAGATTCAAACTTTAGGAAGCTTTTGAATTACTATAAATTAACTTTACCAACAATAAAAAAGTTACCACAAATATTATTTCTAAATAAAAACAAAGATGCCAAAAAAAAGAAAAAAGAAAAAAAAGGAGATTCCTCAAATTTTTTATTAATCAGCTTTTGTAATGGATTCCTGAATCCCAACACCAAAAGAAATTCCTTCAACAGTCAACCTTCTACCTTCAGAAGATAAGACGGAATAATGTTCGGAAGGACCACAATAAACGATCGAGAATCCATATGTGTTTCTGGTTCCTGTAACATCAATCCTTCCTGCCTCTCTCTTCCTCTCGTTTAGTATAAATGTACATATAGTACAGCTAGCAAATACAAACTCATCAACTCTTAGAATTTGCTCACTTTTCTTCTCCCTTCTCTCTCTTGTTAAATTTCAATATGGGTCTGAGAGCTGTAGTTTCGCATCATCACTCATCAGTTCCAGTCCGTGGATCCAAGATGACGGAGGAAGAGTTCAAGAAGTGGCTTATAGAACATGTGGATAGTGATGGCAACAAGCAGATCACCAAACAGGAGCTTCGACAGGCACTACGATCTGTAGGTTTGAAATGGGCTTGGCTCAAGGTGTGGCAGGCAATGGGCCACGCCGATTTGAATGGTAACAATTGCATCGAGTTGGATAGGGAGATGGACGAGCTCGTCCAGTACGCAGCCAAGAGATGGGGGATTGTTATTGTTAAGGAATAGCATATATAGTTTCAAAATTGAAGCTTTATTATATGTAGGTGTGCTTTAAGTTATTAAAAAGAAATAAATGAAGAAAAAAATATCTTAATGTTATTTTCATGTACTGGTCTTCTATCCTAAATTGATTGAAGGATCATGTTATATAATCCCGTCATGAATCATGAAATTGTTTCCTAACTCTTCTTTTTCTAATCATTTATGCAGGTTAAAGTATTTTGTGAATTAGGAAAAAGTAGTATTTTGTGAATGAGTTGAAGCTAGCACCAAGTTAGTTTTTTTTCTTTCTTTCTTTCTTTTTTTCTTTTTTAAATCATTAGGCTGTAACAGCCCATATTTTTTTTGATATTCCGGATAGAGCCAATCGGCTCCAGCCATCAAATATATATATATATATATATATATATATATATATAACCAGTTGAGTTACATAAATAAATACAAGAGTTTACAAGATGTAAAACCGAAAGTAGATTACAAAAAAGAGTACCAAAAGTGGATGAGTCGTACGCAAATAAGAGATCTGCGATCTAAATGAAGAACAACTCCGAGATGGGCAGCAGAGCAAAACAGCCAGTATAACATCGCAACGACAGGAGCAAAACACCAATACAGGTGAGTTCCAAATTAACTTTTTTTTAATAATAAAGGTGAGTTTCAAATTAACTTTGTCTTAAACCGGAACTTATTGCTTTATATTGTATATTTTTCTCCTACGATACAATCTTATCATGATTCAGGATTTATTGTTTGGCTAAAGTTTTCTTTTAGAGAACAACTTGTATAACTGGTGGTTTTCTAATTTCTTTCCTTCCCAGATCTCATCTTTCTTAGGGGGCGTTTGGTACGCAGATTGGAGTTTTCCCAGGAATTAGTGGATTCCCAGGGATATGAGGGTGGGAATGAAGATTCCCGGGAATGTTGCAATACTGTATTTGGTATACGGCATTACATGTCTTGGAATACTTTATTACCGTGTTTGGTATAGAACAATTCATTCCCATCAATCCATCTCTATAGTAGCCATTACCGAAAATACCCTTTTTTACATATATTATACGTGGATAAATCTACTTGTTTTTGTCTTCTGGATTAATTCTTATTAACCTTTAATTTCGAAGATCCCTGGTCATTACTTCCATTATTTTCTAGTAATGTGTCGGAAATAGTATTTACTATCAATAGATGGGATACGAACACAATGTGATGAGACACTATACGGGAAATTTTGGGAAAAAACTACATGAAAATAAGTAGTGTTTGTGTTAGTGTGTCTGGTGTAACTCCACTTCCATATTGAAGCCTTTGTGCTACATTGATTACAACTCCTCTTGGATAGTTCATGTGGGCAAGTAGGCCGACACATATACTCAGTGTCTTTTCAATCTCAATTTCTATATATAAAATATTGGGAATTATTAAATATTAGGGTAAATTTCTCTAAAACCCTTTCAATTTTCCGGAACTATGATAGGCTCAGAACATTGGTATTTCAGAGGCTTGTCATGGTAGAATAGTTGGACCATAATTTGAAGTTGGATGAATATACATGCTGAGATTGATGTGTATTTGACTAGCGGTTTAACTCATTTATCAAATGACATGGCTGCCAATTGTATAGAATTCGTGACTGCTGGAGCAGAATTATCTTGAGTTTCCATATTATGAGTTCGAGTCAGTTGGGTTCATATCGGGGTAATCATCAAAGTACGACAAAAAATATGATAAATGGATCTTGAGGGTGTTTTGGGTATGCAATAATCTCACACATTTTTTATGTGGAGGAATCCACAAATCCCATCCTTTTCAAGGGGAATATTTATCCCTCCAAACTATTTATTTTGATAACCCTGAAAATTTAAGATTATTTACAAAATTATACCTATGTCTTACCAAACTAGGTAATCAAGAGGGTAATCCTAGATTCCCTTATACATTACCGCGTACCAAACGCCCCCTTAATTATTTGACGGGGAGAGCCTTATTTGTTTCCAGGTAGTATTATAATACGGTTAAGACACATAAGTACTGTTAAACATAAAAAGTTCGGATAGAAGAGAACTTGGGAGACTGTTTGTAAGCGGGTCTAAGTCCAACATAGTGGGGGCGTATATGTTTTTTCGGGATCAATTCATGAGATAGAGATTTGTTAGGAGCCCACATGCAAAAAAGTTCCAGAAATAAATGAAAAATGATAGAGTAATGCTACATCCACTACCAATTTCACTACATTTTACTTCACTATCTTAGGTGGCACACTCCAATAGGTAGAACTCCAATAGGTAGAGAAAGATAGAGTAGGTGGAGAAACTCTCCAATAGGAATATGCTACCTAAGGTACTGAAGAAAATGGTAGTGAAATTGGTAGTGGCTAAAGCATTACTCAAAATGATAGAGTTATGTAGTGCTCCAATCATGTAACTAGGGGGGGGGCAATGGTTTGGGTCTGGGTCGGATCCCAAAAAATCCATATGTGGATTCACTATGATTTTGTAGTATCTATATGCGGATCCAAACCCATTGAAAAGTGAAGGATCCATTTGGGATCCCACCGGACCCAACCCACTAAAGTTTTGGATTCGAGTTCGGGTTTCAGATTTATCCAATATATTACTTCTTTCAACATGACAGTAATATTTTTATAAAAAAATTTACAATTTGTATAATATAATTAAATGTTTCTCATTACATATTCAAAATAATGAAAGATATACACAATCATATGACTAAATATTAATCTTACCCCAATAGTTAATTAAGTATAGATTTTCACCATTTACAAAAAGTAAATAAGAGTGTTATCGTTATGTGTATACTAATATTTGTATTGCCCACCTTTATCATGTAAGCCTATATATAAAGGACTAATGAACATGAATGCAATAGAAGTTTTGGAATTACTATTTTCCAATCGTCTACACGTGCAACCTTCATGTATATGTGATCTCATATACAACTCCAAAGAAAGAAGCAGCAGTCAGATATATAACTCCACAGGTAGGAGGAAAGTTGTGAATCCACTTAACGAAAATGTTCCTATTGGAATCCGTTTAACCCACGTTGGCTTGTTTTGTTAATAACTACTGGTATAATGCACGTGCGATGCACGCGTACAAAAAACATGTATACTAAATAGCCCTTGATAGTGGGTGACTACTCGTAATAACTCACAATCTTAAAATCTCCACAAATGCAAGGCATCAAAAATCAAAAATTAATATTAGAAGGTAATGCTAAATGGGAAAAAAAAGTATTATGACTGAAACCCCAAAAATCTTTAAATCATTAAACAGAATTATCTCAATCTGAAGAAATCGTGTTAATTATCCTCCTCCTCCTCCTCCTGTGCTTCCACCACCTCCTCCTCCTGTGCCTCCACTGCCTCTTTTTCCTCCCATTTTCTTATGGATAGTTTGATCAAACAGAATTGTAGTTATAGTTTGAGTTGGATGAGTTGTGAAAGGTAAATGGGATGGTATTTATAGGAGGAAAAAATATGCAACGTATGAGATGTTTAAGTTTCGCCGGAAATAATGGATGTGAAAAATAGTATTTTGCATGTATTGTGCATGCAGTAGAAAGTGGGAATAGGAGAAGGTGATTACAATAAGAACCGGTGATTCCAAGGTATTGGTAATGTGGAAAGGAAATAATAAACGTACGACCATAAACATCACAACGGTTGCATGCATGAGTCTCAATCAATTCCAAGGTATTAGTCTTCCTCAATTCAATAACTCCATGAGTCTTAATCAACTTAAAAAAAAAAAAAAAACCAAAGGAAGCACATACTAATTCCTTGGAATTCAGATTTCAAACAACACACACAAATTGATAGAATTGACTCTATATATTTTTTTAATCTTTTATGTTTATAGGGATATGATAGTAAAAAGCCGCCGAATTGGGGCTTTGCTTAATAATAGTATAGATTTAATGGATGTGGTGAGGAACTCACCCCACACTTTAATGCAAAAAGAAATTGGTTATTTTTTATTTATTAATTATCTTGAACTTGTGTTGCGGCTTCTCTAACAACTCAAACTCCATATCTTTATTGTTTAGAAGACACATCTTAACTTTGTATTAGAAGAATTGGTATCCGAGCCAATTGCGTTCATGTAGATCCTAAACTCAGTTTAATATATCAAGTTGTGCTAAATTCGTGATAATAGGGAAGATCATGTTAAGTTCGTACAAGAATTAAGAATTACTGAGACACATTGAAATCTTATAAAGACTACACTATAGTTCACAGATTCAAACTTAACGAAGTTTTTGAATTATACATTACATAACTGTCACGTCCCGCTTTTCAAAAACATGGAATACGAACGCGTGACGAACCCCAGCGAATGATTTTAACATCATCGATAAGCTGTAGGATCGACTCAGCATCATAACAAGAATATAACAAGATATATATATATATAATGAAGTATGCATGAATAATTTATTAAGTAACAGAAAACAACTGAAACAAATAATATTCAAATAGTTTTCAAGTCTGGATCAATGTAAAACTCGGGAACATAAGTCCGTTATAAGTTTTAAGTAGCAAGAAATAAATAACTCAAGGAAAACAAATAATTTAAGCGTGTCTTTTCTCCATTTGATGCTTAAAATCTCTGCTCACCAATCCCAGCAGGCAACATGTCTCCAAAGACTGTTTAATAATTATAAAAAGGAAAAACATAGGGAAAACAAGAGAAAATGTCTTTAGTGCAGTTAGGACCACAAATAGTAAAAACAAGTACAAGAAACATGGAACGAAATTTGGAATCAAGAATATAATAGAGATGCAACGAGTAGTGGGAATTCAAGAAACTAACTAGCAAGAAGGATAACTCAAGTAAACAGGCTGGATAACAAATACTAATGGTGAAGCAAGTGACAAGTGAACATGTAGGGGTATCCAACATCAAGTAATAAATATCAAGTTCAAGTGTCAAGTTGTCAAGTACAAGTATCAAGTTGCAAGTGTCAAGTATTCTATTCAAGTATCAGTGGGAATTCAAGAAACTAACTAGCAAGAAGGATAACTCAAGTAAACAGGCTGGATAACAAATACTAATGGTGAAGCAAGTGACAAGTGAACATGTAGGGGTATCCAACATTAAGTAACAAATATCAAGTTCAAGTGTCAAGTTGTCAAGTACAAGTATCAACTTGCAAGTGTCAAGTATTCTATTTAAGTATCAAGTCTCATGTATTATGTCATCAAGTATTAAGTAAGCATGTATCAAGTTCAAGTTTCAGGTATCAAGTCTTGTAGTTATTACTATCTAGGTAGCATTTCATGCATCCATCCTTTTACTACATGGTTGCTACATACAAATCAGTTACGTTTAGGCCTAGTGGTGGAGTCTATAGGGCGGTGTACTCAGGTATCAAGTATCAAGCAAGTCATGCTCATAAATCGGGTAATCATATAACTAGTTCATGTGTCAAGTCATAACAAGACAAGTCATGAATCATATATATACTAGTTCATGGATCAACAATATACTAGTCCATGAATCGATTTATAATATACTAGTTCATGAATCAAATAATATACTAGTTCATGAATCGAATAATAATATACTAGTTCATGAGACATGTATCAAGTGAGAAACAAGGACCCCCTTCCGAGTACACTTACCTATATTGTCCACTGATATGGCTAAAAATAGGGTTAAACTGGAACCGTCCAAATCGTGCACGAATCTTGAAGCTTGGGGGTAAAATGGTAATTTTACCTACAAACGGGTCTGAAATGGGTACTGGATCCTCTTTCCAAAGGCCCAATAATCCGCGAACGGATCCACCTCAACTGGGTATGGGTCCCAACTCGAAATGAACCCGGTCCAGCAGGATAGAATTAGGGTTTCTGATTCATCCAAATCAACGGTCCTGATTCATATCTATCCGTTCACTAGGAATTAGGGATTACATTCCTTATCTGATCACAGGGATTACATTTCTAATCTGATCCCTAAGACGACTATAAATACCCTCATCCACCACCATTAAGAGGTAATCAATCTTTTACCAATTTACGCTCTTTCATAATCATTCCTGATTACTAACTTGAGCGTCGGAGGGTGCGTCGCCGGGATCAATCCCGGTTTCTCGCACTTTTTGCAGGTGAACGGCGGGAGTCAACGGTCAAACTCCAGCAGAACAGGTTTCAGGTTTGCTATTCAAGTTTTCTAATAATCCACAAATACTATCTGTTAGCCCCCACACCAGATTTAGCGGTAACAGATTGGCGCCGTCTGTGGAAAACAGCAAATAGCAGCCCTTCCTTTTTCCGTTGGTCAGATCTGCCCAGCCATGCCTCCCCGAAAGTTAAGATCTAGAGGGTCCAACCGTGGACCCACTCCTCCTCAACCATAGCAGGAGGTCCCCCTCCAAATCGCCCAACCGACAAGGCCTACCCCTCAACCTAACCAGGCCTTGCAGCAGGACCAACTTCCAACTCAGAATCTTCAACCCCCTCGCAGCCAGACCGGCCCCCAGAACGCCGGCACGGGGGGCTCCCGTCCCCATCCTCAGAAACAACCCCTCCAACATGATCACGTCTCCGTGCACAACCCCTCTACTGATTTCATGGCATCTCATAATCCCCGAGCATCAGAAGACCTCCGCAACACCCTCGACAATCGGTGCAAAGAAGAGGATCTTCGCCGCCGTTTGGATGAAAGGCGGGCCCGAGAGGGAGCCTCCCGCCAACACCATCCAAATGAGCGATCTCCTCATCGCCGAGAATACAGAAGGTCCCCCGCTCACAGAGGGCGGAGAGAGTCCCCCGGCCACCATAGGAGAAGACCTCACTCTCCTGAAGATCAGTGACCCCCCCAGGAACGATGACGCACCCATCACTCGTGCCGAGTTCCAGCAATTCCAAGCGACCATCTTATAGGCTCTCAATCTCCGACCCAACAATGGTAATGCTCTGAGGGTCCCCACTCCTCCTCTGGTCCGAAGTCCTCGCCAACGGTCCCTAACTCCTCCCCCAGCTCCTAGCAACCCCCAGCACATTCCTAGTCTTCGCTGCTCCAGAAGCTACCGTCGTCGTAGCCCCCGCTCCCCCTCGTACAAAGACGAGTCTAGAGGCTCGGTTGATTACCGTCGAAGGGATGATGCCGTCTACCGCCGTCTCCACGAAATAGAGAGGCGCTTGGGTCAGCTAGACAGAGAAGAAGAGCATAGAGGAAGGACCTACGCCCGAGCCGACCTCCTTTCTCTCGAACCATCATGGAGGCACCTGTGCCAATAGGTTTTAAACCTCCCCAATTCGAGACTTATTCCGGGGAGTCTGACCTCGTCGATCACATTGAAAGCTTTAAGACCCTTATGCTCATCCATCAAGCTTCCGATGCTCTCTTTTGCAAGACCTTCCCCGCTACTCTCAAGGGTCCGGCTCGGGAATGGTACTCTCGTCTTGCCCCATCCTCAATATTCTCCTTCAAGAAATTTGAGACCCTCTTCGTCACCCACTTTGTGAGTAGCCGCCGAACTGAGAAGACCAGCATTTCGCTACTCTACCTCAACCAGAAGAAGGGTGAGAAGTTGCGAGACTATGTAAAAAGGTTCACCGCGGAAGCCAGGTCCATCGCTTCCCTCGACCAGTCGGTCGCTGCAGCAGCATTTCAGTCTAATGTCCTCAACTCCAGCCTTCGGTCTTCCCTCGCCAAGAAGCCCCCGCAGAACTTCTCCTATCTCCTTCTCCGAAGCGAGAAGTACATTTGGGCCAAGGAAGCTGAGCACCGCCCCAGCTTTGAAGGGCCTTCCTCAGGATCCAAGAGGAAGGGGACAGAGGAAGAAGGCGCCAAGAAGCTCCAAAAGGATAATAGCGGCCAGCGCCGCCCTCCTCCCAGATTCGAAAAATTCACTTCTCTTAATGCCAACATTTCCACAATTCTCATGGAAGTCGAGAAGGAGGGGGTGATACCTCCTGCGCCAAAAATGAACACCCCTGGCAAGAAGAGGGACAAAGAGAAGTGGTGCTGCTATCACCGGGACCATGGCCACGACACCAATGATTGTCGGGCCCTGAATAACGAGATAGAAGCCCTCATCCAGAGGGGGCAGCTGACCAAGTTCGTGAGAAAGGACGAACCGATTTTCCTCCCCCGCCTCGGGGGGCTAACAAGCGTCCTGAACGCAATGAAATGCCCGAATTTGAAGAGGAGCGTGTCATACACCTCATTCATGGGGGCCCAATGGGGGGCTCCTCCAACTCCTCTCGAAAGGCGTTTATAAGGGAAGTTAATTCAGTTCGCGGCACACCTCCTCCTAAAGGCCTCGGAGTACCCGTCACATTCTCAGATGAAGACCTTGAAGGTATCCGAACCCCCCATTGTGACACACTTGTCATCAACCTCCATATGGCAAACATTAAAGTGGAGAGGATCCTGGTGGACAATGGCAGCTCCGTTAACATCCTCTTCCTCGCCGCTTTCAAAGGCCTCGAACTATCACGGGACAGACTTAAGACCGCCGGTTACACACTCCATGGGTTCACGGGAGTGCCGGTGACTATTGAAGGGGTGATCACCCTCGACGTAACCACTGGTAAAACTCCTACTACCCGAACAGAGTCGATGGACTTTATGGTCGTGGATGTCCCTGCAGCTTATAATGTCATTTTGGGCCGACCCGGCCTAGCTGCTTTCGAAGTCGTCCCTTCCGCTTATCACCTGAAGATGAAGTTCCTTACTCGGGAAGGAGTGGGGGAAGTAAGAGGCAGTCATGAAAAGGCCCGCCGATGCTACATGACCTCTACTATGGGCCCAGTCCTCTCCCTCGAAACTCTTGAAGTCCCCCAAGATGGCGTCCGCCCAACGTCCGAGCCGGTGGATGAGCTGGAGGAGGTACTCTTCTCTGAGCAAGATCAGAGCCGCAAGTTCTTTATCAGCAAAATCCTCCCATCTGCCCTAAGCTTGGACATAGTCCAGTGCATTAGAAAGAATAGTGACCTCTTCACATGGTCGGCTGTCGACATGCCAGGAATCTCCGAAGAGCTCCTCGTCCACCACCTGAGTGTTACACCGGGGTCCAAATCGGTTCAACAAAAGAGGCGCAAATTTGCTCCCGAGCGCCAACAAGCTATAAAAGAAGAGGTGGACAAGCTCCTAAAGGCTCGATTCATACAAGAGGTCAATTACCCCGAATGGCTCTCAAATGTTATCATGGTAAAGAAGGCCAACGGGACCTGGAGGATCTGCATCGACTTTATCGACCTAAACAAGGCATGCCCCAAAGATCCATTCCCTCTTCCAAGCATCGACACTCTGATTGACGCCACTTCGGGCCATAAACTTCTCAGCTTCATGGACGCTTTCGCCGGATACAATCAAATCCGCATGTTCCCCCCGGATATCCCGAAGACCTCCTTTGTAACCGATCAGGGCCTCTACTGCTATAGGGTAATGCCTTTCGGGTTGAAGAATGCAGGTGCGACCTATCAACGCCTCGTCAACAAGATCTTCCAAAATCAGATCGGCCGTAATATGGAGGTGTATGTAGATGATATGCTTGTGAAGAGCATCCGTGGTGCTGACCATGTCACCGACCTACAGGAGGCGTTCGATGTATTAAGGAAACATGATATGAGGCTCAACTCAAACAAGTGTGCATTCGGAGTCTCGTCGGGGAAATTCCTAGGCTTCATGGTCAGCCAAAGAGGAATCGAAGTTAACCCTGAGAAAATCAAGGCCATATTGGACATGGCTCCCCCGAAGAATGTTAAAGAGGTTCAGAAGCTAACAGGTTGCCTTGCGGCCATAGGGCGCTTCCTTTCCAAGTCAGGGGAGAAGTGTCTTCCCTTCTTCAAAGCTCTCAGGGGAGCTAAAGGCTTCGAGTGGGGTCAGCAGCAACAAGACTCATTCAACCAGCTAAAGGCTTACCTGGTCAATCCTCCTATCCTCAGCAAACCTGTTCCCGGAGAAGCCCTCTACCTCTACTTAGCCGCCTCCGAGCAAACCCTTAGCGCTGTCTGTTGTGCTATCTAGATGATCTAAACTAGACACAAATTAAAAACCTCGCAAGTATACGAATTGCTTGGAGAAGCGTAGTGACGAGCAAGGGTCGATCCCACAGAGATTGTAGAAATTAACTTACTAATCAATAAAATAGAGATAAGGATCTTAAAGTGTTGATCTAAAGAAATAAAAAGATTAAAAACTATATCAAGAAGTTCTGAATCACAAATATTTATCAAGTAGTTGGGTTTAGATTTCCACCTATAGTCAGTAATGCTAAGTCACCTTCTTTACTATTCTAGTTACTCATGTTCGTTCCTTTAAGGGCATGGTATCTACTCCTTAAAGTATTATTTCCCTAGCCAAGAATTAGGCATGGTATCTACTCTAATTCGTTTCTTTCCTTAAGTATTTAGCATGGTATCTACTAAGTTGCACTTAAAGAAAACATAAGAACAATGGAAACGAACAAACACTCAAAGTTCTAGAAATTGGTATCAGATCTATATCCCTCAAGTTGATTAAACCAAGAACCCCTAAAGATTTCCTTGTTACAAGATATGAACACGAGATACGGGTCGTCTCAATATGCTCATATAACAGATTCAGATCTACACTGCACAAACTTGATAAACTCGGATTCTGTATGCCAGTCGACTTGCTGTCACCTCAGTTGACTGCCCTTAGAATTCCGAACAAGTTTGATTATTATAAATCTATACCAATTCAATCAGGTTTAATCAATAAGTACTAGAGTAGTATTCAGAAGAATAGAAGCATTACATAACTACGGTTTCAATCTACCCAACTATGAAATTAGTTCCACATAATTAAACTTTTATTGATCAGCAAGTTCGAATACATGATTAACATAAAAGAACTAAAAAGAGGAGAAATAAACTGATGAAGTCCGGCAGATCGGTCGACTGGCTGTCACTCAGTCGACTGCCTTGTTCCCCTTGGAGTACTTGATCTCCTCTCTCCTTCTTCGATGCTGATAGAATAATGCTCTTGGTTGATGTGTTGATGATTCTGGAACTCTGTGATTCGGCTGGTGGTGGCGGTCGAGAGAGAGCCAAAATAATGCCTCTTGATTGATATTTATAGACACGGCACAAGAATTAGGGTTTGCCACTTTTTCAGGAAAGTCCTCCTCTTTCCTTCTTTATTTGATCGGCGATTTATTTCTTTCTCTTTTCTTCTTTTCTTCCTTATCTGCTAACCACGTGCTCTTGCCAATCCCCTGTCTCTAGCTTTGATTTGTTGGAGAAGTTATTATTCGCATATAATGGGTTCAGATAGATTTGGATCTAGATGCGGGTGCATCTTATCTTTTCACTCTGCCGCATACCAGTCGACTTATGTTGGGTGTGAGTCGACTGATGCTGAGACTTTTGTGGCTTCATGATTCCTCAGTCAAGTCGACTGATGTTGGAGCGGTCGACTGTGCCGAGCCCCAGTAATCTCTCTGTCCGGTCGACTGATGAAGAGCAAGTCGACTGTTGCACTGCAGTTCCCTGTATATCATTCTCTCTCTCTGTATTAGTCTGGAATCTGCTTCGTTTTTCTACTTTTGGTTGTTTCCTATGGAAAAGAGAAAAGAAGAGTAAAATACCACATATAGAGCATTAAAATGTCCAATTGCAAAAAGATTATTACTCCTAAATGTGAATATTCTTGAGTTCATCACTGTCCTCGTGAGGGAAGAAGATAAGACTCAAAAGCCCATCTATTACTTGAGCAAGGTACTTCGGGATGCCGAGCTCCGCTACCCAAAGATAGAGAAGATGGCATACGCCTTAGTCATGGCCGCAAGAAAGCTTCGCCCATATTTTCGGTCCCACTCAGTGATCGTTCTTACCGATCAACCGTTGAAGCAAGTCCTCCACAAGCCGGAGACTTTCGGTTGTCTCATGAAATGGTCTATCGAGCTGAGCCAGCATGATATAACCACAAGCCTCGGACCGCGATCAAGGCTCAGGCCTTAGCCGAGTTCATTGTCGAGAGCACCCATCCGAGGTCAGCCAAGCAACAAACGGACCTCCTATCTGGTCGGTATATGTGGATGGATCCTCCTGCAATGAGGGAAGCGGAGCCGGGGTCATTCTGGCAGGCCCAGACGACTTCGTCCTCTAATACTACCTCCATATCAACTTCAAGGCCTCCAACAATGAAGCGGAATATGAAGCTCTTATAGCCGGTCTCGGGATGGCTCGCAAGGCAGGGGCGCAACGCCTTCGCATATTTAGTGACTCTCAGCTAGTCGTGAATCAAGTTTTGGGCGAGTATGAAGCGCGAGGTGACCGAATGGCTAAGTATCTAGCCAAGGTCCAAAATCTCATAGCTCTCTTTGAAGAGGCGCTTATTCGGCGAATCCCCAGGGAGGAAAATGCCCAAGCAGACGCTCTCTCCAAGTTAGCCTCTTCCTCCCTCCAAGGTCTCGAGCAGACCGTCTTAATTGAAGTGCTCCTGAAGCCGAGCATAGAAGAAGAAACTCCAGACTCCATGGAGTCGCTGCCAGTTCAACTTCAAGATAATTTGATGAAACCCCTGATAGAATTTTTAAGGGATGGACTCCTGCCCGAAGACCCTAAGGAAGCTCGTCGAGTTAGGACCATAGCAGAGCGGTACACCCTGGTTGAGGGGATCTTGTACAAACGCTCCTTCACACAAGTTGACTGTAGACCTTATCTGAGGTGTCTCTCCCCCGAACAAGCTTCATACGCCTTGCAAGAACTTCACGAAGGCATAGGCGGAGCACACTCAGGTTCCAGATCCATAGCCCGGAAGGTGTTGAATTATGGATATTTTTGGCCTACCCTCTTACAAGACGCCGAACGACATGTTCGGCAATGCAGCTCTTGTTAAAAGTACTCCAACATTCGTCGCCTACCCCAAGCTCACCTCACTTCCCTATCAAGTCCGATCCCCTTCGCAATGTGGGGGATGGATTTACTCGGGCCATTCCCACCAGCTCCCGGCCAACTCAAATTCTTAGTCGTGGCAATCGACTACTTCTCGAAGTGGATAGAGACCGAGCCCTTGGCTACAATCACCGAGAACAAAGTCCTTCAGTTCTTCTGGAAGAGCATCATCTGCAGGTTCGACGTCCCTTGGGTCCTCATAACCGACAATGGAACACAATTTACAGGGGCCGCGTTCTGAGCTCTTTGTGAAGACCTCGCCATCCAACAACGCTTCTCCTCCGTCTCCCACCCACAGTCGAATGGTCAAGTTGAAAATGCCAACCGAAAAATCCTCTCTGGTATTAAGAAGAGGCTGGATAAGTCTGCCAAAGGCTTATGGGCTGATCAGCTCCCTAATGTACTGTGGAATTACCGCACTACGAAACGGACCCCCACAGGAGAGTCGCCCTTCAATCTCACCTATGGGTCCGAAGCTGTGATCCCCCTGGAAGTCGGTGTACCCTCCCCTCGCCTAATTGCCTATGAAGAAGAGCAGAATGCCAGGGAGCTTCGAGCAAATTTGGATCTGATTGATGAGCTCCGCGAAAGAGCTTCGATCCACCAGCAAATCTACCGAAGGAGAATCGAACTGGCCTACAATAAGAGAGTCCGTCCCACCGACCTCAAAGAAGGGGACTTGGTCCTCAGAAGGTTAGCTATCTCCTTCCCCAGTCAGAAGAGTAAGCTGACTCCAAATTGGGAAAGACCTTACAAGGTCGCCAAAGTAGTTCGGCCCGGAGCCTACTGCCTAAAAGATCTGGAAGGCAGAGAGATCCCAAGGATTTGGAACGCCGACCATCTCTTGAAGTACCAAGAGAGCGCACCAATGCCTCTCTAAGTACCTTCGAATGCTGAACCGTTCCATTCTGTTCACTTGTATTTTGATTTTGTTTTCTCCAATGTAATAACGGCTCGCAACTTAGAAGCAGCCGACTATTAGTTTTCAATAAAGAGCATTTTTCCTCATATCTTACTTGTGAATTGCTTGTATCTCTCTGTTTTTACTTTCTTCAAACTCCAAACGACGAGTTCGGAGTCCAACACTTGGCTCGACTCTGCTTCGCAAGCTCGCTCCTAAGCGAGCAAGAAGTGGTTCGCCATTCGGAATTGCTCCCACAACCATTAACAAACTCTAACGACGAGTTCGGAGTCCAACACTTAGCACGACTCCGCTTCGCAAGTTCGCTCTTAAGCGAGCTAGAAGTGGTTCGCCATTCGGAATTGCTCCCACAACCGTTGAAACAAACTCTAACGACGAGTTCGGAGTCCAACACTTGGCACGACTCCGCTTCGCAAGTTCGCTCTTAAGCGAGTTAGAAGTGGTTCGCCATTCAGAATTGCTCCCACAACCGTTGAAACAAACTCTAACGACGAGTTCGGAGTCCAACACTTGGCACGACTCTGCTTCGCAAATTCGCTCTTAAGCGAGCTAGAAGTGGTTCGCCATTCGGAATTGCTCCCAAAACCGTTGAAACAAACTCTAACAATAAGTTCGGAGTCCAACACTTGGCTCGACTCCGCTTCGCAAGCCCGCTTTTAAGCGAGCTAGAAGTGGTTCGCCATTCGGAATTGCTCCCACAACCGTTGAAGCATACTCAAACAACGAGTTCAGAGTCCAACACTTGGCTCGACTCCGCTTCGCAAGTTCGCTCTTAAGCGAGCTAGAAGTGGTTCGCCATTCGGAATTGCTCCCACAACCGTTGAAATATAGTCTCGTTTCGCCACTGCACGAGAAAACTTTACAACTAAACTAAACATGGGTGAATCTGACGCTAGGTCTACCAAGCCTCGGCCCATTACATCTCTTGATCCCCGCGGTTGGAAGCTCATTAATATGAAGTTGCTATATTCTTCGTGTTTCCTCAAGAAAAGATATCAGCTTCAAACATGAACATGTTAGAGGCTTCCCAACCTGCACAGTCCTCAATTTTTTCAAGCTTTGGGCTTCGGCACACATTGTCGAGTGCTCTTCGCACCGATGCCCCAGAGGTCCAACGAACGAAAGTTTATCCCCGGACCTCGGCATGCTAAAGATAGTCGCGAGTAACACAACAATAGAAAGGGTTCAAAAATGCACAAGTTAAGAAGAAAAAAAAGGCATCATTTCGATTAAGTACGGGGAGACGATTACAAAGCGGCATCTTCTCTACAACCAAGCTGCAAGACTTACAAAAAGCAAAAACTACAGCGCCGACTCTTTACACTTAGACGAAATACAAAGCTTGAAAAATAAAAAAAAAATCTTCAACGTTTCCTTGGCGCAGGGATGTTCCGCTTCAAAGACACCCGAGGGCATCGACGCTTGACCCCGGTACTCGTCCCCAAACTGGCAAATTGAGAAGTGTCCTCGGCGCTGCTCCTGACAGTTGCCCCGACGGATGCCCCACTCGATGAAATCGCTACGCCGCTTTGGGCATCACCTGGACTTGGCTGACCTACGGGAGAGCGTGACGCGAGGTCATAAAACGAGATGCCTCGCTTGCCCTCCTCGCGGGTGCAAGAAGTGCTCCTGACATTGATTGGCCCCAGGTGTGGCTTCAGCCATGCCACTTCAACCTCCAACTCAGCGATCCTCTGTTTCAAAGACTCATCTCCTACTTCCACTTCGAAGCGAGGAGGCACGGCAGAGCTCGGAATGTTGGGGCGACGGGCAATGATCCGGCGGAGGTGAGTGACTTCGATGCCCCTATCCACTGTGGCTGTTTTCAACGCATCGACCTTCGCCGTCAGCTCGTGACATTCGGTCATCAACCTACCCACTGCCTTGGTTAGCTCCTCTTCCTCCGCCAGAAGTTCGGCCTCCACTATCTGCTAGTGGTGCACCTCGGTGAGCATGTCATGCCTCTCTGCTGTCATCTTCGACAGATAAAGCTGGAGACACTTCGATCTTAGCCCGTTGGTAAAAGCCATCGACGAGCCATCCTCCTTACCCACTGGCGGGATCTCGGCGAGCTGACCTTCTAGTCGCCGAATCTCGATGTCCCGTTGGCTTAAAATCACCAGCATGTGGTTCCGCTCGCTCTCATCCCTGCACAACCCTAGCTCGACCTCATAAAGGTGCTCCCGACACTTGGCCAGACTCAACCTTATCGACCCCAAGCTGTCCTCGGAACCAAACTCCCCTTCGGAGAGAGTAGGTTCGGCTGAGAGGGTCACCTCGGCAAGCTGAAAAGATCAAGACAAATAACGGAGCTTAGTAAATAGTCAAAAGTTCACTCTTCGTCCGACTTCTGAATGAAAGCTGCATGCACTAAAGCAGGAGTTCTTCGTTTAAACACTTAGCCAAATTTCAAGCAAACACAAAAAAAGGGGGGAGGCTATTCAAAAGACACGCGAGGTCGAGTTCAAAAGTTTCTTTCATTTATCTCAAAAAAATGCGGTGGCCAGTCCGCAATTAGGCGATACAGGACAGCAACAAAAAAAAAAAATAAGATAGCTAGAAGAGGTGAAATCAAGGGTCGACCTCTTTTCCAGGGCGTCGAGAGTGGATGGGGACAGACCCTCCCGATGGGGGCTGAATCGCCAGCGGGGTCGCTTCGGTGATCCGCACCTCGCCGACGACCTCAACCTCACGGTCGTCCTCATCCTCGCCTCCTTCCTCTCCCTCCGAGTCAGGGTCGAAGCCCTCAACATGTCCCGGGAACAGCCTCCACCCCGAGCAGTCCACCTTAGGGTATCGCTCCGACACCTGAGAGATGGCTTGGGCATAGGCCTTGGCCATGTTTTAGGCAAGGAAGCCCTGCGCCTTCGCCATGGTGGCCTCTTCGGCCTCCTTAACTATGGCGTCCTTGGCCTTCGCCACCTCGACCAGTTGTCTGGCCGACTCCTCCTTCTGACGTAGGAGATCGGCCTCGAGCTGTGCAGCCTGCCCTTCGTGGTACTCGACCCTTGTCGACCTCCCCTCGAGCTCGACCCTCAGCTTGTCGAGCTCCATGCCCATCTGAGCCTTTTTAGCCCGAGCCCGGTCGGTCTCTTGCTTCAGCTCTTTTTCCAACTCCGTCATCTTTTCCGAAAGATGACCGAAGTGGACGATGATCTCAAAAAAAAAGAAAAGAAAAGGTGCCGAGTGTTAGAAAAGTCGAAAGAGAAAGTTGCCAACAAAAGCAGAAATTCGACACTTACCGAGACCGCCGAGCGCGCGATCTCAACGGCGTCGTCGCCTGCCAGGCCGACCTCCATTGCGGTTCAGTCCTTTGGCATTGCCAGGTGTTTGACCACCTGCATACTCGCCAGAGAGTCTCCTAGAAACCCATCATGTTTCCGAACTTGCCAGTCCGGAACATGGATCCTCTTGTGCTCCTCAGTAAGGAGCACCTCGGCGGTCGCCGTTAACGGGGGCGTCTCCATCCCGAGAGCTGCGGCAATTGGGAAGTCTGCGGCCTCATTTGACGCCGAGGCTACTCCTGCAGCCGAGGTCGGGGTCACCACAACCGGAGGATCAACAACCTCGACTTCGCTCGCGCCCCTCGGCGCCTTCGTGGGAGGCAGCTTGGAGGAAACCCTCTTGCGCTTCTTCGGCGCCTTACTCCCAAGGGCCGCCCTCTGTGCCATCACCACGTCGAAGTCCATTGCCTCTGCATCGAATAAGAAGCCAGTTAAAGACAAGTTAGAATGAGCAAGATAAGAAAAAAAGAGAAAATGAAAGCATTGAAAGAGCCACGTACTGGGATCTACGCGGCTGAGCCCTCCCCTGAAGAGAATGTCTTCGGTGAGCTCCCTCTAATCATACTTTAGGCGGTCAAGAAGAGTCTGCACTGCCTCCTCTTCTTGGGGATCGAGCACCGGCAATTCCTTAACTCGCCTCAACACCTCCTCCACAAAACTAGTGGGAATGGGCCACGCCTCAACGCCCCGCACCACCAAGTATTTGTCTCGCCAATGCTTGATGGAGTCGGGGCAGACGACTAGCCCACCTCCGTGCCTCGGAGCAAGGTAGTACCGGAACTCTGACCGATTCTGCTGATGAAGACGGTAGATGGTCCGGAGTACCCTCAGCTCCGGGTCGATCCCAGCCGCTTGGCAGTGGAGTACGAACCCATTAATAACTCTCCACGCATTCGGTATCAGTTGAATGGGGCTGACCCCAAACCACCTCAGAACCTTGGTCGCGAACGGGTAAAGAGGTAGCCGAGCCCCGACGATAAAGGCATCGACCGGCCAGAAACACATGTTTACTGGCATCGGCGAATTTGCCCTAACCCCGGGACCCGGCAGCATGAGCTCATACTCCTCCGGGATTTGAAAGCAACCCCGGATTACTGGCAAGTCTTCCTCTCTGAGAATGGAGACCGTTTCATCGGCCTCGGAGGTCTCTCTCGCCTCGTTCTCCTCAAAGGCTCTCCCCCTCCCGTGAATGATGCGCTCGGCGTGCTCCTCGGGAAGTTCTCGAACCCGATGAAGCCCCGTCAGTTGTCCTGGATACCTGCCGAACGGCCCCATGCGCTTCGGGTCTTCCACTATAATGTCTCGGCCAAACACCTTCTTGCCTTTATCTTGGCGACGGGGAGAAGGGACTTCAACGGCAGAAGGGGAGGGCTCGGATACAGGGGAAAGAGACATATTTATACTCAAAAAACGACTAAGTATAAATTACCTTTGAGCTGATGGGAACAGTCGGAATATTCACCGGAGAAACAGTCGACGATCACCGTGAGCTTTCACTAGTAGAAATTACCGCCTGAGTGAAAATTCGGAGAAGTGAGAAATGAGAGGGGGTGGAGTTTTATAGAGCCAGGCACACTAAACGAGGTTAATGGGCCCATATGAGCCAACCCACTTACACAAGACGACAAAACAACTTGAACCATCACATTGTTTACCGTGCCTAGCTGAACCGTCGCATTAATGACTAGCGCATCTGTTAGAGTCGTCAGAAGATCGGCAGCCATCACATTAAATGACTATCACATCTGTCAGAAGTTCAGCACCGCCAACTGAGCCTGACGTGTCCTATGGAAAAATTGGACCTCGGCACACGCTGCCGAGCGTTCTTGCCACCGACCATGTTACATGGAAAAATTGGACCTCGGCACACGCTGCCGAGCGTTCTTGCCACCGACCATGTTACATGGTAAAATTGGACCTCGGCACACGATGCCGAGCTTTCTTGCCACCGACCATGTTACATGGAAAAATTGGATCTCGGCACACGCTGCCGAGCGTTCTTGCCACCGACCATGTTACATGGAAAAATTGGACCTCGGCACACGATGTCGAGCGTTCTTGCCACCGACCATGGTACATGGAAAAGTTGGACCTCGGCACACGCTGCCGAGTGTTCTTGCCACCGACCATGTTACATGGTAAAATTGGACCTTGGCACACGCTGCCGAGCGCTCTTGCTACCGACCCAATTATAGGAAAAATCGGACCTCGGCACAGGCTGCCGAGGTATCTCCGCACCTCGGCGGAGGGAGCCGAACCCTCACAGACCTCGGCCTCTTCCTTGGCAGGCGTACGAGGGGGGTCGGCAGCAGCCTCGAAGCACTCGAGATATGAAACAGAGGAAGTTGCTCCTTCAAGCTAGCGCAGGCGTCAGATCTCCAAAAATCTGCGCCCAATACTGACGAAGAGTTTACATCCCACCGTGTCTAGAATAGAATCGGGTTGTCTATCTAAACATTGCCAAAAAGATGACTGAAGATTCAGAGGGAGATTAATTGGAAATTCTAAAGGATAATTACACATTCAGGGGAGTATCTTCAATCCCCTGGGAGAGCAATTACTGCTTAGGATAGCTGGTTAAGGCCCCCAAACAACAAGTCGTCACTTTGCAAAATTAGATAACCATCGAAAGAAGGGCTCAAGAACAACCTAGAGCGTGCAACCAACTCAGGAAATCACCATACTGCCTCATGAAAAAATTCGTTTCCTATCCGGACTCCGATACAACTCCGCACGCCATTAAAATAGCAAAACTACTCCTCAAAGGCTGATCAAACTCAATCTTCGGGAGTGGGGGCTCGTGATATGGCTAAAAATAGGGTTAAATCGGAACCGTCCAAATCGGGCACGAATCTTAAAGCTTGGGAGTAAAATGGTAATTTCACCTACAAACGGGTCTGAAATGGGTACTGGGTCCTCTTCCCAAAGGCCCAATAACCCGCGAACGGATCCACCTCAACTGGGAACGGGTCCCAACCCAAAATGAACCTGGTCCAGCAGGATAGAATTAGGGTTTCTGATTCATCCAAATCAACGGCCCTGATTCATATCTACCCGTTCACTGGGAATTAGGGATTACATTCCTTATCTGATCACAGGGATTACATTCCTAATCTGATCCCTAAGGCGACTATAAATACCCCCATCCACCACCATTAAGAGGTAATCAATCTTTTGCCAATTTACGCTCTTTCATAATCATTCCTGATTACTAACTTGAGCGTCGGAGGGTGCGTCGCCGGGATCAACCCCGGTGTCTCGCACTTTTTGCAGGTGAACGGCGGGAGTCAACGGTCAAACTCCAACGGAACAGGTTTCAGGTTTGCTATTCAAGTTTTCCAAGAATCCACAAATACTATCTGTTAGCCCCCACACCAGATTTAGCAGTAACATCCACTACTATGGTCTTTCCCTTAAACCCCGGCTTGTTACTTTTTATTAATTTTTATCAAGCAAGCATGCAAGTGTGCGAAACAAGTCAAGAAATCATAATCATGGACATGGGACAATTTTGAGATATTTATATAACATATTCGAGGGTCAACACGAATAACAATATTACGAATGACGAAAATTTCAAATCTAGATAGCACGACGTTGTTGTACCAAAATTGCGATTCCCGTTGTTAAGAGATAGAAAATGTGGATCCGTCAGAAGATCTAAAAACGAGACTCCTGTCCGGTTCCAACGCATATAATTAAGGTACGTAATAGCTGTGCTAACATATGTCAAAATAGCAAACTATACTGCTACCGTGTTCAGGCAGAATTTGTGAGCTTGAGTTTATACATGTGAAACAGTATTGAAACATTGTTAATTAATTCTGAGAAAATTTGGGAAGGTTCTCTAGGGTGTCCAGCAACAGCATGTAAAATTTCAAGTCAAACGCTTACTGTTAACATAGTTAAATTAATTTGCAAACTAAAAAGGTGCAGTAGTTTTGTGAATCTACGACTACCAACACAGCTGCAGTAAAACTACGATATCTTCTAGACCATAACTCGGAATTCAAAATTTCTGGATGCTATCGAGATCTAGACATCTAGGGCTACATTTACTGTTCAGGGCTCAGGTTCAGATTCTAATTTTAAAGAGGTCAAAACAGCAAGTAAAGTTCAGGACAGCAACAAGTGTGAATGTCTTTCTTGTATAAGTTGCATGATAATTGGTTGTTATGAGTCTAGATTAATGTGTGATACAAATGCGGGTGTAGTGATTATCAAATTAGCAAGCAATAGCTATTTCTCAACTCAAATGGGTGTAAGATCATCTCATATAAGATATAACACACATCTACAAATCTAGGATTTCTTAATTCATATGTTCATGTGAGTAGGAGATAAAATGAGTCCAAGTAATTTTTAATTATAACAACGAAGGTGTGGTGACCCTTAAGATTTAGGGATCGATGATGAATAATTCAAGATCAACAAATGATGAGTCAAGAAGGAGTCACAACTACAATCTATTTGCGGTATTTTCAATTAAATACTTGTACTAGGTCAATAAATTGTACAAGAAGAATACTTACCTTGATTGGATGAGGACGTGGATCGACGATCGAGATCAGATGGATCGGATCGGTGCGGATTTTGATGGAAGATCAAGATCAAGACGATCGGATGGCTGGATCTGCTTAGATCGGAGCTGAGGATCACGATCAGATGGACGATTGAGATCTGATCTGGCTGATAATGAAGATCCGATGACGATGATGAAGATCATGAAGATCCGACGGCCTATAATCAAGGTGATCATCAAGATGATGGATATCATGATCAAGAGGATGATCAACAGCCCACGATCAAGGAGATCAAGATCTGATCGAAGGGACGACCGAGAATGCTCTGATTGAGATCAAGTCGATCGGACGGTTCTGGATGGCTTGATCAAAACCAACAGAGCTGGGGGATTGGCGGTGGGGGGATGGGAAGGAGTAGGACGACGGGGACTGGCGACACCGCGCCGGCTCAGCGACAGGAGGTCATCATGGTGTGCTGGCTGAGGTAAGGGCGGCTGAGTGCACTGCCGCAGGAGAGGTGCACAGGGCATGGGGCTGGCATCGGAGTGGCGAGACGGTGCTGTCGCGCGGCTAGACGGCAAAACAGTGAATGGGGTGGTCGTCGGTGCTGCAGGACGTCGACGCTGCCGTCGGGAGGAGGTAGGAGGGGGCACTGTGCTGTGGTGTTGTCGATGGGGGTGGCGTCGACAGTGGCGAAAGGGAGCGTGGTGCAGCGGGCAAGAAGGTGGCAGCCAGGGGGCACGCCGGAGGGACGTCGTGATGTTGCTGTTACCATGGCTGCACAACGGTGGAAGCAACGGCGGGAACGGTGCGAAACAGGGCTGCAGGCATGAGGGCAACACAGCCGCCAAGGGGGACGGTGTGATGGGGGGTCGCGCTGGGGGGGTCGCAAGCAGGCTGTTGGGTGCACACAGCAGGGGAGAAGAGGGATCGGGAATGGGTTGAAGAAGATGAAGAATCGGGAGAGGGAGATAGGGTGACAGGGGGGAGGCGGCTGTTATTTGTTAGGCTTAAACAGTAATTATATTTTTGGGGGTTAGGGTTAAGTGTAGGTTTATATAATTAGGGTTATGGGTTTGGGTTTAGATGGGTAGATGATCCAATAAGAAAGTGGGTATGGGGTTTAGGGAAAATATCCAATAAGGAAAATAGAGTTTTAAATAGGGTTTATATTACAATAAAATAAACAGATAAATATTGCTTTTAAAATGTACATATAAACATACATCAAATCACATAATAAGATACAACTAAATAAGCATATACGGGTTTTACAAAAATAATACTAATAATAATAATAATAAGATTTATATAACAAAGTATACATTTATCAAAATAACATAACAACAACAACACATTTAAATTTAAATTGAGTAAAAATACAAATAACCGATCAAATGGATATAGCCATTAAAATATGCCATTATTCGAACAAAATATAGTTTTCGATTTGAAAACGCTTAAATAAAATGTCCGAAACAAATTTCAAAACAAGTTGAATTTATAATTAGTCAAAATACAGGAAATATTCAGAAAATATGTATTTGGGAAAACAGGGCTTAAAAATCCTACCCACCTTACACAAAAATTTCGTCCTCGAAATTTGCTTAGGCGGTACGTAGGACAGGGCTAAGCAAACTGGGGGGTAACAATGCAGAGAATTAAAGGGGAAGGAATAAGCAGTGGCAACACCAGAAGAATAAGGAAGTGGATAACAATGAGGTCAAATGAAAGGCATGAAAAAAAAAAGCAGTATCAGGAGGAAGGAAACAACACACGGTAACAAAGTAAGATAGGGAGTAGGCAGAACTGAAATCAAAGAGAAAAAGATAGGGAAGAATTGAATCAAATATTGAATGGGTGAATGATGGCGAAATGGAAGGCAAGACGGAAGTAACCGGCATCAAAATGAAGAAGAACACCACAAGACTTGCAAGATAACAAAGCAAAGGGATGGAGAAATAGATAGAGCTGGAATCGAAAAAGGGATGGACAAGGAGAATATGAACCAAGCAATGAGTCAATGGATGAGAACAAATGTAAGAGATAGGGGATAGAAAACAATGCAAGGAAGGAGAAGCAACAGCAGGATCTTGGGACCTGTGGGTTATGGGCCCACCACGCTTCCGCTGCGACACTCTGATGGTGGCGTTCCAAGCTTCAGACATGTCGTTGTAGACCACGTGACACCAGGCGACGATCCGAGCAGAAAGAAAAGAATGAGGCACCGAGATCAAAGAGAATATGGGCTCCAAATAGAGATAAGCAATAGTGCAAAGTGAATATAAAGCTTTAGCTTCAATCTAAATAATTAAAAGATATAATACAGATCAAAACTAATGGCTTTAACAGAAATAATAACAACAACAAATATCAATAATAATAATATCAATAGTAATAGAATAGTAATAACAATAACAAAACTAATAATAACAATGATAATAATAAAATTAGCAATAATAATAACAAAATAATAATAATAACAATAATAATAACAGAAATCAAAATCATCGTAATCATACAGGTAATTATAATAATATAATAAAATAAAAAATATCAAAAATAATGACAATACATACACGACAGTGTTGGATTTAACATATTCATGAAAATAATGCAGTAATAATAGAAATAATAATAGAATTAAAAATAATAACAATAATAATAATAATAATAGCAATAATAGTGATAATATCAACAATAATAATGGCAAAAATAATAACAACAATAATAATAACAGCAATAGTAATAACAATAATAATAACAACACCAATAATAATAATAACGAACACCATAGCAATAATAATAATAATAGTATCAGTATTAAAAAAATGACAGTAACAATAATAGAAGTAATAACAATAAAGATAATGAACACAATAATAATAACAGCAATAGAAATAATAATAATGATAACAATACCAAAAATAATAACAAAAACCATAGCAATAATAATAATAATAGCACTAATAATCTTATACCCAAAAATAGAGTAAAATCAACTATACGAGTTCAAATTGTATGTAAACATAAAGTGTAACAGTATAAACAAGATGTCATAAAGGAAATATTTCTTTACCTTTAGTTTCATTATATAAGTTAAAATTGTCTTGAAATATCAATTAGCAAATAGGTAGAAAATCTTGCCTCCTTAACATCAAGTTGCATGTTTGCGTTCACGACATCAGGTTGCAGGTTGCCGTCTGGGTATTCGGATGCACATTTTGCCTCCCCGATATCCAGTTGCAATTTGCCTCCATTGATATCGAGTTGCATATTTGCCATCTCGACATTAGGTTGCACCGAAGTGGTGAAATGTACATAAAATTGAGCATGCTCTGGCTCAAAACAAATTAATAATAATAATAATAGTAACGATAAAAATAATAATACCAATAATAATAATAATAATAAAATACTGATACTAATAACAATAAGAATAACAATGATAAGAACAATGATCATAACAATAATAATAACAGGAATCGCAAAAAGAATGATAATGATAATAATAATAATAACAATAATATTGAAATATTAACAACACTAGAAAAAGTAGTAATGCAAGACAAGATATAGTTTGGGCCCAACATTTTTGTGGAAGTAATTTAATATTAACAATAATAATAAAATAATGACAACAACAATACGAATATCAATGGAAGTAACAACAATAATAATACTAGTAATGATATTGAAAATAATAGCAATAATAATAATAGTAGTAGTAATAGCATTATACAACAAAATAAGAATTTGTCTTATCAAAATAATCCAGTAGTAATATATAGTCGATCAAAAATGAAAAGTGAAGTTAAAATACACCATTCTTCGGAATAACAAAATCTTTGTTGAGAAACATTTTTATAAAAGATCGAAAATAAATATAACAATTAATAATCGAAATATAGAAGGTATTCGGAAAAATAATTATAAAGAGAAAAATAGGTAGGAGAAAAACGAAGCTACACCCAATAAAGAGTGAAAGAGGAGGATGACTAGAAGGGACAAAAGAAAATAAAGGAATTGAATACGAAGGAAGAAGGACGAGGGGCAAAATCAGAATTGAAGAGAATATAGCAGGAAAGAAATAACCAACACGATACTCAATATGAATCAACAAATAAAAATGAATACAAGGCAGGGAAAGCAATGAACGACACACGAGCTGAAATAAGAAGGGATCAACGAGGCAAGCAGAAAATCAGAGATTGCTTGCACCGGAATCAAAAGAATATGGGTATGGAAAGAATAAACTTGCACCCAATAAGGAATCAATAGATCAGGATGACTGCAAGAGATGAAAGGAAGCAATGAATCAAGAATTGAATATGAAGGAATCAAAATGGATGGGGATAAGACTTGTATCCAGATCGAGTTGATTATCAAATTATTCATGTGTTTGCATGACTTGTTTAATGTTGAGTTAATCCTGACTGAGTCAAGCATGTCTAATGTATTAGTCAAACTAACACATTAGCCAAACCTGAGCTCTGATACCACTAAAACCTTGTCACGCCCCGCTTCCCAAAAACATGGAATATGAACGCGTGACGAAGCCCAGCGAATGATTTTAACATCATCCATAAGCTGTAGGATCGACTCAACATCATAACAAGAATATAACAAGATATATATATAATCAAGCATGCATGAATAATTTATTAAGCAACAGAAAACAACTGAAACAAATAATATCCAAATAGTTTTCAAGTCTGGATCAATGTAAAACTCGGGAACATAAGCCCGTTACAAGTTTTTAGTAGCAAGAAATAAATAACTCAAGGAAAACAAATAATTTTAGCGTGTCTTTTCTCCATTTGAAGCTTAAAATCTCTGCTCACCAATCCCAGCAGGCAACACATCTCCAAAGACTGTTTAATAATTATAAAAAGGGAAAACATAGGGAAAACAAGAGAAAATGCCCTTAGTGCAAGTTAGGGCCACAAATAGTAAAAACGAGTACAAGAAACATGGAACGAAATTTAGAATCAAGAATATAATAGGGATGCAACGAGTAGTGGGAATTCAAGAAACTAACTAGCAAGAAGGACAACTCAAGTAAACAGGCTGGATAACAAATACTAATGGTAAAGCAAGTGACAAGTGAATATGTAGGGGTATCCAACATCAAGTGACAAATATCAAGTTCAAGTGTCAAGTAACTAGTCTCAAGTCTAGTGTCAAGTTGTTAAGTACAAGTATCAAGTTGCAAGTGTCAAGTATTCTATTCAAGTATCAAGTCTCATGTATCATGTCATCAAGTATCAAGTAAGCATGTATCGAGTTCAAGTTTCATGTATCAAGTCTTATAGTTATTACTATCTAGGTAGCACTTCATGCATCCATCTTTTTACTACGTGGTTGCTACATACAAATCAGTTACGTTTAGGCCTAGTGGTGGAGTCTATAGGGCGGTGTACTCAAGTATCAAGTATCAAGCAAGTCATGCTCATGAATCGGGTAATCATATAACTAGTTCATGTGTCAAGTCATAACAAGACAAGTCATGAATCATATATATACTAGTTCATGGATCAATAATATACTAGACAATAAATCGATTTATAATATACTAGTTCATGAATCGAATAATAATATACTAGTTCATGAGACATGTATCAAGTGGGAAACAAGGGCCCCCTTCCGAGTATACTTACCTATATTGTCCACTACTATGGTCTTTTCCTTAAACCCTGACTTGTTACTTTTTATTAATTTTTATCAGGCAAGCATGCAAGTATGCGAAACAAGTCAAGAAATCATAATCATGGACATGGGAAAAGTTTGAGATATTTATATAGCATATTCGAGGGTCAACACGAAGAAGAATATCACGAACAATGAAAATCTCAAATCTAGACAGCACGATGTTGCAGTACCAAAACTGCGAATCCCGTTGCTACGAGATAGCAAATGTGGATCCGTCAGAAGATCTAGAAACTAGACTCCTGTCCGGTTCCAACGCATATAATTAAGGTACGTAAAAGTTGTGCTAATATATGTCAAAACAGCAAACTATACTGCTACCGTGTTCAGGCAGAATTTGTGAGCGTGAGTTTATACATGTGAAACAGTATTGAAATATTGTTAATTAATTCTGAGAAAATTTGAAAAGGTTTTCTAGGGTGTCTAGCAACATCATGTAAAATTTCAAGTCAAACGCTTATTGTTAACATAGTTAAATTAATTTGCAAACTAAAAAAGTGCAGTAGTTTTGTGAATCTGCGACTACCGATACAGCTGCAGTAAAACTAGGATATCTCCTAGACCATAACTCTGAATTCGAAATTTATGGATGCTATCGATATCTAGACATCTAGCGCTACATTTACTGTTCAGGGCTCAGGTTCAGATTCTGATTTTAAAGGGGTCAAAACAGCAAGTAAAGTTCAGGACAGCAACAAGTGTGATTGTCTTTCTTGTATAAGTTGCATGATAATTGGTTGTTATGAGTCTAGATTAATGTGTGATACAAATGCGGGTGTAGTGGTTATCAAATCAGCAAGCAACATCTATTTCTCAACTCAAATGGGTGTAAGATCATCACATACAAGATATAATACATATCTACAAATCTAGGGTTTCTTAATTTCATATATTCATGTGAGTAGGAGATTAAATGAGTCCAAGTAATTTTTAATTATAACAACGAAGGTGTTGTGACTCTTAAGATTTAGGGATTGACGGTGAATAATTCAAGATCAACAAATGATGAGTCAAGAAGGAGTCACAACAACTATCTATTTGCGGTATTTTCAATTAAATGTTTGTACTAGGTCAATAAATTGTAGTAGAAGAATACTTGCATTGATTGGATGAAGGCGTGGATCGACGATCGAGATCGGATGGATCGGATCGGTGTGGATCTTGATGGAAGATCAAGATCAAGACGATCGGACGGCTGGATCTGCTTAGATCTGAGCTGAGGATCACGATCGGATGGACCGCTGAGATATGATCTGGCTGATAATGAAGATCTGATGACGATGATGAAGATCATGAAGATCCGACGGCCCATAATCAAGGTGATCATCAAGATGATGGATATCATGATCAAGAGGATGATCAACAGCCCACGATCAAGGAGATCAAGATCTGATCGAATGGACGGCCTAGAACACTCTGATTGAGGTCAAGTCGATCGGACGGTTCTAGATGGCTTGATCAAAACCAACAAAGCTAGGGATTCGCGGCGGGGGGAATGGGAAGGAGCAGGACGATGGGGACTGGCAGCACCGCACCTACTCAGCGACAGGAGGTCATCGCGGTGTGCTGGCTGAGGCAAGGGCGGCTGAGCACGCTGCCGCCGTAGAGGTGCACAGGGCACGGGGCTGGCATCGGAGTGGTGGGACGGCGCTGTCGTGCGGCTGGACGGCGCAACCGCGCATGGCGTGGTTGTCGGTGCTGCAGGACATCGACGCTGCCGTCGGGAGGAGGCAGGAGGGGGCACTGCACTGTGGTGTTGTCGATGGGGGTGGCGTCGACTGTGGCAAAGGGGAGCGTGGTGCAGCGAGCAAGGAGGTGGCAGCCAGGGGGCACGCCAGAGGGACGTCGCGATGTTGCTGTTGCCATGCCTGCACAACGGTGAAAGCGACGGCAGGAACGACGCGGAACAGGGCTGCAGGCATGGGGACAACACAGCTGCCAAGGGGGACGGTGTGACGGGGGGTCGCGCTGGGGGGGTCGCGAGCAGGCTGTTGGGTACACACAGCAGGGGAGAAGAAGGATCGGGAATGGGTTGAAGAAGATGAAGAATCGGGAGAGGGAGATAGGGTGACAGGGGGGAGGCGGCTGTTATTTGTTAGGCTTAAACAGTAATTAGATTTTTGGGGGTTAAGGTTAAGTGTAGGTTTATATAATTAGGGTTATGGGTTTGGGTTTAGATGGGTAGATGATCCAATAGGAGAGTGGGTATTGGGTTTAGGGAAAATATTCAATAAGGAAAATAAAGTTTTAAATAGGGTTTATATTACAATAAAATAAACAGATAAATATTGCTTTTAAAATATACATATAAACATACATCAAATCACATAATAAGATACAACTAAATAAGCATATAAGGGTTTTACAAAAATAATACTAATAATAATAATAATAATAATAATAATAATAATAATAATAATAATAATAATAATAATAATAATAATAATAAGATTTATATAACAAAGTATACATTTATCAAAATAACATAACAACAACAACACATTTAAATTTAAATTGAGTAAAAATACAAATAACCGATCAAATGGAAATAGCCATTATTCGAACAAAATATAGTTTTCGATTTGAAAACGCTTAAATAAAATGTCCGAAACAAATTTCAAAACAAGCTGAATTTATAATTAGTCAAAATACAGGAAATATTCAGAAAATATGTATTTCGGAAAACAGGGCTTACAATAACCAATTAATCCCACTGGGAGATTTGGTTGGGTTTGGTTTTGTATAAAATTAAACGAGGTGGGTGTTGTTTCATGAACGACCAGGAAGCAATCTTGATCACCGGGGGAGTTGCCAGTGACGTCCAAGGTCCAAGGTTGAGGGAAAGATCAATAGTCGGCGATCAGGTTCTTGGAGGAGATTGAAGGAGGTGGTGGTTAGGAAGAAAGAAAGGATGACATCACTAGAAGTGGAGCCGTCAAAGGGGATGGACGGTGATGTGGTGGAGTGGCGACAGAGGATGAGGATGTTGTTAGGAATTAAACTGCAGCAAGTGGATGTCTTGGAACGAGAAGCGATAATCTATCACAAGAACAACCAACCACACAATTTTGTCCTAGTTTAGGCGAACCTAATCCAGTGGAGAAGCAACCGAGATATTATTCAACTAGAGAAGATACAAAAGCTTACAATACTCTCACAAAAAATATGTCTATCTTTCAAGTTTCACTAGAAGATACTCTGTTGTTTATAATGAAAAACTTTCAAATGAAGTACTCCCACTCAATGGAGGCTATTACATTGTTATGTAGAGATCTAGAGAAACCCTAGGTTGTAGTCTTGATCCAACACCGTTCAATATACCTTGAAGAGCAAGTCATACGATAGGAGCCATACAATCTAACTTGGAGCACAAACCTGGGCACAAAAGTTCCACCAAGGACCGGGTCCAATAGCTGATGCCGCTGGTTGCGGTCGACTGCTCTTTTAGCAGTCAATTTCTTTGGACTCTATGGCATCCATAGAGCACACCTAATGCTTGTAGTCGACTGCCCTCATATGGCAGTTAATTGTCATCTAATACCTAGTCTGATACAGCCTGAACAACAACTCTTCCTGCCTCCAATCTTCGCTTCAAACCTCTTCTTTCTATGCCCTGTTCTCCTAGTATGCAAGACATACATCCAACAATCTCTACCATGTATTGCATACACATGTTCCACACATGTATGACTAACTTTTACAAAACTGAGAAGACGAGTGCTACCTTACTAGTGCTAAAGTAAGGGGAAGGAGAGCCCCTCATGGACTTTGTCAAACGCTTCATCACCAATTCTTGGTCTATCTCCACACTAGACGCAGTGGTGGCGACTACCAAGTTCTGACACAATGTCTGGAATACTTACCTCAAGGCGTAACTAGGTAAGAAGCCTCCTCGGGATTTCTCCAAGCAATTACAAAGATGTCGGTAATACATCCGAGTCGACGAGGTTCTTCATCCTCGGGACCTAAGTGAGACCTTGTCTAGAAATAATGAAGTGCAAATGAGAAGGGACCCGAGAAATTCCAAAAGGACGGGTCCAGTCAGCATTGCACTTCCTCGGTCTCTCGTTTCTACAAATCTAGCCCACTCAATACCAGCATACCAGCAGTTTGCATGGAGATCGAAGGAGACGTGCTGCTCCCCCTCCCCCCTTGACCCAGCAAATCAAAGGTGGTATAAAACTGATGGTGTCGGTTCCATAAAGACTATAGTCATGACACTGAGGAATGTCGAGCCCTCAAAGTCGAATCAAAGCTTTCATTCACCATGGCCACCTCTCCAAGTAAACCAAGAAAGACAAGGTCGAGCCTCTACCTGCTTGGACAACCAACAAGCCTGTGGAGAAAGATCCCAAGTCACATGAATCTAAACCTTTGGCCATTCTCCTTTCCATCCATGAAGCTCTATGGGAGGGGAGTCTAACTCCTTCTAAAAAGCATTTATTAAAGAAGTTAACTTGATGCACAATGCTCCCCTACCAAAAATTGGGGAATCCTGATAACCTTCCCAGGCATTAGATCTCGAAGGCATCCAGACCCCTCACTGTGATGCACTAGTGATCAGCCTTTCCATGGTGAATCAAGAAGTGTGCTGAATCTTGGTAGATAATGGTAGCTCAGTGAAAATCCACTTCCTGGAAGCTTTTGGAGGCCTCAAACTATCCAAGGATAATATGAAACCCACCGGGAACACCATCCAAGGGTTATCCGGGGATTCGGTCCAAATCGAATGAATTGTCACCCTCAACGTGACGGCTGGAAAAGTCCCCACTCTCTAAACTGAAGTCGTGGACTTCATAGTTGATAATGTGAAAGTTGGCTATAATGTCATTCTTGGATGCCCGGTAGCTTTGGCATTCCACGTGAGGAGGAAGTTCCCCATGCCAGCTGGGGTTGGAGAAGTCAAGAGAAGTCAAGAAGTGGCTTGTACGTGCTACACGGTCACAATGGGGGGCTCGGTCCTCCCTCTCAAAGTTTTGGAGCTCCCCAAATAAAGGAACCATTCTGTGTTGTCGATGAGTTAGAAGATATCCCCCTTTCCCAAGAAGACCCATCTCAATGTTTTCAAGTTAACCAAGTCATCTCCCACCAGGTCAAAGAACTGAAATGAAACTTTTTCGCTTGGAGTATTGCTGACATGCCTGACATATCATAACATCTGATCATGCATTGCCTAAGAGTGAACCCATATGTCAAGCCAGTCCAATAAAGCCCCACAAGTTTTCCCTCGATAGGGAACAAGCGGTGAAAGAAGAAGTTAAGAAGCTCTTGGCCGCTCGCTTCATTCAGGAAGTTAGCTGTCCCGAGTGGCTTGCCAACACTATCATGGTGAAGAAGACTAATGGCAAGTGGAAATTTTAATTCAACTTGAACAACCCGAAGGACCCCATTCCTCTTTCTAAGATTGATGCCTTGATCGACACCATGTTCGAATATAAGCTCTTAAGCTTCATGGACTCATTCACTGGCTACAATCAGATCTGAATGTTCTCTCCCGACATCCCGAAGACGTCCTCCATCACTGACCAATGCCTCTATTGTTATCGTGTCATGTCATTTGGACTAAATAATGTTAGAGCCACTTACCAAAACATGAAAGTCTACGTGGATGAAATTCTTCTGAGGAGCCTTACGAGGGAGGGTTATGCGGCCGACCTCCAAGAAGTTTTCAGCATCCTACAAAAGCACAACATGAAGTTGAACCCCTCGAAATGCACCTTCAGGGTCTCTTCAGGAAAGTTTTTTGGGAATTCATGGTTATCCAAAGGGTAATTGAGGCCCACTCAAAGAAAACTCGATCCATACTTGACATGCCTCCCCCGACCCACATCAAAGAGATCCAGAAACTCATAGGGCGCCTTGCCGCTATCGGCTATTTCTCTCCTAATCTATAGAAAAGTGCCTCCCCTTCTACAAAGCCCTCTGAGGTTCATAGGGCTTTGTGTGGGGGGAGCACAGTAGGAAGCCTTCGAGCAGCTTAAGGCCCATTCCTAAGTAAGCCTGAGTCAGGAAAAGTGCTCTATACTATGTGAGAAATGTACTTCATGATGCTGAACTCTGTTATATTTCAAAATGAAGAAGATGTCCTATGCTCTCGTCACGGCCGCCCAGAAGCTCCGCTCTTACTTCCAAGCACACTCTGTTTTGGTCCTCACTGAGCAACCACTCAAGTAGGTGGTATGACGAATTAAGCCAACACGACATCAACTACCAGCCGAGAACGACCGTCAAGGACTAAGCCTTGGCCAAATTCATAGTCGAAAGTACCATCCCAGATTCCCCCAACATAAGCAATGATAGTCCGGCTTACAGTGTCTACGTTGATGGCTCCTTTTGCATTGAAGAGAATGGGGCTAGTGTCATCTTTGTCTCAATTTCTAAGCCTCCAACAACCAGGCCGAATATGAGGCGCTGATTGCCAGCCTCCTCCTAGCTCAGAAAGCAGGGGGCCGAATCAAAGTGTTGGCGACACCCAGTTGGTGCTAAATCAAATATGGGGATAATATGAAGTCAAAGATGATTGCATGATCAAGTACATGTCTCATGTCAAAAATCTCAGGGCTACATTTTGAGAGGTAGAGGTTACTCCCATCCCCCATAAGGAGAATAAGAAAGCAGACGTACTCTCTAAGTTAGCCTCTGCTTCCTTCAAATGACGAGACCACAGTGTGCTTATTCGGGTCCTACTCAAGTCAAGCATCAAAGAGGAAGTGGTCATCACACCTCAAACACCCAGTGACAATTGGATGAAGCTCTTGTTAGATTTCCTTGACAAGGGGATCCGCCCAACAAATTCTAAAGAAGCAAGAAATATCCGTACAAGGGCAGAACGGTACACACTTGTTGAAAGGGTTCTGTACAAGCGCTCCCACATTTTGGTAGACGACAGACCTTTCTTACGATGCCTCAGCACCGAGGAGGCCCATTATGTCTTCAAAGTGGTTCATGAAGTAATCGGCGGCACCCACATAGGCACAAAATCTCTAGTTCGCTCCTCGATGACAGCCATATACCATGTCCACCATTGCACCCCCACCTGAAGTTTTCCCCAGTAAAGCGGGTGCCCCAGATCGACATTCACTCCATGTCAAGTCAGATCCCCTTCACCATGTGTGGAATGGACTTGCTTGAATCGTTCCCTCCCGCAATTGGCTAGAGAAACTTCTTAGTTGTGGCTATCGACTAATTCACCAAGTGGATTGAAGTGGAACCATTGGCCTCCATCACCAAACAGAAGATTGAGCAATTCCTTTGGAAGATCATTTTATGTAGATTAGGAAATACCCCAGATCGTGGTCACCGACAACAAAACTCTATTTGCCACCAAGAGGTTCCGCACTTTTTGCTTTGATCTGGGGATCGAATAGTGCCTCTCTTCCATTTCTCACCCTCAGACCAACAGCCATGCCGAGAACACAAATAAACAGATCTTGATGACCTTAAGAAAAGTCTAGATGAAGTGTCGAATATGCTACGGGTCGAAGAACTCACAAACGTACTCTGGTCCTTCCGGAACATGACAAGGATCCCCACAAGGAAGTCTCTCTTTAACCTCACCTTCATGTTAGAAGCTCTAATCCCCTTAGATTTCAGACTGCCATCCACGCGTGTCCTCTTTTTCAATGGAGAGCAGAACTCAGATGATCTACAAGGCAACCGCGGCCTCGTTAAAGAAGTTTGCGAATAGTCTGCCATATGGAGATAAATCTATCTACAAAGGGGAAAAGTAATACAAAAAGAAAGTTAAGCCGAAGAACTTGAAAGAATGTGACCTCGTCCTACGCAAACTCGAGATTTCTAAGCCAAGCAAGAAGGGGAAACTTGCTCCCAACTGGGAGCGACCATACAAGGTCGCCAAAGTCGTCTGCCCATGAGCTTACCAACTTGAAGACCTGGGGGGCAAGGAGATATCAAGGACTTAGAACGCAAAACATTTGATGAAGTTCAATGATGGTACTTAACACTCTCCACTAGATATTTGTAATAAGACAAATCTTTATAATGTTCAGTACATGTAATAAAGGATACACCAAGGTAGCCACTTAGATTTATTTTTCAATAAAAAATTAGTATTTCTTTCATGATTTCTTGTATAACTCCAAGAATGTAAACAATGAATTTAGTGTCTGGCTCCTCCCCCGAATGACACCAACAATAGCAAGTTCGGAGTCTACCTTATTCCTAAAGCTACTCCAACACCTTGCTAACCCAAAAATAGCAAGTTTGGGGTCTAGCTTATCCCTAGAGCTACTCCCAGAACTCGTTAACTCAAAAATAGCACGTTCAGAGTTTAGCTCGTCCCTAGAGCTACTCCCACAACTCGCTAACCCAAA
This sequence comes from Hemerocallis citrina, assembly GCA_017893485.1. Lineage (NCBI taxonomy): Eukaryota > Viridiplantae > Streptophyta > Magnoliopsida > Asparagales > Asphodelaceae > Hemerocallis > Hemerocallis citrina. Next base: position 21,818,893 of record CM030363.1, read on the forward strand.
AATAGCAAGATCGAAGTCTAATTCATCCCCAGAGCGTCCACAACTCGCTAACTTAAAAAAAATAAGTTTGGAGTTTGGCTCGTTGCTCGAACCGCTCCAACAACCCATTTCCTACAAACACCAAACCACAACATAGAGAAGAAAGAAAAAAAACAAGGCAAAATACACTAGGAAGATTTTTATTCGATAACAACATTCTAGTATAAGTTTGAGAACACTTGGGGATCTTTATTTCATATCAACATTCTAGTAAAAGTTTAAAAGCTAAGTACATCAGGTACTGCAGACAAGTCTGCTAGCTTCTCCGCCTAAATCACCTACGACCTCGGAAGATAGGACACTTCGGTTAAGTGTTGACTCACTTCTTTGCCTCCTCGACGCAGAAGTTCCTCTTGGCTGCCCGAGCTATCCCGAACAAGACATCATACAACCAATTCAGTCTGAACACCACGGTTGCAAGTGTACAACACCCCCTCGGAAGAGGCCAGGCCAAGTGTACAACACCCCCTCGGAAGAGGCCAGGCCAGATGTTCTAACTACTCTGCTCTGTACATCCCCGTGATTACTTGACACCGCTTGGGGGCGTGACATTAGCTCATGGAAAGATACCCCTAGATGGTCCCTACAAAGGCAAGAAGTATTTCGTGTTTGCCGACTCTCAAGCTCCTTTTTCAGATTGTGAGTCTCCACCTCCTGCTCAACCAACAGATCTTTAGGGCAAGCATCCCCAACCGAAACCTTCCCTGATCTGCACCGGTGTGCACTGAATGCCCAGTATGGGTCTCCTTCAATTGTGCAAGCTCCAACCTCTTCTCGAGAAGCACATTCTTTAGGTAGTCCCTCTGTCGTGGCCACAAATAGCAAGCAGCGAAGAGGATTGATCTCGACATCCCAAGGATCCCCTCCGAAGTATATGACCATCTGCCAATAAAGAAAGGGATGGAGTTACTACAACACTAGTGAGTACAAAATATTTAACTTCAACGTTGAGAAAACTCAAGGAATCCAACCAAACACATCCAAAATTTGTACTCATGAAAAAACAGCTGGAACTTGAAGATTTTCATTAAAATGGAAGAAATATACATAGCGGTGGCCAATCCACAATTTGAAAAATTAAAAACTCAAGAAAGAAAAAGGAAGACAGAGAGGATCTGTCAAGGGTCCACCTCGGTTGACCGAGCCACGGGAGCGAGATTATCAGCTACACCTTTCCCCTCTACCCCCACGTCCTTCCCCAGGGCCTCCTCTTCTCTGCCTGTGGGCTTCTCCGCGGCCTCCTCCTCACCCTTCTCCTCATCCTCTTCTTCGGACTCCTCAACCGCCAGCTCCATCCCTAGTTGGAGCTCGACGTAGTACCCCTTCCTGCCGAGGCCGGGGATGTGCTCAACTACATATGTTATGGCCATAGCATAGAATTTCTCCATCACGCTATTGAAATGGGCCTTCGTCTCTGCCTCCTCCTTGGCTACCGCTACCTCCCTCTCCTTCGTGATCTACTCCAACAACTTCTTCCGCTCAACCTCGAACTAGCGAGGAGAGCAGCCTCCCGACTCTTCACTGCCTTGAGCTCCTTGGCATTCTTCTTCCTCTACATCTCAACCCGAGAGGCCTTGTCCTTCTAGGCCTTCTCCTCGGCCCATATCTGCATGACCAAATTGCTAGCGTGGCAAGTAATCTGCAAAAATGAAGATATCAATACTTATTAGTATGGGAAGAATACTAAAACCCCACTACAAGGAGAAGAATTTATCAATATACTGCTGACAATTGGTAGACTTCCACCGTACTGGAAGTGGAAGAGCTCTTGGCTATCTCCGAAGCACCAATCTTGTTCGAAGTCCTCCCCCACCCCCACCCTCCCCCCCCCCCCCCCCCCACACACACACACACGCACACACACAGAGAAAAGGGCCTCCTTTGCCAAAATCTTCCACCTCAACTCTCCACACCTTAAGAGAGTTCACTCAACTTCATCTCTCTTCCTCACTCACCTCTGAGTTAGACTTCGCTTTCATAGGCACGACCCCTCCCCACATGGGGAAAATCCCATGGATCGGACCTCCGAATTACGAACTACTTGCACTTCCAGTGTTTGATCGGGTCAGGGTTATCGATTACTCCTCTTTCCGAACAGGGAGAGAGAAAGAACCAGTTGTCTGCTGACCTTTCCTGATGGAGTGTGAAGTCTCGTTTGTCAAAATCTTCCACCGCAGCTCTCCACACCTGAAGAGAGCTTCACTCAACTTCATCTCTCTTTCTCACTCACCTCTGGGTTAGATAGCCTTCGCTATCATAAGCATGTCCCCTCCCCACATGGGGGGAAATCCCCACGGATCGGAACTCCGAATTATGAACTACTTGCACTTCTAGTGTTTGATCGGGTCAGGATTATCGATTACTCCTCTTTTCGAATAGGGAGAGAGATAGAACTAGTTGTCTGCTGACTTTTCCTGATGGAGTGTGAAGTATCTCCTCCACGCCCTCAAACATGGTTCATTGCAATTATTTTGGCACTGCAAGATGAAGCATGTTAGGTTTCTCCACAAATTCGGCATGAATTGAACTGGATTAAGCTTGTACTAGTTTAGCACCTCCTTCATAAAGAGATGCATGGGTAGGCGCAACCCAACAAGGAAGGCGTTAAAGGGGAAGACACAGTATTCGCTGGACTTCCTCTGGAAAGCCTAATCCTGGGACCTGGTAGAATGTAATACCTCGTATGAGATAGGCCTTGTGGGCTTAGTAATTAATTCATAGTTAGATGGACCTATAGATTTGGTAGTGTGTGTATAGAGCCTATAGAAAGAATAAATTAATTACTATGGAGCCATGGTGTTCATGGTAGGTCGTGGTGACTTAATCCCACAAGGAAGGTGAGTTAGGATTGTATATGTATATATTAGATTTCCTATGATCAAGAGGCACCAACTAGTTATGACACCTTTTAAGAAGCAGCCTGTGATGGGCAGTTGTTAGAATTTGTTTGAGCGAGGCTCGGAGCGTTACAAATGGTATCAGAGCCGACTTTCGACACTGATTGTGGATAAGAGTGGGTGAGATGTAAGCCGTGCTGAGAACAGTATGCTGGTAGAGAGACCATAGGCTGACGCTACCAGGATACTCCACTCCACATCGGCTAGAAAGACGATCCTGTATCATCTTGCGGGTCCCGGACTTAGCGAGGATGTTGAGTTCTTAAAGTGGGGTGTATGTAATACCCCGTATGAGATGGGCCTTCATAGTGGACTTAGTAATTAATTCATTGTTAGATGGGCATATAGATTTGGTAGTGTGTGTATAGAGCCTATAGAAAGAATGAATTAATTACTATGGGGCCATGGTGTTCATGGTAGGTGGTGGTGACTTAGTCCCACATGAAAGGTGAGTTAGGTTTGTGTGTGTATATATTAGATTGCCTATGATCAAGAGACACCAACTAGTCATGACACCTTTTGAGAGGAAGCCTGTGGTGGGCAGTTGTTAGAATTTATTTGAGCGGGGCCTAGGGTGTTACATAGAAGCAACTTATACTCGGAGGAAATCCCAAAAGCAGCCATGATCTTCATCTGGTCTTCTTCGTAAGGGTCATCTTGACGTGGTCGCCCTCGTAGATGGGATAAATCTCTGGGTTGTCGTATATGTTTTTGAACCGCAATTAATCCTCCAAGTCTTCAGGGTATTAGCGAACAAAGAGAGGAGTGTGAGGAGAATTAGGTCTATCAAAGAGGTTTCCCCTTTTCTCTCTCGTCTCGACTATCTCCACTACCATGACCAAAGAACCAACCACCTCCTTCCCTTTCTCCCTCTCTGAGGGGCGAGCTTGACAAAGTGAGAGCACTTCCTTCTCGTCACGATCTGAAGAGGAGGCGGAGCTACCCGATTGTACCCTAGACTTGGACTACTTAAATTATTATAAAATTATATGGCTAATCGACTGTGAATTTCAACGGAAAAGTAGCCAGAACACTCCTCGAAGTTGGACTCTAGAGCTAGAAGCTCTAGTGTATAGAGCGAAAGAGAATATTGAAAATGAAGAGCAGGGGAATTTATAGAGAAAAAATAACTACGTCCTCTCAATAATTGTGTTGCTGATATGGGGCAATCTTTACCATCCAATCAAGCTGACGTGGCACAATCCTAGTTGTCCGATCAAAATGACATGGAGCAATCCCAGTCAGTCAAAATAGATGATGTAGAACAATTCTAGCCATCCGATTCGTCTCGAGATTCATGCAATAAGCCCCTTAGTGTTATTTTTGTCTTCCGAGGAGCTCCATGCTTTCGACCATTTATGACCATTCGTTTGTCTCAAGATTTATGAAATAAGCTCCTCAGTATCATTTTTATCGTCCGAGGAGCTTGATGCTTTCAATCATTTTTTGACCGTTCGATTCACCTCAAGATTCGTGTGACAAGCTCCTCGATGTCACTTTTGTCGTTCGAGAAACTCGACGTTTTCGACCTTTTCTGGCTGTTCGATCTACCTCAAGATTCGCTTCTAAGCTATTCGGTGCCACTCCAACTCCTCGATGCCACCCACGCTCCTCGGTGCCACCCAAGCTCCTTGACAACACTCAAGCTCCTTGACACCATTTTTATCGTCCAAGGAGCACAACGCTTTTAGCCCACATCCAACACAAAATTCACTGCCACCTAATGCAGCATTCTGATCTCCTAAAAAAATGTGCTTCTTTTTATTTTTAATTAAAATTTCAAAAAAATAATTATAAATTTAGAAATTTTAATTAAAATTTCTCAAGCTCCTTGGCACCATTTTTATCGTCCTAGGAGCACAGCCCTTTTAGCCCACATCCAATAGTATGTTTGCCACAAAACCTGCTGCCACCTAATACAGCCTTCTGATCTCCTCAAAAAATTCTCTTCTTTTTTATATTTTAATTAAAACTTCTGAAAAATTATTATAATTTTAGAAATTTTAAATTTAAATTTTCAAAAATTATAATATATATTGCAAAATTAAAATACATTTTTTAAAAATAATTATGAATTTTTAAAAAAACAATGAGTGTGGAGAAATCAATTAGAGGTCCCAAAAAATAGTTACTGCGGCCAGAAGCTCCTAACAAGACTAGGTGTCACCCAATGTCATTCATCCTCTCATGTTTATCCGAAACATAATGAACTACTCCTCAAAGGATGCGACATGAGTGGGAACCTTGCAAGAGTTCGGTTCAGATTACATGCAAGAATGGAACTCAAAAGGCTGCCACATTCGCTTGCAATGCTGGCATCCACCTTCAGTTGCTCGAGCCTTGCAGCTTTTCAAATGCCGAACTAGCGACCCATTCACCTTTGTTAGAAGTGAGTGTTTTAACACCATTTGATGAACCAATTTTGAGGAAAAATTTGAGTAAGATCCACTATATATTAGTGAGAGATCTTTATAGATTTTTGTTCTCCTTCATGAGTACAATAAAATCATATATTTACTGGCTCAAAACAGTTATGGGGTGAATAAAAAATTATTTCCCTAAGTGAGCTACTTGATGAGAGAAAGTGGGTTTAGAAACTTTAGTCCCACATCGGAAAAATCTTGAGAACTAAAAGGGTATAGATAATAACATGTTACTTAGATTTTTTAAAAAGTAAGCTAGAAGGCTGTCTCTCATGTGTGCAAGGGTGGAGTGAAAATCTTAGATTGGATTACATGCGGCTTGTGTGTGCACCTGCATGTCCTACGGACATGAATACTGGACCAGCTGAACCCTGGTTTGTGAGACTATTTTTGTCTCAGTTTTTATTTTCCCAACCTGCCAAAATAAATGCTGCAAATGGTCACATGTTTTGAAACTGACGAAGCGGTTGTGTGCTTTTCATTTTGCATTCATTCATCAGTTTCCTTAGAATACCTATAAACTGATGCATCTTCCTCTCATTCTACACACTTGAAAATATTCAAACAGAAATCCTTTGCGGTCCTTCTTTGTTCTGGTGTTCTCTTCAGTCGGTTATAGAAATCTACGCTTCATTCACTTCTCATGGAGTTCAACGTGGTGCTGCAGTTGATGCTCCGCAATCCTTGGAGAGACTTGGTTTAATCTTTATTACTGTTTACTTAATTTCTATATATATATTCGTAATGGTTTCAATCTTCTCTTTTTACTTTTCTGCTTTTTTACCTCTCGATCATAATATTTTCTTACAAACTTTTCTACACTTGCAAGCTGGCTAGCCACATTTTGCCGTGCACTCTTTCAGCACCTTGTTGCGGGGCCCAATTGTTCGACACCCTGAATGATGACTTACAGGAGCTTTATACTTTCTTGAAAGACGCAAGAACAAGATGTTTTTGGAATTAGCGATTGCACTACAACAAACTTCCTTGGGGGTGGTTTGGTTGGTTGTAAAAGAAATCAATAGAGGAAGAAACACTGTAGCGAAAGTAATTCATTGGATTAGATTTCTTAAAATAGCTTTGGTTGAATGTAGATTTACTGTAGCAGAAATGAAAGATTAGCTTTGTTTGAGTTGTAAAAACAAGGTAGCGAAAGTAATTTAAAACAATTTTTTAACTTTTTGTTTCACATGTAATTAATCTTAATTAATTAGGCTGAACCCCTAATCTTAATTAAAATTAATTTCTAATCTTAATTAAGCTAAATTCAAAATTAATTAAGATAATCTTTATCCGAAATTAATCCCTAATTTTAATTAAGCTAGATACGAAATTAATTAAGATAATCTTAATCCAAAATAATCCCTAATCTTAATTAAGCTAAACCCAAAATTAATTAACCACACTAATTAATTAATCCCTAATTAATTAAGAAAATTTTAATAAAAACTAATATGTTAAGCACTAATTAAGAACAGCTTAAAATTAATTAATTAATCCCTAACTAATTAATTAATTTCCTTTAGCAGCCAACTAAAAGCTGTGGTACTTTTAGTCCCACATCGGCCAAGGAGATAGGAGAGAGATGGTTTAAATAGAGTTTTGTTTATTTTAGAGAAGACAAAAACAAATTGAGAAGTGGAGAGAGAGAGAGAGTAAAGAAAATAAATTATTACTATAATGTAAACATTCTACTACACCCAACCAAAGTACTACTACAGTGCTCCCCTGTAACACCCCGCATGGTTATTAATTTTAATTGAGGAATTTTTAGATATATTATATATTCTGAACCCGATAAGATGTATTCGGGATATTTTCTCAATTAACTTTTGTATATTATTTCGATTGTTTAAACGAAACAATCTTTTGAGAAACAGTATTTTTATAAAATATATTCTTATGTTTTACAAATAGATTTTTTTTTTGATGTATGTATATATATGTATGCATATTTTGATTGGATTGTATATGATGTAAATACAAGAATACTTGTATGTATTTTTATATGTATATATTTATATAAATTTGTATGTATATATATTTAATTAAATTGTAATGAATTGGATTTTATACTTGAATATGTATATATATTATGGTAGGATGTAGAATAATCACACACAACCAAGAGTTCACTTTTTTGGATCATGATGATCAAACAAACCAATAGTGGAGATTATCCAAGAGCACATAACCCACTTCTTCATTCAAATATTGAATGTTCTAGGGTTCTAAGTGATTAAATCCTCCACTCTCCACCTCATTATCTTCCCTTCCCCATTTCCACCGACCTACACCTCACCCCTCCCCATTCATATGGCAGCCGAAACCCACCCCACCCCATCCTCACTCTCTCCATTTCCAATTTCATCTCATGTCATTTCTAAACTCCATCTTCTTTTTCTTCTTCTTCCACTTCTTCTATTATCAAGAAAAAGAGATAGAAGTGAGAAATAAGAAAGAGAGAAAGAGAGTTTGATTTCTTTATAGGTTCTTGGAGCAATAAGGAAGAGAAGACATAGCAAGAAGGTGCTAGCATCAAGGAGTTTATTTTCATCAAAAAAGCTTCATTTGTGGGTGTTTTCTAAACTCAAACTTGTTTTAATTTTGTTTAAGATAGATTTGAACAATTCTTGAATGCTTGATGCTTGCTGGAATGCTTGTTTGGTCATGTTGAGTTGAGATATATATAACTTGGTATAGAAGTGCAAGAATTTACAAAATGAGCATAAGGACTTGTATATGTAGACAATTTTGTAACTTGGTGATACGATAGAAGTTTGACCCCAAAATTTTACTGGAGGTTTTTGATGATGTTAGTAGCAAGATTGAATCATTTCACAATTTTCGGATTTTATTTGAGGAGTTTACGAATTTCGTTTCCGAAATCATCAAAAAAGAAGAAAGCTACAGTTTTTGTAAACAACGAGTCGAGTTCAAAAATTCATAACTCGAAATCTATAAGGAATATTGAGTTTAAATTTGAAATGGAATTATCTGTATATGTTAGTAACATTTATTCCAAATTTCTGAATTTTTGGAATTTGTTTTACTATATTTACAAGATTTTATCGTCGACTGGGTAGTCGCAAAAAATGCATCTGTTTGGATAAAATAGTGAACTTTGAAAATTCATCTCTCTCAATTGGTTTGGAATTTTGAGATAAAATTTTATATGTAGTATCTTGTATATTGCTATTCCTATTTTATCAGTTTGAGAATTTTTGGAGAACATTTGGTACCCAATTTGATCGATACAAAACAGCACAGCAAAAAGGAGCAACTGCAGCCTGTGTTTATGATGGCTGAGATTTGTCCCATGTTTGAAAACTTATAAGTCTCAATTGGTATAAATATTGAAATGGAATTTGATATGTAGCATCTCGTATATGTCTACGACTAGTGTGCAAAAATTGAGAATTTCTGGAGAAGGTTTAATACCCTATTTGATCAATTCAAAACATGGAAGCATAAGGGTGGAGTTGCTATTTGGCTGATTTTTTACCGATGTTCAAAAATTCATAACTTGTCGAATATTTGAAGTTAGTAGCTAAAATTTTAGAATGTTGTTCTCCTACATGTCTAGTTATTCTCTGCAAAATTTGAGAATGTTTGAAAAATATTTGGTACCTAATTTTATCAATGGAAAACAGGACAGCGAAGGAGTTGGAGCTGCAGTCTGTGTGTGTTTTCGCTGAGTTTTGATCCATGTTCAAAAATTCATATCCCCTAGAGTACTTGGAGTTAGGAGCTTAAAATTGAGATTAATGATCTCTTATATGTATAGTACATCTCAGTCAAATTTGAGAATTTTTGGAGCTCATTTGAAGCATTTAAGAAATTTTGCAAGAAGATGCAGCGAATAGGAGAAGCTGCTGTTTTGGGCTGAATTTGATCAATGTTCATAAATCATAACTCCTAGGATATTTGGAGTTAGGAATTGAAATTTTGGAATATTGTTCTCATATATGTCTAGATAAACTCCACAAAATTTGAGAATTATTGGACGAATTCTAATGGTTCAAACACTTGCTAGTTGTAGCCTTGTTTTAAGGGCTGGCTGTGTTTTTAAGCTGAGAATTACCTTATATTCATAATGCTATAACTTCTTGTACACTTGGAATTTGAGAAAATGATCAACTAGAGAGTTGTAGCTGAGACTCATATCTTTCGATAGAACCCAGGATCATGTGATTCCGATTAGTGGATAAATTGTTATAAATTTTTGAAGATGCAGTAGCAGGATGTCTGTGAACTACTTGTGCTGATTTGAGATATTTGAGTATTATTTTCCTTTTTAGCACTCAATTTGGGATATAGAAGTGTTCCTAAATACTTAAAACTCTTGAGTGAGTCATGTTTAAGTGGGAAATGAGTTGTGCTGAATGTGGATGGCATTTTTGACCAAATGTTAAGGGTTGTCGAGTTTGTATACTCGGATAAAGCCAATCAATGATGGTTAATGAATGTTCTGGTCAATTATTTAACTCGTCTAGAACGTGTTGATGCCCTAGGTCTGTCAATGACTGGATATTAGTAGTTTGTGTTTGTTTCACCTCATTTGCCAGGTATAGGGCACTCCCTTGGACGCCAGTGTACTGCTCGCTGAGGGTCACGGGCCGGGGTATGGGTCGAGGACCTACAGAGGTTTTGGCAATCGAGGATTGTCGATTCACCGTGTTGGTTATTGTTGACAGACTCGTTTGGGCTCAATCGTTTAGATGTTATGTGTAACATCCTGAATTTTCAAATATTTAAATATAAAAAAATTTATTTGTTCTCACATATTTTGCACGTGCAAATTAAAGTGTATTTTTTGCTTTAAAAAAAATCGTCATGAACAAATATTTTCATTTTCCCTTTTAAAAAACCTATTATTATCTCTTAGACCTAATAGTCTAATTCTAGCCCATTTAAAATTAATTAATTAATTAATTAATTAAAGAGCCCATGAATTTTAGCCCACCTAATTAGCCCATTAGTTAATTCTAATATTAATTAAGACAACTTGTAGGGTAGACATGATCATGTAACAAATAAATAAACAATTAATAAGTGTACAAACTTAAACTAGTGTGCATATAGAGACATGTGCATTGCACATGCACGTGCAATGCAATGAGAAGACTTGGCCGGCCTTACACTTGGAGAAATGGAGAGGTGGAGAAGTGGTTATGTGAAGGTGGGTGGTTCTTCTAACTCCCAAATGAATCTAAACCCTCCATCCCAACTCATCTCAACCCTTCATTTTGTCTTGAATTGTGTATAAATAGCCCTATTAGTCTTTCATTTCTCTTTGCACTTAGAAATTTCAAAGAGAAAGATAGAATTTGTGTAAGAGAAAAGATAGAGTTGTGTGAGAAAAAGGTTGAGTGTTTGTATGGGAGTGCTCTTGCATCTTGGGTGGCCGGTGAAACACCTCGAATTCCAAATAAGACCGAATTCGAACTTCCACGGGATCTTTACACTTCTCTTCGTACAATTTTACAAGGAAATTTAAACTTTTATTACATCAGAGTTACATCTTGAATTACATTTAAACAACGGAAGTCATTTACAATAATTACAAGAATATAATGTACAACACTTGAAACATCCTTTAAGCAGCATGCATACTTAATCTTGTCAATCGCTATGTGTTTAGTCCTTAATTATTTGAATCATGAATAAAATCAACTCCTAGAGTTAGCTCTTTCCTCTGTACCGGTCTTAATCAACAATATGACCAACTTGGTCTTTCATCTCAATAGTTCATCTCAAAATAATTTATTCACTTGCCGGTAATAGGACTTAACTACCATCTAGTTCAAAATATCATTTCATGTTCATAAATTGAGTATTCACACTCATCAATATTTTCATAAGTCATCATGATTTTCACCATTTCAATTCATGTATTATTTTTTCACAATAATGAGACAAGATAATTTCATTTCACAATTTCTTGAATTACATATTTAATCTCATAAATTTTTTTTTGCATTCACAAGTCTAAAATCTCATTTATATAACCCAAGCGAAATTATCCACATTTGTATTAAATCTCGAATTCTCAAAATAACCTCACATAATTTTTCTTAAAAAAGAAAAATACATATTGCTTCAATTGTCCGAACAATACCCTTATAATCTCTTTAATTTCGATCTACAATTTCCTAATCAATCAATAGAATTTTCCTTGATAAGTTCAAATTTATCTCAGGATAATTAACCTAATTTTTATAAACTAATTTCACAAAGGAAATCATTAAAAAATATTCATTTTCCCAAAAAAAAAAATCAAAAATAAAACCTTGGCCGAAGCCAGGTTTCGAACCCGCACCAACATCAGCAGCATGCGCTACAGTAACGTTACTGTGACACAGCGGCTGACCAAAGGGGACAAGGCGCCCACGTGATACAAGGGGATCTCAATTCTTTTATACTCAGGGTTCGGTATTGGGCTATTTTCAAAGAAAAAAAAATAAAGAGTTTATGCCAAGATTCGAACCCGTGACCTCCTACTATAGTGACATTTTTAATTTTCACCCAATGACCAGAATGGACAGAGTGACTCACCCGTAGAGAAATATTTCCAATTTGTTTTGTACAAGACTGTAGTTATTCTAGTTTGTTTTAAAAAAAACTCATTTCTTCAAAAATGTAATTTGTTCCTATTAAAAACTAAATAAATTTCTGATTCAAAACAAACAGTAAGTTGGGGATTTTTAAAGCCATTAAATTCTCATTTCTCATATAGAGTATCTCTCTTTTTATTCCTACAATTGTACATGAAAAAAAAATCACATAATGTTCTATTAACCATTTCTTTTCAAAGAGAGATTTTTTTTTTGATTTCTTTCAATCATAAATTAGTTCTTCTTTATTAAACTAAAGAGTTTTTCTTCTTTCTTTTTGATTAACACACAAATTGACGACCTCTTGAATTTGGCCTAAATAATAAAATGTCCATTTCTCTCAACAATTAACATACAACTTTAGAATTATTTAGTATCAATCACACTAATCATAAATAAGCATAATTTACTAATCAATCTTATTTTGATAATATAGAGATTCTTACAATTTGTATTTTTCACATAAGCACACTTCTTAAAATTGCACTTTTCCCATAAACGCAAATATTTCGACATGGAGAAACATTTATTCTAATTTAGAATGCTAGATTAATATCAAAATATCACAACAACAAACATACCATTCAATCAATTTCACTTAGTCATTTCATGCAATTTCACATATGTTCCATTTTTACCTTAATCATGGTATTAACAAAGAGCAATATTTTCATCTATCTATTCTAGCATGATTAGCACACAACTTAGCATGATACTACTTAGAAGTTAGAAAAAATTGCCCACCTTATTTGGAGAGAAACAAATGTACTCCTAAGAACTCCTAGATTGAACAAAAAGAGGCCTTCTCCTCCTAGTTTGAGCCACCATGAGTCGTCTCCTCCTAGCCTTGAAGCAAACCCGAGCCTCCCTTGCTCCTTGAAGAAAAACCGGCCACCAAGGTGATGAAGAACACACAATTGCAACTCTCAATCTTTTGAACTCACTAATCTCTCAATCTTTTACTCTCTAATTGTATTTCTTTATCTTTCTCTTTTGATGTAGATTAGGCGTAAGTATACTAAGGGAGGGGGGGGGGGGGGGGGGGGGGGGGGGTATTTATACAAATTTTTAGTGTGAATGGAAGGCTAGGAGTAGATCAAGTGAGTGGTTAAGGATCAAGGGCCTAAATGAATTAGGGAGTTGCCATAACTTCCCAACATGGAATAACCACTCCTCCACTTCATCCACTCTCCCTCTCCACTCATGCACAATCCGGCCAATGCTTAAGGGTGTACTTTGCACACTCTAGTGCATGCACGTGCTATCCTAGTGTCCCCCACTTACAAGTTGTACATGTTAGTTTAATTAATTGCCTATTATTTGAGTCTACACTACAAGTTAGGCTAAAATAATGAAGAATTAAATTACTTGGGCTTATTAATGGGCCAAGAGACCATGGGTTCTACTAATTTAATTAATTAATTAACTAATGTGGGCTACAAAGAGACAAATTAGGCTTAGGATTAAATTAGGCTTTCTAAAAAGAGAATAAATGGGGATTACTAGTTTATGAAATATTTTTAGAAAAATGCATGCATAAATTGCATGTGCACAACACGTAAAATCAAACAACTTCAAATATAAATAAGATTTGAAAATACAGGGTGTTACAGAACTCACTCCTTAGAATAGTTCCGTCCTCGGAACTATACTTAAGGGCGAGAAAACATGAATACAACAAAGAGATAGAAAAGAAAAGGAAAGAAGATACAAATCAAACAAAGAGCTCAGGGTGATCCTTCATCATCCTCTCCTCAGATTCCCAAGTGGCCTCTTCAACCAACTGGTTTCTCCAGACTACTTTGACCATCGGTATCGTCTTGTTCCTCAAGACTTTCTCCCGGGTGGCATCTTCAACCAAAAAGATACAAAAGAAAAGGAAAGAAGATACAAATCAAACAAAGAGCTTAGGGTGATCCTTCATCATCCTCTCCTCAGATTCCCAAGTGGCCTCTTCAACCAACTGGTTTCTCCAGACTACTTTGACCATCGGTATCGTCTTGTTCCTCAATACTTTCTCTCGACGATCGACAATCTCAACCGGAAGCTCAGTGTAACCCAGATCCAACTGCAAACCCTCTGGCACTTCGGGCAAATGATGACTCGGATCTGGAATGTACCTTCTCAGCATAGACACATGAAAAATATTGTGCACCTGAGACAACTCTTCCGGCAACTCCAATCGGTAAGTAGTTTTCTCAATCTGCTTCAATATCTTGTATGGGCCTATGAATCTCGAGGATAATTTTTCGGCTCTGCCGAAGCGAATCACACCCTTGTTTGGTGAAACCTTCAAAAAGACAAAGTCACCAACCTCAAACTCAAGGTCCCTCCTCCGGTTGTTTGCATAGCTCTTCTGCCTACACTGAGCATCCACCAACCTCTTCCTGACCAGATCAATCTTTTTAGAGGTATGTTGTACAATCTCAAGCCTAAACATCTGCCGCTCCCCAACTTCAAACCAACAAACAGGTGTCCTGCACTTCCTGTCATACAGAGCTTCGTACGGTGCCATCCCAGTACTAGTCTGAAAACTATTGTTGTAGGCAAACTCCACCAGAGCTAAGTGCCTTTCCCAACTGCCTCCAAAGTCTAGTACACAACACCGAAGCATGTCCTCAAGAATGTGGTTGACTCTCTCGGTCTGCCCATCGGTCTGAGGATGAAAGCAGTGCTGAAATCTGTCTTGGTACCCAATGCTGTCTGAAGACTCCTTTAGAAATGCAAAGTAAACCGCGCATCTCGATTAGACACAATGGTTAACGGAACACCATGAAGCCTGACGATCTATCCAACATACAGCTCAGCCAACTTGTCCATAGACGAAGTGAGTTTCATCGCCAAGAAGTGAGCGGATTTGGTTAGTCGATCGACTATGACCCAAATCGCATTATTGCCCTTTGAACTCTTGGGCAAGACCGTGATGAAATCCATACTAATGTTATCCCACTTTCATTCCGGAATAGGTAACGGTTGCAATAGACCTCCGGATTTCTAAATCTCGACTTTGACCTGCTGACAGATCTCACACTTTGCCACAAACTCGGCCACATCCCGCTTCAAACCTGACCACCAGAAATATTGCTTGATGTCCTTATACATCTTGGTACTCCTAGGATGTACAGGCAAAAGAGTAGCATGCGTCTTCTGAAGAATGCTCTCCCGCAATCCTACTTGATCCGGAACACATAGCCTCTCTCCAAACCACAACACTTCATCCCTGATCTGAAACTCTAACAACTTGCCAGCACCAACCTGCCCCTTCATCTTCTGAATCTCTACATCTTCCTTCTGACTTGTGATAATCCTTTCATTCAGTGTTGGTTGGAGTCTCAACTGAGCTAAAGATGATTCCAAGCCTTGCAGAACAACTTCAATATCAGCCCAATCCAACTCCTCTGCAAGCTGCCTCTAGTTGTAATCAAACTAGCTAGACTGCTCTTGCGGCTAAGTGCATCAGCAACAACATTAGCCTTCCCAGGGTGGTACTTAATCTCAGGACGAATGTCCTCAAGTACTTCCAGCTATCTCCATTACCTCAAATTCAGATGCTTCTGCTGATAGATATACTTCAAGCTTTTATGGTCTGCGTACATGTTCAACTTCTCACCATACACGTAATGTCTCCATTGTTTTAAGACGAAGATAATCGCAGCCAACTCTAAATCATGAGTTGGATAATTCTTCTCATGCGGTCTTAGTTTCCTAGACTCATAAGCGATCACTTTTTCTTCTTGCATTAAGACACAACCAAGCTCAGGATGTGAAGCATTGTGGTAGAAATCATACTCAACACCTGCTCCAGACAAAGCTAAGATAGGTGCAGTAGATCAGCTTCTCTTTCAACTCCTGAAAGCTTGCCTCACATGCTCAGTCCATTTGAAGTCCACATTCTTCTTGGTCAGACCAGTGAGTGGCACGACTATCTGAGCATAGCCCTGAATGAACCTCCTGTAGTATCTCATTAGCCTAAGGAAACTCCTGATTTCCTTCACTGTAGTGGGCCTTGCTCAATCCTTCACCGCATCTATCTACTGCGGATCAGTTGCCACTCCCTTCTTAGAAAGGATGTGACCTAGGAATGCCACCTCAGATTTTCAGAAATCGCACTTGGACAACTTGGCATACAACTCATGCTCCTGAAGCTTCCTCAAAACTGCTGCCAGATGATCCGTCTGCTCCTCTTCCGACTTGGAGTACACAAGAATATCGTCGATAAACACCACGACAAAAAAATCAATAAACGGCCTTAGAACTCTGTTCATCATATCCATGAAAATTGCAAGTGCATTCATCACTCCAAATGGCATAACTAAGAATTCGTAATGCCCGTGTCGAGTTCTGAACGTAGTCTTATGCACATCTTCAGCTTTTACTCGAACTTGATGGTATCCTGATCAAAGATCTATCTTGCAGAAAACAGCTGCTCCTTGTAGATGATCGAACAAGTCATCAATTTGTGGAATAGGATACTTGTTCTGAACAGTGACCTTATTCAACTTTCGGTAATCGATGCACATCCTCATCGAACCATCCTTCTTCTTTACCAACAGCACCGGTGCTCCTCAAGGCGATTCACTCGGTTGAATAAAGCCTTTCTCCATCAGTTCCTCAATCTGCCGTTTGATCTCATCCTTCTCCACAGGCGCCATCCTATACGGTGCCTTGGAAATAGGTGCACTCCCTGGCTGAGTAGTGATGCTGAACTCTACATCACGATGCGGGAGTAACCCAGGCAAATCTTCCAAGAACACAGTCGGGTAATTCCGAACCACTGGAATTTGCTGCACCTCTACAAGAACATCCCTCTTCTTGCTGATAGCAGCAACCAAGCCTGAACATCTACTCTTCCCTTGGAAAGTGACTTCAGGTCCACCTGGAGCCTTCACTGTTACTTCTTTGGTCTTACACTCGATGCTTGCATTGTACACCGACATCCAATCAATGTCATTGATAATATCGACTCCCAAGACATTCAGCTCGATCAGGACAATCCCGAAAATTCTATCTCCAATCTCGATCTCGCTGTCTACATAGTACCGATCAGTGGTTAAAGTCTCTCCTGATGGAGTAGCTACTACTAAAACCTTGCCTGGAAATATTTTTGGTTCGACTCCCAAAACTTTAGCAAACTTAGGTGACATAAAAGTATGAGAGGACCCAGTATCGAACAAAACAACAGCTTTCTTTCCATTCAAATAAAGTTCTCATGTTATATAACACACACTCGTTACATAACAGTTCACTATAAAAGTAGGAAAAGAGAAACAACAGAAAACACTCTTAAACATCCTCCCTCGTACCAATGATGACGTGATCCACCTCATCAGCGTCAGCTTCAGTCAAGGTAAATACTCGCCCCTGCTGGTACGACTTCTTCCCGGCCTGCTGAGTTGGTCCCTTTCGGACGACATCCTGCAACTTAGGGCACTGGGATCGGTAGGGACCTGTCTCACCACAGTTGTAGCAATGTACCACCGGAGGTCTCACCCACGCATTCCCGGGTCTTCCTGCCACACTGACCGCGTTCGCCCCAGTCGGTATGAACCTTTGGGCCGGCGGCTGTCCCCTGACATTTTTAGCAACTGCGGGCCTCTTCTCCACATTCCAGTTGTTCCTACGATTCTGAACAGTATAAAATTGCTCCATGTCTGCCTCAGTAGTTGCAGCTCGTTTGACCAACTTGTCAAACCTTCTGATACCAAGGGGTATCATCCTGGATCTCAGACTTGGCCTCAAGCCAAGCTCGAATTTTCGAGCCTTCTTTGCCTCGTCCATTACCAATTCGAGAGCATACCTCGAGAGCTGATTGAATCTTGTCTCATACTCCCTTACGAACATGCCGCCCTGCTGCAGCGCTAGATCCTTCTTCTCCTGGACGTCTGATGGAAAATAATGACTTTGGAATTCCTCCAAGAATTCCTCCCAGCCAAGGACAATATCTCCCATCGTCCGCTTCATCGACTGCCACCAAACAGCCGCATCATTCTCAAACTACAACGCCGCCAACTTCACCTTACTGCCCTCCGGAGTTTCCATGACCTCGAAAATAGTCTCGATCTGTCGGATCCAATTGTCAGCCACGTCAGGGTCTGACTTCCCCTCAAACACTGGTAGTTTCATCCGTTTGAATGATTCCACGAGTTTGATTGCTTCGGGTACTGAATTCACAGGCACCCTCCCTTGGTTCTGATTCATGACAACGGCATTGAGTGTCTGATAGACCGTCGCTAACTCCGTTTCCAATTCCAGACCTTCTCCATTTTGAGCTCCTCTTCTAGCCATATTCTGATGCAAAAGATCCATTAAATTCAAAGTATAAAATATGAATCTAAATCAACCCTTCATTTCATTGAATTTCAAACTTTATACATTCGAATTTAAAATATTTCTGACATCAAATGAAAGCAGTAAGAAGATACAACGGTCTAGTTCCTACGATTCCTCTTAACTTCACGAAGCTCTTCCCGTAGTTCCTTCACTTCCTCCGTCAGTACATCGTACATGTTTTTCCTCTTCTCGAGTTCCCAAACACGATGACTGAGAGTGGCAATGCTCTCCTTGCACTTCGCACACTGTGCCTGCAGCAGCTCTGCTCTCTCCTTTTGAGTTTCTACCTGCCTCTAAAGAGACACAATGAACATACTCGGAACTAGTTCTTCCTCATCGGAGGAATCATCAGATGAATTCGGAGGTGGAGTAATCTCTCGGGACTCAGGCCATTCCTCTTCGAATTCTTTGGGATCCTCTTCGTCTGAATCAGCTTGCCCGGGTAGTAATCCTCCTCAACAATATGCCAGTCATCATCTCCAGCTGGGTCAAAATGGTCTGCCATCTTAGAGAAAGGAGAAGAAGAAGCATAAATCATAGAGCAACACAAATGTAAGTAACTTACATTTAAATCTCTAGACTCAACACACACTCTAATGTCCACTTCTAGGGTGTCGTTCCTTATAAATTTGTACTACTTGGAAGCGTGGCTCTGATACCACTCTGAAACACTCCGAATTCCAAATAAGACCGAATTTAAAGTTCCACAAGATTTTTACACTTCTCTTCGTACAATTTTACAAGGAAATTTAAACTTTTATTACATCAAAGTTACATCTTGAATTATATTTAAACAGCGGAAGTCATTTACAATAATTACAAGAATATAATGTACAACACTTGAAACATCCTTTAAGCAGCATGCATACTTAATCTTGTCAATCTCTTAATCCTGCATAGAAACTGTGGGCTCATCGGTTCATTCAAATGACGCAAGGATATAAAACATCAATTTTCTCCGACTTAGAAAACACACACTTGTAACAAACAAAACTACGGAGACTATCCTATAGATGTCGTGTTGTGGTGTGCACGTAGTCCTTAATGTAGTGGTTATGTTATATGACACTAATGCGCACTTGTTCGGATTCTATGCATCCCATACTACATAGATCCGAGGGCAAGCCCTTAATCGTTCTTCATTTTATAGGATTCAATCCCTCGCCATGACTTAAACTACTACAGTAACTACGGTAAGTATCTTAGATGTTCTATGAACTACGAGCCCATGTCCACACAATCTGGAGGGGAATCCCACTCACTGACATGACGCATCATGCAAGCAATCTAGGACAATTCAGCCTTCGTCGTGGAACGATGGCATCACCCGTAATCACCAAACATCCCACAAGCGTCGCCACCGAGACGATAATTCTGGAGTAGTGCTCACGCCGTGTCTTGACGCATCAAACAGGCAATCTGTGAATCACTCTCACACCGCCAATCTGATGCCGCTATTCCCACTAGCGACCTATGTTTTAACTTTTTTTGAATTTTTTGTTTGCTGTCGCTATTCCCACTAGCGACCTTAGTATAATGAGATCGTTGATGGGATTAGCGACCTTTAATGAGTTGTATTCTAACACTTAGCAAAATCTAGAGAGCTTTTGCTCTCTGAAAAATGACAATCAATTTATTTTTAAAACTAAGATCGCTATTCAGAACAGAGGCCTTTATTAACTAAGGTTGCTATTCCGAATAGAGGCCTTAGTTGTATGACTATTTTGCAAATTTTACAAAGAAGAAGTAGATTGTGTTTCCTACTGAGGTCGCTATTGGGAATAGCGATCTCAGTTTTAAATTTTTAGGGAAAACTTTTTAGGAATTGCTAAATGTCTCAATACATTTAATCGAGCCGACTAATCTGATTATACTAAGGTCGCTAGTGGGAATAGCGACAGCAAACAAAAAAATCAAAAAAAAATTAAAACATAGGTCATTATTCCCAGTAGTGACCTCGAAATGAAGACGCCGCTATTGAAAATAGTGGCCGCTGCTGACGTGGCACAGAGTAGCCCAAAAGCGCTAATAGTTGGGCAACTAGCCCAAAAATGCAAATACTTTCAAAAAGTGGCCTATGACGGCTGATATGGCTAAAAATAGGATTAAATCGGGGCCGTTCAAATCGAACACGAATCTTAAAGCTCAGGGGTAAAACGGTAATTTCACATACTAACGGGTCTGAAGTTGAAACTGGGTCTTTATTCAAAGCCCAATAACCCATGAACGGATCTGTCTTACTGGGTGCGGGTTTCAACCCGCAACGAACCCAGTCCAGCCGGATAGAATTAGGGTCCCTGCTTAATACTAATCAACGGCCCTGATTCACATTTATCCTTTCACTGAGAATTAGGGATTACATTCCTAATCTGATCACAGGGATTACATTCCTAATCTGATCACAGGAATTTCATTCCTAATCTGATCCCAACGGCGACTATAAATACCCCACATCCACCACCATTAAGAAATAATCAATCTTTTGCCAATTTTACGTTCTTTCATAATCACTTCTGATTACTGACTTGAGCGTCGGAGGGTGCGTCGCCGGGATCAACCCCGGTGTCTCGCACTTTTTGCAGGTGAACGGCAGGAGTCAACGGTCAAACTCCGGCAGAATAGGTAACAGGTTTGCTATTCAAAGTTTCCCAAGAATCCACAAATACTACCTGTTTGCCCCCACACCAGATTTAGCAGCAACAGATTGGCGCCGTCTGTGGGAAACAAATGAATAGCGGCCTCCCCTCTTCCCATTGGTCAGATCTTCTCCAGCCATGCATCCAAAACAGAAGGGGAAGGCAGTGGTCTCCAGTCGAAGAACCACTTCTTTTCCTCCTCTCCCTCCTCCAGTTCAAGGTGCACCTATTCAACAGGCCCCTCCACGGTCTCGGGGGGCTGCCCAGGGGCACTCCCGTCAGAGTCGTCCGAAGCAACATCCTCCTCATGATCAAGTCGCGGGTCCCAATCCTTCAGTTGAATCTGTGACCTCTCAAAGCCCTCCCGAGCGGGATCTTCGTCAAGTGATTGCCAACCGTCAAAAGGGGGTCGACCTCAGAACTCGCCTGAATGGATGGTGAGCCCTTGGTGGAGTCCATCTACCCGAGAACTCAGGGGCTTCAAGAATCCGAACCCCCCGCCGACCGAGGACTAGAAGATCCCCTCCCTCGAGGAGGCAAAGAGAGTCCCCTCAGCATCATCGGCGAAGAACTCATTCTCCAATAAGCCAAACCACACATAGGGACCGCCAAGTTGGAGAGGCACCAGTCACAAGGGCAGATCTTCAAGACTTCCAAGCGACAGTCTTACGGGCCCTCACTCTCGCCCCAAAGAACGACCAGAGGCCACCTACTCATGAGCCAGCTAGGAGCCACCGCCTTCACACTCTCAGTCCTCGTCCTTCTCCAAGCTACCATCGCCGCAGCCCCAGTCCATCCTCGTACAAAGATGAGTCCCGGGGCTCGGCAAGATATGATCAAAGAGAAGACTCAGTCTACCACCGTCTCCACGAGATGGAGAGGCGCCTCGGCCGAATTGACAAGGAAGAAGAGCAACGGGTGATAAACCTCCGCCCGAGCAGACCTCCATTCTCCTGCACCATCATGGAGGCCCCCATCCCAGAAAACTTCAAGCCGCCTCACCTCGAGACGTATACCGGGGAGTCGGACCCCGCAGATCACATAGAGAGTTTCAAAACTCTCATGATGATCCACCATGCTTCAGACGCCCTCCTCTGCAAGATCTTTTCTGCCACGCTGAAGGGGTCTGCACGAGAATGGTACTCTCGACTCGCCCCGGCCTCCATCTTCTCATTCGATCAGTTCGAAGGGCTCTTCCTTACTCATTTCGTGAGTAGCCGCCGAGCTGAGAAAACAAATGTATCTCTGGTGACCCTCAACCAAAAAAAGGGTGAACGCCTAAGAGATTACGTTCGACGCTTCACCGCCGAAGTCCGGTCCATTCCCTCCCTCAACCAGTCAGTAGCCTCTGCCGCATTCGAGCGCAACATCACTAATGCCAACCTCAGGGCGTCCCTTGCCAAGAAGCCTCCTCGGGACTTCTCAGAGCTCCTACTTAGGGTGGAGAAGTACATACGGGCGGAAGAGGCTCTCAACCCCCTTGCTTTTGAGGAGACATCTTCCGGGAACAAACGGAAGAACACAAGTGAAGAGGGATCCCAAAAATTCCAGGAGGACAGTAATGGCCAGCGCCGTTCGACTCCACGTTTTGAGAAGTTCACCCCCCTCATTGCTAATATATCAGAAGTCCTTATGGAGGTGGACAAGGAAGGACTACTCCGCGCTCCCCCTAGAATGAATACCCCTGGCAAGAAGAGGAACAAAGATAAGTGGTGCCGCTTTCACAGGGACAACGGTCACGACACGAATGATTGTTGGGCTCTGAAGGAGGAGATCGAAGAACTCATACAGCGGGGGCACCTGACCAAGTTCGTCCAAAAAGAGGGGGCCGAGCTTCCCCCCTGAGGAGCCAACAAACGAACCGAAGGGCCCGCCGAGCTTTAAGACTCAAAATCTCCCAGCTCCTCCCAAGAGGTCTTCACCTTATTGTAGCAGTAGGATCTTGATTTTCAATAAGGCCGATGCTTGTAACTCGGCCAACAACATGTAATAATAGCTCGCCCTATTGGAGCGGCCACTTAGTTTATTTCAATAAAACTTCACATCTTTTCATTGAAAATTATTGCTCTTGCTTCTCTCTCTCTCCGAGTCACAACTCGCTAAATGGTGAGTTCAGAGTCCAGATTCTTCTACATGGCTGCTCCCGCAACTTACTAACCTTCAACAACGAGTTCGGAGTCCAACACTTGGCTCGGTTCCGCTTCAAATAACTTGCTCTTCAACGAGTTAGAAGTGGTTCGCCATTCGGAATTGCTCCCACAACCGTTGAATCCCTCTAACAACGAGTTCGGAGTCCAACACTTGGCTCGATTCTGCTTCGGATAACTTGCTCTTCAGCGAGTTAGAAGTAGTTCGTCATTCGGAATTGCTCCCACAACCGTTGAATCCCTCTAACGACGGGTTCGGAGTCCAACACTTGGCTCGAATCCGCTTCAAATAACTTGCTCTTCAGCGAGTTAGAAGTGGTTCGCCATTCAGAACTGCTCCCACAACCGTTGATACTCTCTTAAATGACAAGTTCGGAGCACAACTCTCTCTTAGAGTTCCTCCTCACACTCGTCTTCCAAATGGCTCTCTCCCAGAGCCGAGCTCTTCACCCTGCTCACCTCCGAAGCGGACTTCTTCTAAACGAGTTCGGAGCTCACAACTCTCCCCTAGAGTTCCTCCTCACACTCGTCTTCCAAATGGCTCTCTCCCAGAGCCGAGCTCGTCACTCCGCTCGCCTCCGAAGCGAACCTCTTCTCAACGAGTTCGGGGCACAACCCTCTCCTAGAGTTCCTCCTCACGCTCGTCTTCCAAATGGCTCTCTTCCAGAGCCGAGCTCTTCACTCCACTCGCCTCTAAAGCGGAGATCTTCTCAAACAAGATCGGAGCACAACTCTCTCCTAGAGTTCCTCCTCAAACTTGTCTCTCAAATGGCTCTTCCAAATCCGAGCTCTTCACTCCGCTCGCCTCCAAAGCGGAGATCTTCTCAAACGAGTTCGGAGCACAACTTTCTCCTAGAGTTGCTCCTCAAACTCGTCTGCCAGATGGCTCTCCTAGAGCCGAGCTCTTCACTCTGCTCGCCTCCGAAGCGGACCTCTTCTCAACGAGTTCGGAGCTCACAACTTTCCTCTAGAGTTGCTCCTTGCACTCACTTCAAAGAATGGGTCTTCCCATGGCTCTTACGAGGATCTTTCTAGCACCTCTTCTCCACCCCTAGGAGTGGAGCTCCTCTTCAAAAATCTCCAAAACCAAACAGAGCATCACCTCTTCCATATGCCGATCCCCTTCCTTGACAAGCTCCGACCCATCCCCTTCATCAACTCGCCGAGCTTCTTCTCACGCTCGAGCCGTCCGAACTCCGAGCTCCACTACACCAAGCTACTACGGGCAGAGGGTGAACTACCGAGTCACCGAGCCGAGTGGACGAGGTACCGACCCCCACATATGGAGAAAAATTCTGCCGATCCCATCTCATCATCGGATCATCTCAAAATTCGTGCTAGAACATGATGAACGGCTCAGATCGTGCCACGTCTCCACAAAACGACAAGATAATGTTTTCTCGAAATTTGAGCCTCTTGTCTTGTGATTCGCGCCACGATCGTGATCAACCGTCCAGATGGAGCCACGTTGCTCGGATCTGAAATCCGAACTACCGATCTACCGAACTGCAAAGTGGCAAAAAATGTGCCTCAAAATCCGTGCTCGGATTCGCCGAACAAGCAAGCAGATGAAGAGGAAGAAAGAAAAAGAGGCTAACGGGTCAGGGTCGGATCTGATACCCACGGTCCGACCCATATCCTTCTTAGCTCCTTCATTCTTCTCCTTCTTCTTCAATCTTCCCGCCAAAAGTACCCAACACTTCTCCTCTTCTTCACTGTGCGAAAGAACAAGGCAGAGGAGAAAACCCAAATGCCTCTCCTCCCCTTCTTCTTTCTTCTCAGGGCCGAGCTCCGCCATGGCCGAGCTGCTGAGCCGAGGTACCGACCTCCACATATGGAGAAAAAAACTGCCGAGCCAGTTTCACCGTTGGATCATGCCAAAAAATGTGCTAAAGCATGATGAACGGCTCAGATCGCGCCACGTCTCCACAAAACGACAAGATAACGTTTTCTCAAAATGTGAGCCTCTTGTCTCGTGATTCGCGCCACGATCGTGATCGACCGTCCAGATGGAGCCACGTAGCTCGGATCTAAAATCCGAGCTACCGATCTACCGAACAGCAAAGTGGAGAACAATGCTCCTCAAAATCCATGCTCGGATTTGCCGAACAAGAAGCAGAGGATAAAAAAAATTTGGAGAAAAGGGTCGGGTTCGGACCCGTTAGGGTCCCAAACCCGAACCCCTTCCCTTCTTCTTCTCCATACTCCCGCCAAAACAAACCAAAGAAGAAAAATAAAAACCCATCTTCTCCTCTGAAGCCTCTACCACCCTCGCCAAACTTCGCGAGCTCCGACGTCAACTCCCGACCTCTGAGCTCCAACCCAGAGTCGAGCACCGAGCTCCGCCATGGCCATGCTCCGACCTCGACTCCCCCCGTCCTCGTCGAGCTCGTTCATCGAAGCCACCGTCCTAGCTCTACTCCATTATCGAGTGCCAAAACCTCCTTCGAAGCCTCCTCCAACGAGCTAAGCCATGGCCGATTGACGCACCCTCGATGACGAGCTTGGCCCCATCTTCTTCACGAATTTCGTCTCCAACGTCGAGCTCCCCATGCCGAGCTCAACCCTTCAAGCTCGCCTTCAACCTCTGCACCTCACCTTCGTCAAACTCCCCCCTACGCAAGCTCCCTTCGCACTCCAAGCTCCTCGCCTCCGAGTTCAGCAAGCACCTCGACCAAGGCCATTGATGGACAAGACCTCGCCGACCTCCATCATCTCCCATGTCGAACTCCCTTATCAACAATCTCCATTATACATGCTTCGCCATGGCCAAGCTCCAGCACCCAACACTCATCTTCAACCTCGGAGCATCGAGCTCCCCTCCGCCGAAGCTCAAGTTCGTCGTCAAGCTTCACCCTACACCGAGCTCTAACGATGAACTCGCCTCCGCTGCCGAACCCATTAACGAGCTCCGAGCTCCACTCGTCGACCACCTTCGCCGAGCTCACTTGCATTCGCCTCCCTCCACAGTGCCGAGCTTTCCCCCTCAACCGAGCTGCACTCAGTCGCCGAGTACGCCTCAAGCTCTCGCAAGCTCCTCGCCCGTCTCCTTCGGCAACTCGCCGAGGCTCCTCCTCTGTCTTCAAACTCGATGAAGAAGGAGAGGCAAAGAAGAAGAGAACTGAGCGAAGAAGAGAATGTACAGGGCCAGAAAGGAAAAAAAGGGGGGGGGGCACATGGCATTGCCACGTGGCAGCATATGGAGGGGTCGGCAGATCCAAGTTGCCGGGCCGAGGTGCCGAGTCGAGGAGCCGAGGTGCCGACCCTGAAATTGGAGAAAAAATCCCATCGACCTATACGGGTCGTCCGATCTTCTCAAAAATTGCATCACAACACGATCGACGCTCAGAAACGCGCCACGTATCCAGAACGTGATCTGCCTTACGATGCGCGCACATCTGATCATGATCGACGCTCAGAAACGCGCCACGTGTTCAGAACGTGATCTGCTTCGCGATGCACGCCATCTGATCACAATCGACGTCCAGAAACGCGCCACGTGTCCAGGTAATATTTAATTAATTAATTTATTTATTTATTTGTTTTAATTATTTAAAAAATCCGAAAAAATAATTAAAAAATCTAAAAAAATTAACTAAAAATTTTAAAAATCATTATTAATTCAGAAAAAATATTTTAAAAATTCTGAAAAAAATAATTATTTAATTAGAATAATTAATTAACATTTTTTGATAATTAATTATTTAATTCGGAAAATGAATAAAAAATTCAAAAAAATAGAAAAAATTCAGAAAAATCTAGAAAAATCACCAAAAATCCAGAAAATTCTGAAGATATTTTTGGGTATTTTACAAGCCCAGAATAACACCGTTACACCCCGAGCAAGATTCCAAACTCCCTTAAGAACACCGATAAAATCTCGTATGCCATTAGAACAACAAAACTACTCCTCGAAGACTGTAAAACTCAGTCTCCAGGAGTGGGGGGCTCGTGATATGGCTAAAAATAGGATTAAATCGGGGCCGTTCAAATCGAACACGAATCTTAAAGCTCAGGGGTAAAACGGTAATTTTACATACTAACGGGTCTGAAGTGGGAACTGGGTCTTTATTCAAAGCCCAATAACCCATGAACGGATCTGTCTTGCTGGGTGCGGGTTTCAACCCGCAATGAACCCAATCCAGCCGGATAGAATTAGGGTCCCTGATTAATACTAATCAACGGTCCTGATTCACATCTATCCTTTTACTGGGAATTAGGGATTACATTCCTAATCTGATCATAGGGATTACATTCCTAATCTGATCACAGGAATTACATTCCTAATCTAATCCCAACGGCGACTATAAATACCCCCATCCACCACCATTAAGAAATAATCAATCTTTTGCCAATTTTACGTTCTTTCATAATCACTTCTGATTACTGACTTGAGCGTCGGAGGGTGCGTCGCCAGGATCAACCCCGGTGTCTCGCACTTTTTGCAGGTGAACGGCGGGAGTCAATGGTCAAACTCCGGCAGAATAGGTAACAGGTTTGCTATTCAAAGTTTCCCAAGAATCCACAAATACTACCTGTTTGCCCCCACACCAGATTTAGCGGCAACAATGGCAAAAAATTCAAATATCCCAAACCCGTTCCATCCTGTGCATTGCTCATGCCGCCCACTCGTTCAATCATCCATCCCGAGTAGTCCAAGGATTGGGTTCTTCTCCTTCCTTCTTTCATCTCTTCATCCAAAAACGATAAAGAAAGAAAAAGAGAGAAAGAAGATCGACGAATTTCGATCCCCTAATCCCAAACCCTAATTCTCCTCTTCCTACGATCAATCGAAGGTAAGCTTCCTCAATTTCCCTTTTTGTTTCTTTTTGTTTCTTTTTGTTTAGAGTTAATCCATAGCAATTTGATCAGAACTACCAGATATTTATTTGATGTTAGATTTGAATTGGGTTTTTGTTGATATGTATAGAAACCTAATCAATTTGGTACATTTGATAATCTGAGGTTACTAGGCCATTCTCCAACTAGAATCTTGCAACCGGCCTAGTTGCACTCTTCACAAAAGCTGGCAACCTAAAAGTTTTGCAACTCATGAAACTATTTCCTGCTACTTATAACCATTCACCTGTAGTTAAATTTTTTTTGTAGTAACTGCAAAGGAGTCAAAGTATTTTACTTAAAAGATTGATATTTATTAAATTAAAGTACCAACGCTATCAACAACTCACGAATGAGTCCTAATATCCTGCTCCAAAAAGTAATCCTCACACTCGTAACCTGAAACCTCGAGTTCCAACGCAATTCTAATCACAGCCCCGGCCTCCTTTGCCCTCTTAATAGACTCCTTCATATTCCTCAAATTCGTGTCAATATCCATTGCCCATTGGTTCAAATTACACGTCGCCATTTTCAACAGCCTCATCCTCAATCTCTTCTTATTTGCACACACAAATTTTACCAATACGTAGTGCGGATTAAAGTTAGAAATTTTAAACAGTTAATTGATTTGATGGATTTTCAAGAACTGAATCACGTTTAACAATCCCAATTAATAATTCAATTATAACAATCAATAATTAAATCCCTAAGTGTTCTTAGCAAGTAAAAGATTCAATACTGATTTGTACTCTAATTAAGCAAGTGGAACACTCAATCTCAATTGTTTGTGGACGATAGAATTATCAAATAATATAGTAGAGATGATAAGGCAGTATAACACAAATATTTAAAAGTGGAAAGAGTATACCGAGGATTCAAAGAACAATTGCGTAGATCTCTGGTAGAACACAGCAATCAGCAACCACAATGAGAGAGAGACTGGCCACAACAGCAAAATGAGCAAGAGCGACGGTCGGTGGCGACTGCGACGGCACTGACTGGCGTCGACGACGACGAGGACAGGGAGGCGCTACGACGAGGGCGTTGAGGGGGGGGGGGGGAGAACAGAGATGGGTTCGGTAAAGGGGTGTTGGGTTTTAGGGTTTTGACGAGGGAGACGTGAGTCGACGGAGGCGCGGAGATGGTGCGGGGTTGGGGTGAGTCGATTTAGTGGTGGAAGGGAGAAAGGGGGTCGACGGGGGTGAGGGTGCTGATGCTGTTGGAGGTTGAGCAGCAGTGGGGGATGGGTTTCGGTCGGGGTTGGGGTAGTGGGAAGAAGAATAAGGTGAAGGAGAGAGGAAGGTAGGTGACGGTGAAGTAGGTTAGGGTTGAGTTTGTAATTTGGAAAATTAGGGTTAGGGATTTGTATTGGGGGATTTTTTTAATTTGGGGTAGATTTTAGAGTTTATCACAAACCCTAAAATTGTATTAGGATTTATCACAAACCCTAACAATTGGATCTTAATTGTATCACGTACACAAAAAATAGAAGAGTAAAACTCAACACAATAAATTTTTAATCAACAATGACTTATCTTTCTCATTAATCTCAAGACCTATATATAGGCTCAAAACAAATCAAGATACAAATATCAGAATATTCTCAAAATCTCAAAAATATTCTAAAACATAAAAAAAGATTACATATGGCTATAATTGCCAAAAACAAATATGGTACTGAAATAAAATTATAAACTAAATAAAATTGATGTCCTCATCACAAATCCCCACTCTTTCTCCATCGAAATGGATCATACCTAAGATGAAAAATAGATAGCATATCCATTTAAGCTAATAGACCATCGCACAGAAATAAATCAAAAGTTAAGCAATCATAATACACTTGTCTACACAATTGCTAAGATCGTAACATTGCCTTCAACATAAGGTATCATTCCTTTGACAACCCATCTTTAGATTAAAATAACATGCATCGAAGTACATAAAACGATCAAAGGAAGAGAATATCTAAATTAAAGCTAGAGAGGGATCAAACTCCCTTGATGAAACACAAAAAAGGAGAAAAATTTTGGATGGTGAAAAAGTGGGGGTTGCCTCCTACATTTGTTTTTTTTTTGTTTTTTTAAAAAAAAGAAAAATATCGAAGACCAAAAAGTGGTCTTAGCATAATATATTGTATAAATATGTAATTAACAAGCCTGGTAAAGAATGAGAATGAAGGCTTATTAATTAGAAATCTATATAGTATATAATATATTATACTAAGACCACTTTTAGTCTAGAATTTTTATTTTTTATATAATATATTACAAGTAGAGTTTACCTTATACTGAATTTGTTCGGTAGCAGCATTGAAAGTGGTGATCTTCTCGAATAGCTCGATCTTCTTAGCAAACTATTCGTATGGTGGCGGATTCTACAGATGAGATTAAGCACAAAGTCCTATCTTAAACATACATGGAACGAGATGAAATGCAGTATGGAAGAGAGCAACAAAGAGAATGTCTTCCTTCAATTTATTGTATACAACACTTCCAAATCTAGTCTCAACTCATCTATTTATACTGGAGAAGTATAAGAGTGACATTAGGCAATAATGTATTTCAACAAAATTCTTCACGCCCCACATTTATCTCTTACCATAAGAGGGTTTACCATAAGAGGGTGAACTACTTTGAAAAGTATCTTACCAAAGATATGAAGAGAGATACACAACTTGCAGCTCAAACCAATCCTCCTAGGATGGGAACAAAGTAATGAACTTGGCTTTGTGCCAACCTAATACCAAACCGACTAAGAGCATCCACAGTGGTTTCTTATATTTGGCAAATTGCCGTTTTATAGCAAACGCATTGCTGCAGTGGTTTTCTATTTTGCCATTTTTGACAAACATGCTATATTCGTTTCTCATATATGAGAAACAGAATAGCGATTCTCAAATTATAAGGACGGGATATCATATACCGTTGCTCCGATTTTAAGATATTTTAATCCCGTCAAACGGGAAAACATATACCGTCCCTCCGATTTTTTTTTTTTTTTTTTTAAAAAACTCCTCAGACGGGATATGTTATCCTGTCTGAATCGGACGGGAGAACATATCCCGTCCAAAGAGTTTTTTTTGTATTTTTCCTTTTTTGTTTATTTTTTATTTTTAAATGAACGGCCAAGATTTGGCCGATTATATATATATATATATATATATATATATATATATATATATATATATATATATATATATATATATATATATATATATTCTCGGACGGTACATGATGTATCGTCCTTTAATTGGGGAGGTAGTGGATAGGTTTAGGATAGTTATTTAGGTTTAGGTAGTTAATTAATTAGGTTTAGGTATTATTATATAATTTATTTTATTTAATTAATATATTTTAATAGTTAATCAGTAATTAAAATTTTTATTTTTTTTTTAAACGAGAGACGGTATATGTTATACCGTCTCACGCAATTTTTTTAAAAAAAATTGCTCCCACGCAATTTTTTTAAAAAAACGAAGAATATAGCAAACAACCACTGCAGCCTTCTATCGTATTTGCTATTACTTTATCTTAATACTCGGTAGTACTTGATGTTAGCTCTGCATGATGTTCAAATAGAATTGCCAGAAAATGCTATGCTTGGTAACGATTGATATCTCTATGTGATGTGTGCATCAGTACATCGAATTGCAAGAAGGAAAAAAAGCACGCACGTACAACTCCACAAGTGAATTGTCGCTATTGCATTTCGCAAGTAACAGTAGCAATTTCAATATCAATTAACTCTTCTAGTCTTAATTATCTTGCATGGCTTCGATCTGCTCAGTTGGTTGTGGGATTTGGAAAAAGAAAAAGAAGAAGAAATAAATCCTTTTCTAAATTGGCTAATAACTGGCAACCAGTGACAAGTGCTTCTAATAGTTCCAGCCAATTTAGAGTCAAGACCAACCTAGCACCCTCCGAGCCCATCAGCGGCTCTACATTTCAGACGATAATCAAGATTCCATTCGTGTTGGCGCTGTGCTTTACATTTATTCATTCAATTAATTTTCAGCTATCAAACAGCCCTCAAAGTTTCCATGATTCCGCTCACAAAAATCCAGTTTGACCAATCAAAGGAGACCCTTCATACCGAGGTCCCCTGTTATCAATTAAAGAAGAATAATTTTGCAATATATCAATTACTTACAATTTTCTTTTGCTATAAAATCAAATACTTAAAAATGGATACTAATCATAACACATTTCATTTTCAAGAGTTGAACAGGTATGTATACAGCTGTTTTAAGTATTAGGCTTTAGTCCAGATTCAGAAAGGAGCAGTTTATATGACATTCACAGACGTTAATCTTCTTTTTCCGACAATGAGAACTAAACGTTCTTTGGCAATATACCATAGAATTTGGGATGTTTTCACACTCCCACCTTTTCATAATGTTGTTGAATCCATTATTTTTCGCTGATGGTTCATCAAGCTGCATGAACATCGCACCAAAAGGAAAATTTCTAGTCAGCTACTGAAATATACAAACCGCACATTTGTAATGATGATTGTATCTTGAACTGTTCGAGGAGTCAAGATAACCAAGAGAATCTGGAGGTATCTAAATAGTAAATACTATAGGTTATCCTATCTATGGTTATGTTTGAGAACTTATTTGGAGTTAAGGTACCTCCAAGCATATGAAACCTATTTTTTTGATAAAAGAGTACACATACTTTGGAGGCCCCAAAATTAAGCAAAATACCTCGAGGAATCTGTACTCAGGAAAAACAAAGTTGTTTTCTGCCTAGTATATTTCAAGTGTAGGAAGGCATGCTACCTAGTATAGGTAGTGATGCGGTTTGTTTTTGGGGAACGTGTGGATGCACCAGGCGTGAGTTCTTACTCGATTTGTATTGAAGGAGGAGACCTATGCAGACGACCCTTGGCTGGACGAACAGTACTGAGGTAGGCGGTATTGAGGTGGAGGCTGATGCTCGGCTCGGATCCGAGGGTCTCGTGTACCTGCAGACGGTCTCGGAACACCGGGGTTGGTCCCGGTGGCAGACCCTCCGACGATCTAGTTAGTCACTAAGTGAAAGTAACAGTAACTAGGGTTTTGGTGGGAAAGGATTGATTACCTGGAGAAGGAGTAGGGGTCTGGTATTTATAGAAGATGCCAACCGGGTCTGGACCCGTTTGGGGCCGGATCTGGACTCGGTTGGCCCGTGTGGCTGAAGCGGTGGAAACCTGGGCGGTTTTAGGGCTGACGTGGCAGATGCCCGGACGGTTCCCGGGCTGACGTGGCAGCGGTCCGAGCAGTTTTCCGACGCTGACGTGGCTGATCTGGAGGATCAGGTGGTGCGCGCATTCTGAGGGGATCCTGTGGCCCAGGATGGGTCACGTCGTTCCTAACCCATATCACAAGCCCCACACTCCTGTAGGGCTGGGTGAACCAGCCCTGTAGGAGTGATTCTTCGCCTCCGTAGGAAGAGCAGGGTGGATGTTGGGGTGAGAAAGTAGGAGCTGCAATCTTCCGAAGAGGCCAGGGGGTAGGAGGAATGGATCCCTTATTGGAGTTTGCGCGGGAGGCTGTGTAGAGTAGTAGGAGGGATAGAGCGATGCTTGCCGAGGCTTGGTGGTCGGCAGACGAGCCCATGGGGTCGGCGGACGAGCCTATGGGGTCGGCAGACGAGCTCATCAGGTCGGTGGACGATCTCCTCGCTAGTTGGAAAAGCGAGGGGGAGGCGAGGTCTTCTTCTGGGGCTCGGTTTGTCGAGCACTAGGGGTCGGCAGGCGAGCTCATTGAGTCGGAGGACGATCTCCTCGTTAGTTGGAAGAGCTAGGGGGAGGCGAGGTCTTCTTCTGGGGCTCGGTCTGTCGAGTACGAGGGGTCGGCAGACGAGTCCCTCGTGACAATAGGAGGGCTCATGGGGCTCGCAGTGCTATCCGAGCTCCGAGCCCTTCTGAACAAAGGAGGATATTTTGGGGCTCGCGGTGCTATCCGAGTGCCGAGCCCCTCCGGAGTAAAGGGGGCTAGCTGGGGCTCGCGATGCTATCCGAGCTCCGAGCCCCTCTGAATCAAAGAAAGGCAGTTTGGGCTCGCGGTGCTATCCGAGCGCCGACCCCCTCCGAAGAAAAAGGGGGCTAGCTGGGGCTCGCGGTGCTATCCGAGCTCCGAGCCCCTCTGAATCAAAGGAAGGCAGTTTGGGCTCGCGGTGCTATCCGAGCGCCGAGCCCCTCCGAAGAAAATAGGGCTAGCTGGGGCTCGCAGTGCTATCCGAGCTCCGAGCCCCTCTGAGTCAAAGGAAGGCGGTTAGGGCTCGCGATGCTATCTGAGCGCAGAGCCCCTCCGAAGTAAAGGGGGCTAGCTGGGGCTCGCGGTGCTATCCGAGCTCCGAGCCCCTCTGAATGAAAGGAAGGTATGTTGGGCTCGCGGTGCTATCCGAGCGCCGAGCCCCTCCGAAGTAAAGGAGGAGCTAGCTGGGGCTCGCGGTGCTATCCGAGCGCCGAACCCCTCCGAAGTAAAGGGAACTAGCTAGGGCTCGCGGTGCTATCCGAGCTCCGAGCCCCTCTGAGTCAAAGTAAGGCAGTTTGGGCTCGTGGTGCTATCCGAGCACCGAGCCCCTCCAAAGAAAAGGGGGCTAGCTGGGGCTCACGATGCTATCCGAGCTCCGAGCCCCTCTGTGAATAGAAGGGGAATTATTGGCTCGCGATACTATCCGAGTGTCGACCCTTCTGTGAAAATAGAAGAGGAATTACTGGCTCGCGATACTATCCGAGCGTCGACCCTTCTGTGAAATAGAAGGGGAATTATTGGCTTTCGTTGCTATCCGAGCGTCGACCCTTCTGTGAAATAGAAGGGGAATTATTGGCTCGCGTTGCTATCCGAGCGTCGACCCTTCTGACTTGTCGAAAAAAGCCTGTTTGGAGAGAAAAGGTGGAGGGGTAGTGGGGTAATTTCATGCCTATTGCTGACGTCATAGGCGCAAAGATTAAAGCGTTTCCAGATCTTGGTGGCCGTTGGATCTTGTCAGTTAAGATCCAACGGCCAGATCTTTTTTGCGAAAATCGAGGAGTCGCTTTTCTTCTTTAAAACCTCATCCCCCTCCCTCATTTCTTCATCTTCGCTTTATTACTCACTTTCCAATTTTTAACAAGAGCGGGAATCTTACTTGCCGTCGGCGGATTTTCCGGTGACCGTAACTTTCTACGCTCCAGGTTAGTAATTTCTTTTTAGTAATGTCGCAAACTCAGTCTGGATCCGAGGCGAGCTCGTCAGGTCGTTCCGCGGCGGAATCCGAGCAGGAAACGTCCTCGTCCTTGAGCAAGTATAAGGTGAAGGAGGAAGTTCTCACCGACCCCGGGTCAGATGATGGGGACGATGTTGTCTTTGTGGTGTCCCCGTTGAGGTCCAGAAGGCCAGGGAAGGAGCCCATGGATGAGGGGGACGGCGAGGACAAGGAGGAATAATCAGGAGGTGGAGGATGATGAAGAGGAGGGTGAAGGCACCGAGGTTGAGGAGGAGGACGAAGATGAGCAAGGTGCCGAGGGTGATGAGGAAGACGAAGGGGATGAGGTCGACGGACAGGAGGCTGCCCAAGGAGAGGCTGGCCAAAGCACGGCTGGGGGGCCGACTGGGGTCGGAGAAGATCTTCCACCACTTCCCCCTTTGTCGACGCCGTCTCCCGAGCGTAAGGCTCGCCCTCGTCGGAAAAAGAAAGTCATGACTATCCCACACAGTCCTTCCTCACCCGATGAGTACGCACCGAGACCGGGTCTCGAGTTTCCCCGGGTTTCCTTCAAGAATCCAGGATCAATTCGGATGTATCCCGACGATATTAAGGACATCGAACTGATCCCTCCAGTGCCGGGCGAAGACACTCGGGTGAAGATTCGCGCTGATAGCATCCCGAGCATTCTGAAGGCGGAATACCCTAATATTATCAGGGTCGCCTACTATATTCCGCGGGAGTTCGAGATCTTCCATCCGAGCCCCGGTATTCGGCCCACCACGGCTCTGGCGTCGGGGTACTGTATGTTTCCTGAGGACGCCTTCCTCTCGGGGCTGAGGCTGCCCCTGCATCCCTTCGTGAAGAGGATTCTGAACTGGGCGAAGCTGTGTCCCATGCAGTACGGTCCGAACTCCTGGAAGCATTTAGTCTGCTTCATACTGAAGTGTCAAGAGAAGGGAGTGAAGCCGAGGCTGACATTCTTCCAAGCTATTTTTGGGATTGGTTCGCTCGGAGATCAGGAGGGGATTTTTTACTTTTCGCCGAGGCCGCATAAGAAGGTTATGCACGGTCATCCGGACTCTATAAAGGGGTGAAAAGAAAAGTATTTTGTAGTTCGGACTGAGGGGTCTTGGAGAATTCCGACCAGGTGGAACTTCGTCAAGCCGAAGCACAAGCCTCCGAGAAAGAGCGACTTGACGGCTAAGGAGTGGAAGAGGGTGGAGAAGATCACCGGGGGGCACAGTATAGCGTGGCCTCGAGTGACCGAGATACACCTCACCCGGGCCGGACTGAGTCCTGCCGACCCTAGTATGTCTCTTTCCGAATATGTTCATTTCCTGCCTTCATGTTAACGTTAGCTTTTCTTCTGTGTTTTTGTAGGGATGACAACCCTACAGGCGGACGCGAAGAAGTTGTTGCTCGCCGTCGCCGAGAAGGCGAGGGTAGAGAAGAGGAAGAAGGCCGAGCAGGAGAGGTTAGCGGCCGAGAAGCAGAGGCTGGCCGCGCAGACCGGCGCGTCCTCCCAGGTACCGGCACCGGCGGCCGAGGAGCCTTCCCCGGCGAAGAGGACTAAGAGGCCACACTCCCAGTCCTCCCATTCGTCGAGGGGGGCTCGGGACGCTGCGGGTGGTTCGGGCAAGACCATGGATGCCCCGAAAAAAGGGCTTCCCCCCTCCGGCCGTCCGCCGCGGAGATGGTGAGCAAGCATGGCACGCTGCCATTTGCCCCTGATTGGTCGATCGTGCGGGGCGATTCTCTGCTTGATGGGCCTGTGGCGGTAGAGTTCGTCTCGAAGGCCGCCACCGAGCGCGATCGGATAGCCCTGGCGACGCAGACAGCGAACCAGGCCTACATGCGCTGGTCTCAGGCGACCCTCTCGGTAAGTTGGCTTGGCCCTGTTTTACTTAATGACTTGGAGTTTTTTTGATATTTCTCTCTTCGGACAGGCGATGCTCCATGGCCAGCACTTCCACAAGTGTTTGGAGAAGGAGATATACATCGAGAGGCGGAATGCGGAGAAATACCTCCGCGACCTGAACAAGGCCACGGATGAGCTGAAAGAAGCCCGGACGATGGTGGCTGTCCACGAGGCCCAGATAGAGTCGCTCTGCAAGATCCATAAGCAGGACCGGGAGGACCTCGAGGCAAAGATCGTGGCCGAAGCGGCGAAGAGGAAGAAGGCGGCGTTGGGGGAGACCATCATGGTGGCGCAGGACGAGGCGTACGAACAAGCCAAGTCCCATTTTAAACATATCTACCCCGAGCAGAACGTGGACCATCTCTGCTACGGATGGGCGCCGAACCTTCCACCCCGGAGGGCGACAATGCGGGGGGCAATCAGGTCGATGAAGAGGTGCCAAACCCCCCTCAAGAATAGATCTTTTGCTTTTTTTTTTTTTTTTTGATGTAAATGTCTTGGGCGGACTGGCCACCGCGGCTTTTGTATCAAACTTTTTTGAAAGAAGTGAAATTTATTTTTTGGGCCGATCCTTCCAGACTTGTGTTTTTTGTGATGTTTGTTCTTGTCTTTTGATAGACGCACGGGACCTGTGTCGCCCTCCCCGTTTTTGCCGAGGTACCTCTAGATCGAGCGGGGGAGGAGGCCACGGAGGCAGCTTTGCTTCGTCAACAGAAGCAGGCTCGGGACCGAGCCGCCGCCGTTAACTATTTTCTGAACAGGTCCAGGGAGCTTGGCTTGGAATTGGCGTGCCTGAAGAAGGCCGTAGCCGACCGGGACTGGTGGGTAATCGAGACTGACTGGTCCCTCTCGGATGCTTCGAGCGGGGGATCAGCTTCGGAGTCTTTCCTTCGTGAGGCCGTAGTCGAGAAGGAGCTGGAGATTCGCAGGCTGAAGCTGGTGCTAGGCTCGGGTCTTGTGGAAGAAGCCAGCAATTCGACCCCGGGGTGGTCTCCGACATTTCTGTTGGACGAGGCGCAGCCCGAAGATGCAGGATGCTCGGTGGCGGGAGTGTCTTCCCAGGCCGGTCTGGCCGAGCGTGGGGAGATCCCCGAAGGAGGCGCCAAGTTTGAATTTCAGGCCGAGTGCGAGTTTGTGAGTTGTTCTTTGTATTTGTACCGACATTCATTGAGTTGTAAGCAATGAGTAATAATAAAAGCATTCGTTTTTTCGAACCTTGACTACCTCGGTTGTCGAGGGTGGCCGTCGTGGCTGCTACGAAGGGTCGCCACTGACGCAACTGCGTCATTAATGGCGACGTTTCGCATTCCCATGAGCATTTATGACGACGTTTCGCCTTCCGTCGTTTCATATTCCCAGACGCAATAAATGTTGGCCT
This sequence comes from Hemerocallis citrina, assembly GCA_017893485.1. Classification (NCBI taxonomy): domain Eukaryota; kingdom Viridiplantae; phylum Streptophyta; class Magnoliopsida; order Asparagales; family Asphodelaceae; genus Hemerocallis; species Hemerocallis citrina. The sequence goes on from CM030363.1 coordinate 21,857,298, forward strand.
CAGGGGGCTATATAATCCCCACTCCCCTAGTTGGTGATCAGGCAGTGAGTTGCTTGATTAGGGTGCTTGCGGAAGGCAGGCGCCCAGAGAACACAATTTTTCCGCATACTCCGGATCGGAGGCACACCGATTACCCTCGGACTATTCGGGGTACAGGCCGTTAGAGCCACGAGACCCCGGGTTGTTCGTTGGTGAGCGGTGGGCCGACCGATCGGTTCGGGGGTTCGGATAGAGCCGAAGCGTGGGGGCTCTCCTGCCGTCCTCGAACAATTCGGAGTTTTGGGTTTGATTGAGCCCGAAACCCCGGGATGTTCGCGGGCGAGAGAAGGGTCAGCTTTATAGCTCGGGACGGAGAGAGCAGAGGGTCGATGGCCCCCCTGCCATCCTCGAACAGTTCGGAGTTTGGGCTGGTGAAAGCCGTAAACCCCGTGTTGTTCGCGGGTGAGAGGGTGGTCAACAAATCGACCCGAAGCTCAGGGCGTCTGCCGAAGGCGGATGCTCTATACCTTGATAAAATTTTTGCCAACACATGGTAGTAGGTCGTAACCGAACCCCCATGTGGGTGAGACAGTTGCAGGCGTAGCGGAGGGTCGCCGCCGAGCGTCAAGGTCGCGGTGCCTTGGAGAAGGCACCCGCCTTGCTCTGGGCCGACGCCGAGCTCCCACACTTGTTCTCAGGGAGAGACGGTGTGGGCGTAGCTGGCGGATGTCGCCTCGTACATAGGTTGATGAGCTTGAGGAAGCCCAAACCGACAGAGGGACGGATGCCGAGCCCCCATACCGGTGAGAAAGACAGTTGCAGGCGTAGCAGAGGGTCGCCGCCGAGCGTCAAGGTCGCTTTGCCTTGGAGAAGGCACTCGCCTTGCTCAGGGTCGATGCCGAGCTCCCACACTTGTTCTCAGGGAGAGACGGTGCGGGCGTGGCTGGCGGATGTCGCCTCGTACATAGGTTGATGAGCTTGAAGAAGCCCAAACCGAGCGAGGGACGGTTGCCGAGCCCCCATACCGGTGAGAAAGACAATTGCGGGCGTAGCAGAGGGTCGTCGCCGAGCGTCAAGGTCGCGGTGCCCTGTAGAAGGTACCCGCCTTGCTCGGGGCCGACACGGAGCTCCCACACTTGTTCTCAGGGAGAGACGGTGCAGGCGTGGCTGGCGGATGTCGCCTCGTACATAAGTTGATGAGCTTGAAGAAGCCCAAACCGAGCGAGGGACGGTTGCCGAGCCCCCATACCGGTGAGAAAGACAATTGCGGGCGTAGCAGAGGGTCGTCGCCGAGCGTCAAGGTCGTGGTGCCCTGTAGAAAGTACCCGCCTTGCTCGGGGCGACGCCGAGCTCCCACACTTGTTCTCAGGGAGAGACGGTGCGGGCGTGGCTGGCGGATGTCGCCTCGCACATAGGTTGATGAGCTTGAAGAAGCCCAAACCGAGCGAGGGACGGTTGCCGAGCCCCCATACCGGTGAGAAAGACAGTTGCAGGCGTAGTGGATGGTCGCCGCCCAGCGTCAAGGTCACGGTGCCCTGTAGAAGGCACCCGCCTGGCTCGGGGTCGACGCCGAGCTCCCACACTTGTTCTCAAGGAGAGACGGTGCGGGCCTAGCTGGCGGATGTCACCTCGTACATAGGTTGATGAGCTTGAAGAAGCCCAAACTGAGCGAAGGACGGTTGCCGAGCCCCCATAACGGTGAGAAAGACAATTGCGGGCATAGCGGAGGATCGTCACCGAGCGTCAAGGTCGCGGTGCCCTGTAGAAGGTACCCGCCTTGCTCGGGGTCGACGCCGAGCTCCCACACTTGTTAGGGAGAGACGGTGCGGGCGTGGCTGGCGGATGTCGCCTCGTACATAGGTTGATGAGCTTGAAGAAGCCCAAACCGAGCAAGGAACTGTTGCCGAGCCTCCATACCGGTGAGAAAGACAGTTGCAGGCGTAGCAGAGGGTCGCCGCCGAGCGTCAAGGTCGCGGTGCCTTGGAAAAGGCACTCGCCTTGCTCGGGATCGACGCCGAGCTCCCACACTTGTTCTCAGGGAGAGACGGTGCGGGCGTGGCTGGCAGATGTCGCCTCGTACATAGGTTGATGAGCTTGAAGAAGCCCAAACCGTGCGAGGGACGGTTGCCGAGCCCCCATACCGGTGAGAAAGACGGTTGCAGGCGTAGCAGAGGGTCGCCGCCGAGCGTCAAGGTCGCGGTGCCTTGGAGAAGGCACTCGCCTTGCTCGGGGTCGACACCGAGCTCCCACACTTGTTCTCAGGGAGAGACCGTGCGGGCGTGGCTGGCGGATGTCGCCTCGTACATAGGTTGATGAGCTTGAAGAAGCCCAAACCGAGCGAGGGACGGTTGCCGAGTCCCCATACCGGTGAGAAAGACAATTGCGGGCGTAGCGGAGGGTCGTCGCCAAGCGTCAAGGTCGCGGTGCACTGTAGACGGTACCCGCCTTGCTCGAGGCCGACGCCGAGCTCCAGCACACGTTCTCAGGGTGGCTTATAAGGGAAACTTTACGGGCTCGCGCTGCTATCCGAGCGCCGAGCCCCAAGCTTGTAAGAGAAGCTTTACGGGCTCGCGTTGTTAACCGAGCGCCGAGCCCCAAGCTTTTAAGAAATGCTTTACGGGCCCGAGTTGTTATCCGAGCGCCGAGCCCCAAGCTTGTAAGGGAAGCTTTACGGGCTTGCACTGTTATCCGAGTTGTTATCCGAGCGCCGAGCGCCAAGCTTGTAAGGGAAGTTTTTCAGGCTTGCGCTGTTATCCGAGAGCCGAGCCCGAGACAAGTTCTTTATTTGTGATAAAACATGAAGCCGTAGGCTTGTTTTAAGAAAGCTGGCATATTTACAATATATTTGAACTTTACAAAAGACTAGGCACGACGTGCCGATTACAATCACGATAATTTACATGGAGGCTACTCTCCTCCTAAGAATTTGATTAGGTGTTTCGCGTTCCAGGGCCTCTTGATGGGCTTGCCTTCGACACTGGTCAGGCGGTACGTGCCCGGGCGCACGACTTTGGATACTTTGTAGGGGCCCTCCCAATTTGGCGCCAACTTTCTCTTCTGGCCGGGGTTGGAAACCGCCAGTTTTCGGAGGACAAGATCTCCGAGTTTGATGTCAGTTGGGCGCACCTTCTTGTTGTAGAATTTTTCAATTCTCTGCTGGTAGATGCTTCTTCTAATGACGGACTTTTCCCTGACCTCGTCTATGAGATCCAGGTCGACTCGCAGCTGTTGGGAGTTGGCGGCCTCGTCGAAAGCGATGATTCAGGGTGAAGGGATCCCGATTTCCAAGGGAATGACTGCCTCAGCACCGTACGTCAGATTGAAAGGGGATTCTCCCGTGGGGATTCTCTTTGTCGTTCGGTGGGCCCAGAGAACGCTCGGTAATTCGTCGACCCATAACCCCTTGGAAGAGTTATCGAGTCGTTTCTTGAGGCCGTCGAGGATTTGGTGGTTCGCGTTCTCGGCCTGGCCGTTAGACTGGGGATGTCATACTGAAGAGAAGCGCTGCTGGATCCCGAGATCTTCGCAGAACTTGCAGAAATTCTTACCCGCGAATTGAGTCCCATTATCTGTGATGAGCACCTGCAGAATCCCGAACCGACAGACGATGTGTTTCCATAAGAATTGCTGAGTCTGTCGCTCGGTGATCGTTGCTAATGGCTCGACCTCGATCCACTTCATGAAATAGTCGATCGCCACAATAAGAAACTTCCGCTGACCCGTTGCTTTTGGAAATGGGCCTACCAAATCCATCCCCCACATTGCAAAGAGGATCGGACTGGCCATGGACCGGAGGTTCGCCTGAGGAGCTCTCTTCACGGGGGAGAACCGTTGGCAGGGGCCACACTTCTTCACTAGGGCGAGGGCGTCTTGCAGCATGGTGGGCCAGTAGTATCCGTGATTTAGCGCCTTCCGTGCTAGTGAACGGCTTCCCATGTGACATCCGCCAATCCCCTCGTGCAGCTCCTTGAGGGCGTACTTGGCTTCGTCTGGGCTTAGGCAGCAGAGGTATGGCCTGCCATCGGTTGTTGTATAGGACCTTTTGAAGAGGGTGGCATTGATGACCGCGAATCTTTCAGATCGGACCCTGATCTGCCTAGCTTCAGCTCGGTCTTTGGGGAGCTCTCCTTTGACCAGGAATTTTTTGATAAGAGTGGTCCAGTCGTCCGGAGGAGCTCCGTCTTCGATGCACAGAATCTCCGGGGAGTCTGTACTTGGCTTCAACAGGACTTCAATCAGGACCGTGCGGTCGAGGCCTTCAAATGATGAGGAAGCCAATTTTGACAAGGCGTCGGCCTGGGCGTTCAGCTCCCGGGGGATCCTTAAGACAGCCGTTTCGTCGAAGGACGATAATAGGCGTTGGACTATGGCCCGGTACCTGATCATCCGATCGTCACGGGCCTCGTAGTCCCGGGTGATCTGATTGAGCACCAGCTGAGAGTCGCTAAAGGCCCTGATCTGCCTGGCACCGGCTTGATGAGCCAAGTTGAGCCCGGCGATCATCGCCTCGTATTCAGCCTCGTTGTTCGAGACCGGGAAGTTGAGGCGGAGACAATACTGGAGGAGGAAACCGTCCGGCCCTTGAAGAATGATACCCGCACCACTCCCTGTTTCGCAAGAGAAGCTATCGACGTAAACTTCCCACGTCTGGTCGGCTTCTTTGCTTGTGGGTTGCTCGAAGATGGTGCATTCTGTAATGAATTCGGCGAGGGCCTGCCCTTTGATGGACGTTCCTGGTTAATAGCCGATGTCGTACTGGCTGAGTTCGATCGACCATTTGACTAGTCGACCGGAATTCTCGAGTTTGTAGAGCACGGCCTTCAAGGGTTGATCCGTGAGTACCTGGATCGAATGCGCCTGGAAGTAAGGACGAAGCTTCCGCGCGGCTATTACCAAGGCGTACGCCACTTTCTCCATCCTGGAATACCGGGTCTCGGCGTCGAGCAAGACCTTGCTTACATAGTAGAGGGGCTTTTGAACCCCTTCCTCTTCTCAGACAAGGACGGCGCTGAGCACGTTATCCAAAGCGGAAAGGTAGAGCCAGAGTGGCTCCCCTGGTTCGGGCTTGCTGAGGAGAGGAGGGTTGGCGAGGTACTCCTTCAACTGTGCGAAGGCCTCTTGCTGTTGAGCCCCCCACTCGAACCTTCCAGTGCGGCGCAGCGCCTTGAAGAACGGGAGGGACTTCTCTCCAGATTTGGAGAGGAAACGGCCGATGGCCGCCAGTCGCCCCGTTAGTCTCTGGACTTCTTTGACATTCCTGGGAGGGGCCATGTCTATTATGGCCTGAATTTTTTCGGGGTTCGCCTCGATGCCGCGCTGGCTGACGATGAACCCTAAGAACTTCCCCGAGGAGACGCCAAAGGCGCACTTCGCCAGATTGAGCCTCATGTTGTGGGTTCGAAGAACCCCAAAGGCTTCTTCCAGGTCGGCGACGTGGTGCTGTCCTTGTTGACTTTTGACGAGCATGTCGTCGACGTATACCTCCATGTTACGCCCGATCTGATCTTTAAAGACTCGGTTGACGAGCCTCTGGTACGTGGCACCGGCATTCTTTAGCCCGAAGGGCATAACCCGGTAGCAATACAGTCCCTGGTCTGTGACGAATGACGTCTTGACGATGTCCGGAGGGAACATCCGGATTTGGTTATAGCCTGAGAAGGCATCCATGAAGGAGAGGAGCTCGTGACCCGAGGTAGCATCGATCAGGGCATCAATGCTGGGGAGAGGAAACGGATCCTTGGGGCACGCCGTGTTGAGGTCGGTAAAATCTATGCAAATCCTCCAACTCCCGCTCGCCTTCTTCACCATGACGACGTTCGCCAGCCACTCTGGGTAGCTGACCTCTTGTACAAAACGCGCGGACAAGAGCTTGTCCACTTCTGCGTTTACTGCCTATTGTCGCTCAGGAGCGAACTTGCGCCGCTTTTGGATGACTAGCTTCGACCCGGGAATCACGCTGAGTTTGTGCATGATGAGATCTTCGGAGATACCGGGCATGTCAGAGGGCTTCCAGGCAAAGAGGTCGATATTGCGCCGAATGCAGGCGATTAGGGCGGTCTTGAGGTCGGGGGCAAGGGAGTAGCTTACTCGGAAGTGCTTCGACGCATCCCCTGTCTCGAATGAGACTTCTTGCAGCTCGTCCACCGGTTCTGGTTCTGGCTGGGTTCTTTGGTGCTCCAGCTCGACGGCATCGAGGGAAAACACCCCGCTTCCAATTGCCGTCATGTAGCACGAACGTGCTGCTTCTTGGTTCCCTCGGACAACTCCGACGCCCGTGTTAGTAGGAAACTTCATTTTCTGATGGTAAGCTGAGGGGACGGCCTGGAGGGAGCAGAGCCCCGGACGGCCGAGGATGGCGTTGTAGGCTGCCTTTACATTCACAACCATGAAATCCATGGACTAGGTCCTTCTGCTCGGCTTCGTGCCCGCCGTGACGTCCAGGGTGACGATCCCCTCTATAGTCACAGGGACGCCAGAGAATCCGTGTAAGGTATAACCGGCCGGCTTCAATTTCTCACGGGAGAGCTTTAGGTACTCGAATGCTTCGAGGAACAGAATGTTGACCGAGCTCCCGTTGTCTACGAGGATTCTCCGGGCGTCGAAGTTCGCCATGCTGAGGTTGATGACGAGGGCATCACAGTGAGGGAGCCGGACCCCCTCCAGATCCTCTCCTGAGAAGGAGATAGGGAGTTACTAGACCGGTAGGGAGAGAGGGCCCTGGACGGTATTGACATCCCGGATGAAGGCCTTGCGGGAAGTGCTGGACTCGCCTCCCATAGGTCCTCCGTGGATGCAATGCAGGATCTCTTGACCCTCAGGCTCCTCGGGATCCGGATCCCGCTCGGGACGCTGTCAGTGCCCTCGAGGAGGAGGGGAATCCCTCCTGTTCCTGTAGTCCCTCGGTTCCCGGGCGCCTTCTCGTCTGAACTCTCGGAGGTACCCTCGTTGGATGAGGGCCTCAATTTCGTCCTTCAGAGCGCGGCAGTGATCTGTGTCGTGCCCGTTGTCCCGGTAAAAACGGCAATAGAACCGCTGATCCCTCTTCTTGCTGGTGTTGTTGGACGGTCGAGGGGGTACTGGACGAGGTCGATGTCTTCAATCGCTAAGAGGATTGTCGACACGTTCTGCGTCAGTGGGGTGTACCTCTCGAAGCGGGGGATCGGCGGAACCTTCTTTACGGAGCCCCCGTCTCTTGGAGCTTTTTTCGCCGGCTCAATTTCGTCGGCCTTGCGCTTCCCCTTCCCGGGAGCTTCCTTCTGGTCCTCGGGATTGAGGGCCTCCTCGGCTCGAATATATTTTTCGACCCGGTTGAGGAGGTCGGGGAAGTCTATCGGCGGCTTCTTTGCCAGGGAGGCCTTCAGCTGTCCATGTCGGACGTTGTGGCGGAAGGCTGCCAAGGCAACACCGGGGTCGAGGGATGAGACTTACCTCGCCTCGGCGGTGAACCTCCGGACAAACACTCGGAGGGGCTCCCCCTCCTTTTGCCGGAGCCCGAGTAGTGATGCACTCGTTCTTTCGGCCTTTCGGCTAGTTATGAAGTGGGCGAGGAAACTGCCCTCTAGCTGGTCGAAAGAATAGATGGAGCCGGGGGTGAGCTTGGAGAACCATTCTCGAGCTGGGCCCCAGAGTGTTGCGGGGAAGGCTCGGCACAGGAGGGGATCCGATACGCTGTGAATCATCATGAGGGTTTTGAAGCCCTCCATGTGATCAGCAGGATCGCCCTCGCCGTCATGTCTCGAACTGAGGCGGACGGAAATTGCGGGGTATCTCTGCCTGCAGGATGAGGGCGGAGAAAGGAGGACGAACCGGCTTGTACCCCTGAGCTGCTCTAGGATCGCCGTTACCAATATGGTCTAGGCGCTCCTCCATTTATTGGAGGCGCTTCAAAATGTCGCCATCATGCTCTGGGGGGATTGTTGGGTGGCGAGACACGGTAGCCTTGGCCTACGACCGTGTGTGGGAATGGCGGGCGTTCTCGTTGACGGGGACTCCTCGGAGGGCACCCAAGATTTTCCTTCGGAAGTCCTGGAAAACCTGGTGGGTAACTGGGGCTCCTTCGGCCCGGTTCAGTTGGGCAGACTGTTGCCGACCGACCCGGCTGAGCGCAGGCTCCCGCCCTTCGGACGGGGGTCTGGGATGGTTCGGAGCTCCTTGGGACGGCGGTCTGGGATGGTTCGGAGCCGAGTTGGAAGCGGCTCCTCCCCTGTCACGGCTGGCCTGGCGGTTCGAGATTACCCCCCGTAGGTCGCCCTGGACCGGGCGGGAGGCATTCGGCTGGGGCCCGTGGCTGACCCTTTTGTTGTTTGGTCCCTGAGCGTCGGCATCAATGCCTTGCGGAGGCACGTCGTGTCGGCGTGCGGAGGTAACAGCTTTTGCGGCTTTGGGCACCATGTGAGCTCGGGTCGACGGGAATGCCGACGGGGGCGGAGCTCGGGTCGGCGTCTACTAGAGTACCGTTGGAAGCGAGGCTCGGATTGGTGTCTACGATAGGCAGTTTCCCACAGACGGCGCCATCCTGATGCAGTTTGTTTTTGGGGAACGTGTGGATGCACCAGGCGTGAGTTCTTACTCGATTTGTATTGAAGGAGGAGACCCCTATGCAGACGACCCTTGGCTAGACGAACGGTACTGAGGTAGGCGATATTGAGGTGGAGACTGATGCTCGGCTCGGATCTCTGAGGCTCGGATCCGAGGGTCTCGTGTACCTGCAGGCGGTCTCGGAACACCGGGGTTGATCCTGGTGGCAGACCCTCCGACGATCTAGTCAGTCACTAAGTGAAAGTAACAGTAACTAGGGTTTTGGTGGGAAATGATTGATTACCTGGAGAAGGAGTAGGGGTCTGGTTTTATAGAAGATGTCAACCGGGTCTGGACCCGTTTGGGGCCGGGTCTGGACCCGGTTGGCCCGTGTGGCTGAAGCGGTGGAAACCCGGGCGGTTTTAGGGCTGACGTGGCAGATGCCCGGGCGGTTCCCGGGCTGACGTGGCAGCGGTCCGGGCGGTTTTCCGACGCTGACGTGGCTGATCTGGAGGATCAGGTGGTGCGCGCATCCTGAGGGGATCTTGTGGCCCAGGATGGGTCACGTCGTTCCTAACCCATATCAGGTAGTGTAACTCTCTATCTTCACTTTTAAAAAATTAATTTTACTTGTATGCAAACTTGGGTTTAGAAATTTAACAGTAACATTTAAATAATTCTAAAGTATAAGTGAAGTCTGAAGTGCACTTCTGTAAGAAACAGGAAAAGAAATGCAGTATTAACAATAATCAAAAAGCATATTGCCATTGTCGAGAAGAAAAGATGTACCTGTCAAATGCTCACCATTTTCCTTGTCTATTTCAAATTTAAAGTCCGACTTCAGGGTTACCAGACCCTGCAGCCACAACGCCCATGCCACTTCCAGATGCAACTTCTGGACTTGTCGAACTTTCGGCATTGGGAAGAATAGTAACTTTTTCATGATCAATCTCTCGAACAAGGTCATCAATCTTGCGAAACTGATATGGCCACCTCGAGTTGTATAGAAATTGCCGAAGATCAAATCTATTATCTTCTGGTGAATAGCTCTGTTGATATAGGAACATTATTTCATCATAAAACAAATTTTATTCAGAAAACGAAAAGGCAGTTTGGAGGAATAGAGGTCGGACACTTAGATACCTCAGCATGATATGATGGTGTCAATACGGTCATCTTATGCCGATTGATGGAATAATACTTGAAAAAGTGCTTCACTTTCTCTGCTACCTCAGATGGCGTTAATCTTCCACACCATTTATGACAGAGATTCTACAATATGATAGTCATAAAAATTGCAAAATCAATATAGCATTGTTTAGATAATCTAACTGCAATACAAAATTTAAGTGATTAATCCTCCTTCTAGCATTTGGTTTGCTTCTTAAACCCTCTTTCTATTGTTGCTGCATTATAAAAGGGCAACTTATTGATTTATGACTTTATTTTCTCCATCCATTTATCAAATGTCACCACATCAACTTTCCAGGTAAAAGTTAAAAGAACAAACTACAGTAACAATTCAATTCCAAATTCAATTTAAATGCCGTGACCTTTAGAGCTATAGTTTGGAAGAGAATAACTACAAGTATCAGCAACCAACCTGAAACATTGATACGGGTCCACAACGGAAAATTTTCCGCAATCTTCCATACACTGACAACTCCTCGTATGTCATTCCCATGTCCACTTCGTCCAACTGACGTATACAAAAAAACAATTAATGTAACAATAATTGTGGAATATGAAGACATTAAAATGACTGTTCTAGACTAAACTTCCATCTACATTAGGAGTTAATATGCAAAGAGCACTAGTGTATGCATGCATGAGACCATGCCAATAGCACAATTGTCACTGAAAATAGATATGTACTGACTATTAAAGATTAAAGTCAGTTAGCAAGCACTAGATATTAATACAATTGCATGGAAGAACAATCAGGACTACACAACATTAATTAACAAAGATTCAGGATGTGTATTTGTTAATGAATAAATGACATAAAAGAGTTAAACATATATTGCATGGTCGTAGCAGTAGTCATACCTGGTTATAATTGGAACGTATTGGCTCTAGTTCTGCAGTCGGGGGTGCTGCTTCAACTTCTGCCAAAGAAGGATATCCTAAATGAATTGCTGCCCATCGTAAGAAAGCACGTAGATCCTGCTTGCTAATGCTACCGATTGGATTGATATCTGCTGAACTGCAATCATACTGTTGAGAAAAATGTAAACAGGTTTTTTTTTAACCATGAATTAAAATTTTCCAATTGAACTGTGAAATGATGCAGAATAATTCTAACGAAAACAGGTCTACATGCAGCTTTATGTTCAAAAGATATATCTGAATAACCAGAAAATTATTAAATTGATCAAGACTCAATCAACCATTCAATCTTGTCATGATTCAAAATGTTTTCAGTTTTCAATCATATGTAGAAATCAGAAAACTAATATTTATTAGTTAGATTTACTAGACAAAACATGAACATTTACCTTCGTCAAGTAACCACGCAAACCTTCATCAACATTTGAGCTACCAAGTACAAGAAAAAATCCAGACTTGTTTTGAACCCATGGCATTAGAGATGCTAGCATAAATGCCCAAACCATTCTAACACGAGCTTGAATATTTTGCAACCCTAAATTCTCTGCATTTGATCCTCCATCAACCTGAACAAAGATCCCATGTAGGATTTTTACTTAACCAATTAAAACTGTCCTAGCTATTATGAAAATAGAAAAAAATGGAAATGATGTGACATCTATTTTTCCGGTAAACACAATACATAATGGTGTACAAATGATGCTATTTAATACAGAATTTGATGGCCGTAGAAGATGAATTCTCTCATAGCTCTTGCTGGTTGACAAATGCTACTATGAAGTTGGGGAGTGCACTAATGAATCTGCTCTCAAGTGAGTAATTTTTATAAATCTGGAGGTCATACTCTACTAAGAATAATACATTCAGAATTTCCAACTCACAATTCTTCCCGGACAGCTAAATTGGTCCATAAACCATTCAACAAAACTAGAAAGTTTCAAATAATCTTCTTGCTAGTGTTGTAACTTAAATTTATGCAGCTAAAATTTCAATAAACAGGGTTAAGACAAATTGAATTAAACAACCAAGGGAAAAGTGACTAATCTATGGAAACTTTTATCCGATAATTTCTTTCTTTTATTTATTTTACAATCAAGAATTTCAACATGCACAGCAAAGATGAATAGGGTTGTTGGATGCTTCCGTTATTGTATAATTAGTTTGTATTTTGTTAGAATGTGGATAATAATTCCTCAACCTTCGCCAAAACGTTGGAGTTTTAGTTGGTGGTATGGACATTTCAAATCGCATCAGGGAAACCTAGGTTCACCTGCCTCCAGGCATGTGCTCAAAAGCAGCTGAAAGAAAATACAACTGACCAAGCAGTGGGTCCAGGTCGTTGACTAACAGAGACAGGGAGGTGTATAAGAATATAGATATAAATTCCTCAACCCTCACCATAACTTTGGGAGTTTTAGTGTAATGGCAGGGGATATTCACATATTTCAACACTAAGTCTCGCTTAAAAAACGGGAAATAAAGAAGAAAAAGAAACATCTAGATGCATGATGTTAAATTGTGAACAAATTCTTGCAAACATACCATAGAAAATGAAATTCTAAACAGGAAATAAAATATAGAAAAATCAATATTGAATTACCTTATAACGTGGTCGTTTCCCTGTAAGTGTTTGGAACAAAGAGATCAATGAAGATATAACACTATCTATGTTCATATCTAGGTGCCACGAGCCAATCTCATCTGCTAGCTTCTTAGCTCGTGATCTTGTCTCTTCAGAACTGCAAGGCATGGAATGTTATTTGTCCTTCACTTCAAAATATAATGATAGAAGGCTGATAAAAAACTAAGATTACCCCTTTCCACTATTACTTAACCGTAGTTGTACTATAGAACTTCCTAGAGTTCGCTATTGTATGGTTGTACCGAAAGTTCGCCTGTGAGCTATAATTCCACCCACTATCTTTCCGTAAAATGCATAAACCTTAGAATAATGTCTATGAATCATTGTGAGATTAGATGTTTCATAATAAGTGTGCTTCAGATAAAGGGAAAATATAATCATGCAGATACTCCAAATATCCAAAATTCAGTTTTCGATTTCATAATATGTTCCTCGTCCCGATAGACTGTAATAGTAGAAAAGTGATCTGATACATTCACAGTATTGGAAGACATAACAGTGGATAAGATATCTTTATAATCATCCTCATTTCTTGGTCTTTCACAGACTGAATTATCAGAGTTTCAGATCAGTCCCTTACGGAAATATGATAATGCTGATATGTATCAGCGTAATCTGAAGATGAAAACATGAAATCAGGTTTCTAATATTGAAGAAAATGGAAACCTCTATCATGATTTAAACACAATAATCAATATGATGTAGGGACTTAAACCTGTTCTCGGTTCCCATGTAGACTGTATAAAAAATTCGTTTGGCGAATTCTTTACAATCAGTAGGGAACTCATCATTGTTATACTTGCCAATACGAATTGCATCAGCTTTGACTTGTTGATCACCATTTTTGATATCTGCACAAAGTTCGACATAATATTTTATAAGATTGTGGAATGAAAGATAACAGTGATTATAAATCCCATATGAAAAAAATTGCAGAAAAAGCGAGTACTAAATACATTGATGCTAGAATATAAATAAATCCTTCAACCCTGATGACGAATCTAGATGTTTGCGGCTGGTATATTTCACATGGCATGGGAGCGCACACAGGTTTAAATCCCACTGGGCGTGTACTTTTAAGCGGATTATTGAAAAAATATGCCGCACGCAAAATCTTGGTTCCCTCCCCAAGATGGCCTTTCAACATGCTGGTCCGTAACGTGCATCATGCGTGTAAGAGTATCAATATAAATTCATCAACCCTCACTATAAATTCAGAGTTTTACTGAGTAGCAAGAACATTTCAAAATTGTAAAACTCATAGAAAGCTACAATTGTTTAATTGGTGAAATCTAGAAAATATTAGGCCATGTGGTAAAATTTGAGCAAGAAAAGGTGTATTTAGAGAAGGGGTTTTTTTCATAGAGGCCACCCAGAAATTCGTCAATTCCAAAAAAGCTACCTACAAGCCGCTATTTCCAGAAACGCCACCTGCAATATGGGAACGATCCAAAGAAGCCACTTGGGTTATCTGCTATCAAATGGGATTGGGAATATTCCGTAAGTCTGATGGGGTTGGGGTAAAATGACAAAATTAACCCGATCATGTCCCTCAACCTCACCTTAATCCTAATTCTTCTAACCGTAGCCCTAAGCTGGTGGGGAAGAGGGGGGGGGGGGGGGGGGGGGGGGGGGGGGGGCAGCCGATGGGGAGGAGTGAGCAACGAAGAGAGGAGGGGGGTGGATGGTTGATAGGGAGAAGTTGCAGGGAGAAGAAACGGGGTTGCATGGGGAGATGGTGGACAGGGGAGGCCAAGGGGCCCGGGGGGGGGGGGGGGGGGGGGGGGGGGGGGGGGGGGGGGGGGGGCGCCGCAGTAGAGGTGCTGCATGTTTGAGTATAGGTTAGGAGGAGTCAAGGAGAGAGGACGCATGTTTGAGTATAGGTTAGGAGGAGTTAAGGAGAGAGGAGAGGAAGAAAAGATTACACGGGTAGGCCCTATTTGAATACAAAAGTATGATACCTAGAGATTATTTTTAAGTGAAGGCAAAAAAATGTAACATATAGATTGCATACTTGTACCTCCATTTTGGTTTAGGGTCTGTTTGGATACAAAGATAGGATACAAAGGTATGATAGCTATAGGTAATTTTTAAGTGAAGATAGGGGAGTGCAACTGAGGCTGGTAGCGGATCGAGTTTGGGCCGGACTTATACAAGCCCGAGCCTGACTCCGAAATGTTTTTTAGGGTCCAAGCCCGGCCCAATTTTAGGACGGGCTATAAAATATAGGCCCAAGCCCGGGTCCGAATTAAATCGTAAAGCCCGAGCCCGGCCTGAGTTTGTGTTCTTTTACGATTTTTGTTTTTTTTTAAACTGATGGAACTAGAGAGAGAGAGACTGCTTTAATTGAGAGAGAGAGGCTACTTTAATTTTTTTGGTATTTTTAAGAACTAAAAGAAAGAAAGAAAGAGAGCGAGAGAGAGAGGTAGGTGCCGCTCTTAAATTTTTTGGGTTTTTTTTTTGCAAGTAAAGGAACTATATAGAGAGAGAGGAACTAGAGAGAGAGAGATGATGCTGCATTCAAAATGTTTTGGGGGAAGGGGAGAAAGAGAGATGATGATGCTGCATTTAAAGTTTTTTTTGGGTTTTTTGGGAAATGATGGACAGAGAGAGAGTGGCATGGCTAGATAGAGAGATGATGATGCTGTATTTAATTCTTTTTTCTTGGGTTTTTTGGGAAATAAAGGGCAGAGATAGGGAGTGGCACGTCTTTTAAGGTTTTTTTTGGGGGGGAACTGAAGGAATGAAAGACAGAAAGACAGAGAGAGGAGAGCGAGACTGAAGAAACTCTTTGGTTAAACTCTTTGTTTAGAAGTGGCAATTCACTAAACTGGGTCAGGTCGGGTCGGACTTATACAAACCCGATCCCGGCCCGAAAATTAATTCGGACTCATTTTTTTAGCCCAGACCCGAAATTTTTGAAAAAGACCTGGCATGTATTCTACTAAAATCGGGTCGGACTTGACCGGGCTCAGGTCGAGTTCGGGTCAATTACTAGCCTTAAGAGCAACATGTATGTTGCATACTTGTACCTACATTTTGGCTTTAAAAATTAAATATGGTTGGATTGGAGTTTAGATATCTACCATAACATACAATTTTTATTTACATTGAGGTGAAAAATAAGGAGATAGTGTACCTCAAAAATGTTATCCAAACAGACCAACGGTTAGATAATTGTAGGTAGACAAATCACCTCCAGTGACCTCCACCTACCTCCATTAATCTCCATATCAAAACATAGCCTAATTTGTTAACTAGATGGAAGTTAACTAGGGTTAAACTAACAAAGTAGTTTTCTTTATATGAGCCTCATATTAGAATTTTTTTCACCAAAATGTACATAGGCCGAAAAAATAATTCCCAAACTATTCACGTCTTTAATTACAACAACAAACATATAAAAAACAAGTGGACAGAAATGTATAAGATTTTTTATAAATTGATAACATCAGCCCTTGATCACAAGAGCGCACACATCATAAAGCTCCGTCTTCTCCCACCAATTTTCCTTCTCATCTTCGATGTCACCTTTCTTCACATCTCTCTAGCGACATCTCGCCTAAGCAGTTAAAATCTCCGATTACGCCCGATTAATCCCCGATTAATCGCTAATCGGAGGCTAAGCGATTATTTTTTTAACGATTTATAATATTTCAATAGTTAGCAATTTAATCGGGTATAATCGGCCGATTAGTGGTTAATCAACCGATTTTAATTGGCCGATTAACCGATTAAATCTTCTCTAATTTTCATGCTCGTTTGCATTATTTGGGCTCAATCTGACCCAGAAATTTCAAATTCAAAATTCAAACCCCTTATGGTCCTCGTGCAAACCCAAACCTGACATGTCGCCGCTCTCTTCTTACTCACGCAAACCCAAACTCAAACTGATTCTCTTCTTCCACGAGCAAACTCAAACCCGACCCGCCGTTGCTCCCCCTTCCCGTCGCATACTTGACACAGCCCGCATCTGCTGTACCTCCTCTTGCTGCTTGCACTGCTCCACCTCCCCAATTGTTTTTGTTTGATGGAACAGACCAGCAACCCTGATTCGACCCACATCCGGAATCTAAACTCGGCTCAAATCGAGTACTCTCTCCTTTTTCTCTATAACTATATGTTCTTATTTGATATTCTCATAATAGTTTTATGAGGATTTATGGTTGCTACATAATGAGGATATATCTTTTTTTAATTATACATATATAACGATTTTTCCGATTTAATTCCCGATTATTTTCCGATTAATCGATTAATCACTAATCGCTCCTAGACCGATTAGTTCCAAAAAACGATTTTAACTGCCTAGCATCTCGCCCTTTTAAACTTTCTACTGATCCCTTCTCTTGACTATCTTCCAAACATTCCGTCCTTTCCAAGACTCCACCTCCTCTCCTTCACCAAAAAAAGCTCGAAACCCACCATTGTTGACAAGCCCTCAACGAATACCCCCACCCTTTCTCCTTCTCATCCTTCCATAATTACATGCACGGACCTATCACCTACTCCTACATTTTGATTTGATCAATGAGATCTTTGGAGCGACCGTCATGAATTGGTCAACATTCGTTCTCCAACGAAGGGATTTTGACGAGATTTCCTCAAGAGTTGAGCAACTATGCAATAATCATGAATCATTTTTTGATGGAGAAGAAAAGGAGGAAGGTGTTAAGAGGGCGACATTGTAGGGTCGCGGCGGTCGCCTGGAGAGGGAGGGGGAGTGGGGACGAAGAACGGAAGGACGAGGATATTCAGTTGGTGAAGAGAAAAAGGGGAGATCAATAAAACACCCTATACAAACCATCTATACACCACTTTCTTATAACCAATGAGAATGCTTTGTCTCATATATTTGAGGATACTTGGTATTTGTTTATAGAAAGTCACATAAAACATGAGTTCACAGGGATCCTTTCAGCTAAGAGTCAACTCAGTCAAGTAAACTGTAATACCCCTAAATTTCTTACAATGAATATACATATACATTGTTATTGTTATCTTTATCATACATAGTTATTATCTTATACTATTAGTATTATTGTATAATATTAGTATTGCAATAATTTTTTTTAGCCTTAAAGCCCAAACATTGTTTACAAAAAACAAAAAAAAAGAAAGAAGAAGCCCAGCCCAACAAAAAACAATTGGGGATTAAGTGCAATTACATAAAGCTAAGGGGCTTAAATGTAAAAAAGTGGGACACCTACAGATTTCCTAGACAATTCCACACTTCTCTCCACTTCTTTCTTTCTTTCTTTCTTTCTGCAGACAGCCGACAGCAACTGCAGCTTTTTGTTTCCCCCTTTCTCTATATATATGCATACAATTTACTACTACTACTACTTACTCCTACTGCTGCTATTTACTACTACCACTACTGCTACTGTTTATTGTTTACTATTGCTGCTGCCACTGCAGTACCACTACTGCAGACTACTTCTATTTACTCCTACTGCAGACTACTACTACTGCTGCTACTACTGACTATTACTATTACTGCTTTACTACTACTAATATACTACTTCAACTACAACTACTACTGCAGACTACAACTACTACTACTACTGTTGTTGCTACTACCACTTCTACTACTATCACTTCTACTACTTTACTGCTACTATTAAACTACTATTATTGAAGCAAGAAGTCAAGAAAGAATCAAGGAGCAAGAAGGAGAAGATAGCAACTTGAAGCTTGCAAACAAATCAAAATGGGTATTCTCCATTCCTTTTGTGTTCAATTTATGAATTTAATGATTGATGGTTTGCTAGAAATTGTTGTGTGTAAATTCTCATTAGTAGTTTAGTCGTTTGATGTGGGAATTGTTAGTAGATTGAAGCATGTATGCTTAGAAGTGTTGTATGCTTAAAAACACATGTTTAGCAATATAGTAATAAAAAGTGAACGAAGATTGAAGTAGATGAAATTGTTTAAAAGGAGACAATGTCATTACTAGAACCTGTAACGCAAAGACAATTATATGAGAATACATAATTTAATTAGGGTCTTGTTATGGAAATTTTGCAATGGAAAGTTGGCATGTAAAGTGTTTGATGAAATGTCTAAATGCACATATACAATAAGAATTCTATGAAATTAACCACCTATGAATAAGTTGCAAACTAAGGTATTTACCATCATGTGGATGTGAGGTAATACATACACATGTGTGCAATAACCTAGTATGGAAATAATTTTTTATAAGCGTGGAATGCTGTGTTAGATGAAATACGGTTATGCATGAGTATGTATAATATAATCAATGCATGCTTATATGCGTACTTGTTATGAAGTATGGTGCACATTGAGTATACTAGTTTGGTGCATGTGTGGGTTAACTCTTAGCATGATTGGAGGCTAGGTTGAACCCTAACTAAATCAAGATGAGACTTGTTGAGATTCAACTAGGTTGGATTCACTTTGAACCTAGTTAGTGAATTAAGAATTTAATTTAGGATGATTGGTAAGGACAGACACTAGTTGGGCGTGTACTACTCACCTGTCAAGGGAACATGTGCGGCGGCGTCTCGTCTGGGACACGTGCGGCGTGGTCTCGACTATTAATTTCTGGGATTTAGTGATAAAAACGGGATGCAGACGTAAATCACAAGTCCTGTCGGAACTTAGGAGATGGACTCTTAAGTTTTCGTCTATGTTCTGGGTTATCAATACGAACAAGGAGCAAGAGTGTAACTCTAAGTCTCTTGGCGAAGTAGGGATGGCCCTATCGATTCGCCTTATGTCCATGATAACTTTGGTGGGGGCAGTAGTGGAGACGACCATGATTCCGGCAGAGCTGATGATCACCGGCCTGACCGGAAATAGAGAGGAACCACGATCCTGTCAGAGTAGAGAATGACCATGATCTGAACGGACAGAGTGATCACTGTCGTTCGGAGTGGAGGACCATGATCCGACTGCAGGAGCGGGAATGGACCGCATGCACTGCAGACTCTATCAGTCACTAAATGAATGTCAGAAACAGGAAAGAGTACGAGTAGGGTGCATGGCGAGGGATTGAACCCTATCATCTGGAGAATACGAACTCGATTTGGGGAGTATGTAGTATAGGATGCATACGTTTCCAAATCAAGTTTGCATTAGATTAAGAGCATAGTGTATATATGAGTTGTGCATTAGAATCTAGATCATGACATACACCGACATTTATGTTTGTATGACTTTCACGTTTCTTTTCTTCTGCATCAAATATTGGTTGTTGAGGATTTTGGGGATTTCGGGTTTCATCCGCATTGCGTCGGTTGTATTCAACTGACGTGCCCACAGTTTGCTAATTGCAGGATCGCTGATCGTGTAGCAGGGGACTCGAGCTGCGGAAAGCATCCTAGTGTAGGACATACTTTCCTTGTGCAATGTAAGTTTCTAATTTTCAGTAATTTTCTGTGTTGTGTACTCATTGGAGTAAAGATTCTGGACAACTGTCACGAGCTTCCAGTGTGTGGAACTCGGGGCGCTACATAAACAACCTTATATAATTAGGAAATAATTTAAGGATATGTATGGTTTGGGAATATTTTTTCAAGGGCACGTATAATTTGGTAAAAATTTCCTCATTGTGGGTGGCTTATCTGGCAAGGGCGATTTGTGAGTGGGTTTTACAGAATTGACAAATTTGTGGGTGGCCTCTATGGAAAAAAAACCTATAAAAAATGAATTGATGTTCTTACAGACACCAAGATTGGCACTGCTAAGCAGCTGGAGGTAATCGTCTGCACACAAGTATGCTTTCAAGGGACTACTGCATCTTCTGTAAATACTAAAGTCATATCTAATAGGTAATGTTACAAGGCCTTCTTGATAACATGCACGGTAAGAGGCAATGTGAACAACATATTACACACATGCAAAGGAGAGAAAATTCTGAATATATCAATTCAATATTTCCTTCTTTACCCCCAATAAATCCTTTAAATGGACTTGTAACTTGTTCCCTAAGAAAATGAAATAGGCAGACGATATCCAAATACTAACTACATTATTCTCAAATTATTCAAGCATAATCTTAGAAAAGAACAGAATCTCAGCATTCAAACTTGTTATAAGATGAGGCAACAGTAGAATACACAAAATCCTAATCACATTATTAAAATTTTGATTAGTTGATCATGCTAAGTAATATGGGCTTGCTGTTCAGATCATGTCAAAGTGATCAAACTGTGTGAACGCAATCAATTATGTTATATATAAGAAAGGAGATATCAATTACGACATATTTAACAAACTAGAGCAAGGCGGTGAATGAAGTGGGGACTGAGAGCTTTCGGGTATACACAAAGAGAGGTGTTATCATGACTCGAGAAATTTCAACAGATAATAGCATTATACAACTAGAAATACAACTAGTATGTTGAATGATTCTTAACGTTGCACGCACTGGGAATTCATATAACAAAAAGAAAATGACAAGTAGCAGATAAGTATGCCTAAATTGGGATGGACAGTGAGAACCAGGTGTATGACCAGCACCGAATAAGGCCAAGGTAACGGAGGACCCACAAGGATAGTGCACAGAAGGTAACAAGGAGCCAAAAAGAGGGCAAGGGATGACCGGTTTAAGTTTGACTGTGAGAGAATAAAACTCGTCATACTCTGAGAACCTAAGGAACATGATCATAAACCTCATATGTTTCAAATAAAATGTCCAAACCTAGCACTGGGATTACTTGATATGGGAATCAACTACAATAGCTTTCCCCAATTTTGTGACGTCAAGCTATATATTGTGAAGTATTACAAAATTATCTAACCCTTCACGACAAGCTGGCACATGCATCCTACAATAGCTGCAACCGCAGAACTATCTGCCCCTCCAGAAAGTGGGAGCAAAAATCCAGAAGCTCCACTTCTGCGAAGATAATCCCATAACCAACAACTAGGTCCAAATGCAATCTCTTCCTCAGGACAGTGATACTTAATCTGCACAAGAAAATCAGCAAAGGATCAGCAAAGGAAAACTGGATTATAGCAAACAAAGAGAAGCGCAACTAAGATTGATCAGGAAAACAAAAGCTATAATGCTCATTAACGCAATCAAACAAAGTTAAATTTACTTTTAGGCTAAATTTAATAAAAACCCCTCAAACTATTTTTTTCCTTTAAAACCTCCTCAAACTTAGTTTCTCAAATTCCTCCATTCTTTTTTAACAAGAATGACCCTATTTAAAAATGAAAGATTTTTTGCAGCTTAGTCCCTTAATTAACAGATATTTACGATTTAGTCCCCAAATTATAGCTTTTGAAAATTAGTCCTCCATTTAGAGTGACTTAATTAAATTCTTCTACAATTTAGTTCCAACTGATGGGTATTTGCAGTTTAGCCTACCAACATATAGCATTTGTGATTTCGTCCACCTAATTAGAGTGACTTAATTATTTAGTCACTCAATTGATTGGTATTTGCAAGTCAGTCCCCCAAATTATAGCATTTGCAATTTTTAAATTGATTAAGTCATTCAAATTTGAGGATTAAATTAAAAATGCTATAATTTGGGGGACTAAATTGTAAATACCCATTATTTGAGGGACTGAATTGTAAAAAAGTCCTAATTAAGCAATTCTAGTTGACAGACCAAATTACAAATGCCTTAATCACAAACATCCATTAATTATGACTAAATTGCATTAAAAAAAACTTCATTATAAAATAGGGGCATTTTTGTCCAAAAAGAATGGAGGCATCTAAGAAACTAAGTTTAAGGAGGTTTTAAAGGAAAAAAATAGTTGAGGGAGGTTTATAAAGAATGAGCAATAGTTGAAGAAGGTTCTATTGACTTTAGCTCTACTTTTATACACAAAGCTTTATTACCTAGTATATCTACTCAAATATACATTTCATTACTCATTGGAAATATTTGTTTATAAGGTCCGATGTGAGAAAAAGATGTCTTTATATCTAATATTCTTCGGAAGGAAGTTTAAATAGCAAAAGCCACATTCAGGAAATTCTATCAGAACTAGATACTGTAATAGTTCTTTTTAGCACTGGATCTGATACAACTGCATAAAAAAGAAGTAGATAAGAAGTGCACATGCCCTTCTTCATCTTCCTTGTTCCAATCAAACCTGATACCAACTTGATTAACCTATATTACATGCTTCAAGGGAGAAAAAAATTACAACACTGGGTCGACTCAAAATTTGACCAAATTGAATAGGACTATACCGTGCTCTAGGATAATTAAGCAACTTGCAAAGAGGATGGCCTATATACCTCAGGTAACGTTTTGCAGAATAACCATGCATAGTTAGTAACTTTTTTAATTGCAAAAAGTGAGTGTACCCTGGATCTTGGTCTCTTGGGTTAATTACTCAATTAGTATTTCTGTACAATAACGTGTATTACCAAATGAATCTAGCTCATTTAGTATGAATGTTCCCATAACTAGTGGAAGGTTATGATATCAAAACTCAGGATATGTTGTAACACTGGGGAGTTCTAATTTCAACAAATTGAGGCCCTCTGAGGGTCTAGTGCAAATAGCACAGGCTGATGTCAAAAAGAAAAACCTAGCAGTAAAAAATAATAATACAAAGGAAATATCACAGAAAAAATGCTTTGAATGCTCAACATTGACTTAGTTACCCTACGATCAGAGGCATGTGAAGAAGAAATGAGACCGAGTTTACAAACGATAAAAGTGAGAATGATAATGGAATGATAATGGAAAAGTACAAACAGAAATACGAACCTGTACTGGAGAAGTCGGATATAGTTGGAGTTTAAATGATTTGCAAAGCTTATACGGCACTTTCACTGAGGAAATTTTGGACTTGCGGCTTGCTTGTTCCCGGAAACTACTTATCGACCCTCGATAGCTAGAAACCTGCTTACAGTGAATTAGGATCCAGTAATGTGTTATTGAATACGTTGTTCAGATTTAAAAGTAATATGTATTAAAAAATCAAAAGATTGAAGTTCCTCCTTCAGATTCAAATAATAGCAAATTTACGTTCGCATATCTTAACAACATATCAGTCTAGTGTCAGTTATCAGAGATACTGTTCTACACATAAATTATACACAAACGAAAAGAAAACAAACAAAGGGAAAACAACGGTTAATAACATACATACAAAAATCTATCATACAAACGAAAAAATTACATAAAACAATATAGAAAAGTGAATCAAATAAGAAAGGATAGCATTTGCAATAATAACAAAGATCAGAAACAAACAGCAATATCACGAATTAACAATTTTTAATTCTTTTTGAGTAGCTAGTAGGCTGATCCTTTATCATAGTTTCTAACTCCAAATATATCCTAATGTTTCCAGTCCTAAATCTTCAAACTCGTCAGCCATCTCGCTGGCTTCTATCTTTCAACACTCTGTGAAGACTATGTTGCTCCAAGATCTCTTTATCCCTTCTCTCTCCTCTGCTTTCTTTTATTTTTAGCAACTCCCTTATGTCGTAAGATGGCAGCCATTCAGAACAACCAAAGGCATAGTATGAAAACCTTTATATAGTCTCTTCACAATAGTCTAAACTTGGTTTATAGTCCTAGGTGATACGCTAGACCAATTATTCAGAGGGCTGGCTTACTGCGCAAACTTGAGACAAGTGCATATATATGACAAAGAAGCCATCATCTGTTTGGGAATAAAAGTGAAACAGCAGAGCAAATCTAAACAACATCAATGGCAACATATAGATATTGCTGGTTTAGAATATCAGAAGAGCCCATTAATGTAAGGACTATGGGGAAAACATAAAGGAACCTCAGCACTACGAGTTACAACCAAAGTTTTGAGGCATGACAGATTATGAATGACAAAGTAGATTATTGAACAAAACAAAAACTACACAATAGTAACTATTCATCCTCAAATGTTAATGACAATTTCGGTAGAAATTCATCAGAAACAAATTAGTTAGGCAAAAACTATCCAGAGAGTAGAGAGAGAATGTAGCTTACAGCATCAAGATCTACTTGTGCAACTAAAACCTCAACATCCTTCAAGGAAAACTGTGACCCTTGAGCAACCATATCTCCGTTAATAGCAATACAAGAACACCCATCTGTCAAAAAAACAAATTACCATCAATGACCATCTGATGATCACTCTTCATGAGTATGCAATATGATACAGCTTGTGGGAGATGCAGAAACTATGTATGTCTGTTTCGCAAACAGTAAATAGATAATTAACACCATAGTGCGGAAAAATGGATATCACTTTGCAAGTAAATAACTAATACAAGCAAAATATATCATTCATGTATGGATGAACAAGAACTAGTTACACATGGAAATTTGTGGAAACGCAATGTAACCAAGGAGCAACCTGGAACATGGAAGCTAGTTGCAGGTTGGTTAGTCCACAGTCCAATTTTAAATTGAAATTACCAAGTTAATCAATGGATCCCAAAGGAGGTCCAAAAGAATATGATACATATTAAAAGAACCTCAATGACCATAATTTCTGGAGGTGAACTAGACCAGGTTTGCTGGAATCTGATTTTGTTTTTGAATTAACATAAAAGAGGAATATAACCAAAATAAAGGACCATTACAATTGGAATAGCCTGCATTGCAAAACTTGAATGCCATGTACCATGTAGATTTTCTCTAAGTTGTAGTACACTGGGAATCCTTTCTGGCTTATGAGAATCAAATAAGATGTTAGTGCAGCCAAAGGCATTGCCTTTGTTAATGAGATAGTATGAACAATTTAGGGGCACCATTAAATTTCTTCTTCCATTCAAATCAAACTTCTAATCATATACAGTCAAGAATTTCCGAAGTGCACAGTTTTAACGTAACTAAAAAATGTATACGGGGATAAACTAGTCAAGCTCTCTTTAGTCTCTATGCGCTGAAGATAACAATTTTGATTTCAGTACAGAAATGCAGATAATATTAAGAAGCAGGGAACAAGAAAGGACAAGCATTCTTAGAGGATAAAAGGTGATCAGCCGAAAATGATTGAAGTGTGATCATCTACAGTGAACTTCGGTATCACGACTCATATCACTGTTTACACAATAGCCCTGTGAGAGAAAAGCTTGAATTAACTCCATTAGCCTTAGTCATATCATATGATTTGTAACCACACCAATCCTTAGTTCTGAGCTAAAATAGCTGTTGTAGATGGCTACAATTTCCAGAGGCCCTCACTGATACTGACTTAAGATCATATTTTGCCAACTTTAGCTGACTCCAACTATTTTTCTGTAAGTTGCAAAACTAGACCCACAGGTTCACCAGCTTCACACCTATATAGCATACAAACTTTTTAGCCTTTTTCCCCCTTCTTCATATCTTCTAGATTTATTGATCGCAGGTTTCATTACTGTTACATTATTGTCAAGAAAGAGAAACATATTCCCATTTGTCCTCCCATTCTCTCTCTCCCTTCCTCCTTATCTTAAAGCCTAACTAAAGCCGTGCACTTTCCCCTTAGGGGTTGTTTGTTTGATAGGAACGACTGTGGATTTGCTTTTTTTTAGCATACCACATCAGCATTCTCAATTCCATATTATTCATATTTTAAAATACTTTGTTTGTTTGAGAGTAACGAAAGTTCGTTACCAATTCACCATAAAATGTGGTGAATTGGCCTAGAAATGCCTATCTCTCTCTCTATCCATTTTTCTTCTATCAATTTTCCTGGCAACCAAACAAAGAATAGCAAAATATCACTTCAACATTTGAATTTAGGTTTTTCTTCTTGCTAACAACCAATGAAAAACAAAATAATGAAAAGACTCCTTAAAGCCCGATTATCAATTTTCTGTACTAACAAACAAACAGACCCCTAATTTCAACTAAGTCTCTCCTATTCTTCCGCTATTTTTCAATTGAATTTTGTTTTTTACCCCCAATTTTCAACTAGGTTCGACAAAAATAGGATGATGGAGGAAGGTCCTTCATTTTGAACCCTGTGAAGGTGGGGGAGTTTCTCTTTTTTGTGAGTTCTTTTCTCATTGTATCATTATTTTGTTTTGTTATGAATTCAGAGATGTCATTTTTGGAGTTTCTCTTATAAGCAAACACAATCTTTCATGGATGATAATGAACTAAAAAGTTAATGACTTTCCATTCAAGAGTATGATCAAAATATAAATTTAGCGTGGATAAGTAGCTGTTCATATCCAGAACTATCTCTACAGGCTATCTCAGTCCTATAAAAATGAAAATTATCAGGCCAGCTCCTGAGAATCCATGTCATTGGCTAGCCTAAAAACGTGATCCTCATGGTAGAATATCAAGAAATAAAGTTAACACCAGTACGTAGATATATCTACTAGGGATTTCTTTTTACCATAATAAAGACGGCTACCATCACATCCTTGATGATTACTGTACATATAAACACCTCCACAGACAAGGGTTGCATTTTTCATTGCATCAACTCGTAGGTTCAGCTTCCTTAGTTGGTGATGACTTCCACTTGCATTCATAAATACCTCAACACCATTTTGTGCAAGTTCAATGCGAGGCGCATCAGCCGTGAAGAGCTCTTCACAGGTTTCAGCAGCAATAGCTCTGTCAGAAAAACCAATATGGCTTAGATAGAAATTTTGGATTTTCTTTTCTTTTTCTTTATTTTAAAGTTAGTAGGAAAGAAAAGTTAACAAATTTGATTTTGCAAGATAAGATTTTCCTATTTTCATGCAACATTATTTAACACTATATACAGGACCAATTGGGCTAACAAATAAATCCCCTGGTAGCAAAAAAACTTTAAATTTTAAATTTCAACGAGCTACTCACATACTAAAATATCAATGAGCTATTTACATACTAATCATATATTAAAGATAACCTTGAAAATGGAGAACGGAAAATGAATTGATATAAATCACAACATATAAGACAACATAACTTAAGCACTCACAACTGAAATCCCTTTAACTGTTTTTAAAAAATTGAAATAACCCTCCAAATTCGTCTGGAAAAATACGAACTCAAATTATGAGCAGATATAATAAGATTAAGCTTATAAGTAATAACATTCTCTATATCGTTTCACATGTAATAACTAATCCAACAATGAGATGATCTAAAAAAATGCCCTGTATTGTTAATAAACTCAGTGAAATAATTTTCAGAAAAAGGGTTAAAGTTGTAGCTGCTAGCTAGCTTTATATATTAATCTTAATTCTTCAGCTGGGTACATATAAACACAAACTCGTACCGGCATGTTTAAATAATTTTATGACCAAGCATTCTAGAGTTCAGATACTAAACACCAGAAGAGAATGATGCTTCATTGGCGGCTGTTGGCTGCATCAAGAATACATTGGAGATCAAGTAAAAGTTCACCCTTACGGCTAAGAATGGTCATGTAGCATATTTCCTATGGTATTAATACACCTGTTAGCCTTACAAATGAAATTTGGTTCTCTCTCTCTATATAACCAATAGCCAAACATAGCAAACCTAATTTTTGAATAGGAACATTATCAAGCTGCACCCTTGTTAAAATTCTACTGTTATGAGCTCCAATTGAGGTAATACCCGATAAAAAGAATAGATTATATGGAAGAGATCATTTTATTCTGGATGTACACAAAATAGCAACAAGCAATCTTTTCTTTTGTTACTTACGTATCTAGAAACTGCATGTATGCATAACCAAAAGGTACAGAAATCTGGGACAGGGCCTCTGAAACATCAGTTGGAAGTTGAAACTCTAAAAGCCTGTCTTTATGTGTCCATGCTGAAAACCACCGAAGTTCTCTGTAATTTCCATCATTTGCAAGGAACATCTTTGGGCGGATCATTAGAAGTTTTCGGTTTAAACAGAAAACCTGGCAGTTATAGCGCACATTTTCGTGTATAATGGGCATACCGATACTGCACAGTATATCATCAGTCCAATCCCCAGAAAGAATATCCTTCAAACATTCCCATCTACACATAAAATTTAAATTATATCAGTTGAATATAGGATTAGTTGTCAGCTTGCTGTGAAATCAGACCATCAACATACCACCTCCAGAAGAAAGATAACAAAACAGATCAAATATGAATTAAAAATACTATTTCATATATATATATATATATATATATATATATATATATATATATATAAGTCGACAACAGGTCGGGAGTTAAAAATCATCAATACCCCATCTGAGAAAAATGTAAGATGATTCAGTTTTCTCAAGGACAATTGCACATTCCTCTTTTCATCACAGGATAAGCCAAATGGAAACTCATTTCCAAGTTTTAACTAAAAGAAAGTCATACAACTGCTAATAAGAGACAATATGCATGTTTTGGCAAGAGAAGAAACCAAAAACAAAAAAAAAAATCAAAAAACCTACAAGCCTTGCAAAATCAGTATTGAGGATTGCACGACAAATTAAAAGGTATCATAAGTATCTACACAATTATCTCAATAATCAAACTCATCCTTTTCCAGAATCACACATTTCCTAAAAGCAGAAAGAAGAAGTAACGATACTAGTTATTTCAATAAGAATCATGGGAACAAGAGTTAGTCCTAGACTCCAAAGTTACTAGGCCATTCTGCAACTAGAATCTTGCATCCAGCCTAGTCGCGCTATTCACAAAGGCAGGCAACCTAAACATTTTGCAACTCATATGCAACTTTTTCCTGTTACTTGCAACCATCCACCTGCAGTTAATTTTGGTTGTGATAACTAAAAAGGAGTTAGAATGAGTCAAAGTACTGTACTAAAAAGATTTATATTTATTAAGTTCACAAACAGTATCAACAACTCACGAATGGGTTACAGTATCCTGCTCCAAAAAGTGATCCTCACACCCGTAACCTGAAACCTCGAGTTCCGGCCCAATTCTAATCACAGCCCCGGCCTCCTTTGCCCTCTTAATAGACTCCTTGATATTCCTCAAATTCGTGTCGAAATCCATTGCCCACTGGTTTAAATTACACGTCGCCACTTTCAAAAGCCTCATCCTCAATCTCTTCTTATCTGCAGACGAAAATTTTAAAATTCATCATTAATTCTACAATAAACATTGACAAAACTTTCTAAGGTTAAACTTTGACCTTGAAATTGACTGAAACCCTAAAGAAATAATGGATAATTATAAGATTGACGCGACAGTGTTTGTTTGGTTCTGTTTTGTTTTCTCGGGAGCTGGGATATGTTCGGGTAGGGTTTCAGAAAATGGCCCAAATTTGGGTCTGGTAAGAGCATCCACAATGGTGTTTCTCATTTTTAAGAATATGGCAGCTACAGTAATAGCAAATACCGAAATCGTCTGCAGTCGTTGTTTGCTATAATTTTGCTAAAATTTGAGACGGAGGAGACATGTTGTTTCGTCGGAGTTTTTTTTTTTTACAGTTAATTAATTAGTGATTAGAGATTAAAATAGTTTAATTAAATAAATTATATAATAAAATATAACCTAAACCTAATAATTAACTACCTAAACTAAGTTAGTGTCCTAATCTAATTGCCCAGATATCATGACGGGACATGTCCCGTCCCAAGCTTTTTTGCTTGAGACGAGACAACATGTCTCGTCCGAGCGGTTTTTGATTTTTTTTTCTCCAGACGAATCAGACTGTCCGATCAAAAAAAAAAAAAAAAATTGTCAGACGAAACAAGTTGTCTCGTCCGACTCCCATTAAAAAATTCAAAAAATTTTGGGACGATACATGTTGTCCCGTCTCTTATAATTTGAGAATAGCAAATTTGTTTCTCAAAAATGAGAACGCACTGTAGCTACTTTGCCATAAAATGGCAAATTAGCAAACGACTGCAGCGGTTCATTTCTCAAAAAATGAGAAATTGGCAAATATAACAAACAACTGTGGATGCTCTAAAGAATGAGAATGAAGGCTTTTTAATTAGAAATCTATACAATATAGTATGCTAAGACCACTTTTGATCTAGGATTTTTCTTCTTTTTCTTTTTAAAACAAAAAAAAAATTTGGAGCAAATGTAGGAGGCAAACCCCCACTCATTCTCCATCGAAATGGATCATACCCAAGACCAAAAATAGATAGCATATCCATTTAAGCTAATAGACCATCGCACAGAAATAAATCAAAAGTTGTTAAGCAATCATAATACACTTGTCTACACAATTGCTAAGATCGTAACATTGCCTCAACATAAGGTATCATTCCTTCAACAACCCATCTTTAGATTAAAATAACATGCATTGAAATACATAAAACGATCTAAGAAAGAGAATATCTAAATGAAAGCTAGAGAGGGATCAAACTCCCTTAATGCAACACAAAAAAGGAGAAAAATTTTGGATGGTGAAAAAGTGGGGGTTGCCTCCTACATTTGCTTTTTTTTTGTTTTAAAAAGAAAAAAGAGAAATAACGAAGACCAAAAGTGGTATTAGCATAATATATTGTATATTTGTATAAATATGTAATTAACAAGCCTGGTAAAGAATGATAATGAAGGCTTGTTAATTAGAAATCTATATAATATTATACTAAGATCAATTTTGGTCTAGAATTTATATTTTTTTTTCTTTTTTAAAACAAAAAAGGGGAGCAAATGTATGAGGCAATCCCCCCCCTCTCGTGCCTATTAAGAATTGCTTACCCGTCAGTTCTGGCGAGCGGGAGGCGAGGAGTAGCAAGCGTGGAGCGGCGGCGGCGAGCGGGGGCGTCAAGTGGGGACGGTGAGTGGGGACAGCGATGAGTGGGGACAGTAAAGGGCACTACAGCGAGGTCGGGGAGCGGGGGCAACGACGGGCGCAGGAAGCGAGGGCAGCGAGGGGGTGGATGAAGGAGTTGAAGATGAGGTGGTGGTGGTGGAGATAAGAGGGATTTTTTATGTTAGGGTTTGGGAGATTGGAGGAGGAGGAAGAAGAGATAAAAGTTTGGAGGAGGTGGGATGATTTTTTTACCAAAATGACCCACTCCCTATCTGAAGCTATCTCGGATAGCGAATGTGCTGAAAAAATCAATCACTAAGGTACTGTTCTTTTTTTTTACCTCTTATAAGAGGTTACCTCTTATAAGAGATTTACAGTAAGAGCCTCTTGTAAGAGCCTCTTTTTGAGGTGTTCTTTTTATATAAAAATAACCTCTTATAAGAACCTTTTATAAGACATTTCAGTTCTTTTTTCACTCTTACAAGAGCCTATATTACCCCAAAGTCTATATTACCCCAAAGTATAAAAATAGTGAGATGAAGGACAAGAAAAGAAGAAAATTTGAGATTGAATATGGCGTTCCAATAAACTAAATATAAAAAAAAAGAAAAAAAAGTTAAGTAATAAGGAATACATCACAATCCTCAGAAGGTATGCAAAGGTTGGAGGCGACAATTTTATCAGTGCAATACAACCTCAACAACACTATAGAAGGAAGTCAAATGTACAGCATTAATATAATATAGATAGTAGTTGCTTTTAAACGTCTAAATCATTTATTTACATATGATGCTGAAATGAATGTGTATCTACACTTCTAAATCAATTACTTATAATTGACAGGCCCCATCTAAAGTAAAATCAGCAACATTGAATTCAAAAATATTAGAGGCGAGCCAAGAAATGGCAGTCAGATTGAAGAAGCCATGAATTACAAATAATCAAAATCCCTAGATGGAATCCTATAATAACAATTGTGATTCTAACAGCCACTAATGTTCCCTTCGAAAAGAAAACAATGACATAAGCAAAGTATAAAAATAGTGAGATGAAGGAAATTTGAGATTGAAATTAGTAACAATTATAATATAGACTTTGGGGTAATATTGACTTTTTAAGTGATAGAAGTCTTATAAGAATTTGAAAGAGGCTACTAGAAGTCTTTTAGGCTTATAAGAGATTTTGGAGAAAATATCTTACAAGAGGTAAAAAAAGAACGCTAAAAAAACTCTTGTAAGAGGTGGACCATCTATTACAAGAGGTAAATCACTTATAAGAGGAGAAAAAGAACACTACCTAATTGTGATAATGAGTGTATGTTGAGGTATTTCTACACCGAAGAAAAAATTGAATAAAATACTAAGTTTAAACTTGCTACGATAGCAAATGTGTTTGTACCACACTCGCTAAAACTTGAAGAAATACTATGTTTAGACTCACTATATCATATAGAGATGAAGGTTTAGACTTGCTACCCCAGATAGCGAGTATGTTTGTACCACACTCGATATCTGAGATAGCGAATGTCGATTTGGGAGTTTTTTAAAGACAAGACTCGCTGTTTCGAGTTCTCTCTTCACTTCTCTCTTTCCATTCTCTCTTCCAATTCGGAAAGAAACCCAAAATCTAGCCTCCCAAATTCGTTATTTCACCAACAAATTCCATTCAAAAATCCATTGCAGAGTTTGTGTAGGTGAGAGCACGAATTTGGAATCTAGGGTTTCAGAGTTGGGTTTTGGAGTTGGGAGAGAGAGTGGAGAGAGAGATAAGTGAAGATAAGAATGAGACAACAAGTTTAGGTTAATAAAAATCCCCAATCGCCACTCGCTGTCTAAGTGTGACAGCGAGTCTAAATCAAGCATTTTTCGAGTTTTTCTTAAAGTTTAGACTCGTTATCTCAGATAGCAAGTGTATAAAACTTGAAGAAAACACCAAGTTTGTCTCATATTGTAACATCCCGTCATTTCTGAAGGCATATATATAGGGAAATGCTCAGTTGAAAACGCAAATATTGTGAAAACCCGTGAAAACAACCTAGGCCGTTATTGGAGACAACGACCTAGCTGGTTTTTCACGTTTTCACAGACATTTACGTTTTCAATGGAGCATTTCTCATATATATATATATATATATATATATATATATATATATATATATATATACGGGTCGGTTCGGGTGAGAACCAACCCTGGGGTGAGAACCTAAGGGCCTCTCCCAACCACTCATATGCTTAATCTTAACGGTCAAGATTATTTTCAGTTAAACAATAAGATTAATTAATATTTACATTAAGATGAGAATCCCTTTAATTAAGGGATGTTGGTCGCGAAATAAAAGAAATAATTATAAATTGCCTTTTTTGTGTGCGACGGTTAAGGCAAATTTGGTCAAACTGGAGAGAGAAAAAAATTTTCCCGTAAAATATTGGAGAAGATTTTGTTTCCCAAATTAATAGCAACTGCAGAATCATTCACCATTTCGTTCCTTACAGTTACTGTTTATTACAGTTGCTATTTATAATTATTACAGTTGTTGTTTAAGTGGTCAGGTATTGCTGTATAATTATTCCAGTTGCTATTTATAATTATTACAGTTGCTATTCGAGAAGATTTTGTATCCCAAATTAATAGCAACTGCAGAATCATCACCAATTCGTTCCTTCACCAATTCGTTCACTATATAGCAACTGACTGTATTGTAAGTAGATACAACTAGTGCATATTTTAGCAGTAATATATATATATATTGTTTGTTTATCATTTTGCAAACTTATGTTGTACATGCTGTCAGTTTCCATATAGCAACTGAATGTTTTTTGAATAGCAACTAACTGTATTGTACGTAGCAACAAAAATTTCATATTTAGCAACATTGTACGCAGCAACAAATGTTGTTCATCCTGATGAAGATTGTGGTTCGGCTGAAAATAAAATAAAAAAGGCAATATATGTTGCCCAATAATCTGTGATCTTCATTCATTTTAAATAAAATAAAAAAGGCAATATATGTTGCCTAATAATCTGTGATCTTTCATTCCTTTTATTACGCGGTCCCCAGCGCTTAATTAAAGGGATTGACATCTTAATGCAAATATTAATTAATCTTATTGTTTAATTTTAAAAAATCTTGACCGTTAAGATTACGCAGATGAATGGCTGGGATAGGCCCTTAAGTTCTCACCCCAGGACATGGTTCTCACCCGAACCTTTCTCTCTCTCTCTCTCTCTCTCTCTCTCTCTCTTTATATATATATATATATATATATATATATATATATATATAAGAGGCTAAATGGCAAAAAAGTTAATAGTGAATAGTAGGGGGGCCTATGAATTGAGTAAAACAGCAATATGTGTTGTTATTGTTTGTGACGTCATGATGACGTCACGTGGGGGCCACCCGGATATAAGGAAAAAAGCAGCTGCCACTGTGTAGTGTGACGTGGCACATGTGTGTGTGTGTGTGGGGGGGGGGGGGGGGGGGGGGGCATATTCGGGGGCTGCACTGTGTGTACACGGGATTTAAATAAGAAAGAAGATTTGAGTTAGGCCCATATCGGGAATTGAACTAAAATATATAATAATAAATAATACAGCCTATGATTAAGAGTCACCAATATGGTTAACCACATTTTGAGAGGCAGCCTGTGGTAGGCAGTTGTACTATATTATAAATAATTTGTCTGATAAATTGTATAAATTGTCTGAGCTTGGGGCAGGGGCGTTACAAATGGTATCAGAGCCGATTTTCGACACCGAGTATGGGGCATGTCTATATAGTCAGGTGGTGGATTTCGGGACTATATACTCAGTCGAGCGGTGGATTCCGGGACTATGGTGAGCCTTCAATTAAATCCGGGATTGTGATTGATCAGGCGGTGGATTCCGAGATCATGATTAGTCGGACGGATAGGAGGGCAACTCAATTAAATATGGGATTATGATTGATCGGGCAGTGGATTCCGGAATCATGATTAATCGGGTGGATAGAAGAGCAGATGCTCCACATCGGCTAGAAAGTAGATCCTGCACTAGATTGTGGTGTATGTAACATCCTGTAATTTCTAAAGGCATAATATATATATATATATATATATATATATATATATATATATATATTCTGCGCCCCGTACTCAACAGACTGCGCCCCGTACTCAGCGAGGACGCTGATTTCTAAAGGGGCGCAGAATATATATATATATATATATATATATATATATATATATATATATATATATATATATATAAGAGGCTAAATGGAAAAAATGTAAATAGTGAATAGTAGGGGGCCCACGGATTAAGTAAAATAGCAATATGTGTTGTTATTGCTTGTGACGTCATGATGACGTCACATGGGGGCCGCCCAGGTATAAGGAAAAAAGCAGTTGGCACTGTGTAGTATGACGTGGCACATGGAGGGGGGCCACATTCGGGGGTTGCCCTGTGTGTACATGTAATGTAGCGCCCCGAATTTCTATTATAATAAGTTAGAAAATACGTGGCACAATCCCAGCAACAACTTCAATGTAACAGTACACATAGCCCAAAAACACAATAATTTTATTCCAAACTTTTGTTACAATAATCATTGTCAAAACACAGCGGAAATACAAACACCTTAAATTACAATTTTTCTTTTACAACACAAATCTTACTAAAATTTTACACAAGCTCTATTACATCAGTATATCACAGAACCATCACAAACTTCCAAGCCTCCAAACTCCAAGCAATTACCTGTAACACATGAGGCTAGAGATGATCCCTAACCCCCAAACTAAAGGGGTCAGCCATAAATGGTGTGAGTGACATAAAATTAAACAATATAATTTAATCATAAAACATAAGTCATCAACATCATGTATTAACCATAATGATAAGTAATGAAGAATAACAAAGATGTAAAGCATGAAATCATCGTAAAATGAAAACGACAAGTGCATCTAGTCTAAGTGTCAAGTGTAGGAAAACTGGAAAACACATGCAGAAAACCAAGTCAAGAAAACACAAGTTCTATATGCGGACTCTCTAATGCATACTTGTCGAAGTCTATGCATCCCATTCTACATAAGTTCGGTGCAAGCCCTTAACGTTTCCACTTCATAGGGTTCAATCCCCCGCTATGCAACTAATCTTATCACGATGACTACTACGAGATAAAGATAAACTGTGAGAATTAGCCCATGCCTGATAATTCCGGAGATGGATCCCACATCTCAGGTATTTTACCTGGATAATTCCGGAGATCATCCCACATCTAGATATAGACACATCATCACATGAATACCCCATGTGCGTCGCCTCGACTTTGATAATTCCGGAGATCAATCCCACATCGCAAGCAACCCACTTGGATAATTCCGGAGATGGATCCCACATCTCAGGTATTTTACCTGGATAATTCCGGAGATCATCCCACACCTCAAGGAAGTTACTTGGATAATTCCGGAGATTGAATCCCACATCTAAAGCCATACTGAGGTTCATAACCCATGTTCCCGTTCATCATATCACCACTAGTGCCTGTCCTTATTATTTGTGGTTATTTGAATTTCTTAACGAATCTCCTAGAGTGATGTGCCCTACCGGCCTAAAATCAAACTGAATAACTAAAATGCCTCAAAGGGCCTCCACAAAATAGCTCAATACCGGTATACTAGGGTCACACACCTCTAGAGACTCAACTCAAATATCAAAACAAAAGTCCCACTAAACAAGGTGGCTCAACTGAATATCTTAAATCAATGCTTAACTGAATAACTTAAAATAGACTGAATTTCCTGGAAGCTAATCACTCAAAGAACACTCAAGTTACAAAAATCCATCAGTACCATCGACTTATACTGTAGTAAGTCGACTGTCCAGAGGAACAAATATCCAAAATTTTGACAAAATAAACTAAGTCATATAAGTTGACTTGAGGAAGGGTGTCAGTCGACTTACCCGAGGTAAATTCCAAAATCTTCTCAAAATTATTCTAAGTATATAAGTCGACTTACAGGTTTATAGGTCGACTGTCCAGAAGGACTAATAATTCTTACAAAGATAATTTTCCACAGTGGACCAGTCGACTGCCTATGAGCTAGGTCGACTGTCCAGAACGGCTTTTCAATGATTCTAAAAATACAATATCAGGCTCGTACCAGTCGACTGTACAGTAGGCCAGTCGACTGTCGGCCTACAGATTTCAAATTTTAGGTCTGAATAAAATAATCAAATCTGAGGTTTTCTATCGATTCATTGTTCAAGAAAGTAGTTCGTATTCAGGCAAATGATCTTTATTAAGGGTATGATACTCAAAACCTCAAATACGTCAAACCCAAGTTCTCATGTTCTAGATCACTAATTTCTTTCATTAGGGTTTCTCAAGATTAAATTCTTTCACCACTCTAAGTCAAGATCTGATTTATATTATGTATAAGAACCAGGTGTTCATCATCCGATCAAATCATACTCCAATCTTAATAATACGGTGTTATGAACAAGATCTACTAATCATTCTTAGATTTCTCAACATGGTATAAACAACAATCAATTATTCATATGAATCCTACCACAATACAAGATCTATATCATTCACAATATCAAATCTAACATCATTACCACTTGCATACATAGTTCAACAACAAGTTAAATTTATGTCATTCACAAAATCAAAACAAAACAAAAACCAAGTCACTCACCTTTTAGTTGAGAAAAGTCCACGAAAAGTTCTTCCTTTTTGCTAGATCCAAAATCGCCTTTCTCCACCAAAACAAGATCTCAAAATTCTGTATTTTTCTCAAATAATGGCTGGAGAATTCCTCTTAAATATCCCGGATTGAATATTAGGGTATTACCCGCACTTTTGCAGAACAACCATTTCAAAAATACAATTTACATATATAGTTCTATCTTTGGAAATCCATCAAAACTCATTTAAATTAGGACTTAAAAGAAAGTATACATTCTAAATCTCAATTAATACTGTTCAAAACATCCAGCATGTACATTTTGCACTTAAACCCCTAAAAATGGCAAATTTGCAAATAGGTCCTTCTTTTCTCAAAAATTGCAAATAGATCCAATAATTTCAGGAAAATCCGAAAAAATACTAAATAAATCCCAAATATTAAATAATGATTTTTCATAAAGAAACACTTAATTTTCCAAACTTCTCAAAAGTGTTTGCACGTGTTTTGCACGTGTACAAAAGATAAATTTTTCTGAAAATATTTATTAAATCTCCAAAAATAAATTTAAATTCATTTTCAAATATAAAAATAATATTTGAAAATACGGGGTTCTACATGTAACACCCCGTAAAATTGGAAACGACAATTTTGCCCTCATGTGTTATGCACGTATATTTTGTACCGTTACTGCAATATCCGTAACGTATTTTCTATATATTTTGGATTCCGACTATTTATGCATTTCTCGTATTCTTAAAATCCTATTTGAGTCAACTAAAATATAATATTCCGATCTCTGTATTTTTACGTGTTTTTTACGTACTATCGATGCACGTATCGATTACGTATTTTTCTACTGCTACGTGTAATATTTTTATGTGTTACAATTATTAATTTTATGTGTTCGAATTCTTTTTGTAAACGGAAGTTCATTTTTCTCCTATTTCGATTTAAATATTTTTATACGTGTGGTGCACGTGTTTTCAATGTATGTATTGATTACATTATTGAATGTTTATATTAAATATATTTTTCTTATGTTGTATTTTGATTATCTTTAATATTTTCCCATTGATCAAGTCAATTTCGTATTTTAATATTTTATGTGCAACGCACGTGTTTGCGGTGCACGTATTTAGGTGTATTCTTTTTCAAAATGAAATCTTGAAGTATGTGCGTGTGTCTATTTTATTCATGTATGAAAAACTATAATTTTTAATTAAACTAATTTTATACGCATATTATATATATATAACTTATGTTCTAATTTTAAAATAAAAATAATTAATTTTGTGAAGTGTATACAAAGCACGTACACATGTGCAATGTGCACACTCAAACAAAGAGGTAACCGGCTATTTTTGGATGGAGGGAAAAGTATGTTTTTGAATTGCATGAATAGATTAGTGGGTTGTAGTAGTGGAGGTGGTTTTAATAACTATCTCTTAATCTCTTATATAATCACCCCTAAACAATTCACTCTCATCCTCACCCTTTTCTTCACTTCTTCCTCTGCCGAAACCAACCCAGTCAACTCCTACTTTGCTTTCTCCACTCAGTGTCACCATACAACATATATATAAGCATGTATATATATACTAATGTAGGTGTATACATATATATGTATATAAAAATGTAAGTGGGATGAGTGTTTTCCTGTGCTTCTCTGTCTCTGCCGAAATCCAGTCCAACCAAGTCCTTTTGTTTCTCCACCTACTCACCCGCATACAATCTATAATACTTCTTATTATATGTGTGTGTGTGTGTGTGTGTGTGTGTGTGTGTGTGTGTGTGATGAGGGTGCTATGCTTTTCGGGAGGCATTCTTGCTGTGCATTCCGGAGGATGCAATTGCTTGGGTTTCTGGAGTTTTGGAGTGCTTTTGGAAGAGAAATTGCTACTATGAGCTTTTCATTCTAGGAGTTCAATTGCTAAGAAATCACATTTCTTGGGTGGGTGTTTCTAAAATCCTTTCTAATTTAGGAGTAGGTTGCATGCTAGATAATATATAAGTTAATTGTTAAATTTTGATTGGTATGGTAAATGTAGATTTTTTAATCTTAATTTAATTGTGTCTGATGTGTTGAATCGATATTGTGATTTAATAAATGACTAGACCCTTGTTAAAATAGAAAAAGAAAAAGAAAGTATCATTTAGTGAATTGTTGGAATGAGAATTGATGCATGTTAGAATAATAGTCAAAATAATGCAACATGTATGAAAAAGGATTTTTTTATGCTAATGTGGTAAAGAAATGTAGAATTAATCTCACTAGTATGTATTTTTGAGTATAAGAAACTTTTATAAAGAAGTTTTGAGGAGGGGCGGCATTTTAATTGAAAAATTGTAATATGAGTTCTTTGATGCAGTTTTTGAAGAAAGATCTTATTATATTGGGAAAAATGAGAAATTTATGAATTTAAAACATGTACCATACTATAATTTTGAAAGAAAATGTTCTGGAAAAGAATTAAGCTTTTGAATAAGTACGAATTGATTGAAAAATCGAGTTTATTAAAGGAAGAGTTAGATACAGTACGGTATATACAAAAAGTACTTAACCAACTTCATATCAGTCAGTCACTCAAGACCAATTGGTCTTCGGGTGCACTTTGGGTCCGTTACTGTTCATGGGCAGAGGCCTTGGTCTGGGTTCGAGTCTTGTTAGAGGCTCTGTTTTATTCAATTTTCAATTTTTTTCTCAAATCACAGTACAGTCGACATATAAAGTAAATAAGTAATAGTATATCAGTTAGTCACTCTAGACCAACCGGTCTTCGGGTGCGCTTTGGGTCGGTTACTGTTCATAAGCGGTGGGTATGGTCTGGGTTCGAATCCGACCCTTGCCACTTTGTTTTCCTTTTTTTGAAATTTTTTTTTTGTTGGTATTTTGAGTTTTTAAGTGAAATAAAAATTGGGAAAAAATTCTATTATTCTTCTAAAAATTGTTTCGACTTTATAAAAATTATTTCTACAATATTTTGATATATTTTGTGAGAATTGAAAGGGTATTTTATATTAAATAATGTTGAAGAACTCGATTTTATCGATTAAAATGTGACTATTGTATAATTAAAGAGAGATGAAAATTTGGAATGCAATTAGATTTCTTCTTGATGAGATTTTATGGTTATTAATACTTGAGAGATAAAAATTTGGAATGCAATTAGATTTCTTCTCGATGAGATTTTATGGTTATTAATACTTGATTAAGATTATTTGAATTGTATATGATGTTATGAATGATTAAATTGATAAAAGAAGTTGAATTGAATTA
Organism: Hemerocallis citrina; assembly: GCA_017893485.1. Lineage (NCBI taxonomy): Eukaryota > Viridiplantae > Streptophyta > Magnoliopsida > Asparagales > Asphodelaceae > Hemerocallis > Hemerocallis citrina. The sequence continues at coordinate 21,898,090 of CM030363.1, forward strand.
TTTCATGTTATGAGATTATAAAAGAAATGTTTTCTTTGAGAAAGAGTTTATGAATAAAGAAATTGAAATGTTATTTTGAGATTGAATGTAAAATATTGTTGATCTCTAGAATGAGATAGTTGTTGGAATCTAGAGGCTAGGCGAGACCCTAGTGACCGTCAGTATTTGTTAATGAATTTGAGAGCTAACCAGTGCGGGTTGAACATCTCTTGAGAAGTAGCCTGTTGGGCTGACCGTCTCTTTTGTTTGGTTTAAGTCCGGTAGGGTAAGCTAGATCTAGGTTGTGATGATTTTCTTCTAAAACAAACTTAAAATGTAAGGACTACACTATAGTGGAGATGTGATGAAAGTAAGAGAAAAATACAAGTATGAGGGCCTCAGATCTACGATGTGAGAGTGTTCACAGGCTATCTACATAATGCGTCATGTCATGACGTGAATACATCTCTGGAATTATCGAGACCGTGGCGACGCTTGTGCGGTGCATGGTGACTACGTAGTGCCATTGTCCCATGACGGAGACGAATTGTCCATAGGCTGTCGACATAACGCGTCATGTCATGACGTGGGATTCCCCTCCAGGCTGCTTGGACATGAGCTCGTAACTCATAAAATATCTAGGATACATACCATAGTTACCGTAGTAGTTAAACTCATAACGAGGGATTTCAACCCTACAAGATGAAGAACGGCTAAGGGCTTGCCCTCGAATTTATGTAGAATGGGATGCATAAGTTAGAACAAGTGTGCATTAGTGTCATTTTATATAAATAACTGCATTAAGGATTAAGTGTACAACACCCACGACATCAATAGGATAGTCCCTCCTTAGCTTTGTTTGTGATCAAGTTTGTATTTGTTAAAGTATTTAAGAATTGTTATACTTTCGGCATAGCGAGGATGGCCGTGTATAATATTCCATCAGTTGTATGCAACTGACGTGCCCACAGTTTTATATGCAGGACTTGGAATTTACAAGAAGATATAAAGATGAATCTGTTGCTGATGATTACTTAAATGCTAAAGTTGTTACAATTGTACATTTATCATTGTTGTATTTTATCTATTCCGCTGCGTGTTGATGTAAAAGACTCTGATGTAAATAAAAGTTTTAAATTCCTTGTAAAATTGTACGAAGTGAAGTGTAAAGATCCTGTGGAACTTCGAATTCAGACTTATTTGCAATTCGGGGTGTTACAGTACACAGGATTTAAAGAAGAAAGAAGATTTGAGTTAGTCCCATATCGGGAATTGAACTAAAATATATAATAATAAATAATATAGCTTATGATCAAGAGTCACCAATCTAGTTAACCACCTTTTGAGAGGCAGCCTGTGGTGGGCAGTTGTAATACACTATAAATAATTTGTCTGATAAATTGTAAAAATTGTCTGAGCTTGGGGCAGGTGCGTTACACATATAGCGAGTGTGTTTGTACCACACTCGCTATCTCATATAGCGAGTATATAAAACTTGAAGAAAATACTAAGTTTAGACTCACTATCTCAGATAGCGAGTGTATGTTGAGGTGTTTCTCCACCACTTGAATAAAAACTTGAAGAAAATACCAAGTTTAGACTCGCTATCCCAGATAGCGAATGTGCTTGTACCACACTCGTTATCTGAGATAGCGAATGTCAATTGGGGAGTTTTTTAAAGACAAGATTTGCTTTTTTCGAGTTCTTTCTTCACTTCTATCTTTCCATTCTCTCTCCCAATTCGGAAAGAAACTCAAAACCCTCGCCTCCCAAATTCGTTATTTAACTAACAAAATATGTCCAAAATCTATTGGAGAGTTTTTGTAGGTGAGAGCACGAATTTGAAAGCTAGGATTTCAGAGTTAGGAGAGAGTGTGAGAGATAAGTGAAGAGAAGAATGAGACAATGAGTTTGGGGTTAAAAAAATCCCCAATCGACACTCGCTAATTAAGACAGCGAGTGTGGTCTCAGACGGTGAGTCTAAATCAAGCATTTTTCGAGTTTTTCTTAAAGTTAGACTCACTATCTGCGATAGTGATGGTATTTTTTGGTAATTAGTTTCGAAAGGGTTAGTTTGGTAAATGCTTTCAAAAGTGGGTCATTTTGGTAAAACATTCAGGAGGGATTGGCTTTTCTTTTCTTTTTTTTTAATTTAAATAGAATTTTTTCGGGCGTCCGCATTGGGTCTATGTTGAGCGGATCCAGACCCAGAAATGAAACATGTCCTATTTTAGGACCTGGACCCGATCCGTAATAGACTGGGTCAGTTTCGGTTCAATGCTGAATCTGTGTATCGGGTATTTGGAACATTCCTAGCTAAGACCACTTTTGGTTCATTGATTTATCTCCTTTTTTTTTTCTTTTTAAAACTAAAAAATGTTTCTTCATCCAAAATTTTGAACTTGAATCCTATCTCTTAGTCAATCCTAAAAAATGTGCAATATTGTATAGATTTTATTAAAGGACTTTCAAAAATAGTTTTGTTATTTTCTCTTTTTTTAATAAAAAAAAATTGTGCAATATATTGCACATATTTATACTAGTCTATACAATATATTATGCTAAACCACTTTTGGTTCAAGGATTTTTCTTCTTTTTTCCTTTTAGAATAAAAAAATGAGAGCAAAAGTAGGAGGCAACCATCCTACTCTTTCTCCATCCAAATTTTGAATTAGAATCATATCCCTTAATCAAACCTTAAAAATAATGCATTATTATATAGATGTTTATAATACCCCGCAAAATAACATACGACTATTTTGCATAGTAATCTGAGCACGTGTGAGTATTGCACACAATTACATATTTTTCTAGTAATTATCAGTTTTAATTGAGAGATTTCAGACGTATGAGCTGTTCTGAACCCGATGAGACAGACTCGGGATATCTTCTCAAATTAACAGTGGATTTGTCCCGATTGTTTTGACAAGACAATTGTCGGGAGAAAATTATAATTTCTATAAAACATATATTTTTATAGATTTTAAATTATATATATTGGTTATTTTAAACTGAGCTAGTGCTTGAATTGGATATGGATTGTGTTTGTGCACAAGGATTACTATTTTTGACCTAGGGTTACTTGACCTAACCTACGGCTAGGAACCCTAGCATCATATGATCTTGGCTCGGATCTTGATGAAGATCCAATGGTGGAAATATTTCACCATGTGTTTATGTTGACTTATAAAGATGGGAAATTTCCAAGAAACCTCCAAGAAGTTTCCAAGAAACTTCCCAAGAGTTTCTAGAAGATGGTGTTGGCACTTCATCTCACCACACATCTCCAATCCACCTCACCCTACTTCATCTCCACCCTCCTTTTCCCTTGACCATTTCCAGCATAAATTCCCAACACCTAAAACCCTAGCTCCTTCATTTCCTATAAGATCCCCCACTTCACTCGCTAACTCATTCTTTGTTCCCGTTCTTCAAAAAAAAAGGGGGGGGGGGGGGTGGAGAACGAAAAGAGAAAGGAGGATTTTTTTGAGTAGTGGTAGTGGGGGGGGGGGGTGGAGAACGAAAAGAGAAAGGAGGATTTTTTTTGAGTAGTGGTAGTGGGGAAGAGTAATAGGAGATTGAGATAGTAAGTTCTACAAGCAAGGAGCAAGCAATCTACGCGGAGAAGTTCTTTTGCAACTACATGTGGGTGATCTCTCTCAACTCTAAAAAATTTATTTTCTTGATGAGTATGTGAATCTTAGCTTGTGGTAGTGTTTGGAGAATTTTGACTATCATTTATGATAAGTTGAATGCTAATAAAAGATAGTTGTATGCATGGTAAGAACAACTCATTTTTATAAGCTTTTGTGAAGAAGCATGCTTGTGAGGGTGAGTTTGGGAATTTATTGCTCCCAAACGGTTCGAAATTTGGGGCTCAAATTTGGGAGAATTGTTGTTCTATATATGTAGTGCATCAATGAGTTTTCTTGTAATATTTGGAAGCAATTTGATAGCCCAAACATAGGACCCAATCTCGGACATTAAGCAGCCAAAATTGTTGCTGGCTGTGTGAAGTTTGCTGTGTATTTCCGATTTTGTATCTCAGTGTAGCCTGGGTATTTTCAGTTGAAATTTTTTGGACACTCTTGTATGTGTCTAAAGCTATAGTCTTAAATTTCATAATTTTCCGAGGTCGTTTGATATCTTAAAGAAATTGTAGAATATAACTGGTTTGGAAGTTGTGGCTGAAGCTGACTGTTTTTGGACTGAGGTTCAAAAGGCCATAACTCCTTGTGTGCTTATGATATTACTATAAAATTTTGGGAGTATCTTATGGTATGAGTCTATTTGATGATTCTCAAATTTTAGAACTTTTAGAGGTCATTTGATGAGGTTTCACAATTATTTAGTAAGGGATAGTAAATACCCTGCGGAAAGAGCAGCTGAAATTTTATGCAGTGTTTGAGGAGTCATAATTCTTTGTACGATATGAATCTGGAAGTGAATTTTGGAAACAATGGAATAGTATATGTTTGGATTAAAAATCTCAAATTTCATGAGCGTCGGACTTAAGGTTGATTTATTATTGAATTTCAAAGTGGACTGGGTTCAGCTGAGTACAAATCGACCAGTCTGCAAAGATGGGAAATTCTGGAATTATCTGTTAAGAATTTGGAAAATTGAACAACTAGAGAGTCGTAGTAGGGAGTCATAGCTTTCTAACCCAACTGGAATTTTGTAATTCCAGTTTGTAGGTTGAGAGTTATGATTTTTCAAAGATTAGGGCAGATCCAGTCTAGTCGAGGCCCTGTTTATTGAATAATCAAATTTCCCCCTGTTTGTGCACCTGATGGAATTTTGGTTTTGTTGAGGACTTTAGTGATGGAATCTAGGGATGTATTCAACTAAGAAGTTGTAGTATACACTCCCACCTTTTCATAGAATCCGGAATTGAGTAATTCCGATGAGTGGGCAACTTTTATGATATCGGAAAGGTGTAGCGAGTGCATTAAGGAACATACAGCTGAGAGTATATGAGGTTTATATGGTGTGAAGATGATTGAATTTGAGAAAATGGTTAACTGGAAAGTTATAGACTGGGGTCTTAGCTTTCCAGAATGAGTAGTGTCAGGCAATTCCGAATTGTGTGCTGGAAGTTATGGTCGTTGCAAGTTTAGCAACCTGTTGTTTAGTTTGACTTCGAGCTTAAGTTAGCTCGGAGAGCTGAGTTGGTTAAAGAATTGAGGAATTCGTCCACTAGGAGATTGCAGTGGATCTCCCTACCCAGGGCCGGCCTTGAGTTCCCAGGGGCCTGAGGCGAACTTCCAAAATGGGCCCCCCCATACAGTTAAAAAAAATATGTATACAAAAAATTTGCACATTGTTCAAAGCAAAATATGCAAAATATATATTATTAAAGAAGTCAAAAATTTTAAAGGCTCAAATAATTATTTTTGGGGTCCCTAATTTCAGTATTTTTTTACGTGCAAAATACGTACCTATATTTACAAGGGAAGAAGTACAAATTTTGGGGCCCTAAAATCACAAAAACTCCGGGGGCCTGAGGCGGCTGCCTCAACAGCCTCAAGGGTGGGGCCGACCCTGTCCCTACCCTTCTAGAAAGTCTATTTGTGTTGGATTTTGATGAGCATAGCTTGAGTTACAACTACTGTTATTTCTTGAACTATTCTATCAGACAATTGATGAGGAGCCCTCTGCATACCGCAGTGTAGTGATCATGAGCTATTGAGTCTCAAAAGATGTTTTAGCATTTTATCTGGAACATAGACAAGTTCCTGTACTTAGTACTCATGGTGGACATGAGTAAGTTGGGTTATAGCTCTGGTCGAGATGTGATTGGTGTCTCGATGCCTGAGTCTGTCAAATGGTGAAGAATTTGTGATTATGTGTGTGCTTACCTTCACTTGAATTATATTGCATCCTTGGGGCGCCGCTGGACTACTCGCTGAGGGTCACGGGCCGGAATTATTTTGGTCGCTGACCTGTGAAGGTATTGGGAATCAGTGGATGTGATTCCCGTGATAATTGTTATTTTGACAGACCAGTCAGGCTCGGCATTGATTATTCAACACCGTGTATGATTTGAGTGACAACATGTTTTCAGTGAAATGCATTGATTAGGTTTCCTTATTTTGTTTCGCTTGAAGACCGAATTGGTGTAGGGGTGATTCCCTATAATCCGATTCGTTCTGAGAGTTGGCACTAGGTGGTGATGACCATGGGATTGTCTCTTCCTGTCATTAGGAATACGTGCTGTGGTGCGTATCTTGCACTGTTGATTTCTGAAGTATCGTGGTAAGAACGGGATGTCGATTTTCTAACGGATAGGGGGTTTTAGACCTTCGCGGTCATCATGTTCTATGTGGTGGACACGAACGGAATATATTGGATCTTCAGCATAATGGATATGCTGCAGTGTATTTATAAGTTCGTCACAACTTTTGAGTGGGGTCCGGGCACCAGGTACTAGTGGCAAACTGAGACACCACTAAGTGACTGCAGAATGGATGAGACCGATTAATGTGCTAGAGTTCTCGGAGGTAGATATGCTCCGCTTCTGACACTTTCTTGGACCATGTTAATATCCAGGAGGTGCTGAGTCTGATCTTGATTGGGCTTGAGGCTTTGGCTTGCAGAGGATTAGTGACCTGGTCTTGAAGCTCTTTGGGCCACGCCAGTGCCTGAAATGAACTGCATTTCTTGTGCCTTCTCAAACTTCTCAGCCCTCTTAAGAAATGACAACTTCAAAGCTGACTCAATAGTGGGTTGAATCTCTATGAAGAGCAATAACGGTAGGGTAACAACCTTGCCTTTCCAAACCATCTGGTGAACCTCTTCTTCTGGCTTATTTTCATCTGAGCTCGCTGAGCAGTCAACTAGGTTGTTGGGTTCGCTGGATTCAATCCCTAAATTGCTCTCCCGAGAATCAGAAATCTCCACAATTGGAATGACATTACAAATAAACTTTTCATCCTTTTTGGTCTCCACCGAATCACCCTTAACTTTTGGGAGGTTACTAAATTCGTACCTACCATACTGGAATCCACTAATCCTGATATGTTCAAAAGATTTCTCGCCAACTGCCCCTGATTTGGCGCTTCCTCAATTGGCACAACTCTGACAACATGGTTCTTAGTATTTGGTTAGAATCAATCCTCGAGCCTGAAGCCTGTCAACTTTTCAGTAGGACTAAGAGGTACTCTTAGATTGATTGCTACATGTTATATTCTTTTGTAAATGAGAAACTTTGTTGTTTATATACTTCCATACATATTTTTTTCTTTTAGCAAAAATCATGCAATCTAATTTTGTGATTAAAATTGTGTGGGTATTTTTTATAGTAATAAACTTTTTGTATGTTGAAGTATGAAAAAATATTAATAATTATGATATTTGAGAATAATTGTTACAATTTTTTAAAATATTGTTTTCTCACTTTGAAAAGTTTGTGCAATATTACACAAGGGTACAATTGTGATGCATTATAACTTCTATACAGTATATTATGCTAAGACCACTTTTATCCTAGTAGGAGACCACTCTTAATTGATCCACTTCCCAAAAAATAGTAAAATAGTAAAATTAGAGCAAAAGTAGGAGACCACTCCTAATTGATCCACTTCCCCAAAAACTCACCTATGAAAAAATTTAATCTTTTCTTATCTCTATAAACTCAATCTTTTCTTGACCGATCCAGTTCTCCTCTCTAAACCCACTTCTTTTCATGCAAACTATAGACTCATATTTATGTGGTGCGAGAGTTCGAATGAGAATTTATGGAGCTATTTTGCTGAGAAAGATGATTTCATTAAGTTAAATAAGATAGATGTATGTGGCTAAAGAGAAATAAAATGTGTATGAGAGGTATTACTTTAAATATTCTTTTTAGAATTTTTCATTGATATTTTTACTAGAAATTTTGAGAATGATTTCTTAGTTAAACATTTATATTCATACGTTAAATGCTAACTGAGCCTTAATTTGATTGTTAACAAGAACCTTGACAATCTGATAACTAACTAGATCTAACAGATTAATTGAGTTATATCTTTCTTCTTATAATGTTTTCAGTTGTGGGGCAAGTATGATCGTGTATTCTCTACGAAGGAGTTTAAAGTTGAAATGATTGTGAAGTACGATATAAATTTTTTTTGCAAGGTACATCAAACATCCATGAAAATGCCACAATGAACCTTCATCCACATTACATATTTTTTATAAATATAGTTTGCTAATATAGATTGTAACCTCCGTTTCTGTAAATACATATTTTCTGAATAATTTTCTGTATTTCGATTATTTATAAATTCAGTTTATTATAAATTCGATTTGGACCTTCTATTAAAATCTTTTCGAACCGAAAATTATATTTACTTCGAATAATAGTATATTCTAACTTTATTTTTCTATTTCTAAGTGATCGATTATTTATATTTTATTTTATTACTATTTAGATTTTAATAAACTTGTTTATCTCAAATCCTATTTTGATATGTATATCATTATTATTATTGTTATTATTTTCATTTTTATCATTATTATTATCATTATTATTATTAATATTTTTACTATTATTATTACCAGTATTATTTTGTTAGTATTATTATTTTGTAGTATCATTATTTTTATTGTTATTATTATTATTATTATTATTATTATTATTATTTTATTTTAAGCCGACCATACTCTATTTTACACGTATTCATTATTTGACGTAATGTATATGTATATGTATGTTTTATAAAGCCTATTCTATTTAACTATCTCCCTATTGGATTTAAACCCTATACCCAAAACCAATTTCCTATTGGATCATTTACCCAATAACCCTATTACCTAATAACCCCATATATAAATCCCCCTACCCTATTCTAAACCCTAACCCTAAGAAACCCCCAGCCACCAACCCTATTGAACCCCCTCCTTCTTCTCCTCTGATTTGATCCCGAAACCCAAGCCTCGCCTTTTCCTGCTCGAGCCTTGAGCGCCACCTCCATCCTACACCTCTCCGAACCCATCACCCTCATTACACCCTCGAACTCCGCCTCCTCGTTTCCTCCACCAGCATCGCTATTGCCGATGATCAACCTCCATGTCCCCTGCCTCCGCCATGTCACCATTGCCTCCACGCCCCCTCATCCTCGTCTCCATCTCCACATCCCCGTCATCCAGCACTTGAGCTCTCCACCCATCGTACCTCGCAACTCGCCTGCACCACCTTCCATTGTCGCCAGTCGAACTCCACCGCAAACACCACATCATCATCCTCTTCCCCGTTCCTTGTGCACCTTATCGACACCCACCACCCAAGCAGTGCCTGTCTCCTATCATCGCTTCACCCCTGCAGTCGCAATGTCGCCGCACCCGCTGTTGGAACTTCTCGGCACCATTGCCGCTGTGTGTTAGGGGGAGAGATTGGGTTTGAACCTCGGTCGTTCGATCTCCTCGTGATCGTGATTGTCATCTTGGATCATCATCATCATCATCAGCAACATCTAGATCTGATCAATCTGAGCCGTCAATCGCCTTGATCTTGATCAGAGCAACCTCAGCCGTCTGATTGATCTTGATCATCATCAAGATCTTGATTATCAGATCTCCATCATCATTAAGAAGTTTCTAGCCGTCCGATCTGATCTGATCGTGATCATCATCATCAGCTCTTGGATCTCAGCCGTCCGATCATCTTGATCTTGATCGTCATCAAGATCCATGCCGATCCGATCCATCCGATCTCGATCGTCGATCAACATCCTCATCCAATCAAGGCAAGTTTCTTCTTGTACAATTCGTTGTTCTAGTACAAGCTTTTATTTGAAATTACAGCAAGTAGATTATAGTTGTGACTCCTCTTTGGCTTATGATTGGATGATCTCATTTTACTCGTTACCATCTTTATCAATTCTATGATCATAAGATTCACAATCTTTCATTGATACACCCGTTTCACAACTAGTATAATTATAATATATTTCATGCAAAAATATCCTTGTTTGCTGCTGTCCTATTTTTGGTCTGCTGTTTTGACCCTGATAACATCAGAATATGGACTTGAGTTCTGAACATGAAATTTAGCTCCAGATGTCTAGTTTACTACACTTTTGATGGAATTGGATTCCAAGTTATGGTTTGTGAATTATCACTATTTTAGTGCTGCTGTGTCTGAGATTTCAGATTCTTAAATTTGCTGTGTCACTTTGTTTCATAAATTAAATTGACTATGCTTCCTGTAAGATAATGACTTGAAATTTTGCATGCTGATACTACACATAATAGAGGACCTTCCCTAATTTTCCTGAAATCAATTAACGAAGTTTCAAACCTGTTTCATGCTTCAAAACACAGTTTTACAAGTTCTGGCTGAACACGAATTCTGTGTAGTTTGCTATTTTGACTTTAGTTGCTACCACTTTCATGTATCTTGTTTATAGACACTGGATTCGAAAAAGAGTCTAATCTATATTTTTTTACGGATACAAATTTGCATTCATGTGGCGGCAGAAATCTCAGTTTTGGTGCAGCAACGTCATGCTGTCCAGAATTGAAATTCTCGTCGTTCTTGAAAATTTTAATTTGTTTTTACGCTCGAATGTACTTTCTACCTCGCTTAAACTTGTACCCTGTTCTTGATTATGTTTACTTGCCCTGTTTCGCACACTTTCTTGACTGTTTGATAATAAAAATAAGAACAAGCCGAGGTTTAAAGGAAATATCTAGTAGTGGACAATATAGGAGCTTGTACTCGGAAGGGGACCCGTGTTTCCCGTGTGACTTGTTTACCGACCAAGTTACAGACTAAGTTACTGATTAAATTTACCGACCAAGTTAATTACATGTTACTGATGAATTTTACCGATCAAGTTAATTACATGTTACCGATCAAGTTTACCGACCAAGTTTTGTAGTCCTGTGATGACCCGAGTACATGATCTATAGAATCCACTACGAAATCTAAATGTAACTTGTTTGTAAGTAGCAACCATGTGGTAAATAAATGGGATTCATGAAGTGCTACCTAGATAGAATTAAATAACAGACTTAAGTATAACATGTTCACTTGCACATTCTTGTTACCCGTTCATGCTACTTGTTACATATTACATGTTATTTGTTACTTGAGACTTGTTACTTGATACTTGTTACTCGATACTTGATACAACTACATGCTCACTTGTCACCTATTCCTGCCACTTGTATTTGTTACCGATACTGTTACTTGATTTGTTTCACTTGCTAGCTAGTCTCTTGAACTTCACTACTCGTTGCATCACTGCCATATCATGTTGTATACTCTTGATTCCAAATCTTGTTTCATATTTTATTCCACTTGTTTTCATACCCCTTACTTGTACAACTTGCGGCCCAAACTTGCACTAAGAGCGTCTGTCTTTGTTTCTTTATTTTTTTCTTCTGCATGACATATACAGGTTTTGGAGATCAATTGCCTGCTGGAGTTGGTGAGCAAAAGTTCTAGACATCGCTTGGAAAAATTTGCCTTAGTTATTTTGTATTTGAGTTATTTAATTCTTGTTGCTATCTAAAACTTGTAATGGGCTTGTAGTCCCGAAGTTTTTACTTTTGATCCAGATCTTGAATTTATTTGGGATATTTATATTTGTTTCAAATATTTTCTGTTGATTAATAAATTATTCATGCATGCGTGGCTAGATATATTTTGCTATATTTCTTGTTACGATGTTGAGTCGATCCAACAGCTTATGAATGGTGAAAGCCATTCGCTGGACTTAGTCGCGTTCCCGTATTTCATATTCCTTTTTGGAAAGCAGGGCATGACATAGATATATGATATGTATACACCTTTTCAAATCCAAAGTCGTTAGATATTATATTCTATCATACATTCTATAATTTTGTGGATTCTTCTAAGAACTAATTTTTGTTACTAATTGTTATTGGTAAATATGTTTTAAGATAGAGTTGCTATTGGGGAAGGACATTTTCTTCCCTAACTTTGTCATCAAGTGTACTGCATATACCAATATAGATCCTCGGGAGAATTGTCATTTGTGACAATAAAGGTGCATACGAAAAGGTATCAGCTTTTGTATTAGTCATGAATATTTAAATTTCTATATCTGCAATCTTATATGTGGTCTGATGAAGTGATTAGTAATTCATGTATGAAGTTGGGTGAATGTTAACATTTAATTAAACCTGCATGCTAATATGGTTTTCTATTATATAATTTTCACCTTGGGTATCACCTGCTATAGGGAATAAATGCAATAACATGTTGTTGAGAGCACTATAGGTTGGCGGTTTCACAGATATGACTACTGAATTATTAATTAATTAATTATTTTGATTAAGGCAGTTCAAAATTCTTATTTATTTTCATCTAAAATTTATGAAATATAGGTAAATACTAGTGAATTTACCCATACTTGGATTGTAATATTCTTTGTAATATTCATTATTTTGGTCATCTTGCAAGTTTGTTGAACTCTATCTACAATATCTATATTCTTTTTCAAGTTTGAGTCATAATTTTTTTAGGGATGTGTGTCTATAAGTATCAAAATAAACATTGTATTATTCTATATTGAGTCAGTGTAAGTGTATAAAATCATGTTTATTGACTGTTGATTGTCCTCTAATTTGTTTTGCTCCTCTAATTTTTTTGCTTCTAGAATTGGATCAATATATATATATATATCCAAAGAATTTTTTTTATATCTATTGAATTATTACTTACTTATTTATTTATATTATGGAGGTTGAAAATTCTTATGTATGGTCATCTAGAAATTATGAGAGTTAGGTACGTACAAGTAAGTTTACCCATCATTGGATTGTAATATTCTTTGTAATGTTCATTAATTTGGTTCTCTGGCAGGTTCATTGAACTCTTTCTATGAAAACTATTCTTTTTCCAAGTTTGAATCATATTTTTTTTAGAGAGGTGTGTTTTTAAGTATCGAAAATGATATTGGATTGTTCTAATAGTGTGTTCATGTAAGTGTATAAATCCATGTTTATTGAGTAATGAGTATCCTCTAACAATTTTACTTCTAGAAGCGGATCAATATGATATATGCATCGAAGGAACACTACAAAACATAGGGATTTTCCTGGCTTTTTTTAATCTTTCTCAACATTAAAAAACGTTGAGAAAGATTAGTTTATAAAATGCCACCAAATGTTCCGGGATAACCTATGTCGAGAAAGATAACTAGTATTTCCTGGTGTTTTCAGAGAACGCTGATATAGACAGTGTTTCCCGACGTTTTACAAAACGCCGGGATAGACCCCAAAAAATGCAGGTAAAAACCAACCTATCCCGAGAATAGTATTTTCTTTTCTTTTCTGGGAAATAAACTCACCTATCCCATCGTTTTGCCCAAAAACGTCGAGAATAGTTTTTTATTTTATTTTAAAGACTCACATATCCCAATGTTTTTGCGTGAAACACAGGGATAATGTAATTATTTAAAAAAAACTACCATGTCCCGTTGTTTTTCAAACCAAAATACATGTAATCAAATTCACAATCATTTCCTGAAATTTATTCAAATAATCATCCACAAATCCAATAATAAAAAATAACAAACAATAGAAAAGTTCCAAAAATCTCCAATAAACAAGAATAATAATCAAAGAATTCCTATAATCATCCACAAAATTAAAGAAAGCAATAACTAAGTATATGAACAAGTTCTTAAGAGCACAAAATCACAAAATTGTATATGCGTAAACAAGATATCTAAGTTCCAATGTATAAACACTCTTTAAGTACAAAAGAGAAAAAAGAGTTACATACTAACGTCTTCTTCCATAAGAGTTGTTTCCATGCTCAATGGTGGTTTCATTTCCATGTTGCCTTGGTAGATTAGCATTACTTGAAACAAATGACACTCTCTATTGAACCTATGTAACACACAAAATTGTCGGAAATTAGACAACATGAACATGTACAAAACATATACACCCATGAAAGAGAAATTTCTGCAATTTATCACATAACTAGTAATAATTAATAAAAGCATATACACCATTTCGATGTACAATCCATCTCGTTATGTAGACTTGATTAGGTATAAGTTTTGAATTTTCATGATGGCTCCTTCAATGTGCATTTGATTATATATAATTCTTCCTGTTTCTTAACTTATTACTTCAAGTCTTTCGTACTTTGGAATCTACTTCTTGTGTTTGCTCCTTAAATTGAGTTACCAAGTGATGAGATATATTATTTGATGTTCACTTGATTAGGTATTTATTTTCATTCCTATCATAAACTTTTGAGTAATGTTTGAGTTTTTATTATTTGATTTAATTCTTATTAAATTCTATAAATTTTCTCTTCATATGTATAAATTATAATGATTGAGTTATCAATGTTTATTTATAAGTGTAATTAATTTAATCATCATATACTACTAATTAATTTAATTATTAATTCAATTTTGGTTTACATCTCATACAAACTCTTTTATTTTGATTTACTTCAAAAAGAAAATAACAAGTTATATAACTTACCGGTGTCTGCAATAAAATTTTGCCGTTGAGATTTTGTTGTCTGATTACTACTGCAAGAACTTCTCTAAGTTGTTGCATCCGATGGTGCCAATCGTGAATGGGCTGTTTGAAACTTGTGTAGACTCGAGGAGATTTTGGGTGTCATTCATAAACACCAGATTTATATGGCCCCTACAGGAGAGTTGTGCCCTTTGACTGTTCCTTGACACGAAAAAGACAGGGTAAGAATTCAATTGAAGTATTATTCTCTTGACAAAATTTTGAGATGGACAGGATATTTCGTGATATAGATGGAACATGTAAGACATTAGAGAAAGTAAAAATTTTAGAGGGAGTGGTGAGAGAAAAAGAACCAGTATTTGCAATTGGAAGAGACGAGCCATCGCCAATCATAATTTCATCCGAGCCATCATATGGTGCATGTAATGAGAGGTTGTTGAGATCATTTGTGACATGGTGGGATGCTCCACTATCGAGGAGCCAACCATTGGATGAGGTGCTAGTGTTGATGGAGGGAGGATGTGAGTAAGCGTGCATCATGTGAGCTTGAGGCATGAAGGGAGGCTGTTGACCCATCTGAACAGCTCTGGTATAGACCGGAGTGGGAACCTCAATGGTAGGAAAAAGGGTCTTGAATATATGGCATTTGTCGAGAGCATGACCAGTGGCTCGACACCATTGACACTTACCCAAGTATGGCCGCTGGGGCTTGGCCGAAGAAGTAAATCGAGGTGTGGGAAGCAGTGCTGGCGATGGAGAGCTTGATAGTTGGCTTTTAGAAAGGCTATGTAGTTGGTGGGTGTTAACTTGATGGTGATTAGGGATGACAGATTGTTCATTCGCCATTGGGAGGAGAAGAAAAAAATAGAGGAATAAGTTAGGAGCTTTAGCTCTGATACCATATAATGGTTTAGAGAAGAGATGATTTCTCATTAATATTGTCAGCCTTTAAATAGGCAAATACAAAATGGTTACAGATGGTTTGTTGAGAGTAAATCTCCCCTTTTGGTTGAGTTTTTTGAGAGTAAATCTCTCCTTGAGTTTGTTGAGAGTAAATCTCTCCCTCAAGTTGCAACTGAATGTGACTTGGTCATATCTTCTACATTTATGTTCTCAACTCAGACACCTCCTCACTGCGGGCAAGCCCAGAAGTAAATGCACAAGGACTAAATAATTGAGAGGGTGTGGGCCCTAAACCCAATCCACGCACACGACCATAGCGCTCTCTACCCCTCACTTTGGGAATAACTTCCATCTTAAGTGTTGATGGGTCGGAGGAAGAAGTGGAAGAACTTTCTTCATGCAGCTCTCTGGCCTTTTTCTGCAAGAAACCCAAAGAAAAAGTTAATATTAAGTTATTCATTTAAAAGGAAATTAAATATCAAACAAGCACACAAGAGCTAAAGGATTACCACTATATCGGCTGCCTCATCATCCACAAAGCTCCCATTTTTTTTGGATATGGGTAGCTTAAAAAAAAAATATCTCGCCGGTTCTCTCACCTTCATTTGACTCTTCCTATAGATGAGTCAGATGTAGTGATTAAATCATGTGATATTTTATTGTGCTAAAGACATGAAAATCTCAATGGTCAAAAAAGTTAAAAGACTTCAAATGACAGAAGTTGCATTCTACCAGTTATTCTCGAACTACATCATAGCTGCTACTACCGGTGGTATGCAATACTTTTTGACTTGCCTTCTAATTTGCCTGACTGTATTTGCCGGTTTCTTGCATTTTCTGTATAATTTAAAATTAGTATTATTCAATTAACATGAAAAAGCAAAATTTTGAGATCAAATTTTATATGCATATAAATACCTTTCATGTCTCTGATTTCCAATAATTGACAAAGAAATCACAATCTTGAGCAGTGACATAGGGTGGAACATCCCTTGCATTTTCGGCCTCAGACCGCTCGGCAAAATAAAACTTCCCTTTCTGATAACTTTTATAATTTATCAATTTCTTAGAAACCAACCGATCTGTACACCCAAATGTCCAGAATGTCAGGGTAAGAAAAATATTGCTGCAAAATGACTTCATTAAAGATAGAAAAATGCAGTTATAATAATGTCATGATGAATTATGAAAATCTTAAAATTTTAAACTTAGTTGCATTAACTAGTTTGATTAATATATTTTTCAGAAAGAGAATATCTCAATAGTAGCAAACGCAGTTGACTTGGTCGTGGTTGGCACTTTTGACCAATTTGGATAGCTTAATGGACAAAGGCAATGATTCCTTGAAACAATCCCACAAAATTGTGAGAGTTTACCGGCAGCTCAAGGTTGGTGAAAACTATTTGTAGTTACGACTATCCTCTCATTGCTTGGTAGTTTCCAAATCTCCAACATTTGACATCCCTCTTGCCTTTTTGGCCTCCTGGGCAAGCTTCCTGCACCCACCTCGAAAGTGATTACCTCCTTGGTTTGTACCTGGAGTGCCTCAACCTATAACTGGAGTGGCTCCTCCACTTTCTCCTCCACTGTTCTGGGTTGAAGATTCATTGGTTGGTTGCTCCTACGCTTGATCTTCATTTACCATAATTGTGTTCAACCTTCTTTTGCTTCTCGCCATTAGTCACGTATTAAAAGAAAATTGAGACATAAATTTAAGTCAATTAACATCAATAAGAATCGATTAAACGACAAGTCATAAGACTTAACAGTAATGACAATATGAAAATAATCGATACTCAGTTCAAATGACTTAACAGTAATAAGATATATGTAAATTAAAGTCATTCTGTTAACAAGTTAGTTGCAATAAGAAAAACTATGCAATAATTAATAAAATAGAAATCATCATCAGATACCGACAAAAAGGTTTCATAAGTATATTACAACATCATTCAATACATCGCGCTCTTCTCCATTCGTCCGAAGCAAAGTAGGGCAACTATTACCATCAATTACGTTTACATCAAACATAGAAAACTCGGATGCAATACAATTGTTCATGACATCATCGTCCTAATCATTTGAATTGTCTCCCAATTGAAATTCATCTCTTAGTTGCATAATAAGAGCCACATAATATTTTGGGCAAGTTGGATCTTGAACATAGAAAACTTGGTACACTTGAGATGAGAATACAAATTGTTCATAGCTAATATGTCCCAGTGTGAATTAATTGTGAGAAATTTACAATCGTAAAACCTAACTTATCTTAGGTAATAACATCATTCTGATTTAACCCAGCACAATCCCTACGAAATAAGTCCACTTGAAAATGACAGTAATAATCCAAATTTATGAGATCTGTGAGCACCTAATAATAGTCAACATCTCCATCTACTAGATTAATGTCTTTCTTAAAGACATACCTTCTAGTTTTTGAATTCAGTACAATGTCAGTATTTTGATACTTTAAGGTAACCTCACGGTCCTTAGTATGATATCTGAAGCCATTGTATATATATCCCTTGTATCGTTTAACCATTTTATGGGACATTTGACCATAATCTTTATTTCAGATGATACCTCCTCATCACCCAAGAGGAAACCTAAAAATATAAGGTAAATCATATTAAGACTGTGAAAAATATAAAAATAAACTATAATTCAACTATTTGATCAGTTACTTACATAAGTTTCAAACCACTTATGGAATTGTTCATTCATTAACTTATTTTGCTCACGTGGTGGCAGTTTTCTGATAAATTCTCCTGATAAATTCGCTGGAATAAGATAAAACAAGTACGGATTAACAGTTAAGTTAACAACTTTCTAAGTGGAAGAATTAAATTCAATTTAATCCAAATCACACTTACGCACGAAATTGCTCAACTGATGCTTGGTGATCCAGCACACATCGATGTGTTTATTTCCATGCATGTTAAATCATCTAACTCAAAGGCATCAATTTTTCTGATAGCCTTGTCAACAGTCTGAAAGAGATATTTGACCCCTTAAAGGTTGGAAGTGTTTAGGGTTTCATAAATTTAAAAAGTTACGATAATTCATTAAAATAAAAGATAACCACCATTTACTAATACGAACATCATATAATTACAAAATTCAAAGATTCCGACATTAACATATAAGAAATTTTTTTATTTGCCAAAAGTGAACACGGTGAGGAAAATTATAAAGCCAAGATACATGAACCATATTCAAGATATATAAAACTGGTTATATTATGTGGTATCTAAATTGTACACCTCAACCCAAAAAGGCAGAGTACCAAAACTATTCGGACAGCCCACCAACAATCTGTAGCAGAAGCAACAACCACAAGAAAAATATTTTACTACTGCCAACATCATACAAAAATCTCCTCAAATAATGATACTAATCAACTCATTGTAATCATGGAAGAAGAACTATCATTGTATCTCCTAATCTTCATCTACCACAAAAATAATGCAAACAAGCCAATAAAAATCTATATAGTTTCATATGTTATTATATAGATATTGATTACAATTTTTAGGCCCTATCTGATGAGGTTAAGTCATAGGACAAGTACCACCATAATTAATTCTATATACACATATGAACTCAGTTAATTATAGACACATAAAACTATCTTCCTCTAATAAGAGCCACTGAAACTTTGTGGTAAACAGCTCGTTGAAGCCCCCCTTTTGGTCCTCTTTCAACCAACAAGGAAGCTAATACTAATAGCAAAACCCATATTTACTTAATCAACAAGAACTGGCAAAAAAATCAAACTCTAGATTCAATTAGATGATCAAAGGAAGAAGAAGATAGTGGGATACCCGGTGGGAGTCTCGATGGCTGTCGGGTTCGGTAGGGAGATGGTTGCGCCGGTTGAGGTGATGGTCGGAGGGCGAAAACTTCTTTAAAAATATATTCTTCTTCTTTAGCTTGAGCTACAACTACGACTTCATCTTCATATACTGACCCAACTTCAGCTGCAACTTCAGCTTTCTTTGCTGCCCATTCAGCTTCTAAATCAACACCAAGGTAGTCACGTTCAACTTGTCGGATCCTGTAGGTAAGGCAAATAATACTAGGAGGGGGGGGGGGGGGGGGGTGAATAGTGTTGTATGAAAAATAATTAAGAATTTGAACTTTTCGTTCTGTCCAATCGACTTAAAAAGAGAATACAGTCGACTGGGGCGTTAGATAAGAAGAGTATTTTATACAAGTCTAATCAGTCGACTTATAGTGGAAACTCAGTCGACTTACCAGACAAGTGTTTGAAGAGTATTTTATACAAGTCTGATCAGTTGACTTATAGAGGAGCCTCAGTCGACTTGCCAGATAAGTTTTCGAAGAAAACACAGAAAAAATAAAATGCAAGTGAAGAAAATACAACCACAGAGAGAGTCAACCACAGAGTACACAGCGATGTATCCTAATTCGGTTCTCCCAACCTACATCCAGTCCCCAAGCAACCCACTTGAGATTTTTCACTATTCTTGAAAGAAAATACAAGAATACCCTACGGCGTTTGACAACAACCTTGCCAAACCCGTAGACCTCTCTCACCACTAGAGAGAGCACACCCACTTACAACCTAGAGTGAAATCCCGACTCTACAACCTAGAGCCCTATTCTCCAACCGAGAGGACCACTCTCACAACCCGAGAGTGAAAACAACAACAAAAGAGTTACAACAACCTATAGCCTTATTTGTGATTTGTGATTTTTGTATAGTGGCTAATAGGTCAACTTCTGAAATCAGTCTAAAACGAATTCGATGTTATACTAGACTGATTTTCAGAGAACCAAGACTTAGAGATAATGAATGCTTTTAGAATGCTTGTCTTTTCAAAACCAAAAGCTTGAAAACTTAAGAAATAAATGTTTGGAACCTTTTCATGGTGATTTCTATGCTTTATTTATAGAGAGGAATCATAGGAACGTTGAAGAACAGTTCCTAAAACTGAATTAAAACGGACAGAAATTGTTTTGAATTTGAAAAATAAGTTTTGAAATAAGAAAACTGTCAAAATGATTTGAACAGTCGACTGGGTTGCCATATTGAGTCGACTGGCCCAAGTTTGAATGAGTTCAGACCGTTTTGTACTAGGACAGACGACTGGTGCCAAATAATGGTCGACTGGTACTTAACAACTAAACTTATTCAAGCTTGTTTCGATCTTTTTTAAGTTTGTAAAACACTCCATTATTAAAGAATATGTGTGTGTGTGTGTGTGACAAGGCTATTTACAACATTCTAAGACTCAAAGAATAAAAAGTTATAATTGTTACAAATCACTTAATACGACACATTTGAAGCACTTGAGTCTTGTCTTGAACTTGAGTCTTTGACTAAAGCTTGAGCCAATGTCTTTATATCTTGAAGCTTGCTTAATCAATGTGGCTTGAACTAAGTTCTTTGAGGCTTGATCAATTCTCTTTGAAAGCTTCATTAAATCAACTTTGCCTTTGTGTATTACACCAAGGTGTTGATCTTTATACACCCTGCAATATATAAGTGATAGCACAACTTTGCATTGTGTTGTAGTCATCAAAACTAAGAATCAACACAACTTCCACTCGGTCGAAATCTATATTTCTCGTCACGGCCACCCCATCTATAGGAAGCTCGAAAATCATCACTACATCTTAGAGAGTGACTGTCATCTCTCCTACCGGTAGATGGAATGTATGTGTCTCCAGCCTCCATTGATCGAGAAGAGCTGTAAGTAAGTGCCGATCGAGCTTCACACCCCCCATCAATCCAACTCTGTAGAAACTGGCTTGGACCAAATACGCATGGGTATGGGGGATCCATGGGAAGAGTCGCATGCGACCGAAAGTTACATTTCTTTACGGACCCATCCCCCACACGGCTTAAGATCTGTGTATGTGTTGCAACACGAGTACGGTTGGGTCTTTCGGTCCTGGGGGTGTATGGCCAACCGAAGACGACGCACCGACCTCGGCGGAAGAATAATGGTGGCCACCAACCTACACAAACACATACAAATCTTGTTATTATTGATACAATGTTACAGATTCATTTTCACAACTAACACTAATAAATAATCTTACTTGTGTAAACTGTTGGCCACTACCACTACCAGGCGGCCCTAACTATTCCCTCGTTCTGGCCATTTCTCTTTCAACAATAATACCACAATTCTCAGTAATAAACATATATTCATATATATCAAACAAAATTTATTAATGCAATAAACATCTATCTACAATAATAAAGAAATTACGTAACTATTGATTCCATTTATAACTATAGTAATCAACATTCATTTAGCCAATCCATGATTCAATCGATATTTTTTGTTACGGGTTAAAAATCACGCTTCAGTGGTTTATAGTGTAAGACCCCTAGATTTGGAAGATATATATTATGTGGGATTAGAATATATAAATGGGCCTAGTGAATTGGTGGGTGAGAGTGCATGCCTTGCAAGCATGGCTGTTTGAAGATTTGCACGTGAGAGATATAGTGAACTAGGGGCAGCACGTGAGTTGGTGAGTAGGTGAGAGAGAGTGAATGTGTTATAAAATGTCCCATATTAAGAGTACCTTGGTGAGGTTGTGCCCTGTGATGAGGCCGTTGTTAGGTTTTGTTTTAGGCGGGTAGTACGCGTAGGCGCGTACGAAGCTGAGTGGGCTCGGAGCATTACAATTCTTTCTCTTACATCTTCATTATTTTCTTCTCTTTCAAATTCTTCTTCTATTTCGGTCATTATATTTATTTCATAATCTTATGTAGAATTATCACCATACTAGAATTTTTCATTCTCGTCTATGTCTAACCATTCTTCCTCGTATTCTATTGGTTCATAGTACATGCTATTCATTTATTCAATTTCTTATATATATCTAACACTTTCTTTCTTAGTTCTTTTAGGATAGTTGGGAGATATATGTCATATTTCTCCACATATATAATAATTACATATTTTAGGGTTTTTTTGGCTATTTCTTTCTTTGTCATATTCTTCTAAAATATTTTTATACAGTTTTCTATATCTTTTGTAGGTTCTTTTATATCTAGGTCTATACTTATTCTTTATAAGATATTTTCCTTTTCTTTTGTAATTATTTTATAACTACATCCCCGATGACTTGGTTTAGATTCCTCACAACACATTTTAGCTTTGTATGTTTTATAGTATTTTATTGTTGATTTTGCTTCTTGACATACTTTATCTCTATAATCTTTTACAAATTTGGTTCTATATCCTAACGTATCTATTTCTGGTTTTACTTCTTCTTTCATATAAGCATGATAGATGTTTATGATCCATGGGTTTAGTAGTTTTATGAAAAAGGTAGCTAGTATTGGTTTTCTTTCTTCTTTAGCATAACGACTTTCTTGATAATATTCTCTAAATTCACAGGCATGATTTTCAAAGTAACACATATTATATATTTCTAAATTACTTACTCTCCATCTTGCTTGATTTATCATATATTCACTATTTTGTTCTGATTTCTCTTATACACTAAATTATGTTCTTATAGCTTTCTCATAACTTGTAATTTCTTCTATTTGTCCCAAAACTGGTTGTGTTGATGTCTCTTGAGTTCCTTGTTTATCTATTGGTCTAGCTTTTCTGATAACATTTATTTCTTCTTCTGTTACGCTACTCCACCATTTAGCTACTGCACCTATGAAAGTTACTTCTATAAATCTTTCAAATGGTACTCATGTTAAATTCTGTCTAAATCCTATCTATTGGTCTAGCTTTTCTGATAACATTTATTTTTTCTTTTGTTACGCTACTCCACCATTTAGTTACTGCACCTTTGAAAGTTACTTCTATAAATCTCTCAAATGGTACTCATGTTAAATTCTGTCTAAATCCTACCATTAAAGTTGCTTGTACCCATTTTTCTATGGTTTTATCTACATCTTTTACACAATCTAAATCTAACCATTCTCTACTTTCGGCTATTCATTTTTCATAATGTTATAGGTTTATATTTAGGTGTTTTGAAGGATTCATCTTTACTCTTTTCTGGATCTTTTCTACCTCTGTCTTGCCATCTCCATGGTGTAAGGTTCTAATAATATGTAGGACATAGACTTCTATTAGGTGGTGGCCTTAAATATTCTTACATATCATATTAATCTACTCTATGACTTGTTGTAGGTTTATCTTCTTATTTGTTTCCTTTTATTTCCTCATTTGTTATTTATAAGTTTCTTAAAGCAGCTTCTACTTTTCTTGGTTTGGATGTGCCATTAAATCTTCTATTTCTAAAATATTTATTCTCAATTCTGTAATTGCTTCTAATTCTTTTATACGTCTTCCAATATTTCTATTTCTTCTTCAAGCTCATTACTTATATAATTACTTATATTTTTTATATATTTATTTATGATGTTTAGGTCTTTTCTTATAACTCCTATATAATCTGGAATAGTACTTCCACTAAAATTTTCTTCTAAGTCTTCTATGGTTACCATATTTATTATTTCTGGGTTATTATTAATTTCACTAATGGTTTCACAAATTTCTAATCCTAGTCCTTTGTATATTTTTTATATTATTTGTTTTATAATCTTCATTTCTTGTTTTAATTGCATAATTTGTTGTTGTATAGGTTTATTTATTTATGTTATTGTTTCTTCATAATTCTCTATAATAATTATTTTTTGTAACTGTTTAGGCAAGTCTTGTATAATGAATTTTATTTCTTCTAGATCTCTAAAATTTTCTATTTTATGAATGTTTATTTATTTATTTATTTATTTATTTATTTTTTACGTCTACATTACTTCCTAGTTTATTTAATATAAGTATAAGTTAGTCCAATTCAGTTGTTTATGTTCTCCTAATCCTTCTTCTTCCATTCAAATAAATGGTACGAATTTTCCATAATTAGATGTGCCTTGTGGCCAATAGCTATTATTGGGTAAATAACTTGGATTGAAGTTATATATTCTTGGTTCTATCTGTACTACCACCAACTTAATTCTTTATTTCTATAATTTAAAACCTTATATGCTATTATATTTTTTACTTCCTTAGGTAAACTGCTTGTTACTCTATAAGTTAGTATTATGTATTGTAATACTTCTTTATATGTCAAATATTTTCTTTCTATTAAGCTTCTATTTATGTGTTTTATTTCAAATTCTGGAAGGCATTTTAGTCTTAATTGCTTTAGTTTATTTGAACCCTTCAATTTTTACAATAAATAGATAATAGTTTTGGTTTATGAGAAAATAAATATCAAAAATGGGTTATATGTGAATTTTCCAGTATTTATAATAATTATGGGGTTTTATGAGTAAACTAGATTTGTCCGTGGGCACGTGCCTACTGCACGTCTTCAGAACAATACAACATATGAAAAGTCTTGTAAACAGCAAATCAACAATTATGTAGCTCAAGTTTAAATTGTATGACAATAATTTGTTGTAAATAAAAGTCAATGTTTCCATAAGTATATATATATATATATATATATATATATATATATATATAGAGAGAGAGAGAGAGAGAGAGAGAGAGAGAGAGAGAGAGAGAGAGAGAGAGAGAGAGAGAGAGAAATCTTCGGTTGCACACTACTTTGGTGAGCACTCCGTGAGAACTCACGAAATAGAGCACCTATGAAAAATCCGAACCGCTCATATTGTTCTATATGCCTAAGATAGCCTAAAAGTAAAAAAATCAAGTAATTTGAAGTTCATTTGCCCATGATTTACATCATCACAAAATTGTATGGCTGAAAATTCTAACAGCATGATGGATGGGCAAATGAACTTCAAATTACTTGATTCCGAAGGGGACTATATATATATATATAGAGAGAGAGAGAGAGAGAGAGAGAGAGAGAGAGAAAATTAATTAAATAAAGGAGTTGTTTTGGGGGGTTTGAATTTGAGTTTTTTTTTTTTGGAGGGGGCAGGGAGGTTTGTGAGATTAGATCTGGGCCTTTAATTTTGGGAGATTGAAGGAGAGCCACTCGATAGATTTCTTTGTGTTTTATTGTCTGTATTACTTCCTAGTTTATTTAATATAAGTATAAGTTAGTCCAATTCAGTTGTTTATGTTCTCCTAATCCTTCTTCTTGCATTAAAATAAATGGTACGAATTTTCCATAATTAGATGTGCCTTGTGGCCAATAGCTATTATTTGGTAAATAACTTGGATTGAAGTTATATATTCTTGGTTCTATCTGTGGAGTATTATCTATAATACCACCAACTTAATTCTTTATTTCTATAATTTAATACCTTATATGCTATTATATTTTTTACTTCCTTAAGTAAAATGCTTGTTACTCTATATGTTGGTATTATGTATGGTAATACTTCTTTATCAGTCAAATATTTTCTTTCTATTAAGCTTCTATTTATGTGTTTTATTTCAAATTCTGGAAAGCATTTTAGTCTTAATTGCTTTAGTTTTTTTGAACCCTTCAGTTTTTATAATAAATAGATTATAGGTCGGGTTTATGAGAAATTAAATATGAGAAATGGGTTATATGTGAATTTTCCAGTTTTTATAATAATTATGGGGTTTTATGAGTAAAAGATTTGCCCGTGGGCACGACGTGCCTACAGCACGTCCTCAGAACAATACAGCATATGAAAAGTCTTGCAAACAACGAATCACCAATTATGTAGCTCAAGTTTGAATTGTATGACAATAATTTGTTGTAAATAAAAATCCATGTTTCCATAAGAGTGTGTATATATATATATATAAAGAGAGAGAGAGAGAGAGAGAGAGAGAGAGAGAGAGAGAGAGAGAGAGAGAGTTAAATAAATAAAGGAGTTGTTTTGAGGGGTTTGAATTTGAGTTTTTTTGGGGGGAGAGGGGAGTGGGGGGGAATGTGTTTTGTGAGATTAGATCTGGGCTTTTAATTTTGGGGGATTGAAGAAGAGCCACTTGATAGCATTCTTTGTGTTTTATTATATAGATAATTTAGTAAGTGGCCTAGTTTGGTATATATTTTTGGACAGTGAGTTGGTTTGGTAAATGATTCAGACTCTTATTAAGCGTTTCGTGAGTCAATACTTATTAACACGCATGCTTGAGTAAAATCCAATTCGTTATTTTGAATTGTGAGCATTGAGTGTGCTAAACAAATAGCCGACATTTCTGAATTTTATAGGCAAGTGAGAGCATCTGCAGTCGTTTGGAGTCAAATTTTAGATATCTGGCATGTAGAAATAAAAAAATGGGGTTTCAGCAGTAGTCGTTTGAACCCAAATTTTGAGTTTTAATTTTAACAAATGTACGAACGAGTAATAATTTTCCGTCCGTTATTTTTTTAATAATTTTTTTAAATAAATAAAAACAACGGATGGGGAGTCATTTCCCGTCCATTGTATTTAAAAAAAATAAAAAAATTAAATCCTAATTAAATCCTAAATTACTGTTAAATTAATCCTAATTATATCATATTAAACCTTAAAATAAATCTTAAATCTTAATTAATTTCTTTTAAAATCTAATTTATACCTATAGAAATTTCTATAGGGTGTATTCTATTGAAAAATTTTCAAATCAATGAGAGGAAATGGTGGGACGGGGCTTCATTTCCCGTCCGTGCTCATTTTTTAAATTTTAATCGAACGGATAGGAAATGATTTCCCGTCCATCGATTTTTTTTAAATGTCAATTTTTTAAAAAATAAAAAATAAAAAATTTGAACAGACGGGAAATCATTAGACGGATTTCCCGTCTAATATTAAAATAATAAAAAAACCAGCGACGACAGATCACGATAGATGATTTTTTGTCTGTTTGAACGGACGAAAAATCATCTTTCGTTTGTTATTTTTTCCAAAATCCTATATCATCTCCCAAATATAGCCGACTACTGTTCACCCAAAACCCAAAACTTGGGCATGTAGCCAACGACCGCAACTCCTTTTTTTTTTCGTTTTTTCTTTTTGTAAAAAATGAGTAAACAGCCAACGTCTACAGATGCTCTTATGCTATTCATATTCAATTTCTCTACTCACTTTTTATTCAGCGTTACTTCAAATTAGGCAGATGATGTAACACATTTAATATGGAGTATTTTTTAGATAAGAAAAAATCCAATAAATTGTCTCTCTCTAAAACCCGTTCAACCAAGTTTCTCTCTGGACAATGACGAATTTTTTGCCGTACTGACCCACTTTATTAAAATATTTGGCGATCTGACCCACTTCCAAAAATATTTAACAATTTGATCCAGTTTTGGACAGTCAGCATAAACCGTTATTGGAAATAACGGCATAGATGATTACCATGCCGTTCTACCAAAAAGCGGTATCTTTTTAAATTTTTTTAGCATGCCACTGTTTGGAAAAACGACATCAGTACATTTTTTATACAAGTGTGAATCTTCTGACTTGGAAAAAATTATAAGTGTTGAAACAACTTATAAATAATGTGGTTATCCCCAATAACGACATTCGAATTATTGATGCCGTTGTTGGAGATAACGTCATCAGTTATTCCTAAGAATGAATATTATAACTCATGCCACTATTCCTAACAACGACATCTGTAATGTTGTTTCTGTTATTCCGAACAACGACATCTGTAATGTTGTTGCCGTTGTTCAAAACAACGACATCATCTATAAGATTTTTTCACACTTGCATTTTTTTCCAAGTCAGAGAGTACACGATTGGGAATAAGTTAACTGATGCCGTTACTCCAAATAGCGGCATGTGATTTTTTTTAATAGATGCCGCTGTTGAAAACAACGGCATATAAATAACCTATGCCGTTATTTCCAATAACGTTTTATGGTGACATGTCCAAAATGCATCAAATCGCTAAATATCTTCGGATGTGGGTCAGATCGCCAAATATTTTCAAAAAGTGGGTCAGTACGGCAAAAAAAGTCCACCATGACCACCATGGTTCCACCATCACCACCACATCCACCTACTTCCCTCCTCTTCCTCCTCCTCCTCAACCACCACCACTATCATCCCCACCATCTCAGACCACCAATGCCATGATTCCCACCATCGTCGTCCACCACTGCTCACCCTCCACCTCTTCCTCCCCTCTTGGCAATCAACCATCACCTCCTTTCCACTTCACTCATCTCTTCCTAACCTCCCCCTACCCATTTTCTCCCAATTCTCAAAATCCCATCATTAACACCAATTCGCATTGGATCCTAACAAATGTCAAATCCTAACAAGCTGTGTTGTCTAAAATTAGTATGAGATGATACTATTTTGTATCCTCTTTATAGTGAATATGTTTAATCGGATTATTTAGGGCCAGGAGGTCAGGTGAGGATGTGGAACTGGTGGTTGCAACTAGACAAGAAAGAGGAGATGCTTGGAATCTTTTCCCAAACTGACCTACTTTTTGAAAGTTTTTCCTAAACTGGCCAACTTTTTAAAAAAAATTCCAAACTAACCCACTCGTCCCACTCGCTTTCTCAGATAGTGAGTGTAGTTAAAATCCACTCGCTATCTGAGAAAGCGAGTTTGATTTTGGATTTGTTGGTTTCTTCTTTGGCTAAGACTCGCTGTCTCAAAAAGCGAGCTTGTTTTAACCAAACTCGTTTTTTGAGACAGCAAGTGTCGATTGTATGAAGTTACTGTATCTGAGAGAGAAGAAGAAATCTGCAACTATATCTGAGAGAGAAGAAGAAGAGCAAGTCCATGGATCAAGAAGAAGAGAAGAACAGATATTTCTAAAGGTAATTCCTTGAACCCATTGTTTAATGTTTAAATGGGTTTGGAAATGAAGAAAAAATAAAGAAGTCGAGTAGAAAGAGGAAGAAGATGGATTTGGGGGTCAGATTTCTGGTCAGACCAGGATGAGAAAGCCTAAACCCAAAACCATTTTTTCCTTTAATTGTCTTGCGTGGAATCTAGATGAATAATAATAATAATAATAATTTATCAGACCCAATTTTTTTTTTATATATTTCCTTCACTGCCTTGATTTTATTTGGAGGCTTGATAAAAAATTATGATAAGATCCATAATGGGGAGTAAAAATTTTATTTGGAGGTTTTAGGTTTCAGAGTTAGAAGTAAGAATGGAGAGAAGAAAATAAAAAAAATTGAGCCTGGGGTTTAAGAAATCCCCAATCGACACTCGTTGTCTCAAAGCAAGTTTGGTTAAAACAAACTCGCTGTTTGAGACAGCAGTCTGAATTGAGAAAGTTAAAAAAATCCAATCGACACTCGCTATATTAAAAAGCGAGTTTGGTTAAAACAAGCTCGTTTTTTGAGATATCGAGTCTTGGCTAAGGAAGAAACAAAAAAACACAAAACCAACACTCGCTTTCTCAGATAGCGAGTGGATTTTGACTACACTCGCTATTTGAGAAAGATAGTGGATCAGTTTGGGATTTTTTAAAAAAATAGGTCAGTTTGGGAAAATTTTTCAAAAAGTGGGTCAGTTTGGGAAAAAATTTAGATGCTAGTGGAGGAGGAAGAGTAAGTGGTGGAGAGAGAGAGAGATGGTTAGAGAGAGAGAGAGAGAGAGTATTGATGAATTCTTTATTTCTTTTAAAAATATTTTATATAGTAAATGTGCGAGCTATTTAGTGGAATGATCTACTTTTTAATTTTATTCGGTCAAATGACCTAGTTTGAAAACTATTTAGCTAAATGACCTAGTTACTATTTGAATTTTTATAGTATACTTCCTATAGTAATTTCTATAGGATGTATGACCTTTCTTTAAATTCTAAAATTTTTTGGGTTTTAAGATAATTTCTGTTTTTATAATTAATTTTTTGTTTTCTATTCTATAGCTTAAAAATTAGTAATTAATTTAATGAAAATTACAAAAATTATGTAAAAATTACTTACTTAACCTTGGCTCTGATACCAACTGTGTGTGCGAAGCGTGTAATCACTTGAAGACCTGAAAATCAAAAGGAAGAGAATATCAAAAACTTTAAAATTCTAAAGATGATAGTTTGGTGTAAAATAATATTCGTCGAAATAATGGATATAGTCTATTCTGAAAAAGTAATAAGGAATGTCGGGAATATCGTCTTCAAGTTCTCTCATATATTCTGATTCTGTCTCATATCCTTCACTATTACTATCATATGGGGGTTCTTCAAGTTCTTCCATATGTCTATTTTCTCCTCCATTCTGTTCATTTTCTTCTAGAAATTGTCTGTATGCAGTTGTAGGACTCCAAACATAACTACTAAATATTCAATTTTCATAAAATAACAAAGATCTTTCATGATAAGTTAGGTTGTCAATTATTTTAACATTTATATTACTAGTTTCTCTAGGATTTATTTGATTTATTGTTATGATTATTACTCGTTGTACACTAAAAAAGAATAATTTGAATTCATAGCAATCATTCATGCTTATTTTTCTATGAGGACAATAAACATAAAAACTAGCATTCTATCACTTCCTTAATAATTAACCATTAATTAAAAAATCGGTAAGGCAATACCAAAATTATTATTATCCATTAGTTCTTTTGAATTTGAACAATAATCAATTATAAAATCAAGAGTAGAGAGAGGTTTCTAAGGATGCCTAAAAAATCAAAACAAAATGACCCATCATGCTTCCGACCTAGTTAAACCTCTTTGGGCTGCTCTGTACCAGTTACTACTAGTGGATAAAATACCTCTGGTATGCACCCCGATTTCTGTGCTCCTTTTATGTTCTTCCCATCTCAGGATTACTATGCCCTCAAGAGAGCTTCATTCGAGAGATACGTCTGGAACAACTAGTAACACTTCGGTACAGACAACCACAACCTAGCTCGTTTCCTTCCGCTAGGTGTACAGTTTAACTATAGAAGGTTGCAAATGGGTCTTTTTACAAGATCATTCAGGCAGAGCCCTACAAAACTCTCCCTAAGGGAAAAAGATTTAGTTACCCATACCTTATTTTCTACAAGATCTGGTAGATGCATGATAATTTTTATTTCCTTCAAACTTGTTACAAACAGAGACTCTTCAAGATTTTGTGGAATTTTTTCTCTCCCAGATTCTCTGCCTCTCTCCCTTAACCTGCCTTCCCTTTTATAGAAGAAGGGATGGCTTTA
This sequence comes from Hemerocallis citrina, assembly GCA_017893485.1. NCBI lineage: Eukaryota > Viridiplantae > Streptophyta > Magnoliopsida > Asparagales > Asphodelaceae > Hemerocallis > Hemerocallis citrina. The sequence goes on from CM030363.1 coordinate 21,929,447, forward strand.
TACCAGATACAATTATCGTTCTCCTACATCATGCTTACAACATAGATAAATAATTGAGCTAATTACGTCACTGCTTACGTTGAAGACATCTTCACGTGCTTCACATCAGAAACAGCTCTTCATCAGCCTTCTCTTGTTCTTTTATGCAATAGTCACATGAATGCTGTGGTTCCATCCTCATCAATCTACAGTAGTGGACAGCTGTCTCTTCTGTCATTGTCATGTCACCTTTATGCAGGATTCGGTACCAGCTGTCAAAGACTTCTTTCTTTGACTGTGGTTGTTTAATTTTTGCTATGTTATAGATCATTAATTTTTGTGGGTCAAGGCTATCATAGATCCATAAGTTACCATCTCTGTTTTGTATGTCCTTCAGCTGACAATACATTGTTCGAAATCCCGTAGCTCTTCTTTCTGGGATCAGTTTTTCAAATTCTTCGTTCTTAAATGGTATAATACTAGTTGCTCCAAACAGGATTTGTGTAGTCATCCCTATCTTTATAATATGTTCAGCTGGTAGTTCTTCATTATCTTCAAGGAATTCTGGAATAGCTGAAAATACACGGACATATATTTTGGATGCCTTTGTGAGACCAAAATAACTTTTAGCAGCTTTATATACTTTTGGTAACTGGCTAAGTTCTTCACATTCTCGAGATGGATAGATGCAGTGGATAAGTCCTCTTTAATACCCTCACTGTGTTCATCAAAAATACGCTCACTGTTTTTGGATTTGCTCCTGGAAGTATGATCGCTTTGTTCTTATGTTGTTGAGAAATAGTTTTGATAAATTTGTTAACCTGAGTGGTCTGGCATAATTTCTCAATATATTGTAAAAATAAATCCTTCTTGGAGTATTTTGGAGGATCTAAGAGTAAACTCTCTTTGTAGGTAGTAGGCTGTATGGATGTGGAGTTTTTCTTTTGTGTGGCTATTTTTGTGATCCCACTTGTATTTTGTGAGTTAATAGGTTCACTCCCTTCACTCATTTTTTCAATACGATCTGTATTTATATGTTGGAAAAATATACTTTAAAGACCACATATTTGCAGCTGTAGTTGGTTAAATGCTCCTTTTAATTTCTCAACTGTCTCCTTTAGGTAGACTATATCCTGTTCTATATGGTACACTCTATTTTTCATTCGGTAAAAATGAAATTGTTAGCTTCTTGACAAGAAATCTGCGAGGATGTTATCTTTTCCTTTTATATTTTCTATTGAGAAGTCATAATGTGCTAACTTCATTTGCCATCTTATCAACCTTTTATTTGCTATAGTTGGGTCTATTATCTTGTTAATCCAACTCTTTGCTTGTGTATTATCTATTTTTACTGTGAATTTTGTATGTATTATGAATAACTGAAACTTTTTTTATAGCTTTTAAGATTGCTAGTAGTTCTTTTTCATTTATGTGGTAATTTTGTTGGGTCTGTGTGAACGATCTACTAGTATATCTGGCTAGTCTTTCTTCTTCTTCTTCTCCTATTTCAATGAATTTTAATACTGCTCCCCAATTATTTTCACACGCATCTGTTTCTATTATCCATGAACATTCTTTAACAGGTAATCTTAGCTTATGTAATTATGAAGTTTGTTGTTTTAATATTTTAAGTCTTTCTTCATCCTATTGGGTCCATTCCCATTTCTTAAACTTTTTCAGTTTTTGTTGAAAACATATTTCGATTTGTGTTCTCTCGAAGTGTTGGATTTTCACGCGGGACAGTCGACCGACTACAGTATACTGTTGACTGACACTACTCTGACTGATGTTTTCTCGAGTTTTTCTGATGTTCATTTTAAACGATTGGTTCTTCAATGTTTTTCGGATTAATGACCTACTGTTATAAATATCATTATACTACAGATTATATGTTTTCAAAATGTTTATGAAAGTATTGATTAATGGAAGTTTTGGTATTGACGGTTGAGTGTGAGTCTTTAGAGGGTGTGTGGGACCCTAGTATACCGGCAGTTGAGAGTTTGTGGTTTGGCCTGTTGAGGCTTGTTGATTGATCAGTTGAGTTTAGTCTGGTAGGGTACACCAACTCTAGGAGATTCGTAAATTAATTAATTAGCTTAAATAAATAAGGATAGTCACTAGATGGTGATATGATGAAATGAGAACATGGGTTATGGACCTCAGTATGGCTTGCGGTGTGAGATAATCCCCAGAATTATCGAGGTGTGAGTGAAATAGTCTCCGAAATTACTTGCAGTGTGGGATTGATCTCCGGAATTATCGGGATCGAGGCGACGCTCATGGGTATTCGTGTGATGAGGCGCCATAGCTTGTTGAAATGTTTTTTGCATTACTTGGGAAAAATGTAGAAATAGTAATTGATTGCGCTACTTTTTTAGTTCAGTTTGAATCTACATTAAATAACTTGTATGATTATTATGATAGATGTTTTGCTTCTAGTAGTACAAATTCTGTATTTAGTTCTTCTTCTGCTACTTCTAAAGGTAAGGGTAAGAGTATATTTGATGATAGAACATTTAATTTACTTGCACAAATTTAATCAAAAAACCTAGGACTAATCAACCAAATGAATTAAATTGGTATAACCAACAAGATTCTGAGCCTTCTTTTTCTCCACTAGATATTTTACAATGGTGGAAAGACCATGAACACACTTTTAGTATTCTGTCAATTATGGCTAAAGATTTACTAACTCGTCCTGTCTCTACAGTTGCTTCTGAAAGTGCATTTTCTTCAAGTGGCAGAGTTCTAACTGATTACAGGAATCACTTGAAGCCCGACACGTTAGAGATGCTCATTTGCACAGAAGACTGACTGAAGGCTGAAGATAGGACACAAGGGAAAGCACTATCAACGTCCACAAGCGGGAGCAACTCGCCGGAACAACAACAACAACAACAACAACAACAATAGCTTTGCTTGTAATAGCAACTCGACCGACACGTTAGAAATTGTATTATATCTTTACTTGTTATGTTAAATTAGTAAAATTGGAGTCAATTAAAATTGTATATAAGAAATATGTTAGTGTATAAAACATATTTGTGAATTGAATTCTTCATTTCATTAGAAATTGTGAAAATTGTATAACTTAAATTCATATGAATAATATTTCAATATTTTTTGCCAATTTCACTCTTTCATTCTTATTATTATTATTACGATTTTTAATGTTTATTAGTATTAGTATTAGTATTATTATTATTATTATTTTAAGTTTAAAAAAAAAAACCTATCTATCTAAACGGGCCAACCTGTAGGTCGACCAGACCCATCCCGGGTTGGACCCTAAAGGGTTCACGGGTTGGGCGGTTAGCCTAAAACAACTTTAGGCCCGGCCCGGTTAAGTCGCCAAACCGGCCCGAGCCCACCCAAGCCAAGGTCCAACCCGGGCGGGTTCGGCCCGGCCCGGCCTGTTCGACCCGAATGCCAACCCTAAACTACGGTAAGTTTCTTAGATGTTTTCTGACCTACAAACTCATGTCTAGGCGCTCTGGAGGGAATCCCAATGCACTGTCACATGACTCATCATGCAAGCATCCTGTGGTAATTTAGCCCCTACCATAGACATAATACCACCCGCAGTCGTCAAACACCCCACAAGCGTCGCCACCGGGACGGTACTCTAGAGCAGTATCCATGCCCTATCATGACGCATCATTGGACATCCTGTGAATACTCTCACGCCGCCAATCCAATGGCCCCCATACTCAATATTTTTCTCTTACTTTCATCACATCTTCACTATGTATCTAATCCATAGTTTAATTGAATCATGAATAAAATCAATCCCTTAGGGTTAGCACTCCCACTATACCGGTCTTATTCATTCATTTCACATGACCCAAACCTTGGTCTTTTCATCTCAAATATCATTTCCATATTTCTTTTATTGCCGGTATAAGGCTTAGCTACACCCTAGTTTTCAATTCAACACATAATTACAACATCGAGCTTTTCATACTCATATGGTCTTTTCATGATTAATCACAATTCGTGTTTCATAAGCATAGTATTCATGTATTCACATCTTTCATAACTCATCACAATCAATAATTCAATTTCATGTACAATTTATGCGTAAGAATAAGCTTCCACTAGTAGTAATCAATAATTCATTTATTCCACGAATCTATTATTCTCATTTCAATTCATACTACAAGCACATTTTATAAGTCCACTTAATTACACAAATCACTCTTTCAAAATTTCCTCATTACTAATTTTCATCTTATAACTCAAAAAAATTCTCATTTATTTTTCCTTTAGTTAAAAGACAAATTTAATTTTAAAAAGAAGTCCTTTCTTGCAAAATGCCCCAATTTCTTAATTACACTTTATCAAAAGTTATATAAAATTTTCTCATAAAGTCCAAATAATTTTCAGTAATTATTTCCACATTTTTCAATTTTTTAATCTATTTTTTTAAAACTCAAATTAATTAAAATCCCACAAAAAAACAATTTTTTAAATCCAAACCCCCAACCGGATTTGAACCCACAACCAGCGGCCCAATAGACAGCACACAAGACCAACGCGCCAAAGCCCCAAGGTGATATAACTAGGGGTTATAATCCCTAAGTATCGACTCTCGGCAATCGGATTTTTAACAAAAAAATAAACGAAAAGCCTCAGTATCGAACCCGAGACCCTTGACTAGCCCCCCTTTTTACTGTAGCGAAAGAAAACTCTACCGACCGAATGGTCTAAGTAGACATATCGATTTTAAAGAAATTTAATTGGGTTTCGATCTTGCTCTCTGATATGGCTAAAAATAGGGTTAAATTAGAACCGTCCAAATCAGGCGCGAATCTTAAAGCCGGGGGGTAACATGGTAATTTCACTTACAAACGGGTCTAAAGTTGATATTGGCTCTTCTTACCGAAAGCCCAGTAACCCACAAATGGGTCCATCCCAACTGGGTGCGGGTTTCAACCCACAGCAAACCCGGTCTAGCAGGATAGAATTAAGATCTCTGATTAATCCTAATCAACGGCCTTGATTCATATCTATCCTTTCACTGGGAATTAGGAATTACATTCCTAATCTGGTCCCAACGGCGGCTATAAATACCCCCCATCCACTACCATTAAGAGGTAATCAATCTTTTGCCAATTTACGCTCTCTCATAATCTCTCCTGATTACTGACTTGAGCGTCGGAGGGTGTGTCGCCGGGATCAACCCCGGTGTTTTGCAATTTTTGCAGGTGAACGGTGGGAGTCAGCGGTCCAACTCCGGCGGGATCCTAAGGTTTGACCATTCAGTTTCCCCAAGAATCCACAAATACTATCTGTTTGCCCCTACACCAGATTCAGCGGTAACAGATTGGCGCCGTCTGTAGGAACCCATGAATAGCGATCCTTCCTCTTTTCGTCGGTCAGATCTCCTCCAGCCATGCCTCCAAGGAAACTAAGATCTAGAGGGTCCAACCGTGGACCCACTCCTCCTCAACCACAACAGGAGATCCCTCTCCAAACCATCCAGCCGGCGGGACTTCCCCCTCAACCTGATCAGGCCCGGCAGCAGGACCAACCTCCTCCTCAAAATCTTCAACCCCTTCGGGGTCAGACCGGGCCCCAGAATGCCGGTGCGGGGGGCTCCCGTCCCAATCCTCAGAAACAACTTCTTCAACATGATCACGTCTCCGTGCACAACCCCTCTACTGATTCCATGGCATCTTACAATCCCCGAGCATCAGATGACCTCCGCAACACGCTCGACAATCGGTGCAAAGAAGAGGATCTTCGCCGCCGTTTGGATGAAAGGCGGGCCCGAGAGGCAGCCTCCTGCCAACACCGTCCAAATGAGCGATCTCCTCATCGCCGAGAATACAGAAGGTCCCCTCCTCGTAGAGGGCGAAGAGAGTCCCTCGGCCACCATAGGAGAAGTCCTCACTCTCCTGACGATCGGTGACTTCCCAGGAACGATGATGCACCCATCACTCATGCCGAGTTCCAGCAATTCCAAGCAACCATCTTACAAGCCCTCAATCTCCGACCCAACAACAACAATGCTCAGAGGGTCCCCACTCCTCCGGTCCGAAGTCCTCGCCAACGGTCCCTAACTCCTCCCCCAGCTCCTAGCAACCCCCAGCACATTCCTAGTCCTCGCCACTCCAGGAGCCACCGTTGTCGTAGCCCCCGCTCTCCCTCGTACGAAGACGAGTCCAGAGGCTCGTTTGATTACCGTCAAAGGGATGACACTGTCTACTGTCGTCTCCACGAAATGGAGAGGCGCTTGGGTCAGCTGGACAGAGAAGAAGAGCTTAAAGGAAGGATCCTCCGCCCAAGTCGACCTCCTTTCTCTCGAACCATCATGGAGGCACCCGTCCAATAGGCTTCAAGCCTCTCTAATTCGAGACTTATTCCGGGGAGTCTGACCCCGTCGACCACATCGAAAGCTTTAAGACCCTCATGCTCATTCACCAAGCTTCCGATGCTCTACTGTGTAAGACCTTCCCCACTACCCTCAAGGGTCTGGCCCGGGAATGGTACTCTCGCTTCGCTCCTTCTTCGATATTCTCCTTCAAGCAATTCGAGACCCTCTTTGTCACCCACTTCGTGAGTAACCGCCGAACTGAGAAGACCAGCATTTTGCTACTCTACCTCAACCAGAAGAAGGGTGAGAAGCTGAGAGACTACGTGAAAAGGTTCATCGCGGAAGCTAGGTCTATCGCCTCCCTTGACCAGTCGGTCGCTGCAGCAGCGTTCCAATCGAACGTCCTTAATTCCAGCCTCCACTCCTCCCTTGCCAAGAAGCCCCCGCAGAACTTCTCCGATCTCCTTCTCCGAAGCGAGAAGTATATTCGGGCCGAGGAAGTTGAGCACCGCCCCAACTTTGAGGGGCCTTCCTCCGGGTCCAAGAGAAAGGGAACAGAAAAAGAAGGAGCCAAGAAGCTCCAAAAGGATAATGGCGGTCAGCGCCGTCCTCCCCCCATATTCGAGAAATTCACTCCTCTTAATACCAACATTTACACTATTCTCATGGAAGTAGAGAAGGAAGGGGTGATACCTCCTGCCCCGAAGATGAACACCTCTGGAAAGAAGAGGGACAAAGAGAAATGGTGCCGCTATCATCGGGACCATGGCCACGATACCAATGACTGTCGGGCCCTGAAGAACGAGATCGAGGCCCTCATCCAAAGGGGACAGTTGGCCAAATTCGTGAGAAAAGACCAAACCGACCTTCCTCCTCCTCCTCAGGGGGCTAACAAGCATTCGGAACGACGCGGTGAGACACCCAAATTCGAAGAGGAGCGTGTCCTACACCTCATTCATGGGGGCCCAATGGGGGGCTCCTCCAACTCCTCTCAAAAGGCTTTCATAAGGGAAGTCAATTCAGTACATGGCATGCCTTCCCTTAAAGGCCTCGGAGTACCCGTCACATTCTCAGATGAAGACCTGGTAGGCGTCCGAACCTGCCATTGTGACGCACTAGTCATTAACCTCCATATGGCGAATTTTCAAGTGGAGAGGATCCTAGTGGACAATGGCAGCTCCGTTAACATCCTCTTCCTCGATGCTTTCAAAGGACTCAAGTTACCCCGGGACAGGCTTAAGCCCACCGGCTACACGCTCCATGAGTTCACGGGAGTGCCAGTGACTATCGAAGGGGTGATCACCCTCGACGTAACTGCTGGCAAAACTCCTACTACCCGAACGAAGCCGATGGACTTCATGGTTGTCGATGTCCCCGCCGCTTATAATGTGATCCTAGGCCGATTCGGTCTAGCTGCTCTCGAAGCCGTCCCTTTCGCTTATCACCTTAAGATGAAGTTTCCCACCCGGACAGGAGTAGGGGAAGTAAGAGGCAGTCAGGAGATGGCCCGCAAATGCTACATGACTTGTATTGGAGGTCCAGTCCTTTCCCTCGAAACACTTGAAATCCCCCAAGAAAGTGTCCGACAAACGTCCGAGCCGGTGGATGAATTGGAGGAAGTGCTCTTCCCTGAGCAAGATCCGAGCCGCAAGTTCTTTATCAGTAAAACCCTCCCATTTGCCCTATGCTCCGACATAGTCCGGTGCACTAGAAAGAACCACGATCTCTTTGCCTGGTCGGGCGCTGACATGCCTGGAATTTTCGAAGAGCTCCTAGTCCACCACCTCAGCGTTGCTCCGGGGTCCAAATCGGTCCAACAGAAGAGGCGCAAGTTTGCTCCCGAGCGCTAGCAAGCTATAAAAGAGGAAGTGGACAAGCTCCTAAAGGCCCGGTTCATACAAGAGGTCAATTACCTCGAATGGCTCTCGAATGTTGTGATGGTAAAGAAGGCCAACGGGACCTGGATAATTTGCATCGACTTTACCGACCTGAACAAAGCATGCCCCAAAGATCCATTCCCCCTTCCAAGCATCGACACCCTGATTGACGCCACTTCGGGCCATGAGCTTCTCAGCTTGATGGACGCTTTTTTCGGATACAATCAAATCCGCATGTCCCCCGAAGACCTCCTTTATTACCGATCAGGGCCTCTACTGCTACAGGGTGATGCCTTTCGGGTTGAAGAATGCAGGCGCCACCTATTAACGCCTCATTAACAAAGTCTTCCAAAATCAGATCGGCCGTAACATGGAGGTGTATGTTGATGATATGCTTGTGAAGAGCATTCGTGGGGCCGAACATGTCACCGACCTGCAGGAGGCGTTCGATGTGTTAAGAAAACATGATATGAGGCTCAATCCGAACAAGTGTGCGTTCGGAGTCGCGTCGGAAAAATTCTTAGGCTTCATGGTCAGCCAAAGAGGGATCGAAGCCAACCCCGAGAAGATTAAAGCCATACTAGATATGGCTCCTCCCAAAAGTATAAAAGAAGTTCAGAAGCTAACCGGGCGCCTCGCAGCTATAGGGCACTTCCTTTCCAAGTCAGGGGAGAAGTGTCTTCCCTTCTTCAAGGCTCTCAGGGGAGCTAAGGGCTTCGATTGGGGTCAGCAACAGCAAGAGTCGTTCGATCAACTTAAAGCCTACCTAGTCAACCCCCCTCTCCTCAGCAAGCCAATCCCCGGGGAAACACTCTACCTCTACTTAGCTGCCTCCGAGCAAACCCTCAGCACTGTCTTGGTGAGGGAAGAAGACAAGGCTTAGAAGCCCATCTATTATGTAAGCAAGGTACTTCGGGATGCCGAGCTTCGTTATCCAAGGCTAGAGAAGATGACATGCGCCTTGGTTATGGCAGCTAGGAAGCTTCGCTCGTATTTTTAATCTCACTCGGTGGTCGTTCTTACCGAACAATCGCTGAAGCAAGTTCTGCACAAGCCGGAGACCTATGGCCGCCTTATGAAGTGGTCGCGAGCTGAGCCAGCATGATATATCCTACCAACCTCGGACCGCGATCAAGGCTCAGGCCTTAGCTGAATTCATAGTTGAAAACACCATTCCCGAGGTCAGTCAAGCGGCAAACGAACCTCCTATTTGGATGGTATATGTTGATGGATCCTCTTGCACCGAAGGGAGCAGAGCCGGGGTCATTCTGGCAGGCCCCGATGACTTCGTCCTCCAATACTCCCTCTGCATCAACTTCAAGGCCTCCAACAATGAAGCGGAATATGAAGCCCTTATAGCCGGTCTCGGAATGGCTCGCAAAGCAGGGGCACAATGCCTCCGCATATTTAGTGACTCTCAGCTGGTCGTGAATCAAGTCTTGGGTGAGTATGAAGCGCGAGATGACCGAATGGCTAAGTATCTAGCCAAGGTTCGAAATCTCATGGCTCTCTTCGAAGAGGCACTTATTCGGCGAATCCCCAGGGAGGAAAATGCCCAAGCAGATGCTCTCTCCAAGTTAGCCTCTTCCTCCCTCCAAGGTCTCGAGCAGACCGTCTTGATTGAAGTGCTCCTGAAGCCGAGCATAGAAGAAGAAACTCCCGACTACATGGAGTCACTGCCTGTTCAACTTCAAGATAATTAGATGAAACCCCTAGTAGAATTCCTAAGGGATGGGCTCCTCCCCGAAGACCCTAAGGAAGCTCGCCGAGTCAGAACCAAAGCAGAGCGGTACACCCTTGTTGAGGGGGTCTTGTACAAACGCTCCTTTACGCAAGTTGACGGCAGACCTTATCTGAGGTGCCTCTTCCCCGAACAAGCCACATACGCCTTGCAAGAACTTCACGAAGGCATAGGTGGAGCACATTCAGGTTCCAGATCACTTGCCTGAAAGGTGTTGAATTATGGGTACTTCTGGCCTACCCTCCTCCAAGACGCCGAACGACACGTTCGGCAATGCAGCTCTTGTCAAAAGCATTCCAACATTCGTCGCCTACCTCAAGCTCAGCTCATCTCCCTATCAAGTCCAATCCCCTTTGCAATGTGGGGAATGGATTTACTAGGGCCGTTTCCCCCAGCTCCTGGCCAGCTTAAATTCTTAGTCGTGGCAATCGACTACTTTTCAAAGTGGATAGAGGCCGAGCCCTTGGCTACAATCACCGAGAACAAAGTCCTTCAGTTCTTCTGGAAGAGCGTCATCTGCAGGTTCGGTGTCCCTTGGGTCCTCATAACCGACAATGGAACACAATTTACAGGGGCCGTATTCCGAGCACTATGTGAAGACCTCGCCATCCAACAACGCTTCTCCTCCGTCTCCCGCCCACAGTCAAACGGTCAAGTAGAAAACGCCAACCGACAAATCCTCTCCGGTATTAAGAAGAGGCTGGATAAGTCCGTTAAAGGCTTGTGGGTCGATCAGCTCCCAAACGTACTGTGGAATTACCGCACTACCAAACGGACCCCTACAGGAGAGTCGCCATTTAATCTCACCTATGGGTCGGAAGCTGTGATCCCCTTAGAAGTTGGTGTACCCTCTCCTCGCCTCATTGCCTATGAAGAAGAGCAGAATGCCAGGGAACTTCGGGCGAATCTGGATCTGATTGATGAGTTCTGGGAAAGAGCCTCGATTCGCCAACAAAGCTACCGGAGAAGGATTGAGCTGGTCTACAACAAGAGGGTTCGTCCCACCAACCTCAAAGAAGGGGACTTGGTCCTCAGAAAGTTTGCTATATCATTCCCCAGTCAGAGGAACAAGCTGGCCCCAAATTGGGAAGGATCCTACAAGATCACCAAAGTGGTTCGGCCGGGGACTTACTGTCTAGAAGACCTTGAAGGAAGAGAGATTCCCAGGACATGGAATGCCGACCATCTCTTGAAGTACCAAGAGAGCGCATGAACGCCTCTCTGAGTACCTTCTGACGTCGAACCGTTCCTTTCCCTTCACTTGTACTTTTATTTCTTTATTTCTCCAATGTAATAACGGCTCGCAACTTAGAAGCAGCCGACTATTAGTTTTCAATAAAGAATATCTTGCTTTCTATTTTACTTGTGAATTGCTTGTATCTCTCTATTTTTACCTTCATACTCAAACGACGAGTTCGGAGTCCAAAACTTGGCTTGACTCCGCTTCGCAAGCTCGCTCTTAAGCGGGCTAGAAGTGGTTCGCCATTCGGAATTGCTCCCACAACCGTTGAAACATACTCAAATGACGAGTTCGGAGTCCAACACTTGGCTCGACTCCGCTTTGCAAGCTTGCTCTTAAGCGAGCTAGAAGTGGTTCGCCATTCGAAATTGCTCCCACAACCATTGAAACATACTCAAATGATGAGTTCGGAGTCCAAAACTTGGCTCGACTCCGCTTCGCAAGCTCGCTCTTAAGCGAGCTAGAAGTGGTTCGCCATTCCGAATTGCTCCCACAACCGTTGAAACATACTCAAACGACGAGTTCGGAGTCCAAAACTTGGCTCGACTCCGCTTCGCAAGCTCGCTCTTGGGCGAGCTAGAAGTGGTTCGCTATTCGAAATTGCTCCCACAACCGTTGAAACATACTCAAATGACGAGTTCGGAGTCCAACGCTTGGCTCGACTCCGCTTCGGAATCTTGCTCCTAAGCGAACTAGAAGTGGTTCGTATGACTCATTTGTTTCTCATAACTCGTTTCGAATCGAACAACCATGCCCATCCCACATACAAGCATCAGAAAGAAAACGAGCTTTTATTTCATTAAAAAGTTCGGCAAAGGAACCCAAATTATAAGACCAAGTTACTATTATGGGGCACTACAAAAACTCAAAGAAACATAATTACAGCTTATTCAACGCTTCTTTGGAATGGGGATGTTTCGATTCAGAGACACCCGAGGATGGCGTCTCCTAACTTCGGAGCTCGTCTGTAGGCCAACGGACCGAGAAGCCTCTTCGACGTCGTCTCTAACCGTGGCCCCCACCGAAGCACCGCTAGACGAGGCAGCCACCCCGCTTTGAGCATTGACTGGGCTCCGCCTAACAACAGGCAGACGAGTCGCGAGCTCGTAAAAGGAGATTCCCCTATCGCTCTCTTCGCGCGTACACGACGTGCTCCGAACATTGATTCTTGCCGGCTGAGGCTTCAGTCGAGCGACTTCCTCCTCAAGCTCGACAATCTGATCCTTCAAGGAGTCGTCCTTCACAGAAATCTTAAAGCGAGGAAGCCGAACAGAACCTTCAACACCAGAGCTATCGGCAATGATTCGACGAAGGTGGGTCACTTCGATGCTTCTGTCGACCGTAACCCCCCTCAACTTCGATGCTTCGCCGTCAACTCGTCGCGCTCGGCCATCAATTTACCCACAACCGAAGTAAACTCGTCTTCCTCCGCCAAAAGTTCTGTTGGATCCTGTAGGCAATGCAAGAAACACTAGGGGGGTGAATAGTGTTTTTTTAAAAAATTAAAATGCGGAATTGAGAATTCTTTCTGTTCAGTCGACTTGAGAGATAGATCAGTCGCCTGAAATCACAAAAAGAAGTATTTTAAAGAAGTCTATTAAGTCGACTTAGGGATGAGACAGTCGACTAGACACACAAATTATTTCAGAGTAGTACGAGTCTGACCAGTCGACTTATATGAATACACAGTCGACTATCCAGAAAAGTTTCACAGTAAAAATTATAAACTGAGAAAATAGAAATGCAAGTAGAGAGATACAACCACAGAGTGCACACGATGTATCCTGATTCGGTCCTCCCGACCTACATCCAGTCCCTAAGCAACCCACTTGAGATTTTCCACTATTCTTGAAAAAGATTACAAGAATACCCTACGACGTTCAGACAATAACCTTGTCCAACCCGTAGTCCTTTCTTACAACCAGAGAAAGCAACCCACTCTTCCACCAAGAGTGACAAAATCCGACTCTACACCCTAGAGTCCCACTCTCCAATCGAGAGGAAAAAGAAAAACAATAAAATTGTTTACAATCAACCTATAGCCTTGTTGTGATTGTGATATAGTACGTGGCTAATTGGTTGACTTCCAAATCCAGTCCAAAACGAATTCAATGTTATACTGGACTGAAGACAGAGAACCAAGACTTAGTGAATATTGAAAGCTTTTCTCTCTTGAATGCACAAATCTTAAAATTGTTCTAAAAAATTCTTAGTAACCTTTTGAAGGTGAACCTTAGGCTATATTTATAGACTAGGGTCCCTGGCAGTTAAAGACAGTTACTCATAACCGTTTGATCAACGGACAAATAACGGATAACTCTTTTAAAATCGAAAAAACAGCTTTTGAAATCAGAAAATGGTCAAAAAGCACTTGAACAGTCGACTGGGTTGCCACTATGAGTCGACTAATCAGAGTTTGAATAAGATCAGGCAGTTTTGTACAGACTCAGTCGATTGGTATAAATGGCAGTCGACTGGTACTCAACAGTTGATCTAGTTCAAGCTGTTTCGACCTTTGGATTTTGTAAACTCACAGTTCTAAAAAGATATATGTGAGTGTATGTGTGTGTGACAAGGCTGTACATCAATCTAAGACTCAAAAAAATAGAAAACATATTACATTTTTACAAGACACACAATTATATGACATTTGAAGCTTTGGTCTTGACTTGAGTCTTTGAGTGAAGCCATTGTCTTTATCCGGAGCTGTGCTTGATCATTTGTTCAGCTTTAGAGTGATGAGGCCTTTGTGTATCTTCTTGATACAACCTGCAATTATATATAGAGCATAGCACAGATATATGTTGCATTGTGTTATAATCATCAAAATCAAGAATCAACATTCTCCCCCTTTTTGATGATGACAACACAATAGCTGATAATGAAAGAAAATAATACAAGCATTCATATGCTCCCCCTATCAATAATACATTATGCATAAATTATCACAAAAACTTAACATCTCATCACAAAATGTATTGCAGTCACAAAATGTATTGCAGTCGACCTATAAAAAAATGTCAGTCGACGTAGCACAAAAATTACGAATAGAGAAAAGATTATCAGTGTTCTCTCCCCCTTTGGCATCAACAAAAAGACAGAAATGGAAAGAATATTTTACTGAAAGAAAATACCACACAAACAAAATTAATTCATAACAACTTAGTCTTACAAAATACCGAAATACTAGAGTGTAATAAAAAATACATTGTAATAAAAAAATCATCAGTCTTCGTCTTCGTCATCATCATCATCATCATCTTGAGAGGGAGGTGGAAATTGAGTAGTAAAAAGATGAGTAAGATGAGAAAGTTGGGATTCAAGAGCATCTTGACGATTCATGAGATAGTTAACAGCATTATAGATACTGCGTGGATCATCAAAATCAGCTCGGGGGCGAGAAGAGCTAGATGCTGAAGATGGTCGAGCAGAAGTTGCTATAGGAACTTGGGTTTGGGGAGAAGACCTAGTGGTAGATCTAGGTGGATGATCAAGAAGCTTCCTGCGTGCTAAACTTGCACGATCAAAGCATTCATAATGCTTGACAACATTGGTCTCTGAGTCGAGATCGATATCGTAAGCACGGAAAACAAGAGTAAGTAAAGCACTATAGGGTATAAAAGTGGAGTGAGACTTATGAAGTCTAGAAAAGATGACACGACCCCAATTAACATTTATTTTATCAAAGATTGCATATACAGCTTGTTGCAATTCCAAGGAATACTGATCATAACTCCCTGTTTTAGGGATAATATTATAGGACAGTATCCGTGCAACAAGTTTTGCAATAGGAGTAATGAATTTATTAGACATAGGAGGTCCATGATTTGGCAAAAAGATTTTAGACAAGATAGAAGCATCATCCATTATGATTTCTCCTAAATCAAGTCCTTCGTCATCTATACCCATAATCAGATTAATTCTTTCGGATGTGAGTTTCATCTTCTTATTTTTCACAGAAGAATAAATTATAACTTCACCATCATCCGATTGAACCACCCTCATATTTGTATAAAATAGATAAATGAGCTGAGGGTAATAATGGGGTTGATTTTCTAAGGACAAGAAATCATAAAGGCTGCAATTTTGAAATAGTGACACAAGATTAAACCTATCAAGATCATTAAAATTAACAAATCTACCTGGAAAAATAATCATGGTACAAATGATATACCATTTTTCCATAAGATCAGGACTTCTAAGATATTGAGAATAGTCCTTAGAGGAAGAACCTTCATCAACATGAGAGGTTTTTGATCTTTTTGGTGCCATAATAAGAGTGAAGAGAAAAAGATTTTACCAACAGACAATGCAAGGAATCAAACAGCAAAGGATCAAGAAATCAACTCAAGACAGTAGCACCTTAGTCGACTTCTTCTCTATTCTTCTCTTCTCAAACTTCAGATCTGGGTAAAAATAGATGGGATAAAAGTGAAAAGAAGGGAGGTAGTGATTTAGGGTTTTAACTTGATGAGAACGGCTGAGATCGAAGGGGAAATGAAATCAACGACCAAGAATGGTCAAGGTGAGTCAAAAAATGAACAGATATCTCAAAATCGGTGCGACGATTCGAAGTTGAAGACAGACTGAGTCGCGACAGTTGATTGTTCTTAGAATTCAGTCAACTTAGTCGATAGAAAAAAACAGATAAATATCATAACTGGGCAGTCGACTGGTTGAACATATCAGTCAACTGTTAAAAGAAATAAGTATATATATATATAAAATATGTGGAAGTCGACTTACAAAAAGTAAAATTATGATTTCAGTCGACTTCCAAAAAGTGAAATTCAACAAATATCAAGAAAATCACATATCCCTAGTTCTCTTCTTAATGTAATAAAGGTGTCTTCTTTAAGGGGTTTGGTAAAGATATCAGCTACTTGTTTATCAGTAGAGATAAAGTCTAAAGAGATGTCTCCTTTTAAAACATGATCACGTAGAAAATGATGTCGAATATCATTATGTTTCGTACGTGATTGTTGAACCGGATTTTTAGATAGGTTAATGGCACTGGTATTATCACACATTATTGAGGGTCTTTCAAAAGAAATACCATAATCTAATTGGGTTTATTTCATCCACAAAATTTGTGCACAAGCCAAACTTGCAGCGATATATTCAGCTTCTGTAGTAGGATACTGAATTTTGCTTCTAACTGCACCAAGAAACTAGTGAATGTCCCAAAAAATGACATGTCCCACTAGTGCTCTTGCGATCAGTTTTACTGCCAGCAAAATCAGCATCACTATACGACAAAAGTTGAAAGTTATCGGTGCATGGATAAAATAAACCATAATCAGATGTGCCTTTAATATATCTTAAAATTCGTTTCATAGCTTTTAAATGAGATTCTTTAGGACTTGACTGATATCTAGCACACAAACATACACTGAACATAATATCTGGTCTATTAGCAGTTATATATAAGAGTGAGCCAATCATTCCTCGATAGAGTTTTTTGATCGACACTCTTACCTAATATATCTTTGTCAAGGGTAGTGGTAGTAGCCATAGGTGTGGCTTTACTACTTGTGCTATCCATGTTAAACCGTTTGAGTAATTCCTTTGCATATTTTCCTTGATTAATAAATATGCCATTTTGTGACTGCTTAATTTATAGTCCAAGGAAATAATTGAGTTCACCCATGCGACTCATCTCAAACTCGTTTTTTATGGTGTTAGCAAACTTTTGACATAGATTACTATTAGTAGATCCAAAAATTATATCATCAACATATATTTGTATGATTAAAATATCATTCTTAATTCTCCTAATAAACAAAGTAGTATCCACTTTACCTATCTCAAAACCTGTTTCTAAAAGAAAAGTCTTCAATTGGTCATACCAAGCACGTGGTGCTTGTTTAAGACCGTATAAAGCCTTTTTCAGTTTGAAAATATGGTTTGGGAATTGTTCATGTTCAAAACCTGGTGGTTGTTTAACATAAACATCTTCTTTTATAAACCCATTAAGGAATGCACTTTTAACATCCATTTGATAAAGTGTAAAATTCATAAAATAAGCAAAAAATAATAAAATACGAATTGATTCTAATCTAGCAACAGGAGCATATGTTTCTTCAAAATCTATGCCTTCTTCTTGATTATATCCTTGAGCAACTAGTCTAGCTTTGTTCCTAACAACCTGTCCTGATTCATCTAACTTATTTTTGAATACCCATTTAGTACCAATAAAAGTATGATCAGGAGGTTGTGGAACTAAATCCCATACATCATTCCTTATGAATTGGTTTAATTCATCTTGCATGGCATTCATCCAAAATTCATTCTCACATGCTTCTTGTATATTTTTCGGTTCAAAATCTGACAAGAAAGCTGTGTGAGATATCATATTGATATGTGATCTTGTCTGAATACCATGGGAGATGTCACCAATTATTAAGTCATGAGGATGATCTCTAACTTCAACAAAAGATTTTGGTAAAGTTTGAGATATCACAACAGGATCAGTCGACTTGATAGGTTCCTCAGTCGACTGTTTTACATCAGTCGACTTGATGTCCTTATCGGTCGACTTATCCGCGACACTAGTTTGTTCTAAAGATGTAATTACTTTATTTAAAGGTGATGAATTAGTTTCATCATTTTTAATTAAATTTGATGAAGGCAGAGATTCATCAAATGTAACATGCATTGATTCTTCAATAGTCATTGTTGACTTGTTGAAGATTCTATATGCTTTACTCCTATTTGAGTATCCTATAAAGATACCCTCATTAGATTTAGGATCAAATTTATCTAAATTATCTTTAGTGTTCAGAATAAAACACTTACAACCAAATATCTTAAAATAAGAGAACTTAGGAATTTTATTAAAAAATAACTCATAACAAGTCTTCTTTAGCTTAGGTCTTATCAAGATCCTGTTTAAAACATAACAGGCTGTAGCAACAGCTTCAGCCCAAAAATACTTAGGTAAATTGCTTTCAACAAGCATGGTACGTACACATTCTTGCAAAGTCCTATTCTTCCTTTCAACCACTCCATTTTGTAGTGAAGCTCTAGGAAATGCAAATGAATGAGTTATACCATTCTTGTTGCAATATTCTGCAAATGTTTCATTTTCAAATTCTCCACCATGATCACTTCTAATAGTGACTATGGTTAGAGAATTTTGATTTTGAATCCGTTTACAAAAATTTGCAAATTCATCAAAAGCATCATTTTTATGTTTTAAAAAGAAAGTCCAAGTAAATCGTGAAAAATCATCTACTAAAACAAATACATATCTACTTTTATTTAAAGAAGCAACTCTAGTAGGGCCAAATAAATTCATATGAATTAATTCGAGAGGCCTACTAGTAGAAATTACTTCTTTTGTTTTAAAAGTAGATTTAATTTGTTTACCTAGTTGACATGCATCACATAACTTATCCTTTTTAAAAGATAGTCTTGGCAGCCCTTTAACTAGGTTGTACTTAGATACTTTAGAGAGATTTTTCATATTCACATGACCAAAACGTCTATGCCAAAGCCAAGAATCATAATTAGAAGCTACTAAACAAAAATCATTCGAAAACTCATTTGTATTCAAACATAATTCATAAATATTATTTTTTCTAAAACCTTGAAAAATAATGTTTTGCATAGTGGAATCATAAATTAAGCAAGAATCTTTTTCAAACATAATTTTATAACCTTTGTCACACAATTGACTAATACTTAACAGATTATGTTTAAGTCCACTAACTAATAAAACATTTTCTATAGAAGGGTTAGTGTCCTTACCGACTATGCCGATTCCTATGACTTTTCCTTTATTGTTATCACCAAAAGTAACTGTTCCTCCATTAATGCTTTGTATGGTAGATAGGAGATTGGCATGGCCAGTCATATGCTTAGAACATCCGCTGTCAAGTATCCAACGATCTTTCTTTGGTACCTATGAAATATTCAATGTGAATATGGTACCCTTTTCATTGGGTCCAAAAAATATTAGTTTGTGGGAAACCAAACCCATGATGAGTTTGATTTTCCACCATAAGCAGGAATGAAATTAACAGAGTTACATACATTCAGCATATATGAGTTTATATAGGCAATTCTATCTTTCGTACTCAAATTGACTGGAACCCATACATGTTTGTTCTGTCCAGTCGACTTTATAACATCATTCAGTCGACTTCTACTATATGTCAGTCGACGGATGATAATATAGGTCAACTTATATGAGGTTTTGGACTTGTTGAATAAGACTCAGTTCTTTTGGACAGACGACTGGTGGATGGATTCAGTCGACTTGATTGAAATTTAGATTTGCTTTTATCAATAGAACTTACAAACTTAGGTTTTTCAAAGAACTCATACAATTTATGTCTAACATTAGAAATAGATACAGATTTATTTATACTAGTGTTATTTGAAGAATGATCTTTTTCAAGAGATTTTTTAAAATCAAGTCCAAACTTTTGACTAGATTTTACTTGATTTTGAAGAACATCGTTTAAATTCTCTTTTCCTTTATTAAACTTAGATACGTTCTTGGACATCTCTTCATAATTCTTATTTAGAGATTCAAGATCCATATCTAAACTTGAAATACGAGAATTTAAAGATTTTACTTCTTTATCAAGGTTAAGATTCTCTTGAGAAAGTGTTTGATTGACTTTCTCTAGGTTCTTAACTCTAATCTTTTCCTTTTTCAGTTTTTAAAAAATTTCATTGAATGCATCAAGTAAATCGTCTGAATTACACTCATTACTTACTTGATTTTGTGATGCCATGAAGCACACGTTTGCAACCTCGTTGGTCTCATCAATTTCTTCTTCTGAAGAAGAATCGCTGTCATCCCAAGTTGCTTGATATGCCTTTTTGTTCTTGGCAAACTTGTTCTTGGTGTACTTATCCTTCTTGAAGTTAGATGTCTTTCCCTTAGACTTTGTATTCTCTAGTGGACAATCCTTCTTCATATGACCTGTTTTGTTACACCTGAAACAAGTTGGAGGATCATTAGAATCTTTAAATTTAGAATTGAACTTACATTTCCTTAGAAATTTTTTGAATCTCCTTGTGAACATAGCAATCTCCTCCTCATCTTCTTCTTCATGTTCGGAATCTGACATGGCCTTGAATGCTAATGTTTTCTTCTTTAACTGTTGTGGTTCGGCATCCTTCTTGAGTTCTTCGATTTGTACCTCATAAGCCATTAGATTTCCCACAAGATTCTCAAGAGAAAGTTGTGATAAATCATTGGCCTCTTCTATGGCAGTGGTCTTCTTTTCCCATTCGGGGGTAAGTGCACGAAGTACTTTTCTCACCATCTCTGCTTGAGTGTATATCTTCCCAAGTGCCACAAGTGAGTTTGTGATGTCTGTAAATCTAGTAATCATCTCGAACACACTTTTATTTTTCTTCATGCGGAACATTTCAAACCTGTGAACAAGAACAGATATTTTAGATTCTTTCACTTTGTTCGTTCCTTCATGAGTTACCTCGAGTGTGTGCCAGATTAGATGTGCGGTTGTTGCATTCGACACACGGTTGAACTCCTCCTTTGTGAGAGCACAGAATAATGCATTCATTGCTTTTGCATTGTTCATTGTCGGGTTCTTCATGTCGTCATTCCATTGTGCATATGAAATAGTAGGAGCGGTGTATTCTGTTTCCGTCATGTTCCATATTTTATTGTTGATGGATTGTAGGTAGATCTTCATTCTACACTTCCAATAATTGTAATTTGTTCCATCGAAGAGAGGTGGCCTTTGTGTAGATTGGCCTTCATGGTACTGATTTAAATTTGAAGTAGTTGCCATTGCACTCAACCTTGCTCTGATACCAAGTGTTGGATCCTGTAGGAAATGCAAGAAATACTAGAGGGGGGGTGAATAGTGTTTTTTTTTTAAAATTTAAAATGCGGAATTGAGAATTCTTTCTGTTCAGTCGACTTGAGAGATAGATCAGTCGACTGAAATCACAAAAAGAAGTATTTTAAAGAAGTCTGTTAAGTCGACTTAGGGATGAGACAGTCGACTAGACACACAAATTATTTCAGAGTAGTACGAGTCTGACCAGTCGACTTATATGAGTACACAGTCGACTGTCCAGACAAGTTTCACAGTAAAAATTATAAACTGAGAAAATAGAAATGCAAGTAGAGAGATACAACCACAGAGTGTACACGATGTATCCTGGTTCGGTCCTCCCGACCTACATCCAGTCCCCAAGCAACCCACTTGAGATTTTCCACTATTCTTGAAAAAGATTACAAGAATACCCTACGGCATTCAGACATCAACCTTGTCCAACCCGTAGTCCTTTCTCTCAACCAGAGAAAGCAACCCACTCTTCCACCAAGAGTGAAAAAATCCGACTCTACACCCTAGAGTCCTACTCTCCAAACGAGAGGAAAAAGAAAAACAATAAAATTATTTACAATCAACCTATAGCCTTGTTGTGATTGTGATATAGTACGTGGCTAATTGGTTGACTTCCAAATCCAGTCCAAAACGAATTCAATGTTATACTGGACTGAAGACAGAGAACCAAGACTTAGTGAATATTGAAAGCTTTTCTCTCTTGTATGCACAAATCTTAAAATTGTTCTAAAAAATTCTTAGTAACCTTTTGAAGGTGAACCTTAGGCTATATTTATAGACTAGGGTCCTGGCAGTTAAAGACAGTTACTCATAACCGTTTGATCAACAGACAAATAACGGATAACTCTTTTAAAATCGAAAAAACAGCTTTTGAAATCAGAAAATGGTCAAAAAGCACTTGAATAGTCGACTGGGTTGCCACTATGAGTCGACTAATCAGAGTTTGAATAAGATCAGGCAGTTTTGTACAGACTCAGTCGACTGGTATAAATGTCAGTCGATTGGTACTCAACAGCTGATCTAGTTCAAGCTGTTTCGACCTTCGGATTTTGTAAACTCACAGTTCTAAAAAGATATATGTGAGTGTATGTGTGTGTGGCAAGGCTGTACATCAATCTAAGACTCAAAAAAATAGAAAACATATTACATTTTTACAAGATACACAATTATATGACATTTGAAGCTTTGGTCTTGACTTGAGTCTTTTAGTGAAGCCATTGTCTTTATCCGGAGCTGTGCTTGATCATTTGTTCAGCTTTAGAGTGATGAGGCCTTTGTGTATCTTCTTGATACAACCTGCAATTATATATAGAGCATAGCACAGATATATGTTGCATTGTGTTGTAATCATTAAAATCAAGAATCAACAAGTTCTTCCTCAACTATCTTCAAATCTCGAACTTCCGCCACAAGAGCACCTTCCGCTCGAGTAACGTCGAACAGCGTCTTTCGGAGCAACTCCACCTCGCCTTCGAGATGAACCTCGCGAGATCGCTTCCGTAGTTGTTTTAGCTCGGAAAAATAGCCTCTTGCCATTGCCTTGACCTCCGATAGATCTAACATGATTTTGAAGAGGTACTCTCGGATGCGAGAGAGAGCCCGCTTTGCCACTTTCAATTCAGTACGTAGGCGAGAAATCTCAGCCGCTGAACTCGACTCAACCTAAAAAGTGAAGGAATATCAAAAGAAGTCTTCAACACTTAAGGTCACAACACGAGCAAAAAGCATTGAACACTTTGCAAAATCTCGAAACTTTTGGCCAAAGATTTCAAAAGGGAAGTCGTTTCATTGAAAATCCAAAATTTACACAAAAAGCGGTGGCCAGTCTGCAGTTAGGCGTTACAAAAAGAAAAAAGAAAAAGAGAAGAGGCGACTAAGTCAGGGGTCGACCTCATGATGTCGTTCCGAAGCGTCATCGCTCGGCACAGTGACTATCGTGACCTCGGTGCCCACCTCGTCCTTGGCATCTTTGCCCTCTTGCCCGGGGGCAAGCTCGGCCAGAGGTAGTTCTCCCTCCCCCTCTACGGGGTCGTAGAAGTAGTAGGAGGAGCCGTCGAACCCGGGGATGCGAGCGGCCACATGCTTCAACGCTCGGGCGTACGCATCCTCCATATTTGTCAACATGTGGGCCTCGGCCTCGTCCCGAACCACCTACTCCGCCACCGCCACCTTCGACGCCTGGCTACTCAGAGCCTCCTCCGACGCCCTCAGTGCCTAAGACAGCTCCTCTTCGAGACGAGCCGTCTCCTTTTCCAAAGCCTCGACCTGGGCAGCCTCGGCGGCCGAGTGCTTCAGCACCTCGGCGAGCTTCACCTCGAGATCGGCCACCTCGGCTGCGTGCGAAGCGGAAAGCAACTGCTCGGCCTCGAGCAGTTTGACCGCCTTAGCACGCTCCGACCGGTCCCGATCGTTCAGCACGGTCATTTCCTTCTCCTTGCTCGCAAACTCTTCGAGCTGGTGGTTGAAATGGCATAGGGTCTGCAAGCGACACAAGAAGCTATTAGGCCTGAGCGGTCTTTTGGGGTCGGTAGGTGCTTCACCGCCTGCATGAAAATTCCACCGTCACCGAGGAAACCGTCCACCTTCATCACCCGCCAGTCGGGAACGAAGAGGCCCTTGTGCTCCTCAGTGAGTATCTTCTCGGCCTCGGCGATAAGTGGGGGGACCTCAAGAGCTAAGGCCGCACCCACGTTGAATGCCCGGCTCGACGACCCGGGTGCCTCAACCTGAGCAACTTTGGCCGGTACCTCCGAAGGAGCTGGGGCAGACATCTCCAAAGTGCCTTGTGCGAATGCATCCGAAGGTTCCTCAACCACCGGCTGCACGACGGTCGGTGAGGCCGAAGGGACCTTCGCAGCTCAGCCACCATGAGGCCCGGCCACTGTCCTCTTCCTCTTTCTCGACTCCTGCTCCTTCGCCGCACGAGCCTTGGCCATCAGTCCTTTGTAATCCATGCCGGTGGTCTCTGAAAAAACCGAGCGAAAGGAGTTAGAAAATTTTAACCAAATGATAAAGCTGAAGCAAGAAAAGAAGAGAAAAGCGTACTAGGGTCGATCGGACTGAGACCCCCACGAAACAAGACCTCCTCGGTGATGTCCTTCCAACTAAGGGTCGGAAGGCCGAGGAGCTTCTCCACCACCTCTTCCTCCTCTTTAGTGAGCATGGGCTCCTTCGCCCGCTTCGGAACTCCGATCTTCCACTGCGTCGGAAAGACCCACGGCTCGGAAGCACGGATGAGGAAGTACTTCTCCTTCCAGTGCTTGATCAAGTCCGGGTTCTCGATCAGTTTCGTGCCCTTCCTCGGCGACAGATAGTACCTCTCCTCCATCTTGCGCATTTGGCAGATGCGGTAGAGGCTCCGAAGTATGACCATCTCCGGCTGCACACCAATCTCTTGGCACTGAAGGACGAAGGCGATCACGTGTCACCACATGTTCAGCATAAACTGAGCGGGACTCAGGCCGTACCACCGCAGCACCTCGTTTACGAAAGGGTGCATTGGCAGCCGAAGTCTAGCGTTTAGTGCGCCATACGGAAAGACGCAAGTATCGGCCAAAGTAGGTGTGCACGCCCGGACACCAGGGCCGGGGAGTAGAAGAGCATATTCTTTGGGGATCCGGAACCCACTCCTGATCCGATGCAGGTCCGACTCGGTCAAGATTGAGGAGATCTGATCCACCTCGGAAGGGTCCCTCGGATCATTCTCCTCATATGACGGAGCCGTGCCCTGCGTCACCTTCTCCAACAAATCATCAGGGTAACTCCGCACACTCCCAACGCTAGATAAGACAGACGGGTGCCGACCCAATTCACCCGCCGTCTTCGAATGTTCGACTATCGTCATCACTCCGATCGGCTCGGCAACCTCCTTCCCCTTGCTCGCCCTCACCGTTGTCACCTCGATCGGCTCGGCGATCTCCTTCTCCTTTGTCCGACCTAACCATCACCGCTCGGCTGATGTCTTGGTCCGAGGTAGGGGTCTCATCCTCAGAAGAAAACTTAACCATTTTCTAAGGATAAGGCGAGACACTAACCTTGAAGTGACGTGAAATGCCGGAAAAGATCGCCGGAATCTGAAAGCGCCTTGCTGCGACAGCTAGTAGCGCCACCCAGAGCGCGCAACTAACACGGAAAATCACCATACTGCCTTGTGCAAAGGTTCGACACATCCAATTTGGACTCCGATACAACCCTGCAAGCCATTTAAAATAGTTAAACTACTCCTCAAAGGCTGGTCAAACTCAGCCTTCGGGAGTGGGGGGCTCGTGATATGGCTAAAAATAGGGTTAAATCAGAACCGTCCAAATCAGGCGCGAATCTTAAAGCCGGGGGGTAACATGGTAATTTTACTTACAAACGGGTCTAAAGTGGATATTGGGTCTTCTTACCGAAAGCCCAGTAACCCACAAACGGGTCCATCCCAACTGGGTGCGGGTTTCAACCCACAGCAAACCCGGTCCAGCAAGATAGAATTAAGGTCTCTGATTAATCCTAATCAACGGCCTTGATTCATATCTATCCTTTCACTGGGAATTAGGGATTACATTCCTAATCTGATCCCAACGGTGGCTATAAATACCCCCCATCCATCACCATTAAGAGGTAATCAATCTTTTGCCAATTTACGCTCTCTCATAATCTCTCCTGATTATTGACTTGAGCGTCGGAGGGTGCGTCGCCGGGATCAACCCCGGTGTTTCGCACTTTTTGCAGGTGAACGGCGGGAGTCAGCGGTCCAACTCTGGCGGGATCCTAAGGTTTGACCATTCAATTTCCCCAAGAATCCACAAATACTATCTGTTTGCCCCCACACCAGATTCAGCGGTAACACTCTCTGTTCATATCTATAATTCAAGAATTCTCAAAACAAAATTGTCTCGTTTTCTCCTCTTTTGAAAACAAAATTTTCCAGAATTAAAATACACATAAATTCACAGCAACCAGTATTTTTATAAGTATTTTTAGCTATTTAAAACATGTATTTTAGCCCTAATTTGTATTCCATATCCATAGTTTCGACATTTGAAAACCATAGGACAACTCTTCATAATTAAAGTTAGATTTCCACAAAAATCACTAAGTTAGTGTTCTCTTTCTTATTGACAAACTACTGTATTTTTAGAACACAAAAATCATCTTTTCTAAAGAATAAAAATTCTATTTTTATCAACTAATTTACACATGATGCATTCAATCATTTATTTGCAAATACAATCTCTTTCATTTATTCTAACTTTCATATGGCACCTACAAAATGGAGAATTCTAATACAAAAATTAACAATTATCTCTTAGTAATCAATCCATCAACTTATTTCTAATATTACAACTCTACTTTAATACTTTAATTAAACAAGCATGGTTCCAATCTCTTACTAGTTAATTGACATAATTTCATTAAACATATCAAGCATGATATCTAATTCTAGGAGTACAAAAACATCCACTTTCATTCATAGTTAATCAGTCTAGCAAACAAATTAACACACATCTACTAGATTATCAATTCTTTCTAATTAGGCAAGCATGAATTTAATTCCAACTAGTTGCTTTTTAATAATTATTCAATTCATTTCTAGTATGATTTCTACTTTAGAAGCAATGAGAAACACCCACCTCTTTGGAGAAAAACCAAATAAAAAGCTCCTAGAGTCTCCTAGAATGCGAGAGAGTAGCCTTCTCCTCCTAAATTGTGTTGCAAAAGTCCTCCTTCTTGCTCCTTGTGCCAAAACCGAGAGCTCTCCTTGTGTGGGGATGGGGCCGGCCTCTTGGTTGGGAACACACAACTCACACTTAAACTATTTACTCCCTTATATATTTCTCCTATATGAATTCTTTCTTTCAATAATTTTGTTTTGTAGAATACATGAAGATAGGGGGGTATTTATACTAGTTCTAGGATGGATTGGAGGGATAGGATTTCACTAGATGGTTAAAGATGGATGGCTAGGATAGGAGGGAAAGTTGTAGCAACCGCCCATACTCAAATAACCACCCATGCATACACACACCCACTCTCCCATCACCACAAGCACAATCCGGCCTCCAAAGGTGTGCAATGCACACTACGTGCATGCACGTGCCCTCTAGTACCCCCCTATTTGAAGTTTATACAATTTTTATTAATCAATTGTTCACAAATTGTGTCTACATGACAAGTGTGACAATTTAAATGATTAATTAAACTTGTGGGCTTCACAAATAGTGGGCTTAGACTTGTGGGCCAAAATAATAAAATAATAAATTATTAAAGTGGGCTCAAAATAAGAAAACAAAGTTTAGGCTTTATAAAATAGGCTTTTAGAAAAATAAAGGAAAAATAATTATTCATACTACCAAAATTTTTTTTATATATAAAAATAAATAAATAAATATACATACGAAATTTGCACGTGCACAACACGTGAAAATCAACATTTTTATTAAAATGAAAGTTTAGGGTATTACAACACTCCCTCCTTAGAATAGTTCCGTCCTCGGAACTAAAATTAAAGAGTGAGAAAACAAAACACAAGAAGAAGGAAAGAAAATACAAATCAAACATAGAGCCCAGGATAATCCTTCATCATCCTCTCCTAAGATTCCAAGTAGCCTCTTCAACCAACTGGTTTCTCCAGACTGGCTTGACCATCAGTATCGTCTTATTCCTCAAGACTTTCTCCCGACGATCAACAATCTCAACTGGAAGCTCAATGTAACTCAGATCTAACTACAAGCCCTCTGGCACTTCGGGCAAATGATGACTTGGATCTGGAATGTAACCTCTCAACATAGACACATGAAAGATATTGTGCACCTGAGATAACTCTTCCGGTAACTCAAGCCGGTAAGTAGTTTTCCCAATCCTTTTCAATATCTTATACGGGCCTATGAACCTCTGGGCTAACTTTCCACCTTTGCTGAATCGGATCACGCCTTTGTTAGGCGATACCTTCAGAAAGACAATGTCACCAACCTCAAACTCAAGGTCCCTCCTCTGGTGGTCTGCATAGCTCTTCTACCTACTCTGAGCATCCACCAACCTCTTCCTGATCAGATCAATCTTTTCAGAGGTCTGCTGCACAATTTCAGGCCCAAACATCTAACGCTCCCCAACTTCGAACCAACAGACAGGCGTCCTGCACTTCCTGCCATACAAAGCTTCGTACAGCGCCATCCCAATGCTAGTCTGAAAACTGTTGTTGTAGGCAAACTCCACCAAAGCTAAATGCCTTTTCCAACTGCCTCCAAAGTCTAGTACACAGCACCGAAGCATGTCCTCAAGAATACGGTTGAATCTCTCGGTTTGCCCATCGGTCAGGGGATAAAAAGCAGTGCTGAAATCCGTCTTGGTACCCAAAGCTGTCAGAAGACTCCTCCAAAAATGCGAAGTAAACCGCGCATCTCGATCAGACACAATTGTCAACGGAACACCATGAAGCCTGACGATCTCACCAACATACATCTCAGCCAACTTGTCCATCGAAGTAGTGAGTTTCATCGCCAAGAAGTGAGCGGACTTGATTAGTCGATCGACTATGACCCAAATCGCATCATTGCCTTTATGACTCTTAGGCAAACCCGTGATGAAATCCATACTGATGTTATCCCACTTCCATTCCGGAATAGGTAACGGTTGCAATAGACCTCCGGGTTTTTGATTCTCGGCTTTGACTTGTTGAAAAATCTCACACCTCGACAC
The DNA here is from genome assembly GCA_017893485.1 of Hemerocallis citrina. Classification (NCBI taxonomy): domain Eukaryota; kingdom Viridiplantae; phylum Streptophyta; class Magnoliopsida; order Asparagales; family Asphodelaceae; genus Hemerocallis; species Hemerocallis citrina. Next base: position 21,958,122 of record CM030363.1, read on the forward strand.
AAATTCAGCCACATCTCGCTTCAAACCTGACCACCAGAAATGCTGTTTAATGTCCTTGTACATCTTGGTACTCCCGGGATGTACTGACAAAAGAGTAGCATGTGCCTCCTGAAGAATACTTTCGTTCAAGTCCGACTGATCCGGAACACACAGCCTCTCTCCAACCACAACACTTCACCCTGTTTTGAAATTCGGGCAACTTGCCAGCACTAACTTGCTCCTTCATCTTCTGAATCTCTGCATCTTCATTCTGACTTGCAATAATCCTTTCGTTCAGCGTCGGTTGAAGCCTCAACTGAGCTAAAGATGGTCCCAATCCTTGCAGAATAACTTCAATACCAGCCCGATCCAACTTCTCTGCCAGCTGCCTTTGAGTTGTAATCAGACTAGCCAGACTGTTTTTGCGGCTGAGTGCATCAGCAACAACATTAGCCTTCCCAGGATGATACATAATCTCTGGACGAATGTCTTCAAGTACCTCCAGCCATCTCCTTTGCCTCAGGTTCAGATCCTTCTGCTGATAAATGTACTTCAAGCTTTTATGGTTTGTGTACATGTTTAGCTTCTCACCATACACATAGTGTCTCCATTGCTTTAAGGCGAAGATAATCGCAGTCAACTCCTGATCATGAGTCGGACAATTCTTCTCATGCGGTCTTAGTTGCCTAGACCCATAGGCGATTACTTTCCCTTCTTGCATTAAGACACAACCATGCCCACGATGTGAAGCATTGCTATAGACATCATATTCAACACCTGCTCTAGGCAAAGCCAAAATGGGTGTCGTAGTCAGCCTCTCTTTCAACTCCTGAAAGCTTGCATCGCACTGTTCGGTCCACTTGAAGTTCACATTCTTCTTTGTCAGACCAGTGAGCAGTACGGCTATCTGAGCGTAGCCCTGGATGAATCTCCTGTAATATCCAGTTAGCCCAAGGAAACTCTTGACTTCCTTCACTGTAGTAGGCCTTGCCCAATCTCTCACTGCCTCTATCTTCTGAGGATCAGTTGTCACTCCCTCCTTAGAAAGGATGTGACCTAGGAATGCCACTTTGAATTTTCAGAAATTGCACTTGGACAACTTGGCATACAACTCATGCTCCTGAAGCTTCCTCAAAACTGCTGCCAGATGCTCCGTGTGCTCCTCCTCCGACTTGGAGTATACGAGAATATCGTCGATAAACACCACGACGAAAGAATCAATGAACGGCCTCAGAACTCTGTTCATTATGTCCATGAAGATTGCATGCGCATTCGTCACCCCAAACGATATAACTAAGAATTCATAATGCCCGTGTCGAGTTCTGAACGCAGTCTTATGCACATCTTCAGCTTTCACTTGAACTTGATGGTATCCTGATCGAAGATCTATTTTGGAGAAAATAGCTGCTCCTTGTAGATGATCGAACAAGTCATCAATTCGTGGAATAGGATACTTATTCTGAACAGTGACCTTATTCAGCTCTCGGTAATCGATGCACATCCTCATCGAACCATCCTTCTTCTTTACCAAAAGCACCGGCGCTCCCCAAGGTGATGCACTCGGTTGAATAAAGCCCTTCTCCAATAGTTCCTCAATCTGCCGTTTGATATCATCCTGCTCCACAGGCGCCATCTTATACGGTGCCTTGAAAATAGGTGCACTCCCTGGCTGAATAGTGATGCTGAATTCCACATCATGATGCAGGGGTAACCCAGCCAAATCTTCCAAGAACACAGTCGGATAATCCCGAACCACAGGAATCTGTTGCACCTCTACAGGAACATCTTTCTTGCAAATAGCTGCCACCAGACCAGAACATCTCCTCTTCCCTTGAAAAGTGACTTCAGGTCCACCTGGAGCCTTCACTGTTATAGTCTTGGTCTTGCACTCGATGCTCGCACTGTATACCGATATCCAATCAATGCCAATGATAACATTGACTCCCAAAACATTCAACTCGATCAGATCGATCCCAAAAATTCTATTCCCAATCACGATCTCGCAGTCAGCATAGTACTGATCAGTGGTTAGAGTCTCCCCTGACGGAGTAGCTACTGCTAAAACCTTGCCTGAAAATATCTTCGGTTCGACTCCCAGAACTTTAGCAAATTTAGGTGATACAAAAGTATTAGAGGACCCAGTATCGAACAAAACAATAGCTTTCTTTCCATTCAAAATAAGTTCTCCTGTTACATAACATACACTCGTCATATAACAGTTCACTAATTAACGGGAAAAAGAGACAACAGTAAACATTCCTAAACATCCTCCCTCGTACCAGTGATGACGTGATCCACCTCATCAGCATCAGCTTCAGTCAAGGCAAATACTTGCCCTTGCTGGTACGACTTCTTCCTAGCCTGCTGAGTTGGCCCATTGCGGACGACATCCTGCAGTTTGGGGCAATGAGACTTGTAGTGGCCTGTCCCTCCATAGTTGAAACAAGTCATTGGAGGTCTCACCCAAGTATTCCCAGGTCATCCTACCACTTGAACAGTTTTCGCACCCGTAGGCTTGAACTTTTGAGCCGATGGCTGTCCCCTGACATTGCCAGCAACTGCGGGCCTCTTCCCCGCATTCCAGTTGTTCTTTCGATTCTGAACAGCGTAGAACTGCTCCATGTCTACCTCCGTGGCTGCCGCTCGTTTGACCAGTTTGTCAAACCTCCTGATACCGAGGGGTATCATCCTGGATCTCAAACTTGGCCTCAAACCATGCTCGAACTTTCGAGCCTTCTTCGCCTCATCCATCACCAATTCGGGTGCATATCTTGAGATCTGATTGAATCTTGTCTCATACTCTCTAACCGACATGCCACCCTGCTACAACGCCAAACACTCCATGCCCTTCTTCTCCTGGACGTCTGAGGGAAAATAATAACTGCAGAATTCCTCCAAGAATTCCTCCCAGCCAAGAACCAAGTCTTCCATCGTCCGCTTCATCGACTTCCACCACACAGCCGCATCCTTCTCGAATTGCAGTGTCGCCAACTTCACCTTGCTGCCTTCCGGAGTCTCCAAGACTTCGAAAAGTCTCTACCTGTCGAATCCAATTATCAGCCGTGTCAGGGTCTGACTTCTCCTCAAACACGAGTTTGATTACTTCAGGTATTGGATTCGCAGGCACCCTTCCCTGATTCTGATTCATGGCAACGCCATTGAGTGTCTGATAGACCCTCGCTAGCTCTGTTTCCAAGTCCAGACCTTCACCATTTTGAGCTCGTCTTCCAGCCATATTCTGATGCAAAATATTTATTAAATTCGAAGTATAAACATGGATTTTAAATCAACTTTTCATTTCATTAAATTTCAAACTTTATACATTCGAATTTAAAAAAAAAATTTGACATCAAAATGAAAGTAGTAGATGATACAACGGTCTAACTCCTACGGTTCCTCTTGGCTTCACGAAGCTCTCCCCGTAGTTCCCCCACTTCTTCCTTCAGTACATTGGTCATGTTTTTCCCCTTCTCGAGTTCCCAAACATGATGACTGAGAACTGCAAAATCATCCTTGCTCTTCGCCAATTGAGCCTCTAGTAGTCCGACTCTCTCCCGTAGAGTCTCTACCTGCCTCTGAAAAGACACAATGGGATTACCTAAAACTGGTTCTTCTTTGTCAGAAGAATCATCAGATGAATCTGGAGGTGGAGTGATCTCTCGGGACTCAGGCACTTCTTCGGAATCTTCCTCGTCTGAATCAGCTTGCCCGGGGTAGTAATCTTTCTTAATGATGTGCCAAATGTCATCTCCAGCTGGGTCGAAGTGGTCCGCCATCTTAAAGATAGAGAAGAAGAAGCATAAATCATAGAGCAACACAAATGTAAGTGACTTACATTTAAATCTCTAGACTCAACACACACTATAATGTCCACTTCTAGGGTGTCGTTCCTTATAAACTTGTACTATTTAGAAGCATGGCTCTGATACCACTCTGTAACACCCCGAATTCTAAAATACAACTGAATTCGAAGTTCCACAGGATCTTTAAACTTCTTTTGTGTAATTTTACAAGGAAATAAAAACATTTCTTACATCAGAGTTACATTACACCTTAACATTATTACAGCGGAAACAATTTTACAATAAATTACATGAAACAACATTTAAATCAATCTTGAGCAGCATGTATACTTCAATGTGTCATGCATCTTTATCCTGCATATAAAACTGTGGGCGCGTCAGTTCATTCAACTGACGAAATATTATACATGGTCATCCTCTCTATGCCAAAAATAGTATAACGATTTTCAATACTTAGCAAACGACAAACATGTCACAAACAAAGCTAAAAGGACTATCCTATTGATGTCGTGTTGTGAATGTGCACTTAGTCCTTAATGCAAATATTTCCATTATATGAAACTAATGCGCACTTGTTCAGAGTCTATGCAGCCCATACTACATAGGTCTGAGAGCAAGCCCTTAACCGTTCTTCATCTTGTAGGGTTCAATCCCTCGCCATGACTTAATTTACTAATGTAACTACGGTAAGTTTCATAGATGTTTTATGACCTATGAACTCATGTCTAGGTGCCCTGGAGGGAATCCCAACGCACTGTCACATGACTCATCATGCATGCATCATGTGGTAATTCAGCTCCTACCATAGACATGACACCACCGGCAGTCGTCAAACACCCCACGAGCGTCGCCACCGGGACGGTACTCTCGAGCAGTATCCACGCCCTATCATGACGCATCATGGGACATCCTGTGAATACTCTCACGCTGCCAATCCAATGGCCCTCATACTCAATGTTTTTCTCTTACTTTCATCACATCTTCACAATGTATCTAATCCTTAATTTAATTGAATCATGAATAAAATCAATCCCTTAGGGTTAGCACTCCCACTATACCGGTCTTATTCATTCATTTCACATGACCCAAACCTTGGTCTTTTCATCTCAAATATCATTTTCATATTTCTTTTATTGCCGGTATAAGGCTTAGCTACACCCTAGTTCTCAATTTCAACTCATAATTACAACATCGAGCTTTTCATACTCATATGGTCTTTTCATGATTAATCACAATTCATGTTTCATAATCATAGTATTCATGTATTCACATCTTTCATAACTCATCACAATCAATAATTCAATTTCATATACAATTTATGCGTAAGAATAAGCTTCCACTAGTAGTAATCAATAATTCATTTATTCCACAAATCTATTGTTCTCATTTCAGTTCATACTACAAGCACATTTTATAAGTCCACTTAATTACACAAATCACTCTTTCAAAATTTTCTCATTACTAATTTTCATCTTTATAACTCAAAAAAATTCTCATTTATTTTTCCTTTAGTTAAAAGACAAATTTAATTTTAAAAAGAAGTCATTTCTTACAAAATGCACCAATTTCTTAATTACACTTTATCAAAAGTTATATAAATTTTTCTCATCAAGTCCAAATAATATTCAGTAATTATTTCCACATTTTTCCAATTTTTAATCATTTTTTTAAAACTCAAATTAATTAAAATCCCACAAAAAAACAATTTTTTAAATCCAAACCCCCAACCGGATTCGAACCCACAACCAGTGGCCCAATAGACAGCGCACAAGACCAACACGCCAAAGCCCCAAGGTGATATAACTAGGGGTTATAATCCATAAGTATCGACTCTTGACAATCGGATTTTTAACAAAAAAATAAACGAAAAGCCTCAGTATCGAACCCGAGACCCTTGACTAGCCCCCCGTTTTACTGTAGCGAAAGAAAACTCTACCGACCGAATGGTCTAAGTAGACATATCAATTTTAAAGAAATTTAATTGGGTTTCGATCTTGCTCTCTGTTCATATCTATAATTCAAAAATTCTCAAAACAAAATTGTCTCTTTTTCTCCTCTTTTGAAAACAAAATTTTCCAGAATTAAAATACACATAAATTCACAGCAACCAGTATTTTTATAAGTATTTTTAGCTATTTAAAACATGTATTTTAGCCCTAATTTCTATTCCATGTCCATAATTTCGACATTTGAAAACCATAGCACAACTCTTCATAATTAAAGTTAGATTTCCACAAAAATTACTAAGTTAGTGTTCTCTTTCTTATTGACAAACTACTGTATTTTTAGAACACAAAAATCATCTTTTCTAAAGAATAAAAATTCTATTTTTATCAACTAATTTACACATGATGCATTCAATCATTTATTTGCAAATACAATCTCTTTCATTTATTCTAACTTTCATATGGCACCTACAAAATGGAGAATTCTAATACAAAAATTAACAATTATCTCTTAGTAATCATTCCATCAACTTATCTCTAATATTACAACTCTACTTTAATACTTTAATTAAACAAGCATGATTCCATACTTTAATACTTTAATTAAACAAGCATGATTCCAATCTCTCACTAGTTAGTTCACATAATTTCATTAAACATATCAAGCATGATATCTAATTCAAGGAGTACAAAAACATCCACTTTCATTCATAGTTAATTAGTCTAGCAAACAAATTAACACACATCTACTGGATTATCAATTCTTCTCTAATTAGGCAAGCATGAACTTAATTCCAACTAGTTGCTTTTTAATAATTATTCAATTCATTTCTAGCATGATTTCTACTTTAGAAGCAATGAGAAACACCCACTTCTTTGGAGAAAAACCAAATAAAAAGCTCCTAGAGTCTCCTAGAATGCGAGAGAGTAGCCTTCTCCTCCTAAATTGTGCTGCAAAAGTCCTCCTTCTTGCTCCTTGTGCCAAAACCGAGAGCTCTCCTTGTGTGGGGATGGGGCCAGCCTCTAGGTTGGGAACACACAACTCACACTTAAACTATTTACTCCCTTATGTATTTCTCCTATATGAATTCTTTCTTTCAATAATTTTTTTGTGTAGAATACATGAAGATGGGGGGTATTTATACTAGTTCTAGGATGGATTGGAGGGCTAGGATTTCACTAGATGGTTAAAGATGGATGGCTAGGATAGGAGGGAAAGTTGTAGCAACCACCCATACTCAAATAACCACCCATGCACACACACACTCACTCTCCCATCACCACAAGCACAATCCGGCCTCCAAAGGTGTGCAATGCACACTACGTGCATTCACGTGCCCTCTAGTACCCCCCTATTTGAAGTTTGTACAATTTTTATTAATCAATTATTCACAAATTGTGTCTACATGACAATTGTGACAATTTAAATGATTAATTAAACTTATGGGCTTCACAAATAGTGGGCTTAGATCTGTGGGCCAAAATAATAAAATAATAAATTATTAAAGTGGGCTCAAAATAAGAAAACAAAGTTTAGGCTTTATAAAATAGGCTTTTAGAAAAATAAAGGAAAAATAATTGTTCATACTACCAAAAAGAAATTTTTATATATAAAAATAAATAAATACATATACATACGAAATTTGCACGTGCACAACACGTGAAAATCAACATTTTTATTAAAATGAAAGTTTAGGGTATTACAAATTTGTCATATATAATCCTTGAATTTGTCTTCGTGTTACAAGGAGCACCTATAACGATGCATTTATTTCTTTTGTTAGATTATGTTCTCCTGTGTACTTGCATTTCTTAAATCTTTTTTCCATTTATGAGATTTCGGTTCCTTTTGCTTATTTTGTTTGGACCCTATTAGTAGTAGTTCTTAGGACAAAACTATTCTATGAAGGGAGTGATGTAATACCCCATATTTTTCTAAATAATGTTTTTAAGATTTATAAATGAATTAAAATAATTTTGGGGATTTAATGAATATTTTCTGAAAATTTATCTTTTTACACGTGCGAAACACGTGCAAATATCTTCTTGAGGAGTTCAAAGTCAAAATGTATTTTAGTTAAACTCATTATTTATTATTATTTATTATTTGTGAATTTTCTAGAATTTTCTGATGATTATTGGGCCTATTTGCAAATATTACAAAAAGATGGACTTTTGTGCAAAATTACCACTTGGAGTGAAAACTCCAGATTTTCAGATTTTTGGATTTCTAGGCTTGGCGTGATGCCTAGTCAACTCAGAGGTAAAGAGTTTACTTTTTGTTTTGATAAATTTGGTTTATTTTGCAAGTTTTGGTAAAGGAGGGTCTTTTTGCAAAATTGCTATTTAGAGGGGTGAAAGTGTAAATTCATTTTTCTGGGTTTTCAAACAATGCCTGCTGATTTTAGGCGGGTTGTTTTTGTTTTTAAGACTCAATTAAATTTGTTTTATTCAATTTCCAAGCATAGAGATTTATATATGTAAAGGTATATTTCAAAAGAGGTATTTTTCAAAACTACTCAAAACCCTAGATCCCCTATTCCTGGCCTATATTAGGGTGAGGTGCAGCCGTCTTTTGCTGCACAACACAAAGGAATTTTTTATTCTTGTTTCTTGGAGTTTTCAAGCGAGGATTCTTGGTTTTCTACGAGGAAGGACTTTTTCTTATTCTTTATTTTCCTTCGGTTGATTCTTTAAAAAGGTGAGTGATATAATTTGTTTTGTATTGTTCTTTGAATGTTGTATGTGGTGTTTTATCTATTAGAAAGCATGCTAGGTATTGGTATGAATACATATGATGGATTTGATGAATAAATGAATTAAAAATTGGATCTTTCAGGAAAATTTTATATTGATGATTAGAATTGTATGTGGATGTTTTGAGCTTGTTAAAGAACCTAATAGAAATCATGAGTAGGCTATTAATTTTAGATTTTGCTGATTGGATTGAGTATGGTAGATGTTATGCACAAATTGATTAAAGGTGAGATTTTTTGACTATTAATGAGTTTGGATGAATGCAACTTGACCATGGTAATGTTATATTTGTCTATATTCATGTGTTAACTATTGTGAAAAATTGTAAGTGAGTTTGATGAGTCATGAGAAGGATTAATGAATCAAAAAGATCAAGTTTTGGGGTTGGAGTTGTGATAACTAGATTTGGGTTTGATACGATATGACTAAATTGGAGATTTCGTGATTTTGTGAAGTTTTACTTGGATTTAAATTGCTCAAATACTAATATTAAATCTGAATATTTTGTTATTTCTAATTGATGGATTTGTGAATTTTTCTTGGTGCACAAACATACACAAACATTTATACATGAATAACTTATTTAGTTGTTTTTGAAGAAATTGAATCTTCGTATGTTTTGTAGATTTTGATTATATCTTAACGTATTTTGGCATTGATTTGGTTTGGAATATAATACGAAGTTATCTTGACGTGTAATTGACTCTCAAAAACTCTATTTTCGTATGCATATGTTCGTGTCATTGTTTTGAAGAAATTCATCAAAATGCCATTTTATTAATTCGAAGTGGTTTTGATTTGTTTTTATGGACTCCTATATACTCTACAAGTCATATTTAATCGTCTTAGGAATGTACTTTTTACAGATTTCATTTTTATAAAGTAAAACACCGTATCGGTTAAAAACATGCACAAACCCAAAACTGCAGTCTGTAGGTGTGACAGTCGACCGGTTAATTTCGACAGTGGACCGTCGTTACCCTGGCTGCTGTGTTTTCTTAATGTATTGGATTTTCATGCGGGATGGTCGACTGACCACTTTTAACAGTCGACTGTCTCTACTCTGATTTGTGTTTTCTCGAAGTTTTGGATTTTCGTGCGGGACAGTTGACTGACCACTTTATACAGTCGACTGCCACTATTTCGATTTGTGTTCTCTCGAAGTGTTGGATTTTCACGCGGAACAGTCGACCGACTACAGTATACTGTCGTCTGCCACTGCTCTGACTGATGTTTTCTCGAGTTTTTCTGATGTTCATTTTAAACGATTGGTTCTTCAATGTTTTTCGGATTAATGACCTACTGTTATAAATATCATTATACTACAGATTATATGTTTTCAAAATGTTTATGAAAGTATTGATTAATGGAAGTTTTGGTATTGACAGTTGAGTGTGAGTCTCTAGAGGGTGTGTGGGACCCTAGTATACCGGCAGTTGAGAGTTTGTGGTTTGGCCTGTTGAGGCTCGTTGATTGATCAGTTGAGTTTAGTCCGGTAGGGTACACCAACTCTAGGAGATTCGTAAATTAATTAATTAGCTTAAATAAATAAGGACAGTCACTAGATGGTGATATGATGAAATGAGAACATGGGTTATGAATCTCAGTATGGCTTGCGGTGTGAGATAATCCCCGGAATTATCGAGGTGTGAGTGAAATAGTCTCCGAAATTACCTGCAGTGTGGGATTGATCTCTGGAATTATCGGGTCGAGGCGACGCTCATGGGTATTTGTGTGATGAGGCGCCATAGCTTGCGGTGTGAGGTATTCTCGAAGATTCCCAGGTGTGAGTGAAATAGTCTCTGGAATTATCTGTGGATAGAGATTGACCTCCAGAATTATCGGGGCGTGGGCTAATATTCACAGTTTACCTATATCTCGTAGTAGTCATCGCGGTAGGATTAGTTGGATAAGTGGGGGATGTAACCTATCAAGTGGAGAACGTTAAGGGCTTGCACCAGACCTATGTAGAGTGGGATGCATAGAATCCGACAAGTATGCATTAGAGAGTCGGCATATAGCATTGATGTTTTCTTGACTTGGTTTTATGCATAGTGTTCATGTTTTTTACACTTGATACTTAGTATAGTTTCACTTGATGTTTTCACGTTTTATTCATTGTTGTTTCTTATTTCATTTATTCTTGCTGTTGATACATGTTGTTTATGATACTTTGTTTCATGTTTTACTTATGTTACATTTATTTATTTTTATGTCACTCACACCGTTATGGCTGACCCCTGTAGTTTTGGGGGTTAGGGTTATCTCTAGCCCCATGTTTTACAGGTAGTTGCTTATAGCTTTGGATTTGGATGCTTGAGATAGAATGATGTTATGACTTATGTAAAATTGTAAAGGATGTGTTGTAAAGAAAAGATTGTAATTCAAGGTGTTTGTCTTTCCGCTGTGTTTTGTAATGAACTAATGTAATAAAGATTGAGAAAAAAATTAATCTGTATTTTTGGCTATGTTTACTATTATAATTGAAGTTGATGATGGGAATTGTGCCACGTATATCTGAGATATCATATTGGAAATTCGGGGTGCTACAGACTAGCTTCTTATAAAAGTCGACTGAAAGGTACAATAAATTTGACTGGACAGACTAAAAACATTTGAGTTCCAGTCAATCTGAGTCTAAATGATAGAATTACTTATATAAATTCTTATGTTCTTAATGTATGTAATTCTGTATATTATATTCCTGCTTTTGGTGGTAAATCAAACTCACTTTGGGTTTGGTTTCCCAAAAATCCTTTTCGGACCCAATGAAAAAGGTACCATATTCACAATGATTATTTTATAGGTACCTAAAAGAGAACGTTGGATACTTGACAGCGGATGCTCCAAGCATATGACTGGTCATGCTAATATTCTTTCTTCCATACAAGAAATAGATGGAGGAACAGTCACATTCGATGACAACAACAAAGGGAAGGTTATTAGAATAAGCATGGTCGGTAAGAACACTACCCCTACTATAGAAGACTTTTTTTCTTGTTAATGGTCTTAAGCATAATCTGTTAAGTATTAGCCAATTGTGTGATAAGGGATATAAAATTGTTTTTGAAAAAAGATGCATGTTTAATTTGTGACTCTTCCATGCAAAATGTAATTTTTCAAGGATTTAGGAAAAACAACATCTATGAATTATGTTTAAAAACCAATGAATTCTCTAATGATTTTTGTTTAGTAGCTTCTAACAATGGTTCTTGGCTTTGGCATAAGAGATTTGGCCATGTAAATATGAAAAATATTGCTAAATTGTCTAAGTACAACCTAGTTAAAGAACTGCCAAGACTATCTTTTAAGAAAGATAAGTTATGTGATGCATGTCAACTAGGAAAACAAGTCAAATATACTTTTAAGGCAAAAGAAATGATTTCTACTAGTAGACCTCTCGAATTAATCCATATGGATTTATTTGGTCCTACTAGAGTCGCTTCTTTAAATAAAAGAAGATATGTATTTGTTTTAGTAGATAATTTTTCAAGATTTACATGAGTTTTCTTTTTAAAACATAAATATGATGCTTTTGAAGAATTTGCAAATTTTTGTAAACGAATTCAAAATAAAAAATCTCTAACCATAGTCACCATTAGAAGTGATCATGGTGGAGAATTTGAGAATGAAATATTTTCAGAATATTGCAACAAGAATGGTATAACACATTTGTTTGCATTTCTTAGAGCTTCACCACAAAATGGAGTGGTCGAAAGAAAGAATATGACATTGCAAGAATGTGCACGTACTATGCGTGTTGAAAGCAATTTGCCTAAGTACTTCTGGGCTGAAGCTGTTTCTACAACATGTTATGTTTTAAATAGAATATTAATTAGACCTAAGCTTAAGAAAACTTGTTATGAACTATTTTTTGAAAGAATTCCTAAAGTATCTTATTTCAAAGTATTTGGATGCAAGTGTTCATTTTAAACAGTAAAGATAATTTAGATAAATTTGATCCTAGATCTAATGATGGTATCTTAATTGGATACTCAAATAGGAGTAAGGCATATAGAATTTTCAATAAGTCAACCTTGACTATTGAAGAATCTACGCATGTTTCATTTGATGAATCCTTGCCTTCATCTACTGTTATTGAAGATGATGAAATTGACTCATCACCTTTAAATAACGTTATTAAATCACTAGAGCAAACTACCCTAAACAAGTCGACTGATAAGGATATTAAGTAGACTGATGTGAATCAGTCGGCTGATGGACTTGTTAAGTCGACTGGTCCTATTGTGATGACTCAAACTTTACCAAAATCGTTTGTTGAAGTTAGATATCATCCTCATGACTTAATAATTGGTGACATCTCACGTGGTATTCAAATAAGATCTCATGTTAACATGATTTCTCATCCGGCTTTCTTGTCGGATTTTGAACCGAAGAATATACAAGAAGCTTGTGAGAATGAATTTTGGATGAATGCCATGCAAGATGAATTAAATCAATTTATAAGAAATGATGTATGAGATTTAGTTCAACGACCTCCTGACTATACTATAATTGGTACCAAATGGGTATTCAAGAATAAGTTAGATGAATCAGGACAAGTTAGATGAATAAGTTAGACTTTGATGACTACAACACAATACAAAGCTTTTCTATCACATATCTCTTGCAGAGTGTATCAAAGTCAATACCATGGTGAAATACACAAAGGCAAAACAATCCAATGAAGCTTTCAAGAGTAATTGATCAAGCTACAAAGATTTAAGCTCAAGCCACATTGACCAAGCAAGCTTCAAGACATAAAGACAAAGGCTCAAGCTCAAGTCAAAGACTCAAGTTCAAGACAAGATTCAAGCACTTCAAATGTTTTGTAAAAAGTGTCTTGTAATATTGTAATTGTCATTCTTTGAGTCTTAGAAATTTGTAATAGCCTTGTCACACACACACACTCACACATACTTTTTAATAACTGAGTGTTTTACAAAATTAAAAGGTCAAAACAAGCTTGAATAAGTTCATCTGTTGAGTACCAGTCGACTATTCCTTGGAACCATTCAACTGTCATAGTACGAAACTGTCTGAACTCATACAAGCTCTAGCCGGTCGACTCATTATGGCAACCTAGTCGACTATTCAAGCCGTTTCGACAGTTTTCTGATTTTAAAACTTATTTTTAAAAATCAAATCTTTTTACTGCCATTGTATGGCAGTTGGGATTCAACCTCTCAACGTTCAAATGTCTCCAACTCTGTAAAAAGAGTATAGAAGTCATTTGGCAAAGGTTCCCAACATTTTTCCAAGCTTTCTTTAAACTCTCAAGTCTTTTGTTTTCAACAAGAAAAAGTCTCTCAAAAGTATACAAACTCTAAGTCTTGGTTCTCTAAAATTTAGTCTAGTATAACATCGAATTCGTTTTAGACTGATTTCAGAAGTTAACCTAATAGCCATTATACAAAAGCACATATCACAAACAAGGCTATAGGTTATTGTAAACTCTTTTTGTTCTTGTTTTTCACTCTCGGGTTGTGAGAGTGGTCCTTTCGATTGGAGAGTAGAGCTCTTGGTTGTAGAGTCGGTTTTTCACTCTTGGGTGTAGAGTGGGTTTGCTCTCTCTAGTGGTGAGAGAGGTCTACGGGTTTGACATAGTTGTTATAAAATGCCGCAGGGTATTCTTGTACTTTTTCAAGAATAGTGGAAAATCTCAAGTGGGTTGCTTGGGGACTGAATGTAGGTCGGAAGGACTGAACCAGGATACATCGATGTGTACTCTGTGATTGACTCTGTGGTGGTTGTATTCTCTCAACTTGCAATCTCAATTATTTTGCGTTTTATTTTGAAAACTTGTATGGTAAGTCGATTGGTTTTCCGTTATAAGTCGACAGATCAGACTAGTAACACTTCAGTAAGATACTCATCTACTCTGACGCAACAGTCGACTGTATCTCTGTTTTCAGTCGACTGGACAGTACGAAAAGTTCAATTTTTTTTTAAATTTTTAAACAACACTATTCACCCCCCCTCTAGTGTTATTTGCCTTGCCTATAGGATCCAACAGTGCATTGCGCGTGTAAACTACTAGTTACACATAATTTATCAAAGTAGAGGACATTTTTGTAATTAAGTGAAATCAAAACTCAATGAAAGAAAAAGAAAAATAAAAATAAAAGATCAGAAAATAAAAGAATCCCTAAAACCCCTCTTCTTCCTCCTCCTCCTTTTCTTCGCTCGAGTAAAACCCTAAACCCTAAACGTTGAATCGATGGCGAAATCGAGAGCATACAGATCAAACCCAAACCCAAAAACAAATCTTGGAAATCAAACCAATGCAAAGTAAAACAACAACAACAACAATAACAACCATTTGGTAATACTTGTCATTCTAGATTATTGATGGACCTGGATTTTAGTCGATTGATTGATTACTATGTCTAATCCTCTATTTCTTCATCTTCTCAGCCTCAGGGTGAACTTCAGATTCGGTTTCCTCAGCCTTAGGGTGACCTCCATTTGCTTCGTAGTTTCACATTCGCTGAAATGCATGCGTACTATGATTCCGTAAGAACTTGCTATCATCTCTCTTCATTTAATATTACTAGCAATTTACACGTGCGATGCACGTTTTAATAATTTCAAAAAATAAAAAATAAAAATCTGACGTAGAGTGGATTTGAACTGGAAACCTTCTTTATATTAGTTATGTACGTGCGTGGCACATGTTGGTAGAATGACAAAATGACAAATGACACTAAGGCCTTCTCCCATTATAATATTAGAGATGTGATTGTTATGTATCATTATTTTTTTTTGTTTTGTTTTTGTTTTTGTTTTTGTTTTTTTTTTGTGGTGGTGGGGGGTGTGTTAGTTTCACAACATTGTGTATATATGTGGACATGGGCGAAACTAGAAATTCATGTCAACAGGGGCCAAACATGTAGTAGTATTGATTAGGAGTGAAGTTTAAATATATTTTTCAATTTTGCACAATTTTTTTTGATACAAATATGCTGATGGATAACAATGTGGTAAAGGCATTTAATACACATAAAAGGTAACTAGCATAGAGAGAAATCTGATATAGGCTAAAACTGTAGACCCAAATAATTAATTGTGGAGATAATTTATCGGACCCTAAGCCTAAAACCTAATATAAAATTTGAAACCGAAAATCTAATATCAAAGTAGGATAAAAATGTTTTGAATTCATGTTATAAAATCTTAGTGAATTCGGTTGGAATAATAGACCGCTCAGGTGCTTCTTAGCCTTCTTTCATAGTTTTAAGTATATTGTTTGGGGTAGAACATCTAATGGATTGCTTTGTGATCCATAGATATCATATTCCCACGTGAGCTCAAGTTTCTTCTTCTTCTTCTGTTCCCAGTATTCCACTAATCCCGTTACCACCCATGCGACCCTTACCATAAGGAAAATTGCAAAGTGATACTTCCTAGGGAGCTTAGAGGAGTATGGTGTTACTGCAGAATTGGTACATATTTTACAAGTATTTTGTTTTTTTCATTTTGGGTTGGATGGTTTCTTCTTAAAGCTACTTTACACACAAAATGAAGTGCATAGAGGTTAATTAGCAAGTACTTCAATTTGGAGTACATTTTGAAACTAGTACTAATTATAAATAAATCACTAGTTTGTTTAAACTTATTTTACTTTTTCAAATCAACAAGAGCATGGTGGATGTTCATTTACACAATTACACCATATTGTGTTTACGCATATGTACTTGTAATTAAGGATAATAATGGGCCGGGGGCGGTAAGGTCTTTCATAAGCCCCGACCCTACTTTCTAACGGCTGTAATTTTTGGCTCTGGGCTTCATCTATCTCAGCCCCGACCCTACCCTATCACGACCCTGGGCCTTCATCCAGCCATAGACTTCTATTTTAGACGACGATAATTTTCAAAATTTATTTATCATCAGATATAAAAATACTTCATATTTTCATTTTTTATAATCTTATCAATTGTACGAATATAACACATGATTGTACATGAGAATATCATTAAGAATTTTTTTAGCCAAATGATTCTTTTGACTCAAGATGTGCGATGTGTAAATCTCTAATATTATAATGGGAGAAGATCTTAGTGTCATTTGCCAATCTATCAACGCGTGTGACGCACGTAATAAATAATATGAACGAGGTTTTAGGTTCAAGTCCTCGCTACGTTAAATTTTTACTCTTAGAAAACTATATTTATTCAGACGTGCAATGTGTAAATCTCTAATATTATAATGGGAGAAGATCTTAGTGTCATTTACCAATCTATCAATGCGTGTGACGCATGTATATAACTGATATAAAAGAGGTTTCAGGTTCAAGTCCTCACTACGTTAAGTTTATTTAATTTTTTTTTATTAAGAGGTGCATTGTTTGTGTATAACTAATATAAAAGAAGTCTCAGGTTCGAGACTCGAAACTTTTACTTTAAAGTATATATATTTATTAAGACGTGTATCACGCGTGTAAACTACTAGTTACACATAATTTATCAAAGTAGACACTTTTGTAACTAAGTGAAATCGAAACTCAAAGAAAGGAAAAGTAAAAGAAAAGTAAAAGATCAGAAAAGTAAAGAATCCCTAAAACCCCTCTTCTTCTCCTTCCTCCTCCTTTTCTTCGCTCGAGCAAAACCCTAAACCCTAAACGTTGAATCAATGGCGAAATCGAGAGCATATAGATCAAACCCTATCCCAAAAACAAATCCTGCAAATCAAACCAATGCGAAGGAAAACAACAACACCAATAACAAAGATCCGGTAATACTTGTCATTCTTGATTATTGATGGATCTGGATTTTAGTCGATTAATTGATTACTGTGTCTAGTCCTCTATTTCTTCATCTTCTCATCGGTGAACTTTAGATTCGGTTTACTCAGCCTCAGGGTGACCTCCATTTGCTTCATAGTTTCACATTAGTTGAAATGCATGCGTACTACGATTCCGTAAGAACTTGCTATCATCTCTCTTCATTTAATATTACTAGTAATTTACACGTGCAATGCACGTTTTAATAATTTCAAAATATAAAAAATAAAAATCTGACGTATGGAGAATTTGAACTGGAAACCTCCTTCATATTAGTTATGTACGTGCGTTTCACATGTTGGTAGAATGACAAAATGACAAATGATACTAAGGCCTTCTATCATTAAAATATTAGAGATTGGAGATGTGATTGTTATTTATCATTATTTATGCGAATGTTTTTGTTTTTTGATTTTGTTTTTTGTTTTTTGTTTTTTTTTTTTGGGTGTGTGTGTTAGTTTCACAACATTGTTTATATATGTGGACATGGGCGAAACTAGAAATTCATATCAACGGGGGCCAAACATGTAGTAGTATTGATTAGGAGTGAAGCGGAAAAAAAATCTGAACAAGTTTCAATATATTTTTCAATTTTGCACAATTTTTTGTAATACAAATATGCTGATGTATAACAATGCGGTAAAGGCATTTAATGCACGTATAAGGTAACTAGCAGAGAGATCTGGTAGAGCCTAAAACTGTAGACCCAAATAATTAATTATGGAGATAATTTATCGGAACCTAAGCCTAAAACGTAATATAAAATTTGAAACTGAAAATCTAATATCAAAGTAGGATGAAAATGTTGTGAACTCATGTCATAAAATCTTAGTGAATTCGGTTGGAATAATAGACCGCTCAGGTTCTTCTTAGCCTTTTTTCATAGATTTAAGAATATTGTTTGGGGTAGAACATCTAATGGATTGCTTTGTGATTTTATTGTTTGGGGTAGAACATCTAATGGATTGCTTTGTGATTTTTTTCTTCTTTTGTTCCCAGTATTCCACTAATCCCGTTACCACCATGCGACTCTTAACATAAAGAAAATTGCAAAGTGATACTTCCCAAGCAGATCCCAAGTAGCAATATGGTGGGGCCATAAGAAACTATGTATATATGTAAGGTGTAATTACCAAAAAAAAATGGATGTGGCCATTTCCCCTCTCGGCCAGTGAATGACTTCGCCATTATATGGGAAGGATGGTGAAAAAATTACTACCATAATTGCATATAATATTGTTAGATTGCCATGTTGTAGATACTATTTCATTTTTTGCTGAATTATTTGTTTTAGATGTCAGTTTGTTTTGTAACAGCACATCACTTTATGTTTTGAAGGTTAGAAATGTGATCAGGAGTGTACTAAACCTTGAGTCAAGCAGGAGATTTTTAAAGAGAGTCATGAAACTTTACAATGAGGTCGATATCTCATCTAATAATGATAATAATTCTAATATGTCTATAATCACATACAGTAATTCCAATCTCTTCTTTGTTGTAGAAATGGAAAGAAATTGTTGTGCAAACAAAAGATAGTATTGGAAACTTAGAGGAGTACGGTGTTACTGCAAAATTGGTACATATTTTACAAGTATTTTGATTTTTCAGTTTGGGTTGGATGATAGTTTCTTCTTAAAGCTACTTTACACAAAATGGAGTGCATAGAGGTTAATTAGCAAGTACTTCAATTTGTAGTACATTTTGAAACTGGTACTAATTATAAATACATCACTAGTTTGTTGAAACTTATTTTACTTCTTCAAATCAACAAGTGCATGGTGGAGATTCATTTACACAATTACACCATATTGTGTTTACGCATATGTACTTGTAATTAAGGATAACTAGTAGTTTACACGTGCGATGCACGTCTTAATAAATATAGTTTTTTTAAAAGTAAAAATTTAGACGTAGTTTGGATTTGATCTAAAAACTCATTTACAATAGTTATGCACGTACGTTGCACGGGTTGGTAGATGGACAAATTACACTAAGATCTTCTCCCATTATAGCAGTAGAGATAATGGGCCGGGGGCGGTAAGGTCTTCTATAAGCCCCGACCCTACTTTCTAACGGCCGTAATTTTTGGCCCTGAGCTTCAACTATCTCAGCCCCGACCCTACCCTATCACGACCCTGGGCCTTCATCCAGCCGTAGACTTCTATTTTAGACGACGATAATTTTCAAAATTTATTTGTCATCAGATATAAAAAATACTTCGTATTTTCATTATTTTATATTCTTATCAATTGTACGAATATAACACATGATTGTACATGAGAATAACATCAAGAATTTTTTTAACCAAATGATTCTTTTGACTCAAGATGTGCGATGTGTAAATCTCTAATATTATAATGGGTGAAGATCTTAGTGTCATTTGTCAATCTATCAACGCGTGTGATGCACGTAATAACTAATATGAAGGAGGTTTCAGGTTCAAGTCCTCGCTACATTAAATTTTTACTCCTAGAAAACTATATTTATTCAGACGTGCGATGTGTAAATCTCTAATATTACAATGGGAGAAGATCTTAGTGTCATTTGCCAATCTATCAACGCGTGTGACGCACGTATATAACTAATATGAAGGAGGTTTCAGGTTCAAGTCATCGCTACGTTAAATTTTACTTAATTTTTTTTATTAAGATGTGCATTATTCGTGCATAACTAATATACAAGAAGTCTCAGGTTCGAGACTCGAAATTTTTACTTTTATATATATATATATATATATATATATATAAAGACGTGCATCGCCCGTGTAAACTACTAGTTACACATAATTTATCAAAGTAGAAGGCATTTTTGTAATTAAGTGAAATCAAAACTCAAAGAAAGAAAAAGAAAAAGAAAAGATTAGAAAAGATCAGAAAAGAAAAGAATCCCTAAAACTCCTCTTCTTCTCATTCCTCTCCTTTTCTTCGTTCGAGCAAAACCCTAAACCCTAAATGTTGAATCGATGGCGAAATCGAGAGCATACAGATCAAACCCAAACCCAAAAACAAATCCTGCAAATCAAACCAATGCGAAGGAAAACAACAACAACAACAACAATAACAACGATCTGGTAATACTTGTCATTCTTGATTATTGATGGACTTGGATTTTAGTCGATTGATTGATTACTGTGTCTAATGCTCTATTTCTTCATCTTCTCAGCCTTAGGGGTAAACTTCAGATTCGGTTTCCTCAGCCTCAGGGTGACCTCCATTTGCTTCGTAGTTTCACATCCGCTAAAGTTCATGCATACTACGATTCCGTAAGAACTTGCTAACATCTATCTTCATTTAATATTACTAGTAATTTACACGTGCGATGCACGTTTTAATAATTTCAAAAAAAAAAAATCTGACATAGGGAGGATTTGAACTGGAAACCTCCTTTATATTAGTTATGTACGTGCGTTGCACATGTTGGTAGAATGAAAAAATGACAAATGACACTAAGACCTTCTCTCATTAAAATATTAGTGATGTGATTGTTATTTATCATTATGCGAATGTTTTTTGTTTTTTTGTTTTTTTTGTTTTTGTTTTTGTTTTTGTTTTTTTTTTGTGTGGGGGGTGTGTGTGTTAGTTTCACAACATTGTGTATATATGTGGACATGGGCGAAACTAGAAATTCATATCAACGGGGGCCAAACATGTTGTAGTATTGATCAGGAGTGAAGCAGGAAAAATATCTGAACAAGTTTCAATTTTCAATTTTGCACAATTTTTTGTGATACAATTATGCTGATGTATAACAATGTGGTAAAGGCATTTAATACACGTAAAACTAGCAGAGAGATCTGGTAGAGCCTAAAACTGTAGACCCAAATAATTAATTATAGAGATAATTTATCGGACCCTAAGCCTAAAACCTGATATAAAATTTGAAACCGAAAATCTAATATCAAAGTAGGATGAAAATGTTGTGAACTCATGTCATAAAATCTTAGTGAATTCGGTTGGATTAATAGACCGTTCAAGTGCTTCTTAGCCTTCTTTCATTGATTTAAGTATATTGTTTGGGGTAAAACATCTAATGGATTGCTTTGTTATCCATAGGATATCCTATTCCCATGTGAGCTCAAGTTTTTTTCTTCTTCTGTTCCAGTATTCTACTAATACCGTTACCACCCATGCGACCCTTACCATAAGGAAAATTGCAAAGTGATACTTCCCAAGGAGCAATATGGTGGGGCCATAAGAAACTATGTATATATGTAAGGTTTAATTATCCAAAAAAAATGGGTGTGGCCATTTCCCCCCTCGGCAGTGAATGACTTCGCCTTTATATGGGAACGATGGTGAAAAAATTACTGCCATAATTATGTATAATATTGTTAGGTTGCCATGCTATAGATACTATTTCATTTTTTGCTGAATTATTTGTTTTAGATGTCGGTTTGTTTTGTAACAACACATCACTTTATGTTTTTGAAGGTTAGAAATGTGATCAGGAGTGTACTGAACCTTGAGTCAAGCAGTAAATTTTTAAAGTGATCAGGAGTGTACTGAACCTTGAGTCAAGCAGTAAATTTTTAAAGAGTAATGAAGCTTCACAATGTGGTCGATATCTCATCTAATGATAATAATTCTAATATGTCTATAATCACATACAGTAATTCCAATCTCTTCTTTGTTGTAGAAATGGAAAGAAATTGTTGAGAAAACAAAAGATAGTATTGGAAATTTAGAGGAGTACGGTGATACTGCAGAATTGGTACATATTTTACAAGTATTTTGATTTTTCATTTTGGGTTGGATGATAGTTTCTTCTTAAAGCTACTTTATACACAAAATGGAGTGCATAGAGGTTAATTAGCAAGTACTTCAATTTGGAGTACATTTTGAAACTGGTACTAATTATAAATACATCACTAGTTTGTTGAAAGTTATTTTACTTCTTCAAATCAATTACACCATATTGTGTTTACGCATATGTACTTATAATTAAGGATAATAATGGGTCGGGGGCGGTAAGGTCTTTTATAAGTCCGACCCTACTTTCTAATGGCCATAATTTTCGGCCCTGGGCTTCATCTATCTCAGCCCTGATCCTACCCTATCACGACCCTGGGCCTTCATCCAGCCGTAGAGTTGTGTTTTAGACGACAATAATTTTCAAATTTTATTTATCATCAGATATAAAAATACTTCATATTTTATTATTTTATAATCTTATCAATTGTATGAATATGACACATGATTGTACATGAGAATAACATTAAGATTTTTTTAGCCAAATGATTCTTTTTACTCAAAGATAATTAGTGACATCGTCATCAACCAGACTTTCAGTAAAGAGTTAATCGTGTAACCTATAACTTAAAGGTTACTACAAATGTTACAATACCACCTATTCAATACTCATTGAACCCAAAAGCGAAAATTAAATTTCTCATCCCATGCTATAAACTTATAATAGTAGAAATAAAAAGATCGATAACATCAGTTTCATCCCTAAATCTAATAGAGTTTTGATGTTTCCATGTTTTATCTTTAGAAAGTATGTATGGAGTTGGTAAAATGGGCCAAGAGTAAGACCTTCTGTAAATAAACAATATACAATATGGATATTTAGTAGACTAAAATAGTAGGGCTTGACTATGGCCTACTTCGGGCCTTAAAAAGGTTAAGGTCAGGGTCGGTCCGTGGTAGGGCCTAGGTTAAACACGGGTCACGACCCTATCTTTAGGAGGGCCTAAATTTCTGGCACTAGCCTTATCCTTTTACAAGAGGGCCGGGGTGGGGGTAGGGCTTTTTAGGTCAGGGGTCAGGTTATCATCTCTACATGTAATTCAATGGTCGTTTATTTCCGTACGAAATTTGATAAAGTGAAGTATTAGCCGTGTACGACATAGGCTGTTAATTTGATACAAATAATTGCAGTTCACTTGTACTTAGTACACCTGAAATTAATGTGACAAAGTTGTTCCCTTCCAAGATTGCTAGTCTCCTTGCACTTATCTTACCCACAACTTTTTCAGGAAAAACCGTAGGAACCAAAATTCATTAAAAAAATTTGAAAAGGAAAATGCAGTAGCACTTGCTTGCTCAGTATCATGATTTGATATTAGTGTTAACGATTTCCACTAAAAGCATATACTACAGGAATTGAGTAAAACAATCATATAGTAACAAGTAGTTTTAAAGTATAAAATTTCACTCTAAGAAAGAGTCTTTGAGCAAGCATGCAAACTTTTCCCATTAGAAAGTCATCGAAAATTGTGAAATATGCAAATGCTCCATGGTTGTCACAAATTTTCTTCAAAAATTTTCGACGATACACCTTTGAAGGATCGCATAGTCCCCCTCTGTCTCTGAGCAACTGTTCCAAGATATGGGAATATAAAGCCAATAAACAACATTAGAGTAAGTGGAATCAACATTTTGACATTGATCTATTGGTAGTTGGGCTGTGAGAGCAAATCCTCTCCTCATTTTATGGATCGTCACATTTGGCTATATGTCAGGATCTTGATCCTGGTGGCTTTCAACCGGTATTTTTAATCCAGCTTCTATGTTACTTTGTCCTACGACAAAGCTCAGTAAGGGTCTAGGAGGCCAAGGCTTATCCTCACTAACCTACCCATTAACCCAAAACTAATTTTAGTAACCCAAACCCAACTGTTCTTTATGTCCCCTATCCTCTGTCCAATTTGATCTATATATTAGGAAGATTCAATGAGCAAGATCTTGTACACCACATTTTTTTTCTTCTTTAACCTATGTAGTGTGAAATTTTAGTTGGATTTGTGTAAAGCATTGAGTGGATCATAAATGTGAGGCTACGGATATTGTAGAGAATTTGAGATTTTTCTTGTTATCTAGAGAAAGATATTGAGTGTTCTATTAAGGGATATCCATTTTTATATGTGGAGAAAAAATAGAGGATTTGATTATTGGATATGTTTTAATTGATGAGAAGGGGTTTCTTTTGATTCTTCCTTACCATCATTTTAATGTTAAGTATATGGAATAATGTGATTGAGTTAATTTATCGATTTTAATTTTTTTAATGTTGCTGAGAAGGGGTTTCTTTTGATTCTCCTTACCATCATTTTAATGTTAAGTATATGGAATAATGTGATTGAGTTAATTTATCGATTTTAATTTTGTTAATATTAGTTCTACTAGCTTAAAAAAGTGTGGCCCAGGGCCGTCCTAAGCCCAAAGCTACCAAAGCTAAGGCTTTAGCCCTAAAAAAATAAAATTATCTAAGAGCATCCACAATCGTTTGCTATATTTGACAATTTTTCATTTTTTGAGAAATGAGGCTCTGCAGTCGTTTGCTATTTTGCCATAATTGCTACAGTCCTTCTCATAAATGAGAAACGAAATTGCAATTCTCAAATTATAAGAGACGGAACATGTTGTTCCGTCCTTATTTTTTTAAATTTTTAAAGGGATCAGACGAAACATGTTGTTTCGTCAGTTTTTTTTTTTTATAAAATTTTTTAAAAATTATTATTATTATTATTTAATGATCAGACGGTACAACATGTACCATTTGAACAAAAATAATAATAATCAATTTTTGGCTCAAATGAGACATGTTGTCCCGTTCCAAGCACTTTGGGCTTGGACGGGACAACATGTCCCGTCCCACCCCATAATTAGGATTAGGTTAGCATTATGTTAGGTTAGTGTATAATTTTAAGTACGTTTAGATATATTTTATTATTTAATTTATTTAATTAACCTATTTTAATATCTAATTATTAATTAATTAACTCTAAAAAAAATACGGGCGAAACAACATGTACCGTCGCTTCTCAAATTTTAGCAAATCACCGTTACACAAGAAATTCTCATTTGCTATTTTCATTTGCCATTTTGCCATATTTTTTAGCAAACGATTGTGGATGCTTTAAAGAATAGAAGGCCTCCCGCCTCCTCACATACCCTAGTTCCTCAATCTACCAATTCTCCCAAATCCAGGCCAATCCACTCTCCCGTAAAAACTCACCTTTAAACCTAAATCTCCCGACATACCCTAGTTACCCAACCCTACCATTTCTCCGTAAAAACTCATCTTTAGGCTTTAATCCTAAATCTCCCAACATACCCTAGTTACCCAATCCTACCATTTCCCCCAAATCCAACGGCCAGTCCACTCTCCTGTACTAAAAAAGAATAAAAATAAAAAACTCATCTTTAATCCTAAAGGGTAATGCTACACCTACTACCAATTTTATAACCTTTTCATCTACAACCTTAGGTGGCACATTAGTAGTGGAGGTTTTCATAGAGTAGGTGTAGAGTAAGTGATAAAGATGTCCAATAATAGTGTGCCACGTAAGGTTGTAGATGAAAAGGTTGTAAAATTGGTAGTAGCATAGCATTACCCAATCCTAAATCCCGTATGTTTATAATTCATCTGTACCTTTCTATTTCTCTCTCTTCTGCTTTTATACTCTCTTTCTCTCTCCTCAAATCCCCATACCTTTCTCTCTCTCATCAAAATGATCGAATGCTTTGGATTAGGGTTTCGGATTCGGAATCATGCCGCCGAGTCGAAGGAAGGGCTCGAAGGGAAAGGCGAAGGAGCTGTTGAAAATCGGCGATCTCGTTGTCCCTAAGGTCAAGGGGTTTCCCCCATGGCCAGCGAAGGTGTGTGCTTTTCTCGCTTTACTTTTCGATTGTGATGCTGATCGTTTGTTCTGATTGGGATTTTGGATTTCTAGGGTTAAGAAGATTTTGATTTGGTGGTTGATTGGGGGCGACATTTGGATTTCAGTTTTTGGGATTGGGAAAAGTTTGTGTTTTTGGAGGATATTTTAGTTAATTGACATACAAATTATACTAGTGGAAAATGATACACCTAGACTTGAATCTTTTCCAAATGCATATATTGCTTATAGAATAATGTTAACGATTCCCGTAACTGTTGCTTCGGCGGAAAGAAGTTTTTCAAGACTAAAATTAATAAAATCTTATCTAAGATCAACAATGTCTCAACAAAGATTAAATGGATTGGCTTTATTATCAATTGAAAAAGAAATGTTAAATGAAATTGATTACAATAATATAATAAATGATTTTGCATCTCTAAAAGCTCGAAAGAAAACATTTAAATAAATATCAGTTGCCGCCACTTAGCCCCTTCTCCCTCTCTCTCTATCTCTCCCTCTCACTCTCCCTCTGTGTGTGTGTGTGTGTGTGTGTGTGTGTGTGTGTGTGTCGAAGAAGGTGACGAAGAAGAACAGGATTTGGGGTTATTGATTTGCTATTTGGGTGAATTGTTACTGTTGGTGTATTGGTGTTTTGGTTGCTGTTTAGTTGTATTGGTGTTGTATTGGTGTTTGGTGTTGTGGAGTAGGAGATTGGACCGGAGTGTTGCTCTCTTGGAGTTGTTAAAGGGATTGTTTTACTTTAGTTGGTGTGTTGCTGTCTTGGAGTTTGGGAAAGGAGATTACTGTATTGCTGTTTGAATTATTTGGAGTTGCTATTTTGGCGTGGCTGCCATATATCTTCCACGTGTTCTGCTGTCAGGAATTCTGATCCTGTTATTCTTGTCTTCAATTTCATCGTTGGCAACTAACAGGCAAGTATCTCTTGTACGAATACATTTGTTCTCGTACAAGCTCCTTTGCAAAATACCGCAAGTATATTTTTGGCTATATTCGTATTATACATAATCTATTGATCCCGTATTCGTACATGATCGCGAATACTTTGTCACCATATGCATCGCATGAACACGATACACACATATATACTCTTAGAACTATACAGGATGTTGTGCATGAATTGCTTGTCTTGTTACTAGTTTGCATGTTGTTATAATATCTTTTTGATTAAGTTTGCTCATGCCATTGATCACATCAACATGTTAATAAACTCTGAAATATGTTTTCCTGCATTGCACAAGTCCTGATACTCGATCCTGACATGTTGCCCGTCCTTATTGTTTCATGTAGTTATTGTTTATTTTTTATTGTAATAAAAAGATAACAAGCCAGGGTATAAAGAGAAAAGATTTAGTAGTGGGTAATATAGAAGAGCGTACTCGGACGGGAGCTCGTGGTTTCCCGATGCAAATTGTAAGTTACAAGTTGCAAGTTTGCGAATTGTATGTTTTATGTTTCACGTTATATGTTACACTATGTTTCACATTGCACGTATCTCGATACAAGATACAACTGACATGACATGTTTTCCCGAGTACGTGACCTATAGAATCTACCACTATTCTAAACGTTCACTTGATTGCGAGTAGCAACCATGTGGTATGGGACGCATGAAGTGCTACCTAGTTAGGTTAATAAAAGACATGAGATTAACATGTACACTTGCATGATCCAATTATATGTCACATGTTCATGTTGACTTGCTTACTTGTTTACATGTTGCGCATTCATGTTGACACGTTTGCTTTCTTACTCGTTTACATGTACATGTTCTTATATATTGATTGGTTTACTAGTTTACATGCATGTCATTTATTCCATGATGTCTTGTTCATGATTCTATTTGCATGTTGTATTTCTCCTATTTACATGATTCTTGATTCCTTATTCTTTCCCTGCTTTTGTCTTGTTTTATAATTGTCCCGTTAGCTTGTACCACTTGCTGCCCGTGATTTGCATTAACGAGTACCTCTTTGTTTCTTACTTTGTAATAATATATTTGCAGGCCCAGATGGAGAATTACATGAAGGTGTTGTTGAGCAAAGATTTTAGTCCTGTTTATTTTCATGTTATTTTAGTTCATATTTTATTCATGTACTCTTTGTTGTAATCCGGGCGTGTTTGATCCGTAATTATGTTTCTTTTCCAGTTGTTGGTTATGTCCTGTATTACGTCATGTACTATCTCATGTACTTTGTTATCCTATTGTGATTTTACATGCTTGCGTGGTTTATATTGTTATCTTGTTGTTGAGTTAACTATACAGCTTATGAATGATGTATTCGCATCATTCGCTGGGCCTCAGTTACGTGTCTGTGTTCCCGTATTCTAGGAAGCAGGGTGTGACAAGGTTTTTAGTGATATCAGAGCTAGGTTAGACTCTAATTATGTTAGAGTTTAGTCAGGTTAACTCAACAACATGTACACCATGTTGATCACATGGATAATGAATAATCAACATATAATCTGGGTACTAACCGACTTGATTTTGTGCAGAATATGGCTCATAACGGTGCTTCCTCATCCCATCCCCGCAATGAAATGCCAGAGAGTGCGGCGTCATCTAGGCACTACAGCAGATGATGCAGATGCAATAAGAACACAACGAACTTGTGAGGGCTGCAGAGGACGTTGCCAATCGGAACGCCGCTGAACCTGTGTGTGGGACACTTCCTCCTGACCCGGCACTGTTACATATTTTATGAAGTTGCATCCAGACAAAATCATGGGCACTGAATCGCCATTGGAAGCAGAACAGTGGCTTATCCGGACGGAACAATTGCTTCAGGCAGCGAGAATCGCTCATGTGGACCGAGTGGATGTTGTTAGCATCCAGCTGATGGATATCGCCCGTATCTGGTGGAGAGCTGAAGTTGAGAGACTGGTCAGGTCTATCACTTGGGCTACCTTCACGGAGAGCTTCCTAATGAAGTTCTTCCCAAACGTCTCGAGGATTGAGATGGAACGGCAGTTCACTTCGCTGACGCAGGTAGTCAGATAGTTGATTGATTTTAAATTTGGTTACATATTTCATATGTAACACTAGTAATCTAAACACTATTTGACTCAGGGAACTCAGTCCGTGGACGAGTATGCCGCGGAGTTCACCAGACTTAGCCGTTTCGCCACAGCCTTGGTAGTTAACGAAGAGGACAGAGCCCAGAGATTTCTGTTGGGGCTAGACTATGATATTCAGGACCATCTGGTTGCTCTCCGACTCCACAACTATGCCAATGTTCTTGAGGCGGCTAGAGCCCAGGAACACAATCGCAAGAGGAGGAATGCTGCTTAGCGGGTTGTTCAGCACCCTGCTGCTGTTGCTAGGCCTACTGGTGGACCAATTCGGAGGCCAGCCCCAACTCCTGCTGCAAGGCCTATGCCCTACCCAGCTGCTGCCCCGAGAAGAGATGTAGTTTGTGGCTATTGCCAGAAGACTGGTCACATACGTAAAGACTGCAGATTGGCGAATCGCCAATGTTTCGCTTGTGGATCTCATGACCATGTACTCCAGGAATGTCCACAGGCGAGAGTCGCTCCAGTCGCCTGAGGGCCAACCCAGTAGAGAGCACCAGTTTGAGGACCACCGCAGCAGCAAGTCTATGGTCAGAGAGTCGTAACTCCTGGGAGAGGCCAGGCCTACAACTTGATCGCAGAAGAAACAGAGCCAGCTAAAGATATTGTTGCAGGTATGTTGCAGTTTGTTATTTTTGTCTTCTTCTTGTCTTTTCATTGCATCACTTATTTCTGCATATTCTCTTGTACATGCACATTTTCAATTATATTTTGGACTCAACCTTAAGTATTGTCTTATTTCACTCATTCCCTGCTTATGTCTTATTTGATCCTGGTGTCACCACCTCTTTCTTGTTTATTGCTTTTTAATCTCTTGGGTGTTACACTTGCTCTGTCCTATATACTGCTTATGCAAATTTCGAGGACGAAATTTTATTATAAGTTGGGTAGGATTTGTAACCCCTATTTCCATTAATACGTATTTTTTTTCAAAGTATTTTTTTTTTCATATTTAAATCATCAGTATCTTATAACTATTCTTTCTTTATTGATTTTATTATTTAAACTATTATTCTGAAACCCAATTGTTGATTCTAAGCCCAAATTTGTATTTGATTTTATTAAATTAATCTGAGGCCAAAATTTAGCCCAATATCCTAATTGATTTAATTAAATATTTTGAAGCCCAACCCAGCTAATAATACTATTATTATTTTATTTTACCTTAAGCCCATCTATTAAATCCTATTAGGTCTCTTTGGGATACCCATTATTAAAGCTCAAACCCAGTACCCATATTGTACAGATTAATCCTATACCTACCCGTATAAGATTTCTTCCCGTACCCGCCCACTTTTCTCGTACCCGCCCACTTTTCTAATCCCGTACTCCAACCCCTCCACTTTGCACACACATTCCCCCATACCCCTCGTAACTACCCCAATACTTTATCATTTAGTATATTTATTATTATACTATAAACCCCATTCCCGTACCCCTCTCTCTCCCCCTCCGTTTTCCAAAACCAAAAACAGAAGAGAACCCACTTCCCTCTCCTCCTTCCTCCATCTTCCCTCTCGCCCTCCATCACTTCCATCCCCAACCACAGACGAGTCACCCCCATTCCGCTCGCCTTCGCCAATGCTGCCGCCCATCTTCAACCCAGCTCCACCGCCAGCCTCCTCTTCTTTCGCTTTGCCCCAGTCGCACCGCACGTCTTCTCCGCTTGACATCCCCTGAGCTCCCTCGTCGCCAGCCCCGAGAACCCCGTCGCAGCCCCTCTCGAACTCCCTCCGAGCCACAGTCGAGCCTCCCGCCAACTCATCGTCATCCCTTTCCCTCAACCACCGAAGAACCCACCTTCAGTCGACTTCTGCCAGTGTCGCGACCTCCAATCGCGGCACCCATCTTATCACCGTCATCAGCTCGCACCGCCGTGCGCCTTCTTCCTCCTTCTGCTCGACTCAGCAACCCGTCGAGCTTCACCCTCGAGCTCATCGACAGCTACCGTCCTCTGCTTGAAGCTCAGTCACCGCATCTCGCTGCCGTCGCCTTGTTGAAACCAACCGAAGCTCCCGCTCATCTCCTCCATGCTGCAAGCCCTCCGCCATCTTCTCCATCGAGCGACCCTCTCTTCCACTTGTCTTCATCCTCCCGCTCGAACTCCGTCGCCGACCAGTCTCGAACGCCCTCACCACTGCTCCTTCCACCCTCTGCCCCGCCGCTCGCCGTCCTGTCCCCGTTGCCTTCAAGTCGTGCCACCCTTTGTCGCATCTCGCCAGATCAGTCGCCGCCACTCAGTCCCTTCTCCCGCGCGCTCTGTGTGTGTGTGTGTGTGTGTGTGTGTGTGTGTGTGTGTGTGTGTGTGTGTGTGTGTGTCGAAGAAGGTGAAGAAGAAGAACAGGATTTGGGGTTATTGATTTGCTATTTGGGTGAATTGTTACTGTTGGTGTATTGGTGTTTTGGTTGCTGTTTAGTTGTATTGGTGTTGTATTGGTGTTTGGTGTTGTGAAGTAGGAGAATGGACCGGAGTGTTGCTGTCTTGGAGTTGTTGAAGGGATTGTTTTACTTTAGTTGGTGTGTTGCTGTCTTGGAGTTTGGGAAAGGAGATTACTGTATTGCTGTTTGAATTATTTGGAGTTGCTATTTTGGCGTGGCTGCCATATATCTTGCACGTGTTCTATTGCCCGGGATTCTGATCCCGTTATTCTTGTCTTCAATTTCATCGTCGGCAACTAGCAGGCAAGTATCTCTTGTACGAATTCGTTTGTTCTAGTACGAGCCCCTTTGCAAAATACTGTACGTATATTTTTGGCTCTATTCGTATTATACATTATCTATTGATCCCGTATTCGTACATGATCGGGAATAATTTGTCACCATATGCATCCCCTGAACACGATACACACATATATACTCTTAGAACTACACAGGATGTTGTGCATGAATTGCTTGTCTTGTTACTAGTTTGCATGTTGTTATAATATCTTTTTGATTAAGTTTGCTTATGCCATTAATCACATCAGCATGTTAATAAACCCTGAAATATGTTTTCCTGCATTGCATAAGTCTTGATACTTGATCCTGACATGTTGCCCGTCCTTGTTGTTGCATGTAGTTATTGTTCATGTTTGATTGTAATAAAAAGATAACAAGCCGGGGTATAAAGGAAAAAGATTTAGTAGTGGGTAATATAGAAGAGCGTACTCGGACGGGAGCTCGTGGTTTACCGATGCAAATTGCAAGTTACAAGTTGCAAGTTTGCGAATTGTATATTTTATGTTTCACGCTACATGTTACACTATGTTCCATATTGCACGTATCTCGATACAAGATACAACTGACATGACATGTTTTACCAAGTACGTGACCTATAGAATCCACCACTAGTCTAAATGTTCACTTGATTGCGAGTAGCAACCATGCGGTATGGGACGCATGAAGTGCTACCTAGTTAGGTTAATAAAAGATATGAGATTAACACGTACACTTGCATGATCCAATTATATGTTACATGTTCATGTTGACTTGTTTACTTGTCCACTTGTTACGCGTTCATGTTGACACGTTTGTTTGCTTACTCGTTTACATGTACATGTTCCTATTGATTGGTTTACTAGTTTACATGCATGTCATTTATTCCATGATGTCTTGTTCATGATTCTATTTGCATGTTGTATTTCTCCAATTTACATGATTCTTGATTCCGTATTCTTTTCCTGCTTTCGTCTTGTTTTATAATTGTCCCGTTAGCTTGTATCACTTGCGGTCCGTGATTTGAATTAACAGGTACCTCTTTATTTCTTCCTTTGTAATAATATACTTGCAGACCCAGATGGAGAATTACACGAAGGTGTTGCTGAGCAAAGATTTTAGTCCTGTTTATTTTCATGTTATTTTAGTTCATATTTTATTCATTTACTCTTTGTTGTAATCCGGACGTGTTTGACCCGTAACTATGTTTCTTTTCCAGTTGTTGGTTATGTCCTGTATTATGTCATGTTCTATCTTATGTACTTTGTTATTCTATTATGATTTTACATGTTTGCGTGGTTGATATTGTTATCTTGTTGTTGAGTTAACTATACAGCTTATGAAGGATGTATTCGCATCATTCGCTGGGCCTCAGTTACGTGTCTGTATTTCCGTATTCTGGGAAGCGGGGCGTGACAAAAATATCCGTGGAAATAGCCTTTGTCAAAGAGTCTGCAACCACTAATGTAGTATTAATTCAGTCTACTCACACTTTGTGAACATCACAATTTATCCTTTAGTAGAAGTACTAAAGGTATTTAATTCTCATGTGCTTGTTTCTATGGTTAACCTTGCCCTTAGTATTGAAGAATTTACAACTTTACTATCACAATGTATCTTTAAGGGTCCTAGAATTGAGTCTTTTAACTCAAATTTAGTCATACTAATTGCAAGGCTCGAAAATGAAGCAAGTTACTTTTACCATTCTGTAAGGCATTTCAAAGTGCTACTTGTATTATACTTAAGTTGATTCCTTCTGTAAATTTGTATTACTTAGAGCAAGATGAATGATGAAACAAATGCTACACCACCACTACTTCCAGAGAACTGCAAAGGACGTGGCGTGTTGAAATACTCTCATGTACCCTTAGCAGTGCAGTATTTTAGTGCATACTGGTTGCTTTCAGCTAACCTTGGGAGAAGGTGTGTTGATCGCGGAGTAATAAATGGCGTGCATTTTTTGAGCATGCTTTTGCTACTGACTTTCTCCATCGGCTACTCCATACAAGGGCCTCCAGGAGTGATCAAGGCCACACGCTTTTTAGTGTTAGTATCGCAGCTTTTTATATCTTATTTACTTTTGCGTTAATAGTTGTATAATTTGTATGAGTGAAGCAGACTTTGCGGTTTTCATACTTTTAGTGTCTACACTAGTCTTCTATAATGCTTAACATATCGCAATGTACATCCCCCTCAGGGGCACTATCATGTACCACCCAAAATAAAGAGCCTCGAGTACCTGAAGAAAAACACCTATACCTAACAAAATTTATGGCAGTGATGAACTCATGAATTTCTCACTCTCAGGGTAGGCGGAACAAAATAAAATATTTATAAATTCGATGTCCATATGTATAATGAAAATTACATGCAATGGATAATCTTTCTTTTTTTTGTTGCCATTTTCTAGTGATTTATAAATTATGTTACAATTATTATCGATGATGTTAAAAAGAAGAAAGAAAGAAAAAAGGTGTGTGTTCATCGACTTCTCTTACCTTAAAAAGAAAAATGCATATTGTACAATGCTACTCATAAAAATGCTACTCATAAATATGCTACTCATGGTCGCACCCGCATCCTAACATCAAGTACCATCTTTCATGGCAACTGTCGGCACAAATTATTATTTGGGTTATATGGATGGAAAGGAACAAAAGATTATTTAGGCAGCGCGCTTCCCCTGCCCTCTCCATCATTGAAGAATTTGTATTCCTCTTCAATTTCTGGTCCTCGACCTTAAAGCTTGAAGCTAGAAACGCTCTTCATGGCTTTAGGATCGTCGAAGCGATTCATTGTCTTCGCTCCTTACATGCTATTTAAATTCTATTTTTTCCCTTATCTTGTGCTTTATTTTACTAGTATTTAATCTCATGTTCACCGCTATCTCCTCGCAGGATTAAGGATACTGTGATTGGTTTTTTGGCTTTTGGCTGGCTGACCTGATGTTCTGCCTTTTTGCATGCTTAGTATTGCATGGCTGTCACGGTATGCAGTGATACTGCTCTTCCCCAGTGTCCATAACTGTTTCATGTTACTGAATCTTCCTGGCCTCTTTTGCAACCTTTCCTCAGCCCTTACTACCCCTGTTGGTAGTTGTTTTGGGACGTTTTCTGCCAGGACTGATTTGGTTTTTTGGTTGTATGCTGCGATGTAACGCCCTGTACCGGTTTGGTACTTCTTTTGTCTCTGTTATTATGTGATGGCTTCCATCTAACTACTTCTCTACTGTGTTCGATGATTAATGTCATTGTGTTTCACTGGGTTGCTCTTTAATCCCAGTTATCTTTAGATGTTCATGTTATTATAATGCTGCTGTTTCCTTTATTATGCTCTTCTAGTTCATTTTTGTTGCAATATCGTCTGCATCGGTTTCTTGCCGCTAGCAGTGTCTCTGTGGCTGCGTTCGGGCTCTCATGTGTGCCTGGGCATCGCTGTACAGCTCCATTTCGATCCCTTTGCTTGTGATGCTGGTCATCCTAGCCTTTGCCTTGTGATGTTTATTGTTTGTGATGGAGCCTCCTTTTCTTGCTCTTGTTTGGAGCGAACGGGGCCTCCGTTCCGTTGGGTTTTGTTTTGTTCTAGGTGGTCGGTGTAACAGCCGATAGTCGATTCGCTCCGTGTGTGGACGGAACGT
The DNA here is from genome assembly GCA_017893485.1 of Hemerocallis citrina. Classification (NCBI taxonomy): domain Eukaryota; kingdom Viridiplantae; phylum Streptophyta; class Magnoliopsida; order Asparagales; family Asphodelaceae; genus Hemerocallis; species Hemerocallis citrina. The sequence goes on from CM030363.1 coordinate 21,993,418, forward strand.
TTGGCTGGTGGGTTGCGGCACTTTCTGCCTTCTCCTCGCAGCGGCAGCGTGGTATCCTAGTGCCATTCTACTGTGTCGTCCTGCAATCGGGTTGGGATGTAGCTTCCGTCGTCGATCGTAGCTCCTTTCCTTGTTTGGGCCTGCTCGATCCCTTGTCACTTAGTTTTCGGGATTAGCCTTCTGTATATAGTGATTATTCATCGTTTACTACTTGTAAATGTTCTACTAATTTATTTCTTTTGTACGAACTTTTTATTATATATAATTGATTGTGTGGCTGGAGCTTTTGGGCTCTATCCGGTTCATCAAAAAAATAAATATGTACTGATGTTTATTTTTTCAAGTGCAGCAAAAATATTTTAGCAAAAAAAAAGTATAATAATAAAAAAATTAATAAAGGTCAAGAGATCTAAAAAATGCTAACTTTGGGTTGATTCGGTTGAATAACCATTTGTTAATAAATGAATGAAAAACCTAATTGTTAAAAGTCATATAGTAATATTTACTAAAACAAGTTGTGGAGATTCAAACTGTTTTTTTTTTTTTTTTTTGAGGGAAGAGATTCAAACTGTTATCCAAGGAGACTTCAATGGAAGCCTCTGACCAAGTCAGCGTACATTCAACGTTTGATATCGTTTATTCAATGACTTTATATGTTTGTATTTCCTATACCAGGTCCTCACTGATTTTCGAAAACTCAGGGTGGGCGACGGCCTACTCTCGGCCGAAGGTAGATCTGCCACTGTATTTAAGCATACAATTTACAACACTTTGATGCATAAAAAATAGAATATCAAATAGCATGATCTCACATTCCTAGACAGACTTTGTTTGAGAGGGTTGTTTTGGGGATTTTACACCCAAATACTCTTTCACTCTCTCACTCTCTTTCCACTACCCCTCTCTCTCTCTCTCTCACTCCTCCGAAATCACCCTAATCTAAGGAAAAAAAAAAACAACTCAAGGTCCTCCTCCCCCCGAAACCCAAATGCCGCCCATGCCTCCTCCTCCTACACTCCCTCCCTTCAAATCTCAACCCATCCTCAAGCTCCTCCTCCATCTCCTTTTCCCGAAACCCAAATGAACAATGCACCCCTCTCTCTCTCCCCCATCAACCCCTCTCCTTCTCTATAGTCCTCTCCCGACTCTCTCTCTCTCCCACCCCCCCCTCTCTCTCTCTCTCTCTCTCTCTTCAAATCCAAACCCACCGAACCCCCGTGGTGTCTCATCTTCAAATCGCCTCAAGCTCCTCCTCCTACACTCCTGCGGCTGTTCTAATACTGCTCGCCCGACTCCTCTCCACCTTAGAAACCCAATCACAAATTCGAGACCCAATTTCACTGTTTTACTGTAAGGTAACCAGTGGCGGATCTAGACCCAAGCAGCACAAGCAATTGTTTCGGACCACCAATTTTATAGAGCCCCATATTTTTTAAGTATTTCTGATGTTAAAAAGAGAAATGTAATATTCTTGGATATAATTACACTATATTAATAGTTGACTTATTAGCTCGGTTTGTTAGAGTGGTATGCTAATAATGTAAAGGTGGTAGGTTCAAAACTTGCATGAGCCAATTAATTTTTCAATTATATTTTTTATTTTAAAAACTAATTATTTTTCACATAGCTATACATGTCATTTTACCATTTTATAAATTTAATATTATTTTTCACTTAGCCCATGTATGCCACTCTATAATATTTTTTTAATGTTATATGGTATATCATATATTTACTTATTTTTAATAAATTTCTAATCAAATCTTCAAGTGCATATGGTTATTCTACATTTTAAGCTTCCAACTAGTATTCTCGTATATATATATATATATTCATCATTATTTCATTCTGATCGTGTTCTCTAATATATCATATGTACCTCTTTGAGATGACAGTGCGTTTTTGTTGTTAGAGTTTGTCCGAGTTTTTTTGCCACTAGGCATTTCATATAAAAAGTGTACGTTATCAATTAAGTATTTTTTGAAAACACACACACACACACACACACACACACACACACACACACACACACACATATATAGGGTTTTGCTCCATTGAAAACGGGTCCGTTTTCAATGGGTTGGAAAATAGGGATCTCAACCGTCCGATCAAGCGTGATCTTGATCAGCGGCTGTGATCAAGATCCGCTAAGGATCTCCCACTAACGCTGAGAAAAGCGGAAGGGTAATTTCGTCACTTCACACCAAAAAATATTTGGGACTTAGAGTTTTTTTGGCGTGGAGTTTTTTTTTTATCGAAAAATTCACTTAGGCCGTTGTTGGAAACAACGACCTGGGTTGTTTTTTTTATAAAAAAAACATACCTTGGCCGTTGTTTCCAACAACGGCCTAGGTATGTACAAGTGTTTTTCCAAACAGTTGTACATACTCAGATCTTCGTCTCCCTCACTTCGTCACAAACACTATCTCTCTTTCTCTCGAGCTCTCGAAACCCATCCCCAAACCCTAGTTCACTCTCCTAATCCCTTTGGCATCGATTTCTTTGCCTTCTCGATCTCCGTCCCTTGTGGAAAGCTCTCTATCTCTCTCTTCCTCTCCCGAATAAGTTTAAGTGTAGTTGATGTTGTTGTTATTAATTTCTAATAGTCAATTATGGTTGGTAATTTTGACGGTTGTAGATATGAATTTATTCGGAGAGTGTAGGTAATGGCAAAGTGTTTGGAATTTGGTGATATTTTCAAGTGTAGCAGCTTCAGCTGCTTTGTATAAATGTAGATTAAATTTTTTTTTAAACCTAAGCCGTTGTCCCAAACAACGGCCTAGGTAACAGGACTAAGGTTGGAGGATTTGTCTTGCTCTCTGACTTGTTGGCTTTAAAAATAGCAACAAGTTAGAGAACAGCTCCACTTTATTGTTTATACCCAAGGCCATTGTTGGAGACAACGGCCTAAGTTGTAGGAGAAAAATATAGAAATTTTGTCTTGCTCTCTGACTTGTTGGCTTCAAAAATAGCAACAAGTCAGAGAGCAGCTCCAGTTTATTGTTTATACCCAAGGCCGTTGTTGGAGACAACGGCCTAAGTTGTAGGAGAAAAATATAGAAAATTTGTCTTGCTCTTTGACTTGTTGGCTTCAAAAATAGCAACAAGTCACAGAGCAGCTCCACTTTATTGTTTATACCCAAGGCCATTGTTGGAGACAACGGCCTAAGTTGTAGGAGAAAAATATAGAAAATTTGTCTTGCTCTCTGACTTGTCAACTTTAAAAATAGCCTAAAGTCAGAGAGCAACTCCACTTTAATCTTTATACCCAAGGCCGTTGTTGGAGACAACGGCTTAGGTTGTACGCCAAAAAGACAGACAATTTGGGATGCTCTCGACTTGTTGGTATTTAAAAATAGCAACTGGTCAGAGAGCCCCCCAATATAATGTTTATACCTGATATGGCTAAAAACGGGGCTTAATCAGATCCGTCCAAATCAAGAACGAATCTTAAAGCTTAGGGGTAAAAAGGTAATTTCACCTACCAATGGGTCTGAAGCGGGTACTGGTTCTCCTCCTCAAAGACCCACTAACCCGCGAACGGATCCACCTCAATTGGGTGTGGGTTTCAACCCGCAGCAAACCCAGTCCAGTAGGATAGAATTAGGGTTTCTGTTTAATCTTAATCAACGGCCCTGATTCATATCTATCCTTTCACTGGGAATTAGAGATTACATTCCTTATCTAACCATAGGAGTTACATTCCTAATCTGACCCCAACGGCGGCTATAAATATCCCTCATCCATCTTCATTAAGAGGTAATCAATCTTTTGCCAATTTACGCTCTTTCATAATCTCCCTGATTACTGACTTGAGCGTCGGAGGGTGCATCGCCGGGATCAACCCCGGTGTCTCGCACTTTTGCAGGTGAACGGCGGGAGTCAACGGTCAAACTCCGACAGAACATGTTTGAGGTTTGCTATTCAATTTTTCCAAGAATCCACAAATACTATCTGTTTGCCCCCACACCAGATTTAGCGGTAACAGATTGGCACCGTCTGTGGGAAACACCACGAATAGCAGCCTTCCCTCTTCCTGTTGGTCAGATCTTCTCCAGCCATGCCTCCTAGGAAAGTAAGATCCAGAGGGTCCAACCGTGGACCCAACCCCCCTGATCAGCAACCGGAAGTCCCCATCCAACCCGCTCAGCAGCAGGGACAACTTCCACCTCAAGCCGAGGACCCTCTCCAGCAGGACCAGCCTCCTTTTCTGAATCAACAACCTCCTAAGGGTCCCCCCGATCCTCAGAATGCCGACGCAGGGGTCTCGCGTCCAAACCCGCAGAAACAACCTCTCCACCAGGACCACGTCTCAATCCATAATGCCTCTACGGATTCTATGGCCTCTTACAACCCCCGAGCTTCCGACCTTCGCAATACCGTCCTCAATCGGCAGAAGGATGAGGATCTTCGCCGTCGTCTGGATGAAAAGCGGGCTCGAGAGGGAGCCTCCTGCCAACAACGTCCGGATGAACGATCTCCTCACCGCCGAGACTACAGAAGGTCCCCTACCCGAAGGGGGCGGAGAGAGTCCCCCGAGCATCACAGGAGAAGACCCCATTCCCCTGCCGGTCGGCAACACCCAAGGAACGATGAGGCACCCATCACCCGTGTCGAGTTCCAGCAATTCCAAGCAACCATCCTACAAGCTCTCAATCTCCATCCCAACAACACCAATGCTCCAAGGATTCCCACTCCTCCTCCGGTCCGAAGTCCTCGCCGACGGTCCCTAACTCCTCCCCCAGATCCTAGCAACCCCCGGCACATTCCCAGTCCTCGCACTCCAGGAGCTACCGTCGTCGTAGCCCCCGCTCACCCTCGTACGAAGACGAGTCTAGAGGCTCGGTTGATTACCGTCGAAGGGACGACGCTGTCTACCGCCGTCTCCACGAAATGGAGAGGCACTTGGGTCAGTTAGACCGAGAAGAGGAGCTTAAAGGAAGGACCCTTCGCCCTAGTCGACCTCCTTTTTTCTGAACCATAATAGAGGCACCCGTACCAATTGGCTTTAAACCTCCTCAATTCGAGACTTATTCCGGGGAGATTGACCCCGTCGATTACATCGAAAGCTTCAAGACGCTCATGCTCATCCATCAAGCTTCCGATGCTCTGCTATGCAAGACCTTCTCCGCAACTCTCAAGGGTCTGGCTCGAGAATGGTACTCTCGCCTTGCCCCATCCTCAATATTCTCCTTCGAGCAATTTGAGACCCTCTTCGTCACCCACTTCGTGAGTAGCCGCCGAACTGAGAAGACCAGCATTTCGCTACTCTACCTCAACCAGAAGAAGGGTGAGAAGCTCAGAGACTATGTGAAAAGGTTCACAGCGGAAGCCAGGTCCATAGCATCCCTCGACCAGTCGGTCGCTGCAGTAGCATTTCAATCCAATGTCCTCAACTCCAGCCTCCGCTCCTCCCTTACTAAGAAGCCCCCACAGAACTTCTCTGACCTCCTCCTCCGGAGCGAAAAGTATATTCGGGCCGAACAAGCCGAGCACCGCCCCAACTTGGAGGGGTCTTCCTCCGGGTCTAAGAGAAAGGGAACAGAAGAGGAAGGGGCTAAGAAGCTCCAGAAGGATAATGGCGGCCAGCGCCGACCTCCTCCCAGATTTGAAAAGTTTACTCCCCTTAACGCCAACATCTCCACAATTCTCATGGAAGTTGAGAAGGAGGGGGTGATACCACCTGCACAAAAAATGAACACCCCTGGCAAGAAGCGGGACAAAGAGAAGTGGTGCCGTTATCACCGGGACCATGGCCACGATACCAATGATTGTCGGGCCTTGAAGAACGAGATAGAAGCCCTCATCCAGAGGGGTCAGCTAAACAGGTTCGCGAGAAAGGACCGAGCCGATCTTCCTCCCCCGCCACGGGAGGCTAACAAGCGTCCTGAACGTGATGAAACGCCCGACTTCGAAGAGGAGCATGTCCTACACCTCATTCATGGGGGCCCAATGGGGGGCTCCTCCAACTCCTTTCGAAAGGCATTTATAAGGGAAGTTAATTCGGTTCGCGCCACACCTCCTCCTAAAGGCCTCGGAGTGCCCGTCACATTCTCAGATGAAGACCTTGAAGGTGTCTGAACCTCCCATTGTGACGCGCTTGTCATCAATCTCCATATGGCGAACTTTCAAGTGGAGAGGATCCTGGTGGATAACGGAAGCTCCGTTAACATCCTCTTCCTCGCCGCTTTCAAAGGCCTCAAACTATCCCGAGACAGACTCAAGCCCGCCGGCTACACACTCCATGGGTTCACGGGAGTGCTAGTGACTATTGAAGGGGTGATCACCCTCGACGTAACCGCTGGCAAAACTCCTACTACCCGAACGGAGTCGATGGACTTTATGGTCACGGATGTCCCTGCAGCTTATAATGTCATTTTGGGTCGGCCCGGCCTAGCTGCTCTTGAAGCCGTCCCTTCCGTCTATCACCTCAAGATGAAATTCTCCACCCGGGCAGGAGGAGGGGAAGTAAAAGGCAATCAGGAAACGGCCCACAAGTGCTACATGACCTCTACCATGGGACCGGTCCTCTCCCTCGAAACTCTTGAAATCCCCAAGATGCTATTCGACCAACGTCCGAGCCGGTGGATAGGTTGGAGGAAGTGCTCTTCTCTGAGCAAGATCCAAGCCGAAAGTTCTTTGTTAGCAAGACCCTTCCATCTGCCCTATGCTCCGACATAGTCCAGTGCATCCGAAGGAACCGCGACCTCTTTGCATGGTCGGCTGCAGACATGCCCGAAATTTTCGAAGAGCTCTCAGTCCACCACCTTAGCGTTGCTCCGGGGTCCAAACCGGTCCAACAGAAGAGGCGCAAGTTCGCTCCCGAGCGCCAGCAAGCTATAAAAGATGAGGTGGACAAGCTCTTGAAGGCCCGATTCATACAAGAGGTAAACTATCCCGAATGGCTGTCGAATGTAGTGATGGTGAAAAATTCCAATGGGACCTGGAGGATTTGTATCGACTTTACCGACCTCAACAAGGCATGCCCCAAATACCCTTTCCCTCTTCCAAAAATCGATACTTTAATTGACGCCACTTCGGGCCCTGAACTCCTCAGCTTCATGGATGCCTTCTCAGGCTACAATCAAATTCAAATGTTTCCCCCGGATATCCCGAAGACCTCTTTCATAACCGATCAGGGCCTCTACTGCTACAGGGTAATGCCATTCGGTTTAAAGAATGCAGGTGCCACCTATCAACGCCTCATCAACAAGGTTTTTCGAGCACAAATTGGCTGAAATATGGAGGTATATGTTGACGATATGCTTGTGAAGAGCATCCACGGGCCCGATCATGTGGTTGACCTGCAGGAGGCATTCGACGTACTCAGGAAACACAATATGAGGCTCAATCCGAACAAATGTGCGTTCGGAGTCTCGTCGGGGAAATTTCTAGGCTTTATGGTCAGCCAAAGAGGAATCGAAGCGAACCCCGAGAAGATCAAGGCCATATTGGACATGGCTCCTTCAAAGAATGTCAAAGAGGTTCAGAGGCTCACAGGTCGCCTTGCTGCCATAGGGCGATTCCTTTCTAAGACAGGGGAGAAGTGCCTTCCCTTCTTCAAAGCTCTCAGAGGGGCAAAAGGTTTCGAGTGGGGTCAGCAGCAACAAGATTCATTCGACCAGCTCAAGGCTTACCTAGTCAATCCTCCTCTCCTCAGCAAACCAATTCCCGGTGAAGCCCTCTTCCTCTACTTAGCCGCCTCGGAGCAGACCCTCAGCGCTGTTCTCGTGAGGGAAGAAGATAAGACCCAAAAGCCCATTTATTACGTGAGAAAGATACTTCGGGATGCCGAGCTCTGCTACCCGAAGATAGAGAAGATGGCATATGCCTTAGTCATGGCCACAAGGAAACTTCGCCCGTATTTCCAATCCCACTCGATGATTGTTCTTACCGATCAACCGTTGAAGCAAGTTCTCCACAAGCCAGAGACCTCGGGTCGCCTCATGAAGTGGTCTATCGAGCTGAGCCAGCATGATATAACATATCAGCCTCGGACCGCAATCAAGGCTCAGGCCTTAGCAGAGTTCATAGTTGAAAGTACCATCACCGAGTTCAGCCAAGCAATGAAGGGACCACCTGTCTGGTCGGTTTATGTGGATGGATCCTCTTGTAACGAGGGAAGCAGAGCCGGGGTCATTCTGGCCGGCCCAGATGATTTCATCCTCCAATACTCCCTCCGCATCAACTTCAAGGCCTCGAACAATGAAGCAGAATATGAAGCACTCATAGCCGGCCTCGGAATGGCTCGCAATGCAGGGGCGCAGCGCCTCCGAATCTTTAGCGACTCTCTGTTGGTCGTAAATCAGGTCCTAGGCGAGTATGAAGCACGAGATGACCGAATGGTTAAGTACTTAGCCAAGGTCAGGAATCTCATGGCTCTATTTGAAGAAGCTCTCATCCAGCGAATCCCCCGAGAAGAGAATTTCCAGGCCGATGTCCTCTCCAAGCTAGCCTCCTCCTCCCTCCAAGGTCTCGAGCAGACCGTCTTGATAGAGGTACTCCTGAAGCCAAGTATAGAGGATGAAACTTTCGACTCAATGGAGTCGCTACCTGTCCTGCTGCAAGATGTTTGGATGAAACCCCTTGTTGAATTCCTAAGGGATGGGCTCCTCCCCGAGGACCCTAAGGAAGCTCGCCGAGTGTGAACCCGAGTAGAGCGATACACGCTTATCGAGGGCATCCTATACAAGCGCTCCTTCACACAAGTGGACGACAGGCCTTATTTGAGATGCCTCTCCCCGGAACAAGCCGATTACGCCCTGCAAGAGCTCCACGAAGGCATCGGCGGGGCACATTCAGGGTCCAAATCCCTAGCTCGGAAGGTGTTGAATTACAGATATTTTTGGCCCACTCTCCTACAAGATGCTGAACTTCACATTCGGCAATGCAGCTCTTGCCAGAAGTACTCCAACCTCCGTCGCCTCCCACAAGCTCCACTCACCTCCTTATCAAGTACTATTCCTTTCGCAATGTGGGGGATGGATTTACTAGGGCCCTTCCCACCAGCTCCAGGCCAGCTCAAATTCTTAGTCGTGGCAATCGACTACTTCTCAAAGTGGATAGAGGCCGAGCCCTTGGCCACAATCACCGAGAACAAGGTACTCCAGTTCTTCTGGAAGAATGTAATTTGCCGATTCGGTGTCTCTCGAGTCCTCATAACAGACAACGGAACCCAGTTCACCGAGGCTGCCTTCCGAGCTCTATGTGAAGACCTCACCATCCAACAATGCTTCTCCTCCGTTGCCCATCCACAGTCGAATGGTCAAGTGGAGAATGCTAACCGACAGATCCTCTCCGGTATTAAGAAGAGGCTGGATAAGTGCTCTAAAGGCTTATGGGTCGATCAGCTCCCAAATGTACTGTGGAACTACCGCACTACGAAACGGACCCCCACGGGAGAGTCCCCGTTCAATCTCACCTATGGGTCCGAAGCTATGATCCCCCTAGAAGTTGGTATACCCTCTCCTCGTCCAATGGCTTATGAAGAAGAACAAAATGCCAGAGAGCTCCGAGCAAATCTAGACTTGATTGATGAGATCCGTGAAAGAGCTGCCATTCGTCAACAAAGCTACCGGAGAAGGATCGAGTTGGCATACAATAAGAGAGTCCGTCCTACCGACCTCAAAGAAGGGGACTTGGTCCTTAGAAAGTTAGCCATCTCTTTTCCTGGTCAGAAGAGTAAACTAGTTCCAAATTGGGTGGGACCCTACAAGATCGCCAAAGTAGTTCGGCCCGGGACATATAGACTAGAAGACCTCGAAGGCAGAGAGATCCCCAGGACTTGGAATGCTGACCATCTATTGAAATACCAAGAGAGAGCATTAACGCCTCTCTAAGTATTTTGGGATGTCGAACCGTTCCTCTCCTTTTACTTGTGTTTTTTCCTTTATTTCTCTCTTGTAATAACGGCTCGCAACCTTAGAAGCAGCCAACTATTAGTGATCAATAAAGAAAGTTTTTTACATATCTTATGTGTAAAATTGCTTGTATCTCTCTGCTTTTTCTCTTCACTCTAACGACGAGTTCGGAGTCCAGCACTTGGTTCGATTCTGCTCCGCAAGCTCGCTCTTAAGCGAGCTAGGAGTGGGTCACCATTTGGAATTGCTCCCATAACCGTCGAACAAACTCTAACGATGAGTTCGGAGTCCAACACTTGGTCCGATTCTGCTCCGCAAGATCGCTCTTAAGCGAGCTAGGAGTGGATCACCATTCGGAATTGCTCCCACAAACGTTGAACAAACTCAAATGATGAGTTCGGAGTCCAACACTTGGTTCGATTCTGCTCTGCAAGTTCGCTCTTAAGCGAGCTAGGAGTAGATCACCATTCGGAATTGCTCCCACAACCGTTGAACAAACTCAAACGACGAGTTCGGAGTCCAACACTTGGTTCGATTCTGCTCCGCAAGCTCGCTCTTAAGCGAGCTAGGAGTGGGTCACCATTCAGAATTGCTCCCACAACCGTCGAACAAACTCTAACGACGAGTTCGGAGTCCAACACTTGGTTCGATTCTGCTCCGCAAGCTCGCTCTTAAGCGAGCTAGGAGTGGGTCACCATTCAGAATTGCTCCCACAACCGTTGAACAAACTCAAACGATGAGTTCGGAGTCCAACACTTGGTTCGATTCTGCTCCGCAAGTTCGCTCTTAAGCAAGCTAGAAGTAGGTCACCATTCGGAATTGCTCCCACAACCGTTGAACAAACTCAAACGACGAGTTCGGAGTCCAACACTTGGTTCGATTCTGCTCTGCAAGCTCGCTCTTAAGCGAGCTAGGAGTGGGTCACCATTCGGAATTGTTCCCACAACCATTGAACAAACTCAAACGACGAGTTCGGAGTCCAACACTTGGTTCGATTCTGCTCCGCAAGTTCGCTCTTAAGCGAGCTAGGAGTGGGTCACCATTCGGAATTGCTCCCACAACCGTTGAACAAACTCAAACGACGAGTTCGGAGTCCAATACTTAGTTCAATTTTGCTCTGCAAGCTCGCTCTTAAGCGAGCTAGGAGTGGGTCACCATTCGGAATTGCTCCCACAACCGTTGAACAAACTCAAACGACGAGTTCGGAGTCCAACACTTGGTTCGATTCTGCTCCGCAAGCTCGCTCTTAAGCGAGCTAGAAGTGGGTCGCCATTCGGAATTGCTCCCACAACCGTTGAACAAACTCTAACGATGAGTTCGGAGTCCCACACTTGGTTCGACTCTGCCCCGCAAAGCTCGCTCTTAAGCGAGCTAGGAGTGGGTCGCCCATATGAAGGAAGATTTGCTTCTGATTTCGAGTAGTTGTCAAAAGTTGGAGGAGTTATGCTTAAACTAATAAACAGCTAACACAGCATTCGAACATCAGAAGCAAAACAAACTCTTTTATTAAGAGACCAAATAGGACTGACACTACAACAGGGTTTTTACAATAACTTGAAGAGCATCATAAAACTTGTTTAGTGCTTCTTCGGAAGGGGAACGCTTCGGTTCAGAGACATACGGGGGTGGCGTCGCCTCACCTCTGAGCTCGACTCTAAACCAGCGAAGCGAGAACCCCCTTCGCCGCTAATTCTAGCTGTGGCCCCAACCGAGGCGCCACTAGAAGAAACAGCTACACCACTCTGAGCGTCAGCTGGGCTCCGCCCAACGACAGGCGAACGAGTTGCTAGTTCATAGAACGAGATTCCTCTTTCGCTCTCTTCGCGAGTACATGACGTACTGCAAACATTGGTCCTTACGGGCTGAGGTTTTAGCATTGCAATCTCCTCCTCTAGCTTGACGATCCTATCTCTCAGAATATCGTCCCCCGCTGATACTTTAAAACGGGGAAGTTTAGACGAGCCTGCGACGTTAGTGTTGTCGGCCACGATACGACGGAAATGAGTCACTTTGATACCCCTGTCGATCGTGATCCTCCTCAGTTTGTCAATTCTTGCCGTCAACTCATTGCGCTCAGACATCAACTTCCCCACCTTCGAAGCTAACTCCTCTTCCTCCGCCGAGTGCTCTTTCACCGTTACCTCCAAGTGACGAATTTCCGCCAGTAGCTTACTATTTCTTTGGTCGACATCAAAGAGCACCTTACGGAGCAACTCTATCTCGCCTTCGAGACGAGTCTCTCGAGATTGCTTCCGCAGTTGCCTCAACTCGCTTAAATACCCTCTCGCAGTTGCTTTGATGTCCTCCAATTTCAGGAAGTCGTAAAACGCTTCATCACGACTGCGAGAAAGAGCATTCTTCGTTTTCTCCAGCTCAGTACGAAGATGGGAGACCTCAGTAATTGGACCCAACTCAACCTGAAAAGCGGAGAAATATCAAAAGAAGCCTTCGACACTTGAGGACAAAATCCGAGCAAAAAGAGTTGAACACTTTGCAAAAATTCCATAATATTCAGCCAAAACACCACCGTTTTCATTGAAAGTCAAAAGTTTACAAAAAGCGGTGGCCAGTCCGCAGTTAGGCATTACAAAAGAAAAAAGGGAGAAGAGACGACAAAGTCAGGGGTCGACCTCATCATCGATCGGCACAGCTACAATCGCACGCTCGGCACCACCCTCGCCTTCGGAGTCTTCGCCCTCCGGCCTCGGAGCGAGCTCGGCCAAGGGCCGCTCTTCCTCACCCTCCACAGAGTCGTAGAAGTAATAGGACGAGACGTCGAACCCGGGGTTTCGAGCGACGATATGCTTCAGTGCTCGGCCGTACGCCTCCTCCATGTTGGTCAACATGTGAGCCTCGGCTTCGTCTCGAACCGCCTTCTCTGTGGCCGCCACCTTCGACGCTTGCTCGCTCAGGGCCTCCTCCGATGCCTTCTGAGCCTGGGACAGCTCTCCTTCGAGCCGAGCCCTCTCCTTTTCATGGGTCTTGACCTTGAAAGCCTCGGCGGCCGAGCTCTTCAGCGCCTCGGCGAGCTGAGCCTTTAAGTCGGTGACCTCGGCCTCGAGCGAAGTAGAACCCAACTGTTCGGCCTCCAGCTGCTTCACCGCCTTGGACCGCTCCGACCTTTCCCGATCGTTCAGAACGGTCATCTCTTTTTCCTTGCTCGCGAACTCCTCGAGCAGATAGTTGAAGTGGCAGAGGATCTACAAGCAATACAAGAAACAGTCAAGCACGAGCGCAAAAACATAGAAAAATTTTGAAGAAAGTACTCGACTACTTACCGACATGGTGTTCCGAGCGATCTGCATCGCGGCGTCCCCGACTTCACCTGCATTAAGCGCCGCTCGGTTTTTAGGGGTCGGCAGGTGCTTCACCGCCTGCATGCAAATGTTACCGTCCCCTAAGAACCCGTCGACCTTCATGACCCGCCAGTCGGGGACGAAGATGCGCTCGTGCTCCTCAGTCAGGATCGCCTCCGCCTCGGCAGTGAGGGGCGGGACGTCGAGAGCCAGCACCGCGCTGATGTTGAACGCTCCGCCAGAAGACCCCGGAGCATCTGTTCGCGCCGTGGGGGTCGGCGCATTCGAGGTAGGAGGGACGGTAGGCACAACGAGGCCCTGATCGGGCTCGACCAGCTTGACAACCTGACTTTCAGGGGTCGGAGAAACCGAGGGTATCTTGGGCGCTCGGCCGCCTTGGGGTCCGGACACGGTCCTCTTTCTCTTCCTCGTCTCCTGCTCCCTAGCCGCTCGGGCCTTAGCCATCAGTCCTTTGTAGTCCATGCCGGGAGATTCTACACAAACCGAGTGAAAAAAGTTAGAAATTTTTTTCCAAAACTTCAATGACAAAACAAGAAAAGGAGAGGCATACTAGGGTCGATCGGACTGAGACCCCCTCGGAATAATGCCTCCTCGGTGATATCTTTCCAACTGAGGGTCGGAAGCCCGAACAACTTTTCCACGACTTCCGCCTCCTCGTTGCTGAGCACGGGCTCTTTCTTCGCCCGCTTCGGAAGACCGTCCCTCGACCACACCGTCGGGATCACCCATGGCTCGGGAGCTCGGACGAGGAAGTACTCTCCTTCCAATGCTTGATCGAGTCTGGGTTCTCGATCAGCTTCACAACCTTCCTCGGCGAGAGGTAGTACCTCTGCTCATTTTTGCTTGGTTGGCAAGGACGGTAAAGACTCCAAAGGATGAACATGTTGGGCTGAGCGCCAACCTCCTTGCATTGAAGAACGAACGCCATGACGTGTCGCCAGGTTTTCGGCATTAGCTGAGCCGGAAAAAAACCATACCACTGCAGCACTTCGACCACGAAAGGGTGCAGCGGCAGCCGAAGTCCGGCATTCAGCGAGTCGGCAGGAAAAACACATATATCGGCCGAGGATGAGGTGCACGCTCGGAAGCCAGGGCCAGGGAGAAGGAACCCGTACTCGGCGGGGATTTGGAACCCGCTCCGGATCCGATGCAAATCCGCCTCGGTCAGGACTGAAGAGATCTGATCCACCTCGGATGTTTCCCTCGGCTCGTTCTCCTCGATCGACTTGGCGGTGCCCTGTGTCACTTTCTCCAACAGATCTCTGGAGTAGCTCCGCACACTGCCAACGCTAGACAGAGTGCTCGGATGCCGACCCAACTCCCCTGCAGTCTTCGGGTGCTCGATTATCGTTTCCACACCCTTGCCCTTGCTAGATCGGACCACCACCTCCTGGAGAGGCTCGGCAACCTCCAAAATTGTACCCGGCCTGACCCTTGTCTCTTCGGTCAGCTCCACTACCTCCTTCCCTTTACCCTTGCTCGGATTGGCCGCTCGGCTGACGCCTTGGTCCGAGGAGGGGGTCTCATCCGTGGAAGAAATCTTAACCATTTTACAAAGATGAGGAAAGGGACTGACCTTGAAATGACTAGTATGGCCGAAAAAGATCGCCGGAGTTTGAAACGCCTCGCCGCGACAGCTAGCAGCGCCACTCGAGAGCTAAAAACTTCGCTAAAGAAGTAAAAACCAAGAGTTAGAAAGTGAAAGTGAGAAATGAGGTGAAGTGTTGAGGGGGTGAAAACTTATAGTAAAAAAGACGTCTCTTGGGCTTTGTAACGTAAGGGCGCAACTCTTGGGCCTCCTTTGAAGCGTTACAAAAGCCCAAACGACTAAGTAACGGAGAGCCGCAACTGTTGGCAAAGGAAGCGACGTTTCGACCCAAGAAAAATAGCTCGGCACTTCGGATCCAAAATCCGAGCGACAGGCAGTCCGACCTTCGCAACAAAGAGGATTGCTCGGATCCAAGCAAGTGCCAATCCGAGCTATGAAATGGAGAAAAACGACTTTTCCCTCAAGACTCGCGTAAGATCTCGATCAGACGGCCCAGATTACGCCACGTCCACTAAACGACAAGGTAGTGTTTTCTTAGGAACCGTGCCTGCCTCGAGATCTGTGCCATCATCCAACGGCTAAGATCGCCCCACGTCCCTCGGATCCAACACCCGAGCGACAGGCAATCCGAGCCACTTTGCTCGGATTCCGAGCAAGTGCTAATCCGAGCTACGAAATGGAGAAAAACAAATTTCCCCTCAAAATTCGCATAAGATTTCGATCAGACTACCCAGATTACGCCACGTCCACTAAACGACAAGATAGTGTTTTCTTGGGAACCGTGCCTGCCTCGAGATCTGTGCCATCATCCAACGGCTAAGATCGCCCCACGTCCCTCGGATCCAACACCCGAGCAACAGGCGATCCGAGCCACTTCGCTCGGATTCCGAGCAAGTGCTAATCCGAGCTACGAAATGGAGAAAAACAACTTTCCCCTCAAAATTCGTGTAAGATTTCGATCAGACGGCCTAGATCATGCCAGCATCACTACGCGACAAGATAGTGTTTTCTTGGGAACCGTGCCTGCCTCGAGATCTGTGCAACCATCCAACGGCTACGATCGCACCACGTCCCACGGATCCAACACCCGAGCGACAGGCGATCCGAGCCACTTCGCTCGGATTCCGAGCAAGTGCCAATCCGAGCTACGAAATGGAGAAAAACAACTTTCCCCTCAAAATTCGCGTAAGATTTCGATCAGACGGCCCAGATCATGCCAGCGCCACTACGCGACAAGATAGTGTTTTCTTGGGAACCGTGCCTGCCTCGAGATCTGTGCCATCATCCAACGGCTACGATCGCCCCACGTCCCTCGGATCCAACACCCGAGCGACAGGCAATCCGAGCCACTTCGCTCGGATTCCGAGCAAGTGCCAATCCAAGCTACGAAATGGAGAAAAACAACTTTTCCCTCAAAATTCGCGTAAGATTTCGATCAGACGGCCCAGATCATGCCAACACCACTACGCGACAAGATAGTATTTTCTTGGGAACCGTGCTTGCCTCGAGATCTGTGCCATCATCCAACGGCTAAGATCGCCCCACCTCCCTCGGATCCAACACCCGAGCGACAGGCGATCCGAGCCATTTCACTCGGATTCCGAGAAAGTGCCAATCCGAGCTACGAAATGGAGAAAAACAACTTTCCCCTCAAAATTCGCGTAAGATTTCGATCAGATGGCCCAGATCATGCTAGCACCACTACGCAACAAGATAGTGTTTTCTTGGGAACAGTGCCTCCCTCGAGATCTGTGCCATCATCCAACGGCTAAGATCGCCCCACGTACCTCGGATCCAACACCCGAGCGACAGGCGATCCGAGCCACTTCGCTCAGATTCCGAGCAAGTGCCAATCCGAGCTACGAAATGGAGAAAAATGACTTTTCCCTCAAGATTCGCGTAAGATCTCGATCAGACAGCCTAGATTACGCCACGTCTACTAAACGACAAGATAGTGTTTTCTTGGGAACTGAGCCAGCATTGAGATTCGCGCCTAGATCCGACGGTCCAGATCGCTCCACGTCACTCGGAATTCCGAACCGAGCGACTAGCGATCCGAGCCACTTGCGCGAGGGAAAAACCGAGCCATTTCGCTCGGATCCCGAGCAAGTACCAATCCGACCCTCGAAAGTGAAGAAAAACGCTGTCGAGCGTCTCCGACCGTTGGATCATTACGAAATTCGCGCCCGAGATGATGGACTGCCCAGATTGCGCCACGTCCACTAAACGACAAGATAGTGTTTTCTTAGGAACAGTGTCTGCCTCGAGATTCGCGCCGCAATCCAACGGTCCAGATTGCTCCACGTCGCTCGGAATTCCGAACCAAGCGACTAGCGATTCGAGCCACTCGCGCGAGGGAAAAACCGAGCCATTTCGCCCGGATTCCGAGCAAGTGCCTATCCGACCCACCAAGAGCGAGGAAATTACTGCCGAGCGACTCTGTCCATCCGATCTTTCAGAAATTCGCGCTCGCTCAGGATCAACGGTCCAGACGCGCCACGCCATAATTCGGTATTTTATTTATTAAAATCATTTTATTTATTTAAAAATTGCGAAAAATGGTTAAAAATTGGGGAAATCCCCAGTGGGAGTAGTTACTAGCGTTATAGGTCGTTGGGCGGCCGGAAGGTTGCCATGAGTAAGGTTGGGGGACTGAAGGCAGTTTTCCATTTAATTAAAAATCCTGGAAAATAATTATAAAGTCGGAGAAATATTTTTTAACCCCCGAGTAAATAATTATTGCCTAGGACTATTTATTAAGACCCCCGAACAACGAATCAACACTTCGCAAAATTAAGTAAATATCCCGAAAAAATAGATAAAAATCACCGAAAGTCCAGAAGAGATCAAGAACAACTTAGAGCACAACCAACCTAAAATATCACCATACTGCCCCCTGCAAAGATTCGAAACCTTGCATTTGGACTCCGATACAACTCCGCTAGCCATCAAAACAGTAAAACTACTCCTCAAAGGCTGATCAAGCTCAGTCTTCAGGAGTGGGGGGTTCGTGATATGGCTAAAAACGAGGCTTAATCAGATCCGTCCAAATCAAGAACGAATATTAAAGCTTAGGGGTAAAATGATAATTTCACCTACCAATGTGTCTGAAGCGGGTACTGGTTCTCCTCCTTAAAGACCCACTAACCCATGAACGGATCCACCTCAACTGGGTGTGGGTTTCAACCCGCAGCAAACCCAGTCCAGCAGGATAGAATTAGGATTTCTGTTTAATCCTAATCAACGGCCCTGATTCATATCTATCCTTTCACTGGGAATTAGGGATTACATTCCTTATCTAACCACAGGGATTACATTCCTAATCTGACCCCAACGGTGGCTATAAATACCCCCCATCCATCTCCATTAAGAGGTAATCAATCTTTTGCCAATTTAGGCTCTTTCATAATCTTCCTGATTACTGACTTGAGCGTCGGAGGGTGCGTCACCAGGATCAACCCCGGTGTCTCGCACTTTTTGTAGGTGAACGGCGGGAGTCAACGGTCAAACTCCGGCGGAACAGGTAACAGGTTTGCTATTCAAAGTTTTCCAAGAATCCACAAATACTATTTGTTTGCCCCCACGCCAGATTTAGTGGTAACAATACCCTAGGCCATTGTCGCCAAAAATTAATTGGTTGTTTGCTTTTTTCAATTTTCTCTTGACTCTTAACGAACAATATCTGTGGAACTTTATACAAAAGATAGATGAGAACTTGGCTTGTATAACAATTTTAATTTTTTTTATTTTTTAGTTTGACTACACCTAACTAACCACTACATAATCACGATGTTTTAATATGTACAGAACAACCCAGAAAATATAAAAAAACAAAACTATTTCATTCGTTAGGGTTAGGGTTAGGGTTAGGGTTAGTGCTAACGGGGGTTAAGGGTAGGGTTAGGGTTAGCGGGGGTTAGTGGTTTGGTTTGGGTTATTGTAGGGGTTAGGGTAGGATTATTTATAGTTGGGAGTAGATAGGTAATAAGTTTCCAGTAAAGAGTTTATAGATATTTAAGTTCTATCATTAATCACATGTGTCTCTCCACTCTTTACGTGCATTGTCTTCTGAACTCTACAAAATAGACGTTCATATCTATGTTTTTTTGTTTATATTTTTTATTCAATTCCATTTCTAGCCACGTAACCAACGAATATATTATATTTTTTGGTTTTTTTTGTTTATATATTATTATTTTTTTGAATAATAATATATAATCTACAAAATCCTTGTACGTTGTTTACAATGAAGACGTTCCTGAAGACATTCTCCATACATGCAACTGGGAAGAATTCCACGAGATTGGGAAGAAGAGGTGTGATCACATGTAGTAGAACAAGTTCATTATGGAAAAAAACAATAAGGTAAAACCCCACATGTAAAGGAAAAACTGCATGTAGCTCCCCACATGTGGACCATACTTGAAAAAAACCACATGTATAATGAAAGAGCAGACCTTTTTTTTTGAGATTCTCACATGTACATTAGAGATATTATGAACAGAGTGGTGCAGATCCTCTGTTAATAGAGACAGAAGGGAAGGTGCAGTTAGAGATGAAGAAGGATAAGGATAATTATTGGAGACACTTCAATATGGGAAAAACCTAAACTACATCACAACATGTACCTCCCCACATGCACCCAATATATGGAAAAAACCATATGTACATCCCCACATGTAGTTTAAGACCAAAATCGAAAAAATCACATGTACATCATCACATGTAGTTTTCCCATTTTTTGCACTCTTCCGAAAACACCCTCCTAAAATACCAAAACCCATCTCCGAATATCAAAAATATCCAATAATTATGATGGACAAGAAGAAATCAAAAATTAAAATGTTTCGGTTCGTTGTTTGAGCGGAGAGTAATCAGATCAAACTACTTGGCCATCAAGAACTGGATCTGACTATTTTTTGGGAAAAACGGTCTAAATAGGGACCATCATGTATTGGGAAACCGTAACAGAAAACCACAAGTATATTTGACCACATGTATAAACCAATGTGACGAGTATTCCAAAAAAGTTCAAAGATTACTCTCAAGCACTACCAGCAACTGTTGCTTCTGTGGAAATTTTGGATGTGGAATCTCGTCATGAAGTAATTGTGTGCAGTTCTTCGAGTAACTTTGAAAGGTGGAAGTAATGGAAAAATAAACAAATATACCTATACGATATACAAGTGTATATTATCTATCTTTGGTATAAATTTCCACAGAGACTGTGCGTAAAGAGTAAAGAGAATATTGTATAAATCCCAAAAATTTCATACCTAGGCCGTTATTGAAGATAACGGCTTAAGGCATTCATATAAAGGGGTCCTTTATGACTTTTTGCATTTTAAAAGTATTAAGCTAAAACCTAGGCCGTTGTTGGAGACAACGGCCTAAGGTATTTAACCTAGGCCATTGTCTGCAACAACGGCCTTGGACCCTAGGCCAAAAAGAGATAAATTGGGGTGTTCTCGACTTGGCTAGGGTTAGGGTTAGGGTTAGGGTTAGGGTATTCAGTTTGGTAATTAGTGTTAACGGGGTTATGGGTAGGATTAGGGTTAGCGGGGGTCAGGGGTTTGGTTAGGGTTATTGTAGGGTTAAGGTTATTGCAAGAAAGACATTTGCGGTAAGATCTGGTTTTGGTTTATCATTAATTTGTGGTTGTTGGGAGCAGGCAGGTAATAAGTTTCCATAAAAAAGTTTATAGATATTCTGTATATAACCAATAAAAATCAATAAAACATGATCTCTAGGTTAGGGTTAGGGTTAATGTAGGGTTTGGGTTATTGTAAGGTTAGCAGAGTAGGCTTAAGGGTTAGGGTTAGGGTTATCGTAGGGTTAGCACAACCCTAACCTTAACCTTGACCTTATACTTGTAAACCAACCCGGTGTATATTTTTTGGATATGTGGGTATTGTATTAGCATAATCAAATCTATATATATCATACTAAAAAAGATCACAAACATATTGAAATTAACAGACATAAGACCTACCAGAATTTCGACCAGTGGTATTATTAGAAATGATCACAAATATAATGCAGGAAAAATCAATACCCCTAAAGCTGAACATATTCCCTTTGTAATGGAACACTAACATATATCCTACTTCTAGTTTATTAGAACCTGTGAATTCTCTCCACTTCTCTCCACCAATGCACACATGATTCTACCCTACTCTAATTAACCCAACTTTCCATGTTTTGCCATTAGGACTCAACAATGTTGTTGTTTTCCTAGTTTCTTCATTGTTGTTAAGCTCAACAAAATCACATGCCAGCAGACTTTCAACATACACCTAAATGGGAAAAAGCACCAAGCTAAACAAGCAGAACTCAATCTCAAAGCAGAACTCAACACCCGCCTACTATTATTGCAGACACTTCAATATGGGAAATACCTAAAGTACATAACAACATGTAGATCGCCACATGTAGCCTATATATGGGAAAAACCATATGTACATCCCCACATGTAAACCCATATAACAAAAAACCCCTAACCCTAACCTTAACCCTAACCTTATACATGTAAACGTACTCCTTTATATATTTTTGAATAATTTCTAAGCATATTACCTTTATAATTTTATATTGTTTACATAGGCCGGAAAAATTGTAACGTAATAAAAAATTATAAACAATATATACGCATAAATCATCTGTCTTTCGTGTAGAGTTCCAGAGAGACTGTTCGTAAAGACAGATAAAATTTATTTTATTTTTTGTAAAAAAATTTCCCCAAAATGGATGATTATGAATTATTTTTTATCATTTTTTTCACATATTTAACCACCATAATTATATATTGGTTTGAAAGGTGGTAGTAATCGGCACTTAAAAAAAATATAGAGGAAAGATATACATGTGTAGATCATCTGTCTTTGGTATAAATTTTCACAGAGACTGTACGTAAAGAGTAAAGAGAAAATTATAAAAACACCAAAAACATCATATGTAGTCCGTTGTTACAAACAACGGCTTAAGGCATTGAATTAAAGGGGTCCTCCATGACTTTTTCCTCTTTTCAAGTATTAAGCTACAACTTAGGCCGTAAGGTATTTATAAGAAATGGGGTTGCTCTCTGACTTGTTGCTCCTTTTGTCTTCTCCAAGTCAGAGAGCACCCCGAAAATCACAACTTTTTGACTATAACCTAGGCTGTTGTCTCCAACAACGGCCTATGGTATTTATAAGAAATGAGATTGCTCTCTTACTTGTTGCTCCTTTTGTCTTCTCCAAGTCAGAGAGCATCCCCAAAATCACAACTTTTTGACTATAATCTAGGCCGTTATCTCCAACAACGGCCTAAGGTATTTATAAGAAATGGGGTTGCTCTCTGACTTGTTGCTCCTTTTGTCTTCAACAAGTCAGAGAGCACCCCCAAAATCACAACTTTTTGACTATAATCTAGAGACAACGACCTAAGGTATTTATAAGAAATGGGGTTGCTCTCTGACTTGTTGCTCCGTTTGTCTTTAACAAGTCAGAGAGCACCCCCAAAATCACAACTTTTTTACTATAACTTAGGCCGTTGTCTTCAACAACGGCCGAAGGTATATATAAGAAATGAGGTTGCTCTCTGACTTGTTGCTCCTTTTCTCTTCTCCAAGTCAGAGAGCACCCCCCAAATCACCACTTTTTTTAGGTTATCTTAGGCCGTTGTCTCCAACAACGGCCTAAGTTTATCATGTACATATTGTTTTGCTCTGTGGCTTGTTGCTCTTTTTGAACTAGTTATATTGAATAAAAAACCAAATTCTTGAAATAACTCCAACAACGGCCTTGGTTTAAAAAAAAAATATATTTACAAATACAGGTATAGCTACAGCTGATACAATTGAGTTACAAACCACCATTTGCGTACAACAACAATATTAACAAACGACACTAAAGTCTCGAGAATTACATTTACAGTTACCAATCAAAGGTAATTAACCAAGTTGCATAAAGAGTTATAAATATACCGAACAATTACATTTTAAAAATTACAATTCACAGTGGATCGTCATATCTCGACTCAGAACTGTCTTCTTCGGAAGGAATTACTTATTGCCTTCATTGAAAGATTAGGTTTAGTTAGTAAGAAACTCATTTGCCACAAATAAAGTATAATAAATTTAAACGAGTGACAAACATAAAAATTACGAGTCATACCCCTCAAATAAAGTTGGACAATTTCTTGAATCATGATTCATTTGGACAATGCTGCATCTTCGGCACCTTCTCGGTTTTTTTATGCGAAGTTGCTCTCTAATCGGCCTCAATCTTTTGGCGCGAGGCCTTTCCTTTATCGTGCACTGCTGTGGATCACTAATGAGTGTAGGTATGTGTCCACTCTCTTGATCATGAGGTTGTGCACTACCATGCGGTTGTGAACTACCTCCAGGTTCGACACTATCATGTGGTTGTGAGGCTTGTTCCGGTTGTTCACCTAATCTGGGTTGTAGCCGAGAAACCCCGTCAATGATCTTCTGCAAATTTTCCAACGTGTATTTGTAACTCTCATTGGAGGAACAATCGAGATCGACAATTTGTTTTGCATGGTAGCTCAACTCACAATATCGAGAAGCAAAATTCGCGGTATTGGGTTCGGTTGGAACTGATGTGTAACTTCTTCTCATCACATCCCTAGTCCATCTTCTTTTAATATATACATCCGGGAGGGATGTGTGATGGCAGAAACGAAGTACAGCTAAAATATGCCTGCAAGGAATGACAACAAATTCGAACAAGTGACACGCACATGTAATAATTCCATTGATTTTGGATAATTGAAGAAGGCGAGCCGGTTCTGATTCTCTACAGAGTATCACATGGAAGGTTGAACTATCCCGTGTGTCAAGATCGGCAACAAATGTCACATTGTACATGAAGCTTTTTGTGACTTCATCTTGGAATTTGTAAAATATTTTCAAAGTATATGTTTTTGCCATTTGTGCCTCTAAAGCCCATTCGCTCTTCAACTTCGGTCTCTTCTCACGGTTACAATGATTTTCTTTCAATTCATCGTGTCTTTACCTTCCCAAAAAACGATCGAAGATGACGACAAATTCATGCAGGGAATATTTTTTTTTTGTATGATGCTTCAGAGCAGAATGTGCGGACTCAACCCATTGGCTACTCAACATGCCGGCCTAAAAAGAATCTTTAGCGTAGATGGGTGCCCAACTTTCACGGATATCGAATATATCGTTCAACCATTTGTTACTCTCTAATCCGTATTGCAAAATCAAAATATTCCACTTTTCTACAAATTCATGTATATATTCGGAATTGTAGATTACATTCTTCAAGGACTCCTTAAACTTGTCGACATCGAAACCAAGACGAACCTCCTGGGGTAACTTATCTAGAATGTGTCAAATACAAAAACGATGCCGAGTCTGGGGGAAAACTTTCTTAACTGCGGCGGCGATCCCACCGTCTTGATAGGTGACAATACCGGATGGAGCACGATTCATAACCCCTAACCACTTTTCAAAGAACCATTCAAACGAAGAGGCCGTCTCATTTGGAATGAACCCACCTCCTAAGAAAGTCGATTGCTAATGTTGATTCACTCCCACAAACGGAACAAATAACATTCCGTAACGGTTCGTATTGTATGTGGCATCAAAGCAAACTACATCGCCAAATTCTTCGTAATTCATCCTACAAATACCATCTACCCACATACAATGTGACAACCGCCCTTCGGGATCGACTTGAATGTCATAAAAAAATGAA
Organism: Hemerocallis citrina; assembly: GCA_017893485.1. Taxonomy (NCBI): domain Eukaryota; kingdom Viridiplantae; phylum Streptophyta; class Magnoliopsida; order Asparagales; family Asphodelaceae; genus Hemerocallis; species Hemerocallis citrina. Next base: position 22,017,869 of record CM030363.1, read on the forward strand.
GGATCCATCTGTTTCTTAGATTCGAAAAAATCAATTAGCATTGTAGAATTGTGTCCTTTCAATGCTTCTTGCGAATCTCTAACTAAATTTCTAACATCTTTTTCTGTGAATCCTACTTGATCATGACAACCACTAGCACTTTCGAAGAAGAGCAGTTATCGACATGTTTGGATATTAGCTTGGTTCATTTGATCTATAATCCTTTTGTCCGTATTTGACACGGACCTGTTCCGGGGCAAAAGGTATCTTCTACCGGGTGAGGTGAATTCGTGATTGTGTTCTTCGTGAAATGAATACACCACCCACGTATTACTTGTTTCGTTCAATTTTACACGAACGCAAGCCTTGCAACCCGTTCTACTGGTTGTTCCACGTCTACCATCACTATGTTGACCCGGCGACGACCCAGCTTTATTACAAAGATATGACTTATCTACTTCCATTCCCCCCTTTAATTTATTTCCACTCTTACGCATTGCAAAACCCCCACAACGAGAATATGAAGAATAAAATTTTTCGGCCTCAACTAAAGTGGGGAATGTCATACCTGACTTTGATTTCAGATGGTCTTCGACTATCGGTATGAAATCAGTGATTGGTTCTACCCGCACAAAATTATCGCCGGCAGTAGAACTCTCCGTATCGTTGTTCATCTGCAGTAAAAATATATTATTGGTCAATTAATAACACATTATATATATAACACAGCTTGTTAACAAACGACTGCGATATATATACATACGAAGCAAAATAAGTCACAATACGTCGAAAACGACGTCATATAAATACAAAACTCCTCTATTGTCTCCGGCTTGCCGCGCACAAGGTAACAGAACTTCTACAAGTAAGTTCCGATCCACGGTTTGCAAAATAAGGCCGTGTCTCGCTCGCATTCCCCTCATTCTTGAACTGAGGTTGTTGTTTGATATACGGTACAAATCTGCACAAACGAGATCAAAAAATTCCCAAACTTTCGGAGTTGGACGGCGGCAAAACAGATGAGCCAACCAAATTTGTAGAGGTCAATTTCGATTTACGGATTGCAAAATACACCGATGTATCGCTTTCACTCACAGGAATGAATTGAAAGCGATACACGGTCGTACACTGCAAACCGTGAATCCGAACACACTTCTATGAATTGCGTTGGGTTGTGTATGGTGTGTCCGACGTACTCGCAAAGTTGCATAAATTTTTTTCCGCTTTGTGTGCTATTACTAACATCGAACAACAAACAACAACAACTAATACAAATTCTACTTTCCTAATCAAACTAGAATTACCTACTCTATAAAAACCTACGCATAATATTGTAATTATACACTGAAACATGGGTGAAAAATTTCCAATGAATTAGCCTAGTTAGAACTACTCAAGTTGTAACAAATTAGTACCTTCAACACTATCGGTGTTCGGGAGGCCGCAAAGTTGCTGCTGTAGAGAAAGGAAGGGGAGTAGGGTTTGGCTAATTTAGGGGGATTAGGGTTTTAGGGTTGGATAGATTTTGTATGGGTTAGGGTTTGTTTGTAAATGGGATCTCCAAAGGAAGAGGTCTAGAGACTGAGAATAGGGGGAGATTCGGTGAAAAGCAATGATCAAGAGAGATTTAGGGTTTTCAATTCGATAGAGAGACAGCTCCGGTTGGGGAATTGGGTTTATCGAACTCAACTAGCGAGAGAGAGTTGTGAGGGAGATGAAGATCTGAGTATGTACAAGTGTTTGGAAAAACACTTGTACATAGTTAAGCTGTTGTTCCATACAACGGCCTAAGTTGAATTTATTTTAAAAAAAAACACCCTAGGCCGTTGTTACAGACAACGGCCTAAGTACAATTTTTTCAAAAAATAAAATTCAAACCAACAACGGCCTAAGTGAATTTTTCGACAAAAAAAAACTCCATGCCAAAAAAACGCTAAGTCCCAAATATTTTTTGGCGTGAAGTGACGAAAATACCCCTCTGCTTTTGGGAATGTTAGTGGGAGACTTAGCGGATCTCGATCTGATATGCTGATCAAGATCAAGATCAGATCGACGGTGGAGATTGGTGTTTTCCAACCCGTTGAAAATGGATCCGTTTTCAACTGAGCAAAACTCATATATATATATATATATATATATATATATATATATATATATATATAGGGAAAGCTTCGGTTGTGCACTACCTCTAGTGCACACGGCATGTGCACTAGGCCTTCGGGCGTTCATATCGACGATCCGAACCGTTCACATTGATCTACACATCTAAATTAGTCTAAATATGTAAAATCAAATCATTTGAAATTCATTTACCCATCCATTGAAGTGTTACAAAATTGTATGGCTGAAAATCATTGTTTTTTATAGTCACATTATGAATGGGTAAATGAATTTGAAATGATTTGATTTTACATATTTAGACTAATTTAGATGTGTAGATCAATGTGAACGGTTGAGATTGTCGATATGAACGCCCGAAGGCCTAGTGCACATGCCGTGTGCACTAGAGGAGTGCACAACCGAAGCTTTCCCTATATATATATATATATATATATATATATATATAGAGAGAGAGAGAGAGAGAGAGAGAGAGAGAGAGAGAGAGAGAGAAATCTTCGGTTGCACACTACTTTGGTGAGCACTCCGTGAGCACTCACGAACTAGAGACCCTATGAAAAATCCGAACCGCTCATATTGTTCTATATGCCTTAGATAGCCTAACAATAAAAAATCAAGTAATTTTAAGTTCATTTACCCATGATTTATATCATCACAAAATTGTATGGCTGAAAATTCTAACAGCATGATGGATGGGCATATGAACTTCAAATTACTTGATTTTTTATTATTAGGCTATCTAAGGCATATAGAATAATATGAACGGTTCAGATTTTTCATAGGGTCTCTAGTTCGGGAGTGCTCACCAAAAGTAGTGTGCAACCGAAGGGGACTATATATATATATATATATATATATATATATATATATATATATATATATATATTTCGTTGTGCACTAGGCCTCCATGTGCACTCATGTTCACTCGACCTTCCCACCTTCGTATCGACGATTCGAACCGTTCACATTGATCTGCCCATCTAAATTAGTATAAATATGTAAAATCAAATCATTTGAAATTTATTTTCCCATCCATTGAAGTGTTACAAAATGGTATGGTTGAAAATAGTTGTTTTTTTATAGTCACGTGAAGGATGGGCAAATGAATTTCAAATAATTTGATTTACATATTTAGACTAATTTAGATGTGTAGATCAATGTGAACGGTTCGGATCGTCGATACGAAGGCAGGAAGGCCGAGAGCACACGGAGGTGTAGTGCACAACGAAACACACACACACACAGACAGATATATATATATATATATATTCATTTAAACAGTTTGTTCTCTAATGCTCCAAGTTTGTTTGCATTTAAATAATTGCATTTTATTTTGTCAACTTGTAAAAGGCCCCATTTAAGAACTTGCTTAGGGCCCCTTGAAACTCAGATACGTCCCTGAAGGTAATACACATTCAACCCTAGTTATAGATTTCTATAAGGCTAAATATAAAAAAAGTACACAAAGTTTTGGACCAGTTTAAAAAAAAGTACACAAAAGTTAGTTAGGGTTAGGGTTAGGATTAGGGTTAGTTCGGGGGGTTATTTAAACATTTGATTAGACTGATTAGTTAAGTGATCTTTTTTAAAACACAAATAAAAGATGAATGTGATTTTTTAAAACACAAATGAAAGATGAAAGTGGTTTTTTTAAACCCAACCCTAACCCTAACTAACCTAGTGCAGCTTATTTAAACATTGTGTTCTTTTTATAATAAAAAAATTTTTCTGTGTACTTTTTTTAAACTGGCCCAAAACTTTGTGTATTTTTTTTATATTTAGCCTTTCTATAATTATTAATTATGATTTGCGTAATTGAAATGTATGTAGATAAGTTAATCGTTGTGGGAATATCGGACTTGAATAAGGATTGATCGGTAATTTTTGTTAATGGTATTTTTTGGGTTTGGTTAATACAGTTTGGTCAAATTGATATAGATTATTGTTAGTGGAGGAATATATAGAAGCTTTAGCTTAGATCCCAACTTTTTCTTGATTAGTAACCTGATTCCTTTTCTTTAGATGTTATTGAGTAAGAAAATTGAATTGAATATTTTGAGTATGAAACATGAAAAATCGCACAAACAACAATAAAAAATTGCAAAACTTTGCAAGTAGGTCGGATTCACAACACAAAAGATAACACAACTTGTAGAAGTGAATTTCGATTAATGATTTGCAAGATACGGCAATGTATCACTCTATACAAGCTAAAAAATAATAAAGTGATACATGGCCGTATCTTGCGAACCGTAAGTCGAAATTCACTTCTATGAATTACGTTAGCTTGTGTGTGGTGAGTCCGACCTACTCGCAAAGTTTTGTATTTTTTTGTTGTCGTTTGTGCCAATTTTCATGTATCCGTTCACTTTTTATAATATCGGCGATTTGACATATATTTGAACTCTTAAAAATTATGCTTGGATTCTAAATATTTTGCTACACTTTGTATGCTAGCATACAATCCAAAAAACGGTTAAAGTGTCGGGTGAGCTATATGAACCCCCGCAAAAATAAAATAATATTCTATTATTATTTATTTTTGTCTACTTGTTTTTATGTGCAGTGCACGTGCATTATAACGTATTGTGGTACTTGTATCATTCATTTATTGTTAATTTTATTTATTTATTATAATCTTATTATTTATTTTATTAGTTTGGATACAGAGTAATTTATTTATGGGCTATTATTTTTCTTTTTATTTACATTTCATAGGTATGAAATATATGTGTATTTGCTTGAGCCCATATTGCCCACTCCGACGAAGCTCATACCCAAGATAGGTGGCATGGACTTGGCCGGCCAACTCATGAGATTTGATTTATTTTGGATTAGGAAGTAAATAATATGTTTATGGAAAATATTAATTATAATATGTAATTGGGGATTTAAATGGAAAATTCCAAAATTCTAATGTATTGCATGTCGGCCATATATATAAAGAGAGGAAGAGTCTCTTTTCTTTTGTTGATTTTTTTGGAGGCTCTAGAATTTTGGAGGTGTTGTGCTTTTGAGATTTTTGTTCAAAGATTCGACTTTTGAGTTTTGAAGTGGGTGCGCTTCTCTTCTCTTGTTTTGTATTTGTTGATTGTTATTCATATATAGAGAGCATGCTAGGATTTGTATGAACACTTGTTCTGAATATAGAGACAATATGGATTGATGCATAACAAACATGATTTGTATGTCATTTTTATTGCATCAACTGATTTGAAATAGATAAGTAGTTCGAGTTGTATTGTGATGTTCAATATATATATATATATATATATATATATATATATATATATATATATATATATATATATATATATATACTAGATTTGTCAGTGGGCACGTGTCTACGACACGTCTTCAGAACGATACATTATATGAAAAGCATGAATAGTATGACAATAATTAGTTGTAAATAAAAGTTCATGTTTCATATATACTAGATTTGTCAGTGGGCACGTGCCTACGACACGTCTTCAGAACGATACATCATATGAAAAGCTTGAATAGTATGACAATAATTAGTTGTAAATAAAAGTTCACGTTTCCATAAGAGAGAATATATATATATATATATATATATATATATATATATAGAGAGAGAGAGAGAGAGAGAGAGAGAGAGAGAGAGAGAGAGAGAGAGAGAGAGAGAGAGAGAGAGAGAGAAAGGAGTTGTTTTGGGGGGATTGAAGGAGAGCCACTTGATAGCTTTCTTTGTGTTTTATTATATATATATATATGTATATATATATATATATATATATATATATATATATATATATATATATATATATGGGAGAATGACCTATTGGCATCTAAAGTTAGTATTAATACCTTAAACAAACCCTAAAGTTTCTATAATACCCTAAACACACCCAAACTTGTTATAATTGGACCTATAGGCTCCTCCCGTCCATTTTTGTTAATTTTCTAACAGTTAAGAGGTAAAATGACTTTTTTACCCCTATGCTTTAATAATTTCTTAAAAAATCGTTAAAATTCATAAAAATTTCTTAAAATTCCTAAAAAAATTCTTAAAGTTCCTTTAAAAATTCCTTAAAGTTTCCTTTAAAATTCCCTTAAATTTTCTGAAAATTTTCTTTTGAATTCCTTAAAATTCCTTAAAAATTCCTTTTAAATTCCTTATAATTTCCTTTAAACTTACTTTTAAAATTCCTTTAAAATTACTTTTAAATTTCTTTAAAATTCCTTTAAAATTTCTTTAAAATTTCTTTAAAATTTCTTTAAAAATTCCTTAAAATTTCTCTAAAATTTCTTTACAATTAATTTTAAAATAGAACAAAAAGTCCTTCAAAAATGAGAGTATTTATGCAACTGAGAGTGCCAACTGAACCAATAATCCTTCAAAATTTCTTTAAAAAATTGTTCTCTAAATCCTTAACAGAGGCCATAGCTTGTTCAGAACAAAAAATATTTAATCATCATATATCAATATATCATAACATCAAAAACAAACAAATTATTCAGAACCAACATAGAGCAAAGAGTTTATTGAGATATATTTTCATCTCTAGATCATAAGTATCCAACAGATAGCAAAGAAAGAACTGAATAATATAGATATAATTCTAAATGCATAACTATTTTGTATACTTCAAATGCACAATCAATATTACATAATATGAAACAATTACATAACATGAAACAACAATTACATGACATGAAACAATTACACAATCAATATTACATAACGAAGCAAGCCGCTGCTTCTTCTTCTGCTGCTGCTGCCAACCAAAAAAAAAAATCAGAAATAATCATGTATTTGTATGTACATGAAACTAAACAATACATGAAATAATTACTAATAGGCTCAGAACACAACTTTCAGCAAGGATTTATCAAATTTGCCAAATATTCAAGAGTCAGTGTAACAAAGAGAAAAAAAATTGTGTCACTAGGGCTGCATTGAAATGCCATGCCAACTAGTTCAAATGCAAAAATAACCCTCTCTCATATTGAAATTTACAATTGACTAACAAGAAGTATCAAGTCCAGGTTCCATGACAAATATGAAATTCACAATTGAGTAACATGAATGACTTAATCTATTCATTAACCATTTAACCTACAACAGAATTTGATAAAGCTTAATTTTCTGTTAACAAGTATAATAAAACAAAAACAGAATATATGTACTAGACTGTTTAAGAGTGACAATGCATATAAGCATATAAGCATAGCATAGCATATAACCATATAAGCATAGCATAGCATATAAGTAACTGGCATATAAGCCAGCATAGCATAGCATAGCATACTAGTAGGCTCCGACTGTTTAAGCATATAAGTAACTGGCAATGCATATAAGCATATAAGCATAGAGATCAGGTAATGCTCCAGAGTAATACTCCAGAGAACCAAAGAACCAGGTAATGCTTCTATGAGAATAAAAAAACCAAAGAACAAGGTAAAGATCTTAGGTAAGAACCAAAGAAGCAAGTAAAAAAACAGATAATTGATATTTAAATGATCAAAGATGTATCTAGTATTCATAAAAGCAGATACTTTATATTCATTCATCCATTCATTCATAAAAGCAGATAATTGATGAAAGCAAATTAATTTGCTCTTACGGCTCGTGCCACTAGTATCAGTGTATCACCATAGGATGAATCTCCTTTCCAAATATATTACACTTGTTTCTTCTCCAAAACCCACAAGATTACCTTTCAGTGTATTTATAAGATGTTTTTTTCCCTCTAAATTAAACAGGTAACATAATATTTAAATCCCTTATCCTTTAATGGAGATGTTAGACCTATTTGTAAAGTCTGAAATTGCAAGAACCAACTTGTTGAAATTCCAGTTTAGAGATTGCAAGAACCAACTTATATCCAAGTGTGAATCATCATTGCCTACACACACAACCAAAATAAATCGCAAGAAATTGAACGAGAAGCTTAAAAGCAAGTATGAGAATAATACCCTATAAACACCTGAAGTTAATAATAATACCCTATAAACACCTGAAGTTACAGTAATACCTCAGTGACACCTAATGTTTTGAAAATTGGACTTATAGGCACCCGCCGCTCACAAATTAGTTTTTTTTGGAGAGGGGTATTTTTGTAATTTCACATGCCTCTTAACGGGTTTAAACCCGTTAAGAGGAATATTCCCAGAATATTTCACTAACTTAACTGAGAATTAAACGGCGAGGGCCTGTAGGTCCAATTTATAAGAGTTTGGGTGTGTTTAGGGTATTATGGAAACTTTAGGTGTGTTTAGGGCTAATAGGTCCTTCTCCCTATATATATATATATATATATATATATATATAGGGAAATGCTCCATTGAAAATGGGTCTAGTTTTCATGGGTTGGAAAACACCAATCTGAGCTGTTGGATCGCTCATGATCGTGATTAGCGGCTCAGATCGAGCTCCCCATAACCCGTTTCAATTGATTAGCGAAGGGTTTTTTTGGGAATTTCGTCCCAAATAACTCTTCGCTGAACAGATTCTATAAAATTGATATAACCTAGGCCGTTGTTCCCAACAACGGCCTAGGTTATAAAAAATTGAATTATAGGCCGTTGTTTGGAACAACGACCTTATTCTTAATTTTTATAACCTATGCCGTTGTAGGCTATAAAATTTTATATAAAATTTTATAGCCTAGGCCGTTGTTGGGAACAACGGCATAGGTTATAAAAATTTAGAACAATGCCGTTTTCCCAAACAACGGCCTATAATTTATTTTTTTTATAACCTAGGCCGTTGTTCCCAATAACGGTCTAGGTTATATTCATTTTTTCAGAGTGAATCAGGCGAAGAGTTATTTGGGACGAAATTCCCAAAATAACCCTCTGCCACTTAAGTGATATTGGGTGATGAGCGAAGGCGATCTGAGCCGCTGATCACGATCAAAAGTGATCCAACGGCTCAGATTGGTGTTTTCCAACCCGTAAAAACAAACCCGTTTTCAATGGAGCATTTTCCATATATATATATATATATATATATATATATATATATATATATATAGGGAAAGCTTCGGTTGAGCACTATTCTAGTGCTCACCGCATGAACACTAGGCCTTCGGGCGTTCATATCGAAAATCCGAACTGTTCACATTGATCTACACATCTAAATTAGTCTAAATATGTAAAATCAAATCATTTGAAATTCATTTGCCCATCCATCATGTGAATATAAAAACAATGATTTTCAGCCAACAATTTTATAACACTTCAATGAATGGGCAAATGAATTTCAAATGATTTGATTTTACATATTTAGACTAATTTAGATGTGTGGATCAATGTGAACGGTTCGGATTTTCGATATGAATGCCCGAAGGCCTAGTGTTCACGCGGTGAGCACTAGAGTAGTGCTCATATATATATATATATACACACACACTAGGTATGCTCGTGGGCACATGCCTACGGCACGTATTCAGAACGATACATATGAATAATCATGTAAACAATAATGAATGATTTATATAGATGTTTATTTGCTAGTAGACGTTGATGTATTGATGTACTTTGAAGTAGGATTATGAAGTGACCTTGATGTTTATTGGTTTGTATATTGCAGAATTATTTGTCAGCAGCTCGGGATTCAATATTAGTATTGTGAATCAACAACAGTAGTGAATCGGAAATTCCTTGCTATGTGTGACTTGAGCTTATGAGATTTTTTTTTGATTTGGAGTCTAACATAAGTAGCAATTCATTTTCTAACTGCATGAGTTACAGTTAATGCCTCAAACTGCATGAGTTAGTTTTCCCTTGTTTGTTTTTTATATAGTTAATCATGTATGAATTTTAAAGAGAAAATATGTTGTGATGTATACGTGAAGTGAAATTGCAGCAAAGCAGACCAAGATACAATTTGTAGCCACAAAAACTCGAAATACAGGGATTAAGCATGGATTTGTCCATAAAAGCACGATCAAACGAGTTAATTAAAGAATTTGCAACGATCTTTTAAAGCAGCAAATGCCCAAATACTCAAAAAAAGCATAATCCAAAATTGCATAATAAAAAAACATTCTAATCAAAATTAACCCAATGAAGAATTCTAATCTAAAACAATTACTCAGTGAAGTATCAGATCAAATATGGTAATTCAAAAGCAATTAAATGGAAGTGAATATTATTGAGTTAAGAAAGCATAATCCGAAAAAAAGCATAATTAAAAATTTGAATTAATAAAAAGAAACATAATCCGAAATTGCATTAAAAAAACATTCAATGTTTTTTTGTTGTTGACATACCTGGGTAAAAAAAAAGAGAAGAAAGAGAGAGAATTATGAAAAATGAGAAAAGAGGGGGAAGAGAGAGAGTAATAAATGAAGGAGTTGTTTTTTTTTTCTTTTTCTTTTGTGGGTGGGGGGGGGGGGGGGGGGGGGGAATTTGAATTTTGGGGGGGAAACATTTGGGAGGAAAAATGTCTTTAGGGAGCCAAAAACTAGACCGTTGATTTTCTTCCAAATGAATGAGAGCCATTTGATAGCTTTCTTTGTGTTTTATTTTATATATATATATATATATATATATATATATATATATATATATATATGTGCATGTTTTTATAATTAATATAATGTTAAAAGAACCCAACTTTATTTTTTTTTATTTCATATATGAATGATTGTAAATTTGTATAGTTGATGGAGATTATTGTCATGAATAATTAGAGTTTATATTGTTAGGGAATTATTCCCTCTAGAGAATTTTGTTGAGTCTTCAACACGATCAATACAAACCACGAAGCAAATACTAGGTCACACACCAATCACATAAAGCACACAAGAATTGTTCATGTTGGGGCTTTCGCCTTACTCCGGGGGAGGAAGAACCGAGATGTTATTTAACTAGGAAAGATACAAGAATATTACAGTTCTCACCATGACCTTCTCTCAAGCCTAACTGGAACTACTTGATGTTTACCATGGAGAAATCTTTCACCTCTCAGATAATACTCTCTTCTCATATTCGGCACTCAATAGAATCATATCGTTCTCGAAGTCGTTACAATTTATTATATAAATCTAGAGAAATCCTAGTTTGATACACTTAATACACTAACCATTCGATGACTACTATAGAGATAAGCCTGCATTGAGAGTCGTACGATCTAACTTGAAGACAAAGTTGGGCTTCTCACGAATCAGCCAGACCCGCACCCAAAAAACATCTCATCGCTTCATCGTTTTCTCATCGAACATGTGCATGACATATAAATCCAACATATATTGTGCTTTATACGGGTACAAATCGTGGCTAAGCTCCACCATTCGATCCCAGCACGAATCATGAGGCAGACATGGTCAAGATCACAATTTTATGAAAACCTAAAGCCCGAAGACAGTTTGTAGGCCTCCCACAGGCCCACCAACTCAGTTCCGCCCGCCAAGGTGGTTCAATTATGGAATAATCAGATCCCCTAAGATCATGGATTAACTGCTCCATTGTATCCCTAATCGGCGGAATCCAATTAGGCAGTGGAGAATCTCTCCATAACAGATTCTCACCAGCTTATAAATATAGGCCCACCTCCACTGTTACTAGGTAATTACAAATTTATCACCTCATCCCACTTTAAACTCCGGTTTACTGACTTGATCGTCCGAGGGCCTATCGCCGGGAATTCTCTCGGTGTTTCAGGATTTTGCAGGTGTTCGACGGCGATCAACCACCACCAGATCGACAACATTCAGCCACATATTAGCCTCTCATCAGGACTAGATCGGCGACTGAGATCTGCTTTCCCTCTTCAACAAAAGAACTCACTATATGTTGCTCTCATACCCAAAAATAGAGCATCATTGCTTAAAATTTAGATTTTTCCATCTTTTAAAATCTAAGATTTTAGCATTGGTTGCTTATTTTATTTTGTGATTTGAATTTTGGGTTTATGGATTCGGATCCAAATTCAATAAGAAAAGGACCTCTGTTGTTGGCCGGGTGAGTGCATGGGTTAGGCTCGAATGGGTCCGGACCGGACATCAAGTTGGAGTTCCAATGCACAAGGGTTGTGGGCTCGGGCCTGGAGGTAGGGGTTGTCGCTTCAAGCCCCGAGGGTGGCTTGGGTTGGGTTTAGAGGGATTAATATTTGAAATTGACTTAAGATGGGTTTGTGTGTTTTGGTTTGGATTTGGATTTAATTAAGATTTGGACTTGGAGTTAATTTTAAGTTGGGGATTTGTTAGATTAAATTAAGTTTTGGTTTGAATTAAATTAAGATTTAGTTTTAATTAAGTTAGAGTTGATTAAACTTTAGATTGGTGGTTTAGTTAAATTAGAAGAGTGGAATCCTAGTTAAACTAGGTTTGGAGTTTCAATTAAAGTGAAGTATATTTGTGCTAAGATGTAGACGATCTAATAAACTGGAAACTAGTTATTTAACATAGTTATTTAACATAGATTGCTTTCTATTAATGTTACTAGTTGACCAAGATAATGGTAAAAATACTGATTTATATTTAAGAAGATAGAATCTAATTAGATAAGAAATATTTGATTATTTAAACCTAGATTAAATGGTAGTCTAGTTCAGTCTAGTTTTCCATTCGGTTTGTAGTAGTGAGAAGGAGTGATCACATAATGAGTTATTACATGATATAATTACATTAATTGCATGACTATTATGATTGGGTTCGGAATTATGAATTAATACTTGCATTGGAGAAAGTGAGTATGCTTGGTTTTACTCTATTTGCTATTGTTTAATTGAAATTTTGATGCTTGCATGATATGATTTATTAGTGCGATGAGTTGAGCCTATTATTGATTATTATTCCTTTATTCATGGTTTTACTATTTGCTCGAGGATAAGCAAAATCTTAAGTTTGGGGGTATTTGATGTGTCTAACTTTTATATAAATATTTGTACTCATTTACCCATAAAAATTACTTGTATTCGTCTATCATTATAATAATTTATCTTATTTCCATAGATTTCAGTTAATTAGTTATTTTTTAAGGAATATGATTTTTTTGATGCAAAAGGTGAAGATTTTCAGTAAAAATTAACAAACAAAACAAGAAGAGCGATTTATTAATTTTTATTGATTTGTTGAAACTTGAATTATACAATTTGGCAATATGAAAAGAAAAATAGAAATTTTAATTATCAATAGAGGGTGAAAAAGAAATACAAAAGTTTAAGAGGGTTTAATTGAACTTAGGTCCGTAAATCGGACCGGACGGGATTAGACAACCATATGTTCAAGCTCGGACCGAAATTCTAATCGGACGGGCTTATGTCCGGCTTGGTCTAGGTCGGACAAAATTTTTATAGTCCGGACTCGGTTCGATAAAATATCGGACCACAATAATACTCGGACGGACTTATATCCGGCTTGAGCTCGGTAAAAAATCGGACCTAATAATTTGTTCGAGTTCGGTTCGTATAACAGTTCGGACGGTCTACGGTCGGACCATTTCTCAAGCCGGACTCGGACGGACGACGGACCGTCCTGTTTATTTTACACCCCTAATTGAACTAATATGATTATTAGTTAGTTTAATTATTTTAAACTAATTAATTTTATTTTTAAATTCCAAATTCTGTTTTTTTTGTGTGCAGCACATGCTTAAAGAAAGAGAAAGAAGAAAAAGAAAAAAAAAATAAAGAGCAAATCAGAAAGATTAATTAGTTAGTTAATTAATTAAAAGATTAATTTTAATCTTATATTTTAATTAATTAATTAATTAATTTAATCTTAATTTAATTAACCTAACCTACCTACCTACCTACCCTGTATATAATCAGAGAAGGTGGACTTCTGAGTTTTTTTGATGAAACGGATAGAGTCGAAAGACTCCAGCCAGGCGGTGGACTTCTGAGTTGGCAACTGGTATTGGAAGGAAAAAAAAGAAAAAAAAATTAAAAGCAGAAGGGGCGTGAAGGAAGAAAAGGTGGGCGGCGGAATCACCAGAAAACCAAGAAAAGAAAAGAAAATTCAAAAGAAAATGAGGGACGTGGGAGCTCTGTGGCGGCATAAACCTGAGACAGACAGAGGAGAGAGAAAATTGGGTTTTTGCACTTGTCAGCGGCTTGGTTTCTAAGACATGAGAGAGGAGGGAGAATGAACGTGGGCTTTGACTTGGAAGCACGCAGATCAAGGCAGTTCGGTATGAAAATTTTTTAACAAAACAAAGTTCTTTTTGTCCTTTACTCCTTTTCTAATTTTATTATACAGTCCAAGACAGTATTTGTTAATTGCAGATTCATTATGAACTAATTTTATTTTTCTAGGACTTTGATGTAACCTAGTTTTGATAACACAATTTTAATTCATTATTATTTTTCTATTTTCCATGGTTGTGTGTTAGATTTTTGTTCTTAATACTTATAATTGTTTAGCCAACTTTTGTACGACTTGTTAAATCATGGAGAGACCAAACTAGTAATTTGTGATTTCGAATAAATAAAATTAAACACTGTTACAAGAGCGAACCATTGTTAATGAGACCGGTAATAAATCCATATATCTTAATAAATTTTCAATTAGTAATTTGTGCATGAACTATGATAAATAATTAGTTAAGAATATTTTTGATATTGCTTGAGAGAGAATATTGAATAATTTGGGAATTTTGGTCTACAACTTGTAAAAATAATACTTTTATTCACATGGAATTATGAATTGTGTGGGATTCACTAGGTGAAGTTAAAAACCCTAGAATTAATTTTGCAATTAATAAACAACAAAATTTCAGATTCTGCTCCTTTGAATTAATTTAGTTAGTTCTTTAGATTAATTTAATTTAGTTTCTTTCTTTATTGAATTTCGATTTTCCAAATAGTACTTAATTTAGTAATTTCGGTACTCGATAAAATAATTAGTCCTTGTGGGTTCGACACTCTTTTCACTTAACTATACTACTTGTTGCGATTTTGTACACTTGCAAATAATTCACACCATAGTGCAATCTTTAACCTTTACATTCTTATTCCCCATTGATTCAAATTAGACTTACAATTTATAAAACTAGCATGAATGCCCTACCAATTATTATAAAGTTAGGAAAAATTCCCATACCCCCAATCCACTTGCAATTCTACATGCAATTCTAACATAAATTTCTCAAATTTACAAATTGCTATGCATACTCAATTTCACATATACAATTTAATCATGGTGTAGTAAAATCTAACTTGTACCAACTTTCATGAATTAACGTACATGAGCAACCACATATGATATTAACACAAAAGAAATCTTATGCAAATTTATTTTAAAAGCATGTTGTATATCTATTATATATGTGTTGTATCTTCATCTATTCATCTAGTCTATTTAATCTAGCATGCATCCATGCTCAGTTTAATTCACCAATCACATTCTAGATTACACAAAGTAATTATCTAACAGTTTCATGCATCAAAATAACTAAATTAGAAATTAAAGAGACACCCACCTCAAAATGAGAATTCTTAGTGGTAGAAATCAAAAGCCCCAAAAATCCTCCACTCCAAAAAAAATCCCTCACTCCCAAAATGCCAACAGCAAGGCCCAACTTGTTCTCATTTTTGTTTTGTTTCTTGTGTGTTCATGAACTAGGTTTGCCCGTGGACACATGCCTACGACACGTTTTCGTGAACAAACCAATAAAAAATAATTACTAATTTTAACCAGAAATGGGGAAAAGCCGATACCAAACCTTCACATTGCCGCTGACAACCAACCGTCTTCTCGATCTGTTGGCATCACCGCTGACAACCAACCGCCAACAGATTCGGGTAGAGAGACAGTGAGATGGAGTTGGGTGCTGAGGTGAGCTCGGGTGTGCACCGGTGGAGCTTCGGGAGGGCACAGGAGGAGGAATAGGGGTGCAGTGGAGGCATGGAGAACGGGTGTGGTTGTAGGTGGCGGGGCGTCGGGGTTGGCGTTGAGTGTGGTTTTTTTAAAATGCACAATAGTTGGGTGAAGTTTTTTTATATATAGGCTAGCCTATAGATATATATTCTCATGAATTAGCCTAATTTTGGAACAAAAAGTTTTTGAATAAGAAAATCTATATAATAAAACACAAAGAAAGCTATCAAGTGGCTCTCCTTCAATCTCCCCCAAAATCAATAGCCCAGATCTAACCTCACAAAACATATTTCTCCCCCCCAAAGTTTCCCTCCAAAACTCAAATTCAAATCCCCCATTCAAAACAACTTCTTTATTTATTTAATTATCTCTCTCTCTCTCTCTCTTTCTTCTATTCAAAAATTAAGAAAATAAAAATTTTAAAAATTTCAAAAAAGTTCAAAAAAATCAAAAAATTATAAAAATTATAAAAAATTATAAAAAATTTAAAAATTGTAAAATATTTAAAAATTGTAAAATTTTAAAAAGTTTACTTTTTTAAAAAAATTTTAGAAATTTTAGAAATTTTGAAAATTTTGAAAATTAAAAAAAATCAAAAGAAAAATAAAAAAATAAAAAAAATAAAAAAAAAATTAAAATTTTGGAAAATTGAAAAAATTTGAAAATTTAAAAATCTCAAAGCAAATCCAAATCTAAATCCAATGTCGAACCCCAATCAAGAGGCCGTCGCCGATATCTGATCCGCTGCTGATTCCGTATCGGTGACTCCCCTCCACCAAATCGAGTGCGAATATCAAGCAACTCCATATCGGCGACTCCTCTCCACCGAATCGAGAGCCTCTATATGCGATGTGATCTAATTTCATCTCGTTAACCGAATTCTCATTTTAATTTTTAATTTTTTGTGTGCAGGGGATTACTCAGTTTTTTGCTGACTTGAATTTTGTGCGTGCATGGAATTTAAGTTCAGAGATGTATGATTATTTTATTTTGTATTTAGACATACTCATAGTGGTTATGAGATTAGAGTAAGCTCTATAAAATTCTATGTAGTGTTTTATAGAGTAATGTCCTTGCATAAGTATTACAAGCATCTAAAAGTGATGTTGAAGTTAAAAAAAACTCTATGCAGTGTTTCTAACAATTAAACTATATGCATTCCAGGTAAGTTCAAGTTAATGATTAAGAAGGCGATGGTTAAGCTTAAAGGTAGATATACTGTTTTCTCATATAATATTTGTGCTACTTCAATTAATTTGCTGGACATCCAAAACTATTTTTTATAATCAAAATAGGTGCACCGTTCCGAAGACGTGCCATAGGCACGTGTCAACAGGCAAACCTAATAAATTAATAAGGATCTACAGTGAACATATTTGTCTCCGTACTCACTAACTCCAATAATTGAGGCATAATGTTCAAGTTGTTCTAAATCATTTACCGTTGTTTTCGCTAATGTACTGCCTTATTGTACGCATATTCAACAACACTCTTAATTATTTGCTGGTGAAGACAGTGAGAGAGAGAGAGAGAGAGAGAGAGAAAGTGAGTGAGTGAGATTTCGGGGGAGAGAGAGAGGGAGTGTGTTTTTTGAAATTGTGGGGTTTGAAATTTTGGGCGGGAAAATATGTTTTGTGAGAATCAATCTGGGCCATTGGTTTTAGGGGAGATTGAAGCATAGCCACTTGATAGCTTTCTTTGTAATTTATTATATAGATAGTTAAGGGTGGGGTGTTTATATAAGGTAAATAGTGGTTGTTTATGGTAACCACTCAAACTACCCACTAATCCACTCACCTCCACTTCTCCCACGCTCCATGAAATGGCCGTCCACTTCCCCTCTCTCTGTGTGCAAAGCACGTCTGCACGTATGCACGTGTTTTGTACAATTTCCAATTTACTCCTATTTCATTTCTTCATTTCATTTTAGACCTCATCTTTAATAAATAATTATATTAAAAATTCTTTAACATTAACTTCTAGTTTATTTTGTTTATATTAATCTTAACAAAATTTTAGTGCGCAACTTTCAATAAAAATTAATGTAATTAGCACGTGCATAGAAGAAAAAGCACGTGTATCAAAAATATTTAAAAGAACATGTTTCACATAAAACTAGTTCAAAATAATAAAAATAAAAATACATATATACACTTCATAAATTTTTATTTCAAAACGGATACAGCCAACACGTGCACTGCAAACACGTGCATCGCACGTATAAATAAATATTCAAATACGAAATAGATTTGAGCAACGGAGAAATATTTATAAATAATCAAAATACAACATACGAAAAATAAATTTCATTAATTTTATATATACAACAATGTAATCAACACGTACATAGAAAATACGTGCACCACATGTATAAAATATATTCGTGTCAGAATATATAAAAAATGATTTTCAATTTATGAAATGAATTCGAACGAGTCATAAAATAAATAATTGAACACGTAGAAAATTTTATAATATTACACGTAACGGTAGAATATACGTAATCGATACATGTATCGAAAGCACGTGTAGTACACGTAAAAACACAGATTAAAATTAATATTTGAGTTGGCTCAAAATAGGATAAAAACGAATTTTGAGAAAATGGAAAATGTATAAATAATTGAAATGCAAAAATAAGTAGGACTTTTATAATAAAAGACGTTGCGGATATTACTCGTAATAGTACCAAATACATGTGCATAACACCCGTGGGCAAAAATGTTATAACTCAATTTTGCGGGGTGTTACAGTGAACTCTATCTGCTTTGGACTCTTCCTATCTAGGAACTCATACAGCCACCTTGTAGGAATATCCCAAGGCTCGGGAGTGTAGACAATGAAGTACTTCGACTTCCAATCCTTTATAGAGTCTGGATGGTTGTGCACCACTTGATACTTATTGCGGGGAGAGAGGTACCACCGATACTGGTACCCCAAAGAAGCGCGTATCCCTAAACATGTTTGGAAGTACCTGTGCTTCAGGGGAACGATCTTCGACGAGCATAGCATAATGAAGCTCGTCAGCTGCTTCCATTAATTGGGCATGTATTGCATAGGGCTCATCCCCACTAATTTACAACCTCCTTAATGAACTGATGCAAAGGGAGGCGTAAGCCCAAACCAAATGCGTTAGGCAAAAACATATAGAACCACTCTGAAAGGTTATCAGTTGGCCGAACCCAAGAACTCGGAAGCAGCAGCACGTACTTTCAGGGGATACGGTATGCCTCCCGGAGGATCTCGAGGTCACCCCCCTCCCACCAAAGTGTTCTAGGTTTGGTCCGCCTCTATCTTCGGTTGTTTGGAGTCGATGGTTGTAGCGAAATAGACCACGTCCTTCAGATCTTACGTGTTCATCCAAACAGATTTGCAGAGCATCGATCGAAACATGCCATCCTCGGGTTCGTAATCCATCGACTCGTATTCCAGATCGGGGAAAGGATCCTCCTCTTCTTCCTTGCTACAAGACTGTCAAGCAATGAGGAAACCGCTTCTCGGGCCTTTTCCCTTCCACTTCTTCATCCCTCGCTCCCCCTCGACTCGCCTCCCTTTCTTTCTCTTCCACTGCCTCAATGCGCTCCTCCATCTCCTATTCTCCAGCTTCAGGATCTCCCCTCTCCTCTTCATCAATCCCTTCTATACCTTTAGGGTGATCATGCCCCGCTCCCTCTAAATCCGAGCGCGATTCATTCTCCACATCCTCATTCGAAGAGGGAATTTGAACGGGCCTCGACATTTTGGGCTCGGGCCCCGCCGAAGGGATGCGAGCGATCCCTGACCTCTCAAGTCTGTCCCTTGACGAGGGTGGATTAGAAGAACCCGAAGATGATCTACTTTTTGTAGATGACGAAGCTAAACAACTTGACTCACCAATACACATGGCAAATATTATCTGGCTTACGGCATGAAGAAAAGAAGAATCTCGTTCGAAGTGAGAGAAAGTAATCCAGAAAAATGAGGAGTGGGGAACTTATAGAAGGGGATGCGACTTCTCGAATGACCCCATTCGCATGTCATCTTCTCGATAACTACAAAAACATGAAACGATTGCTCAAAGATCACGCGAAGTCACGTGAGCATCGGGTTTAGCGTCACTCGCCCATCCTGTCGTACCCAGAATTCTAAACAAATTTTCCTCGCGCATCTCCCCTCAACATGTTGCTCTGTCTTAGAGCCCATCACAGATTTCTCTGCCTAAAGGCTCACAACTCGGGCCCAGTGCCTCGAAATGGCGCTCCGTCTCTGAGCTCATCATGGATTTCTCTGTAACAAGGCTCATGCCACGAGCCTAACTCCTCGACATGGCGTTCCAACCCTGAGCTCATCGCAGATTCCTTAGCGACAAGGCTCACACCTCAGGCATAGTGCCTCGAAATGGTGCTTCGGCTCTGAGCTCATCACGAATTTCTCTGCAATATGGCTTATGCCTCGGGCTTACCGCCTCAAAATGGTGCTTCGACTCCAAGCTCGTCGTAGATTTCTCTATAATATGGCTCACGCCACGGGCATAGCACCTCGAAATGGTGCTCTGACTCCGAGCATTTCGTGGGATTTCTCCGAAATATGGCTCACACCTCGGGCCTAGCACCCCGACATGGCACTCTGACTCCGAGACCATTGTAGATTTCTCCATAATGAGGCTCATGCCTCGGGCCTAGTGCTTCGACATGATGCTCCGACTCCGAGCTCACCGCCGATCCCTCTGCAACAAGGCTCACGCCTTGGGCCTAGCGCATCAAAAAAGGCGCTTCGACTCTGGAGCTTGTCGTAGATTTCTCCACAATATGGATCACGCCTCGGGCCTAGCGCCTTGGAATGGCGCTCCGACTCCGAGTTTATCGTGGGATTTCTCCATAATATGGCTTACGCCTTGGGCCTAGCACCTCGACATGGCTCTCTGACTCCGAGCCCATCATGGGTTTCTCCGTAACGAGGCTCATGCCTCGGGCCTAGTGCGTCGACATGGAGCTCTAACTCTAAGTTCACCACAGAACCCTCTGCAACAAGGCTCACACCTCGAGCCTAGTGCCTCGAAATGGTGCTTCGACTCCTAGCTCATCACTAATTTCTCCACAATATGGCTCACGCCTCGAGCCCAGCTCCTTGACATTGCGCTACAACTCCGAGCCCACCACGGATTCCTCCCAACAAGCTCATGCCTCAATACTAGTGCCTCGAAATGGTGCTCCGAATCTGAGCACATCACAGATTTCTCTGCAATATGGCTTATGCCTTGGGCCTACTGCCTCGGAATGACGCTCCGATTCCGAACTTGTCGCGGATTTCTCTATAATATGGCTCATGCCTCTGGCCTAGCACCTTAAAATGGTGCTCCGACTCCGAGATTATCGAGGGATTTCTCTGGAATATGGCTTACACATCAGGCCTAGCGCCTCGAGATGGAACTTTAACTCCGAGCCCATCGCAGATTTCTCCTTAATGAGGCTCATGCCTGGGCCTAGCACCTCGACATGGTGCTCCGACTCTGAGTTCACCATGGATCCCTCCGCAGCAAGGCTCACGCCTTGGGCCTAGCGCATCGAAACGGCACTTCGACTCCAAGCTCGTCGCAGATTTCTCTGCAATATGGATCATGCCACGAGCCTAGCACCTCTGAATGATACTTCGACATTGAGTTCATCGTAGGATTTCTCCGCAATATGACTTACACCTCAGGCCTAGCGCCTCGATATTGTTGGATGCTGTAGGCAAGGCAAGAAACACTAAAGGGGGGTGAATAGTGTTTTATAAAATATAAAATGCGGAATTAAAATTTTCTTCTGATAAGTCGACTTGAAAGATAAACCAGTCGACTGAAGCGACAGTTAAGAAGAGTATTTTTAAAGTGAGTCTGAGGAGTCGACTTATAGATGAGCCAGTCGACTTATTACACAAGTTTTCAGAGAGAGTAGTACGAGTCTGACCAGTCGACTTACAAAAGTACACAGTTGACTGTCCAGACAAGTTTCACAGAAAAACTATAAAGTAAGAAAATAAAATGCAAGTTCAAAGAGATACAACCACAGAGTACACACGATGTATCCTAGTTCGGTCCTCCCGACCTACATCCAGTCCCCAAGCAACCCACTTGAGATTTTCCACTATTCTTGAAATAATTACAAGAACACCCTACGGCGTTAGACAACAACCTTGTCCAACCTGTAGTCCTTTCTCACAACTAGAGAAAGCAACCCACTCTTCCACCAATAGTGACAAACCTGACTCTACACCCTAGAGCCCTACTCTCCAACCGAGAGGAAACCAATCTCACAACCCGAGAGTGAAGAACAACAACAAAAGAGTTACAATCAACCTATAACCTTGTTTTGTGATTGTGATTTTTGTATAGTGGCTAATAGGTCACTTCTGAGATAGTCCAAAACGAAATCAATTTTATATTGGACTGAATTTCAGAGAACCAAAGACTTAGAGAATTTAAAAGCTTTTGAAACTCTTATATCTCTTTTTGAAAACTAAAGACTTGAAAGCTTATAAAGTTGTTAACCTTTTCACAGTGAATTCTATTCTCTATTTATAGAGTTAGAAACACTGGACGTTGGGAAACAGTTGTACCAACTGTCAACCAATGGAATTAAAGATTTGATTTTGAAAAATGAGTTTTAAAAACAGAAAACTTTCAAAACAACTTGAACAGTCGACTGGGTTGCCATAATGAGTCGACTGGTCAGAGTTTGTAAAAGTTCAGACAGTTTCGTACTGGTACAGTCGACTGGTTCCATAGGAGAGTCGACTGGTACTTAACAGCTAATCTAATTCAAACTGTTTTGATCTTTAATCTTTTGAAAAACACTCATTTACAAAAAAAGTATGAGTGTGTGTGTGTGACAAGGCTGTTACATCAATCTAAGACTCAAAAAAAAAGGAAAACTACAATTGTTTTACAAGACATGTAATATAACACATTGGAGCATAGGTCTTGTCTTGAGTCTTGACTTGAGTCTTGAGTTGGAGCTTTAGCCCTTGTCTTTGACAATGAAGCTTGCTGAATCAATCTTAAGAGCTCTGATCAATTTGCTGTGAGAGCTTTGATTGAACATTTTGTCAACCTGCAATGTATAAGATGTAGCATAACAAATCTGCATTGTGTTGTAATCATCAAAATCAAGAATCAACAGATATAGCTCTCCAACTCCAAACCCATTGCAGATTTCTCTGTAATGAGGCTCATGCCTGGGGCCTAGTGCCTCGACATGGAACTCTAACTCTGAGATCACCATGGAACCCTCTGCAACAAGGCTCACACCTCGGGCCTAGCGCCTCAAAATGGCACTTTGACTCCGAGCTCATCGCTGATTTCTTCGCAATATGGCTCACGCCTCGGACCTAGTTCCTCGACATGGTACTCTGACCCGGAGCCCATTATGGATTTCTCCGTAACGAGGCTTACGCCTCGTGCCTATCCCCTCGACATGGTGTTCCTTCGCCGAGCTCATCGTGGGATTTCTGCACAATACGGCTCACACCTCGACCTGGCCCCTCGACAAGGTATTCCGACACCGAGGCACATGCAGAATCCTCCATTGCTTTCACCCCCTTAGGCCTAGCCCCTAGGTAAGGCATTATGAAGCCGGGGCTCACGCAAGATGCTTCTCTCCTCAGGGCTCGGACCTCAGCCCTCGACATCAATGATTCCTGACCCTCGGGAAGGGGCCTAACACCGTCACGGCAAACAGGTCTTTACACCAACACATTTTTCCTACGAGTTACCTACTCCTCAAAGGAAACCATGAGTTCGCCTCCGAGAGTGGACAGCTTGTGATACGGGCAAAAATCGCAATTAATCCCATTGCTTGTTCTTGGCACGGATCCCGAGGTAGACAACGATAGGATAACAATTTCATGAGCAGCCACAGGCTCCAAAGATATCCCATGGACCTTCCACATGCCCACTAACTCAACTCAGCCCGTCCAGGGTGAGTTTACCAACCATTAATGGTCAGTAATCAGATCCCCTAGGATCAAGGGATTAACTGCTCCATCATATCCCTAATCAACGAAATCTAATTAGGCAGATGAGAATCTTTCCCTAACAGATTTCCACTGCCCTATAAATACAGGACCACCTCACCAGGTAATCAACTTTTACCAATAAACCTCATTTTAAACCCCCTGGTTGCTGATTTGATCGTCGGAGGGCTTGTCGCTGGGAATACTCTTGGTGTTTCAGGCTTTTTTCCACGCGTTCGGTGGCCAGCAAACCACTAGATCCACATATTCCAACCACATATCAGCCTCTCATCAGGGTCAGATCTACGACTAAGATCTGCTTTTCCTCTCCAACAAAAGAACTCATCATTTGTTACTCCCACACCAGAAAACAGCAGCATCGTGCATAATAAAGGAAATCTAATATATAAGAAACTAAAATTTACCATAAAACCTAACTATTATATAAGCAAGAATGAAGGAAACAAAGACAAAAGCCTAGTAATGTGTTACAGATTATTAGGAATAGAAATGATATCAAATAGTAAAGTAATTAGTATACAAATAAGAAAAAATATATGCATTCACTAGCAAACATGTAATAAAAAACAAAAAAAAATGTGAAAACTTTAAAATAGAACCATTATTTCAGAAACCTATAAGATATAAACCTGTAAGAGAAAATCCACAATTAACAATACCAGAATATATTGAATTTGATTTTGAGCAAGGAAAACAAATAGAATATGAAGAAACACAAAAAATAACTTGGAAGAAGATCATTATCAACTAGACATCAAGAAAAGGGAAAGCAATTAATACTAGTAATAAATACAATATATGACCAAATAAATAACTAATTTCACATAGAAGTAGAATATTATGATAATAATCAATGAAGTAAACAAATAACATTAATAGATACAGGAGTTGCTACTCACATATAAAACAAAAAGGAATAAAAACTAATGGAATAGATGTATTACCAAAACCATATTACTATGTAGATTATTATAATAATAAACATCCCATTACAAACAAAGTAACTTTACCGGTATGAATAAATAAAATGAATGAAATATTACTACATTTACATATAGATCACGAAGATAATATAAGTCATGAAATGTTATTAGGACCTAACTTCCTAAGATCTGTAAAGCCATATAATTTAGAAGAAAATAAAATAACTATAACTATAAATAATGAAAGTACAATAATAAACCGAGTTTTCAAATGAATCTATTACGAGAAACAAAAAATACATTATATATATTAACAGAATTTATATATGAAGGATTCAAATACACAACAGAAGAGCTATCACAGGTTTAACAAGAAAAATATTATTTTAGAAAAATACCAACAGGATGTTACTATCCAAATAGGAAATAATATTCTAAAAATACCTATAATATATCTATTTGAAGATATGAACAATGATGTACTATTAGGTAATGACTTTCTACAGAAATACTATCCTCTTCTGTAATCTTTACAACACCCTGTAATCACCAAGCTATCGCCATACATATAACACAACCATATAGTAGAACAGATCTACCACATATCAAAATTTCCACAAACCAATGTGGTGAACATAAAGAATATCAATTTTTGCCAAATAAAACACCAATACAACAAGTTACACAAACACATATACAAAATGGTTTAGCAATTACACAAGAAAACATACAAAAAGGAAGTAGAATAACTTTGGGGAGAAGACCCCTTAGTTAAATGGAAATTAAACAAACCTATAGCTAATATTGAGCTAATTGATAAAAACAAAATAATAGAAGTAAAATCCATAAGACATACTCCAACCGATCTAGAAGAATTTAAAATGCATATAACAAATTACATGAAAATAAATATATAAAAAAATCACAAAGCCCATCATCACTAGTATTTATAGTAAGAAAACATTCAAAAGAAAAAAGGAGGAAGTCAAGGATGGTAGTAAATTATAAAGAACTCAATAAACATACTAAAAGAATTAGTTATCCTTTACCAGATATGTAAATATTATTAAACACAGTAAGAACAAAGAAGATGTGCTCAAATTTTGATTGTAAATTAGGCTTTTATCATGTCAAACTAACAGACCAATCAAGACCGTTTACTGCATGTAGTACACCACACAGATTTTATGAATGTAACATATTACCATTTGGATATAAGAATAGTCCAAGAATATTTCGAGAATATACAGACAAAATATTTGAAAAATACAATGATTTCATAATAGTATATGTAGATATATACTCATAGGATCAGAAGATATAGAACAACATAAAGAATATTTATTAAAAATTATAGAAATAATAAAACAATGAGGAATAATATTTTCAAAAATTAAAATAGAATTATTCAAAATAAAAATAGAATTTTTAAGAACTAATTTATCGAATGAAGGCTTAGAATTAGAACCCCATATAGCACAAAAATAAAGAATTTTCCAAATAAATTAAATGAGAAAAAATAAATACAGGGCATTTTAGGATTATTAAACAAACTATAGGTTACATTCCTAACTTATCAGAAAAAACTAACTGGTTAAAAAAGCGAAAGAAAAACAAGAAATGGAAATGGAATGAAAAAGATGAACAAAAGCTAAAAAAATTAAAAGAGCAATCCAGTCAATTAATGAAATTACATTTACTAACAAAGGAAAGCAGATGGATAATTGAAACAGTTGCTAGTGAAAGAAATTGGGGATTAGTAATAAAATTTAGTGAGAATGACAACAAAGAAGAAAAAATTGCTAGATAAACAAGTTGAACATTTACATAGACACATCAAAACTATCATATAAATGAAAATGAATTATGAGCTATATTAAAAGCAATAAAGAAATTTGAGTTATTAATCATACACACCAAATTCATTGTAAGAACAGACAATACACATGCAAAAACATGGATACATAAAAACATAGACCAACATTAGTAAATAAGAGGTTAATAAGGTGGCAAGTAGAATGATCCCAGTATGATTTTGAAATAGAAAGTATAAAAGGACAAAACAATATTCTTGTAGACATTTTATTAAGAAACTAACCTTTACCTTACATGATGGAAAATAAATTGGTAAAGCTTGAAGAGATATAGTACATATGAAGGAAAGTATTAGCATTTAATAAGTTGCAATTACAAATTTGCGTGCTACTGAGCATGTTCTATCAGCATATAAATGCAGAAGGTATTGTAGAACATACAAGCGAAAAATGAGTGAGGTAAGTGAACCTATTAATTCACCAAAAGAAATAATGAGTGATTCCAAAAATAATGATACACCTGAGAGTGAGTCCAAGACCAAACAACCACCCACTTACAAAGAGAGTGTAGTACCCCGTATTTTTAAATACTATTTTTAAAGGTTTATAAATGAATTAAAATGAATTTTTGAAGATTTAATAAATATTTTTCTGGAAATCTATCTTTTTACACGTGCAAAACACGTGCAAATATCTTCTTGAGATGTTCAAAAGCCAAAATTTCTTCATGGAAAATCATCATTTATTATTTAGAATTTATTTATAATTTTCTAGATTTTTCTGATATTAATTGGATCTATTTGCAAATATTACGAAAAAAAGAAGGATCTTTTTGCAAAATGTCATTTTGAGGGGTGAAAGTGCAAAACTATTT
Organism: Hemerocallis citrina; assembly: GCA_017893485.1. Lineage (NCBI taxonomy): Eukaryota > Viridiplantae > Streptophyta > Magnoliopsida > Asparagales > Asphodelaceae > Hemerocallis > Hemerocallis citrina. Next base: position 22,045,365 of record CM030363.1, read on the forward strand.
TTTGGACTTTTCAAACAGTGCCGACTGGAAATAAGGAGTTTATTTTGCTTTTAAATCTCAATTTAGTTGATTTTATCAAGTTTCCAAGTATAGGGATCTATTTATGTAAAGTTATATTTTCAAGGGGTTATTTTGCAAATATGTTTAAAAACCCTAATTCTCCTATCTCGGGTATTTAAAAGAGGTGGAGTGCAGCCGTCTTTCGCTGCACAACACAAAGGTTTTATTATTCTTGGAGATCGATGGAGAGGATCTTGGATTTCGCTAAAGAAAGGCTTCTTATCAGATTTCTTCATTCGAGGTGAGTGATTTGTTGTGTTTTATTTTCTTTGTGCATGTTGTATGTGAGTGACTTATTTGTCTTCTTTTATTTTGTGAATATTGTATGCGAATGATATGACTGGTTTAATGGATCTTGGATGTTGAATTTTATCTGCTAGAAAGCATGTTTAGGGTTTGAGTATGAATACGTATAGGATGGATTGGATGGATGAAAAATTGGATCTTGTGAACCCTAGTTATTTGTAAATAAAATTGTATGTGGGTAATTCGGGATTGATGAGCGTCATATTAGAAATCATGGGTAGACTATTTCTTTTGGATTAATGTTGGATTGACTGAATATGGTAGATTTTATGCATGAATCTAATAAAGATGAGATTTTTATCACTTTTGAGTATTGGTTGAATGAAACTTGATATGGTGATGTTATCAATTGATTATGGTTGTGAGTTTTAGTAGTAATTCAGTTTTGAGAAATTTGGAGAAAGAATTTATGAATCAAGAGATCATGTCTTGAAAATCGAAATTGAGAATTTAGTGAGTTTGTAGAAATGAATCCAAATTGGAGATCTTCTTTGAGATTCGGTATTTATATGGTTTGGATCTGAATACGAAACTATTTCGGCGATCAATGAAATTTTAAGAAAAACTCTATATTTGACTATATGTTCAATTCATGTTTTAATCGAAAGAAATCAACAAAATCTCTATTTTATAAATTCAAGTAGTTTTGATTTAGTTTTACGGACTATTATATGTCCTACAAGTTGTATTTGGTTATATAAGAAATAAGCTTTTTGTAGAAATCATTTTCATAAAGTAAAACTACGTATCGGTTGAAATGTGCACAACCGAAGTATGCAGTCTGTAGGTCGACAGTCGACTGGCATGACTTCTCAGTCAACCGACACGACCCAGCTACAATGTTCTCTAGTTTTCTTGAAATCTCGTTCTGGACAGTCGACTGATGACTTTTACAGTCGACTGGTACCACTTAGAATTATTTTCTCGAAGTTATTGTAATTTTTTCTCTCTGGACAGTCGACCTATATCCTTTACAGTCGACTGTTATACTTAGGATCATTTTCTTAAAAATTATTGAATTTTCTCTCTGGACAGTCGGCCGATGGTTTTAATAGTCGACTTATAACACTTAGATTATTTTTCTTAAAACCATGAAATTCTCTTTCTGGACAATCGACTTATGCTTGTTATTAGTCGACTGATACTGATGTATCTTTATATTTTTGAATGTTCTTTCAACTGAATTATTCTCTAAATGTTTTAATCTATAACTTACTATTCTATACTTTATCTCTACTGAACATATGTTTTCAAGTGGTTTAACTGAACAATTTATGTTGGAGGATTGGTTTGGATATTTGAGTGTGAGACTCTAGAGGGTGTGTGTGACCCTAGTATACCGGCAGTTGAGATATTTATGTTTGGGCCTGTTGAGGCATTTTAGTTGATCAGTTGTTGAGTTAATTCCGGTAGGGTACACCAACTCTAGGAGATTCGTAAAGTAATAAAACAACCTAAATGATAAGGACAGGCACTAGTGGTGATGTGATGAACGAGAACATGGGTTATGGACCTCAGTATGGCTTGCGGTGTGAGATAATCCCCGAAATTATCCAGGTGTGAGTGAAATAGCCTCCGGAATTACCTGTGGTGTGGGATTGATCTCCGAAATTATTGGGGTCGAGGCGACGCACATGTGGTATTCGTGTGATGAGGTGCCATTGCTTGCGGTGTGGGGTATTCTCGAAGATTCCCAAGTGGGAGTGAAATAGTCTCCGAAATTATCTGTGGATAGAGATTGACCTCCGAAATTATCGGGGTATGGGCTAATACTCACAGTTTATCTTTATCTCGTAGTAGTCATCGTGATAGGATTAGTTGCATAGCGGGGATTAAACCCTATAACGTGGAGATGTTAAGGGCTTGCAACGGACCTATGTAGAGTGGGATGCATAGACTCCGACAAGTACGCATTAGAGAGTCAGCATATAGACTTGCGTTTTCTTGACTTGGTTTCATGCATGTGTTCCTGTTTTCTACACTTGACACTTAGTCTAGTTTCACTTGATGTTTTCATGTTTTCTCGCTACGTCACATTTTATGTATTCTTGTTTATTACATGTTGTTTATGAATCTATGCTTAACTTATGTTGTTTGTTTTATGTCACTCACACTTTATGGCTGACCCCTTTAGTTTTGGGGGTTAGGATTATCTCTAGCCTCATATTTTACAGGTGATTTCTTATAGCTCGGATTTGGATGCTTGAGTTCAAGTGATGTAATGACTTATGTAATTGTAAAAGAAAGTATTGTAAAGAAAAGAGAATTGTGATTTAAGGTGTATTGTATTCCGCTGTGCTATGTAAATGATTATTGTAACGAAAGTTGAAAAATTTTATTGGTGTTAAGTTGTGTTTAATATTACATTGAAGTTGATGCTGGGAATTGTGCCACGTATTTTCTAAGATATCATATTAGAAATTCGGGGCGCTACAAAGAGTTTACTCTCTGAAAAAACTCCTACCAAAGTATTGAAGAAAATACCCATAAGATATCAAAAGACTATGTGAAACAACACAGATTAATCAGTATATAAGAACTATATCTCAACAGCATATGAACAAGGCCATTATCGCAACATGAGCAAATCCAAAGGCAACAAGGGCACTATTCGAACGAGGACTTATTCACTACATATATCTGTCCAGAGAATGTGAAGAACTTAGTCTACTACCTAAAGAAATATTCAAAGGCAGTAAGAAATTATTTTGGGTTAACAAAAGCCTCTAAAATCTATGTGAGAATATATTCAGCAATTCCAGAATTTTTAGGAGACGATGAAGAAATAAATGCAGAGCATGTTATCCAAAATGGAATGACCAATCAAATCACATATGGAGCAGCTAACATTTAGGAATTCAATTATGAAGAATTTGATTGAATAATCCCAGAACGAAGAGCCATGGGATTCATAAATATATATTGTGTAAACTAAAAGATATAAAAATAGAAGCAGTAACATATGGATTTACGAAAGTCCTACTCTCGAAAAAATATTATTATATAGAATAGCAAAAATAAAGCAACCACAATAGAAGACACAAGCATTTGACAGCTGGTATAACATTCTAGAAAAGGGACAAATGACTATGACAGAGGAAACAATAAGACACAACTGTAGATTGATGAGAACAGAGCACTTACATAAATGCAGACAATGTGGAAATTAAGAAGACAAAGACAAACTATTTCTTATGGAAGCACTGACGTATTTATATCAATTATTGAAATTTGATATAAGTCATGAAGTAATTATAGCAATTATTGAAGATTGATGTAAACGGTGATGTAATGGTATCAATTATTGTAAGCCAGCCCTTCAACTATAAATGGGAGGGCCTGATAAGAAAGCAAGGGAGGAGAAAAAATAGAGAGATCAAGAAAGATAAGAGAGCTCTAGTAAGAGTTTGTAAATAGTAGTCTGTAATTTGGAGTTTGAAGTAATAAAATCTTCTCGTTCTTTCTTGCATCAGGTATGACTAACTAAACTCCTCTCGGAGAGAGCTGTACAAAGTTCTACCAAAAAAATCTTGCGAAAGGAAAATTTACAACTGATAAAGTTGAGTCGTACACCTATGGCAGAAAATGTAACTAGGTTGTGGTTGTTTGTAATGAATTGCTACTAGTTGTTCCTGTTGGATGTATATGTATATTCTCAATATAATAGGATAGTATTGTGTATATTATTCTATGGGGCAACACGGGTTTACACGTGTTATGTATTAATTATTGGAACGGGTTGAGTGGGCTAAAAGCCCAGTACTCTAAATCCAGTCTAATCTCTATATAAGCTGGTCTAGGGATAATGCCCTGTGATATTCCAATACTGATAAGTAGGGTATAATATCTTAAATGGCTATGAGATAAAACCCTAACCCTAATTACTCATCTTAATCTCTCTAACAATCTTAAGATATTACAAAATTGAGATTAAGAGAGTTTGAGTTCTGTTCGTCGGAATCTCAGCCCCGTCGTCATCGCCGACACCCGACGCCACCACTGCTGTCTCCGACCAGAGAAGCCGCTTTTCGTCGACCTCGTCAGCTTTGCCATTGTCGTCGCAGACCGAAGGGTCACCAATAGCCGGCAAGGACTTTGCTTGTGGCTGCGTTCTCGAAGTTGAGCGCCGCCAGATCTTAGATCGGGTCATCGTCGTAGATCCTGTTCGCCGTCGCCCATCGCCAGCGAAGCTCTTCCCCCTTTTGGCCGCGTTCTACGACTCGAGCGCTAGATCCAAATCGCTCTTCCTTACCGCCAGCGAAACCCCCTTCTTTCTCGATCAGCTGTTGTCCGGTGTTTGGGACTGTGATCGGAATCAGGTTGGGAGGTTCTCTTCATGATATGTTGCTGTTGGTATTTGGGAGATCGAGATCAGATCTGGTTCTCTTGATCCATTGGTAGCTCGCTGTGTGTAGAGCTCTCTCCTTGATCGGTTGCTGTTGCTGTTTGGGGGCATTGATCGGATTAGCTCGGGTTCTCTTCTTCCTCTTGACTCACGGCTGTGTGCTCTTCAGATTTGGTTCATTCTAAACTCAAGCCATTTTCTCTTTACCAAATTACTTAAGTAGTAATTATTCAGAAAGAATCTTCCATTGTTTGGAATTTATTGTTTATTCTTTTGCAATGAAAAACATAACCATTCGTATGAGGTTCCTAAATGAGAAGAATTCAGAAGTGCTGAATTTAACGGTTGGAAAGTGAAAAGCTCAATAAGAGATGTGGATGTAATTGCTGGAGATAGTGTGAGCAATGGGGATGATGTTTGGACTGGATCCAAATATGTTTGGATTGGATCAGATCTAAAATTAAAGATAAGTTCTTTACCTGCATATATATTAATTGTTGTTGCTATGTGCTAAAGTACGAAAACCGTGTTAAACATTGTTTAATTAAACACAAGTTTGAATAATTGTTAGCTTTGCGCTAAGGATCAAGTATCCATTTTGATAAGTTAAATTATAGATTTTGACTGTAATTTTGTATCTCCAATTAAATTGTTGCTAGAATTAAATAGTGCTAATAATTTTTTTAATTGGCTAATCTATAACAATTTGATGAATGTAGGAACTTTAATGTTACCTGCAAATTTTGTATGTTGGAGACGATGGATATGCATCACGGTTGAATAAGTCTGCACCAGGCAGGCTTTTCCATCGAATTTGGAAACCATTTCTAACTTGAAATGTCGGTATGATCTTCTCAATCTTGCTTAGTATTTTCATGTGGTGAATGTGTGAACGCTTTGTGCGTTTGATTACATGATTGAGAGTTTTAGATCATAGTTATTCTCGCTCTGAAAACTAGCATGTTTAGGGTTGTTAAGTGCTTTATCATACTATGTGTATAGATGTTTTGACAAATCCATTGTTTGCAGTTTTGTGTGAGATTATATATTTGCCTCTCAAATAAAATTTTGATGTATAAGATGTATAACAAATGTCTATAACTTAGGAGAGAGCATCTCTTAATGTAGGATATAACTCCATTAGTTACGTCTTGTTCTTTTTCGTTCATTGTACTATGTGTGTAAAGTTGAATTATAACATGTTAGTCATTATCTCGTTTAGCGTGTCGAAGATGATGAAGAACGAATAAAGAAAATTTTGCTTACTGTGTTTGAGCAAGTGGACATTGTTAGAACCATTAGAAAAAGCAAACAATTTTGTAAAATATGATAGAGTAATTTTGTATTAACTCTTATGCATATATTGTCAACCGCATGTATAAATTGAGTTTAACAAATGAGACAATTAATAATAACAGTTCTAATTGTGTATTGTTCCCGAACATTGCAAATTGGCTAGTATTTGAGAACCATATATTAAATTGTCTATTCTTGTTAAAACTCATAACTCTGCTAAATGACACTTCATTAAATATGACAAATATAAAAGTTGTGCTCAGATTATGATCACTAGAAAATTATTTAGTATGGTATCTAGGAGCACACAACTACTTGAGTCGATACATTCTGATATTTGTGATCTCAGTAGCTTTGTGACTAGATGAGACGATTATGGGTCAGAAGTATTTAATCGCTTTTGTAGATGATTAATATAAGTCTGTCATATATATGAAGAATGAAGCACTTATTATTCTTAATGAATTAAAAATTATAGTTGAATGCTAAAAATCAAGGGTTCAGATTTGATAGAGGTGGTGAATATGTTTAACAACTTTAGAGATGTTTGCATTGGGCATAATCTCTACTACACTCTACTTACAACAATCCAACAGTATTGATAAAAGTTAGAATCAAACTCTTAGTGAAATGTTGAATTCTATATTATTGACTGTTGTTTGATATTGTATTGTTAATCATATCTCTAAATGTGTTACTACACTCTAAATTGAATACACCTTGTAGATCAAGGCATGAAAACACAAATAATTTTGTTAAAGTGAAATTTTGTGTTGTGATACTTATGTTAGAATACATAACCCTAGAAGGCCTAAAGTAGGATCTACAACAAATATTTGTGTGTGTTTAGAAAGTGCAGAACGTAGTTCTATGGACAGATGTTGGATCTATCTAATTTGTGTTAGAAGAGTCTAGACTTGCAAAGTTCTTTGAAGATGTGTTCATCAAAGATAAATATATGAAATAATCTAGTCCTACAGACACGTTCAATGATTCACAGTTGGAATCAAGAACCAGCCTTACTGACACTTAAAACCTGAATGACAAATGAACTAAGAAGAGTCTTTAGTGGACAATGAGATGATTTTGTGTCATACAATAATACTTCAATTTAGTTGATCTGCCAAAGAGGCTAAAACTATAGTAAGTAAGTGGGGTTTTGTAGAAGAAACTTATTTTTGATTGTTCAGTAGCAATTTTAATGCTTTTTAGTAGCAAACAAATTGACTGAGAAAATGAGGTAGATTTATTTGATGTCTACTCACATGTTTGTCATATTGCTACAATAAGTATTCTTCTTACCCTTACATCTATTGAAAATTTTGTCATTCATAAAAGATATTTAAAAGTTTTGTACTTGATATTTTGTACTGAACAGTTTTGTACTGGAAAGTTTTGGACTAATATATTTAATGAACAAGATTTACAATTTAGTAAAATCATTGTAAGTTTTGAAACATGTAATATAGCTATCGTATAAATAATTTGACAAATTTCTCAAAGAGCCTAGTATATGAATCAAGTAATTCAGATCAGTGCCTTTAACTTTGTGGTGTGTCAAATATAATGGCTATTATTTACTTGGTTTTATTGACATACTTGTTGATTGGAAGTGACATCTCTATTATAAATGGAGTTAAAATTGTGTTATCCAAATAAATTTAGCACCTAAGTGGTGTGTACACCATATTATGTATAAGGGTGAGTTTTGGTTGGCAAGGGATAACCCTTAGTCAAACTCGATAAATCAATAATGTGTTTCAAAAGTGGGGATATAGTGATTGAAAGTGTGTTTTGAAACACCTTATGATTATGATAAAAGGTTGACACCTAATGGTGCAACTATGAGACATGTAGATCATTCTAAAAGAATTGAAAGTCTCATGTATACAAAGATCTGCACTAGAATAGACATAGACTTTGAGGTAGGTATGATCTGCAGATTCACTAATAATCCAATACACATTTGAGTGCCCTTAAGAGGCTAATGAGATACCTGAGTGGTACTTAAGAGTTTGCTTTGTGCTACTCAAAGTTTAGTGAAAGTCGACAACTAGTGGATATGTGTTCACACTAGGAGGAGCAGAAAATTATGGAGATTAATAGGCAAACAAGCATTGCGTTCTCATCCAAGAAATCAGACCTCGATGTGTTATCCTCTGCAGGAGAAGAGGCTGAGTGGATTGAATGACTTATTGCTAATCATCCATTTGAGAAGTTTAATGTAAATTCTCTAATTCTGTTATGCGATTATCAAGCTATAATGCACTGTAGCTCATAACTCACTCTATAATAGTAAGAGGAGTATATTAAGGCTGAAAGAAGCCTAGTTGAACTTTCTCATAGATAAAGTGCAATTGTGACAAATATGGTCAATGCTCTTGCTAAGAGACTTGAAAGTGATCTAATTATCAAAACTGTGGGGGAAATGGAGTTAAAAGATGTTGAGTCAAAAGCTTTAACATCTAAGTTGTTTTGAAATTTAGAATCCAATTGGAGCCATAGAGAAGTTCAAACTGAAGTATCAATTTTAGGCAGTTGACATGCTTTAGATAATTTGAAAAGGTCTATGTAAATTCTGTTAATATATAATTTCATTCCAATTTTGATGATGCTATATATTTTCATAATTTACTTAGAATCATCTCATTATTCCAAAAGAAAGCATGAAAACTTGTCGATGTGTTTCCGATGTTTAGAATGGTTGTTATATCATTCCAATTTTGATGATATAACTCTTTTATGGATTCATGTTTCATTCCAATTTTGATGATTCAGAATTAACCATAATTGATTTGACTATTCTATCATTCCAATATGAAACATAGTATAGTTCTTGTGCAGAAACTATAATAGTTCTTGTTCTTTATTTTGTTAAAGAAACTTGATTGTGATGCTTGCGTCACATCTTGCTAAGCTATCGTTGAATTGTACTAAGTTCTTTAGTGGAACTAGATACTTTATGAAATTCACTAGAATTCTTAGAGACATGTCTCTTGATATTCTTGTTTTCAATAAGCTAGCAAAGATGGAGGAGTTGAATCTGTCAACATAGATTTCAGAATAATGATTTGCTCAAAATGGAGGAGTAAACATAAAGCAGTTTGCAAGGATATAGTTTTGGTTTATTTCTCTGAGGAATAACTTTGTCACTTGCTTGATAAAACTTCTGTTGAGTTTAAGACTCTTGTGTTCATGAGCTTAAGACTCATATTTTATTCTTGAAGTTTATTTGTTTTGGTTGATTTTGAAACTATGACGGGTTCCTCTAGTTGGTTTAGTCATTATGAACTATTTTGTTTTGATATGGTCTTTGAACTATTTGATTATTTTGGTTTAGTCTCATTTGAACTATTCGAGTTATAATTGATTTAGCCTATGATCCATGTTCTTTATGATTCAATAATGTTTGAATTTTTGTGATCCAATATTATAACATTACTTAGCCTAATATATTGAGAATATAGGAGGAGATTGTTGGATGTATATGTATATTCTCAATATAATAGGATAATATTGTGTATATTGTTCTATGGGGCAACACGGGTTTACACGTGTTATGTATTAATTATTGGAACGGGTTGAGTGGGCTAAAAGCCCAGTACCCTAAACCCAGTCTAATCTCTATATAAGCTGGTCTAGAGGTAGTGCCCTGTGATATTCCAATACTGATAAGCAGGGTATAATTTCTTAAACGGCTATGAGATAAAACCCTAACCCTAATTACTCATCTTAATCTCTCTAACAGTTCCAAACGTGTCTCATAGTGAAGTTCTCTTCAAGAACATAGTAGTTCTGAGATGGGAGGAATATAAAAGGAGCACAGAAATCGGAGTGCGTACCAAGAATATTTTATCCTCTGTTAGTAACCAGTATAGAACAACTCAAAGTGGCTCAACTAGGTCGGAAGCATGTTGGACCCTTTATCTTGATTGTTTATGTATCTTTGGAAAACTCTCCCTTCTCTTCACGTTGCACACCTTCACACACTTCTTTTTAATACTGCACATCTTCAAACATGTTCTTTTGTTATTTTTAGAATCCAATCCTTCAAGTTGGTATCAGAGCCAGGTTGAAGGCATGTAACTCTCACTAGGTTTTCACAAAATAATTAAGCAATAATCACTAAATCTACACATAGTATTTTAAAATAAGTAGATTAAAGAATTAATCCAACCTAAAACATAAACTCATAATAAAATTCATTTCCTATAGAAAAAAATTATAGGAAGTATATTATGGAATTTTCATGTAGAAAAATTTAAAACTGAGTCATATAGGTAAATAATTTGATTTTTCCCCGAAATATACTACTGTCTAAAACTAATTTTCAAAATAGGCCACTTTCAAAACTAATTTTCAAAATAGGCCACTCGCAGTTACGAACTGTGGCCTCTTCTACTTTGTTGCCGCAGTTCCATACTGCGGCCTAAGTACATACTATAATACTCCACACTCCAAGACTTGGTCCAAAAATGGCCCAAGTCGAAAACTAAGGTAACTGAGGCCGCAGTTGGATATTGCGGCCTTGGTTAAATGCCCCTTAAAACCTTCGAACCCCTACTTTTATAACTTCATCTTTTCTTCATCCCTTTCCCCAATTTGTTGCTCCAACTCTGAAACCCAAATTCTTTCAAAACCCTATAACCCTAATCTAGCTTCTCTCCCTCCATAAAATCTCCACCTAATTAACAAATCAACCTTCAATCCCCAAATCCCAAAGTCCCCCAAACCCTAATTTCCCTATTTCTGAACCAGTTCTCCAAATCTCGCTACCCACATTCTTCGGCGATAACACCCCTGAAGATTAGCACCATCTTTGTATTCTTTGACATCATCTGTACCGTTATTTTCCCTCTCAAACACCAGGGTTTCTTTTTAAGGTATTCATACAACCGCAGAAAGTATAATTTATGTTTCTTATGATTGTTTGATTAGATAATTAATCGCATATTCATCCATTTACGTATAGCTATGGATTACAAATTCATATTTGGTTATATTGTGGGGGAGAATTAATTCGAGACCCAAAATTAGGAGCTTGTTATAGTGATGTTGAACCAGAAGTAGTTTGGGCTCCCCGCAATATTACAAAGCATGAACTATTATAGAAGGTGTATGAAATTACTAACTGGGATAGAGTTAAATGGAATGTTAAAATCTGAGCTCGATATGTAGCTGAAAAAGGAGAGTCACAATATTTCATGGTGGTGCCTATAACCGATGATGACGCTCTTACTTTCATGATTGCAAAAACAGTTGATCCAAACTATAGTTGGACTGCAATGGAGTTATACAATGACAAAATAAAGATTTGTAATAGTCTGCCACATGTTAATCGTATACCAAGCTCATTACATGAAGTGCCGACTCATGAGACGAGGCCCCATCCGAGTGCTGAACTACATGAAAGATTGTCACCTCGACAAGAAAATATAGTTTTCACAAATCCAGTTTCAACAAATTCACCGTTACATGACTTGCAAGGGTTGAATTCAAACATTATCCGTAATCTTGTTGATAACGAAAACAATGTTCAAGACTTCAACAATGCTACGGTTAACAATGAGTTAGTTGATGATGAAGAAGATGAAGAGGAGGAGATAGATGTAGATGAGGAGGAATATGAAGACGATGAACATCCAGATGATAACGTCAATAACGTTCAGGAAACGGGAGCCAATGTTCCACCCCCGCCCCCCACTACTCAATTCATGAGGCCAACTGTACTTGAATTTGAATCTACTGAAGGGAGTAATAATGCTCGGGTTCATCAAAATCCTGAATCGTGTGGATCATCGGAGATAGGATTATTGTACGTTGGGCAAAAGTTTGAAAGCAAAGATCATATTCAACATGCGGTGAAGATGTTCTCTATTAAGGAACATTGAGAATTTGTAGTTGTAAAATCGAACAATTTATGTCTTCCAATGTAAATTCCATGAAAATCTACATGCAAATGAGGGTATGCCACACAATCCCGAAGGCGGGGCTGAGGCAGTTTGTCCATGGCGATTACGTGCGTGTATCCCAAAAGGACAGGCGTACTTCATTATGATGAAGTTGGGAAGGGCACATACATGTACCAATTCGACATTAACTCAAGACCATAGTAAGTTGATTCGAAGCTAGTTTCTAATATAATTTTGAATGTTGTTAGGGCACAGTTAAGGACAACACCAAAGGCCATAATTGAGATTGTTGTTAAGGCACATTTATTGGCGGCTTGTGCTTCTCGGGCCCTTGATTATTGTCTGTATATTGATCCACTCTGTTCTGTAGCATTCTTAGCATCAGCTTGGATGCCCAACTTTCATCCTGTGCAACACCAAGCGTATTGGCCTATTGAAATTGGTCCCAAACTAATAGCTGATGTAAGACTCAAAAGATGTAGGAAAGGGCTACTGAGAACTACATGTATTCACAATGACATGGAAGTGGGAACAAGCTCCAGGAGTAGTGTAACTTGCAGTAAATTTCATCAAAGAGGACACAATAGGCGTAGTTGTAATAGTGATATTCCATCTGGTACTACTACAAGTGGTTCACAGGTAAGTTATAAAACGTATTTCAAGCCTTCAATTTTATTTGCATTACTTTGTGAATTTAACCATTCATACATATTTTACAGGGTGAGTCTAGTGGTGTTTCTGCACCAGGTCCCTCACTTAGGGGAGTACGAGGTTGTGGTGGACGCCCACAGAGAGTTGCGCCAGGGCCTCCATAATTTATCATCTGGTGTTTGTCATATGGTGTAAGCTTTAGTTATTTTAATTATAGTTTATTCTAATTTGCTTGAGTGATACTTGGTTGTAGTTGTAACGCCCCTACCCCAAAATCAGACAATTTACATAATTTATCAGACAAATTATTTATTAATTAGAACAACTGCCCACCGCAGGCTGCCTCTCAAAAGGTGGTTAACCGAATTGGTGACTCTTGATCATAGGCATTATTATTTATAGTTAATTATTTCATTTGTATTCCCGATGTGGGACAATTTCATTCACTTTACCTGTTCTCTCTCTCTCTCTCGAGAAAGAACACACACAGCCGTGGGCCCCGCTTGACGTCACGCCCACGTGGCGTCAACAAAAACCAAGCAGCTCATGCTGCCTCTCTCTTCCCGGGTGAGCTCCAGTGGCCACGTTACCCACTGGCTGATGTCATCACAAAGCAGCATATGCTACTCTTTAACACCGTGGACCCCTCTCCATCTCTCATTAATTCCATATACAACCCCCCATCGTTTATGGAATTAATGAGAGATGGAGGGGGGCCCACGGTGTTAAAGAGCAGCATATGCTGCTTTGTGATGACGTCATCCAGTAGGTAACGTGGCCAGTGGAGCCCACTCGGGAAGAGAGAGGCATCAAGCTACTTGGTTTCTGTTGACGCCACGTGGGCGTGATGTCAGGTGGGGCCCACGATTTGTGTGTGTTCTTTCTCGGGAGAGAAAGAACGGGTAAAGTGAATGAAATTGTCCCACATCGGGAATACAAATGAAATAATTAACTATAAATAATAATGCCTATGATCAAGAGTCACCAATTCGGTTAACTGCCTTTCAAGAGGCAGCCTGTGGTGGGTAGTTATACTAATTAATAAATAATTTGTCTGATAAATTGTATAAATTGTCTGTTTGGGGCAGGGGCGTTACAAATGGTATCAGAGCTGACTTTCGACACCGAGTGTAGAGCACGTCTATATAGTCGGGCGGTGGATTCTGGGACTGTGGCGAGCAAGACAAGCCTCAATTAAATCCAGGATTATAATTGATCGGGCGGTGGATTCCGAGATCATGATTAGTCGGGCGGATAGGGGAGCAGATGCTCCACATCGGCTAGAAAGTAGATCCTGCACTAGATTGTGCATGCCCCGTGCTCAGCGAGGACGCTGATTTCTGAATGGAGTGTGTGTGTAACACCCTATAATTTTCAAAGAGATATATAATATATATATTATAGAGAGAGGAATTGGTTTTTACCCTATAGAAATCCTATGGGGTTGTATATGGAATTAAATGTGAGTGAGATGGGGGCCCATGGTAATGGAGATAGCTACAAGTGCATCTGCCTTTGCTGCTATCACATTGTGTGACGTGGCCAGATGGGGGGGGCACTCCTGAGAGAAACGACAGAAGGCAGCAGCGTTGTGCTGCTGCCACGTGGCTAGTGAGTGGCGGGGGCCACCCAAGTCGCTGTTTCTCTCAGGAGAGAGAATGAGAAGGGATGTGTGGAATTTTTCCCACATCAGGAATACAAATAAAATAATTAACTATAAATAATAATGCCTATGATCAAGAGTCACCAATTCGGTTAACCACCTTTTGAGAGGCAGCCTGTAGTGGGCAGTTGTACCAATTAATAAATAATTTGTCTGATAAATTGTATAAATTGTTTGAGTTTGGGGCAGGGGCGTTACAGTATTTGCTTAGTTGAACTTGTAATTTATATAACCAACTTGGACGCTTGAGTGCTGTTATTTAAATTTCTTTGTCGGAGGATGATAGTGATGCTTAGATGGATTCAATTGTGTTGCTTGCTTGCTCTTTTGGTTTTGACTTTTGTGTGTTGATGAATCTTTGATTGAGGAAACTGGAAATGAGGCATGATGACGAATATGTAAAAAGGGAAACAACTCCATTTTCCAGAGAGTTGCTAACTCTCTGGAAACATGAATACCTCACAGATGCAGTTGGCAACTACGTGTTCAGTCTGAACACGCAGTTGCCAACTGCATCTGTGGATATTTTCATTTTCCAAAGAGTTGCTAACTCTCTGAAAACTTGAATACCTCACAGACGTAGTTGGAAATTGTGGCTTTAGTTGTACCGAACGCAATTGCCAACTGCGTCTGTGGATATTTCTATTTTCCAAAGAGTTGCTAACTCTCTGGAAACTTGAATGCCTCACAGACGCAGTTGGCAAAGTCAAAAGTTCCAAACGAACTGAGATCTGCGTTCATTCTGCAAAGTCAAAAGTTTTGAGTCTAACGGACCTGGACCTCCACGGGCAACGGATGAGGAACTAGGCTCGGTCGTACCGGAAGATGAAGGAACCTACAAGTTCATGGAATAATTGATGTTTTAGTTGCAAATTTTTTTAACACCTATTTATACAGATGGAAACTAATGAACATGTGTATGTGGGGGAACATGGCCTCGGCCTTCATTACTACTCGAGGGTCTTCCACCGCGATTTATGGGGCCCCGACCTCGATCATTTGGACCCCTCATTCGTGCCGTTACCAATATTAGACGATCACTACACATGATAGTTACCAATATTAGATAATGTTAATATATAACGAATACAGTATATGATATGTACACTTTAAAAATTGACATATAAGATGGAGTGAGCCATTAAGGAATGAAGTTCATGGAAAAGTAAATGTGTGCTAATATGTAGTAATGTCTTAAAACGATTAACAGATGAATTCAATTCAATATTACACATCAAAACAATTGTATTCTATATTGCACACATTGTCTGTGGACTACTACCTATTTCAAGTCAAACTATTTTTAATTTGAATCGGAACCGTACCAATTTTATTCTTACAAGAAATTCTTCAAACATACGTTGGAAAATAAGCGAATTTGCAACAAACAAGAGTATCCACCCTTGCACACAAAACTTCATACACTCGACTAAATCCCTTTAACAATTCATAGCAATTATCACTAACAATTCATAATATTTACTAATAATTTACTAACAATTTATAATATTCACTAACAATTCACTAACAATTTGTAAAACTTCACAGACCCATTATCCAATATATACATTACTCACTAACAATTCATTATACCCACTAACAATTCATACCAATTATCAAGAAACAACACATGCAAACCAAAGAAGACATACATACCTTCAAGAACTTCAAGTGACGGCGAAAATGATCTCAACTTCGTAATAGTGATCGGATTGAAGGTGTGTTGCCGCAGTTGGGCGAATTTGAACGAAAATGAAAAACTAGGGTTTGGGGATTTCCTAATTCGAATGGCAATAGAGAGAAGAAGATGAAGTGAGGTTGATAATTGGATTTGGGAGAGATTTTAGGGAGCTAGGAAGAGAGTGATGAGGGTTATAGATTCAGATTTGGGAGGCCGCAATTGGGTTCG
This sequence comes from Hemerocallis citrina, assembly GCA_017893485.1. Lineage (NCBI taxonomy): Eukaryota > Viridiplantae > Streptophyta > Magnoliopsida > Asparagales > Asphodelaceae > Hemerocallis > Hemerocallis citrina. Next base: position 22,061,507 of record CM030363.1, read on the forward strand.
GAGTAGAGATGAAGTGAAGTGAAGGGGAGATTTGGGGTTTAATAACTAGACTCCATGGAGCATTTAACCAAGGCCACAGTTTTGAACTGTGGCCTCAGTTAACTTAGTTTTTGACTTGGGCCATTTTTGGACCAAACTTGGAGTGTAGAGTATTATGGTATGTACATAGGCTGCAGTTTGGAAATGCGACAACAAAATAGAAGAGGATGCAGTTCGTAACTGCGAGTGGTCTATTGAGAATTAGTTTCGAAAGTGACCTCATTTTGAGAATTAGTTTTAAAAAATGGTCTATTTTGGGCGGAAAATCTAAATAATTTAGGGAGTAGATTATTTTGGTAATTATTTCTAAAAAATAAGTTAATAGGGAGAAAAGTTCTAAGAGACGAGGGCATGTGGATTTTGATAGGGATGGCAACCGGGCCGGGTTGACCCGCGACCTGCCCACACGAACACGGCCCGCAACTATGCGGTTCGGGTTCAGGTCGAACCCGTGGGTATACCCGGGTCGAAAACTAGAAAACCAAACCCTCTTGACCCATTGACCAAGTCAAACCTGCCTGCCAACCCACGTGTTTACCCGCGGGTTCGGACCCGTTTGACCCGTGGGGGTCAAACGTTCGACCTGCGGGTCGAACGGCCAGCAGACCCATTGGCTGGCTTTTTTTTCTTCTCTTTTTTGTTTCCACCTGTAAATACCCCCTTAGTTCACCCATGTAAATACCCCCTTAACTCAATCTAAAAAATTTCACACCTGACTCTTTTACTCTCTCAACTAGTACTACTCAATTCAATCTCAATTCAATCAAGTGTTTTCAACAAAGAAGTGAAAATTCTCGATCGTATCGAATTGTGTTGATTCAACTATCAACTACGTCTACTTCAACTTCTCCAAAAAAGAAGCTCTTTCTCTCTCTCTCTCTCTCTTTTTCTGTTCAACGACTACCAGACTACCGACAACTCTCTACTTTTATTTCTGTCTCATTTCTATATTCGATTATCCGCGAAGTACGGTATCAAAATTTCACAACCCTCCTACTGTGTTGAATTTTGTTGTAGTTCTAAATTTTTGTATCATATTTGTTTGTTGGTTTTTCGCTTTTCTCTCTCTCTCTCTTAACCCTCCTATTGTTTTTTAGATTTTATTTTTTAACATATACCTCATAGATTATTTTATATTATTTCACATACACTAGTAAAACACTATAAATCTTTTTTTTTTCACATACACTATTACCATGTCCAGATCATGAGGTAGCGGTCGTAGCCAAAGTGGACAAGATTCCACCGGTACTTCACGTCGGCCTCCAATAGTCCCACAAATTGAACCCGAATTTACACATTATCTTATGGTAAGAACTCACGATATCCCTACACATGAAATAGAAGAAGAAATGCATAATGTTGATACACAAACACAAAAAACCGAACCCACTAGTAGTAGAAAAACTAGGAGAGAAATAAGTCATTGACACATATTTTATGACTTATCCCCGATGAGAATAATCTGGGTGTAGGACATAAGATTTGTAAATATTGTGACAAGAGTTACAAATTGAAGAAGGGTGGGGGAACAGGTACAATTAAACGACACATTTTAAATGTACACGAAGCACAAAGATTTAGTACAAGACCAACAAGGCCAATAAAAAGTCAACCCTAGGAGCAGACAAATAGATAGCCAACCCTATGATCCCGAACTCGTTCGTCGGGAAATAGCGCGGCTAGTTACTAAGGATGAGCTACATTTTTTATATTCCGAGAGTAGGAATGTAGTGTCTTTCAACCAAAATGCACTAAATCCACATTTTAGAAGAATTCCTAGAAACACACTAAAGTCCGATTGTTTTAAACTTTACAACGAAATGAGAAACGCTTTAATTGCACTCTTGCATTCTTTAACTTGTAGAGTATCGTTCACTTTCGATCGTTGGAAATATTGTAACGATATTCCGATGATGGGCTTAACTTGTCATTGGATAGATAGTGATTAGATGATTCAAAAGAGAATCATCTCACTTGCGGCTTTGCCGTATCCCCATAGTGGACTAGTTATTACAACACGTATTCTAGAAGTTTGTGATTTATATCATATTCGTGATAAAAATTTAACTGTTAGTTTTGATAATGTATCTAACAACAACGCTTTGATTAGTACATTATAAGCACAATTAGCTCCTCCATGTAATGAAATTTTCATGTTAGCTATATGTGTGTGATATATTTTAAATTAATGTATACAAGATGCATTGAAAGTAGCCGATTCATATATAGTTGCAATTAAAAATTGTGTACATTTTATTGCTTTGAGTGGTCCTATGCTTCAAGAATTTAAAGGATGGTGTAAAGTTAGGGGAATACATTTTAAAAAACTTCCCAAAAATATTAAACACCGATAGAACTCTACTTTCAATTTACTAAATGTAGTTACTCAATACAAAGATATTATAAACGGTTTTTGTCTTGCAAAAAACATGAAAATTTTTCAAATGATTCCCCGATCATGGTATTTTGCAGAATCTTTAATATGATTTCCTTTTTTTTTTTTCAATATTTAGTTGTTCCCAATCAATACCAATTTTCTTTGGATTTCTTATTTTCCTTGTTTTAGCAAATAGTTCTTGGAACCTTTTAAAACCGCAAATTTGAAGTTTTCTATATCTTATGATTCTACTTCTAATAGTATTTTTATTTCAATTATTACTATAATGCAAACTTTTTAAGATATGATTTCGGACGAATACATTAGCCATATTGTTGATCCTGCTTATACAAAAATTTTAAATTTTGAAACGTTTGATTGAAATATTTTTTACTTTGCTTGGAGATGATTCCGAATATGATTGTAATGAATTTTTAGCTAGCTTTGAATCGACATTGAATAACTTGTATGATTTTTATGATAGAACTTTTACATCTAGTAGTACAGCTAGTATAGTTACTTCTTCTACTTCTACTTCTACAGGTAAGGGTAAGAGTACATTAGAAGATGTCACTGCTAATTTATTTGCTAACCTAGGACTAATGCACCTAATGAATTAAATTGGTATAGTCAACAAGATAGTGAAAGTTCTAGTACTAAGATTGAAGTGCTACAATGGTAAAAAGAACATGAAAATTTGTTTCCTATTTTTTCACATATGGCTAGAGATCTACTAACTCCTCCTGTCTCCAAAATTGCTTCCTAAAGTGTTTTTTCTACAAGTGGCAGAGTTCTGACAGATTACAGCAATCGCTTGATGCCGGATTCGTTGAAGATGCTTGTGTGCACTGAACATTGGATGAATGCTAAAGACATGACTGAAGGAAAAGCGACATCTACATCAACAAGTGGAAGCAACTCCCATGAAGACCAACAACATGATTAGGGAATTTAGGGCAATGAGATCCTAGGTTTAGGTTAAGTAGAGGTGCACGACAGTAGTCCAATGCCATCTCTTTAATCTAACTCTAGGCTATCTCGAGCTCCAAATTGTCCTCTTAAACATGTAATTGAAGGAATTTGTATATTTTTTAAACAGTATTTGTATGTAAAAAAAGTTGTAAAAAATTCATAGAAGTTGAAATGAATAATATATACAATTTTGTTTAATTCTTAATCTCTTTTATTTGTTGTACAGTTTTTATTTATTTATTTTTTAGGTTAAAAGAGGGGAAAAACTTGTATTTGTATGTAAAAAACATGTAAAAAATTCATAGTAGTTGAAATGAATAATCAATCATATATGCATTTTTTCACTCTTATACAGTTATAATTGTTGTATTTTTTTTTTTAAAGTGAAGTGGTAAAAAATAAACAAACAAATAAACAAATGGGCCAATCCGCGACCTAGCTCGACCCGAAACGGGTTCGACTCTAATGAGTTCACGGGTCAACCGGGTCGAACTTTCCAATAAGGAACCCGGTCCGAACCTGCCCGATTAACGCTCCGACCCAACCCGAACCCGCCCAAGTATGGTTGCGACCCGGGCGGGTCCGACCCGACCCGGCCTGGTCGACCCGAATGCCAATGCTAGATTTTGATGTCTTGTCCCACATTTGTCACCTTAGCACATCAATGTATGTACACCTCTTTCAACTCTTCTAATGGGCAATCGCTACTCACTTTCTCTACGATTTCTAGATGAATCTGGAGATATCGGTGGGAAAATATAGTGAAAATATAAATAGAGCTTTGTACTTTTACATTTCTGTATGAACATCAACTGCACTATTATTATGCTTCCATTATTATTATTTCATCCCAATATTTGCTTGTAATCGCCAATTCTCCACATGATCTAAAGATTAGGAGGAAAAAAAGATGTTTACCTCATGCGAACCAAGTGATATGTTATCTTTCATTTTTCTTATGGTCATGCGATTTGTTTTTGTATAAGAATGCAGTCACACAGTTTGATTTTCTAATTTTTCTTGATCTATATTCACATCTTTATTTTAATATTTTCAAGAAAAAATATCATCTATATACTTATATCGCACTTTGATCGATTTATTTTTATCTCATAAATTTCCAATTTAAATGTCTATGGTGCAAATATATCATATGTACTTAGTTCATGGGCTATTGGAGAAGGTCAAAGGTAAATTATTTAACAATTAGTTCATTTAAAAATAAAATAAAAATATTTATCACACTAGCAGAAGTTTACAAACAAATGCGATGATGCAACAATAAGATCTTCTTCCATTATTTGCTTGTCTTTTTCATAACTTTATTATAATGTTGTTGATTTATGTCTTTAGTACGTATAACAGTTCTGAGAATAGTTGGATACTTATTGTTAATAAATATAGATTCTATAGCAATGATAAGAACCGTAGCCTAAATTCTAACTCAACAACTTTGCTCGAGCTGATTGAAGTACAGACTTGAAAGAAAAAGTTGTGGCGTCAATTTTAGTTCAATCTATTGCCTTTTTATCTAAGAAACTCATACCGAATGAGGAGCAGTTGAATGATGAGAGTCAACTGCAAAAGCAATGTTACATATGTCATCTAGCGAAAAAGTTGACTTGGCAAAAGAATTCAAGTGTTGATAAATCAATACAGGAGCATCATTGCAATTTCGACTTCAAACGGCTGATGATAGTTAATATCAAAACTCAACCAGATTATTGAAGTAGACAAAATTGCAAAAAAATTGATTACCTTCTATGGTTTTAAATATAATATTTGCAATCGTCAAATTTTTGTTGTTGTTGTCTTACATGTTGCAGTTTGTTATTCTTTATTAGGATATTCCTTTATTTTTTATTATGATATTCTGTTCTTTTAATATTGTTGGGATTATTTATCTACATTGATGAAGTGTGCATAAATCTGAATGTTGATTGGATTACATTCACTGAACTGATGTGCTTGTAGCATTGTAGTTCTTCTAATAATCATGTAGCATTATATTGAATCAAAAAATGGCAAGATTAGCACTATAGTTGAATCGAAATTATCGTTGTTCACTAGAGCCACTCCTGAAACAACCTTGAACAAGTGCGGAGTTCATTTATGATTCATAGAGCCGCTCTAGTCACATGCTTCCGAGCAGTTATGCGGGATTCGGCTCGCCATTTGAGTGCTCCCAAAACTAGTCGTCACCTTGTTCAGAGTCCATTCACGGTTCATATGGGCACTTTAGCTACTTGCTCTCGAGTAAGTACGCGGAGTTCGGCTCGCCGATCGAGTGTTCCTAAAACAACCCTGGAAAAGTGCAGAGTTCATTCATGGTTCATAGAGCCGCTCAAACCACATGCTCCCGAGCAAGTGCACGGGGATCGGCTCGCCATTTGAGTACACCCAAAACTCATCGTCACCTTGTTCGGAGTCCATTCATGGTTCATAGGGCCGCTCTAGCCACTTGCACCCGTGTAAGTATGCGGAGTTCGACTCGCCGTTCAAGTGCTCCTGAAACAACCCTGGACAAGTGTGGAATCCATTCATGGTTCATAGATCTGCTCTAGCCACATGCTCCCGAGCAAGTGTGCGGGGTTCGGCTCGCCATTCGAGTGCTCCCAAAACTCGTCGTCACCTTGTTCGGAGTCCACTCATGATTCATAGGGCCGCTCTAGCCACTTGCATACAAACAAGTGTGCGGGGTTCGGCTCGCCATTCGAGTGCTCCTAAAACAACCCCGAATGAGTGCGGGGTTCATTCATGGTTCATAACAGCTCTAGCCACTTGCCCCCGAGCAAGTGTGCGAGGCACGACTCGCCATTCAAATGCTCCCAAAACTTATTATCTACCTGTTCGGAGTCCATACTCATGGTCCTTAGAGTTGCCTTATCAACATGCCTCACCTCCCTAACGGCTCTCTCCTACAGTTTGATGATGCTCTTCATGCCGCTCGCCTCCCGAGCGGCCTTCTTCTAAACGAGTTCGGAGCTCAACTCACCTCTAGAGTTGCTTATCAAATTCGCCTCCTGAATGGCTCTCTCCTAGAGCTTGGTGATGGTCTTCATCCCGCTCACCTCCCGAGCGGCCTTCTTCCAAACAAGTTCGGAGCTCAACTCTTCCCTAGTGTTGCTTTTCAAACTCGCATCTCGAATGACTCTCTCCTAGAGACTGGTGATTCTCTTCATCCCGCTCACCTCCCGAGCGGCCTTCTTCTTTCACAATGAGTTCGGAGCTCAACTCTTCCCTAGAGCTTCTCCTCAAACTCGCATCCTGAACGACTGTCTCCTAGAGCTCATCTCGAGCGGTCCTCTTCTGCAACAACAAGTTCGAAGCTCAACTCTTCCTTAGAGCTCCTCCGTGGTGAAGCTCCTCTTTGAAGAATCCGGACACCGAATCTCTTCTCAACTTCACAAAGTTAAGGATATTGTGAGCCCATTTGACCTTAAATATGGATGATTCTTCAGCTGACTCCCGAAGAGAAATTGTAGATCTTCGAGTCACCTTCGAAAAGAGGGGTCACATGCTCCAATCGGGTCTCTGTAGCATCGGAAAAGTGGGTTACAATATAGTTGTGCCGAGCCAACAAAAAGTTGACCAAGTCAATGGTCAATGGTCAAAGCGCCACGGCACGCCGAAGCATTGAGGCAGTTCTGAGTCACGCGCCGAGCAAACACGCCCCCGATCGAAAACGTAGCAAAAATCCGTTGACCGGTTAACTGTCAATGGTCAACGACCACGTGTCAGCACGTCGAAGCATTGAGGCAGTTCAGAGTCGCGCACCGAGCAAATGCGCCCCCGATCGAAAACGGAGTATAACTCCGTTGACCGGTCAACGGTCAACGACCACGTGTCAGCACTCCGAAGCATTGTGGCAGTTCGGAGACGCGTGTCGAGCAAACATGCACCCGATCTAAAACAGAGCAAAAATCTGTTGACCGATCAATGGCCACATGTCAGCACGCCGAAGCATTTTGGTAGTTCGGAGTGCGTGCTGAGCAAATGCACCCCCGATAAAAAAAATAGCAAAACTCCGTTGAACGATCAACGGTCAACATGCTACGTGTCATCTCCAGAAAATGCTGCAATAGCTCGATAGCACGCCCCGAGCAAACGAGCTCCAGAGCACCAAGAAAAAAAAATGACCTGGTCAACGGTCAGCGCCCCATGTCAAGCAGTCAAAGCCTCTCCTGGGTTCGGGGACGTGATCCGAGCAAACATGTCCCCGAGCATTTCAGGCGCAAAAAATTTATCTTCCCGATCTGCGCTCGATCTTGATCAACGGCCGAGATACGCCCAAAAAAAAAAGTTGACCAGTCAACGCCACTGGCGATAGCCGAAGTGTCGCCACGCGAGCCGAACAACCCTGCCACCGAACAAAAATGGCCAAAAAATTTCTCCTCCTGATCCACGCTCGATCTGGATCAGCGATTGAGAATAAAAAAAAAAGAAGACCGGGTCAACGGCACGTGTCAGCATGCCGAACCACCGCTGGAGCTGGATGACGCGCGTCGAGCATTCGTGCCCCGAGCTTGAAATGGCAAAGGAATCTGACTTTCGATCGTGATCAAAGATCGTGATTAAATCAAGGTAATTTCTTTTATTTAATTTATTTTTAATTATTCAATTGAATTATTTATTTACAAATTCTGAATTTTTTGAAAATTTGAGAAAAATAATTAAAAATTCTAAAAATAATTATTAATTCAGAAAAATATTTTTAAATTCTGAAAAATTAGAATAATTAATTAAAATTTTGAAAATTAATTATTAAAATTCAGAAATTGAATAATTTTTTTTAAAAAAGATTAAAAATAGGAAAAAAATTCAGAAAAATCTGGAAAAATCACTAACAATCCAGATAATTCTAAAAATAATTTTTGTTATTTTAAAATATCAGAATAACCCAATTACACCTCGAGCAAGATCTAAACTTCCCCGGGAACTCCGATAAGTTCTGTAAATCATTAAAAACGGGCGAACTACTCCTCAAAGGCTGTGAAACTCAGTCTTCGGGAGTGAGAGACTTGTGATATAGGTAAAAATAGAACTAAATCGGAACGATTCAAATCAAGTACGAATGTTTAAGCTCTCACAGGTAAGACAGTAATTTTCACTAGAAACGGGTTTATGAAGGAAAATCGGGCATCTATGAAGCCTAATAACCCAAAACGGATCTGCCTTGTTTGGTTGTCATAACAATCCCATGCAAATCAGTCCAGATCATTTACAATGATTTAAACTCATAATTATCTATAAGAGACGGTTCAAAAACCATATCTCTTATCTAGAGGAGAGTTTAAAACTCAAATCTCCGCAACTACTATTATCTCTTCATAGGGATGGCAAACGGGCCGGGTCACCTGCGACCCGCCCGCGACCCGCTAGTTTGATCCCAGCCCGCGAATTTCCGGTTCAGGTTCGGGTTCGGGTCGAACCCGTTAACAGTAACAGGTCGACCCGGGTCATAAAATAGCGAATTTAATCCTACCAACCCGGCCCGATAATTTGGATGCACAGTACTCGACCCGCCCGCGAACCCACGGGTTGCGAACCGTTTGACCCGTACTGGTCAAACGTTCGACCCGCGTGGGTCAAACGTTCGACCCGCGCGGGTCCAACGGGCTGTAAGTTAAAAGAGCCACCGTTATTTTTGTTTTTTTGGTTTTTTTGTTTTTTCCCCTATAAATACCCCTAAAACCCAAACAAAAAATTCACACATTACTCTCTTACTCTCTCTACTATTATTTCTCAATTCATTTCAATTTGTGAACAATTCAACAAATAAGGTAGCAAGACATATACATGATCAAACGACAAATTCGGATCGTATCGAACTCAAAATTCAACTACGTCTTCAAGTCTTCAACTCTCCTCCAAGTGATCAAGACTTCAACTCTCCTCCAAGCTCTCTTCAAATTTTCAATTCCGGACTTCTACTTCTACTTTTATTCTTATTTTTATGGGTTTTTTTTTATATACGAGTATCCACGGTGAACGGTATCAAAATTTCATATCCCTCTTCTTCTATTTATATTTTTTTGTGGTTATAATTTTTTGTATTATATTTGTTTGTTGGTTTTTTGATCTTCTCTCTCACAACCCTCTTATTTTCTAGATTTTTTTTTGTAACTTATCGCGCCTACATTGTGTTTAAATTTTTTACATACACTACTACATATCAACATGTCTAGATCACGCGGTAGCGGCCGTAGCAAAAGTGGACAAGATTCCACCGGCACTTTCCGTAGGCCTCCAATTGTCCCACAAAATGACCCCGCCGAAGACTACCCTAATCCTCCTCCCCAACAATGGGGTACACACGATGAGTTTGTAGGAGACATAGAATTAGAAGAAGAACCACAACAACAAGCCACCGAAACAACACAACCGGCTACTAGAAGGAAAACTAGAGGGGAAAGTAGTGATTGACACAAATTTTATGATTATATTCCGGACGAAAATGTACCGGGTGTAGGTTTAAAAGTGTGTAAAACATGTTCGAAGCCATACAAATGGAAGATGGGTGAGGGCACAGGTACAATTAGGCGACATATCTAAAATGTGCATAAAGAACTTCTTGTTGACCTACCCGGCCAACAAAAATCCACCCTAGGATCGGTCTAGTTGATAGCCACCCTTATGATTCCGAACTTATTCGTCGAGAAATGGCGGATTAGTAATCAAGGAAGAGTTATCATTTTTCTATCCCGATAGTAGGGACTTGGAAAATTTTAATCAAACCACCTTAAACCCTTATTTTAGAAGAATCCCTAGGAATACTTACAAATCGGATTGTTCTAAAATGTACAATGAAATGAGGGAAGCTTTGATTGCAATTTTATGGAGTTTAACTTGTAGAGTTAGTTTAACTTCCGATTGTTGGACGAGTTGCAACAATATTCCAATGATGGGAATAACCTATCATTGGATCGGCAGTGATTGGATTCTTCAAAAAAGAAACATATCACTTGTCGCGTTGCCCTATCCCCATAGTGGCAATAAAATTGCAAACCGTATTTTAGAAATTTGTGATGTTTTTCATATTCGCGATAAAATTATGTGTATAAGTTTTGATAATGCATCTAACAACAATGCATCGATTAGTATTTTAAAAATCGCTTGAAACCCTCCATCTGACAATTTTTTTTATGTTAGATGTGCATGTCATATTTTAAATTTATGTGTTCAAGATGCATTAAAAATAGCCGAACCATCTATATAATAAATTACAAAGAAAGCTATCAGGTGGCTCACAATCAATCCCCCCAAAATTGAAGGCCCATATCAAACTTCACAAAACACATTTTCCCTCCAAAAATTTCAAACACCAAAACCAAAATTTTCCCCCCTAAAAAACTCATTACTTTATTACTATCTCTTTACTCTCTTTACTTTTTCATATTTCTTTTTTTCTCTCTCTATCTTTATCTCTATCTCTCTCCCCCATTCTTTCTTTATTTACTTATAAATTTAGATTTTAAGATTTCGGTCTTATAAATTTTTAGAATTTTTATATTTTTTTATTGCACATGTTATATTGAAAATATCAAATATCTCTTCAACAATTAAATTTCATTAATTTCCACACTCAAAGTTCTAAGAAATTAGATTTTATACCCTCATTTATAATTATCTATATAATAAAACACAAAGAAAGCTATCAAGTGGCTCTCCTTCAATCCCCATAAAAATCAAAGACCCAAATCTAATCTTACAAAACATATTTTCCCTCCCAAAAATTCCCCCCAAAACTCAAATTTAAATCTCCCACCCAAAACAACTCATATATTTTTTTTCCCTCTCTCTCTCTCCCTCTTCTATTCAAAAAATTAAGAAAATAAAAATTTTAAAATTTTTAAAAATTTAAAAGACTAAAAAAATTTAAAATTTTAAAAACATTAAAAATAATTCAAAAAAATCAAAAATTATATAATATGTTTTTTGCTCTATGTTTGCTACTTCAATTAATTTACTGGACATCCAAAATTATTTTATATAATCAAACAAGGTGTACCGTTTCGAAGACGTGCCGTAGGCACGTGCCAACGGGCAAACCTAGTATATAGTTAAACTTAGAAATTGTGTACATTTTATGGCATTAATTGGCACCATATTTCAAGAATGGAAAGCTTGGTGTAGGCTTAAAAATGTACCTTTTAGAAAATTTCCATAGCATGTTAAACACTGATGGAACTCTACTTTTGATTTGCTACATGTTGTTACTGAATATGAAGCATGTATAAATGATTTTTGTATTGCAAAAAATATGCAAAATTTTGAAATGACTCCCGTCGATTGGTTTTATGCCGAATCTTTGTTAAAATTTTTAGAACATTTTAAAACCGCAACTTTTAAATTTTCAAAATTTTATGAATCTACTTCTAGTCGCATTTTAATTTCAATAGTTACTATGATGCAAACTTTTAAAGAAATGATCGATGATGCTTTTGTTGGTGATATTGTAAAACATGCATACACAAAATTTTTGAAGTATTTTAATCCTCCTCCTATGTTGTATTGTGCTGCTACTGTGATGGATTCTCGTATCAAATTAGAAGGTACAAAGAGTTTAATTAAAATATTTTTAATTTACTTGGGGATGATGATAAAGAAATTGATTGCCCTTCTTTTTTAGTTAAATTTGAATCGACATTAAATAACTTATATGATTATTAAGATAGATGTTTTGCTTCTAGTAGTACAACTTCTTTAGTTAGTTCTTCTTCTGCCACTTCTAAAGGTAAGGGTAAGAGTAAATTAGATGATAGAACATTTAATTTACTTGCACAAATTCAATCAAAAAAACCTAGGACTAATTAACCAAATGAATTACATTGGTTTAACCAACAAGATTCTGAGTCTTTTAGTTCTTCACTAGATATTTTACAACGGTGGAAAGACCATGAACACACTTATATTATTCTTAAATATATGGCTAAAGATCTACTAACTCCTCCTGTCTCTACAGTTGCTTCTGAAAGTGTATTTTCTACAAGTGGCAAGGTTCTAACTGATTACAGGAATCGCTTTGATGTCCCAATCGTTAGAGATGCTCGTCTGCACAAAAGACTGGCTGAAGGTTGAATATAGGACCCAAGGAAAAGCATTATCGACATCCACAAGTGGGAGCACCTCGCCGGAAGAACAACAACAACAACAACAATAGCAACCAAAATGAAAAATTCAAGACCAACAACAACAAGTCAACAACAACAAATTGAAGACAATTGTAAATAGATAAAAAAATGTATTAAATCTTTGCTTGTTATTTAAAATTAGGAAAATTGAAATAAATTGAAATTGTATATAAGAAATTTGTTATTGTATAAAACAAATTTGTAGAAAATCTTTATTTCTTATTACAAATTGTGAAACTTGTATAAGTTGAAATCATATGAATAATATATCATTTTTTTTTGGCAATTTCACTCTTTCAATCTTATTATTATTATTACAATTTTTTATGTTTATTATTAAAATTACATATTTTTTTAAGTAAAAAAAAAAGTTAACTCTAGCTCTAGTCGGGCCAACCCGCGACCCGACCCGACCTGACCTGACCTGACCTAACCCGGGTTGGACCCAAAAGGGTTCACGGGTTAGGTGGGTCACGAATTCACATCTTCGACCCGGCCCGGCCCGGCCCGTTTAACTCATCAACCCGACCCAAACCTGCCCAAGTTTGGTGCAAACCCGGGCAGGTTTGATCTGACCCGGCCTGCCAGACCCGTTTGCCAACCCTATCTCTTCATAAAAAAGAGATAACTGATTCAATCGAAAAACACCGAAAAGTAAAGATAAATGATTATCTCAAAACTAACCCCCAAGGCGACTATAAATACCCCTCTACCTCCACTAGAACAAGGTAATGTTTATTTCCTCCACAAAAGGTCTCTCATATACTTTTTGAGTTCTGACTTGAGCGTCGAAGGGTTTATCGCCGGGGTCAACCCTGGTATTTCAAAGTTTTGCAGGTCAACGGAGGCGATCATTACCATACGAATCAGATCCAACGGCGCAAACGAGTCAGATTGAGAAGTCAACATCAGTTGAAAATAGTCAATACAATACCGATGACCGGAAAAATCGTCGGCTTTTTATTGTTTTAAAAAGAATTCATATCATTTATTTGCTCTCACAGAGAAATTAGTAGCAATATAAGGTAAAACAATAGAGATCTTCTTCCATTATTTGCTTGTCTTTTTCATGTCTTTATTATAATGTTGTTGATTTATGTCTATAGTATAACAGTTCTGAGAATAGTTGGATACTTATTGTCAACAACTTCGCTCGAGCTGATTGAAGTACAGTCATGAGAGTAAAAGTTGTGGCCTCAATTTTAGTTCAATCTATTGCCTTTTTATCTAAGAAACTCATACCGGATGAGGAGCAGTTGAATAATGAGAGTCAACTGCGAAAGCAACGTTTTTTTTTTTTTTTTTGAGGAAAAGGTGGAATAATGCCACCCTGTTTCATTAATAAGTGATTAATAAACAACCCCGAAGTCCCGGAAAAATAAAAGTGCAATGCAGGAAATAAAACATAACCCCCAACAAAACCCTGGGGGATGGGTTACATCATCCAGCCTAAAGGCAACCAAAATACAAATACAAAATACAAGGCCTAATACAAAGAAATGTAAACAAGGGGCGAGAATCCACTCATCAGTCTAGAGTTGGCCCGATCTCTATCTCCTCGTCATCAAACTCCTCCACCTGGAATACCCTTGCAATCCTCCCTCTTGCTCCTGAGGCAGCAGCTGTAGCCCAAAAGGAAATTAGATGCATGATATGGGTAAGATTACTAGAAATAGATTTACATGAAGCACGGAAATAAAAATTGTTCCTATCTAGCCATAACACCCATGTGGTTGCCGCAATGGCAATAAACCATGCATCTTTCATATCGTGACGGACTGATGCAAATCTGGGACCAACCCACAGTTCCTCATAGTCTCTTGGGTAGTCACTTGTTCCTAGTGCTCTCAGTACCTCAATCAGGATGGCCTTGCTTCTGGTGCAGTGAAGAAACAGATGATTTAGACTTTCCACGTGTACGTTGCAGAACCCGCAATTGGTCGCAATGTGAGGTTGCCTCTTGGCTAGGTTCTCTCTAGTGAGAATGGCCTTGTTGAGCACAAGCCAGAGGAAGACTCTAATTTTCAGAGGTGTTTTTGTCTTCCAAAGTACCGCTGCCCAACTGGGCCTGCATCCTCGGTAGTGAATCCGGTGGTAAAGAGATCTAACCGAGAACCCTCCCTTGTTCTCGGGTCCCCAACGCATGTGATCTGGGCCCTGGGCACATATCACCCCAGACTGGACTATGCGCGTTTGTAATTCATGCAGTTGCTGTAGCAAACTTGGAGAAAGAGTTCCTTGGAACGATGGTCTCCAAGTCCCCCTTTTCCATATTTCTGCCATCGAGATATTTGGTCGATTCGTTTTGGCAAACAGCTCTGGGAAACCTTCCTTAAAAGAGTGAGGACCGCACCATTTGTCCCACCAAAATTTGGTGGTTCGACCATTGCCAATCAAAGATGAAATTGCTGAGTTGAAAGGTCCGCTGGCTTTAGCAACTCCTTTCCAGAAACGGGTGACTTTGGGTCCTACTCGAAAGCCTAGACTTCTTGTCCCTTTCCCTCGAAGGTAAGGTTGGATAAAGTCCTGCCATCCTTCCCCACAGTAATGGAACACTTTCCACCACCACTTTCCCATGAGTGCTAGATTCATATCTCTGAGGTCAATGATGCCTAGCCCTCCGTGCCTCTTTTTCATGCATGCGATATTCCATTTAATACGGTGGTAACCTCCCTTATTTGAATCTACACCTTTCCAGAGGAATCTTTTCCTGATACAATCGATCCTTTGGATCACCCACTTAGGGAGTTCAAAAAAGGACATGTAGTATATGGGCAGATTGGACAGCACAGAGTTGATGAGTACCACTCTGCCCCCAAGAGAAAGTGATTTGCCTTTCCATCCGGATAGTCTGTCCTCCACCCTGTCTATAATAGGCAACCAATCAGCCTTAGTGAGCCTCCCCGGACGGAGCGGAAGCCCTAGGTATTTGATTGGGAATTCTTCAATCGCGCAGTTGAGAATGGTGGCTTGCTCCCGAATTTCAGCTTCTGAGAGTGAAATAGGAACTAGCGCGCTCTTGTGGAAATTAATTCTCAGGCCTGACCAGGCTTCAAAGCAGTAAAGGACCCCTTTAAAGCAGATTGTTTCCGCTCTAGTCCCATTACCAAAGATTAGGGTGTCGTCTGCATATTGAAGGATAGTGCATCCCTGATAAGCATTGTTGCTAGCCACAGGCTTTATCCACCCTTTTCTTTGACAATTATCAAGCATTCCTCTGAGCACATCCGCTACAATAGTGAATAGAAGTGGGGAGAGTGGATCCCCCTGACGGAGTCCCTTCTTGCACGGGAACGAGGGACCAAGTCTCCCATTCACTGAAATTGCCATTTTGCTAGAGTGTAAACATTGTCTAAACTGCGAAAGGGCAGTTATCCACAATAAAATGAGGGAAGCTTTGATTGTAATTTTATGGAGTTTAACTTGTAGAGTTAGTTTAACTTCCGATTGTTGGACGGGTTGCAACAATATTCCAATGATGGGAATAACCTATCATTGGATCGACAGTGATTGGATTCTTCAAAAAAGAATCATATCACTTGCCGCGTTGCCCTATCCCCATAGTGGCAATGAAATTGTAAACCGTATTTTAGAATTTGTGATGTTTTTTATATTCGTGATAAAATTATGTGTATGAGTTTTGACAATGCATCTAACAACAATGCATCGATTAGTGTGTTAAAAATCGCTTGAAACCCTCCATCTGACAATTTTTTTCATGTTAGATGTGCATGTCATATTTTAAATTTATGTGTTCAAGATGCATTAAAAATAACCGAACCATATATAGTTAAAATTAGAAATTGTGTACATTTTATTGCATTAATTGGCACCATATTTCAAGAATAGAAAGCTTGGTATAGGCTTAAAAATGTACCTTTTAGAAAATTTTCAAAGGATGTTAAACACTGATGGAACTCTACTTCTGGTTTGCTACATGTTGTTACTGAATATAAAGCATGTATAAATGATTTTTGTTTTGCAAAATATATGCAAAATTTTGAAATGACTTCCGTCGATTGGTTTTATGCCGAATCTTTGTTAAAATTTTTAGAACATTTTAAAACCGCAACTTTCAAAATTTCAAAATCTTATGAATCAACTTCTAGTAGCATTTTAATTTCCCTAGTTACTATGATGCAAACTTTTAAAGAAATGATCGATGATGCTTTTGTTGGTGATATTGTAAAACCTGCATACACAAAATTTTTGAAGTATTTTAATCCTCCTCCTATGTTGTACTGTATTTCTACTGTGATGGATTCTCGTATCAAATTAGAAGGTACGAAGAGTTTAATTAAAATATTTTTTAATTTACTTGGGAATGATGATAAAGAAATTGATTGCCTTTCTTTTTTAGTTAAATTTGAATCGACATTAAATAACTTGTATGATTATTATGATAGATGTTTTGCTTCTAGTAGTACAACTTCTTTAGTTAGTTCTTCTTCTGCTACTTCTAAAGGTAAGGGTAAGAGTAAATTAGATGATAGAACATTTTATTTACTTGCACAAATTCAATCAAAAAAACCTAGGACTAATCAACCAAATGAATTACATTGGTATAACCAACAAGATTCTGAGTCTTTTAGTTCTACACTAGATATTTTACAATGGTGGAAAGACCATGAACACATTTATAGTATTCTTAAATATATGGCTAAAGATCTACTAACTCCTCCTGTCTCTACAGTTGCTTCTGAAAGTGCATTTTCTACAAGTGGCAGGGTTCTAACTGATTACAGAAATCTCTTGAAGTCCCAATCGTCAGAGATGCTCGTCTGCACAAAAGACTGGCTGAAGGCTGAAGATAGGACCCAAGGAAAAGCATTATCGACGTCCACAAGTGGGAGCACCTCGCCGGAACAACAACAACAACAACAACAACAACAACAATAGCAACCAAAATGAAGAATTCAAGACCAACAACAAAAAGTCAACAACAACAAATTGAAGACAATTGTAAATAGATAAAAAAAAATTGTATTAAATCTTTGCTTGTTATTTAAAATTAGGAAAATTGAAGTAAATTGAAATTATATATAAGAAATTTGTTATTGTATAAAATAATTTTGTAGAAATTCTTTATTTCTTATTACAAATTGTGAAACTTGTATAAGTTGAAATCATATGAATAATATATCATTTTTTTTTGGCAATTTCACTCTTTCAATCTTATTATTATTATTACAATTTTTTATGTTTATTATTAAAATTACATATTTTTTAAAGTAAAAAAAAAAAAGTTAACTCTAGCTCTAGCCGGGCCAACCTGCGACCCGACCCGGGTTGGACCCGAAAGGGTTCATGGGTTGGCGGGTCGCGAATTCCCGGCCCGGCCCGTTTAACTCATCGACCCGACCTAAACCTGCCCAAGTTGGGTGCAAACCCGGCGAGTTCGACCTGACCCGGCCTGCCAGACCCGTTTGCCAACCCTATCTCTTCATAAAAAAGAGATAACTGATTCAATAGAAAAACACCGGAAAGTAAAGATAAATGATTATCTCGAAACTAACGCCCAAGGCGACTATAAATACCCCTCTACCTCCACTAGAACAAGGTAATGGTTATTTCCTTCACAAAAGCTCTCTCATATACTTTTTGAGTTCTGATTTGAGCGTCGGAGGGTTTGTCTCCAGTGTCAATCCTGGTATTTCAAAGTTTTGCAGGTCAACAGAGGCGATCATTACCACACGAATCAGATCCAACGGCGCAAACGAGTCAGATCGAGAAGTCAACATCAGTTGAAAACAGTCAATACAATACCGATGACAGTAAAAATTGTCGGCTTTTTATTGTTTTAAAAAGAATTCATATCATTTATTTGCTCTCACACAGAAATTAGCAGCAATATAACGTAAAACAATAGAGATATTGTACTGTACATACTCGATAACCCTTCATAAGCACAGCACCCACTACGCCTAGAAAATTCAAGGCCTGGCTTTTTGTTTGCTTTTTGCTCAGGACTTACATTGGAGATGCTCACAGTTCTACATAATCCAAAATAGTACTGACGGGGATCTGAATAATATACATGTTGGCCTGAGAACTATGATATTTTCAAGGAAACATCATGTTGCTTACTGAAGCATATTAATAGGAATTTTACAGATTAAATGAGGGGAGAAAGAAAAATAAAAAACGAATATTAATTCAGGATTTTACAGCGTTCCGAATATGAGCAAGCGCTGCACCATTTCAACTCAGGTTATTATGCACAAGATTCATGTATATTGACATACTTCAAACCATCCAAGTACAAAGAAATGCGGAGATATTATACAACAAAAGCAAAGAAGTTGACAGCATACAAATGTATTTGGACAGAATCTTTTCTCAGAGACGATTTGAGAAAGACTAGAAGAGGATAATTATACTTCATAATACGAAGTATAAAAAAGATCTTGCAGAATTCCTAAAGCGCAGGGCATCAATAGAACTACTAAACTTTGTATTATATATACCCATCATCGTGCTAGGTTTTGGAACCTTTCTCATGTTGTAACAGTACAATTTTTACTGGAGGTAATGAACATTACTTCTATAAAATGGTGCATTTTTACATACCAACGACCCTTAGAATGAATTGAATTTGTCTCAGGCTTTGGTTCAGGTATGCGTGCTAATAAGTATGCCTCACGAAACCCTTATAAGAGCTGAGGAATGAAGGGAGTGCGGATTTGATGTCTGGTCTCAACTCCTGTATAATTATTTTGTGAGATTTGCCTCTTTTCCACATGCCATGCTGACCATCATGTTAGTATAGATCTTAATATTCACACCAAATAAATTAGTTATGGGAGTTTCCTTCGGATGTCCCGTGTTTGTCAGCTTATCGCACCAGCCTATGTAGACTTCTTTCAACACTTCTGATGGAGAACAACTACTCACCTCCCCTAAGATTTCTATCTGGAGACATTGATGGGAAAAATCAAGAAAATAGAAAATTAAAAAGAGGAGAATGAAATAATTTTATGCACTAGAAGAGATGTGGTTGTAAAACCTTTCACACGCTTCTTTCCTTCCATAGCTTCCTTCTTTGCAACGCAACTTTGACAGAGGAGGGGACCATCCCAAGGCCGTACTCGACCGTGCTGTGATGAACCAGCATGCACGGATATACCTTCACCGGGTTTCATCTTGACTTGGCATACTGCACATAGAAAAAGCTTGAACATGTTGCAGATTGGGTACACTGAATCTAACCTGTAGTTCAAAAAGGTATTCAGCATCAGGAGCATTATACAACATGTAAGGCTTTGTTCGGTATCACTGCAAAAAAACAGTGTTGTGATCGAAAGGAATTTTTATTGCACAACGTCTAGTTTATAGGATTTCCTACAGTCACAGCTCTCTCACCCTTACAGTGAAGAGAGCATCAAGAGCATGCTTTTGGATGTGTGTCAACTTGCCCCAAAAAAGTGTTGCAAAGAAGAAGAATTTTGACTTCTAATTTTTGTATTGACGGGGCAAACACACTACTCCAAAGAGCTATACAAGCCCTCTTGAGATGGGGAGGGTAGAGGGAGAAAACCCAAGTTTTTCGAAGTGCTTCAGATGCAAAGCACTTCACTCTGGCTGAGGGTTACAAACATTTACTATAAGCAAGTGCGATGACGGTCTAGTGGTTAGTTTCTAAGCTAATGGGCAAGAGGTTGAGCCTCGCTTGCACCATTCCCTCCTAGTATGGAGTGAAAGTGTGCAGGACTTACTACATTGTCGGGAAAAAAAAACACTTAAGGTTTTGGAATCTAAAAAAAGACTTGGGACACTCCAAAAGCAAATACCAAATATAGCCTAACAACACTAAAGGCACATCACCAATAGTTACTTCTGATTTACCCTATTTATAGATATAGTATGAACTATGATGTTAGAATAAAAGATGTATACCTTCTAGCAAGAACAGCAGATCCATCTTCAAATATTTCCACCACCATGTCAGGCTCAGAGAGATCTCTGTCCGAATATGATGAACATTCCGTTGACTTTCTACGAAACATAGATTTAAGAACACCTACTCCCATACTTGACTTTTTTGATGGTGGATCAGAACATGTCTTTTCTGGAGGTAATATGTCAACCACAATACAAGTAGTATCGTCTCTTAGACCTTTATATTGTACAGCTTCCTGAAAATGAAGATATCAAGTAACTAAGAAATTTCAAATTTAATGGTTTTATAGACAGGGCGAAGATGTGTACCTTAACAATTTGAGCCGCTGCAACATCAGCTGGTAAACCATGGCAGCAATTAAAAGCTGTTTCAAAAGATAATGCATCCCACACACCATCACTCGAAATGATAAGTCGACCTCCAGCATTGGATAGCTGTTGAAAAGAGACAAGAAATTCATGTTACTTTTTATGTTGGGGATACAAACAGACACAAGCAATCATATAGCATATATGGCCTTCAGAGATGAAAACCTTAAGCTGAAAAAAGACAAGCAATTCATGTTACTTTTCTTGTCAGAAGTACGAACAGACATCAAGGAAAAATCAAGCAATCATGGCGCATATATGGATTTAGAGACAAAAATGTTACAATAAATTATGGTGGGTAATTAAAACACGAATGTGTGCATCCCTCCCTTCCATATTAACCTTCTAGGAGATGGTCATTATGAGTGATGAACTTATAAGGGTTAACAAATTAGAGTAACCTGCTTGTCAAAGCGAAAAATCCCTTTCCAATCACAATCTCATACTGCACACTAACTCAGTAAAGCTAAGGAACCAAACTCTTTCCAGTTTTCTAGTCTAAGGGATGAGTTTTAGGTATGTGCATGCATGTGAACAAATCTTTGCTTCATCCATTTCATTAGGAGTAGTAATGAAGAAACATTAGCTTCATCAGTTCCAATGAGAAGAGTAGCGATCGAGTACTGGATTCATCCATTCCAATGGTCACCATAATAGAAACCATTTAAACAAGGCAGTTTTGATTAGTACAACCACTAGGTAAGATGATGAGGCAGATCTCCTTGCCAAAAGAGCCTTTCCACAATTTATGACTTCACTCAATTTTCCAATGAGTATTTACCAAAATGAATATGTTACTCTGTAGTTTTACCCAGGGCCGGCCCCCACATTGAGGCAGCCTCAGGCCCCCGGATTTTTTGCAATTTTAGGGGCCCCCAAATTTGTATTCTCCTTGTAAATATAGGTACGTATTTTGCGCGTAAAAAAATCGTAATTAGGGGCCCCGAAAATTAATTGTTTGGGCATTTCGCCTCGGGCCCCCGGGAACTCAGGGCGGCCCTGGTTTAACCCAAAAGATATATTGCTCCTTGGAACCTTTCCTCTCAATAACTAATTAACATCTCCATCTAACAACCATAAGTCTTCTCAAATCAAGTATGAAAAGATGATTTGAGCAGTCCAGAGAAGATTGATGTGTCACCTGTGTCGGCAGAAAAGTCAGAAAGCACCTACCCCCACCAATTGTTCTCATATCAAATTTCAACACCCACCAACCAGTTGGTGGAAAATGGGCAGAAGGTAGGTGCAGTCACCAAATTTATTTCGTTCTCTTCCACTCCTAACTCTCTCCTCTGTTAACTATAAATAGGGGTTGGAGAAAATGGTTTGAGATGCAGCAGAGCAACAAGAGCTCAGTGAGGATTAAGAAAAGAAAGAGGGATTAAGAAAAGAAAGAGAGTATTACAAGAGTGTTCTCAAGAGGGATAAAATTGTATCCCCTTAGAGATAATTTGTATACTTGTATTTTTCCTCAAATTTGTGAGAGAGTGTTTTCTCCTATTATAAGAGAGAGTGGAAATTGTACTCTCCTTATATTTAGAGAGAAGGTTGTAATCCGTAAAATCCCACTACCTTGCCCGTGGTTTTTACCCCTTCTCCTTTGGGGTTTTCCACGTAAAATATTTGTGTCCACTTTATTTCTATTTTCTCAATTTCACTTTTGTAACGCCCCGCACTCAGTCCGTACGCACACAATTAATTAAATTCTAGCCACGCCCACCACAGGCTGCCTCAAAAGGGTGTCCGGACGATTGGTACCCTTTATCATGGGCTTTCCTAATATATCTCTCTTTCTCCCCTACTTTATGGCCGATATGGGATAAGCACCCAACCAAACCAACATGCATTCTTTCTTCCATTCATTTAATTCTTCCTTAAGCCCTATAGATAATCACCTAGGCCCATCACACCATCCAAGCCCATAGGATCTTCTATAGGCCACACATTAATACCTTCCACTTTTCCTTCTTTCTTTCTCTTCCACGTCACCACTTCCATCCATTCTTTCTACCACCATTTCTTTCTTTTCTACTTAGTATATATTTACTATATATACTATTCCATACTAGTATATATATATATACTCTCATTCTAGAAATACGGGGTCTCACATTCACCCCCTCTTAAGAATTCAGCGTCCTCGCTGAATACGGGACGTGCAATCTAGTACAGAATCGCCTTTCTAGTCGAATGTAGACTTGTCTCCTAATCGCTGCCCTCCCAGGGTCTTACGCATCTCATACACACATATTGCGTCCCACGCACTTCCTATATACAAGTCCTACATTCGATGTCGAAAGTTGGCTCTGATACCATCTCTGTAACGCCCCGCACTCAGTCCGTACGCACACAATTAATTAAATTCTAGCCACGCCCACCACAGGCTGCCTCAAAAGGGTGTCCGGACGATTGGTACCCTTTATCATGGGCTTTCCTAATATATCTCTCTTTCTCCCCTACTTTATGGCCGATATGGGATAAGCACCCAACCAAACCAACATGCATTCTTTCTTCCATTCATTTAATTCTTCCTTAAGCCCTATAGATAATCACCTAGGCCCATCACACCATCCAAGCCCATAGGATCTTCTATAGGCCACACATTAATACCTTCCACTTTTCCTTCTTTCTTTCTCTTCCACGTCACCACTTCCATCCATTCTTTCTACCACCATTTCTTTCTTTTCTACTTAGTATATATTTACTATATATACTATTCCATACTAGTATATATATATATACTCTCATCCTAGAAATACGGGGTCTCACAACTTTAGTTGTGGGGTAGGTTCTGCCTATAACTTTTACTAACAACCTGCAATGAGCTTAAATTGGGTTGTAATATAGCTGCTAGCACAAAGGTAACTTGAGAAGACCTTTTTAATTAGAGTAAATTATTACTCCAGTAATGAACTCAATATTCAATTGGGCAGAGGAGAAAGAAAAATAAAGGAAAGGAATAAGAGTGTGAATGTCATTTAAAAACTTTAATCAGTAAAACACTAACAGAACATAGGAAATCAATGGATCGAAAAGGTTACAAATTACAGCTAAAAATCACTTAATTGCAAGAGTACAAAAATAAATAAAATGATAGACAAACCTTCACTTGCTTCACATGTGGAATAGGAACAATGAATTCTCCAACATCACAATCTCCAATTGATCTTGACAGACACAAGCCACCTGGCCAACACCTGAGAGGGCCAATCTGCAAAACGGTTTTTCCTATTAAGTCAAATATCTGA
Organism: Hemerocallis citrina; assembly: GCA_017893485.1. Lineage (NCBI taxonomy): Eukaryota > Viridiplantae > Streptophyta > Magnoliopsida > Asparagales > Asphodelaceae > Hemerocallis > Hemerocallis citrina. The sequence goes on from CM030363.1 coordinate 22,085,548, forward strand.
TAGCTGCACTCGCTAACATATAAAGGATAACTAAGTGATAAGCAGGATATATAAAATTTACGTTGAATTATTTAGCGAGACAAAATACTGCATTTATTGAAGCTAAATAAGCTAAGTAGCTTGATGTAAAACCAACCCTAAAATAAAGAATTTCCAAGAATTTTAATGGGTCAATTTTACTAACATGAAAGTGCGGATTTAAGTTGGAAATTTTTAACAGTTAACAGGTTCGATGGGTTTTCAAGAATTGAATAAGTGTAACAGCCCCAATTAATAAATCAACCTTACAATCAATAAAATCCCTACGTGTTTTAGCAAGTAAGAAGTTCAATACTGATTTGTACTCTATTCAGGCATGTGGAACACTCAATCTCAATTATTTCGTGGGCGACAGACAAATCAGATAATATACTAGATGATAAGACAGTAAACACAAATATTTAATAAGGAAAAGAGTATACGAATGTGAAGAAAACCAATATAGATGTAGAAGTGGACAGCAACCAAGAACACAGCAACGCAGCAACGATAGAAGGGCAGCAGGGGGAGTGCACACAGGGACAGCGACTAGCTGTCGGCAAGCTTCGGCTGTAGTAGGTGGCAGCAGTCGCGACCAGGCTGGGCGTGCACAGGGGGACAGTGCACAGTCGGGGTGTTGCTGTCTCTGGCTGCAGTGCGCTGCCGGGGAGAAGACGCGCAGGTGGGGTCTGTGCTGCGCTGGGCGCGGTGCTGTAGGACGGGGAAGCACGGTAATAGAGGAAATCGGGGCTTTAATGGTGGAGGGCAGTGGTGGCGGGGGTGAGGGGAAGAGGCAGCGGGAGAGGGTTATTGGGTAGGGGACTGTGGTTGTTTGGGGGTGAAGAAGGAGGCAGGGAGGGCGTGGAGGTTTGGAGTGGTGGTGATGGGTCGACGGAGTTTAGGGTGAGGGATTGGATCGCGACGGGGTGGTGACGGGATGTGGCTTCGTCGGGATCTGGATAGGGGTATGGAAGAGAATGAAGGTGAAGAAGGGTGAGGCTGGATTTGGGATTTGAATGGGTTCGGGGGAAGAAGGACGGGAGAAGAAGAAGGACGATGGTGGCGGCTGGGTATGTGGAGAAATATGATTAGGGTTTTGATATTTGGGAGTAGGGAAAATTAATGTTAGGGATTTGTATTTGGGGAATTTTAATTTGAAGATAGATTTTAGAATTAATCACTAATTCTAAAATTGATTAGGATTTATCACAAACCCTAATTTTAGATCTCAGTTGTATCACACAAAAGAGAAGGAGGAAGAGCAAAAACTCAACATAGATTTTTTTAATCAGTAATGGCATATTTTCTCATTCATCTCAAGACCTTTAAATAGGCTCAAAATACATCTTGATACAAATCTCAAAATATTCTCAGAATCTTAAAAATACAAAAAGATTACATATGGCTATAATTGCCCGAAACAAAAATGGTACTGAAATAAACTAAACAGGAAAGATGTCCTCATCATAGCTGCATCAAAGCTTTTGCCCAGAAGAATTGTGTAGAGTAAGAGCACCCACAATCGTTTGCCATTTTGCCATTTTATGCATTTTTAGACACTCTAGCCGACACACTCGTTAGCTATTTTGCCATTTTTTACCAATTCCGCTACAGTAGAAAGGTATAAATAGCAATGGATATAGCAAAATGCATATTATAGAGGACAAAACATCATGTTTCATCTGGATTATTTAAATATATTTTTAAATAATCGGACGAAACATGATGTTTCGTCTGAATTTAAAAAAAAACAAAGAAAAAACCCCAGAAATATGCATATACTTCGTCCAAGCCATTGGGTCCCATTTCCTTTAAAAAAGTTTTTTTGCAAATTACCATCATTGGTTACTAGGTGCAATTCTTTAAATTTTTTTTACAAATTTATAAATTGTTTTTGCAAATTTGTAAATGTTTTCGCAATTCTGTAAATGTTTTTGCAATTTTTTTGCAAAAAAAACCTCCTTAAAACCTGGACGAAAGTCTGGTTATTTTGCTTTTTTTTTCTTTTGGGACGAAACATGATGTTTCGTTCCGTATATTTTATTAATATTTTTTCAGTTTCTGATTATATAAATGATTTTTTATTTCTTCTGTTTCATTTTTAACGAAAATATGTATTTTTTGCATTTTGACGACTGTAGCATTTCGTCAAAATAGAACGGTAAAATATGCATTTTGCCATTTTTTTACCTCAAACGACTGTGGATGCTCTAAGGAGATGAAGTCATCTTATGCACGTACCATTACCGATTGATCGTTTTATGATTATCATATATTGTACTCTTAAAGACCAACAACAATAACTTGATAACTCAAAAAATGAAATCGCCTGAATATAAAAGGACAACTTTTCTCTTATAAATGTCATGCATGCTATCAAATTTACACACCCACCCACCCACCAAAGATAACAATATCAGTGATTATTGTGATGTGGCTATCCTATTAAAGTCATTTCCTTCTGAGGCCCTCCTAAGCTAACAAAGTTGATGAATTTTTCTCTGACCTTGTGTCCTTTTTTACTAGTTCAAGGATGAAAAGTTTTTCTTATCATCAGTTAGCTGCTTCTCAATCATAAACTTCTCCTCAAAAGGAAGCTGACAAGTTCCTACCCTTCTCAGGGAATAAAGGGAATAAAATCTCCTTGGCTATGTAATATTTATATTATCCAGGTCTATGATATGGTCACACAATGAAGTACAAGTAATCAAAATGCATGATCATGGACTGGAGCAAGTGCCCACGAGGTAATTTCTAACATCCACTGTCAGCAATGCAGTTTAATATAAAAAAAACCGAATCAAGACAATTTTAGTTGACAGGAGTTGGTAGCAACAGATAGATGGTAGATAACAGGGCATCTCAGTGCTGGCACACATGCAACTATCCATTCTCCAGATACTCGAATCCAAGTCGGATATAATTGTGATTCCTAACCAAAGATATAATAGGATACTTACAGGACAACAATTGAACAGCCTAACATTTTAAGAAAAGTAGCATGTGGAGAAGAATTTTATAGACAAATCAGGTAAAAGTAAGAAAAGTCAATTGCACATGGAGAACCTCAAGAAGAACTGAAGACTGCCTTTTCCATTCATGTCATATTCCACAATCAACAAGATTCATATGCTATACTATTTTTAAAGTACAATCAATCAAGCAGTAAGCTCAAATTCTGGAAAATAAATAGCCAGAGGGAAAGCAATGAAAAAAATGTAGTTGTATAAATTTAAAAAAACTCAATTGTGCATCAGTAAATGCAGTGTACCTCAGCTCCACCAGCAACATTTAGTTTTCCAACCTCACCACCACTTGCAGTTACTCTCTGCACCCTTCGAGAAAATAAACAGTGATATTAAGGAAATGCAAACTTTACATCATAACTGAACAGCAGAACTGAATTGAACCTAGAAGAAAAATTCCCTAATGTTTAAATACTTTTACACTTCAAATACTCTGTTGATCTTTCTGCAATGTGTTTTTATCTTAGTTCTTTTGATCCCTGCTATCACGTTTTAGCACAATAACTGAACAAGGAAATGCAAACTTTACATCATATCTGAACAACAGAACTGAATTAAACCTAGAAGAAAAATTCCCTAATGTTTTGATACCTTTACACTTAAATACCCTATTGATATTTTTGCAATGCGTTTGAATCCCTAAACTTCTTAGTTCTAACATTTTGATCCCTGCTCACTTTTTAGCACAATCTATATAATAAAACTCAAAGAAAGCTATCAAGTGGTTCTCCTTCAATGCCCCCAAAAATCAAAGGTCCAGATCTAACCTAACAAAACATATTTTCCCCCCAAAAGTTTCCCTCCAAAACTCAAATTCAAATCCCCCACCCAAAACAACTCCTATATTTATTTAGTTATTTTTTTTCTCTCTCTCTCCCTCGCTCTTCTATTCAAAAAATTAAGAAAATAAAATTTTAAAGTTATTTTTAAAAATAAAAAATTACAAATTTAAAAACTTTTAAAAAAGTTCAAAAAAATCAAAAAAATCATATAATATGTTTTTTGCTGAACCCCCAAAAGTTTCTCATATAATATGTTTGCTACTTCAATTAATTTGCTCGACCTCCAAAATTTTTTATATAATCAAATAAGGTGCACCGTTCCAAAGACGTGCCGTAGGCACGTGTCAACGGGCAAACCTAGTATTTTAATAAAGAGAAACATGACTCTCGTTGGACAATTTTACCCTATGAAGCATAGATACGGGTACGACACGACACGGGTACGGGGATACGTGATTTTACCAAAAAGTAGGATACGGGTGCGTTGGTGGGTATGTTAAATATAACATATTTTCTATTATATATATATAAATAAATAAATACTTATTTTGTTAAAAATGCAAATATTTGAACCATTTCATAGAATTGTAATAATACATTATAATTATGAACATTTTTAGATTAAAAAATTGATAATCTAACTATCAAAATATTGGATATACTTATTTTGTGTTTGAGCATAACATAAAACATCAAGTTTTCGAAATTAAACTAGGGCCCAAACATGTATCCAAACATAATTGTGCCCAAAAATTGCGAAAATGTATTAAAATTTGGATACTCCTTGGGTATGCACCCGGGAGTACCCAAGGAGTATCGGCACCCGATACGCACTTGACACGGGTACGATGTGCGTTTGGAAGTACCCGTGCTTCTTACATTTTACCCCTTCCTCAAAACAAAATGACAAAATTATTCATATTCTTCCTTTATTCTTCCAAGCTATATCCCTAACATTTCACCATCCACAGCAAATCCCTCCCCATGTCTTCCAAAGGTGATGATATCAGCTTCACTAACCAAATACATATAGACAACAAGATACCGTCCCCATGTTCCAATTGTAAAACCTACTTCCTACTTGAATAGGAAAAAGTAGCAAACCCATACGAAAATCTGGGGGTGTGGTAAGAAAAATCAACTTGAAGTTATGAGGATAGAGGCAAAGGTCTTTTTAGCATGGGGAAAGGGTGCAAATGTCATTTGGATTGTGAGAAAAGGAAGGAGAGAGGGAGAACTTAAGGTGTAGTTTCCTCTGATTCAGTAATAATGGGCCAGAAGGGATCGGATCAGAACACAAGGACGAAAAACTTGGGGCTAAAAATGCAAACTGGATATCAAAGGATTTGTAAGTGTAAAAGTAGTGAAACTTGAAGGGATTTTCTGTTACGTGCCAAAATTGAAAGGAAATCTTACTCTTCTTCATTAGTGTCCAATCTGTGGTCTGCTGACAAACTATAGATTGTACCTTCAGCAGATTCAAATATGCACCGCGAATCACCAACTGATGCTACCGTCACTACCCATCCATCTATTATTACAAATGTAACAGTTGTTCCCGACGTTTGTCCTGGAAAAAAATATCAAAGTAAATTTAGAAATGACACATAAGAATTGCAATATTGAAAATACAACATCAGATGAAGCACCAACTAGATATATAAGAAAACAAGTCTCTTAACATAGATGTTAGGATAAACTATTTGAAATGTTTGATGAATTCTTCCTATGCTAGATATCAAATAATTCTTTAGCTTTTGTAAAATATCCACATTCCAGAAATTCTTTTAATCATAACAAGAGTCCAGATTGTTTGAGGCATTGACGTTTTCAGTCCAACTTGATAGAAGATAGTGAAACTGAAATTGTTTGCTCAAGGAAGATGAACTAAATATGGAATTATATAAGTAAATCTGCCATAAAAATACTTCCAACTTCTTAAAACTTTGCACAATTGATACATCGAGCATTAATCTGATAAATCTGATTGTTATCACGCCTTTATGGCCATACCTTTCTCCTGAAAATCTTTATCTGTCTTAACAAATGCTGCAACCAAAGCTCTTGGTAGAGCAGCAAGCCACTCATCCCTGCTTAGGCCTGAAGGAAGGGCACTTAATGCATTGTTCAAGAGGTTCTCCTTGACATATATAGCAGCTGAATTTCCATTATGGCCATCAAAAATCTGCAAGAAAAAAAAATCGAATTATGAATTATTTGAAAATAAAATATGACAACCTTGAAGTTCTAATAGAAAATCATCACTAAGTGGAAATAAGGCATGTTTATTCATATTATAGAATTGCAGGTTGTAGGTAAGAATGTGAAGACAACACCGCTGACTACCCTAAAATTAAAAGTTGCAGACTAAAATGAGTAGGAGGAGCTTTACAATGAATTTAATAATTAATCACGAATGAATCAAATTTTGACCAGCAAAGGATAAGCATAGATGTCGTGGTCTGATTTGAACTCTCAACAATTATGTTCCATGTAAATCATGAATATTGTTAGCCAAAAGGGAACTGTACAAGGTCTCACTCAAGCTGCATTTGTATGTTGGGATTTCTCCTCATATGTCTAACAAATATTTTCGGTTCACATCTGTATATGTCCATGGTTGATGTATATGAGATCTAACTATTAGGAAAAGGTAAAATATTCTAACACGATTAGCTCTATTAGATATTGCTTCAGGCGAGCCCGAAACTTAGCACTTTTTGGACTCCAAAGCATCTCTAAGGGTCAACCTATTGTTCAAAAAATCGAGTAAAAATATGTTGGGTCAAAAGCATTCACCCTCTCCATATCCTACCATGCCTCAAGAAGTGTTCTTAGTCTTTATCTTTTGAATTAATGTTTTCCCGTCTCAAAAAAACCTTAATTCTACACACTACTTCTTCATAACACTATCCTTCACATGTAAATTTTGCCAGGCATTATAAAATTCATTTTAATATAAGCATAAAGTACATCAGTATCATAATTAATGGGCAATGAATGAGAAGCACATCAATAAGTATGTAATGCTCTAAATTTTACAAAGGAACATACAAAACATATTTTAAAAGACAATATTGTGCATTCTCAATAAGTGAAATATCACAACCTCCTTGCCAAATTGTGAACTTCACTAGCCAAATTTTCTCCCGTTAAACGACTTCCATCTTTCAGCACTATATTCAAATTATGAAATGCATGAATCATCTAAAACTACCTCAATTCTCAATTTCTCATCAATAAAGATTCCCAATTATCCACCAAAACATCCACTACCTTTCCTTTTAACTTCTTTTTTCAGAAAATAATTCGCCAACTTTAAAGCCCTAACAAATCATTATCAAGCCAAACACTAATCCATCTATATAAACATTAGATCATTTTTCACCTTACAATTGTCAAAATTATCTTTCAGCATACTACTACTCAAATCCAAAGATCGTCCAATCTCTTTGCCTATGTTGACATCAAAATGTCAAACTCTACTCCAGTTCAACTTCCTTAACCTACCATGCTTAAATCATGATTCTCAATTATCCACCAAATCATCCATCACCTTTCTCACTGCCGAACCAACAACTAATCCATCTAAATAACCAATAGATCATTTTCACCTACTATATATCATCAAAACTTTCGTCTAAGCAACGCCGAAATTAACCAAAGGTGAAATCGGCGGAACCCAAAGATCTCTCCATCTCTTGTTGAATGGTAACATTAAAATGTCAACCTCAACTCCAATTCAACAACCTTAATCTTCCAACACTCACCTCAAAATCACGAACCGCGTCAACCAACTAAAACCAACTTCCGCTCCCATAAATCAAGATTCTCAATCATCTACTAAATCATCCATCATCTTCTCCACATTCTTTATCGATGAAAAAAAAAAGTCCCTCTATCAACGTGAACAAAATCTATCCAACATACGTACGTATAACATTAACATTACCATTCTAACAACATCGAAATCACCCATTTCAAAAAAAATTCCAATCCAATTTCCGAATCCCTAAACATCATCATCATCATCATCATCATCACCATCATTTCAAAAACAATATAAACAAATCCTCCAAGACTAATAATAAGAAAAAGAAAAGATGAGAGGGGATGGGATGTGGTTACCCCGAAAGCGGCGAAGGTGGTGAGCCCATCGCCAGAAACCCTCTGACATTCCGTCTTGAGTAGCGTGAAATCCTCCCCTTTCTTGCTGTGATTCGCCTGACCGTGCAACAAATCCGGCTTCTCCACTTTCTCGCTCGACAACTCCCTCTTCAACAGCACTGCCAGCGGCACCATCCCATCCCCCACCTTCGCCGTCATCAAACCCCCAAATTCAAAAACCTCAATGCTGATGAAGATAATTGTAATCAAATTGTTTAATTTATTTTAATTTATTTTTTTATTTTATTTTTTTGGGGGAAAGGGAATGGGGGGAAGAGAAGGTCGGCCGATACAAGGAGTTTTTTTATTTTTTCTCCTTCTGTTATTTTGGTTTTAATTAATTGAATGATTAATTAATGATTTAGTGGCTGGTGGGTGCACGTCAGCAAGGGGCGCCGTACGCCGGAGAGCTGGTGGGGGCCACTGGGGGCTAATGTGCACCGGATAATGAGGAAGATGAGCTGGTGGCTGGATGGCAATTTTAACTACTTTTAGGCGGTCAGTTGTTCCGCAGGTGGAGATGAGTTACATGCATGCATGACCGTTATATGGGTTTAATTTAGACATATTATTATTATTATTATTATTATTATTATTATTATTATTTTAGCTCTAATCTCTAATTAGCATTGGTGTCAGGTCGGGTCGGGATGGGTCCTTCACTATCCGGATCCTGACCCGGTTCCCTACCGATCCAAAAATTGGACCCGGACCCGGACCCGGACCCGGACCCGGACGGTTCCAGGTTCGGGTCCGGGTCCTATTAAAATATTCCTACGTAGGAGTGGGAGTGTGAGCGGCGAGTGTAAGCGGCGAGTGGAGGATTTAGAATATATGAGAGAAGACAAATGCATTTGTTTTGAGTTTGGAAGAGGAAGATTGAGAATTGAGGAATGAGGGGAGGGATGAGGATAGAATATTTATTTTTATGTTGATTTTTTAGGTTTTTTTAAACGGGTCCGGGTGAGGTCTTTTTTTAGTGGACCCGGACCCGGATCCGAAAGTACAACGAGTCCCATTTTAGGACCCCGGACCCGGACCCGGATATGCCGGGTCGGTTCCGGTCCAATGCCGGGTCCGGGTCAGATTTGGGTTTCGAGTATTTATACCAATGCTATCTCTAATCTAATAATGAGAGAAAGCCTTAGTGTCATTTATAAATTTACCAATGTGTACATTGCATGTGCATAACTAATATGAAGGAGTTCTCAGGTTTGATTCCTCACTACGTCAGATTTTGCCTTAGTGTCATTTATAAATTTACCAACGTGTACATTGCATGTGCATAACTAATATGAAGGAGTTCTCAGGTTTGATTCCTCACTACGTCAGATTTTATACTTCAATTTTTTTTAATATATAAAATGTGCATCACACATGTAAATTACAATCTATCTATCTATTTATAATATAATATTTAATAACTATTATAATGGAAGAGTTGGAGTGGATTTTATACTTCAATTTTTTATATATATAAAATGTGCATCACACGTGTAAATTATAATCTATCTATCTATTTATAATTTAATATTTAATAACTATTATAATGGAAGAGTTGGAGTTGTAAATCTACCTACTTACGTGGAACACACGTGCAACTCCAACTCTCCCATTATAGTCTTCACATTTACTTTTATATAATTCTATTTATTAAGACATGCATCGCACGTGTAAATCAGAGCTCTTACTTTAAATTTTTAAAAAAACTAATACGTGCATAGCACATGTATATTATAATGGGAGAAGGCTTTAGTGTCATTTGTCAATATATCAACACGTGTAATGCACATGCATAACTGTTATAAAGGAGGTCTTATGTTCAAAACCAGACTAATTCTGAATTTTTACTTTAAAATAACTATATTTATTAAGATGTGCATCGCACATGTTCTCTAATCTCTAATCTCTAATATTATAATGGGATAAGGCATTAGTGTAACTAGTTGAAATTTACCGTGCACCAAGTGCACGTTGCTTGGTGCACATGAATGTTGAAAATTTTATCTATTCTAGTTAACAAGTTAGACAAAACAGACTTGCATTTAGCAAACCCATTGTCTTCAAAATACAAATTTAACTTAGTCGATCATCTTAATAAGCAAACCATGATTTCAAAATTACTCCATAAGACAACAAGCTCGTCGAAATCAGATTTGGAGCAAACATCAAGAACCCAAGTTTAATCAATTCTAGCACAATTCCAATCAAAACAAAGCACAAATAGATCAAAATTCATACGATATAAGAGAGAGCTATATGCATAATAGTTTCATCTAAAACATAAAGATATAACAACAACATGTTATATATCGAAGAAGTGCAGGAAATAAGCATATGAACACAACATGTTGGCAATTGACCATGCAATATTGGTTTAAGAAGCAAGACAAAGTCGAATAAACTAATATCAACCTTAAAACTTTCCAAGGTATTTTTTGCAGGATTTCCTTGTGAATCCTATATCATTCTCCAGTTGCAAATACAAGTGCTCATAATGTGTTTGGTAGTAGATTCCAAAGTAGTCGAACAAAGTTACAAAATAAATTGGAAAAAGGCTATAGAAGTAAAGGCCTATTAAGATGCAAATACTGGTATGTCATAAGCAAAAAATTGCTAAGGCTGAAAAATACATATGACTATCTGACATAAGATTTTCGGCCAAAACACTTCTTCAAAGAGCTAAAAGGCATCCCATAATTCTTTGAAAATAGTGCTTGTGGACACTCCTACTCAAATTACCCTCACACCTCTTTGACAAAATTAACACAAATTTAAAACACCTTCGAAAGGTGTTCGAGAGCTACCCAAAAGCAAATACCAAACATGGCCTGAGAAAGTCAATCAAACACCTATGCCTGAGAAAAAGTAACCCTTAGCATGATTCGAAAAAGGTATTCTGATCACCTGGACTCAAGGCAACATATTTAGGACAAATCTCTAAACCATAGTAGCGACCTTAGATATTTCATATGAAATCAATAATAACTCGTGCAACCTTAGACTAAAACATAATAGGCTATATAATCCTTAACTTCAGTTTTTCCTAACATTTTCCACCTTATACACAACCTTTTAAATTCACATCTTAGACTACACCTTCCTCAATAACCTATCTCAAGTGGTTGTGCATATAAGTTTGTTATAAGAGTTCATATTTACTTGTTCATGTTAAAGATGAATATGTGACCTCTTCTTCTATGAAGTTTTTATTAACTTTTTTTTTGTGCTAATCCTCAAAATTTAATAACTGGAGTACTATTTTTGCAAAGATTTTCTGTAGTAGCCTTATCAAATATCTGTAAAAATCAGCATCAATAACGAAGAATTAGTCACTCGTTTGTAGCATGTGATCAGAAGGTTTTTTCTGAATTGAAGAAGAAGACATCAAAAACATGATATCAAATACTAATTACAATGAACTACAGTGCCACAAATACTAATTACACCTAATTATACTTTACGAGAAGAACAATTATTGAAAGATCTATGTCCAACAGATCACACCCACACAAATATTCAATTAGTTCGGACTTACTTAGTATTGAATTGGCACCAAGAAAAAATGGTTCTATAGAAGAAGTTCATGCTTCCTTTGTTGACGTATGGGTAAATAATCTGATTCGTGATTTCCTAAGAATTAAGTTAGGCAAGTCTACGATTTCATATACTTGAAAACGGTATGATACATCGAGTAGTTTTTATTTAATATCAGATATATGTAAAACCATAATGATGTTTTAGTTGATCCTTGTTCTATTAGTCGAGATGGTTCTCTAATGATACCTAATGAAATTACCATTTCAACAAAAGAAATATTGATAAAGAAATAAATCAGCATCATTAACGAAGAATTAGTCACCTATTGACGGTGATCGTTATTTTTCTCTCTTGATGTTCCACGGTCCACCAAAAAAGAATAAGACGAAGAAGAAGAATAACAAGGTTATGGTTATGTGCTTTTATAGGAGAGTAAATTGGAAAGAAAAAAAAAGTTGTTGAAATTAGTAAAATAAATCTTTTATTTGTTGAAAATTTTCAATCACTATATAACTGGAAACTTTAAAACTATGTTTAAAGAAACTTATATTTCTTATGACTATCGTGACTCTTACTTCTCATGATACTTTAAAATCCATATCCATATATATATTTAAAATTTATCTACCTTTCTATAGAAACATTGGTAGTTTATAAGTAAAATGAAAAGATGACTACGACATGTTCCTTCAGCACACAAATTGTTCAACACAGCATCTTGAGTGTGTATGCAATGATCATCGATTTCCTTTTATCATATAAAGTTACAAGAGGAGCATAAATTATTTACAAGGGCTCGATCTATATATTATGCATCATAGTAGTGAAAACTTGGTATATTACATAATAATTATAAATTACAAATTTCACCAATCAAATACTTGTACACAGAAGCTGCGAAGATAAAGGTTTGATGCAATAAATTTCAATCAATGATATTTCATTGCTTTAGACAAGTTTATATTACAAAAAATTCTCCTACTAAGAAATCAAACAGAGAGACAGACTCCAAGTCAAAAGAATTCCCCTATAATGACTATAATTCATGAATATCTTCTCCAGGTTCTACCTGCACCTCCCTTACAGGAAGAGAATCTCTTCCAGACCAAGATGTTTCCTCATCATCCGAACGACAATCAACATCACCAGTGTCTACATCTATTGATCTAACTGGACTATTGTTAGCACTACAACTACCAACGGATGACCACACTCTCTGTATCACTATATTTATAACTTAATCTATCGTAACAATCAACATAAGCATTTGTCACTCCCTCCCATCTATAATATGTCATTTACGGAAGCATGCATGTATTTTTCACCCACCATTTTTTATGGGGAAGCAACATCATGTGTCTTTTTCTCAATTGCTCGTATATTCTTTCCACCTCCTAAGCATGTTCCGATGAGAGTGTGGGCCCGCATCCTTTTCTTTATGCCTTCAACAAAATTCTGAGCAAATGTCAAATAGCCATCTTCTGCATAATTAGTGTCCTCTAAGCAAGGCTTTGTCTTGGCAGGTGGCGCAGTTTCTTCTCTATGGTTTTGAATTTAGACTTTGGAAAAAAATTGAACAAAATTATAAAATATTAATTATCATTTGCATTTACTACTAATTTCCAACACCACTTGAGAATTGTAATTTGTTTTAGCAAAAAAAAGATGGGGGGGAGGGGGATTTTTTTCTAATGATTGCTGGTGCTTTAAAATTATGACTCTAATATCTTGTTACAAAAAAAATAAAAATTTATTTGGAATTGTATGTAGTGTGTAGTTACCTTAGTTCTTCGAAGTTCATAATGTGTACATTCCAATATTTCTAACTTTCTATCTTTCTATTTATCTCACTAATGTTAATTGAGATGCCTTTGGATATTAATTGAGATGTACTATTGTATTTGGGTGTGCACAGGGTTTATATTGTTAAGATTATTAGATGAGAATAAATCTTTAGTGATTGATTTTAATAAACTGAATACAATATGGCTCATACATATAGGAGAGAACAGAAGACTAAACTGATACATAACCAATAGCAAACTAAATTAATATATTATCTAACACCCCATCTCAAACTCAAGTTGATTCAAGCAACAAGAGTTTGGAATACTGACAATGTTGATGTGGAAGGAACAACAAACTATAGTGCAGTGACGATGCTTGATGGCACATGTGATGGAACTAAGAAGTGGAGTGTTGCGGAAGGAAGTAGTGGTGTCGCACTGTTGAGATCTCACCCCGAACAGTGGCGGGATCTCCATATCTCGATCTGTGATGGGATCTCACCCCTAACTTAAGACATAGTCGATGATGAGATCTCACCCCTGAACTGAGAAATAGACTGATTGAATCTCATCCCTGACTTGAGAATTGTCGATGATGGTAGGATATCATATCTGAACTGAGAACTGGATGCTGATAACACCCCCTCTCAAACTCACGATCAATCAACCGGAGTGAGTTGACGATCACGATCGATCAACAGGAGTGAGTTGACGATCTGGATGTAGAAGCACAAGAACCGGTAAGGAAGTTTTTATTTTTTTATTCTTATTTTTATTTTTATTTTTATTTATTTTTATTTTTTATTCGGGTATAGGGTTATTGGATTCGGGTATAGGTTTCAGATCGGGTTGAATATGGATAATCTGAAATGGGTCGGATCCGCAGCCAGAATCAGATCCCTCCCTAAATCAACAAAATCAAGAAGAAAGGGAAACAAATGGGTTTAGATGAAGATGGAGTGGGAGGAGATGTGTCACGCCCCGCTTCCCAAAAATATGGAATACGAGCGCATGACAAAGCCCAGCGAATGATTTTCATCATTCATAAGTTGTAGAATCGACTCAACATCATAAAAAGAATATAACAAAATGTACACAACCACACATGCATGAATAATTTGCTAATCGACAGAAAACAATTGAAACAAAATAATAATATCCAAAATAGTTTTCAAATCTGGATCAAAAGATAAAAACTCGGGACTATAAGCCCGTTACAAGATTCAAGTACCAAAAGAAATAAATAACTCAAAGAAAACAAAATATTTTAAGCAAGTTCTTTCTCCAAGCAAAGCCTAGAATGTCTGCTCACCAATTCCAGCAGGCAATTCATCTCCAAAGTCTGTATATATAAATATGAAAAGGGGGAAAAAAATAGGGAAAACAAGATAAACGCCCTTAGTGCAAATTAGGGCTCCAAATAGTACAAGCAATGGTATGAAAACTAGTGCAAGAAATATGGAACAAGATTTGGAATCAAGAATGTATGACATAATATAATAGGGATGCAACAAGTAGTGGGATTCAAGAACTAGCTAGCAAGAAGACAACTCGAGTGACAAGATTTGGTAACAAATACTAGTAGTAGAATAAGTGGCTAGTGAACATGTAATGGTATCAAGCATCAAGTAACAAGTATCACGTACAAGTGTCGAGTAACAAGTAACAAGTCTCATGTGTCAAGTTGTCAAGTACAAGTATCAAGTAGCAAGTGTCAAGTATTATGTTCAAGTATCAAGTCTCATGTATCATGTAATCAAGTATCAAGTAAGCATGTATCATGTTCAAGTATCATGTGTCAAGTCTTGTAGTTATTACTATCTAGGTAGCACTTCATGTGCCATCCTTTTATCACATGGTTGTTACAGTCAATACAATTTCGTTTAGGCCTAGTAGTGAATTTTATAGGACGGTGTACTCAGGCATCAAGTATCAAGCAAGCACTGTTCATGAATACGAAAATAAAGTAACAAGTTCATGAATTAAGTTCGTGAATCCACTAACAAGTTCAAGAACCACACAGTGGGTTCATGAATACAACAAGTTCATGATCCAAGTAATGGATTCATGAATACATCAAGATACAACAAGTTCATGAACCGAGTACTGGAAAATACGGGCCCCCTTTCGAGTACACTTACCTATATTGTCCACGACTATGGTCTTTCCCTTAAACCCTGGCTTGTTATTTATTATTATCATCAAGCAAGCATGAAAGTGTGCGAAACAAGTCAAGTAAACATAATCAAGAACATGGAACAAGTCTAGGCTAGGTAGGATACATGTTCGAGGGTCAAAACAAATCAAAGTATCAAGAATAACGAGAATTCCAAATCTGGACAGCATGACGTTGCTGCACCAAAACTGCGATTCCTATTGCTACAAGATAGCAAATGTGGGTCCATCAGAAGATCTAGAAACTAGACTCCTTCCTGGTTCCAACGCATATAATTAAGGTACATAAAAGTTGTGGTAACATGTGTCAAAACAGCAAACTATACAGCATTTGTGTTCAGCCAGAATTTGTAAAACTGAGTTTATACATATGAAACAGGTTTGAAACTTCATTAATTAATTCTAAGAAAATTATAGAATGTTCTCTAGGGTGTCCAGTATCAGTACATAAAATTTTAAGTCATTTACTTACTGGTAGCATAGTTAAAATAATTGTAAACCAAAGAGGTGCAGCAGTTTTTTTATGAATCTGCGATTTCCGACACAGCAGTAGTAAAACTGCGATATCTTCTAGACCGTAACTTGAAATTCGAAAATTCTGGATATTATTGGCAACTAGAGACTTAGGTCTATATTTCATATTCAGGACTCAAGTTCAGATTTTGGTTTTATCGGGGTCGAAACAGCAAGGCAAGACAGAAACAGAAACCAAATAAAACACTTTTTGTATGAAATGAATCAAAATTTTACTAGTTGTGAACAAGTGTAACAACGAAGGGTTGTGACTCTTAAATCATGTGATAGATAAGGCGAAACATGAGACCATCAACGATAAACAAGGAGGAGTCACATTTACAATCTACTTGCAGTATTTTCAAGGAAAAATTTGTACTAGAAAACGAAATGTACAAAGAGATACTTGCCTTTAGGACGACGAATCAGACGGAGGATTAACGGGAACGGATCCCGACACGGATCTTGATGGCGATCAAGATCAATACCAACGGACGGCTCAGATCGGATCTGATCAAGATGGAGGACTGAGATGCGATCTGATGGTGATGATCAGATCAGATCAAGATGGCCATGATCTTGATGAGATCTATTGGCTGGGATTAAATCAATCACTCCTCCTTCCCTCCTTCTTCACAGCAACAGAGAGAGGAGTAACTCCGACGGCAGCAACTAGCGGCGGGGGGAACTGGCGACGGGGGTGCACGGGACGACGGCGACGACGACATCGCAGTCGGGAAGCGACAGGAGCATCGGAGGCAGTAGCGCTCGAGCGCTCTGTTTCGCTTCCGAAACAGGGGAGACGAGCGACGGGGGGTTTGCGGTGGATGTGTGGTGCACGGAGAGGGTGAGGGCGATGCGGTCGCGGTGAGGAGAGGATAAGGCGATGGGGTAATGGTTTTCGGGAGTGAGGTGGCGAGGAGGAGATGGGTTCCGATAATGGCAAAGTGATGGGGTTCGATAGGGGAGATGACGAAGAAGACGATGGTGGATGGAGGTCGAAGGCGGGAGGGTGACGAAGACGAGGTGCTGGGAAGATGGCAGAGAGCGGCGATGGAAGCATCGAGAGGTGAATAGGTGGAAGGTGAAGAAGGTGAACAGTAGGGTAAATGGAGTTGGCGGCTGCTGTTGGGGTTAAAACAGTGATTAGGTTTAGGGTTAATTTAGGTTAGGAGGTTTAAATAGTAGGGTTTTGGGTTTGGGGTATTTGGATAGCGGGTTTGAGTAGAATCCAAAAGGAGATTGAGTCAATATTCATCATAATTAGGGAAAATGAAATAGATGAGGTGAAACAATCAATTCTTCATGAAGAACAGCAAATCAGAGCTAATAAGAATGATGCAATTGAAATAAATACTGGCACAAAATTGAGTTGAAACAAATGAAATTATTTTTATTAGAACTGGAACAAAATACAGATCTCAAATTGATGGATGGAGTACAAGGAATGGAAATACAGTAGAAAAATATAGATATGGGAAATAGGAGTTACAAATCCTACCCACCTAACAAGTAGAATTTCGTACTCGAAATTCAGACAAGTGGTACATAGGGCAACACCCCCCCCCCCCCCCCCCAAAGAAAAAGAAAGAACAACAACAAAACAAAAGTTACTGAAACATATGGGGAAACTTGTGCTGAATCTCTTCCTACAATTCCCAAGTCAACTCACTTGGCGAGTGAGGATTCCAAGAAACCCGAACCAGCTTGATGACCTTGTTCTTCAGCACCTTCTCACGCCTGTCCAAGATAGTAACTGCTGAATCTCTTCCTCCAATTCCCAAGTTGACTCACCTGGCGAGTGAGGATTCCAAGAAACCTGAACCAGCTTGATGACCTTGTTCTTCAGCACCTTCTCACACCTGTCCAAGATAGTAACTGGCAGAATCTCACAAGACAGATCCGGCTGCACAGACAACTCTGAGTAGTCGATCACATGGCTTTCATACCTGATGTGTCTCCTGAGCTGGGAGACATGAAAGACATCATGCACCCCAGATAGAGCCGGCGGCAATGCAAGTCGATAGGCCACCTTGCCTACTCGCTCCACAATATCAAAAGGCCCGATGAACTTGGGGCTTAGCTTGCCTCCACCTCCGAATCAGATAACGCCTCTCCACCGCGATACCTTAAGGAACACATGGTCTCCCACCTCAAACTCAAAAGGCCTTATGTGGACATCTTCCTATTTTCTCTGCCTGTCCTGCGCTGCCAGAAGGTGCTTCCTAATATGAGCCACTGCATCAACAGTCTTGGTGATCAATTCTGGCCCCAACAATTTTCTCTCACCAATGTCATCCTAGCACACTGGTGACTTACACTTCCGACCATACAACGCCTCGTATGGTGCATCTTTAAGACTGACTTGATAGCTGTTGCTGTACGAGAACTCAACCAAGTGCAGGTGATCCTCCCAAAACCCTCCAAACTGAAGTACACAGGACCTTAACATGTCCTTTAATGTCTGAATGGTCCTTTCAGACTGCCCATCTGTCTGAGGGTGGAAAGTTGTACTGTACTTCAACTTGCTCCCAAGACTGCTCTGATGGCTCTCCCAAAACTGAGATCTGAACCTGGTATCCCTGTCGGATACAATACTGACCGGGACCCCATGAAGCCTGACAATCTCCTGCATGTACCTCTCTGCGAGACTCTCGGTAGATAGACCAACTCTAAAGGGGATGAAGTGAGCACTCTTCGTCAGCCTGTCGACAATCACCCAAATGGCGTTGTGACCCTTAGGACTCCTTGACAAGGCAGTCACAAAATCCATGGCGATAGGCTCCCACTTCCACTCTGGAATGGGAAGAGGCTGAAGAAGTCCGACAGTCCTCTGATGTTCTGCCTTCAACTGCTGGCAGATCAAACACTGAGACACAAATCTAGCTACTGCTCTCTTCATACCATGCCACCAAGTGGAGTTTCAAATCCCGAAACATCTTGGTACCACCGGGATGAATAGAGTATGCCGACTGGTGGGCTTCCTCGAGCAATTTTTGCCTGACTTCACCCTTTGGGACACACAACCTAGCTCCAAAGCGAAGTGATCCATCTGAGTGAATGACCATATCGGTTTTCAAACCTACCTCAACTTCTGCTCTGAACTTCTGTAACTGCTCATCACCTGCCTGTGCTTCCTTAATCTGCACTACCAGAGATGACTACAACTAAAGCATCATACAACTCCGATCGGCACCCGACATAATCACATTCAAGTCTAACCTTCTCATCTGCTCAATAAGCTACTTCTGCTGAGTCAAGAACATGGCGACTGGCCTCCTGCTCAACGCATCTGGCACCAAGTTCACCTTACCGGGGTGATACTGGAAACTGATGTCGTAGTCGGCCATGAGGCCATCAACTCCAACCAGTGCCTCTGTCTCATGTTCAGCTCTTTCTGAGTAAAGACATACTTGAGACTTTTGTGGTCGGTGAAGATTTTTACTCGGTCTCCAAGTAAATAGTGTCTCCACAACTTCAAAGCAAAGATCACCACTGCCAACTCCAAGTCATGACTAGGGTAGTTTTTCTCATGCGGCCTTAACTGCCTGGATGCATAAGCAACAACCCGACCCTTCTGCATCAACACTACACCTAGCCTCTACCTGAAGCATCGCAGTGAATCACGAAACCACCCAAACCATCTGGTATAGTCAACACTGGCGATGACATCAATCTGCTCTTCAACTCTGCGAAAGCTTCACTACAGGCCTCATCCCAAGCAAACTTCTGATCCTTCCCTGTCAGTCTAGTCAACAGCCCAGCAATCTTCGAGAAGTCTTGGACAAACTTTCGATAATACCCTGCTAGCCTGAGAAAACTCCTCACTTCTGAAACTGACTTAGGAACTGGCCAATCCTTCACTGCAGCAATCTTGGAAGGATCTACAGAGATTCCCTCGCCCGAGATAATATGTCTCAAGAATGTGACTCGGTCAAGCCAGAACTCACACTTGTTAAGTTTTCCAAAAAGCTGATTCTCCCTCAGAGTCTGCAAGACTAGCCTCAGATGTTCAGCATGCTCTTCCCGGTTTAGCGAATACACCAAGATGTCATCTATAAAGACCACCATAAATCTGTCTAGGAACTGGGAGAAAACTCTGTTCATCAGGCTCATAAACACTGCTGGGGCATTCGTGACTTCGAAGGGCATCACCAGGAACTCGTAATGCCCGTACCTGGTCCTGAACGCAGTCTTCTGTACATCTGCTGCCTTCACCTTCACCTGATGGTACCCCGAGCGAAGGTCCAACTTCGAAAAGACTGCAACACCGCCCAACTGATCAAACAAGTCATCGATCCTGGGTAGTGGATACCGATTCTTCACAGTGACACTATTTAGCTCTCGGTAATCCATGCATAACCTGTGGCTTCCGTCCTTCTTATTGACGAACAGAACAGGAGCTCCCCACGGTGAAACACTATGCCTGATGAAATCCAAATCAAATAAACCCTGAATCTGCACCTTCAGCTCTGCTAGCTCAATCGGTGCAATCCTATACGGGCTCTTCGATATCGGCACTGTACCCAGCTGAACCCCAATGCCGAACTCCACCTCTCGATCTGGAGGTAACCAAGGCAATTCCTCTGGGAACACATCCAAGAATTTCTGCACTATAAGAGGCACAGCCTCACAGCCTGTGTGCAACTCTATTGCACAACCTTCCTCATCTGCCACCTTCTTACCACGTCCAAGGGGTGTCTCTCCCCAGCATGGAACTTAAACTCTGCATGCTCTGAAATCCTGAACACAACCTTCTTCGCTCGGCAATCAATAACAGCATGAGACTCCCCCAACCAATCCATGCCGAGAATCATATCAAACCCTGAATTCCCGATCACTATCAGATCTGCCTTGAAATCTGTGCCCCCAATAACCATAGGGCTCTGCTTGCACTCCCTAGAGCAAATGACAACACTGCCACGTGTGGTGATTTTCCAAGCTGCCGGCATAGCACTGCACTCCAACTGATGCTGATCCACAAAGCGGGAAGAGACGAAAGAATAGGTCGCCCCGGAATCAAATAGGGCATGAGCGGAAAAAGAATGAACTAGAATGATACCTATGATAAAATCAAAAACATGGGAAGAGATGACTAGTGCAGGATAATAAGGAATAAGAGATACTGATATGAAAAGAAACTACACAATGAATGATGCAAAGATAAACAAATAAAGCAGAGAATAGATAATAAAACAACAAAACATAGATTTACCTGCAACAACCTCCTCTGCGATATTGACTTCCTCTGCAGTCAGGTTGAAGGCTTGACTTCTCCTCGGGGCAGCGGTCCTCTGACCGACGATCTGATGCTGAGAAGGAAGTGGCGGCTTGACCTGACCTTGAGCTGGCGCGCCAGCGGGCAGTACAAACCTCCTTTGCAGACAGTCCCGAACGGTGTGATCACCAGCACCACACTCGAAGCATCAAAGGTTGGCTTGCCTACAATCTCTGCACATATGCCCTAGAATCTGATAGAAGTCACAGTAATCTCCCTTCTGTGGAGTAGCAGCAGGGTAGGGAGCAGCCCTGGCAGGATGGGCTGAAACTGGCCTCCTGATTGGCTCTTTAGTGGGCCCAGCAGTGACAGGGTGCGGAGCGGACCGCTAAATGGTACGCTTCCGCCTACTGGTCTGTTCCTGGCTTCTGGCGGCCTCCAGGATGTTAGTATAGGATCGGAGTCGCAAGGCAGCTAGGCGATCCTAGATCTCAATGTCCAAGTCCAATAAGAAACGACGGCCCTTGACTTCATCATTTGCCACCACGGATGTGGCAAAGAGACTCAGTCGGGTGAACTCCATAGCATACTCATCTACGGTCCGACTCCCCTTATTCAAGATTGTGTCTTAGTTAAACATTAATATATCATGAATTAACAATGAGAATTGCATAATAAACACTATCTGACGAACCTGAGTAAGCACGAAAAATTGCCGTTCCATTTCATTCCTGGTGACATCGGGAAAGAACTTCGTGAGAAAGCTCCCTCTGAAGATGGCCCAGGCGATGGGGCACCCTAGCCGTTCCATCTCAGCTCGCCACCAGATGTAGGCAAGGTCAACAAGCTGGATGCTCACGACATCCACGCAATCCACATCAGCTATTCGTGCTGCGATCAAAAGCTGTTCAGTCCTAATGAGCCACTGCTCGGCTTCCAGCGGGCCTTCAGTACCTAAGAATTTGTCTAGGTGTAGCCTCATGAAGTCCGCTACATTGCCAGGTCTCGGTGGCAGCACCCCGGGCGTAGGTACAAGGGGCTCTCTGTTGGTAGCTTCCAAAGCCGTCCTCATCAGTTCACCATGTTCCAACTGCATCTGCATCATTTGTTGTATTGGCCGCTCATTCTATTCACGCTGCATTTGCAATACGTGCACAATAGCGGGTTCCTCTAATTGATCACTCCCAGTTTGGGAGGACGAAACATTCTTACGAGCCATAGCCTGCACAAACCCAAAACAATCAGTATCCAGATCAAGTTGATAATCAATTTTTCATGCAATTACATGGCTTGTTAAATGTTGAGTTAATCCTGACTGAGTCAAGCCTGTCTAATGTATTAGTCAACTAACACATTAGCCAAACCTGGCTCTGATACCACTAAAAATCTTGTCACGCCCCGCTTCCCAAAAATACGGAATACGAGTGCATAACAAAGCCCAGCGAATAATTTTCATCATTCATGAGTTGTAGGATCGACTCAGCATCATAACAAGAATATAACATAATGTACACAACCACGCATGCATGACTAATTTACTAATCAACAGAAAATAATTAAAACAAAATAATAATATCCCAAATAGTTTTCAAATCTGGATCAAAAGATAAAAACTCGGGACTATAAACCTGTTACAAGATTCAAGTAGCAAAAGAAATAAATAACTCAAAGAAAACAAAATATTTTAAGCAAGTCATTTCTCCAAGCGAAGCCTAGAATGTCTGCTCACCAATTCATTTAGGCCTAGTGGTGGATTTTATAGGGCAGTGTACTCAGGCATCAAGTATCAAGCAAGCACGGTTCATGAATATGAAAATAAAGTAACAAGTTCATGAATCAAGTTCGTTAATCCACTAACAAGTTCAAGAACCACACAGTGGGTTCATGAATACAACAAGTTCATGAGCCGAGTAATGGCTTCATGAATACATCAAGATACAACAAGTTCATGAACCGACTACTAGAAAATACGGACCCTCTTCCGAGTATACTTACCTATATTGTCCACTACTATGGTCTTTCCCTTAAATCCCGCCTTGTTATTTATTATTATCATCAAGAAAGCATGAAAGAGTGCAAAAAAAGTCAAGTAAATATAATCAAGAACATGTAACACGTCTAGGCTAGGTAAGATACATGTTCGAGGGTCAAAACAAATTAAAGTATCAAGAACAATGAGAATTCCAAATCTGGACAGCATGACGTTGCTACACCAAAATTGCGATTTCCGTTGCTACAAGATAGCAAATTTGGATCCGTAATGTCTATAAACTAGACTCCTGCCCGGTTCCAACGCATATAATTAAGGTACATAAAAGTTGTGGTAACATGTGTCAAAACAGCAAACTATACAGTATTTATGTTCAGCCAGAATTTGTAAAACCGAGTTTGTACATATGAAACAGGTTTGAAACTTCATTAATTAATTCTAAGAAAATTAGAAAATATTCTCTAGGGTATCCAGTATCAGCATGAAAAGTTTTAATTCATTTACTTACTGGTAGCATAGTTAAAATAATTGTAAACCAAATAGGTGCAGCAGTTTTTTATGAATCTGCGATTTCCGACACAGAAGCAGTAAAACTGTGATATCTCCTATACCGTAACTCGAAATTCGAAAATTCTGGATATTATTGGCAACTAGAGACATAGGGATACATTTCATATTCAGAACTCAAATTCAGATTTTGGTTTTATCGGGGTCGAAATAGCAAGGCAAGACAGAAACATAAACCAAATAAAATACTTTTTTGTATGAAATGAATCAAAATTTTACTAGTTGTGAACAAGTGTATCAACGAAGGGTTGTGACTCTTAGATCATGTGATAGATAAGGCGAAACATGAGATCATCAACAATAAACAAGGAGGAGTCACATTTACAATCTACTTGCAGTATTTTCAAGGAAAAACTTGTACTAGAAAACGAAATGTACAAGAAGATACTTACCTTTAGGACGACAAATCCGACGGAGGATTAACAGGAACAGATCCCGACACGGATCCTGATGGCGATCAAAATCAAGACCAACGGACGGCTCAGATCGGATCTGATCAAGATGGAGGGCGGAGATGCGATCTGATGGTGATGATCAGATCAGATCAAGATGGCCATGATCTTGATGAGATCTAATGGCTGGGATTAAATCAATCACTCCTCCTTCCCTCCTTCTTCACAGCAACAGAGAGAGGGGGAACTCCGACGGCAGCGACTAGCGGTAGGGGGAACTGGTGACAGGGGTGCACGAGACGATAGTGACGACAACACCGCGGTCGGGAAGCGATGGCAGTCGGAGGCAGTAGCGCTCGAGCGCTCTATTTCGCTTCCGAAATAGGAGAGACGAGCGACGGGGGGTTTGAGGTGGATGTGTGGTGCACTGAGAGGGTGAGGGCAATGCGGTGGCGGCGAGGAGAGGATAAGGTGATGGGGTAATGGTTTTCGGGAGTGAGGTGGTGAGGAGATGGGTTCCGATAATGGCAAAGTGATGGGGTTCGATAGGGGAGATGACGAAGAAGACGATGGTGGATGGAGGTCGAAGGCGAGAGGGTGACGAAGACGAGGTGGTGGGAAGATGGCGAAGAGCGGCGATGGAAGCATCGAGAGGTGAATAGAAGGAAGGTGAAGAAGGTGAACGGTAGGGTAAATGGAGTTGGCGGCTGCTGTTGGGGTTAAAACAGTGATTAGGTTTAGAGTTAATTTAGGTTAGGAGGTTTAAATAGTAGGGTTTTGGGTTTTGGGTGTTTGGATAGCGGGTTTGAGTAGAATCCAAAAGGAGATTGAGTCAAAATTCATCATAATTAGGAAAAATGAAATTGATGAGGTGAAATAATCAATTCTTCATGAAGAACAGCAAATCAGAGCTAATAAGAATGATGCAATTGAAATAAATACTGGCACAAAATTGAGTTGAAACAAATGAAATTATTTTTATTAGAACTGGAACAAAATACAGATCTCAAATTGATGGATGGAGTACAAGGAATGGAAATACAGTAGAAAATACAGATACGAAAAATAGGAGTTACAAGATGAGGGAGGGGTCGTCGACGAGGATGAGGATGAGGACGCGACGATCGGTGGGGGTTTCGGGGTTGAAGGCAAAGGAGGAGAGAGGGAAGAGAAAGAGGATGTGTAAGAAGATGGAGCTTTTCAGGTTGTCAAAGAAGTGGTTGAGGAGGGATTGTTGGGATATGAAGAGGAGGGACAGATCTGAGGGATCCATTTGCAGGCTTTCAGTTTCAGTTGGTAAGGAACCCATGGCCGCTTCTTGATCTTTTGAGAATGTGAAAGGAAGAAACCGAGAGAAGGAGCGGGGAAGGAGGAGGATGAATGGTCGATGGGGAAGAAGATGGAGAGGTGTTGGGTTGGGTTGCGGTGCAAGACAGAGGAGGCGGGAGAGAGATGAGGGATTAGATTAAGGATTAATTTGGGTTAGGGTTTTGGAGATTTGTTGTTTGATGACGGCTAGGGTTTTGGAGATTTGTTGTTTGATGACAGCTTGGATTTTTGGAGATTTGATCGGGAGAGAGAAGTTGGGAGGTGGAGTGATTCCAATGAAGGCGATAATCACTCCACCTCGATATCGAGGATCAAATTAGTATAGGTTTTATAGGATTATAGGCTCTGATACCATGTTAAGATTATTAGATGAGATTAAATCTTTATTGATTGATTTTAATAAAATGAATACAATATGGCTCATACATATAGGAGAGAACAGAAGACTAAACTGATACATAACCAACATGGGACTAAACTAATATATCATCTAACATATATAAACTAATAAAAGCATGTAATTTGAAGTATTTGATGAGATACGTTGCAATACATTGAATCTCAGTCGTGTGCAATTCACGTTCACTGTAGGTTTATCGAAAGCCGTCGAACTCTATGTCAAGCTTCATCATTTCCTCGAAACTTTCATCTTATTAACTGTATAAAGATTATTCCAAAAT
The DNA here is from genome assembly GCA_017893485.1 of Hemerocallis citrina. Lineage (NCBI taxonomy): Eukaryota > Viridiplantae > Streptophyta > Magnoliopsida > Asparagales > Asphodelaceae > Hemerocallis > Hemerocallis citrina. Next base: position 22,111,732 of record CM030363.1, read on the forward strand.
TTATGAAACATTTGTCATACTACATTTAATCAGCCGAGTTTAATGAAAATAAACTCAAAATCATTAAGTTTGGATCATAAATTAGCGATATTATCAGTAATAAATAAAGTAAATTTAATCATTATCTCTCATAAGTACTAGTGTTTTGCTTTTCGATTTCACATGTCAAGTAATCTAAATAACTAAAGAGTTTTAAACGACACTCAAAGGACTTAAAGTTTACAGGCCAACTTGCAAGTGCATGTGCAATATCAAGCTAGGAATGATAGGCAGCTACATCACTACATGATATAACACAAATCTCTATAGCAAGCAGTAGGATGAGAGGACGAAGCAGATACTCTTAATCTTATGTATAGGAGTTGACTTATTTTTAGCGGAAAAGGTAATAAGCTAAGTAGATCAATATCTTCAGCCTACAAAAGAAATGAATAAAAATCTTGGTCAATATTGAATTATAGAAAGAGATAAAAACCTAAATATCAATCAGAGATAAACGATCTAAATTTGGAAAGAACCCAACACCTGAATTTTTTGTTAATTTTAAATTGAAAGAAATTGTTGATAAAAAAAATCAACCAACTCAATCCACGACACATATATAACACACTATATTAATTAAACAGCTAGCCCCAAATAAATACATAGACCAACCCAACAAAAGTTTATAAAATAGAATTGAACAAGGAAGCGAAACAATGATCAAAATCAATTATCATACCTTCTAGGGATCAACTTGTCCAGAATGAACTTTCTCGCAAGAAGCACAATCGTTGCGTCATAACAAACTCTGGCCTGCCAAGCAAAAAAAAAAAAAGAACAATTTTCATAAACACAATATAAGCAATTTCAAGCATATTGGACTCTAAAATTAGTAATAAAATCATTACATAGCTTTCAAAAAAAAGAAATATAAGTAAATTTAGAAAGCTTCTATTAATTCTAAAAACTTCACAAGAAAAAAAAATCAATTTTCATTTTCCCATCTAAAAGTTGTCATGACTGAACCAGTTTGTGTGTAGGTTACAAAATCTTATTACATTCAAAAAAATATTTTTAATTGGACACAAATTTACCTTCGTCCATACCGGACACTACCTCAACCAATTAATATCTTGAATAGTTCAATCCAAAAGACAGACATACTTGACCGCATATCATAATTAAACTCATTTTAGAAACTAAGTAGTCCCCTCAAAACGGAGCAAGAATTTGATAGAAATTGACTAATACTAAATTGATGAGTATAATGTTATCATATCAACGCGTACAACGCACGTGCATAACTACTATAAAAGAGGATAACTCTGTACCCTATATTACTTTTGGTTTTTTCATTATTTGTTCTTTTTAATGAAGCAAGTGAACATACTCTACATTTTCCTTCAAAAAATTTGGTATTGCAATATTAGTTACTCGATTAACCGATTCATTTAAAAATTGGTTAAAATTGATTAATTTGAGACCCAAATACAAAATTATAATTTTTTTTGATTTATTAAACTACTTTTGAAGTTAAAAAAACCTTAAATTATAAGTGTCTAGCAGAGAATAGATCACAAGAACATAATAATTATTTTGAGAAATGAGATAATTAGATTTCTTTTTCTAGAAAGTTGGTAAAAGGAGAATATTTTTGATGTTGCGACTGAGGCTTTTGACTAATTACGTACTTTCGAAATTGATTGATTAACTACTTTGAAAATAGCCATTTGTGGGTGACTTACATGGAAGTTCATTATTTGTTGGAATTTTTTGGGAAAAGTCTTATTAGCTGCGACAATAAGAAAGCGAAAGTAGGGTTATGGTTAAATATCCTCACTGCTTGAGGTATTATATCATGATTATTAGAATTTAAAAAATCTCATATACTGCCAGAAGACCAGTATATATGGAATAAGACTAAGTTTTGCCCACTGAACCCGATCCAATAACTTACAGATAACACGTGCAACCATGTATTTCCCCATACAGTATTATACACAATATATATATATATATATATATATATATATACTCCATTGAAAACTGGTCTAGTTTTCACGGGTTGAAAAACAGCGAACTGATCCGTTGGATCGCTCTTGATCGTGATCAGTGGCTCAGATCGAGCCCGCCCATCACCTGTTTCACTTCATCAGCGGAAGGTTAATTTGGAAATTTCGTTCCAAATAACTCTTCGCCTCACGGATTCTAAAAAAATGAATGAACCTAGGCCGTTGTTTCAAACAATGGCCTAGGTTATAAAAATTCAAACAACGGCCTAGGTTATAAAATTGAGAACATAGGCCGTTGTTCGGTTATAAAATTGAGAACATAGGCCGTTGTTCCAAACAACGGCCTATGTTCTCAATTTTTATAACCTAGGTCGTTGTTCCCAACAACGGCCTAGGTTAATTCATTTTTTTAGAGCGAATCAGACGAAGAGTTATTTGGGACGAAATTCTCAAAATAACCCTCCACCACTTAAGTGATAATGGGTGATGGGCGGAGGCAATCTGAGCCGCTGATCACGATCAGGAGCAATCCAACGGTCCAGATCGCTGTTTTCCAACCCGTGAAAACAAACCCGTTTTCAATGGAGCATTTCTCTCTCTCTCTCTCTCTCTCTCTCTCTCTCTCTATATATATATATATATATATATATATATATATATATTGAGAATATACTTATATATCCAACTATCACCTCTTATATTCTCAATATCATCAAGTAATACATGGTTATCTCATCAATTCCACATGTTGTGGACTGAATCACAAAAATTTCAAATAAACATTGAATTATAAGATAATATAGTTCATAAGGACTGAATCAATTATAACCTGAATAGTTCAAATAAAACTAAACCAAAATAATCAAATGGTTCCAAGACCATATCAAAACAGAATAGTTCACAAAGACTAAACTAACTGAAACAAATGTCATAGTCTCAAATCAACCAAAGTAATTAAACTTCAAAATAAAGAAGAGTTTTAAGCTCAATCAATGCATAGTCTTAAACTCAAATAGAAGTTTCTTCAATCAAGTGAAAATTGACAAACTATCATTGCAAGTTCTTTTATGTCTACTCCTCCATGCCGAGCAAATCATCATTCTCAAAATCAAGGTTGATAGATTCATCTCCTTCGCCTTTGCTAGCATCTGTTTCTAAACATTACAAATAAGAATTTCATGAGTTATTTCTCTTACAATTCAAATGAAATGTATGAAAGTATTTAGTTCAAGCAAAAGAACTTAATACAATTTTATATAGATTTGTAAGGTACAACACAAGCATCACAGTCAAGTATCTTTATCAAAATAAAGTATAAGACCTCTTATAGTTTTTACACAAAAACTATACTATATTTCATTTTGGAATGATAGAGCTGTCAAATCAATTATGGTTAAATTCTGAATCATCAAAATTGGAATGAAATATGAATCCATAAAAAAGATATATCATCAAAATTAGAATGATATAACAACAATTCTAAATATCACAAATACATCGACTAGTTTTTAGGCTTTCTTTTGGAATAAAAAGATGATTCTAAGTAAGTAATGACAACATATAGTATCATCAGATTTGGAATGAAGTTATATATCAACAATAATTACATAGAACTTTTCAAATTATCTAAAACATGTTAATTGCTTAAAGATTGATGCTTAAGTCTGAGTTCTAAATTTTCATAACAACTAGATTGTTAAAACTTTGGCCCAAAAGCTTTGAACCTCATTTCCCCCACAGTTTTGTTAATTATGCTTCTACTTAGTATGTTTGTAAGAGCATTAACCACATTATGTTCTGATCGCACATCAATAAGAGCAATAATCACTTGTTTAATGCGATAGTTCAACTTTGCATGTCTAAGGCCTACAACACGTTTTTTACCATTGTAAAGAGTATTGTTCGCTACAATATTTACAGCTTGGTTGTCCCAGAACAGACTAAGAGTGGTTACCTAAGACATTCTCAAAGGAATATCCAGCGATAGGTCTTTCATTCATTATGCTTCTTCACCAGCACAAGATAGCACAAAGATTTCTGACTCCATGGATGAGAAAGTAAGACCTGCTTGTCTTTTAGATTTCCATAACATAGCTACTCCTCCTAGTGTAAACACATAACAACTAGTGGACCGACTTTTACCATTTTCTGAGCACCATGGTGCATCGGAACATCCCTCTAATACTGAAGGATAACCATAGTAGCACAAAGAAAACTCTTGAGTACCGTTTATGTATGTAACACCCTGCCCCAATACTCAGATAATTTTTATTATTTTCAGAAGACAAATTAGATACTATGTAGTACAACTGCCCACCACAGGCTGCCTCTCAAAAGGTGGTTAACCAATTAGGTGACTCTTGATCATAGGCAATTTTATTTATATTAAATTATTCCTTGTTTACTCCCGATGTGGGATTACTCTAATCAGTTCTCCCCTTACTACTCCCATGTATACAACCACGTCATCAACCAAGTCCAATTCTCTGTTTTCACTACACAAATGGTAGGCCCCTCCATGGATGCTGACATCATTAGCATTGAAGAAACAACACATTTTGCTTGCTATTTCCTTCATGTGGGACCCCCTCCTTCATTCATTATATTACCATAATGCCATCATGCATTATATTTTTTATACAAACAGCCAACCTTTCAACATATATATATATATATTCCCTTCAAAATTACGGGTATTACATACACCCCCACCTTTAGAAATCAACGTACGGGGCATGCCATCTAGCGCAGGATCCTTCTTTCTAGTCGATGTGGTGTCATCCTCGATCCCGGAGATCAATCACTCTCAACATCCGCAGATCATACCCCGATCCCGGAGATCAATAACTTTCAACACCGCGGATCATACTGAGGCCCTCTTCCACACTCGATGTCGAAAGTCGGCTCTGATACCATTTGTAATGCCCCGCCCCGATACTCAGACATTTTTTATTATTTTTATAAGACAAATTAGATACTATGCAGTACAACTGCCCACCACAGGCCGCCTCTCAAAATGTAGTTAACCAATTAGGTGACTCTTGATCATAGGCAACTTTATTTATATTAAATTATTCCTTGTCTACTCCCGATATGGGATTACTCTAATCAATTCACCCCTTACTAATCCCGTGTATACAGCCACATCATCAACCAAATCCAATTCTCTGTTTTCACTACACAAATAACGGGCCCTTCCATGGATGCTGACGTCATCAGCATTGAAGCAACAGCACGTTGTGCTTGCTATTTCCTTCACGTGGGACCCCCCTCCTTCATTCATTATATTACCATAATGCCATCATGCATTGCATTTTTTATACAAACAACCAACCTTTCAACAACACACACACACACACACACACACACATATTGTCACGGCCCGCTTTCCAAAAAAGAATATGGAATACGGATACGTAACAAAAGCCCAGCGAATGATTTTCATCATCCATAAGATGTTTCAAGAATCCTTACAATATCTCACACAAATAATCAGAGTCGGAAGCAAAAGTATCAACCATCATGCATAATTGGAACAAGATACCAACAGAAATTTACTTGAAACAAAATACAATATTCTCAAATAAATCAGAGTCTGAACAAAATCAAATATCCTGGGTCACATCGCCCAAATACAAATAATATCCAATAAACCAAATACACTTTATTCAATGTTCAAGCAACAACAATAATAATAATGAAGCAGAATCTCCAGCACTACATCATTTTGCCAATACCATTTGACAGTCATCCATCCTGATCTGCAATTAGTAAATTTGTAGGAGAAGGAGAAAAGAAGAAAACAAGTACCCGTCAATTGCAAGTCGTGGATAATAAATAATGTAGGATACAAGCACATGGGGAAACTAACTAATAGCATGGCAGTCAACTAGCATGGTATACTAACAGTACAGATGTTTATGTCAAATGCAGTTTCATAAGGCAACTAACAGTGTCTAACAACAGTAAACTCAGTATATCAGTGAATCAGGATAACAGTATCAGTATCAGTCCAACAGTATCAGTCTAACAGTATCAGTCTACCAGTATCAGTCTAACAGTATCAGTTTTATGTTCTTACAGCCTTGTGTGAATTACTAGCTAGGTAGCACTTCATGCATTCCGATTTTTACTACATAGTTGCTACAACAAACAGTTTTGCTTTTTAGATTTTATAGTGGACCATAATGGGGCAGTGTACTCAGGTATCAGTAACAGTAGCAGTAACAGTAACAGTACAGTCAGAACCTAGTGGTTCTCTTCTATTCTACACCTTCATATAAGAAGTAATGTAGACAGGGTCAGAAAACAGTAACAGTAACAGTAACAGTAACAGTAATAGTATGGAACACTAGTTTCCTTCCAAGTACACGTTTCCATATTTTCCACTACTAGATCTTTCCTTAAGAAACCCCGGCTTGGTTATTTTTATTATGGTCATCAAACATGCATGATGTGTACGAAATAGTATCAAACTAACATGGTATAATCAGTATTAGGTTCAGGGAAACAAATAAACAATCATAGATATTATACAGTCACATAAACCAGCAAAACAGTGTGTGTTCATATTTAGGACAGCATGACAGTACAGTACTAAAACAGTGATTCTTGTTGCTACAGAAATGCAAATCTAGATCCGTCGAAGGATCTGGAAAATAGACATCCACACGAATCCAACGAATATAAATAAGTCACATAGTGTTTTAGAAAATCACAACTCCAAAACTGATTTGAAAACAGAAAACATGTTCAGTCATAAATCAGTAAAACGAATTCTCAGTCAAGAAAACAGCATCAAAACTCATCAAATAAATCCACAAAAAATCTGGTGTATTCCCCTATATGTCTAGATTCAAAATATAAATTTTCATAATATTCCAGTAAGAATAGATCAGTCATCAAAAATACGAAATCATCGAGAAAACATAGTTTAGCAAATCTGGAAATCCCAACACTGCTGTACGAAAACTAAGATATCTCGCAACCAGTAAAACGAAATCCAATTCTGCCAAAAAGATATGAAAATAGATATAATTTACTAACTTTCATATTTCACAAATATTTTTCATACAGTATAAGGAATCATAGTGAAAATAGGGTTTTTTACAGAACAGCGAGCAAAATACAGCACGAATAGGTTTTAGAAACGAGCATGAAACACCACATAAAACTTATCAATAAAATTCACCAAAATTCTGGGTAATCCCTAACTTAATAAAGAAATACTGACCAAAGTTTTAAATCAAAATAATATGTATAACATAGTTCTTGAAAATAGTTTGTTATTAAAATTACTGAAAAATAGAATCTGGAAAAGGTCGACACCTCTGTACTAAAACAGTCATAACTCAGTCATACAAAATCAAAATCAACCAATGTCAGAGGGGTTTGAAAATAGACGAAATTATCTAAAATTCATCTTTTATTCCGAAATCAAGATTCTGACTGTAGCACAGTCGAAAACAGCAAACAAAACAGAACATCCAGAAAATACAAATTTCATCCTTAAAAACAAAAACAACATAGATTCAAGAATATTGTTCCAAACACTTCCAAACTTGAAATATAGTCTACCAAATGTCTAAACATCAGGATTTAGGGTTATTAACATGTCCACACCAAATAAATCATATGGGTCTCAATCAAAACACAATTTCACACAAATTTTGACATACACAATTAAAAATCAAGAACGGGCGAATCCTAAGTTATTTCATATCAACATTGTGTTGTGAGTCAATCTATGGACAAATTATCACAATAGAGACAAAACTCATCAAGGAAAACACAATCAAAGATTGTCTCTAGACCCAACTACACTATATGTGAACTTTTGACTTGTATCAAACAAATGAATTGGAGTACAAGTTACTTACCTTAATTTGGGGATGAAGAACGATGCAAACACGAAGAGAAGAAAAATCCACGAACGAATTCCGCTACAAGCAACGAATCCAAACACAACGAGTGAAATCTACCCACGAACTAACTCTTTGAAGCAACGATCAAAGTGGCAAGCATCCACTTTGAGAACACCACGAAGGGAAGGAATTGATGCACACTCTTGATGATGGTGGTGGTGATTGTCGGCTAGGCAAACAAGGGGATGGAGTGTTCGGGTTTGGGGTGTTGATATATGGCCGGAGGGGGATGTGGGGATGCTCGGCCAGAGTGGAAGTGGTCGGAGAGGGCTGTCGGCCTGGGGAAGGCCGGCTAGGTGTGGTCGGGTGTATGCAGCCGGGAGCACAAGCAAGGATGGGGGCCGGGATTAAGGAGAGGGAGAGAGAGTATTAGGGTTAGGGTTAGGGTTTAAGGATTTGGGGGTATATATAGGAGTTTAAATGTGGGTTAATGGGTTGTGGGTATTAGCAACTAGTAATAGGTATACAAATGGGTTTTGGATTTTAGGTCAAATACAAATAGGAATACAAATAAGAGTGAATTTTATGGCTCGAGAAAAATCTTATTAGGGATCAAAATAATGGAAAAAGGAAAATACAACCAAAACACCACCATAACACCAAGAAAAAGATAAAATAAAGAGAACGAGACCAAAAATGAGGAAAAGAATCGAAATGACAAAAAACGAACAAAAGAGACAATCAATCAAACGTAAGGAGCTCAAAATGAAATAAAAAGAATATATATTGAAAACAAATCCAATATACGGTTCAGAAAAATACAAGAGAGATAAAGTACACCAGAAATGAAAAAAAATACGGTCAAAAAAATACACAAAATGAAAAAACAGGGGTTACATATATATATATATATATATATATATATATATATATATATATATATATATATATATATATGTAACCCCTGTTTTTTCATTTTGTGTATTTTTTTGACCGTATTTTTTTTCATTTCTGGTGTACTTTATATATATATATATATATATATATATATATATATATATATATATATATATTCCCTTCGAAATTACGAGGTATTACAATGTATCACATTAGCCTTTCAAAGGCATCCCAGTGTAATTTACTAGGATTACTTTTGAACCTGCTAAGCATGTCTTCCGTAAAGGCTATGTCAGTTATAGTACAGGTCATTGCATACATGAGACTTCTAATGAGATTAGAATAATCTAACCGTCTCACCGTTGCACCATCATTATGTGTCAACTTTTTAGTACTATCATTAGATATATCAAACCCATTGGAATCACTGTATCCCCAGTCTTGAAATACATTTTTAATGCAATGAGATTGGCTAAGGATTATTCATTATCTTGCAAAACCCACTCTCATGCCTTATATCGTGTCCACAACACCTAGGTCTTTCATGTTGAATTATTTGAATAACATAGTTTTAACTTCTATCACATTATGGAGGTCACTTCCGACAACAAGCATATCATTAACATACAAGCAAATAATTGAAATTTTATTTGATTCATTACGATAATAAAGACATTCATCAGAATTACTATATTCAAAACCTAAGCTTCTTATTATTTTATCAAATTTCTCGTGTCATGGTTTAGGTGCATGTTTTAATCCATACAAGGATTTTAATAACTTGCAAAATTTATGTTTAGAATCTTTAAGTACAAAACCTTCAGGTTGGTTCATATAGATTTCTTCATTGAGATCACCATTTAGGAAAGCAGTCTTAACATCTATTTGATGAATAACAAAATTTTCAATAGATGTCATCGCTAGAAAATCCTTATAATATCAATATGACATACAAGTGAGTAAACATCAAAATAGTCCACTCCACATTATTGAGTATAACCTTTAGCTACTAAACATGCTTTATACTTTGCTACAGTTCCACCAGGATTAAGTTTTTTCTTCATAACCAACTTGATTCCTATAAGTTTAGCCCCTATTGAAAAATTAACTAATTCTCAAGTGTTATTCTGCAATAAAGAATCAATTTCATCATAATTGCTTCTTTCCAAAGCAAATCATCCATAGACCTTAAGGCTTCCTTAACATTGAGTTGTCAGTGCATAAGTTACTAAATCATCACCATAGGTCCTAGGTGTTTTTCTCTAGCACAGAGTCTTCTCAGCTCAATACTTTGTGAGGTTGCAGTGTCAGTCAAACTATGTCTACATTCATGTTGCGAATCATTTCATGTGTCTGCATACTCAGATAATGTGATATCTTTATATTTGATTAACACATCTTCAAAGAATTTCACTTCTCTAGATCTATTATTCATTTAAGAGATAGATCTAAAATAATGTCTGCAGCACTATCAATTGCACTACCTAAGTACCCACACGTATTTGTTCGAGGTCCTACTTTAGGCCTTCTAGGGTCAGGTATCCTAACAAATGCAATACAGCCACAGGTTCTTACTTTGTCTAAATTATGTGTGTTTATGCCATAATACATAAGGTGTAGTAGACAATATAGAGTGTAACAACATATTCAAAAAGTTGTTAGCAGTCAATACAGCCGCACCCCAAAAATACAAAGATAAGCCAGCAATCAACATAGAATTAACATCTCAGTGAGTGTTTGATTCTTTCGACAATGCCATTTGACTGTGGTGGGTAGGATGCTGTAGTTTCAAGTATGATTTCATGTGAGTTCAAAATTCTTTGAATCTCATTGAGACATTCTCCACCTATATCTAATCTAAACCTTTTAATCTTAGCATGTAACTAATTTTTGACATGGTCTTTAAATTCTTTGATTTCTCTAGTGCTTCTTACTTAGATTTCAACAAATAAACGTGACAATATCTAGAGTAATCATCTATCAATGTCATTAAGTACTTTCAACCTCCTTATGTTACAAAACTCTTGAAATCACATATGTCAGAATGAATCAACTCAAGAAGTTGTGTACTCCTAGAAACAGTATGAATATGTTATCTAGTTATTTTTGTTTGATCACACACTTCACATTTGTCACTTTTTAGGATGTGTTAATCGGCAAGTTAAAAGTTTTAGCGACAATAAGTATCTTAACATAGTTCACACGTCTCAGCCTATTATGACATGTACGTGGGTTACACAATTTGGAACTAACAGTATTAATTACTTCATCAGCTAAACTAACTCTATACATGACATTAGCCAAATAAGTACAATGAAAATAGAAAGAATTAAAAAAAAGTATAACTTTACCACTAATCATAGTAATTACCATACTAGCATGATTTAGTTAGCTTATAGATATCAGATTCTTCGCTAAAGCATGTACATATTTAACATTCACTGCAAGGAATTTTCCATATACCAACGGACACCTATAGTGACGGATCACTAAAACTGTGGGTATAGGCATTATATACCTACTGACGTATAGTAAACTGTGGGTATAGGTATCCTATAGTTTTAGAGCTTTTAATCCGTAACTATAAGTTTTACTAACGAGATAAAACACTGTGGGTATATTCCATAATTTATTTTCCCCCAACTTTTTCACTTTCCCCCTAAATCCCAAATCCCCCAATTTATACACTCTCTCACACCTATATATATATATCTCTCTCTCTCTCTCTCTCGCTCTCACCCAAATCCCCGACCCGTGGTTAGTGCCATCATCATTCATCCATGTTGCCATCGTCGCCCCCTCCCACCATCGCCGTTGCTCGTCCATCGCCACCGACGCTGCCATCATCCTTTCAACTGTCGCCGTCTTCCCCTGCCGCCAACCACCATCGTCGCCCACCTCTCACCAAACCCTATCTCCAAATTCCCCTCCTTCCGCCGCCGTGCCCCCCCTTCCCATCGTCGTGCCCCCCCTTCCCACCGTGCCACCCTCAGCCACATCTAAAACCCTACCTTAATCTTTCTATCTCTCTCTTTCGATCTCGAATCATCTTCCGTGCCCACATCTACAACGAAACTGACATCGACAGCACTTTTTCTGCGTCCCTCCAGTCCAATTACCCTGCTGCCTCTGGCTCTGGCGACAACAACCTCGCCCCTTTAGACCTCCAGACTTCTACCGTCTTCGATAACAACTACTACAAGAATCTCGTCAATAATAAGGGCCTGCTCCACTCGGACCAGGAGCTATACAATGAGAATGAGGTATGAGTAAACTTCAATCATATTAAAAAATATGATAAGTTGTCACTTTGTAGTTTCTGCGTACTTTTTTAATGTATTCATTAATCTTGACGTCTCATCCACATTAGCATATAATGGTGTTACTTCTTAATATGCTAATGGATATATTTTTTTTCTCTAATGAATGATGGAAATATTTATTAAGAAGAGTCTATAAGTTGTATTTTATTTTTAATAGGTTACAAATGCTTCAAGTGCCCCTGACCATACAATTTCTCTAAATCCAGGCACTAATGAAGATACTGAAGATGGTATCTAATTAGTTTTAACTAATTCTTACTGAAATTGTTAATATTCTTATGTTGAGTTATGCTATTATTCATTTGTTCTTTTTGTTACTTGCAAGTGAAGATTAGAAGCTAATTTTCTTTTGATGGAGCAAACTTAGAAATTGAGTTGATGAGATTGTTATATGACTTTATATGTTTATTATATGTCAGTATGGTACTCTTAAGTTGACTTTTCAACTATTTTGTAATTGACATGCTTGTAATACTTCATTTATTTTTAATATGATAGAAGTTTGATTTTATTTAATTTTGTTTCATAAACACATTTATTTATTTTATTGTGTACTTAGTTTATAATTGAATTAATATTATAAAAGAATATATTAAATTATCATAAGCGTAATTAATAAGAAAAAATTGTGTATAGAGCAAATTATGACCTATCCATAAAATTCGTGGGTGTGTATGTGTAAAAAATGACGCTAAAACCTATACCAATGGACCGCACAAAAACAACTATACCAACGGAATAAACACGGTGGGTATATATTCAAATATTTGGATGCGAAAACTATCGCTAAAACCTATAGCAATGGAGTTTCAACCGTGGGTATAGGAAAGCAAAAGGTGTCTTTAAAACCTATACCAACGGATACGAAACCGTGGGTATAACACTGAGGTTTTGTCCAACGGGTGAAAAACCATCGCTATAGGCTATAGTGATGGCATTCTGCCGTGGGTATAGCTCATTATTGACTACGGAAAAATATATCCGTCGGTATAAGTCTTACGGGCTATACCTACGGTTTTCTGTCTTTTACCCACGGATTCTTGTTGTCACTATATGTCAAATTCCTTGTAGTGATTACACAAAATTAAACTCTTACCTAACAAGAGGCTGAGGTTAGTTGTTCCAGTCTAGAGTACCCTGATTCTCTATTCGCCAATTAACACAAACTCATTTACACATTTGAGATCAGTTAATAGGCTTTCATCATTGCATGTGTTGCATGTGGCTCTCGAATCCAATAACTCACTAGCAGAGGAACTGGCCTTAACATCACCAATAACACAGACAAAGTTGGTAGGCTAAGTTGTTCCCTCTAGAAAGTTCACCTTTTTTGTGTTGGATTGTTCTTTTTTGGGTAGCCTACACTCAGAGGCACGGTGGCCCCACTTTCTGCAATTGTAGTACTTTTCTCTTTTTTTAAAAATCTTCTTTGTGACATTCAGCTTAGATGGTTCACCCTTATGATTAAACTTATTTTCTTAAACTTAGGAATACGTTTAATATTGATTAATATATTTGTAGTCGAAAGTTGTTTGTTAACTAATTTAAAATTCATCCTAGTTCTAGTCTCATCTTCAACCTTAATACATCGCTTAAGGTGTGCAAGCTTAATATGTTCAGATAACCTATATGTAACACCCCGGCCGGAAACAACGATTTTTCTAACAACTGCCCATCACAGGCTTGCCTCATAAAAGGTGCTATAGCTGATTGGTGACCTACAATCCCAGGCAATTATATATATATATATATATATATATATATATATATATATATATATATATATATATATAAAATTAATCATTCATACCCTCGATATTGGACCAAATCCCCACATCATTCCTGCTGTCTATCTCTGCGAAAGAAACACAGCCGAAAGGCCAGGGGGCCCCACTGCCACGTGGCAGCACACAACTGTCCCCCTCTCGTCGGCGGGCCCCACCTGCCCCTCCACATCATCCACGTAAGGCAGCAACATTCAAGCAGCAACGCTGCTTTCTTCTGTGCCCCCTCTAACCATTAAATCCATATACCACCTTTTATAGGAAATTCTATAGGACACAACCAATTATATATATATATATATATATATATATATATATATATATATATATATATATATATATATATATATATATATATATATATATATATATATATATATATATATATATTCTTACCACAGGGTGTTACATACACCCCCTTTAAGATTTTAGCGTCCTCGCTGAAGCCGGGACTTGCAACGTAGTGCAGGATCTTCTTTCTAGCCAATGTGGAGTGGCGTACCTCTGATTCAGTCAAATCTTAGCGTACTATCCCTGATTACACCACCAGCGTACTGACCACGACTCCCTCTCAAGCATACAAGACACACACCCACTCTTACCCACATCGGTGTCGAAAGTCGGCTCTGATACAATTTGTAACACCCCGGCCCGAAACAACGACTTTTCTAACAACTGCCCACCACAAGCTTGCTTCATAAAATGTGCTATAGCTGATTGGTGACCTTTAATCCCAGACAATTACATATATATTTAATTAATCATTCAAACCCCCGATATGGGACCAAATCCCCACATCATTTCCGCTGTGTCTCTCTGCAAAAGAAACACAACTGAAAGGCCAGGGGGCCCCACTGCCATGTGGCAGCACACAATTGCCCCCCTCTCCTGGGCGGGCCCCACCAGCCCCTTCATGTCATCCAGGTGAAGGCAGCAGCAACGCTACTTTCTTCCGTGGGCCCCCCTCCAACCATTAAATCCATATACCACCTCCTATAGGATTTCCTATAGGACATATCCAATTATATATATATATATATATATATATATATATATATATATATATATATATATATATATATATATATATTCTTAACACGGAGTGTTAAACACACCCTCCTTTAAGAATTCAGCGTCCTCGCTGAAGCCGGAACTTGCAACGTAGCACAGGATCTTCTTTCTAGTGTCTTTATCCATAATTTCCTTGTAAAATTGATGATGTGGGGATTTGTGTAACACCCCATGTTAAGAATATATATATATATATAGATAATTAATTGGCTGTGTCCTATAGAGGGGGGCCCACAGAAGAAAGCAGCATTGCTGCTTGAATGCTGCTGCCTTCACGTGGATGACGTGGAGGGGCAGGTGGGGCCCGCCCAGGAGAGAGGGGGGGCAGTTGTGTGCTGCCACGTGGCAGTGGGGCCCCCTGGCCTTTTGGCTGTGTTTCTTTCGTAGAGAGACAGCGGAAATGATGTGGGGGTTTGGTCTTATATCGGGGGCTTGAATGATTAATTTATATATATATATATATATATACACCTGGGATTAGAGGTCACTAATCAGCTATAGCACCTTTTATGAGGCAAGCCTGTGGCGGGCAGTTGTTAGAAAAATCGTTGTTTCGGTCGGGGTGTTACACTATACATCTCTGTTTTAAAAGAGAGCCACGAAGCAGGTAATTTGTAAATTACAGCACCGGCAAGAAACTCATCACACACAGTGATATTTTCAGTTTTTAGTTTGCCTACTAGGTTTTCAAGATATGTTACATTAAGGAGAAATTTTTTTCTCCTCTTTGAATTCAAATGTCATGAACTTATCCCCGAAATGTGCCTTGGTGATCTTCTCCCCTTTGAATTCATCTAGCAGGCTATCCTATATCTCCTTGGCAGTCTCATATTTCATATAAACATCAGCAGTGCTGTAACACCCCGAATTTCAAATAAGGACAAACTCGGGATTTCACAGGATCTTTACTTCACTTCGTACAATTTTACAAGGAAAATTTAAAACTTTTTATTCACAATACATCAGAGTTCAATTACAACTTGGTTTTACACAGCGGAAGACTGAAATTTACAATAAAACATTTACAACATCTTTAAAATAAAACAGCATCAGCATATCCACTTTATAGCTCCATGAATGGTCCTTTACCTGCATGTTAATCTGTGGGCACGTCAGTTACTTACAACTGACGAAATGTTATACACGGCTATCCTCTCTATGCCGGAAATTGTATAACGATCTCATACTTTAACAAATCACAAAAAGAGATTGAATGAACAAGTAAAGTGTCAAGAGTGATTATTCTAAATATAAGTGTATGTCATGCCTTAATGCCTAATGCACACCATTCTACACTAGGATGACACTAATGCACACTTGTTCGGATTCTATGCATCCCATACTACATAGGTCCGAGGGCAAGCGCCTACGTTCTCCACAATAAAGGGCTCGATCCCTCGCCATGAAAACTACCCGGTAGCAAAACAAAGTTCAGACTATTCCACGAATGTGAATCACAGCCTTGGAGTCCACCGCCGGCTGTTATAACAGATTCCACATCGTGAGAACCGTCCCGTATGTGACCCTCTAGCCCAGTATATATATATATACATTGGAGACGGTAAACACAAAAACTCATCCGTCCGACTACTCAAGATCTTGGAGTCCACCGCCGACCCGTCCTCATAGTCCCAGATTAAAAAATATAATAATCCGTCTCCTACAGGGCAACCTCAGTCCACCAACTGGGTCTATAGTCTTGGAGTCCACCGCCGACTATATAGAGCACCCCACTTACGTTTCCCTAAGTTTACTACATCTCCACTTATGTGCCTAAATTTTCTTAAGTTCAAGACATGAATAATCTCCACATGTAGAATTAGTTGTTACCTCCTACCGGACTTAGTCAACAAATACGAGATGGCTCCATAACCACATCTCAAAATCACAACTCAACATTCTTTTATTTCAATAATGCCGGTACCGAGGTCGTACTAACTCTAAATCATAATCTTTCATGTACAAGAAAAACATGGGTACACATACCCTTCAATAATCATGTCTTAACTCTAGATGTTTTCATCTTTCAAATTATTCACAAATGGTCACTAACTTGTCTCAATTCATGATCTAGTTATTCATAATAAATAATAATTCATTCATAATTTCAAATTCATACGATGTCTCATTTCAACACGATTCAATGTCTCATCTTTGGCACTAAACATGATTTACTTATTCACAACAAAATCTTTCATGATCTCAAAAGTCACATAACTCAACCATATTGTATTTCTAGAAATAAAGAGATTTCAATTCACCCTAAATCATTATTTTGTAAATTAAAAGTCATGCTCTTTACCTATCTCAAATCCTCGTTAAAACTTATCAATTTCACAAAAACAATCTTTAAGAATAAATTCTTCATTTATGTTTTATGAATACTAAAATTTACCCAAAATGAAACACTTTTGAAAGTTTTTACCCAACTGACCCACTCTCGAAACTATTTACCAAATTGACCTACTCACTATCAAAATTACAGATCTAGTTCCCACGGAAGTTTTTACCAAACTGACCCACTTTCGAAACTATTTACCAAATCATTTTAAAACCCCAAAATAAAATATAAGTCACCAGGGAGTTTTGAACCCGTGACTATTCTCAACCAAACCCAAGTTTATTACGCTAACCAGTAGTTCATTGTGACTACTTGTCGTGAGAAACAAAACTAATCTTTTGTTCAAACTTTCTATTATTCTATTATCATCAAAACTCGATTTTCCTCTTGATCTAATCTTTCATGTAATTATAATTTGTTCATCTATATTGAGTTTACTTTCTCACAGTAACCCATAATTTTATAATGCATAAAAATAAAACTAACTTTCAAATTTTTATATGAATTTGCATTTATTCAATTCAATCAAAGTTGCACACTACATCTTTTGCAATCAAAGAGTTTAATAGCATCAAATTTACATTACAAAAATATAGTTGCTTATCAAAAGGAAAACTCAACAATTAATCACATGATCAAAAATCTCTACATTCATGTATACTAGTGCATGGCAAAAATAAATTCTTTTCTCATTTATCAACTACATGATGTAAATTTCAATTCATCAAACATGACATGATTCCTTATTATTCTCACCACATCCATAATATATTTGGTTCTACTTTGTCATATCAAAACTACTCATTTTATTAATATTAGCATGCAAATGTCTATATTTAGAAAGTAAGAGAACCCCAACTTTTATGTTTTACTACTCATTTTTCATCACATACAAAAGTGTAAATTAAATCTACTTTTCATATCTCATTCAAAACATACATTTTCCCAAGATGAAGTTTTAACATGAATCATGGTATCAAACATCAAAATCCCATATTATTCATAGCATGTATTTTAGCATAAAAATTACCTACATAACAATATCATCTCATAAGATTAATTTATAATTTTTAGCATGATATTTCTACAACTAGAAAGTAAGAAATCACCCACCTTTTAAAGCTTGAACAATTGGAAAAATGATCACCACTTCTAGCTCCAAGACTCCTAGCTCTTCTCCTCCTAGCAATGGCCTCCAAGCACAACACTCTCTTCTCTTTTTCTTTTCTTTCTCTTGATTTTCTATTCTTTTTGGTGTGTGAAATGAGAAGAAGAGAAGTGCTATTTATAGGGTTTGTAGAGGGTTCAATTTGCAAAATTACCCACCTAATAAATTACTCAAATTAATTTTCACCTCTTCACATTTTTAACCCCTAAAACTCCCAACCTCTCATCTCCCCACTCTCCATGAACTTAACCACTCCATTAATCCCCTCCCCTAGCCCACAAAATGGTCCAAATACATTTGTGTGTGCATGCATACATGCACAAACAAATATGAACACATTTCTATAACTCAAAAATGTGTACTAATATTGTAACTTGTCATGTATAACTTAATTTGTGATTTTAATAATGGGCTTGCTACATGGGCTCATTTCTAATTAATTAGTTTGATTATCTAGTGGGCTTGCTACATGGGCTCATTACTAATTAATTTATTTAATTATCTAGTGGACTCCTCTCCTAATGGGCTACATTTTAGTTTATAGGTCCATGGATCAAAAGAAAGGCTAAATAAAACTAATGCATGCTAAAATAAGAAATGAGAGTAAGAAAATGGAGATAGAAAACTAGCACGTGCATCATATGTGCAAAAATTGAAAAATGCACTTTAATCAAAATAGGGAAAAATAAATTTTCATTTTATAAAACGAGTTCGAACACGTAAAATAAATAATCAACACACATAGAAATATCACACTTAGAGATGGAAAAATACGTAATTAATACGTGCATTGAAAACACATAAAAAGCACGTAAAAATACAGAGATTGAAATATTATATTTTTGTTGACTCAAAGTAGGATAAAAATCAATATGGGAAATGCATAAATAGTCGGTAGTCAAAATACGTAGTGAAAACACGTTATATAATACACGTGCGTAACACACGAGGGCAAAATTGTCATTTCAATTTTGCGGGGTGTTACAAGTGCAGTCTGATATGCTATTCAGTAGGAATGCACAAAACCTCATCTGTCAATGAGGTTGCATCATCCACATCCTCAACGCAATCATCATAAGTCGTTTGGAAAGTATAATTTTTTTATAAACTTCATCCCATATTATGTTTTCCTCTTCCGAGTGTTAAATTCAAAATTGCTAAATTCCTATGGTTTAGGAACCTCTTACAGACAATCATGTTTTCCAATTCAAATGAATAAACAATGAATTCCAAAAAATTTAGGTTTTTGAATAATTACTACTCACATAATTTCAGTGAAATATGAGAGGTTTTCTATAAAACTGCTTACCGAAATGATAAAACAAAGTATTTGATTAAATAAATGCAGCACAAATCTTAAAGTTCAGAGTTAACCGAATCTTGATGATGAGGATCAAGAGGTAGGTGGAATCCGGGTTGCGGGTTGTGGTTCAGATCCAACAACAGCAGCATGTGAATGACGCGGGTTAGGCTTGACTAAGAAAACAACAAACAAGCACACAACAAAACAGCATACATCAGACATACACACTGAACTGCAAACAACAGATTGTAGCCAATGGGGAGCAGTGCTTTGCGGGCTGGTCTGGATCTTCTCTGGTCGGATCTAGATCTGATTCCCTATTCAATCTCACACAGAGATCGATGGAAGAGAGAATAGAGGCAGCAGCACCAGTGGTGACTTGCGGCGGCGGTAGCAGCACCAGTGACGTGCGGCGGCGATCAACAACAATGATGGTGGCGATTGACTACGATGATGATATCCCGACGAACGGTGACCTCGACAATAATGACGTTTCAATTCTGACGATCTCTGTCTCTTAATCTCAAAATTAAAAATTTTAATATCTCAAGATTGTTGATAGACAACAAGAAAAGGAAAATTAGGTTAGGGTTTAATATTCATACTGTTTCAGATATTATATGATAATTATCATAATTGGAATAATCAAAGACACTACCATAAGACTGGTATATCACTACAACACACGATGGATTTACCGACGTATATTCCCCGACATTTTACCAGAAATGCCGGAGTAGGAAGAGACCAGGAATGGGGCGTCAAATTGGATGGTTATACGCCGGCGGCCTCTATAAAATGTTGGGGAATTATGGTATTCACCGGCGTTTTATATTAAAACGCCGATGAAGGCCATATTCATCGGTGTTTTTAGTTAAAACGCCGGTATAGGGTTTGGAATAAATTTCCCCCAAACCCTATACCATTTCCTCATTCGATCCCCAAAAAAAAACCCAATTTTTTCCCCCCTCTCTCTCGCGCTCTCCCACCTCTGCCTTGGCCGCCATCGTTGTGCCCTCCGTCGTCGTCCCCGCGCTCCGTCGTCGTCCGTCGTCCACTCTCTCACTCCCGTCGTCGCTGCAAGTCTCCCCAGCCCTCTCTTACTCGCATCGTCACCACCCTTCCCCCATCGCCGCCCCCTCCCCCGCCGTCGCCCTTTCCCCCCATCATCGCCCCCCTCCCCCACTGTCGCTCCTTCCTCTACACAAACCCTAGGTTTGTTCTTGAAATTTCTGAATCGTTTTATTTTTAAAATTTTTGTTTCTGAAATTTCTACAGAAACCCTAGGTATGATGTAGTTGGTATGTTCTTGAGATTGGTTCTACAATTTTTCCCAACTCTCTAATTTAGCTTGCTACTTGAGATTGGTTCTTGAGATTCTTGAGATTGGTTCTTGAGATTGGTATTACTAGGTATGACCATGGAACAATTTGGGTTTGAAACAGAAGAATGCGATAATTTCTGAGCTGGGTTGTTAATAGGGATAATTTGGATTTTGTATTGTCATGTATTGTATATTTGGATTTTGGTATACATCATCCTTAGATAACAGTTAACCCATTTTGGTAAAAAAGCATGCTAAGATGACAATCAGATGGCTAATATCCAGCATCTTCAACAGTAAAAGAAATGAAAATTTCCAGTATCTAAGCATGTTTGTCTATTAATTCTTCATCCCAACTTTGCCAATGATGTTTCCGGCTCAAAGAGAAACCTGCACACAGGTTTGTTCAGCCCAATTCTTGTACAGATTTGGGAATTCTGAAGATTTTAGATACAGGATGACAAATTTTGATTGGGCTTTGATTGGAGATTCTAGTCATAGACCGATTCTTTGGAGACCGACTTTCTAAAGAAAATGCCATTTTCCCTATTAACAATATAATGCTGATTATCCCTGAGCCAAAATGTATATTGTATATTTGGTTTAACCTATTATTTTCCCTGTTAACATACACTTGGAAACATATATTGTATATTTTGTTTAACCACATTTAAATTGCCTTCATGTTCAGTTGCTTCATGTTCAGTTGGTTTAACCACATTCAGTGGATGAGTTTGATGAATCGGCGGCTTTTATCTTTATGCCCGTCGAACCCGATTCCATTTTATTATGATGTTTCCACTCGACCTGCAAATGGAATATAACATGTTGATAGTTTTGAGTATATTTCATAGTTTCATAAATATATAGTTAGTGCAAAGTAGTGAATTGTTACATACTTCACGAGTAATGCCATTCTAGTTTATTCAGTTTGTACTTTGTACAAGTAAATATCAAATGTGTATCTCTTGTTATCTACTTGATCCATTGTGTGTTGCTGGGGAGGCGATACTCTTCTAGTACTTATAATCTGAGATTACTATTAGCTTTTGATACTAAACATCTGAACCTTTATGTATACAAAGTTATTTGGTTGAACCTATCAAAGTTCATCAGCATAATATGTTTGCTTTGGCATGATAAACTTCAGTTTATAATGATCATCTGATACTTTGCATTCACTCATACATTATGATGCTGTGATCAACTATGGATACATTATGAACCTGTGTATATTAGTGCATATTGAAGTATACCTTATGATGCTAAATTAGTGCATATTGAAGTATGAACATATGTAATATTCATATTCCATAAGTTGCAATCATCTTTTCAGTAATAATGTTGTTACGTCTTAAAGAATGAAAATATTACCATTGTTGGCTTGATCAGTTTTAGAGCAAAGCAAAGGGAAACAGGAAGGGATGTGCAGAGAGAGAGAGAGGGGAGGAAATGGGTGAATTTTTTTCTGTACTGACCCACTTTTTTAGTTTTGCAATTTGGAGATGAGATGGATCATATATCTGAAGTTGCACACTATGATTTTTGTAGGAGTGACTAGTGATGGAATTTTTTTTATCTAAACTTTATATACAATTATATCGTGATGTCTAGATGAGTCTCAGTTTCTAAGATAATGAGATTGTTGCTTGTTGCTTGGGTTTGAAAATGAGATTGTTCTTTCTCATTTATTTTAAGTGATGATGAGATGGATTATGTAACTGAAGTTGCACACTATGATTTTTGTAGGAGTGACTAGTGATGAAATAATCCTGTCTGAACTTATCTTATGGTTTCAATTGACAGTTATCTCATGAGTATTATAAAAGTATAAGTTTCATCTCAGTTAGTATCCTGTTTGCCTGAATATGACAGTGAAAATATTCTTTTTCAGTCTTTGTAACTCAATATTTTGAACTCCATATTTTGGTTATGAATGTGATGAGATCACATTATTATGTTTCATTATGAGATTACAATTTGATGATATTATACTATTATGCTTCATTCATATTTTATTGGTGCTCTTTTAGTTTTGCAATTGGTTTTGATTGCAAGAGTGGTAAAGTTTTTTTTTTCTTTAATTTAAATTTTTTTATTTTTAATTTATATTTTTTTTAAATATAGCTACACCGGCGTTTTTACAAGCGCCGGTGTAGCTTTCAGCAAAAAATTGACAGTCTTTACCGGCGGTTTAAGAACGCCGATGTAGGTAATGGCCGAAAACAGCACTACCAAACGAACCACACATTTTCCGGTGTTTTTACGACCGCCGATGTAGTTTTAACCTACATCGGCATCGTAAAAAATGCCACTGAATGTCCCTAAGCTACAGCGACACGCGATTCAGCAACACTTGCACTGGCGATTTATAAAACGCCGGTGGTATCTACTGCGGCATTTAAAAATGCCGGTGAATGTGAAAAAAACGCCGGTAAAGACTGTTAGTTTTGTAGTGTATATAGGAAAGACTGGGTTTTGGGTACTGGGCTTTATGCCTACTCAACCCGGTCTAATAACTTATATAACACGTGCAACCATAAAATATTATACACAGTAATATTCAATATATATTGAGAATATACCTATATATCCAATATTATTATAAATTGAGAATATACTCATATGTCCGACATTATTTAGGTTGTTTGAGATGTTAGCTATTTAATTTGGCCCTTCATTTAGACCATATATTTTGCTTGCCCCATTAACATATTTGCATGACATACATTGCCAAAAAATTGATTTCAGTAAATTACATGATTGTGTTAATATAATTATACATGCATTGTCCCTTCAAAAAACTAATAATTATACATGCATTGCACTTGTCCAAAAGCTAGTTTTTTTGTCACCCATGTGAATGGGAAGTATTTTAAGGGGGTTCTATTTGAAATTATCTTATACATGAGCCATGAGGCATGCATATCTCATTCTAGCAAAATAGCAAAACGGAAGAGTCAATACTTCCACCTCGAGCAAGAGCTCCTATCAAAGCAACGGTACGTGGATTCAATCGATGTCTTACTCCCGAGCTCGACTGTAATCGACAATATTGAGCTACATGTTCAATAACTGCAACTTCGGCCAAACAAAAGTGGAGAGGCACTCTCTCTATGAATGCGAAAATGATATTTACAATTAAAAAAAATAACATTTACAATAAAAAAAATTATATCACTTCGTAAACGTTTAAAATAGTCATTTCAAACATGATATGGTCCAAGCTTAAATTAAGCATGGGATTTGACAACATGACAATTGTGTATAGGCTCTTGTTCCAGGGATGATGGGTAACGACGGACACAAGAAGCCCTCATTTTCTTATATATACGTTATCGCATGGTTTAATTAACTGTATATATTCATAAAGTCATTATTGAAAAATATGAGCTATATATATCTTTTTTTTTTAATGTAATGGATAGAGTCTAAAGACTCTAGCCCGAGCATATATATAAATAGCACTAAAATAAAACAGTTTAACATAGAGAAAAGTAATACAAGACGTAGAACATACACGACGAAAAAGGAAACGCCAAAACTCGACAATCAAAGTGAACAAACAACACAAAGCAAGCAAGTAAATGAGACATTTACAAAAGTCCAAATGCATCCAACAAATGCACAACTCAGACTCTGTAGCCGAACTCAGAAAAGAGGATAGTAGATAGACACACTCCTCATACAAGCAAAACAATCAGACCAGAAAACACAACCCGAACAGTGAAGTAAAGACTATAGAAGGCAGTTTAACATAGAGAAAAGTAATACAAGACGTAGTACATACAAGACGAAAAAGGAAACACCAAAACTCGGCAATCAAAGTGAACAAACAACACAAAGCAAGCAAGTAAATGAGACATTTACAAAAGACCAAATGCATCCAACAAATGCACAACTCAGATTCTGTAGCCGAACTCAGAAAAGAGGATAGTAGATAGACGCACTCCTCATACAAGCAAAACAAACAGACCAGAAAACACAACCCGAACAGTGAAGTAAAGACTATAGAAGGCGCACAACTCTGGCCAGCCGACCAAAACAGACCCGCTGAGAGCAACTCCAGCAATGATGGCCAACAAACGCAAAGCAGCCACAAAAAGACCCACCTGGAGAGAACATAAAAGCAAGCAGAGGCACAAACCAAAAGTAACAGAAACCCGCAACACAGAAGCTGGACAAGCAGTGGCCAAAAGACCCACTGGCACGAAAAGCACATACAAAAAAGAGTAGAACAGAAAATACCACATGGGAAATAGGCAATAGTCACAGGCGCCGCACAAAGGCCCCTATGGAATGCCACCCAACAACAAACAAAACAAAGTGAAGTAGAAACGCCTAAACATAGAGGCAATAGTAATAATCACACGGTGCCCCGAGGCAACCCAAAAACATACAACATAGTAACAAAATTAAAAGGAAACACAATAGAGATCCATCAAGATGGACACCGTCAAAACACCTGCAAGCTAGAAGCAGGTAAGAGAGATACCGACAAGAAGAATAAAAGGAAAGAAACTGAGAGTAGAACACTCCCATCCAAAACACCAGGCAATAAAAGTCCCAACAGATCAGCACTGCAAATAGATTAAAAACCCGCATAAGCAAAAACACTAACATCGAAAGGGAGCAAGCAGACTACAGAAAATAACTAGAAAATCCAAATAACGCAGTAAACACAAAAGTAGCGATAAGAACCAACAAGCTACGGTGGTAAGAAACAGTAGTGATAGTATAAAGAAGTTGCAGTATCTAGCTTGTCAAGTCTAAGAGTAATAATTCTTTGAGGGGCCAAGCTGGAGGCATCGAACTTGGGATAAAAAAGTAGGTTGTCAATTAAACCCGTAATCTGGCGATAAGTATTAGTAATGATCCGAGCATTCCTTTCCTTCCAAACGATCGCAATGATGGCCATCATAGAAACATCCTAAGAATTACGGAAAGCTTTAGAGACTGAGTTAGTTCGCCAAGAAGTGAACCAAGACTCTAAAGAATCAGGGAGTCCAACAACCCCCCATGCTAGATGGGCAATCCACCATAACGGCCGGCTGAAGGAGCAAGTAAGGAATATGCAGCGCCTTCTCTGCGACTTGTTGGCAGAGAACATAATTTTGTCCGACAACGATATTTCTTTTTGTTAAGAATTTCCACGGTAAGTAATTTATTCTGCACAACGAGCCAGACCAGAATTTTGACCTTGAGAGGGGAAAAAAACTTTCAGATAGAATTGGCGAAAGGGGAAGACACCTCCCGAATTAAGAAAATTATAGAAAGATTTAACCGAAAAAATTCCTGAACTGTTCCATCTCCACAGACAATCATATTGGGGGTGCCAGG
Organism: Hemerocallis citrina; assembly: GCA_017893485.1. Lineage (NCBI taxonomy): Eukaryota > Viridiplantae > Streptophyta > Magnoliopsida > Asparagales > Asphodelaceae > Hemerocallis > Hemerocallis citrina. Next base: position 22,138,141 of record CM030363.1, read on the forward strand.
TGTATTCCTGTAGGGAATACAAGTGGTTGGTAAGGTTGGGGATTACATGCGGATGCATATTGCAAGTAAAAGGAATGTACCAAGACTGCGAGTTTTCATGACACACCACGTAATCTGCCACAGTCGCTTCAGGATTAGTAGCCAGATGGAACAATTCAGGAAAAGAGAAAGCAATAATGCAATTACCCAACCAGAAATCTATCCAGAACTGAATAGTATCCCCGACACCGCCAACTTTGAGAATACCATATTTAAAGGGACCGACAGTTTTCCACACACCCTTCCAGAACGGGGAGGCCGATGTCGGGATAGAAGGGTTTAAGTTCCCAAATTTTATGACGAGAAAAATATTTATGACAGATAAGATGAGCCTAAGGAGAGTTGCCATTTTTTAAAATTCTCCAAATCCATTTACCCAATAACGCGATGTTTTGATTCCTGAGGTTAATCACCCCAAGACCTCCATTGTGCTTGGACTTGCAAATAGTACCCCAATTACAAAGATGCTTGCCCAGTTTGAAGAGAGAGGACCCAGACCAGAATAAATTGCATCTGATATGATCGATCTTCGTGATAACCCAAGAAGGAATGTAGAAAAAGACATCATGTAGAGCGGGATGGAAGAAAGCGTAGAGTTGACTAGGATAAGACGTCCTCCCTTAGAAAGAAGCTTACCAGCCCACACATTACGTCTAGATTCCACTTTATCAATAAGTGAAATTCAGTCTGGTTTGTGGAGCTTACCCCATCTCAATGGAATACCAAGGTACTGAAGTGAGAAGGATGCTACAGCACAGTTAAAAGAACTGTGCTATTTCGAGATTACGGTTCTCTGAGCCACCAAGCCAGAGAACCGAAGTTTTACTGAAGTTAATGGCTAAACCCGATGCCTTTTCAAAGATGTAAAGCAGAAGTTTCAAGTTGCGCAGAGCGAGACCGTTAGGTTTCAAGAACAAGATAGTATCATCTGCATATTGCAGATTGAGAATGCCACGAAAACCACTGAAGCCCCTCAACCCCTCGACAAGGTTGGCATTCCAAGCGTGCAATAGGAGTTTACTAAAAACATCCGCAACGAGAGAGAATAATAAAGAAGAAACAGGGTCTCCCTGGCGAAGCACACTTACACTTAAACTTATTATCCTTAATACCGTTAATAATAATAGAGGAAATACCAACGAAAAGACTGGATTTAATCCATGAAATCCATTTGAGACCAAAGCCGCTATGAAGAAGGATATCAAAAAGGAAATTCCAGTTGACTTTGTCATAAGCTTTTTCGAAGTCTAATTTCAACAATATCCCTTCCAAATTAGAACGATGACAAATGGAAATAATCTCCTGAGCCATCGCAACACTATCCAGAATAAATCTGTTCTTAATAAAACCTGATTGCGTTGGGTCAATGAGAGGGGAAACGACAGAGCTAAGGCGATTAGCAAGAACTTTCATAATAATTTTGAAAGTATAGTTCAATAAGCTAATCGGTCTAAAAGCAGAGACCCTATTAGCACCAATAAGTTTAGGGATGAGCACAATGTTCGCATAATTAATACGGTCAAAGGAGAACTGACCAGAGAAAAGATCCGAGAATAAGACAAAGAAGTCATCTTTCAGTAAATTCCAAAATTTCTGAAAAAAGAACATAGGAAATCCATTAGGACCAGGCGATGAATCACTACGCATGGAAAAAACGGCATCTTTAATTTCTTCCATGGAAAAAGGCAACTCAAGGCTGGAAAGATCATGAGTCCCATTGCCATAAAGTGGGGTCCAATTAAGATGAATAGAAGGAGTTAGGGGCGTTCCCATAAGGAGTTTGAAGTGTTTGATAAAGGAATAATGGAAACCAGAAATAGAATGTAATTCCACATCATCCTCCATAATGGCTGAAATGTGATTACATCTTTGCCGATGCGAGGCAAACTTATGAAAGAAAGACGAATTACCGTCACCCACTTTGAGCCATTTAACCTTAGCTCTTTGGGCTCATTTGATATGGTCAAGATGAAGGAGAGAAGCATATTCTCTTTTACACTCACATATTTTTACCCTGTCATCTTGGGAATGGACATTGCTTTCCTCTGAGCGATCAATATCTTGAATAGTCGAAAGTAGAAAGTTCTTCAAAAAATTAATACGGGTCGCTTTTTTCCTTGCACCAAATTTTGCAACCAAATTTGACTGCATGTAGTTTCAAAAGAATCCTACCCAGACCATGGGGGCCAGTGATAGAAGAAAGACACTTACCAACAAGGTTCACAAAGAGCTGATCTTCAAGACAGAATTTTTCAAAACGGAACTTGAAAGGTTTGGCAAAGTTAAAAGCAGAGTGCAGAGCAATGGGAACATGGTCTGAGCAAATATCAGGAAGTGCTTGAACAAAAGAGATATGGAACTTGGAAGCCCACTGATGGGGGACTAAGAAGTGGTCGAGCTTAGCCATTGAAGGAGACAACCGCATATTAGACCAAGTAAAAGAACGAACATTGATCGGGAGATCCACAAGCTGAAGGATTGAATGCAGTCATTAAACCGAAACCAGTCCGCAGCATTGGAAGCATTCCCTAGTCTTTCGTTGGAGAATCTCGTGTATTAAAATCCCCACAAAAAACCCACAGACCGATAATGGAGCCAATGAAGGATTGAAATTCTTGCCAAAAGAGAGGACGACGATCATGAGTAGCAAGCCCGTACACAGAGACAACCGTCAGAATACAGTTAAATTCAAACCAATTCAGGGTGACTACTAGGAAGAAATTTAATCTACGAATTGCAATCACATCAAACGAAGAAGCTTTATAGCCAAAAAGAATACCACCTCTCGAATGAATAGCATCCAGAGCGATCCAATTAGAAATAAGAGACCTTCCCAATGCACGGCAAAGTGCAGGAGAGTAGGTATTAATTTTAGATTCTTGAATAGAAATCAAGTCACAGTGGAGAGAAGAAATGAGGTTATAAATAGCTTCTTGTTTAGGACCCGACCCTAAACCACGAATGTTCCAAGAAACACTAATCATGGTGACCATTGTTCTCACGAGCTCTCGAGATTTCAAGCGATCTAATAGAGTGAAGGAGGTTAAAGTTGGACGGGTTAATGACGAAACCCAAACCAGAAGCTAGTTCAAGAAGGTCAGGGTCCAATAAAGAGTCAAAGTGAATTTGATATACTGACCCTAGGGGACCTTGGTGCCTGTTATCCACCCCCAAAGAAGGAGGTGGGATTTCAATTGCGCACTTGCCCAGCTAAGGAAGCTCTGTTAGACGAAGAACAGGTCTTTGTGTTTTGAGCGCAAATCCGCGCACTGGACCGTATAAACTTAGAATTCGTCAGGGACTTGACATGACTTTTAGGCGATAGTTTTTTTGAATCCGAGCAATGAGGAAGGGGAGAGGAGGTTAGAACAGAGGTGGTCATAGATTGCAATGTCTGGCAGCCTATAGAAGGAGGAGAGGAGATGCGCTCATTAGTGGGCATAGACAGTACAACGCCTATAAAAGAAGGAGAGGGGAGACCCTCAGGCCGAATCACGGGAGAATGTCTAGCAAGCGGGACAATAGAATGTCCAGAAAGAGTAGCATTTTTAAAAGAACAGTGCAACGTATTAATAGAACGCAACGTAAGACTAACCCAATTTTGCGGGGAGCAAGAAAGTAATAAGTTATAGGGATACCAAGTAAAAGTGTAAGAGGAAAAAACATCATGACAATTGAAAGCAAAATAAAAAAAAAAATGAATGGAGGAGGAGGAAAGTAATACCTTGCAATCGGTAGGTTTATTAAGTAACTTCTTCTCTTCATCGGAAAGAAGATTATCGTCATCAATCCACTTATCAGCTTCGGAAAGACCAGCACTAGGGGCTTTAGTCGAAATCGGTGCAAGAACCATCATTTTAAACTTATCCCAGTCAGCAAAACAATGGGGATTGACTGACCAGTTGGGCCACTTGGCATTGTCAGATAAAGGCACAGAAGGAGGCTTCAGAGGGGACAACGGAATTGGAGTGGACAGAGGAGGAATAGCAGAAGGAGAAGACTGAGAGACAGCAGCTGGCTGAAGCACATTCTTAGAAATGGAAGGCACCGCAGAGGTCGACGGGGGCATGTCATGATAATTGACAGTGATAGCAAAAGAACACTCTCCAACCCTAAGAGAATACTCTGAAATGCGTTTCTGATAAGGTGGGCATAAAAATTCAGCCTCCACCTGCAAACACCCCGAAACCAAGAGAGAAGTGAAAGAGGTGCAAATCAAATCACCTATACAAATGGTCATGTCAGCCACTAATCTTGGAAAATCACAGAAGGGAGGTAATCCCATAATAGTAACTTTAGAAGAGAGAGATTGTAGCTCAGCTTAGCCACAGCTAAACAGGCCCATTTGCACACCATCAAACTAGTCGAACCAAAAGAGAAGGCCTATATATATCCTTGTAAATTAGTTGGGTTTTATTTTCGAATTGTTTATTACTAGCTAGATGTTTAACTAACTAGCATATGTGATGCATGCTTGACATATCTCTTTTGGCATTTCGTACTAAGGATTAGTGTATGATCGATCGCTGATTACCCACATATAAACGCTACATGTCTTCGTCGTAAAAAACATATATTTTCTTGGATTCAAAGTCATGGCCCTTGATGCAACCAACTAATGATTATGAGGCATTTGGAAAACACGTTTATGCAACCAACTAATGATTATGAGGCATTTGGAAGACACGTTTATGCAACCAACTAATGATTATATTTTCTTGGATTCAAAGTCATGGCACTTGATACAACCAACTAATGATTATGAGGCATTTGCAAGGCACTTGATGCAACCAACTAATGATTACCCACATATAAACGCGACATGTCTTCGGCATAAAAACATATATTTTCATGGATTCAAAGTCATGGCACTTGATGCAACCAACTAATGATTATGAGGCATTTGGAAGACACGTTTAGAAAGTCCAAATGAAAGTGACAGACTTATCCATCTCTATCAATCATTTTTCACAGGAAATGAGGATAAACTAAACGAGGGCATACATACATATGTGGACTTGTATAATTCTTCAGGCTGTAAGAGCATCTCTAATCATTTTTAATATTTTGACAATTTGATAAAATAGGAAATGATAAAAGAAATGTTTCGCTGCAATCAATCGTTTGCTATAATTTGATAAAACAATAAAAAATAAAGATGAAATGAAACATGTTGTTCTGTCTGATTTAAAAAACAAAAATTTATAAAACGGTTAAATTAGGTAATAGGTTTTAAATTAGCTAAATTAATTAAATTAAATCCTATATTAGACCCTAAATGGCAAAGATTATGACATTAATCATGATATTAATGTTTTAAACCCACTTTTGGGCTAGGACGGGACATGTTCCGTCCAAGGCAAAAAAATCTTGAGACGGGACAACATGTTGTGTCCGTGCACATCAAAAAAAAATATAAGACGGAACAACATGATGCATCCGATCGACGAAAAAAATTATAAAAAAATTAAGACGGAATATCTTGTTCTGTCTACTATATTTGGCAATTACTAAATTTGTTTATTAAACATGAGAAGCAATTGTTCCCCTTTTGCTAAAATTTTGCAAAATAGCAAACAATTATAGTGCTATTTTGCCAAAATGGTAAAATAGCAAACAATTGGAGATGGTCTAATTGTCTTGTTTTTTGTGTACTGTACGTATTACATTTGGGCCCACCAGGACATAAACTGGGGCAAAAACCAAAGTACCCCCCCAACGTTTGGCCTAGGTACAATATGTCCATATAACGTTTGAAAAAGTACACTAAACCCATTTCTTCGTTAACTTAACCTCATCAGTTAAGTTATAGTTATTAAATTACCTTTTTACCCTTACCCTTTCATAATCAAATCTCTTCTTCTTTTTACTTTTTTTTTCATTTTTCTCTATTCATCCTTTCTTCATTCTTTTTTCCTTCTTTCCGAAAATATGTCATAATCACATTATTAAATTTTGGAACAAGACCACGCGCCTCTGTAGACATCACCTACAATGAAATGCAACAAGTAATTTAAGATACTAAGCTATCTTGTTGTGCACTAAAAAACTGCTGACAGTAATCTACATGTACATCTGATCACAAAAGATGATGCTAGATATAAATATATGTACTACTTAAGCAAGTGCTTGAAGCTTCTATTCATGTCCTTATGGTTTTTAGAATAGGAGAATAAAATTGGTTAGTTTTTAGGTAGAATAGTCTATATGATTGTCAAATTACATTTGATTTTCTTTTCTTCTTCCTGTTCTTTGTTAAGAAAATTCTGCTGCATATGAAGAAATGATAATTCACTTAAATCAACTTTAATTTGAAGGTATCTTATTTAACCTCTTATATAATGCTCATCATTTGCATTCATGTCCGTTATAATTAGCTAATCAAAATTCTTTTCGGGGGCATTTTAACGCTCTCTTCAGTGGCATTATTATGACTTGGTAACTACTAAGAGGAAGTTGTACAGAGAGTGAAAATTGTAGGAAAATAATCTATGTGGGCTTACATATGTGACTAAATATATAATTGCTATTCGAAGTCTACCAAAATTAAAGTGATCTAACCAAGATTAAGTTATGGGTTAAAAGCATATAATATAAAGTGTTATATATTACGTGTAGAAACCATAAAGTAAATTTTTAATTTTTGTGATGGGCAAAATTGGAAATCACTAATTATTTGTTAGGGTTGTGGTTCCCTATATATATGTATCATCCTATACTATTGTCACACCCCGCTTCCAAAAATACGGGAATACAAGCTTGTGATGAAGGTCCAACGAATGATATTAGCATCATTCATAAGCTGTACCAGTCTCAACTCAACATTATGCAAAAGAATAATCACAACCATGCAGATAATATCATCACATAAACAATAACTGAATTCAAGTATTCAATAATCCAACATAATATCCAATACTGAGAAAACAAATAGTAGTTACGGGCCAAAAGTCCGGGATATAAGTTTAATTAAATGAATTGCAACAAGATAAGAAAACATGGAAAGAAATAGTTTATTCTAATGCATCTCCTGCTCCAAACTAGAAATACTGCTCGCCAATACCTTCTCGCAAATCTCCTGGCTCACCTGTAGCTGGGTTAACTAGAGGAGAAAAAGAAATGTCCTTAGAGCAAGTACGGAAGTGAAAAACAGAGAGTAAAGGAGTAAGGTACATGTAGCTATATGGATCAAGATCAAATTACGAGGACAATAATGGTACTAGTAAGCAATGGTCATAATCAAGTATATACGTCTCAACTTATGTCTATTAGCATGTTGTTTATCCTATCTAGTGCACGTACTACTGCGTCCCATACCACAGGTTCAGTGCACGCACAACTGTGTTTATTTTAGACTTCGTGGTAGGATATACAGAGCGTGTACTCAGTGTATCACGATAACAAGATAACAAGATAACAAGATAACAAGTCACATCTTCACAAGTAATTCTCCACCTTCCATGTCAAATTTTCATGTAACAAGAGGGCCCTACCGAGTACATTTTCTGAGACTACCCAGTACTAGGTCAACCCTTAGAAATCCCGGCTTGTTTAGTATTTTAATAATAAGTTATACATGTACATGCAAGTGGTTATAAGAATGTCAGGGGATGATAATAATGCAGCAATATGATGCGTTGCACAAAATAAACATGAAGTAGCAAATCTGAAACAACCGACAATGTGACACTAAAACAGCGATAACTCCTAAGTTACAATTTAGAATTCGAAGTTCCATGATGCTATGGACAACTAGACACTTAGGGCTACAATTTATATTCATTAACGTTCTGCTAATTTTGATTATATATAGGTTAAACACCCTATTCTTTTCAGTTTTAGCTGTTCTGGCAGCAACTAGATGTCAAAATTTAATGGGTGGAAACATGGTATAAATACACTGTATAAATCTACAAAAATTAGAGATGAACCCTAAGCATGTCTATAAAGTTTCTAAAAACTTTCATTGAATTCTAATACTACTAGCATGGTGTTTCACAAACAAATGTGTCGATGTTGCAATAATTCCGCAGTCTGAAAATACAGACCAACAAAGACTAAAAATGTGATATCTCACAGCTCGTGACTCGGAATTAGGATCTGTCACTCGGGTTGGAAACTAGACTCAGTAGGATAAAACTCTCTTTTGTATCAGTTGCGCTAATTCTCAAGTTAACACGGTCGAAACCTCTGTGCAAAACAGAACATGCAGCCGGAATTCATAAAACTATCACATATATATTCTTCAAAGTGTGTAATTAACATGCTATTGTATCATAAAATGCATCAAGGCTAATGTACAACAAGTAGAGTGGATTTTTCAGTGTACAAGTCAAATTTATCATGTCAAGTTCAAGTCACAAAATCTCAAGTAATACACATGTATTTGATCACGATGTATTTTTTCGTATACAAGTTCTATTCATTTTATTCGTGTCAAGTATGTGTTCAAGCTTAGGTTTGAGTACATGGATAATAATAAGATGTCAAGAGTATGTCAGGTTAGCTCTTGTAAACCCTCGATACTCCCAACGGAAAGGATATAAGACAAATTTAATGATAATTAAAGTGGAACTACTTGCATAAAAGGTCAAAAATCTTGAACTAGAATAAATAACAGAGTTCAAGTGGACTTGCCTTTTTTTGTAAACGATTCAATGTAAATAAGGAGTAACGGGATCAGAATCCCGGGGAGCAATCCCAAGAACACGTGTGAAGATCGTGCAAGAAAATCCAAGCGATAACAACAACTAGCAATAATTCCCCACACTGGATCCAGGCAAAATAGCGAACAGCAAGATTGGATTTGGTGTGCACAGAACATAGAACACCGAATCCAGCCAATAGGATCCTCGGCCTCACACCAGATCCGACCCAAAACATGGAATAGCAAAGAGGGATCGGGTGTGGCGGAACACAAAACAGCGAGTGCGACCAATCGGGAATCACCCTCGCACCGGATCTGCCCCAAACACGGGACAGCAAAGTCGGATCTGCTGCACCAAACAGCGAATAGCGAACAACGAAGTCAAACAATCGCTCTCCTTCTTTTTCCTTTCGACGGAGAGAGAGAGAGAGCGGCGACGCGAGGCTTCGGCGATGCGACGCTACGGCAACTGGCGGCGCGGTGCTACGACCGATGACAGCGTTGGTCGGGAAGCAACGCAAAAATGGTGGTTTCGACGAGCACGGGGTGAGCTCTGTTTCACGCTCAAAACAAAAAAGGATGGTGACGGATTTGACGGGGCTTGGACGGCGATGAGGGCGACGGGGGATCTTCGGGGGATGAAGGGGGTGCACGGCAGGGGATGGCGGTGATGATGGCAAAGGTGTAGTGATGGGTTTGGTTAGCAAAGTTGGGTTTCGGTGGAGCTTCGGGGAATTGGGTTCGATGAAGCTTTGGGCGAGGTCATGGTAAGATGGTGGAGAGGTTGACAATGGTAATGGAGGTGGTGGTGTTGGCGACGAGGGAGGCAATGTGATGGGTGGTTTGGGTTCGGTTTTGGGTGAAGGTGAGAAGGAGAAGGAAGGAGTGAGCAGGAGGGGGTTCTGATTTGGTTGGGGAGTTAGAGGAGAGAGAGAGAGACTGAATGGGAGAGAAAGAGAGAGTGGGTTGCAATTGTGATTTTGTGGGAGAGTGGGGGAGGATTGTTATAATAAGATAGTATAGTAAATAGGAGGGAGTTAGAGATACGTGGGATTGAGGAGAGGGGAATCTGGGTTAGTAGTTAGGGAATGCTGGTTTGGGTAGACTAGGTCCTCGGTTTACAATCCACTAGGGAGATGAGTTTGGGCTTTCATAAGAATGGGCCAAAAATAATAATACAAGAAAACAAATGGAAATAGAAAGCCCACAATACACTAAATTAGGAAGGAAAAATATCATTAAAATACAAGGGAAAGTAATCCGTACAAACGGAAACATGGGTTACAAATCCTACCCACCTTATAAGAAGAATTTCGTCCTCGAAATTCACATCGGTGGATCGTAGGTACCCCGAGAAAGAAGAAAAAGAAACAACCAAAACAACATATAACTACTCAAAGAGATGGGGGAATTTTTTCTGAATCTCCTCCTCCAATTCCCAAGTCGACTCACCGGGCGAGTGAGGATTCCAGAAGACACGAACAAGTTTGATCACTTTATTCTTTAATACTTTCTCACGTCTGTGCAGAATAGCAACTGGTTGGACTTCGCAAGATAAGTCTGGTCTCATGGACAACTTTGAGTAGTCAATCATGTGATTGTCATCCCTGACATACTTCCTGAGCTGAGAGACGTGGAATACGTCATGAACTCCGGACAAGGCTGGCGGTAATGCAAGTCTATAGGCTACCTTTCCCACACGCTCCACAATATCAAAAAAACCAATGAATCGGGGACTCAGCTTACCCCCACCACCAAATCGGATGACGCCTTTCCAAGGTGACACCTTCAGAATTACATGATCACCTGCCTCAAACTCCAATGGTTGGCGATGATGGTCATCCCATTTCTTCTGCCGGTTCTGAGTGGCTTGCAGGTGCTTCCTGATCTGAGCTACTGCATCAACTGTCTTCGTAATCAACTCTGGTCCCAAGAGTTTTCTCTCGCCAATGTCATCCCAACAGACTGGTGACCTACATTTGCGACCATAGAGTGCTTCAAACGGAGTTGCATTGATACTTGTCTGATAACTGTTGTTGTATGAGAACTCGACCAGGTGCAAATGATCCTCCCAAGAACCACCAAATTGCAGAACACAGGATCGCAACATGTTCTCCAGTGTCTGAATCGTTCTTTCGGACTGTCCATCCGTCTGGGGGTGAAATGTTGTACTATAGTTTAACTTGCTCCCCAAACTCTGCAAAGGCTCTCCCAGAATTAGGACCTGAATCTCGTATCCCTATCGGATACGATGCTGACGGGAACACCATGTAGTCTCACTACCTATTGAATATATCGTTCCGCCAGACTCTCAGTTGACTGACCCACCCTGAATGGGATGAAGTGGGCACTCTTTGTCAACCAGTCAACTATCACCCAGATAACATTATGACCTTTAGGATTCCTGGGCAATGCTGTCACGAAATCCATAGTGATATTCTCCCATTTCCATTCCAGAATCGGAAGAGGTTGCAACAGTCCAGCGGTCCTCTGGTGTCTGCCTTCACTTGCTGACAGATCAGACATTGCGACACAAACCTTGCCACAACCCTTTTCATGCCATGCCACCAAAAGTGATGCTTCAAATCTCTTTACATTTTGGTACCTCCTGGGTGAATGGAGTATGGAGACCGATGGGCTTCCTCAAGTAGTCTCTGCCTGACTTCACCTCTGGGAACACACAACCTGGAGCCAAAACGGAGTGGCCCGTCTGAATGAATGACCAAATCAGACCTCAGACTTGCTTCCACTTCACTACGGAATTCCTGCAATTGTTGATCATCTGCCTGAGATGCCTTGATCTGCTCCACTAACGAAGACTGCAACTGCAACATCATACACTGCGACGCTGCACCCGGAAGAATCACTTCCAATTCCAGCCTCCACATATCTTCTAATATTTCCCTTCGCTTGTTCAGAAACATGGCAGCAGGCCTCCTACTCAAAGCATCGGGTACCAGAATTACCTTCCCTAGGTGGTACTACAAATCGATGTCGAAATTTGCCATCAGTTCTAACCATCTTCTCTATCTCATGTTCAACTCCTTCTGCGTGAACACATATTTGAGACTCTTGTGATCTGTGAAAATTTCCACTCTATCCCCAAGCAAATAGTGCCTCCATAATTTCAGAGCAAATATTATAGCTGCAAGTTCTAGATCGTGGGTAGGGTAGTTCTTTTCATACGGCCTCAACTGCCTTGAAGCATAAGCTATAACTCTACATTTCTGCATCAGAAATGAACCCAAACCTCTACTTGACGCATCGCAGTGAATCACAAATCCTTCAGAACTGTCTGGTATCGTCAGCACAGGTGCTGATGTCAACCAGTTCTTCAATGTCACAAAAGCTTCCTCACAGGCACTGTCCCAGACAAATCTCTGCTCCTTCTTCGTCAAGTTGTTCAAGGGTCCTGCAATGTTTGAGAAGTCTTGAACGAACTTCACCCTACCAATCCAAGGAAACTCAGCACTTCTAGGACTGACCTCGGCACTGGCCAATCCTTGACAACAGAAATCTTCGACGGATCCACTGATACACCCTCACCAGAGATAATATGGCCCAAGAAGGCAACATGATTCAGCCAGAATTTGCACTTGCTAAGCTTCCCGTACAGCTGATTCTCTCTCAGCGTCTATAAGACAATTCTCAAGTGCTCGACATGATCTTCCTTATTCTGCGAATACACCAGGATATTTTCTATAAACACAACGACAAACTGATCCAAGAACGGCAAGAATACTCTGTTCATCAGGATCATGAATACAGTGGTGCATTGGTAATGCCGAAGGGCATCACCAAAAATTTATAGTGTCCATATCTTGTGCAGAACGCTATCTTCGGAATATCCTCAGTCTTTACTTTGACTTGATGGTAACCAGAGCGAAGGTCCAACTTCGAGAACACAGATGCACCTCCCAGCTGATCGAACAGATCATCAATTCTTGGCAATGGGTACCTGTTCTTCACCATGACATGGTTCAGCTCCCGATAGTCGATTCAGAGTCTGCGACTACCATCGTTCTTGTTGGTGAACAACACTGGAGCTCCCCGCTGTGAAACACTTGGTCTGATAAAGCCTTTGTCCAACAACTCCTGGATATGTACTTTCAGGTCGGCCAATTCAACTGGCGCCATGCGGTACGAGATCTTTGAGATTGGTGTCATACCCGGCTGAACCTCAATGTTGAACACCACGTCTCAATCTGGTGGAATCCCAGGCAAATCTTTAGGGAAGACATCAAGAAAGTCCTGCACAACTACGGGTGCAACTTCACCATCAGTGCACATTGACTCAAGTGCACCGACCTCCAGAGACATCGGGCTCTCGACACGTCCAGACGGTGTCTCACCCGCATGAAATTCGAACTCTAGTTGCCCAAGAATCTTGAAGGTCACCTTCTTCTTTCGACAGTCAATCACTGCATGGGTGACTCCTAGCTAGTCCATTCCCAGAATAATGTCGAAGCCCAAGTTGTTAATCACAATCAGGTCAGCTTCGAATTCCTTGCCACAAATCAGTAGAGGAATCTGCTTGTACACCTTAGAACAAACAATAGTGCCTCTACCAGTGGTGATATTCCAAGCTGCTGGCATGACATTGCTTGCCAATCGATGACGATCGACGAAACGGGAAGACACAAATGAATGAGTTGCACCAGAATCGAACAACACATGGGCAGAGAGAGAATGCACAAGAATGATGCCTAAAAAAAGGTCCAATGAATAAGAAATGGAAAATGCATGCAGGGTGCACAAATGATTAAACAGAAAAGAGGAAGAAATATGCAAGAATTGAATATGAAATAACATAATACAATCAACATGCCTGCAATCACCCCCGTAGCCGTCTTAACTTCCGCTGCAGTCAGGTTAAAGGCCTGACCATGGCCTCCCATCTGACCTCCCCTAGGAGCCATCCTCTGCTGATCGAAGGCATGCCTTTGTGGAGGAAGAGGTGGTCTCCCCTAAGGTTGGACTGGTGCCCCAAACTGAGCTGGGCCTCCGGCTGGTGCAACGGACCTGTTCCTGGGGCAGTCCCGCATGATGTGGTCAACACTCCCGCATGTAAGGCACAGACAGTTTGCTCGGCGGCAGTCCTTGTTCAAGTGCCCAACTCGGTTGCAGAAGGTACAAGTCGGAACAACGGGTGGATACAGCTGCACTCTCACAGTTGGGGTCGGAACTGGCCTCCAAGTAGGCCTCGCAGCAGATCGAGTGAAGGTGGGGTACGGTCCCACCCACTGAGTGGCATTGGTCCTTCTGTGAGCTTGTTCTTGGATCCTTGCAGCATCAAGAATATCTGCATAAGTGCGATGGCGGTGGGCCACCAACTGGTTATGGATGCCCGAACGAAACCCCAACAAAAACCTACGAGCTCGATCTTCCTCATTTGTATCCATGAAAGGTGCAAAGCGGCTGAGCCGAGCAAACTCTGTAGCGTACTCATCTACCGATCGATTTCCCTGAGTCAAGATAATGTTTAATTAATATTTTCACATATGTAGTAGGCAACAATAAATAACTTTAAATAACATTACCGAACCTGAGTCAAGGAAACGAATTGTTGCTCCATTTCGACTCTAGTGACGCTGGGGAAGAACTTGACCATAAAACTCCCAGTGAAGGTGGTCCATGCAATGAGCCTCTCCAATCTTTCGGCTTCTGCCTGCCACTAGATACGGGCAAGATCAGTCAACTGGATGCTCATCACATCCACACAGTCCACATCGGAGACTCGTGCTGCTTGTAGCAGCTGTTCTATGCGAATCAGCCACTGTTCGACCTCTAGCGGTGTCTCCGTGCCCGAGAACTTGTCCGGGTGCAACCTCATGAAGTCCGCTGCCGTACCAGGCCGGGGTAGCAGTTTTCCTGGAGAGGCTCCCGCAGCAACCCGATTCATGGCCTCTAAACTAGCCCTCATCAGCTCATTGTGCTCTTGCTGCAGTGCCATCAATTTCTGCAGTGCTTGGAGCATAGCTGTGTTCTCGGACCGTTCTTCCGTCTGCCGGGAAGAAGAAGAGATGCCTCTAAGCATCTGCACTATCTGCGCAATAGTGGGCTCTTCCATCAGATCATCTTCAGGACGGAAGGAGGAAATCTCCTTCCTAACCATGGTCTGCATCATAGAAAATATAATTAGTATCCAGATTGCACGAATATGAATGAATGGAAGGAACAACACAATTAGGGAATGAAGGAACTGAATATGAAGGAATCAGGTAGGAGAAGTATCTAGATTATGTTTGTTATTACATGTTCATGTGATCAGCGTGGTATATATATTGTTGAGTTAAACCTGGCTAGAACCAAACTTGAATAATATATCAATAAAGTCAGATCACCGTAAAGATAGTCATGTTTGATCGATATATTACTCAAACCGGGCTCTGATACCAATAAAAACTTGTCACGCCCCGCTTCCCAAAATACGGGAATACGAGCCCGTGACCCAGCAAATGATATTAACATCATTCATAAACTGTACTAGTCTCAACTCAACATTATGCAAAAGAGTAATCACAACCATGCAGATAATATCATCACATAAACAATAACTGAATTCAAGAATTCAATAATCCAACATAATATCCAATACTCAGAAAACAAATAGTAGTTACGGGCCAAAAGCCCAGGATACAAGTTTAATTAAATGAACTGCAACAAGATAAGAAAACATGTAAAGAAATAGTTTATTCTAATGCATCTCCTGCTCCAAACTAGAAATACTGCTCGCCAATACTTTCTCGCAAATCTCCTGGCTCACCTGTAGCTGGGTTAACTATAGGAGAAAAAGAAATGTCCTTAGAGCAAGTACGGAAGTGAAAAACAGAGAGTAAAGGAGTAAGGTACATGTAGCTATATGAATCAAGATCAAATTACGAGGACAATAATGGTACTAGTAAGCAATGGTCATAATCAAGTATATATGTGTCAACTTATGTCTATTAGCATGTTGTTTATCCTATCTAGTGCACGTACTACTGCGTCCCATACCACAGGTTCAGTGCACACACAACTGTGTTTATTTTAGACTTCGTGGTGGGATCTACAGAGCGTGTACTCGGTGTATCACGATAACAAGATAACAAGATAACAAGTCACATCTTCACAAGTAATTCTCCACCTTCCATGTCAAATTTCCATGTAATAAGAGGGCCCTACCGAGTACATTTTTTGAGACTACCCAGTACTAGGTCTGTAGAACCCCGTATTTTTAAATATTATTTTAAATATTTGAAAATAAATTAAAATAATTTTCTGGAGATTTAATAAATATTTTCTAAAAAATTTATCTTTTACACGTACAAAACACGTGCAAATACTTTCTTGAGAAGTTTGAATTCATAAAAAATTATTATTTAATATTTGGGATTTATTTAGTATTTTTCCAAAATTTTCTAAAATTAATTGGATCTATTTGCAATTTTTGAGAAAAGAAGGAACTTTTTGCAAATTTATCGTTTTTAGGGGTTAAAATGCAAATTCCATTTTCTGGACATTTTGAACAGTACCGGTTGAGATTAATGAGTATATTTTACTTTTAAATCCTAATTTAAATAATTTTTATTGAGTTTTCAAGAATAGAGCTATATATATGTAAAGTTATATTTTGGAAGGACTATTTTGCAAATGCATTTCCAAAACCCTAAATCTTGATTTCTGGCCTATATAAAGTGAGTGTGCAGCCGTCATTCGATGCACAACATTATATTTTGTGATTTTTGGGAGGATCAAGAGGAGGAATTTGGATCTCGCAAAAAGGGAAACTTTCTTGTCGGATCTCTTCATTTCTAAGGTGAGTGATATGAACTTTATTTTGCGGTTTGATTTATGTGAACGATTGTTTTGTTGTTTGTTTGACATGTTTGTTTATTTAGTATATTTTGTATGAGAACGATGCAATGGTTATTGTTGTATTATGTATGTGAAATCTATGAACGTTTAGTAGATCTTTATTGATGAATTCTTTATTGCTTGAAAACATGTTTAAGATTTGAGTATGGTTATGATAATAAGGGATCGGATGAATGAACATCTGGATCTCGTGAATACAAATCAGATTTGGTTTTGAGTTGTGGAAGATATTTAGTATTGAGAAATCCTAATGGAAGAATTAGGAGTTAAGAACATGAGAATTAAGTTTTGAGATATTGGATGATTTGAGTAATGTATCCATAATGAGGATTATTTGAGTTTGTTGTTTTTACCTAAATACAAATTATTTTAGTAAACAATGATTGCTTTGGAAAACCCTAATTTTGATTATCATATACAACCAAAACTAGGCAGTCTGTAGGCCGACAGTTGACTAGCAGACCTTTCAGTCGACTGATATGACCCGGCTGCTGTGTCTTTAGTTTCTTGAAAATTCGTTCTGGACAGTCGACTTAGACCTTTTACAGTCGACTGGTGTCCCCAGATTACTTTTAAAGATACTATAGTTTTCTCTCTGGTAGGTCGACCTATGACTTTAAGTCGACTTACAACACTTAGAATATTTTCTTAAAGAAATGTTGGAATTTTCCTCTGGACAGTCGACCTATACTATTAACAGTCGACTTCTACTATGCTTAGACTTATTTTTCGAAAGTTACTGGATTTCTCTCTGGACAGTCGACTGGTGAGTTTTGCAGTCGACTGTAGATACTTAGATTTTATTTCTTAAAGATGTTAGTTTTCACTCTGGACAGTCGACTGGTGACCTTTTGCAGTCGACTGGTCCTGATACTTTTTCTAAGGTGTTTTGATGTTCTTTAAACGACTATTTCTTTAAATGTTTTGGGTCTATAACCTACCCTTATAAATACTATTCTTCTATAGAACATACGTCTTCAATATATATTATGGTTGGATTTGGATTATGGAATTTATTAAAGACTTGGGTTTTGTTGAGTGGAGAGATTTCTCCTTTGATCGTTTGACGATGGAACAGTGAGTTATGGTCATATTGATGTCTCTAGGAGTTGAGTGGGAGTCCTGCGAACCAGCAGGATACACTAACTCTAGAGATAAGGATTTTTGGTGTATTTGATAATAATCGACGTAAGTATAGACTCATGATTTGTTAGTCCAACTAGAGGGTATTTAGATGTTCGCGTGTTGAGAGTCTACGGGCCTATTTACGGAGCATGCAGGGTGCATTTGCGTGTTGAGGGTCGGCAGACCTATTCACGGAATGTATCGGGTGTATCTGCACGTTGAGGGTCTTAGAGGCCTATTCGTGGGGTACATAGTATTTAGATGTTCACGTGTTGAGGGTCTACGGGCCTATTCACGGAGCATGCAGGGTGCATTTGCGTGTTGAGGGTTGGCAGACCTATTCACGGAATGTATCGGGTGTATCTGCACGTTGAGGGTCTTGGAGGCCTATTCGTGGGGTACATAGTATTTAGATGTTCGTGTGTTGAGGGTCTACGGGCCTATTCACGGAGCATGCAGGGTGCATTTGCGTGTTGAGAGTCGGCAGACCTATCTCGGAATGTATCGGGTGTATCTGCACGTTGAGGGTCTTGAAGGCCTATTCGTGGGGTACATGGCAGGGAGATGTTTCTCCGGTTGTTGCATTTGAGCCATCTTACTTGAAGCTTGCGCGTCGAGGGCGGTGACGCCTATTCGCTGAGTATTCTGAATCTTGTTTCCCATCACCGTAGTGGGATTAGTTGCATATAGAGTTGCATTTTCTTGACTGGGTTTTATGCTTGTGTTTTCCAGTTTTCCTACACTTGACACTTAGTCTAGCTTCACTTGTCGTTTTCATTCCATGATGTTTTCATGCTTTACATCTTTGTTATTTCTCATTCATTTATCCTTGTTGATAATACATGCTGTTGATGACTTTATGTTTTATGATTTAATTATGTTGTATGTTTTTATATCACTCACACCATTTATGGCTGACCCCTTTAGTTTGGGGGTTAGGGATCATCTCTAGCCTCATGTGTTACAGGTTGTTGCTTAGAGTTTGGAGGCTTGGATGCTTGAGATAGATTTGAGTTAAACTGATGTAATAGAGTTTTGTGTAAATTTGTGTAAAAAGAAGTGTTGTAAAAAGAAAGTTGTAATTCAAGGTGTTTGTATTTCCGCTGTGTTTGAAAAAGATTGTTGTAATAAAAGTTTGGAATAAAATTATTTGTGTTTTTGGGCTATGTGTACTATTACATTGAAGTTGATGCTGGGATTGTGCCACGTATTTTCTAAGTTATTATATTAGAAATTCGGGGCGCTATAAGGTCAACCCTTAGAAACCCCGGCTTGTTTAGTATTTTATTAATAAGTCATACATGTACATTCAAGTGGTTATAAGAATGTCAAGAGGATGATAATAATGCAGCAATATGATGCATTGCACAAAAAAAAACATGAAGTAGCAAATCTGAAACAACCGACACAGTGACACTAAAACAGCGATAACGCCTAGGTTACAATTCAGAATTCGAAGTTCCAGGATGCTATGGACAACTAGACACTTAGGGATATAATTTATATTCATTAACTTTCTGCTAATTTTGACTGTAGCTAGGTTAAACACCCTATTCTTTGCAGTTTTAGCTGTTCTGGCAACAACTAGATGTCAAAATTTAATGGGTGGAAACATGGTATAAATACACTGTATAAATCTAAAAAAATTAGAGATGAACCCTAAGCATGTCTATAAAGTTCTTAAAAACTTTCATGGAATTCTAATACTACTAGCATGGTGTTTCACTAACAAATGTGTCGATGTTGCAATAATTCCGCAGTCTGAAAATGCAGACCAACAGAGACTAAAAATGTAATATCTCACAGCTCGTGACTCGGAATCAGGATCTATCACTCGGGTTGGAAACTAGACTCAGTAGGATAAAACTCTCTTTTGTATCAGTTGCGCTAATTCTCAAGTTAACACGGTCGAAACCTCTGTGCAAAACAGAACATGCAGCCGGAATTCATAAAACTATCACATATATATTCTTCAGAGTGTGTAATTAACATGCTATTGTATCATAAAATGCATCAAGGCTCATGTACAACAAGTAGAGTGAATTTTCCAGTGTACAAGTCAAATTTATCATGTCAAGTTCAAGTCACAAGATCTCAAGTAATCCACATGTATTTGATCACGATGTATTTTCTCGTATACCAGTTCTATTCATTTTATTCGTGACAAGTATGTGTTCAGGCTTGGGTTTGAGTACATGGATAATAATAAGATGTCAAGAGTATGTCGGGTTAGCTCTTGTAAACCCTCGATTGTATGTAGATTTTGATTGGAGGAGGCTTCAATATGAACTTCAACAATTTTCAAGCTAAAGAACTTCAAAATTTTGTTACAACCTAGCCCGTTATTGGCGATAATGAGTTAGGTTAAATTATCCCGTTATTGTTGATATAGATAACTTAATTTTTTTTATATATAAAATTTCTTCAACCTAACCCGTCGTTGGGGATAACGGGCCCGTTATCGCCAATAACGGGTTAAGTTCAATTGATTTCTTCAAAAATATCTTGAACTTGCCATTTATTTTTTTATAAAAAAAATTATAATTTTTTTAAATAAAAATTTTAAGTTCAAATTATTTCTTCAAAAAATATCTTGAACATGCCATTTGTATTTTTTTTAAAAAAAGTTTTATAAAATTTTCATTGTGGGGTTTTTTTTATGAAGATGGTGATGTTTTTAATTTTAAAATCAAAAGTAAGAAAGTTACAATGCTGAGGGTGTATTCATCCTGGTCCAACATAACCCTGTTAATATAAGAAGTTCATGTTGTCATTGAAATAAGGATAGATGAAGGTTTATGGATGGTGTTAGAGATAGGTTTAGATGAAGGGTTAGAGTTGGATCCTTTGATTTTCTTATTTTTTCAAACTTTTTTTAATTCTGTTTTTTTTATTTTTGATCATTTTCCTATTTTTTATTTCTTTATTTTAAATTTTAATATTTTTTTTAAAAAAAAATTTAAAGTGATTTTGTAGTTTATATGGCAACAATTTTTTTTTAAAAAAATTATTTTTAGATATTTTTTTGTACACCTTTTTTTATTTTTTAAAATTATCCATTTATTTTAATTTTTAAATTTTAATTAGTTTCTAATTTTTAAATATTAAATATTTGATTTTTTCTAATAGATTTTAGGATTTTTTATTGCAGCCAAATTTTTTAAATAATGATTTTTTTTATTTTAAATTTATTTCACTTTTATATTCCAAGAACGTGAAGCTTTAATAATAAAATTAATTATTTTAAAAAATTATTAATTATTAAAAATTACAAAAGAAAAGAAAAAATCGATATAATTTTTTTTCTAACACTCACTCTAACTCTAATGCTCTAACTCTAGCCCTTTCTCTAACCCTATCTCTAACCCTAACTCCAACCCTCTGATCCTCAATTTGTATGGATATTTTATTTTATTTATATATTTTTTTAAATTTATTTTATTGAGAACATGTACTCCTTATATGTATAGAGTGATATGGAGATTTCGAAACACGCCCCTACCCTCTAACCCTAATCCTTCGAACAAAATCAAATTATCCCTAAGGGCGGGTTAAGATGAAGAGATTTTTTGAAAAAAATCAAGTTCTCTATAATAATCTCTTCAGCCTAACCTGTTATTGGCGATAACGGGTTAAGTAAACGTAACCCGTCATCCCCAAGAGTTGGTTAAGTTGAAGAGACATTTTGAAGAAAATAAAGTTCTCTATAAAAATCTCTTCAACCTAACCTGTTATTGACAATAACGAGTTAAATGAACTTAACATGTTATCCCCAAGAGCGGGTCTAGTTACAGATTTTTTTTGAAGAAAATCAAGTTCTCTTTAAAAACCTTTTCAGTGTAATCCATTATTGGTGATAACGGGTTAAGTGAACGTAACCCGTTATCCCAAGAGCGAGTTAAGTTGAAGAGATTTTTTTTAAAGAAAACCAAGTAACATAAAAAACGAAGTAGCATTACAATTGCAATATGTATGCTTGACAGTGGTAGTTTTGCTGAATTAGATGATCACTCATGGTCCCCAAACCAACCGCTTAGGTTGCAACTAAAGTTAGATTCAATACTACAATGCATATCATAACATGAGGTCCATTTGGTAAATCTTCCATTATTACAACTTATAAACGAACTTCAAAATAATTACAAAGAGAAATTGGATGAACCTAATTCAGTACACCATTAAAAACTGTTGCAATATCATTTCACAAGTCGACCAATAAATTTAAAATCCAATGTACAATGTATCGTATCAACAATCAATCACTTTCTTTCCTCAAAAAAAAACAATCAATCACTTTCACAACTTAAACCAAAGCATACATCATAATTTGACACCATCACTCCTTATTGTTCTTCTTCTTCTTCTATTACTGCTACCATCAAATACAAAGAAAGCTTCTACCAAAAAATACTATAAAATATCAGTCGAATGGTGGTTGCGGTTGGATGAGTGCTTTGAATCCTCCAAAATATCAGTCAGAGAATCTAGGGTAGTAATAATGGGTGAACGACTAACAAAATTTTTAATACAACTATTTTCGAAGATGGAGTTAATCTAAACACCCCCATTAAGTGCAAACATTATACCCTATCTCAAACTCAATAAAAAGATCACCAAAATTAACAATTAACAATTAACCAAATCAGAACCCAAAAAATAAAAATAAAAACTCAAATCAATAGCCATATGCAAAACCCACAAATCTCATGTCCAACCATCAATCAAAACCCTAAGTGAGAGAGAGAGATGTAGAATAATACCGTACAAAAGGTGAAGCTAGGATTTCGTTGCATTTGGGGGTGACGGGGTTGCTGAATGGAGCTCAGGAGCTAGGGGATGGAATCTAGGGTGGTGCTTCGAAGGTGGAGCTTTGGGTCTCCACAGTGAAGAGTGGAGGCTAGAGAAGGTGTGTTAGGTTTATGTCTTGCATATTATGTTGGATACAATGACAATGAGACGATGAAGGAAGAAACACGATCGAAGATGGAGTGAAAGCAAGAAGAAATAGCAACAACAGGAATTGCGATCGATCGACCGTAGGGTGCGGTCAACCACTCGACCGTGCAGAGGTTCCAGAGAGGGGGACAGTCGACCATCTGTTGTGTACGGTCGACCGCGCGCGGCTAAAGCAGATTTTGGGTGCGGGTTAGTTGACTTCGCTGAGACCCAAACTTGTTCTCCAAGTTAGATTATGTGCCTCTTATCATCGGGTTATCTCTTCAGTAATATCTTACAGCTATTGTATCAAGATATCAAACTAGGGTTTCTCTAAATTTCTATATATTGTTATTATTAGCAAGAGAGAGATAGTACTTCAATGAAAAAGAGATTGAGTGATTCTCTAATTGTAAACAACTAGTACTTGCTGGTGAGGTTTGCGAGAGGGTCGTGGTGAGAATTATAATATTCTTGTATCTTCTCTAAATGAATAACATCTCGGGTTTCTTCTCCCCTGGATTAAGGAAAAAGCCCCAACCAGGACAAACTTGTGTGTGCTTTGGTGCGTTTTGTATGATCTTCTATGTGCTTGGTGGTTTGTATTGATTACATCACATAACTCAACAAGATCCTCAGTTTTTTGAACAAATGGTGTCATAGTTATTCAGGTTCGCGGGTTTGTTCGAGTTCCTTGGAGAAGATGACAGATCATATGATAAAGATCAAGCAGTTTGACGGTAAGATCAAATTTAATCTTTGGAAGGTGAATATGTATGACACATTGGTTTTAAAGGTTTTGAAGTTAGCTCTAGAAGGAGATAAAGGGAGAACAATCGGCATGAAGCATGAGAAGTGGGAGGAGATTTATTCAAAAGACTTGGGTTTAATCCAAATGTTATTGACAAGCGAAGTCAGGTGCAAACTCATGGAGGAGAAAAGCGTAGCAAGTCTGTGGGCAAGGCTCATAACTGACTACTCGGAATCGCCATTAGAGGATCAGATGTACCAGAAAAGAAAGTTTTGGGGTTACTCAATGAAGAAAAGTAGCACTCTTCTGGATCATAAAGTCGAGTTCAATATGAAGTTATCTGAATTGAGGGCATGTAATGCAGATAATCTAAAAACTTCCAACGATATATTCACAACCAAATTCATCCAACATAACAACCGTGCTAGACGAGAAATCTACCAGAAAGAAGTTTTGATCAAGGGATTGGAGAAGGATGCACTTAGGAAGGAGAGTTAGAAATTGACATTTACTTCTATGAGTAACTTGGAGGTGTATTGTACTTCGAATGGAAGGGAAAGTGCACGTAAGGGTAGGATTCATTGCCATCATTGCAGAGGAGTTGGGCATTACAAGAAAGATTGTTATAAGTGACTGAGTCAGAGGGGTGCCAAATTAAGTGCCGCTGAATCAAGTGATAACTTTGACAATAATCTTGTTTGTGTATTCTGGCTGGTATTTTTGTAACGATCCGTACCCAACTCGTACGCACAAAAATAAATCCTAATCCACTGCCCACCACAGGCTAGCCTCACAAAAGATGCCCGGACTAGTAGGTGCCTCTTGATCCTTGGTATTCCTATTTATTTTCTCTCTATTTCTCTTCTACCCAACGATGTGGGACTAAGCCCCCATGCACAACCACGCCACGTCACCATCCCAACACATGCAGCCACTCCTTCTATCTCTTTCATTTTATTTTTTCTTCATCTAATGCTGTAGCGCCCCGAATTTCCAATATGATATCTTAGAAATACGTGGCACAATTTCCAGCATCAACTTCAAATGTAATATTAAACACAACCAAACACCAATAAATTTTTTCTTTTTCCAGCTTTCATTACATTGATCTTTACATAGCACAGCGGAATACAATACACTTTAAATTACAATTCTCTTTTCATTACAACTCTTTATTTCACAAATTACATAAGTCACTACATCACTTTAACTCAAGCATCCAAATCCGAGCTATAAGAAATCACCTGTAAAATATGAGGCTAGCGATAACCCTAACCCCCCAAACTAAAAGGGTCAGCCATAAGGGTGTGAGTGACATAAAACAAGCAACATAAGTAAAGCATGGATTTATCAACAACAGAAAATAAACAGGAGTAAGTGAATATGGAAAGTCACGAAAATGCGAAAACACAACGAGTGAAGCTAGACTAAGTGTCAAGTGTAGAAAACAGGAAAAACACATGCATGAAACCAAATCGAGAAAACACAATTCTATATGCTGACTCTCTAATGCGTACTTGTCGGAGTCTATGCATCACACTCTACATAGGTCCGGTGCAAGCCGTTAACGTCTCCACATTGTAGGGTTTAATCCCCCCGCTATGCAGCTAATCCTACCACGATAACTACTATGAGAAAAAGATAAACTGTGAGTATTAGCCCATGCCCCGATAATTCAGGAGGTCAAACTCTATCCACAGATAATTCCGGAGACCATTTCACCCGCACCTGGGAATCTTCGAGAATACCCCACACCGCAAGCAATGGCACCTCATCACACGAATACCACATGTGCGTCGCCTCGACCCCGATAATTCCGGAGATCAATCCCACACCACAGGTAATTCCGGAGACTATTTCACTCACACCTGAATAATTCCAGGGATTATCTCACACCGCAAGCTGTACTGAGGTCCATAACCCTTGTTCTCGTTCATCATATCACCACTAGTGCATGTCCTTATTATTTTTAGGTTATTTAATTACTTTACGAATCTCCTAGAGTTGGTGTACCCTACCGGACTTAACTCAATAGCTATTCAACTAAAATGCCTCAACAGACCCAAACATAAATATCTCAACTGCCGGTATACTAGGGTTACACACACCCTCTAGTGAATCACACTCAAATATCCAAACCAACCTTCCAACATAAATTGCTCAGTTAAACATCTAGAAAACATATGTTCAATAGAAGATAAAGTGTAGAATAGTAAGTTATAGATTAGAACATTTAAAGAATAAATTATTTAAAAGAACATTCAAAAACATAAAGATACATCAGTATCAGTCGACTACAAAAGCCATCGGTCGCCTATCCAGAGCGAAAAATACAATAACTTCGAGAAAAAAATTCTAAGTGGTACCAGTCGACTGTAAAAGTCATCAGTCGACTATCCAGAACAAAATTTCAAGAAAACTAAAGAACACAGCAGCCAGGTCGCGTCGGTCGACTGTATAGTCACACCGGTCGACTGTCGACCTACAGACTGCAGAATTTTTGGTTGTGCACATTTCAACTGATACGTAGTTTTACTTTATGAAATCGATTTCTACAAAAAGCATATTTCTTATATGATCAAATACAATTTGTAGGACATATAATAGTCCATAAACTAAATCAAAACTACTTGAATTTATAAAAATAGTGATTTTGTTGATCTCTTTCAAATAAAACATAAATTTTGCATATAATCACAATCAAGTTTCTTAAAAAAATTAATTATTCGTTGAAATAGTTTCGTATTCAGATCCAAACCATATCAATACCAAATCTCAAAGAAAATTCCCAATTTGGATATATTTCTCCAACTCAACTAAATTCCCAATTTCGATTTTCATGTCATGATCTCTTGATTCATACCTTTCCATTCAAATTTCTCAAAACTGAATTACTACCACAACTCACAACCATAATCAATTGATAACATCACCATATCAAATTTGTATTCAACCAATACTCAAAAGTAATAAAAGTCTCAATTTTTATTAGGTTCATCGATCCAACATTATTCCAAAAGAAATAGTCTACTCATGATTTTTAATAGGACACTCATCAATCTTGAATTATCCACATACAATTTTATTCACAAACAATTAGGGTTTCACAAGATCCAATTTCTCATCCATCCATCCAATTCATTATATACATATTCATACTCAAACCCTAAACATGCTTTCTAGTAGATGAAATTCAACATCCAAGATCAATCAAAACATTCATATCATTCGCCTACAACACACAATAAACAAAAGAAAACAAACAAGTCATTCACCTCGAATGAAGAAATCCGATAAGAAAGCCTTTCTTTTGCGAAATCCAAGATCCCCTCCTTAAATCTCCAAGAAACACTAAAAACTTTGTGTTGTGCAGCGGAAGACGGCTGCACTCCACTTCTTTTAAATAGCCGGAATAGAAGATTTAGGGTTTTTAAACACATTTGCATAATAACCCCTTGAAAATATAACTTAACATAAATAGATCCCTATACTTGGAAACTTGATAAAAACCAATTAAATTGAGATTTTAAAGCAAAAATAAACACCTTATTTACAGCCAACAATGTTTGAAAAGTCCAGAAAATAGTTTTGCACTTTTACCCCTCAAAATGATAATTTTGCAAAAAGATCATTCTTTTTCATAATATTTGCAAATAGATCCAATAAATATCAGAAAAATCTAGAAAAATTAAAAATAAATCCCAAATAATAAATGATGATTTTCCATAAAATAATTTTGGCTTTTGAACTTCCCAAGAAGATTTTTGCACGTATTTCGCACGTGTAAAAAGATATTTCTTCAGAAAAATATTTATTAAATCCCCAAAAATCATTTTAATTCATTTATAAATCTTTAAAAATAATATTAACAATACAGGGTACTACATCACTCCCTCCTTAGAAGAGTTCTTTCCTCAGAACTATTGTCAATGAGGTCCAAAACAAGAATCAACAAGAAAATTGAAATCTCATAAATGAACTATAATTCAAAATATTCACAAAGAAGGACATAATCAAATAAAAGAAATACAACTCAATTCAATAGTACAATCATCCAAAGAAATACCATCACATAAATAAGATACAATCATATAAAAAGCTCAGGAAAATCCTTTTGCATGCGATCATCTGGCTCCCAAGTAGCCTCCTCGAATTGTTGATTCCTCCGCAGCACCTTGACCATAGGTATCACTTTGCTTCTAAGAACTTTCTCCCTACGGTCAACGATCTCCATAGGCTGTTCTTTGTAACTCAAGTTCACCTGTAGACCTTCCGGAATCCCTACCAACTGATGATTCTGATCTGGCACATACTTCCTCAACAATGACACATGGAATACATCATGCATCTTTGCTAACTCCTCTGGAAGCTCCAACCTATATGCTGTCTTGCCAATCTGCTCCACGATCCTGTATGGCCCAATATACCTTGGTGCCAACTTGCCTCCCTTGCCAAACTTGATCACTCCTTTGGTTGGAGATACCTTGAGGAAAACTGCATCCTCAACCTCAAACTCCAAGTCCTTTCATCGAGTATCAGCATAACTCTTCTGCCGACTCTGAGCCTCAACCAACCTCTTGCGAATCAGCTCAATCTGCTCTGACGTCTGCTGCACGATCTCAGGTCCAAACATCTGCCTCTCGCCAACCTCGTACCAACAAACAGGTGTCCTGCACCTCTGCCCGTACAAAGCCTCATACGGCGCCATCCCGATACTCGCATGGTAACTGTTGTTATAAGAAAACTCAACCAATGCCAAGTATCTCTCCCAGCTACTACTGAAATCCTTAACACAAGCCCTCAGCATATCTTCCAGCACTCGATTCACCCTTTCGGTCTGATCATCGGTCTGTGGTTGAAAAGTAGTACTGAAATCAGTTCTGGTGCCCAAAGCTGCTTGTAGGCTCTTCCAAAACCTTGAAATGAACCTTGCATCCCTGTCGAAAACAATCGACACAGGAACTCCATAAAGTCTCATAATCTCACCAATGTACAACTCAGCCAATTTCTCTAACGACCAAGTAATCTTCATGGCCAGAAAGTGAGCCGACTTAGTCAAATGGTCCACGATAACCCAAATCGATTCACTGTCCTTCGAACTCCTCGGCAAACCTGTGATGAAATCCATACTGATATTCTCCTATTTCCACTCTGAAATAGGCAACGGCTGTAACAAACCTCCAGGTCTCTGATTTTCTGCTTTAATCTGCTGACAAGTCAGACACCTTGCCACAAAATCTGCCACATCCCTTTTCATACCAGACCACCAAAAGTGTTGTTTGATGTCCCTGTACATCTTCGTGCCTCCAGGATGTACTGACAACAAGGTACTGTGTGCTTCCTGCAAGATACTCTCTCTCAAATCTGAATTATCCGGAACACACAACCTCTCACCCATCCAAAGAACTCCATCTTGGACACGAAACTCTGATAGCTTGCCCTCTAAAACCTGTTGCAGCATCTTCTAGATCTCTGAATCTGATCTTTGACCTTCCACAATCCTCTCTGTCAAGGAAGGCTGCAACCTCAACTGAGCCAAAGACCCCCCCAAACCCTACAGCACCACCTCAATACCTGCCTGATCAATCTCTGCTGCCAACTCACTTCGAGTAGTGATCAAACTTGATAAACTACTCTTCCTGCTAAGTCCATCAGCTACCACATTATTTACCCAGATGATACTTCATCTCAGGACGAATGTCTTCCAATACTTCCAACCACCTTCTCTACCGAAGATTTAGATCCTTCTGTTGATAAATGTACTTCAGGCTCTTGTGATCGGTGTACATGTTGACATTCTCACCATAAACATAATGCCTCCACTGCTTCAAGGCAAAGATAATAGCTGCTAGCTCCAAATCATGTGTCGGATAATTCTTCTCATGCGGATGCAATTGCCTCTAACCGTAAGCAATAACCTGGCCTTCTTGCATCAAGACAACCAAAACCTCTAAGAGACGCATCACTAAAGATATCATAATCCTTCCTAGCTTATGGCAAAGCTAAGATAGGTGCAGTAGTCAATCTCTCCTTTAACTCAAGGAAACTCGCCTCACACTTATCAGTCCATGAAAATGCCACATTCTTCCGGATCAAACCTGTCAAAGGAACTGCAATCTGTGAATAGCCCTGGACGAATCTCCTGTAGTAACCAGCCAAACCCAAGAAACTCCTGACTTCCTTCATAGACGTTGGCTTGGGCCAATCCTTTACTGCTTCAACCTTCTGAGGATCAGTGGCCACTCCCTCCTTAGAAAGGATATGACCAAGGAAAGCTACCTCAAACTTCCAAAACTCACACTTCGACAACTTGGCATACAAGCTATGCTCCTGCAGTTTCTGTAATACCGCTGTCAAGTGCGTAGAATGCTCCTCCTCCGACTTCGAATACACCAAAATATCGTCGATGAAAACCACTACGAAGGAGTCAATAAATGGCCTCAAAACTCGGTTCATCATATCCATGAACACTGCTGGCGCATTCGTCAACCCGAATGGCATCACCAAAAATTCGTAGAGCCCATAACGAGTCCTGAAAGCTGTCTTACTCACATCTTCCTCCTTGACTCGAACCTGATGATACCCTGATCTCAAATCAATATTCTAAAACACAGCTGCTCCCCGAAGCCTGTCGGACAAATCATCAATTCGCGGAAGTGGATGCTTGTTCTGAATAGTAACCTTATTCAACTCCCGGTAGTCAATGCACATCCTCATTGACCCATCCTTCTTCTTGACTAACAACACTGGCACACCCCACGGTGAGAAACTCTGCCTAACAAGCCCCTTGCACAACAACTCCTCAATCTGCTTCTTCACTTCGTCTTGCTCTACAGGTGTCATCCTGTACGGAGCCTTAGAAATCGGAGCACTCCCCGGCTAAACATCAATGCAAAAATCTACATCTCTCTGCGGCGGTAATCCTGGCAAATCTTCAAAGAATACCTGAGGAAAATCTCTGACAACCAGAATGCCTTTGACTTCATCTGGAATCGCCATCTTAGATACCATTGCAGCCATTTTTGAAATCTTCTTCTTCCCTTGGAAAGTCACTGCGGGACCACCTGGTGCTTTCACTAACATCTTTTTCTGCTTGCATTCAATTGTGGCATCATATATTGCCATCAAATCAATGCCCACGATCACATCCACTCCTAAGACTTGCAGCTCAATTAGATCAATGCCGAATAACCTCTCACCAATCTCGATATCACAGCCATCGTAATATCGATCGGCAATCAATTCTTCACCTGACGGCGTTGCCACCGACAAAACCTTGCTTGGAAACAACTTAGGCTCCATACCTAAGACCTTTGCAAAATTGGGCGACACAAAAGTATGCGAAGAACCAGTATCAAACAAAACTTTTGCCTTTATTCCATTAACCAAAACAATCCCTGTTATATGAAGAATGATACTCAATCTCGAATTATTCTCAAATAAAGGTTTTAATTATTACATTGATTTAAAAAAAAATCAAAACTCTTGCATACCCTGGATCACATCTTTCGAGTTACTTGCATCCTCCTCAGTTAATGCGAACACTCGCCCTTGCCTCTGGAACTTACCTCCACCTGGACCATCCTTCCCCAACTGTGGACAATGAGGCTTAGAATGTCCTGCCTGTCCACATTGGAAACAAGTCTGCTTTGCCAATTTAGGACATGCTGACCTGTAATGACCTGCCTCCTTGCAGTAGTAACAAGTCACCTCCTGAGTCGCGGGTGCCTTCTGCACTGGCCCACTAAACCTGACTTGCTTCGCTGGGAATCTCTTCCCACTCTGACCTGATGCTGACCTCTTGTTCCTGTTCCAGGTCTCTTGCTTCTTCTGGAACTGGTCCATGTCTTTCTCGGTTGTAGCTGCTCTCCTGACCAGCTTGTCGAACCTCCTTATGCCCAATGGAATTATTCTCGACCTCAAGTTTGGCCTCAAGCCCTGCTCAAACTTCTTGGCCTTCTTCGCCTCATCAACTATCAGCTCTGGTGCATACCTCGACAGCTGAGCGAACTTAGTCTCATACTCTCACACGGTCATGCTGCCCTGCTGTAGATTCAAGAATTTTGTCTCCTTCTTCTCCTAAATATCCAGGGAAAAGAAACGATCTCTGAATTCTTCCAGAAAAGCCTCCCAAGTCATTTGCTGTTCCCCTAAAGTCCTCTTCACCATTTGCCACCAAACACCAGCGTCCTTTTCCAATTGCATAGTGGCCAACTTCACCTTATTGGCTGCCGAAGTTTCTGAGACCTCGAAGATTGTCTCCATCCATCTAATCCAATCATCAGCCTCGTTTGGATCAGATTGCCCCTCAAACACTAGCGGCCTCATCCTCTTGAAGGACTCGATCTGCTTGATAGGATCAGTGTTAACTAATCCTGGTTCAGCCCCATGATTCTGATTCTGGTTCTAATTCTGAGCCAAATTAGCTGCCATCAGTGCATTCAAAGTCTGATACACCTTGGCAAATTCGGCCTCGAGATCAACTCCTGTTCCTTGTGAACTTTCAGCTCCGTCACCATTGTTACCATTCCTGGTTCTGGATCCAACCATGCTGAATACTGCAAAATAAGGAAAAAGTTAGAGCACCACACATAATTTATATTCACGTCAATACCCTTTGGCAAAACCTCAACTGTACCCCAAAAGTAAAACATCATGTTTCAGTTCTATGTGATATTCATTCTCTAATGTCCACACCTAGGTTATTTTATACCATGTTTATTATTACTATTGAAGCATGCTCTGATACAAATCTCTGTAGTGCCCCAAATTTCCAATATGATATCTTAGAAATACGTGGCACAATTCCCAGCATCAACTTCAAATGTAATATTAAACACAGCCAAACACCAATAAAAATTTTCTTTTTCCAGCTTTCATTACATTGATCTTTGCATAGCACAGCGGAATACAATACACTTTAAATTACAATTCTCTTTTCTTTACAACTCTTTATTTCACAAATTACATAAGTCACTACACCACTTTAACTCAAGTATCCAAATCCGAGCTATAAGAAATCACCTGTAAAATATGAAGCTAGCGATAACCCTAACCCCCAAAACTAAAGGGGTCAGCCAAAAGAGTGTGAGTGACATAAAACAAGCAACATAAGTAAAGCATGGATTTATCAACAACAGAAAATAAACAGGAGTAAATGAATATGGAAAGTCACGAAAATGCGAAAACACAACGAGTGAAGCTAGACTAAGTGTCAAGTGTAGAAAACAGGAAAAACACATGCATGAAACCAAATCGGTAAAACAAAATTCTATATGCTGACTCTCTAATGCGTACTTGTCAGAGTCTATGCATCCTACTCTACATAGGTCCGGTGCAAGCCCTTAATGTCTCCACATTGTAGGGTTTAATCCCCCCGCCATGCAACTAATCCTAACAAGATGACTACTACGAGATAAAGATAAACTGTGAGTATTAGCCCATGCCCCGATAATTTCGGAGGTCAAACTCTATCCACAGATAATTCCGGAGACTATTTCACCCACACCTGGGAATCTTCGAGAATACCCCACACCGCAATCAATGGCACCTCATCACACGAATACCACATGTGCGTTGCCTCGATTCTGATAATTTCGGAGAACAATCCCACACCACAGATAATTCCGAAAACCATTTCACTCACACCTGTATAATTCTGGGGATTATCTCACACCGCAAGCCATACTGAGGTCCATAACCCATGTTCTTGTTCATCACATCACCACTAGTGCCTATCCTTATCATTTTTAGGTTATTTAATTACTTTACGAATCCCCTAGAGTTGGTGTACCCTACCGGACTTAACTCAACAACTGATCAACTAAAATGCCTCAATAGGCCCAAACATAAATATCTCAACTACTGGTATACTAGGGTCACATACACCCTCTAGAGACTCACACTCAAATATCCAAACCAACCTTCCAACATAAATTGCTCAGTTAAACATATAGAAAACATATGTTCAATAGAAGATAAAGTGTAGAATAGTAAGTTATAGATTAGAACATTTAAAGAATAAATTATTTAAAAGAACATTCAAAAACATAAAGATACATCAGTATTAGTCGACTACAAAAGCCATCGGTCGACTGTCCAGAGAGAAAATCTAGTAGCTTTGAGAAAATAAATCTAAGTATTATAAGTTGACTATCAATGGTCATAGGTCG
The DNA here is from genome assembly GCA_017893485.1 of Hemerocallis citrina. Lineage (NCBI taxonomy): Eukaryota > Viridiplantae > Streptophyta > Magnoliopsida > Asparagales > Asphodelaceae > Hemerocallis > Hemerocallis citrina. The sequence continues at coordinate 22,171,667 of CM030363.1, forward strand.
ACTGTCCAGAGCGGAAAATATAATAACATCGAGAAAAAAAATTCTAAGTGGTACCAGTCGACTGTAAAAGTCATCAGTCGACTGTCCAGAACGAAATTTCAAGAAAACTAAAGAACACAGCAGTCGGATCGCATCGGTCAACTGTATAGTCACACCGGTCGACTGTCGACCGTATAGTCACACCGGTCGACTGTCGACCTACAGACTACAGATTTTTTGGTTGTGCACATTTCAACCGATACGTAGTTTTACTTTATGAAAACAATTTCTACAAAAAACATATTTCTTATATGATCAAATACAATTTGTAGGACATATAATAGTCCATAAACTAAATCAAAACCACTTGGATTTATAAAAATAGTGATTTTGTTGATCTCTTTCAAATAAAACATAAATTGTGCATATAATCAAAATCGAGTTTCTTTAAAAAATTAATTATTGGTTGAAATAGTTTCGTATTCAGATCCAAACCATATCAATACCAAATCTCAAAGAAAATTCCCAATTTGGATATATTTCTCCAACTCAACTAAATTCCCAATTTCGATTTTCATGTCATGATCTCTTGATTCATACATTTCCATTCAAATTTCTCAAAACTGAATTACTACCACAACTCACAACCATAATCAGTTGATAACATCACCATATCAAATTTGTATTCAACCAATACTCAAAAGTAATAAAAGTCTCAATTTTTATTAGGTTCATCGATCCAACATTATTCCAAAAGAAATAGTCTACCCATGATTTTTAATAGGACACTCATCAATCTTGAATTACCCACATACAATTTTATTCACAAACAATTAGGGTTTCACAAGATCCAATTTCTCATCCATCCATCCAATTCATTATATACATATTCATACTCAAACCCTAAACATGCTTTCTAGTAGATGAAATTCAACATCCAAGATCAATCAAAACATTCATATCATTCGCCTACAACACACAATAAACAAAAGAAAACAAACAAGTCATTCACCTCGAATGAAGAAATCCGATAAGAAAGCCTTTCTTTTGCGAAATCCAAGATCCCCTCCTTAAATCTCCAAGAAACACTAAAAACTTGGTGTTGTGCAGCGGAAGACGGCTGCACTCCACTTCTTTTAAATAGCCGGAATAGAAGATTTAGGGTTTTTAAACACATTTGCATAATAACCCCTTAAAAATATAACTTAACATAAATAGATCCCTATACTTGGAAACTTGATAAAACCAATTAAATTGAGATTTTAAAGAAAAAATAAATACCTTATTTCCAGCCGGCACTGTTTGAAAAGTCTAGAAAATAGTTTTGCACTGTCACCCCTCAAAATAACAATTTTGCAAAAAGATCATTGTTTTTCATAATATTTGCAAATAGATCCAATAAATATCAGAAAAATCTAGAAAAATTACAAATAAATCCCAAATAATAAATGATGATTTTCCATAAAATAATTTTGGCTTTTGAACTTCCCAAGAAGATATTTGCACGTGTTTTGCACGTGTAAAAAGATAATTCTTCAGAAAAATATTTATTAAATTCCCAAAAATCATTATAATTCATTTATAAATCTTGAAAAATAATATTAAAAATACGGGGTACTACAAATGCCCTAAGCCCCATAGACTCTTCTATAGGCCTTATAATTAATCCATTTCTTCCATAGCCCATAGAAATCTCTATAAGTTACTCCAATAATCCTCATCTCCGCTTTAGGGCTGGATGATATACTCATTGAAGTTTGGAAGTGTCTTGGGGATGTAGGAGTGAGTTGGCTAACAAAATTATTTAATAAAATTTTGAGTACTAAAAAGATTCCCGATGAATGGAGAAAGAGTATTTTAGTACCTATATATAAAAATAAATGAGATATACAAAGTTGCTTCAATTACCGAGGAATTAAATTAATGCGTCATACGATAAAAATTTGAGAGGGAGTGATCGAATATAGACTGAGACTAGAAACTATAGTGTCTGAGAATCAGTTTGGGTTTATGCCGGGGAAGTCAACAATGAAAGCAATTTATGTATTGATGAGACTTATAGAAAAATATAGGGAGAATAAGAAAGATCTACATGGTTTTTATAGAACTAGAAAAAACATATGATAAAGTCCCTAGAGACATAGTATGGTGGGTGTTAAATAATAAAAGAGTAACTATTCGGTTTATTGAGGTAATTAAGGATATGTATGAAGGGGCAACAACCACAATTCGAACAATCACAGGAGAGACCAGCGACTTTTCTATTACAGTAGGTTTACACCAAGGTTCGGCTTTAAGCCCCTACATCTTCACTTTGGTTATGGATGAATTGACGCAAAGAATACAAGATGAGTTGCCTTGGTGTATGCTTTTTATCGATGATATCGTCTTAGTTGACGAGACTAGAACAGGAGTCAATGCTAAATTAGAATTGTGGAGAGAAAATTTGAAAGCTAGAGGCTTAAAATAAGCAGAACTAAAACAAAGTATATGGAGTGTAATTTTAGTGATATTCGGAACACAACTGAGGAAGTAGTGAAGCTTGATGGCCAATAGATACCTAAGAGAGATCGTTTCCGATATTTGGGCTCGATTATACAAAGAGATGGGGAGATTTGTGAAGATGTTACACATAAGATCCAAGCAGGGTGGCTTAAGTGGAGAAGTGTCAGTGGTGTTTTGTGTGATAAACTTATACCTTTGAAGTTGAAGGGAAAATTTTATAGAACGGTTATTAGACCATCAATGATGTATGGTGCAGAGTGTTGGGCAACAATGAAATAACATGTCCAAAAAATGAGTGTAGCGGAGATGAGGATGCTAAGATGGATGTGTGGTAAAACAAGGAAAGATAGAATTAGAAACGAGCATACACAAGACATGCTAAAGGTAGCTCCAATCCAAGATAAGTTAAGAGAGAATCGCCTCAGGTTGTTTGGACATGTCACACGTAGACCTAGTAGTGCTCCCGTTAGAAAGAGTGATTTGATAAGTATTGAGGGTAGAGTTAGAGGGGAAGAAGACCTAAACTAACTTGGTTGAAAACGGTGAAAAAAGATATGATAGCTTATGACCTTATAGAAGATATTGCACAAAACCGAGTAGAATGGAAAACCAGGATTCATGTAGCTGACTCCAACTGTTTGGGAAAAGGGCTTTGTTGTTGCTATTGTTGTATACTATATACTCTACAAATACGGGGTGTTACATTCACCCCCTGTTAGGAATTCAGCGTCCTCGTTGAATACGAGATGTACAATCTAGTACAAGCTCGCCTTTCTAGGCGAATGTAGACTGTCTCCTTTTTTATCAAATACACATCGTTGTCCACCAAGAGTCTTATGCATCACATCGCTGTCCATTAAGGGTCTTATGCATCACATACATACAAGTTCTACATTCGGTGTCGAAAGTTGACTATGATACCATCTGTAACCCTCCTTACCCAACTTGTACGCACACAAATAAATCCTAATCCACTGCCTAGCATAGGCTGACCTCACAAAAGGTGTCCGGACTAGTAGGTGCTTCTTGATCCTTGGCATTTCTATTTATTTTGTCTATATTTCTCTCTTCCCAACAATGTGGGACTAAGCCCCTACGCACAACCACGCCATGTCACCATCCTAACACATGCAGCCACTCCTTTCTCTTTCATTTTATTTTTTCTTCATTTAATGCCCTATGCCCCATAGACTCTTCCTAATTAGTCTATTTCTTCCATAGCCCATATAAATCTTTATAGGTAACTCCAATATTCCATATATTTTGTTTTTTTATTATTTCCTTATATACTATATACTCTACAAATAAGGGGTACAAATTTGATTCGGAAAGTTCTTCTTATATGCTCCAATAGGGAGATGTTTTCTACTTACAAGTTCGCTAGAGATCGTCGTTGTGTGAGAACGATGGTTGGTGATATTTGTGAGATAGTGGGTGAGGGAATAGTTGAATTAGAGACACTTGATGGAAAGAGTTACACACTAGAGAATGTTATGCATATTCCTCACCTGAATCGGAATCTTGTATCCTTTGGAACTCTTGAAGCACGGGGCTGCAGGTACATAGCTCAAGGTGGAGTTCTATCAATATGAGAAGGTTATCGTGAGGTGATGAAAGAAAAAAAGGGGTGTTGAGCACAACCTCTACAAGCTTTGTTGGAACGTGAAAACTTGCGCAAGTATTTCGAAGTCCTACGTTCCTAAAGCACTATCTAGTTTGTCGTCACTAAAATCATCCTGAATGAGACTGCGACATTCGAATATCGTCGGAAGGTGACGAGAGCGTTGATGTAGGTGGAGTTCGTGTGGAGGGTGGCACATCCATGTTAACATCTACTGGGGTGTGCCCTTAAGGGGGCATACAGCTAGAGAAAAATATGTGGAGATAGATTCAACTACCATAGGAAGCCATCGAAACAAGTTGTTTGCAAGAAGATAATAAAAGAGTCTAGAAGGTTTTAAATCACACAGTGTGGATTCATAGCATGCAATCCAAGGTAAAGATTGTTAGGTTTATGTCTTGCATACTATATTGGATAAAGAGACGATGAGACGATGAAGGAAGCAAGACGATCCAAGATGGAGTGAAAGCAAGAAGAAATAACAACAGTAGTAGCAGCAGCAGAAGTTGCGGTTGACCGACCTCCGACTGTGCAGAGGTTCTCGAGAGGAGGATGGTCGACCGTCTGTTGTGTATAGTCGACCGCATGCGGCTGAAGTAAATTTCGGGTGCGGGTTAGTTGACTTCGCTGAAACCCAAACTTGTTCTCCAAGTTAGATCGTGTGGCTCTTATCTCTTCAGTAATATCTAACGACTATTGTATCAAGATATCAAACTAGAATTTCCCTAAATCTCTATATATTGTTGTTATTGGCCTCCATTGAGAGCCAAGAAAGAGTGAGTACTTCATTGATAGACAGACTGAGTGATTCTCTAAATGTAAACAACTAGTACTTGCTGGTGAGGCTTGAAAAAGGGTCGTGGTGATAATTGTAATATTCTTGTAACTTCTCTAGTTGAATAACATCTCGGGTTTCTTCTACCCTAGATTAAGGTGAAAGCTCCAACCGGGACAAACTTGCGTGTGCTTTGGTATGTTTGGTATGATCTTTTATGTGCTTGGTAGTTTGTATTGATTGCATCGCATAACTCAATAAGATCCTCAGTTTTCCTAACAAGGTGCAGCAAGGTTTTCATCGGATTTAGGGGGGATGACGACGGCAGGGACATCGGGGGAGATTGAGGGGAACTAGGGTTTGGAGGTGAAGGGGATTTCTTTGTTCGGGATTGGGGTATGGGTATGAGAGGAATGGGAGGGAGAGAGAGGCATGAGTTATGGGGGTAATGATGAAAATACCCCTTGATATAAAGGAGAAGAGTGGGAAAAACTTCAGCCGCCCGATCAATATCCTAATCATGATCTTAATCGAACGGCTCACATCGGTGTTTACATACCCGTTTGAAAACTTTCATTGCTGTTTGCAATGGAAGAAACCTCTCTCTCTCTCTCTCTCTCTCTCTCTCTCTCTCTCTCTATATATATATATATATATATATATATATATATATATATATATATATATATATATATATATATATATATATATATATATATAGTGTGCACGCATATACTAAAAGAAAATGATTGAGAGATAATTGATATATAAAATCAACTAGTAAACCCCCTGTGCAATATTGCACAGACTTTATCGAAAGATATATTAAAACATCAATATCATTCAATAAAAAATTCGGTAGAACCTACCCACATATGCAACTTTTTTCTTGTATAATTATAATTCAGTCTATCAACATTTAACGATTATGTAGTAAAAATCTTTTAAAAAAAACACAAACTTCAAGCTCGAGCATTTGATGCAATAAGACTTCCAAACACAATCTCAATAGAAAGAAACATTACATACTGAGAAAAATAACAATAGGGATTAAATCAGATTAATGTATAAAACATTCCTGATGTAATGTAAAAGTTCTTGTTTGCCTCAAAATAATTGGAAATCTCCAAATATCTTTGATTCTTCACACATACTATTGCAAACAAAATTGTTGAAAATTTGTCAATAACACCTATCTCTTGATTATTCAATATTCAAATTTAAAAATAAACCTTTGAAATAGCATAATTTATATAATAAAACACAAAGAAAGCTCTCAAGTTGCTCTCCTTCAATCCCCCCAAAATCAAAAGCCCAGATCTAACCACACAGAACTCATTTTCACCAATATATATATATATATATATATATATATATATATATATATATATATATATATATTTGTGTGTGCATGCATCTACTAAAAGAAAATGATTGAGAGATAATTGATATATAAAATCAATTATCATTTACTATGAATTTTTGGAGGCACCCAGACATTGAAATGCCAAATATGAGATCTAAGTAGGGAGCACATTTTTGGAGGAAGATCAAGGAGCACTGAGTGCTTTTATATGATTTTTATTCTCGATTACCAAAAATTTGTATTTTTCGTACATGTTTGTGTGACTCTCGAGAGAGGAACCTGTTAGGATTGTGTCTTGAATACTCGTTGTTTAGATTAAAAGAAGGTAATATGAAGCACGAAGGTCGAAGCGTCGAAGTGAGTAGAAGGGAAAACAACAGCAGCAAGTTGCAGGTATAGTTGCGGTCGACTGTCCCAAGTTACGGTCGACCGTCCCAAGTTACGGTCGACCGCACCCCCCGACCATGCCCCCCGACCGCTCGAAGTACAGGGAATGTCAGAGAGTGGTATGGTCGACCAGTTTTGTTGGATGGTCGACCGACCACGGCGCTGTGTTCATTTTGGGCTTCGATTTGTTAGATCGTTTCATCCAAATCTTCAACTTCAAGTTAGATCGTGCGGCTCCTATTCAGTTACTTCTTTTTCAGATTATATCGGACGACTGAGAATCAAGATTAGACCTAGGTTTCTCTCTATTCTTCTATATATATTGTAAACTCCAATATGAGAGGGAGTACTTCATAGATTATTTTCTCCATTGCAAAGAGAGGCTCGAGAGAGAGATAGTTCTTGGTGGGTGAGTTTAATTCCTTGTATCAAGTGAATCAGTAACTCCTTGTAATCTCTTCTAGTTGAATATTAGATCTCCCTATATTTTTCCCCGGATTAAGCAAAAGCTAACCGAGATAAGTCATCGTTATTCTGTTTGTGTTAGTTTGGTGGATCTACTTGCTTGCTCAATTTATTCACATCGTCTATTTCGACTTCCTCATTGCTCTAATTAGTTCCGCTGTGACCAGAGGGCATTTGTTGATGCCCCAATCCCAACAAATGGTATCAAAGCTTCAGGTTTCCGAGTTCCTTGGTTAAGATGACAGGTCATAGTATTTTGAAGATCAAACAGTTCGATGGAAAGATCAATTTCAATCTTTGAAAGACTGGCATGTATGATTTTCTTGTTCAAGAACGGTTGCAGTTAGCAGTCAAGAAGAAAGAAAAACCAGCTGATATGAAGAATGATGTTTGGAAAGATATTCGTGAAAGCGCCATAAGTCTAATCCGACTATCCTTGGCAGACGAGGTCAAATGCAGATTTCTTGTAGAAACTGATGTGACGAGTTTGTAGGATAAACTCATAGCTGACTACTCTAGTTCGTCGTTATTAGTTCGGATGCATTGGAAGAGAATGTTGTTCCGTTTATCTATGAAAGAAGGTACCGATCTCCAAGACCACATTACAGAGTTCAATAAGGTATTATCTGAACTTAAGGCGATCAACGCAGATGTGTGTGAGGAAGATAAAGCTTTCAACCTGATATATTCACTGCCAGATTCGTACGAGCCTTTGATCATGACCATGCTACCTGGTAGATCTGCCAAGGAGAGTATTTCGGTAGATGATGTAATCAAAGCATTGAAAGAAAATCAACTTAGGAAGGAGTCCCATAAATCTTCATCGTCTATTCCTACAAGTTGTCTAGCGGTGGATGGTCCTTCAGGGAGAAGACAAAGTGTTTTGCAAAAAGATTCGATCCGTTGCCGATATTACAAGAGACCAGGGCATATCAAGAAAGATTGTTGAAAATTACAGAATCAAGAGAGCACCAAGAACGGGAGTTCAGCCGCTAATGTAGTTAGGGCCTTTGGTGCCTTTGATTCAGGTGGTTCGTGTCTTCTTGTTTCAAATTCTTTAGAAGTGGATCCTAGTTGGTTTCTTAACTCAGGGAGTTCTTTTCATATTTGCTCCGAGAGAGAGTTGTTTTCTACTTATAAGTCGACTACAGGGCGGTGTGTGACAACGGAAATTGGAGAGATTTGTGAATTAGTGAGTCAGGGGACAGTTGAGTTGAAGATTCCAGGTCTAAATATGTTTACTTTAAGGGATGTTTTGCATATTCCTCTGCTGAAACGGAATCTGATTTTCTTAGGAACTCTTGATGCATGGGGTTGCAGGTACACAGCTCAAGGTGGAGTTCTGTCTGTTTTTCAAGGTCGTCGTAAGGTGATTAGAGGTATGAGAATGGTTGGGCAAAGCCAAAACAATCTCTACAAGCTTTGGGAAAATAGAAATACTTGCGCAAGTGTTGCTCCTTTTCCCATTATTCTCGCAAGCTCAGCTAGTTTGCCGCAACTAGAATCATCGAGACGAGACTACAATGTTCGAATATCGTCGAGAGGTGGAGAAAGCCTAAGGGTAGGTGGAGTTCGTGCGGAGTTTGGCTACTTCGTGAGTATATCTACGGAGGTGTATCCTTGAAGGGATATACTGGATTTGGTGAGATTGGGTAGAGATCAGTTCAACTGGAAGAAGAAGCTATTGTTCTAAGTTTTCTTTGCAAGTGGAATTTGTTAGAGTTTGGAGATAAGTAACACATCATGTGATAGCACTCGTATGCAATCCAAGGTAGAGTTTGTTAGGATTGTGTTTTGAATACTCATTATTCAGATTAAAAGAAGGTAATATGAAGCACGAAGGTCGAAGCGTCGAAGTGAGTAGAAGGGAAAACAGCAGCAGCAAGATGCAGGTATAGTTGCAGTCGACTGTCCCAAGTTGCGGTCGACCGCACCCCCTGACCGTGCCCCCCGACCACTCGAAGTACAGGGAATGTCAGAGAGTGGTATGGTCGGTCGGTCTTGTTGGACGATCGACTGACAGCGGCGCTGTGTTCGTTTTTGGGCATCGATTTGTTAGATCGTTTCAGCCAAATCTTAAACTCCAAGTTAGATCGTGCGGCTCCTATTCAGTTACTTCTTTTCCACGTTAAATCGGACGAATGAGAATCAAAATTAGACCTAGGTTTCTCTCTATTCTTCTATATATATTGTAAACTCCTCCAATATGAGAGGGAGTACTTCATAGATTATTTTCTCCATTGCAAAGAGAGGCTCGAGAGAGAGATAGTTCTTGGTGGGTGAGTTTAATTCCTTGTATCAAGTGAATCAGTAACTCCTTGTAATATCTTCTAGTTGAATATCAGATCTCCCTATATTTTCCCCCGGATTAAGCAAAAGCTAACCGAGATAAGTCATCGTTGTTGTGTTTATGTTAGTTCGGTGGATCTACTTGCTTGCTCAATTTATTCACCTCGTCTACTTTGACTTCCTCATTGCTCTAATTAGTTCCGCTGCGACCAGAGGGCGTTTGTAGACACCCTAATCCCAGCAGAACCATATAGTCTGCATTACTCTTTGCGTAAGAAAATGATGAGTCATGGCTTTACACTTGCAAACATGACATGCTTATCATATGAGATACTATGAGCAGACACATGCACATCATATGAGATACTATGAGCAGACTGTGAAGTGTAATTCCTCTGGGCTCTGTTTGGTTCAAAGGAGGGGAGAGGAGGGGAAGGATTTTAATCAAGACTTTGTTTGGTTCAAAGGAGGGGAGAGGAGGGAAAATAATTATCTTCTTGTTTGGTTCACAAGGGGAGGGAAGGAATTTTATAATTAAATTACTTTTATACCCTTTCATATTTTAGGAGAGCCTAATGTATTATTGTTTCGAATTATAATTTTGTAATATAAACAAAATAATGAAGACCAATAAACAAAATAATGAAGGCAGATTGATTGATAGTACTCGAACAAATTAAATCAGATTCTGGCCCTAAATGCTGCATGCTCTGAGACCACCAGTTGGCTAAACCACTACTGTAAGTCCAATATTTATGTAATATTATATATCGACAAAAACGGTAACAAGATTCAACTCATCTAGCTCATAAGAAAAAATACTTTAATTTGTATTCTTTCAATTCATTTTTCGTGATTGAAGGAGGACTTCTTGCTGCCTATGTGGACGGAATTGGAGATCAAAGTTCAAACTATGCAATGTATCCCCAACTGTTAACAGAGAGACCAAGTATTATTCAGACTCTTGCATTGCATGCTAAAGCTTTAACATACAATAATATTTTTGCTTAAAAAAGATAAATAAATAAATAAATAAATAAAATAAAACTGGAAATGTCGGGAGAGAGACGAGTTTAGAGAGAGAGGATATCTGCTCCTCACCTCTGCGGCGAGGAGGGGGAGAAAGAGAGAGTGCTAATGGGAGAGAGAGAAACGCGAGAGAGGATATCTTTTTTATTTTAGAGATTTAGATCTAAAAAGGGCAGTGTAGTCCAATCACTTTAAAAAAATTAGACCCACTTTCTCTTCCCTCCAAATTCTCCCAATATTTGAGGGGAGCTAAAATTGGCTCAGGATGGATTCTGCACCCCTCCATTCCCCTCCCCTCCCCTCCTAAAAAATGAACCAAATAAGAAATGTTTTAAAAAATCCCTTCCCTCCTCTCCCCTCCATTACCCTCCAACCAAACAGGCCCCTAATGCTTCTAAGTCTATCGAATGGAATATTATTCAACTCTTTGCACGCTCCTTACAATTGCAGGGCCTCAATTCAAGACCCTGTTTTGTTATAAGTGAAGGAATATCTATAGATATAATTTTAGAGTGAAGGTCAGGAAATACAATTATTTGGTTAAAAAATTAAATTTGGTTGAATTGGAGTTTAGATAGATATCATAATCTATGTTTTTTTTCTCTTATACTTTAAGCTGGAAAAAATTAATGGTTACATACCTCCAAAATATTATTCAAACCAACCAATGCTTAAATAACGACAGACAGATAGGTCACTTTCACTTGTTTTTGTATCCAAACAGGGTCTAATAATACTACGCTCAAAGTTTTTTTTGATGCAAGTGGATAGAGTCAAAAGACTCCAGCCAGATCAAAAATATTATAGCACTACGCTCAAAGTTAATACGATCTTCAATTTTTTCTTATTTTCCCCATGAGTGCTTATATCGAAAGGAAGTAGGCTCACTAGCGATAAGTATTTGTATCAGTGCTTAGGCCCAACTGTTCAGGCCCAGTAGATAAGAAAGGATGGACTTGGGCTATAAGATGGTTTGCACCCGGGCCTATAAGAGTCCAGCCCATATTAGGTCCGAAGGCATGACGTAGTCAGCCGTTAGCCTAGAAAAATTGCTTTTCGTTATACTTGAGATTAGGTCTTTTGACCTGAGGGAAGCAAAATTTGGGAATCCAAACATCTTGCATGCTGTTAAGAGATTTTAGCTTTGTGCTACAGCAATACTTACCGCATTGTTATTCTTTGTACTGGGAGAATAGATGTCTGCAAATTTTCGGCTGCGGCATCTATTTTAGATTTGCCCGCTGATGTAACAGAAATTTTGTATGTTCGGATCTTTTAAGCTTAAACATGCATGTAAGAAAGCCATGCTTGTGCCTTGTGTAGTGTTGTATGATGCATTTTGTATGTTAGTATATTTGTAGTGCGAGTGTTTGGAGAAACATAATGCAAAATTAGTACTAAAGATAAATTAGTATACAGCAAAAATGTTTTCATTATTTATTTTTTGCAATTAAGTGTTAGGTTTCCATATTTTTTTATCGTAAAACCCCCGCGTTTCATTAAAGAGAATTTAACAAAATATACAACAAAAAATAAGGCTTATGATGTTCAGATCCCAACAGGCTGGATTCCGGACCTCATACACCCCAACCAACAAACAAAAAATACATCGAAATCTATTCCTACTGATCGGCCGCCCCCGCCAGAGCAAATTCTTCGTGCCAATTTGGACTTACTCTCTCACTCAGTCCCTCGCTTGTACACTGTTTATTCTCTCCAACTATCGTACGCCCTCACTCGTCACCCCCAGCAGTGACCCAAGCGACAAGTGTAAGCACCATATGAGAGACACTGCATGCACTCCACCAATCTACAACTCCATGTCAAAATTGAGTCCTCGTTCTCATCCTCTCGCTTCACCCTCTATGACTCTCACCGCAACTTCGCAACGAGGGTAGACGTCGCACCTGACCACTGCGAGCCCTGTGACATGAAAGAAACCGAAGGCATCCCTCACTTTGACCAACCATGGTCAAAGTATAGCCCAAACTATAAACTTGTTTGACAACAGTCGTCCACACCAATTAGGGTACATTTCATTGCTAATTGTAAGTTGGTTGTAATTTGGATATTAGGAAAACCCCCGTCAACAACCTTGAGACCCCCTGTCGACGAGTCTGAGCCAGACCACTGACAACCAAATAGAAAACCCTCGATCGACGAGTCATATCCAGACCACCGTCGACCAAATTGAGACCCCCCGTCGACCACCGTCGATCACAATGAAATCCCCTGCCGACCACCGTCGACCACAATGAAACCCCCCGTCGACGAGTCAGAGCCAGACCCCCGTCGACCAAATTGGAACCCCCTATCGACGAAAATATTACCAGACCTCATCGCTGCCGACCCTAGCCCTGTCAAACTTGACGACCTTGCCTTGTAGACCAACTCCACCGTTGACCAAAATCCCCGACAACTCAGCCTTTGAGCAACGAGGTGACATGAGTGACCAAAACCATGTTTGGATTGGGGCGTCAACCAACGCCCGTTGTCGCAGTGGAACTAATAGAGCAATGAGGAAGTCAAAGTAGATGAGACAAATAAATTGAGCAAGCAAGTAGATCCACCAAACTAACACAAACACACGATGACATATCCCAGTTAGCTTTTGCTTAATCTGGGGAGAAATATAGGGAGATCTGATATTCAACTAGAAGATATTACAAGGAGTTATTGATTCACTCAATACAAGTAATTAAACTCACCCACCAAGAACTATCTCTCTCTCGATCCTCTCTTTGTAATGGAGAAAATAATCTATGAAGTACTCTCGCTCTCATATTGGAGGAGTTTACAATATATATAGAAGAATAGAAAGAAACCTAGGTCTAATCTTGATTCTCAGTCATCCAATATAACATGAAAAAAAAGTAACTGAATAGGAGCCGCAAGATCTAACTTGGATTTGAAGATTGGGCCGAAACGACCTAACAATCGAAGCCAAAAAATGAACACAGCACCGCGGGCAGTCGACTGTCCAACAAGACCAGTCGACCGTACCACTCTCTGACATTCCCTGTACTTCAAGCGGTCGGAGGGCGCGGTCGGGGGGTGCGGTCGACTGTCCCCAAGACCGGTCGACCGTCCCCTTCTCTGACTATTGTTGTTGCTGTTTTCTCTTCCACTCTCTTCGATGCTTCGACCTCCGTGCTTCATCTTACCCTCTTCCAATATGAATGACGAGTATTCAAGACAAAATCCTAACAAACTCCACCTTGGATTGCATACGAGTGCTGTCACATGATGTGTTACTCATCTCCAAACTCTAACAAATTCCACTTGCAAAGAAAATTTAGAACAATAGCTTCTTCTTCTAGTTGAACTGATCTCTACCCAATTTCACCAAATCCAGTATACCCCTTCAAGGGTACACCTCCGTACATGTACTCACGAAGTTTCCAAACTCCGTACGAACTCCACCTACCCTTAGGCATTCTTTACGTCCCGACGATATTCGAACGTCGTGGTCTCGTCTCGATGATTCTAGTTGCAGAAAACTAGCTGAGCTTGTGGGAATAATGGGAAAAGAACTATCAACCCCTGTGGAGAATTTTTGAATTCCCCAAAGCTTGTAGAGATTGTGTTGGCTTGGCCCAACCACTCTCATACCTCTAATCACTTCACGACGACTTTGAAAAACAGACATAATTCCACCTCGAGCTGTGTACCTGCAGCCCCGTGCATCAAGAGTTCCCAAGAAAATCAGATTCCGTTTCAGTAGAGGAATATGCAAAACATCCCTTAAAATGAATGTATTTAGACTTGGCATCTTCAACTCAACTGTTCCCTCACCCACTACTTCAAAAATCTCCCCAGTTCCCGTTGTCACACAACGCCCTGTAGTAAACTTATACGTAGAAATTAACTCCTTCTTGAAGCAAATATGAGAAGAACTCCCTGAGTCAAGAAACCAACTAGAATGCACTTCTAAAGAATTTGAAACAAGAAGACACGAACCACCTGAATCAAAGGCACTAACCACATTAGCGGCTGAACTCTGTTCTTAGCGCTCTCATGATTCTGTAATTTTCAACAGTCTTTTTTGATATGCCCTGGCCTCTTACAATATCGGCAATAGATCGAATCCTTTTGCAAAGCACTTTGTCTTTCCCTTGAAGGACCATCAACTGCTAGACAACTTGTAGGAATAGACGATGATGATTTATGAGTCTCCTTCCTAAGTTGATTTTTCTTCAATGCTTTGATTACACTATCTACTGAAATACTCTCCTTGGCATATCTATCGTGTAGTATGGTAGTGATCAAAGGCTCGTACGAATCTGGCAGTGAATATATCAGGTTGAAAGCTTTATCTTCCTCACACACATCTGCGTTGATCGCCTTATGTTCAGATAATACCTTATTGAACTCTGCAATGTGGTCTTGGAGATCGGTACCTTCTTTCATAGATAAACGGAACAACTTTCTCTTCCAATGCGTCCGATCTAATAACGATGAACCAGAGTAGCCAGCTATGAGTTTTTCTTACAAACTCACCGCGTCAGTTTCTACAAGAAATCTGCATTTGATCTCGTCCGCTAAGGATAGTCAGATTAGACTTATGGCTCTTTCATGAATATCTTTCCAAACGTCATTCTTCATATCATCTGGCTTTTCTTTCTTCTTGACTGCTAACTGCAATCGTTCTTGAACAAGAAAATCATACATGTGAGTCTTCCAAAGATTAGAATTGATTTTTCCATCGAACTGCTTGATCTTCAAAATCTTGTGGTCTGTCATCTTAACCAAGGGACTCGGCAACCTGAGACTCTGATACCAGTTGTTGGGATTAGGGCATCAACCAACGCCCGTTGTTATAGCGGAATTAATAAAGCAATGAGGAAATCGAAGTAGATGAGACAAATAAATTGATCAAGCAAGTAGATCCACCAAACTAATACAAACACACCGATGACTTATCCCGGCTAGCTTTTGCTTAATCCGGGGGAAAATATAGTGAGATCTGATATTCAACTAGAAGAGATTACAAGAAGTTATTGATTCACTCAATACAAGAAATTAAACTCACCCACCAAGAACTATCTCTCTCTCGAGCCTCTCGTTGCAATGGAGAAAATAATCTATGAAGTACTCCCTCTCATATTGGAGGAGTTTACAATATATATAGAAGAATAGAGAGAAACCTAGGTCTAATCTTGATTCTCAGTCGTCCGATATAATCTGGAAAAGAAGTAACTGAATAGGAGCCGCACGATCTAACTTGGAGTTGAAGATTGGGTTGAAACGACATAACAAATCGAAGCTCAAACACGAACACAATCCTAACAAACCACAGTGGACCAAGATCCACCGTTGACCAAAACCCCCATCGGCGACCAAACCCCTGCTAGGCCCCTCGTCGACGAGACAAAACTAGGTCCCCATCGCTGCCTTCACCAGCCTCTCACGTTCGACCCAAACCAAAATCGAAGTGTCGGTGTGAGGAGCACGTCGTTGGAGAGTAGGGGATAGAGAAGGTGGGTGAACGACAAACGGGGAGGGGGCGGCGAAGTTCTAGCCGCCACCCCCTCCAAACTCAGATCTAGATATGGTTTCTCTTTTTTGGGTTCTTTTCTGGGAGCTTCTCTCTCTAGAAAATCTAGAGAGAGAATCCCTCCAAACTCAGATCAAGATCGGGTTTCTAATGTTAGGTTTCCATATTAAACTCCTGAAATATGGATTTATTGAGATTGCCTTATCTAAAAAAGAAAATGTACTTTAAAATGGATGTCTTTAAAGTGGATAAATAGTAATGCGTTCATTAGATGACATTCGTCCATAAATGCGCGAGCGTAAACCTTTGCAACATAGACCATATCCAGCACGAATCAGCCCAGACCAGCCAAGCTGCGCAGCACATGACAGCGCAATCGCTTCCTCAATAATTCAATAAAAGCTTACGGAATGTAAGTCTATTGAATATACATTCGATCATCCATTTAATCATCGAATTGATCACGATCGGATGGTTGCGCGAGCGAGTTCGCACCTAATCGCCCCCCTATATATAGAATGACGATCATGATCGCGTGCGAACTC